>CM060366.1:39485065-41885065 GCA_030545235.1 Helianthus tuberosus | reverse complement strand
CATTCCTTAAATTGTAGCCATTTGTTGAGTGATTTTTTTTGGTGTCTAATCCGCATATATATCAGCGTTGCCCTTGATTTTCTTGATTGTATATCTCTTAAATGTCAACATATACACCTGTGATTTAGTTTACGAAGATTTTTCAATGCCGAGAAACTCGATCAGAGAGTAAAAAAGGCGTAAGGTTCATAATGGTGTAAAATTAAAATGGGATATACCGGGCTAGGATTCGAGTTACAGGAACAAGGGCCAAACCAACCACCCAAGAATGGAATCGTCGAGCGAAAACACTTGACAACCTCCTAGAAGCAGCTTTTCTTGCCACCAGACCTTTCTCCATCAATTAGGAATCTCATGCCGTCACTAAACACATTCCTTAAATTGTAGCCAATTGTTGAGTGTTTTTTTTTGGTGTCTAATCCGCATATATATCAGCGTTGCCCTTGATTTTCTTGATTGTATATCTCTTAAATGTCAACATATACACCTGTGATTTAGTTTACGAAGATTTTTCAATGCCGAGAACCTCGATCAGAGAGTAAAAAAGGCATAAGGTTCATAATGGTGTAAAATTAAAATGGGATATACCGGGCTAGGATTCGAGTTACAGGAACAAGGGCCAAACCAACCACCCAAGAATGGAATCGTCGAGCGAAAACACTTGACAACCTCCTAGAAGCAGCTTTTCTTGCCACCAGACCTTTCTCCATCAATTAGGAATCTTATGCCGTCACTAAACACATTCCTTAAATTGTAGCCAATTGTTGAGTGTTTTTTTTTTGGTGTCTAATCCGCATATATATCAGCGTTGCCCTTGATTTTCTTGATTGTATATCTCTTAAATGTCAACATATACACCTGTGATTTAGTTTACGAAGATTTTTCAATGCCGAGAACCTCGATCAGAGAGTAAAAAAGGCGTAAGGTTCATAATGGTGTAAAATTAAAATGGGATATACCGGGCTAGGATTCGAGTTACAGGAACAAGGGCCAAACCAACCACCCAAGAATGGAATCGTCGAGCGAAAACACTTGACAACCTCCTAGAAACAAGTTTTCTTGCCACCAGACCTTTCTACATCAATTAGAAATCTGATGCCGTCACTAAACACATTCCTTAAATTGTAGCCATTTGTTGAGTGTTTTTTTTGGTGTCTAATCCGCATATATATCACCATTTCCCTTGATTTTCTTGACTGTATATCTCTTAAATATCAACATATACACGTGTGATTTAGTTTACGAAGATTTTTCAATGCCGAGAACCTCGATCAGGGAGTAAAAAAGGCGTAAGGTTCACAATGGTGTAAGATTAAAATGGGATATACCGGGCTAGGATTCGAGTTACAGGAACAAGGGCCAAACCAACCACCCAAGAATGGAATCGTCGAGCGAAAACACTTGACAACCTCCTTGAAACAGCTTTTCTTACCACCAGACCTTTCTCCATCAATTAGGAATCTGATGCCGTCACTAAACACATTCCTTAAATTGTAGCCATTTGTTGAGTGTTTTTTTTTGTGTCTAATCCGCATATATATCACCGTTGCCCTTGATTTTCTTGACTGTATATCTCTTAAATATCAACATATACACGTGTGATTTAGTTTACGAAGATTTTTCAATGCCGAGAACCTCGATCAGAGAGTAAAAATGTAGTAAGGTTCACAATGGTGTAAAATTAAAATGGGATATACCGGGCTAGGATTCGAGTTACTGGAACAAGGGCCAAACCAACCACCCAAGAATGGAATCGTCGAGCGAAAATACTTGACAACCTCCTAGAAGCAACTTTTCTTGCCACCAGACCTTTATCAATCAATTAGGAATCTGATGCCGTCACTAAACACATGCCTTAAATTGTAGCCATTTGTTGAGTGATTTTTTTGGTGTCTAATCCGCATATATATCACCATTGCCCTTGATTTTCTTGGCTGTATATCTCTTAAATGTCAACATATACACGTGTGATTAAGTTTACGAAGATTTTTCAATGCCGAGAACCTCGATCAGAGAGTAAAAAAGGCGTTAGGTTCACAATGGTGTAAAATTAAAATGGGATATACCGGGCTAGGATCCGAGTTACTGGATCAAGGGCCAAACCAACCACCCAAGAATGGAATCGTCGAGCGAAAACACTTGACAACCTCCTAGAAGCAGCTTTTCTTGCCACCAGACCTTTCTCCATCAATTAGGAATCTGATGCCGTCACTAAACACATTCCTTAAATTGTAGCCATTTGTTGAGTGATTTTTTTTGGTGTCTAATCCGCATATATATCAGCGTTGCCCTTGATTTTCTTGATTGTATATCTCTTAAATGTCAACATATACACCTGTGATTTAGTTTACGAAGATTTTTCAATGCCGAGAACCTCGATCAGAGAGTAAAAAAGGCGTAAGGTTCATAATGGTGTAAAATTAAAATGGGATATACCGGGCTAGGATTCGAGTTACAGGAACAAGGGCCAAACCAACCACCCAAGAATGGAATCGTCGAGCGAAAACACTTGACAACCTCCTAGAAACAGCTTTTCTTGCCACCAGACCTTTCTCCATCAATTAGGAATCTCATGCCGTCACTAAACACATTCCTTAAATTGTAGCCAATTGTTGAGTGTTTTTTTTTTGTGTCTAATCCGCATATATATCAGCGTTGCCCTTGATTTTCTTGATTGTATATCTCTTAAATGTCAACATATACACCTGTGATTTAGTTTACGAAGATTTTTCAATGCCGAGAACCTCGATCAGAGAGTAAAAAAGGCATAAGGTTCATAATGGTGTAAAATTAAAATGGGATATACCGGGCTAGGATTCGAGTTACAGGAACAAGGGCCAAACCAACCACCCAAGAATGGAATCGTCGAGCGAAAACACTTGACAACCTCCTAGAAGCAGCTTTTCTTGCCACCAGACCTTTCTCCATCAATTAGGAATCTTATGCCGTCACTAAACACATTCCTTAAATTGTAGCCAATTGTTGAGTGTTTTTTTTTTTGGTGTCTAATCCGCATATATATCAGCGTTGCCCTTGATTTTCTTGATTGTATATCTCTTAAATGTCAACATATACACCTGTGATTTAGTTTACGAAGATTTTTCAATGCCGAGAACCTCGACCAGAGAGTAAAAAAGGCTTAAGGTTCATAATGGTGTAAAATTAAAATGGGATATACCGGGCTAGGATTCGAGTTACAGGAACAAGGGCCAAACCAACCACCCAAGAATGGAATCGTCGAGCGAAAACACTTGACAACCTCCTAGAAACAAGTTTTCTTGCCACCAGACCTTTCTACATCAATTAGAAATCTGATGCCGTCACTAAACACATTCCTTAAATTGTAGCCATTTGTTGAGTGTTTTTTTTGGTGTCTAATCCGCATATATATCACCATTTCCCTTGATTTTCTTGACTGTATATCTCTTAAATATCAACATATACACGTGTGATTTAGTTTACGAAGATTTTTCAATGCCGAGAACCTCGATCAGGGAGTAAAAAAGGCGTAAGGTTCACAATGGTGTAAGATTAAAATGGGATATACCGGGCTAGGATTCGAGTTACAGGAACAAGGGCCAAACCAACCACCCAAGAATGGAATCGTCGAGCGAAAACACTTGACAACCTCCTTGAAACAGCTTTTCTTACCACCAGACCTTTCTCCATCAATTAGGAATCTGATGCCGTCACTAAACACATTCCTTAAATTGTAGCCATTTGTTGAGTGTTTTTTTTTTGTGTCTAATCCGCATATATATCACCGTTGCCCTTGATTTTCTTGACTGTATATCTCTTAAATATCAACATATACACGTGTGATTTAGTTTACGAAGATTTTTCAATGCCGAGAACCTCGATCAGAGAGTAAAAATGTAGTAAGGTTCACAATGGTGTAAAATTAAAATGGGATATACCGGGCTAGGATTCGAGTTACTGGAACAAGGGCCAAACCAACCACCCAAGAATGGAATTGTCGAGCGAAAACACTTGACAACCTCCTAGAAGCAACTTTTCTTGCCACCAGACCTTTATCAATCAATTAGGAATCTGATGCCGTCACTAAACACATGCCTTAAATTGTAGCCATTTGTTGAGTGATTTTTTTGGTGTCTAATCCGCATATATATCACCATTGCCCTTGATTTTCTTGGCTGTATATCTCTTAAATGTCAACATATACACGTGTGATTAAGTTTACGAAGATTTTTCAATGCCGAGAACCTCGATCAGAGAGTAAAAAAGGCGTTAGGTTCACAATGGTGTAAAATTAAAATGGGATATACCGGGCTAGGATCCGAGTTACTGGATCAAGGGCCAAACCAACCACCCAAGAATGGAATCGTCGAGCGAAAACACTTGACAACCTCCTAGAAGCAGCTTTTCTTGCCACCAGACCTTTCTCCATCAATTAGGAATCTGATGCCGTCACTAAACACATTCCTTAAATTGTAGCCATTTGTTGAGTGATTTTTTTTGGTGTCTAATCCGCATATATATCAGCGTTGCCCTTGATTTTCTTGATTGTATATCTCTTAAATGTCAACATATACACCTGTGATTTAGTTTACGAAGATTTTTCAATGCCGAGAACCTCGATCAGAGAGTAAAAAAGGCGTAAGGTTCATAATGGTGTAAAATTAAAATGGGATATACCGGGCTAGGATTCGAGTTACAGGAACAAGGGCCAAACCAACCACCCAAGAATGGAATCGTCGAGCGAAAACACTTGACAACCTCCTAGAAGCAGCTTTTCTTGCCACCAGACCTTTCTCCATCAATTAGGAATCTCATGCCGTCACTAAACACATTCCTTAAATTGTAGCCAATTGTTGAGTGTTTTTTTTTGGTGTCTAATCCGCATATATATCAGCGTTGCCCTTGATTTTCTTGATTGTATATCTCTTAAATGTCAACATATACACATGTGATTTAGTTTACGAAAATTTTTCAATGCCGAGAACCTCGATCAGAGAGTAAAAAAGGCATAAGGTTCATAATGGTGTAAAATTAAAATGGGATATACCGGGCTAGGATTCGAGTTACAGGAATAAGGGCCAAACCAACCACCCAAGAATGGAATCGTCGAGCGAAAACACTTGACAACCTCCTAGAAGCAGCTTTTCTTGCCACCAGACCTTTCTCCATCAATTAGGAATCTTATGCCGTCACTAAACACATTCCTTAAATTGTAGCCAATTGTTGAGTGTTTTTTTTTTGGTGTCTAATCCGCATATATATCAGCGTTGCCCTTGATTTTCTTGATTGTATATCTCTTAAATGTCAACATATACACCTGTGATTTAGTTTACGAAGATTTTTCAATGCCGAGAACCTCGATCAGAGAGTAAAAAAGGCGTAAGGTTCATAATGGTGTAAAATTAAAATGGGATATACCGGGCTAGGATTCGAGTTACAGGAACAAGGGCCAAACCAACCACCCAAGAATGGAATCGTCGAGCGAAAACACTTGACAACCTCCTAGAAGCAGCTTTTCTTGCCACCAGACCTTTCTCCATCAATTAGGAATCTCATGCCGTCACTAAACACATTCCTTAAATTGTAGCCAATTGTTGAGTGTTTTTTTTTGGTGTCTAATCCGCATATATATCAGCGTTGCCCTTGATTTTCTTGATTGTATATCTCTTAAATGTCAACATATACACATGTGATTTAGTTTACGAAGATTTTTCAATGCCGAGAACCTCGATCAGAGAGTAAAAAAGGCATAAGGTTCATAATGGTGTAAAATTAAAATGGGATATACCGGGCTAGGATTCGAGTTACAGGAATAAGGGCCAAACCAACCACCCAAGAATGGAATCGTCGAGCGAAAACACTTGACAACCTCCTAGAAGCAGCTTTTCTTGCCACCAGACCTTTCTCCATCAATTAGGAATCTTATGCCGTCACTAAACACATTCCTTAAATTGTAGCCAATTGTTGAGTGTTTTTTTTTTTGGTGTCTAATCCGCATATATATCAGCGTTGCCCTTGATTTTCTTGATTGTATATCTCTTAAATGTCAACATATACACCTGTGATTTAGTTTACGAAGATTTTTCAATGCCGAGAACCTCGATCAGAGAGTAAAAAAGGCTTAAGGTTCATAATGGTGTAAAATTAAAATGGGATATACCGGGCTAGGATTCGAGTTACAGGAACAAGGGCCAAACCAACCACCCAAGAATGGAATCGTCGAGCGAAAACACTTGACAACCTCCTAGAAACAAGTTTTCTTGCCACCAGACCTTTCTACATCAATTAGAAATCTGATGCCGTCACTAAACACATTCCTTAAATTGTAGCCATTTGTTGAGTGTTTTTTTTGGTGTCTAATCCGCATATATATCACCATTTCCCTTGATTTTCTTGACTGTATATCTCTTAAATATCAACATATACACGTGTGATTTAGTTTACGAAGATTTTTCAATGCCGAGAACCTCGATCAGGGAGTAAAAAAGGCGTAAGGTTCACAATGGTGTAAGATTAAAATGGGATATACCGGGCTAGGATTCGAGTTACAGGAACAAGGGCCAAACCAACCACCCAAGAATGGAATCGTCGAGCGAAAACACTTGACAACCTCCTTGAAACAGCTTTTCTTACCACCAGACCTTTCTCCATCAATTAGGAATCTGATGCCGTCACTAAACACATTCCTTAAATTGTAGCCATTTGTTGAGTGTTTTTTTTTTGTGTCTAATCCGCATATATATCACCGTTGCCCTTGATTTTCTTGACTGTATATCTCTTAAATATCAACATATACACGTGTGATTTAGTTTACGAAGATTTTTCAATGCCGAGAACCTCGATCAGAGAGTAAAAATGTAGTAAGGTTCACAATGGTGTAAAATTAAAATGGGATATACCGGGCTAGGATTCGAGTTACTGGAACAAGGGCCAAACCAACCACCCAAGAATGGAATCGTCGAGCGAAAACACTTGACAACCTCCTAGAAGCAACTTTTCTTGCCACCAGACCTTTCTCAATCAATTAGGAATCTGATGCCGTCACTAAACACATGCCTTAAATTGTAACCATTTGTTGAGTGATTTTTTTGGTGTCTAATCCGCATATATATCACCATTGCCCTTGATTTTCTTGGCTGTATATCTCTTAAATGTCAACATATACACGTGTGATTAAGTTTACGAAGATTTTTCAATGCCGAGAACCTCGATCAGAGAGTAAAAAAGGCGTTAGGTTCACAATGGTGTAAAATTAAAATGGGATATACCGGGCTAGGATCCGAGTTACTGGATCAAGGGCCAAACCAACCACCCAAGAATGGAATCGTCGAGCGAAAACACTTGACAACCTCCTAGAAGCAGCTTTTCTTGCCACCAGACCTTTCTCCATCAATTAGGAATCTGATGCCGTCACTAAACACATTCCTTAAATTGTAGCCATTTGTTGAGTGATTTTTTTTGGTGTCTAATCCGCATATACATCACCATTGCCATTGATTTTCTTGACTGTATATCTCTTAAATACCAACATATACACGTGTGATTTAGTTTACGAAGAATTTTCAATGCCGAGAACCTCGATCAGAGACTAAAAAAGGCGTAAGGTTCATAATGGTGTAAAATTAAAATGGGATATACCGGGCTAGGATTCGAGTTACAGGAACAAGGGCCAAACCAACCACCCAAGAATGGAATTGTCGAGCGAAAACACTTGACAACCTCCTAGAAGCAGCTTTTCATGCCACCAGACCTTTCTCCATCAATTAGGAATCAGATGCCGTCACTAGACACATTCCTTAAATTGTAGCCATTTGTTGAGTGTTTTTTTTGTGTCTAATCCGCATATATATCACCGTTGCCCTTGATTTTCTTGACTGTATATCTCTTAAATATCAACATATACACGTGTGATTTAGTTTACGAAGATTTTTCAATGCCGAGAACCTCGATCAGAGAGTAAAAATGGAGTAAGGTTCACAATGGTGTAAAATTAAAATGGGATATACCGGTCTAGGATTCGAGTTACAGGAACAAGGGCCAAACCAACCACCCAAGTATGGAATCGTCGAGCGAAAACACTTGACAACCTCCTAGAAACAAGTTTTCTTGCCACCAGACCTTTCTCCATCAATTAGAAATCTGATGTCGTCACTAAACACATTCCTTAAATTGTAGCCATTTGTTGAGTGTTTTTTTTGGTGTCTAATCCGCATATATATCACCATTTCCCTTGATTTTCTTGACTGTATATCTCTTAAATATCAACATATACACGTGTGATTTAGTTTACGAAGATTTTTCAATGCCGAGAACCTCGATCAGAGAGTAAAAAAGGCGTAAGGTTCACAATGGTGTAAGATTAAAATGGGATATACCGGGCTAGGATTCGAGTTACAGGAACAAGGGCCAAACCAACCACCCAAGAATGGAATCGTCGAGCGAAAACACTTGACAACCTCCTTGAAACAGCTTTTCTTACCACCAGACCTTTCTCCATCAATTAGGAATCTGATGCCGTCACTAAACACATTACTTAAATTGTAGCCATTTGTTGAGAGTTTTTTGATGTCTAATCCGCACATATATCAGCGTTGCCCTTGATTTTCTTGATTGTATATCTCTTAAATGTCAACATATACACCTGTGATTTAGTTTACGAAGATTTTTCAATGCCGAGAACCTCGATCAGAGAGTAAAAAAGGCGTAAGGTTCATAATGGTGTAAAATTAAAATGGGATATACCGGGCTAGGATTCGAGTTACAGGAACAAGGGCCAAACCAACCACCCAAGAATGGAATCGTCGAGCAAAAACACTTGACAACCTCCTAGAAACAAGTTTTCTTGCCACCAGACCTTTCTACATCAATTAGAAATCTGATGCCGTCACTAAACACATTCCTTAAATTGTAGCCATTTGTTGAGTGTTTTTTTTGGTGTCTAATCCGCATATATATCACCATTTCCTTTGATTTTCTTGACTGTATATCTCTTAAATATCAACATATACACGTGTGATTTAGTTTACGAAGATTTTTCAATGCCGAGAACCTCGATCAGGGAGTAAAAAAGGCGTAAGGTTCACAATGGTGTAAGATTAAAATGGGATATACCGGGCTAGGATTCGAGTTACAGGAACAAGGGACAAACCAACCACCCAAGAATGGAATCGTCGAGCGAAAACACTTGACAACCTCCTTGAAACAGCTTTTCTTACCACCAGACCTTTCTCCATCAATTAGGAATCTGATGCCGTCACTAAACACATTCCTTAAATTGTAGCCATTTGTTGAGTGTTTTTTTTGTGTCTAATCCGCATATATATCACCGTTGCCCTTGATTTTCTTGACTGTATATCTCTTAAATATCAACATATACACGTGTGATTTAGTTTACGAAGATTTTTCAATGCCGAGAACCTCGATCAGAGAGTAAAAATGTAGTAAGGTTCACAATGGTGTAAAATTAAAATGGGATATACCGGGCTAGGATTCGAGTTACTGGAACAAGGGCCAAACCAACCACCCAAGAATGGAATCGTCGAGCGAAAACACTTGACAACCTCCTAGAAGCAACTTTTCTTGCCACCAGACCTTTATCAATCAATTAGGAATCTGATGCCGTCACTAAACACATGCCTTAAATTGTAGCCATTTGTTGAGTGATTTTTTTGGTGTCTAATCCGCATATATATCACCATTGCCCTTGATTTTCTTGGCTGTATATCTCTTAAATGTCAACATATACACGTGTGATTAAGTTTACGAAGATTTTTCAATGCCGAGAACCTCGATCAGAGAGTAAAAAAGGCGTTAGGTTCACAATGGTGTAAAATTAAAATGGGGTATACTGGGCTAGGATCCGAGTTACTGGATCAAGGGCCAAACCAACCACCCAAGAATGGAATCGTCGAGCGAAAACACTTGACAACCTCCTAGAAGCAGCTTTTCTTGCCACCAGACCTTTCTCCATCAATTAGGAATCTGATGCCGTCACTAAACACATTCCTTAAATTGTAACCATTTGTTGAGTGATTTTTTTTGGTGTCTAATCCGCATATATATCAGCGTTGCCCTTGATTTTCTTGATTGTATATCTCTTAAATGTCAACATATACACCTGTGATTTAGTTTACGAAGATTTTTCAATGCCGAGAACCTCGATCAGAGAGTAAAAAAGGCGTAAGGTTCATAATGGTGTAAAATTAAAATGGGATATACCGGGCTAGGATTCGAGTTACAGGAACAAGGGCCAAACCAACCACCCAAGAATGGAATCGTCGAGCGAAAACACTTGACAACCTCCTAGAAGCAGCTTTTCTTGCCACCAGACCTTTCTCCATCAATTAGGAATCTCATGCCGTCACTAAACACATTCCTTAAATTGTAGCCAATTGTTGAGTGGTTTTTTTTGGTGTCTAATCCGCATATATATCAGCGTTGCCCTTGATTTTCTTGATTGTATATCTCTTAAATGTCAACATATACACCTGTGATTTAGTTTACGAAGATTTTTCAATGCCGAGAACCTCGATCAGAGAGTAAAAAAGGCATAAGGTTCATAATGGTGTAAAATTAAAATGGGATATACCGGGCTAGGATTCGAGTTACAGGAACAAGGGCCAAACCAACCACCCAAGAATGGAATCGTCGAGCGAAAACACTTGACAACCTCCTAGAAGCAGCTTTTCTTGCCACCAGACCTTTCTCCATCAATTAGGAATCTTATGCCGTCACTAAACACATTCCTTAAATTGTAGCCAATTGTTGAGTGTTTTTTTTTGGTGTCTAATCCGCATATATATCAGCGTTGCCCTTGATTTTCTTGATTGTATATCTCTTAAATGTCAACATATACACCTGTGATTTAGTTTACGAAGATTTTTCAATGCCGAGAACCTCGATCAGAGAGTAAAAAAGGCTTAAGGTTCATAATGGTGTAAAATTAAAATGGGATATACCGGGCTAGGATTCGAGTTACAGGAACAAGGGCCAAACCAACCACCCAAGAATGGAATCGTCGAGCGAAAACACTTGACAACCTCCTAGAAACAAGTTTTCTTGCCACCAGACCTTTCTACATCAATTAGAAATCTGATGCCGTCACTAAACACATTCCTTAAATTGTAGCCATTTGTTGAGTGTTTTTTTTGGTGTCTAATCCGCATATATATCACCATTTCCCTTGATTTTCTTGACTGTATATCTCTTAAATATCAACATATACACGTGTGATTTAGTTTACGAAGATTTTTCAATGCCGAGAACCTCGATCAGGGAGTAAAAAAGGCGTAAGGTTCACAATGGTGTAAGATTAAAATGGGATATACCGGGCTAGGATTCGAGTTACAGGAACAAGGGCCAAACCAACCACCCAAGAATGGAATCGTCGAGCGAAAACACTTGACAACCTCCTTGAAACAGCTTTTCTTACCACCAGACCTTTCTCCATCAATTAGGAATCTGATGCCGTCACTAAACACATTCCTTAAATTGTAGCCATTTGTTGAGTGTTTTTTTTTGTGTCTAATCCGCATATATATCACCGTTGCCCTTGATTTTCTTGACTGTATATCTCTTAAATATCAACATATACACGTGTGATTTAGTTTACGAAGATTTTTCAATGCCGAGAACCTCGATCAGAGAGTAAAAATGTAGTAAGGTTCACAATGGTGTAAAATTAAAATGGGATATACCGGGCTAGGATTCGAGTTACTGGAACAAGGGCCAAACCAACCACCCAAGAATGGAATCGTCGAGCGAAAACACTTGACAACCTCCTAGAAGCAACTTTTCTTGCCACCAGACCTTTCTCAATCAATTAGGAATCTGATGCCGTCACTAAACACATGCCTTAAATTGTAACCATTTGTTGAGTGATTTTTTTGGTGTCTAATCCGCATATATATAACCATTGCCCTTGATTTTCTTGGCTGTATATCTCTTAAATGTCAACATATACACGTGTGATTAAGTTTACGAAGATTTTTCAATGCCGAGAACCTCGATCAGAGAGTAAAAAAGGCGTTAGGTTCACAATGGTGTAAAATTAAAATGGGATATACCGGGCTAGGATCCGAGTTACTGGATCAAGGGCCAAACCAACCACCCAAGAATGGAATCGTCGAGCGAAAACACTTGACAACCTCCTAGAAGCAGCTTTTCTTGCCACCAGACCTTTCTCCATCAATTAGGAATCTGATGCCGTCACTAAACACATTCCTTAAATTGTAGCCATTTGTTGAGTGATTTTTTTTGGTGTCTAATCCCCATATACATCACCATTGCCATTGATTTTCTTGACTGTATATCTCTTAAATACCAACATATACACGTGTGATTTAGTTTACGAAGAATTTTCAATGCCGAGAACCTCGATCAGAGACTAAAAAAGGCGTAAGGTTCATAATGGTGTAAAATTAAAATGGGATATACCGGGCTAGGATTCGAGTTACAGGAACAAGGGCCAAACCAACCACCCAAGAATGGAATTGTCGAGCGAAAACACTTGACAACCTCCTAGAAGCAGCTTTTCATGCCACCAGACCTTTCTCCATCAATTAGGAATCAGATGCCATCACTAGACACATTCCTTAAATTGTAGCCATTTGTTGAGTGTTTTTTTTTGTGTCTAATCCGCATATATATCACCGTTGCCCTTGATTTTCTTGACTGTATATCTCTTAAATATCAACATATACACGTGTGATTTAGTTTACGAAGATTTTTCAATGCCGAGAACCTCGATCAGAGAGTAAAAATGGAGTAAGGTTCACAATGGTGTAAAATTAAAATGGGATATACCGGGCTAGGATTCGAGTTACAGAAACAAGGGCCAAACCAACCACCCAAGTATGGAATCGTCGAGCGAAAACACTTGACAACCTCCTAGAAACATGTTTTCTTGCCACCAGACCTTTCTCCATCAATTAGAAATCTGATGTCGTCACTAAACACATTCCTTAAATTGTAGCCATTTGTTGAGTGTTTTTTTTGGTGTCTAATCCGCATATATATCACCATTTCCCTTGATTTTCTTGACTGTATATCTCTTAAATATCAACATATACACGTGTGATTTAGTTTACGAAGATTTTTCAATGCCGAGAACCTCGATCAGAGAGTAAAAAAGGCGTAAGGTTCACAATGGTGTAAGATTAAAATGGGATATACCGGGCTAGGATTCGAGTTACAGGAACAAGGGCCAAACCAACCACCCAAGAATGGAATCGTCGAGCGAAAACACTTGACAACCTCCTTGAAACAGCTTTTTGTTACCACCAGACCTTTCTCCATCAATTAGGAATCTGATGCCGTCACTAAACACATTACTTAAATTGTAGCCATTTGTTGAGAGTTTTTTTTTGTGTCTTATCCGCATATATATCACCGTTGCCCTTGATTTTCTTGACTGTATATCTCTTAAATATCAACATATACACGTGTGATTTAGTTTACGAAGATTTTTCAATGCCGAGAACCTCGATCAGAGAGTAAAAATGGAGTAAGGTTCACAATGGTGTAAAATTAAAATGGGATATACCAGGCTAGGATTCGAGTTACAGTAACAAGGGCCAAACCAACCACCCAAGAATGGAATCGTCGAGCGAAAACACTTGACAACCTCCTAGAAGCAACTTTTCTTGCCACCAGACTTTTCTCAATCAATTAGGAATCTGATGCCGTCACTAAACACATTCCTTAAATTGTAGCCATTTGTTGAGTGATTTTTTTGGTGTCTAATCCGCATATATATCACTATTGCCCTTGATTTTCTTGGCTGTATATCTCTTAAATGTCAACATATACACGTGTGATTAAGTTTACGAAGATTTTTCAATGCCGAGAACCTCGATCAGAGAGTAAAAAAGGCGTTAGGTTCACAATGGTGTAAAATTAAAATGGGATATACCGGGCGAGGATCCGAGTTACTGGATCAAGGGCCAAACCAACCACCCAAAAATGGAATCGTCGAGCGAAAACACTTGACAACCTCCTAGAAGCAGCTTTTCTTGCCACCAGACCTTTCTCCATCAATTAGGAATCTGATGCCGTCACTAAACACATTCCTTAAATTGTAGCCATTTGTTGAGTGATTTTTTTTGGTGTCTAATCCGCATATATATCACCATTGCCATTGATTTTCTTGACTGTATATCTCTTAAATACCAACATATACACGTGTGATTTAGTTTACGAAGAATTTTCAATGTCGAGAACCTCGATCAGAGACTAAAAAAGGCGTAAGGTTCATAATGGTGTAAAATTAAAATGGGATATACCGGGCTAGGATTCGAGTTACAGGAACAAGTGCCAAACCAACCACCCAAGAATGGAATTGTCGAGCGAAAACACTTGACAACCTCCTAGAAGCAGCTTTTCATGCCACTAGACCTTTCTCCATCAATTAGGAATCTGATGCCGTCACTAAACACATTCCTTAAATTGTAGCCATTTGTTGAGTGTTTTTTTTTTGTGTCTAATCCGCATATATATCACCGTTGCCCTTGATTTTCTTGACTGTATATCTCTTAAATATCAACATATACACGTGTGATTTAGTTTACGAAGATTTTTCAATGCCGAGAACCTCGATCAGAGAGTAAAAATGGAGTAAGGTTCACAATGGTGTAGAATTAAAATGGGATATACCGGGCTAGGATTCGAGTTACAGGAACAAGGGCCAAAACAACCACCCAAGAATGGAATCGTCGAGCGAAAACACTTGACAACCTCCTAGAAGCAACTTTTCTTGCCACCAGACCTTTCTCAATCAATTAGGAATCTGATGCCGTCACTAAACACATTCCTTAAATTGTAGCCATTTGTTGAGTGATTTTTTTGGTGTCTAATCCGCATATATATCACCATTGCCCTTGATTTTCTTGGCTGTATATCTCTTAAATGTCAACATATACACGTGTGATTAAGTTTACGAAGATTGTTCAATGCCGAGAACCTCGATCAGAGAGTAAAAAAGGCGTTAGGTTCACAATGGTGTAAAATTAAAATGAGATATACCGGGCTAGGATCCGAGTTACTGGATCAAGGGCCAAACCAACCACCCAAAAATGGAATCGTCGAGCGAAAACACTTGACAACCTCCTAGAAGCAGCTTTTCTTGCCACCAGACCTTTCTCCATCAATTAGGAATCTGATGCCGTCACTAAACACATTCCTTAAATTGTAGCCATTTGTTGAGTGATTTTTTTTGGTGTCTAATCCGCATATATATCACCATTGCCATTGATTTTCTTGACTGTATATCTCTTAAATACCAACATATACACGTGTGATTTAGTTTACGAAGAATTTTCAATGTCGAGAACCTCGATCAGAGACTAAAAAAGGCGTAAGGTTCATAATGGTGTAAAATTAAAATGGGATATACCGGGCTAGGATTCGAGTTACAGGAACAAGTGCCAAACCAACCACCCAAGAATGGAATTGTCGAGCGAAAACACTTGACAACCTCCTAGAAGCAGCTTTTCATGCCACTAGACCTTTCTCCATCAATTAGGAATCTGATGCCGTCACTAAACACATTCCTTAAATTGTAGCCATTTGTTGAGTGTTTTTTTTTTGTGTCTAATCCGCATATATATCACCGTTGCCCTTGATTTTCTTGACTGTATATCTCTTAAATATCAACATATACACGTGTGATTTAGTTTACGAAGATTTTTCAATGCCGAGAACCTCGATCAGAGAGTAAAAATGGAGTAAGGTTCACAATGGTGTAGAATTAAAATGGGATATAACGGGCTAGGATTCGAGTTACAGGAACAAGGGCCAAAACAACCACCCAAGAATGGAATCGTCGAGCGAAAACACTTGACAACCTCCTAGAAGCAACTTTTCTTGCCACCAGACCTTTCTCAATCAATTAGGAATCTGATGCCGTCACTAAACACATTCCTTAAATTGTAGCCATTTGTTGAGTGATTTTTTTGGTGTCTAATCCGCATATATATCACCATTGCCCTTGATTTTCTTGGCTGTATATCTCTTAAATGTCAACATATACACGTGTGATTAAGTTTACGAAGATTGTTCAATGCCGAGAACCTCGATCAGAGAGTAAAAAAGGCGTTAGGTTCACAATGGTGTAAAATTAAAATGAGATATACCGGGCTAGGATCCGAGTTACTGGATCAAGGGCCAAACCAACCACCCAAAAATGGAATCGTCGAGCGAAAACACTTGACAACCTCCTAGAAGCAGCTTTTCTTGCCACCAGACCTTTCTCAATCAATTAGGAATCTGATGCCGTCACTAAACACATTCCTTAAATTGTAGCCATTTGTTGAGTGATTTTTTTTGGTGTCTAATCCGCATATATATCACCATTGCCATTGATTTTCTTGACTGTATATCTCTTAAATACCAACATATACACGTGTGATTTAGTTTACGAAGAATTTTCAATGTCGAGAACCTCGATCAGAGACTAAAAAAGGCGTAAGGTTCATAATGGTGTAAAATTAAAATGGGATATACCGGGCTAGGATTCGAGTTACTGGAACAAGTGCCAAACCAACCACCCAAGAATGGAATTGTCGAGCGAAAACACTTGACAACCTCCTAGAAGCAGCTTTTCATGCCACCAGACCTTTCTCCATCAATTAGGAATCTGATGCCGTCACTAAACACATTCCTTAAATTGTAGCCATTTGTTGAGTGTTTTTTTTGGTGTCTAATCCGCATATATATCACCGTTGCCCTAGATTTTCTTGACTGTATATCTCTTAAATATCAACATATACACGTGTGATTTAGTTTACGAAGATTTTTCATTGCCGAGAAGCTCGATCAGAGAGTAAAAAAGGCGTAAGGTTCACAATGGTGTAAGATTAAAATGGGATATACCGGGCTAGGATTCGAGTTACAGGAACAAGGGCCAAACCAACCACCCAAGAATGGAATCGTCGAGCGAAAACACTTGACAATCTCCTAGAAGCAGCTTTTCTTGCCACCAGACTTTTCTCCATCAATTAGGAATATGATGCCATCACTAAACACATTCCTTAAATTATAGGTATTTGTTGGGCGTTTTTTTTGGTGTTTAATCCGCATATATATCACCATTGCCATTGATTTTCTTGACTGTATATTTCTTAAATGTCAACATATACACATGTGATTTAGTTTACGAAGATTTTTCAATGCCGAGAACCTCTATCAGAGAGTAAAAAAGGCGTAAGGTTCACAATGGTGTAAAATTAAAATGGGATATACCGGGCTAGGATTCGAGTTACAGGAACAAGGGCCAAACCAACCACCCAAGAATGGAATCGTCGAGCGAAAACACTTGACAACCTCCTAGAAGCAGCTTTTCTTGCCACCAGACCTTTCTCCATCAATTAGGAATCTGATGCCGTCACTAAACACATTCCTTAAATTGTAGCCAATTGTTGAGTGATTTTTTTTGGTGTCTAATCCGCATATATATCACCATTGCCATTGATTTTCTTGACTGTATATCTCTTAAATACCAACATATACACGTGTGATTTAGTTTACGAAGAATTTTCAATGTCGAGAACCTCGATCAGAGACTAAAAAAGGCGTAAGGTTCATAATGGTGTAAAATTAAAATGGGATATACCGGGCTAGGATTCGAGTTACAGGAACAAGTGCCAAACCAACCACCCAAGAATGGAATTGTCGAGCGAAAACACTTGACAACCTCCTAGAAGCAGCTTTTCATGCCACCAGACCTTTCTCCATCAATTAGGAATCTGATGCAGTCACTAAACACATTCCTTAAATTGTAGCCATTTGTTGAGTGTTTTTTTTTTGTGTCTAATCCGCATATATATCACCGTTGCCCTTGATTTTCTTGACTGTATATCTCTTAAATATCAACATATACACGTGTGATTTAGGTTACGAAGATTTTTCAATGCCGAGAACCTCGATCAGAGAGTAAAAATGGAGTAAGGTTCACAATGGTGTAAAATTAAAATGGGATATACCGGGCTAGGATTCGAGTTACAGGAACAAGGGCCAAAACAACCACCCAAGAATGGAATCGTCGAGCGAAAACACTTGACAACCTCCTAGAAGCAACTTTTCTTGCCACCAGACCTTTCTCAATCAATTAGGAATCTGATGCCGTCACTAAACACATTCCTTAAATTGTAGCCATTTGTTGAGTGTTTTTTTTGGTGTCTAATCCGCATATATATCACCATTGCCCTTGATTTTCTTGGCTGTATATCTCTTAAATGTTAACATATACACGTGTGATTAAGTTTACGAAGATTTTTCAATGCCGAGAACCTCGATCAGAGGGTAAAAAAGGCGTTAGGTTCACAATGGTGGAAAATTAAAATGGGATATACTGGGCGAGGATCCGAGTTACTGGATCAAGGGCCAAACCAACCACCCAAGAATGGAATCGTCGAGCGAAAACACTTGACAACCTCCTAGAAGCAGCTTTTCTTGCCACCAGACCTTTCTCCATCAATTAGGAATCTGATGCCGTCACTAAACACATTCCTTAAATTGTAGCCATTTGTTGAGTGATTTTTTTTGGTGTCTAATCCGCATATATATCACCATTGCCATTGATTTTCTTGGCAGTATATCTCTTAAATGTCAACATATACACGTGTGATTAAGTTTACGAAGATTTTTCAATGCCGAGAACCTCGATCAGAGGGTAAAAAAGGCGTTAGGTTCACAATGGTGTAAAATTAAAATGGGATATACTGGGCTAGGATCCGAGTTACTGGATCAAGGGCCAAACCAACCACCCAAGAATGGAATCGTCGAGCGAAAACACTTGACAACCTCCTAGAAGCAGCTTTTCTTGCCACCAGACCTTTCTCCATCAATTAGGAATCTGATGCCGTCACTAAACACATTCCTTAAATTGTAGCCATTTGTTGAGTGATTTTTTTTGGTGTCTAATCCGCATATATATCACCATTGCCATTGATTTTCTTGACTGTATATCTCTTAAATACCAACATATACACGTGTGATTTAGTTTAGGAAGAATTTTCAATGCCGAGAACCTCGATCAGAGAGTAAAATAGGCGTAAGGTTCATAATGGTGTAAAATTAAAATGGGATATACCGGGCTAGGATTCGAGTTACAGGAACAAGGGCCAAACCAACCACCCAAGAATGGAATCGTCGAGCGAAAACACTTGACAACCTCCTAGAAGCAGCTTTTCTTGCCACCAGACCTTTCTCCATCAATTAGGAATCTCATGCCGTCACTAAACACATTCCTTAAATTGTAACCAATTGTTGAGTGTTTTTTTTGGTGTATAAGCCGCATATATATCAGCGTTGCCCTTGATTTTCTTGATTGTATATCTCTTAAATGTCAACATATACACCTGTGATTTAGTTTACGAAGATTTTTCAATGCCGAGAACCTCTATCAGAGAGTAAAAAAGGCGTATGGTTCACAATGGTGTAAAATCAAAATGGGATATGTCGGGCTAGGATTCGAGTTATAGGAACAAGGGACAAACCAACCACCCAAGATTGGAATCGTCGAGCGAAAACACTTGACAACCTCCTAGAAACAAGTTTTCTTGCCACCAGACCTTTCTCCATCATTTAGAAATCTGATGCCGTCACTAAACACATTCCTTAAATTGTAGCCATTTGTTGAGTGTTTTTTTTCGGTGACTAATCCGCATATATATCACCATTTCCTTAGATTTTCTTGACTGTATATCTCTTAAATATCAACATATACACGTGTGATTTAGTTTACGAAGATTTTTCAATGCCGAGAACCTCGATCAGAGAGTAAAAAAGGCGTAAGGTTCACAATGGTGTAAGATTAAAATGGGATATACCGGGCTAGGATTCGAGTTACAGGAACAAGGGCCAAACCAACCACCCCAGAATGGAATCGTCGAGCGAAAACACTTGACAAGCTCCTTGAAACAGCTTTTCTTACCACCAGACCTTTCTCCATCAATTAGGAATCTGATGCCGTCACTAAACACAATCCTTAAATTGTAGCCATTTGTTGAGTGTTTTTTTTTGGTGTCTAATCCGCATATATATCACCGTTGCCCTTGATTTTCTTGATTGTATATCTCTTAAATATCAACATATACACGTGTGATTTAGTTTACGAAGATTTTTCAATGCCGAGAACCTCGATCAGAGAGTAAAAATGGAGTAAGGTTCACAATGATGTAAAATTAAAATGGGATATACCGGGCTAGGATTCGAGTTACAGGAACAAGGGCCAAACCAACCACCCAAGAATGGAATCGTCGAGCGAAAACACTTGACAACCTCCTAGAAGCAACTTTTCTTGCCACCAGACCTTTCTCAATCTATTAGGAATCTGATGCCGTCACTAAACACATTCCTTAAATTGTAGCCATTTGTTGAGTGTTTTTTTTTGGTGTCTAATCCGCATATATATCACCATTGCCCTTGATTTTCTTAGCTGTATATCTCTTAAATGTCAACATATACACGTGTGATTAAGTTTACAAAGATTTTTCAATGCCGAGAACCTCGATCAGAGAGTAATAAAGGCGTTAGGTTCACAATGGTGTAAAATTAAAATGGGATATACCGGGCTAGGATCCGAGTTACTGGATCAAGGGCCAAACCAACCACCCAAGAATGGAATCGTCGAGCGAAAACACTTGACAACCTCCTAGAAGCAGCTTTTCTTGCCACCAGACCTTTCTCCATAAATTAGGAATCTGATGCCGTCACTAAACACATTCCTTAAATTGTAGCCATTTGTTGAGTGATTTTTTTTGGTGTCTAATCCGCATATATATCACCATTGCCATTGATTTTCCTGACTGTATATCTCTTAAATGTCAACATATACACGTGTGATGTAGTTTACGAAGATTTTTCAATGCCGCGAACCTCGGTTAGAGAGTAAAAAAGACGTAAGGTTCACAATGGTGTAAAATTAAAATGGGATATACCGGGCTAGGATTCGAGTTACAGGAACAAGGGCCAAACCAACGACCCAAGAATGGAATCGTCGAGCCAAAACACTTGACAACCTCTTAGAAGCAGCTTTTCTTGCCACCAGAACTTTTCCATCAATTAGGAATCTGATGCCATCACTAAACACATTCCTTAAATTATAGCCATTTGTTGAGTGTTTTTTTTGGTGTCTAATCCGCATATATATCACCATTGCCATTGATTTTCTTGACTGTGTATCTCTTAAATTTTAACATATACACGTGTGATTTAGTTTACGAAGATTTTTCAATGCCGAGAACCTCGATCAGAGAGTAAAAAAGGCGTAAGGTTCATAATGGTGTAAAATTAAAATGGGATATACCGGGCTAGGATTCGAGTTACAGGAACAAGGGCCAAACCAACCACCCAAGAATGCAATCGTCGAGCGAAAACACTTAACAACCTTCTAGAAACAACTTTTCTTGCCACAAGACCATTCTCCATCAATTAGGAATCTGATGCCGTCACTAAACACATTCCACAAATTATAGCCATTTGTTGAGTGTTTTTTTTTTGTGTCTAATCCGCATATATATCACCATTGCCCTTGATTTTCTTGACTGTATATCTCTTAAATATTAACATATACATAATCCGCATATATATCACCATTGCCCTTGATTTTCTTAACTGTATATCTCTTAAATGTCAAAATATTCACGTGTGATTTAGTTTACCAAGATTTTTCAATGCCGAGAACCTCGATCAGAGACTAAAAAAGGCGTAAGGTTCACAATGGTGTAAAATTAAAATGGGATATACCGGGCTAGGATTCGAGTTACAGGAACAAGGGCCAAAACAACCACCCAAGAATGGAATCGTCGAGCGAAAGCACTTGACAACCTCCTAGAAGGAGCTTTTCTTGCCACCAGACCTTTCTCCATCAATTAGGAATCTGATGCCGTCACTAAACACATTCCTTAAATTATAGCCATTTGTTGAGTGTTTTTTTGGTGTCTAATCCGCATATATATCACCATTGCCCTTGATTTTCTTGACTGTATATCTCTTAAATGTCAAAATATTCACGTGTGATTTAGTTTACGAAGATGTTTCAATGCCGAGAACCTAGATCAGTGAGTAAAAAAGGCGTAAGGTTCACAATGGTGTAAAATTAAAATGGGATATACCGGGCTAGGATTCAAGTTACAGGAACAAGGGCAAAACCAACCACCCAAGAATGGAATCGTCGAGCGAAAACACTTGACAACCTCCTAGAAGAAGCTTTTCTTGCCACCAGACCTTTCTCCATCAATTAGGAATCTGATGCTGTCACTAAACACATTCCTTAAATTATAGCCATTTGTTGAGTGTTTTTTTTGGTGTCTAATCCGCATATTTATCACCATTTCCCTTGATTTTCTTGACTGTATATATCTTAAATGTCAACATATACACATGTGATTTAGTTTACGAAGATTTTTCAATGCCGAGAACCTCTATCAGAGAGTAAAAAAGGCGTAAGGTTCACAATGGTGTAAAATTAAAATGGGATATATCGGGCTAGGATTCGAGTTACAGGAACAAGGGCCAAACCAACCACCCAAGAATGGAATTGTCGAGCGAAAACACTTGACAATCTCCTAGAAGCAGCTTTTCTTGCCACCAGACTTTTCTCCATCAATTAGGAATTAGATGCCATCACTAAACACATTCCTTAAATTATAGCTATTTGTTGGGCGTTTTTTTTTGGTGTTTAATCCGCATATATATCACCATTGCCATTGATTTTCTTGACTGTATATTTCTTAAATGTCAACATATACACATGTGATTTAGTTTACAAAGATTTTTCAATGCCGAGAACCTCTATCAGAGAGTAAAAAAGGCGTAAGGTTCACAATGGTGTAATATTAAAATGGGATATACCGGGCTACGATTCGAGTTACAGGAACAAGGGCCAAACCAACCACCCAAGAATGGAATCGTCGAGCGAAAACACTTGACAACCTCCTAGAAGCAGCTTTTCTTGCCACCAGACCTTTCTCCATCAATTAGGAATCTCATGCCGTCACTAAACACATTCCTTAAATTGTAGCCAATTGTTGAGTGTTTTTTTTTGGTGTCTAATCCGCATATATATCAGCGTTGCCCTTGATTTTCTTGATTGTATTTCTCTTAAATGTCAACATATACACCTGTGATTTAGTTTACGACGATTTTTCATTGCCGAGAACTTCTATCAGAGAGTAAAAAAGGCGTAAGGTTCACAATGGTGTAAAATCAAAATGGGATATATCGGGCTAGGATTCGAGTTACAGGAACAAGGGCCAAACCAACCACCCGAGAATGGAATCGTCGAGCGAAAACACTTGACAACCTCCTAGAAACAAGTTTTCTTGCCACCAGACCTTTCTCCTTCAATTAGAAATCTGTTGCCGTCACTAAACACATTCCTTAAATTGTAGCCATTTGTTGAGTGTTTTTTTTGGTGTCTAATCCGCTTATATATCACAATTTCCCTAGATTTTTTTGACTGTATATCTCTTAAATATCAACATATACACGTGTGATTTAGTTTACGAAGATTTTTCAATGCCGAGAACCTCGATCAGAGAGTAAAAAAGGCGTAAGGTTCACAATGGTGTAAGATTAAAATGGGATATACCGGGCTAGGATTCGAGTTACAGGAACAAGGGCCAAACCAACCACCCAAGGATGGAATCGTCGAGCGAAAACACTTGACAACCTCCTTGAAACAGCTTTTCTTACCACCAGACCTTTCTCCAACAATTAGGAATCAGATGCCGTCACTAAACACATTCCTTAAATTGTAGCCATTTGTTGAGTGTTTTTTTTTGTGTCTAATCCGCATATATATCACTGTTGCCCTTGATTTTCTTGACTGTATATCTCTTAAATATCAACATATACACGGGTGATTTAGTTTACGAAGATTTTTCAATGCCGAGAACCTCGATCAGAGAGTAAAAATGGAGTAAGGTTCACAATGATGTAAAATTAAAATGGGATATACCGGGCTAGGATTCGAGTTACAGGAACAAGGGCCAAACCAACCACCCAAGAATGGAATCGTCGAGCGAAAACACTTGACAACCTCCTAGAAGCAACTTTTCTTGCCACCAGACCTTTCTCAATCAATTAGGAATCTGATGCCGTCACTAAACACATTCCTTAAATTGTAGCCATTTGTTGAGTGTTTTTTTTGGTGTCTAATCCTTATATATATCACCATTGCCCTTGATTTTCTTGGCTGTATATCTCTTAAATGTCAACATATACACGTGTGATTAAGTTTACGAAGAGTTTTCAATGCCGAGAACCTCGATCAGAGAGTAAAAAAGGCGTTAGGTTCACAATGGTGTAAAATTAAAATGGGATATACCGGGCCAGGATCCGAGTTACTGGATCAAGGGCCAAACCAACCACCCAAGAATGGAATCGTCGAGCGAAAACACTTGACAACCTCCTAGAAGCAGCTTTTCTTGCCACCAGACCTTTCTCCATCAATTAGGAATCTCATGCCGTCACTAAACACATTCCTTAAATTGTAGCCAATTGTTGAGTGTTTTTTTTGGTGTCTAATCCGCATATATATCAGCGTTGCCCTTGATTTTCTTGATTGTATTTCTCTTAAATGTCAACATATACACCTGTGATTTAGTTTACGAAGATTTTTCATTGCCGAGAACCTCTATCAGAGAGTAAAAAAGGCGTAAGGTTCACAATGGTGTAAAATCAAAATGGGATATATCGGGCTAGGATTCGAGTTACAGGAACAAGGGCCAAACCAACCACCCAAGAATGGAATCGTCGAGCGAAAACACTTGACAACCTCCTAGAAACAAGTTTTCCTACCACCAGACCTTTCTCCATCAATTAGAAATCTGATGCCGTCACTAAACACATTCCTTAAATTGTAGCCATTTGTTGAGTGTTTTTTTTGGTGTCTAATCCGCATATATATCACCATTTCCCTAGATTTTCTTGACTGTATATCTCTTAAATATCAACATATACACGTGTGATTTAGTTTACGAAGATTTTTCAATGCCGAGAACCTCGATCAGAGAGTAAAAAAGGCGTAAGGTTCACAATGGTGTAAGATTAAAATGGGATATACCGGGCTAGGATTCGAGTTACAGGAACAAGGGCCAAACCAACCACCCAAGAATGGAATCGTCGAGCGAAAACACTTGACAACCTCCTTGAAACAGCTTTTCTTACCACCAGACCTTTCTCCAACAATTAGGAATCTGATGCCGTCACTAAACACATTCCTTAAATTGTAGCCATTTGTTGAGTGTTTTTTTTGGTGTCTAATCCGCATATATATCATTGTTGCCCTTGATTTTCTTGACTGTATATCTCTTAAATATCAACACATACACGTGTGATTTAGTTTACGAAGATTTTTCAATGCCGAGAACCTCGATCAGAGAGTAAAAATGGAGTAAGGTTCACAATGATGTAAAATTAAAATGGGATATACCGGGCTAGGATTCGAGTTACAGGAACAAGGGCCAAACCAACCACCCAAGAATGGAATCGTCGAGCGAAAACACTTGACAACCTCCTAGAAGCAACTTTTCTTGCCACCAGACCTTTCTCAATCAATTAGGAATCTGATGCCGTCACTAAACACATTCCTTAAATTGTAGCCATTTGTTGAGTGTTTTTTTTTTGGTGTCTAATCCGTATATATATCACCATTGCCCTTGATTTTCTTGGCTGTATATCTCTTAAATGTCAACATATACATGTGTGATTAAGTTTACGAAGATTTTTCAATGCCGAGAACCTCGATCAGAGTGTAAAAAAGGCGTTAGGTTCACAATGGTGTAAAATTAAAATGGGATATACCGGGCTAGGATCCGAGTTACTGGATCAAGGGCCAAACCAACCACCCAAGAATGGAATCGTCGAGCGAAAACACTTGACAACCTCCTAGAAGCAGCTTTTCTTGCCACCAGACCTTTCTCCATCAATTAGGAATCTCATGCCGTCACTAAACACATTCCTTAAATTGTAGCCATTTGTTGAGTGATTTTTTTTGGTGTCTAATCCGCATATATATCACCATTGCCATTGATTTTCCTGACTGTATATCTCTTAAATGTCAACATATACACGTGTGATTTAGTTTACGAAGATTTTTCAATGCCGCGAACCTCGGTTAGAGAGTAAAAAAGACGTAAGGTTCACAATGGTGTAAAATTAAAATGGGATATACCGGGCTAGGATTCGAGTTACAGGAACAAGGGCCAAACCAACGACCCAAGAATGGAATTGTCGAGCCAAAACACTTGACAACCTCTTGGAAGCAGCTTTTCTTGCCACCAGAACTTTTCCATCAATTAGGAATCTGATGCCATCACTAAACACATTCCTTAAATTATAGCCTTTGTTGAGTGTTTTTTTTGGTGTCTAATCCGCATATATATCACCATTGCCATTGATTTTCTTGACTGTATATCTCTTAAATTTTAACATGTACACGTGTGATTTTGTTTACGAAGATTTTTCAATGCCGAGAACCTCGATCAGAGAGTAAAAAAGGCGTAAGGTTCATAATGGTGTAAAATTAAAATGGGATATACCGGGCTAGGATTCGAGTTACAGGAACAAGGGCCAAACCAACCACCCAAGAATGCAATCGTCGAGCGAAAACACTTGACAACCTCCTAGAAACAACTTTTCTTGCCACCAGACCATTCTCCATCAATTAGGAATCTAATGCCGTCACTAAACACCTTCCACAAACTGTAGCCATTTGTTGAGTGTTTTTTTTTGGTGTCTAATCCGCATATATATCACTGTTGCCCTTGATTTTCTTGACTGTATATCTCTTAAATATCAACACATACACGTGTGATTTAGTTTACGAAGATTTTTCAATGCCGAGAACCTCGATCAGAGAGTAAAAATGGAGTAAGGTTCACAATGATGTAAAATTAAAATGGGATATACCGGGCTAGGATTCGAGTTACAGGAACAAGGGCCAAACCAACCACCCAAGAATGGAATCGTCGAGCGAAAACACTTGACAACCTCCTAGAAGCAACTTTTCTTGCCACCAGACCTTTCTCAATCAATTAGGAATCTGATGCCGTCACTAAACACATTCCTTAAATTGTAGCCATTTCTTGAGTGTTTTTTTTTGGTGTCTAATCCGTATATATATCACCATTGCCCTTGATTTTCTTGGCTGTATATCTCTTAAATGTCAACATATACATGTGTGATTAAGTTTACGAAGATTTTTCAATGCCGAGAACCTCGATCAGAGTGTAAAAAAGGCGTTAGGTTCACAATGGTGTAAAATTAAAATGGGATATACCGGGCTAGGATCCGAGTTACTGGATCAAGGGGCAAACCAACCACCCAAGAATGGAATCGTCGAGCGAAAACACTTGACAACCTCCTAGAAGCAGCTTTTCTTGCCACCAGACCTTTCTCCATCAATTAGGAATCTCATGCCGTCACTAAACACATTCCTTAAATTGTAGCCATTTGTTGAGTGATTTTTTTTGGTGTCTAATCCGCATATATATCACCATTGCCATTGATTTTCCTGACTGTATATCTCTTAAATGTCAACATATACACGTGTGATTTAGTTTACGAAGATTTTTCAATGCCGCGAACCTCGGTTAGAGAGTAAAAAAGACGTAAGGTTCACAATGGTGTAAAATTAAAATAGGATATACCGGGCTAGGATTCGAGTTACAGGAACAAGGGCCAAACCAACGACCCAAGAATGGAATTGTCGAGCCAAAACACTTGACAACCTCTTGGAAGCAGCTTTTCTTGCCACCAGAACTTTTCCATCAATTAGGAATCTGATGCCATCACTAAACACATTCCTTAAATTATAGCCTTTGTTGAGTGTTTTTTTTGGTGTCTAATCCGCATATATATCACCATTGCCATTGATTTTCTTGACTGTATATCTCTTAAATTTTAACATGTAGACGTGTGATTTTGTTTACGAAGATTTTTCAATGCCGAGAACCTCAATCAGAGAGTAAAAAAGGCGTAAGGTTCATAATGGTGTAAAATTAAAATGGGATATACCGGGCTAGGATTCGAGTTACAGGAACAAGGGCCAAACCAACCACCCAAGAATGCAATCGTCGAGCGAAAACACTTGACAACCCCCTAGAAACAACTTTTCTTGCCACCAGACCATTCTCCATCAATTAGGAATCTAATGCCGTCACTAAACACATTCCTTAAATTATAGCCATTTGTTGAGTGTTTTTTTTTGTGTCTAAACCGCATATATATCACCATTGCCCTTGATTTTCTTGATTGTATATATCTTAAATGTCAACATATACACATGTGATTTAGTTTACGAAGATTTTTCAATGCCGAGAACCTCGATCAGAGAGTAAAAAAGGCGCAACGTTCACAATGGTGTAAAATTAAAATGGGATATACCGGGCTAGGATTCGAGTTATAGGAACAAGGGCAAAACTAACCACCCAAGAATGGAATCGTCGAGCGAAAACACTTGACAACCTCCTAGAAGAAGCTTTTCTTGCCACCAGACCTTTCTACATCAATTAGGAATCTGATGCTGTCACTAAACACATTCCTTAAATTATAGCCATTTGTTGAGTGTTTTTTTTGGTGTCTATTCCGCATATTTATCACCATTTCCCTTGATTTTCTTGACTGTATATATCTTAAATGTCAACATATACACATGTGATTTAGTTTACGAAGATTTTTCAATGCCGAGAACCTCTATCAGAGAGTAAGAAAGGCGTAAGGTTCACAATGGTGTAAAATTAAAATGGGATATATCGGGCTAGGATTCGAGTTACAGGAACAAGGGCCAAACCAACCACCCAAGAATGGAATCGTCGAGCGAAAACACTTGACAACCTCCTAGAAGCAGCTTTTCTTGCCACCAGACCTTTCTCCATCAATTAGGAATCTGATGTCGTCACTAAACACATTCCTTAAATTGTAGCCAATTGTTGAGTGTTTTTTTGGTGTCTAATCCGCATATATATCACCGTTGCCCTTGATTTGCTTGACTGTATATCTCTTAAATGTCAACATATACACGTGTGATTTAGTTTACGAAGATTTTTCAATGCCAAGAACCTCGATCAGAGAGTAAAAAAGCCATAAGGTTCATAATGGTGTAAAATTAAAATGGGATATACCGGGCTAGGATTCGAGTTACAGGAACAAGGGCCAAACAACCACCCAAGAATGGAATCGTCGAGCGAAAACACTGGACAACCTCCTAGAAACAACTTTTCTTGCCACCAGACCTTTCTCCATCAATTAGGAATCTCATGCCGTCACTAAACACATTCCTTAAATAGTAGCCATTTGTTGAGTGTTTTTTTTGGGTCTAATCCGCATATATATCACCATTGCCCTTGATTTTCTTGAGTGTATATCTCTTAAATATCAACATATACATAATCCGCATATATATCACCATTGCCCATGATTTTCTTGACTATATATCTCTTAAATGTCAAAATATACACGTGTGATTTAGTCTTTGAAGATTTTTCAATGCCGAGAACCTCTATCAGAGAGTAAAAAAGGCGTAAGGTTCACAATGGTGTAAGATTAAAATGGGATATACCGGGCTAGGATTCGAGTTACAGGAACAAGGGCAAAACCAACCACCCAAGAATGGAATTGTCGAGCGAACACACTTGACAACCTCCTAGAAGCAACTTTTCTTGCCACCAGACCTTTCTCCATCAATTAGGAATCTGATGCCGTCACTAAACACATTCCTTAAATTGTAGCCATTTGTTGAGTGTTTTTTTTTGGTGTCTAATCCGCATATATATCACCATTGCGCTTGATTTTCTTGACTGTATATATCTTAAATATCAACGTATACACTTGTGATTTAGTTTACGAAGATTTTTCAATGCCGAAAACCTCTATCAGAGAGTAAAAAAGGCGTAAGGTTCACAATGGTGTAAGATTAAAATGGGATATACCGGGCTAGGATTCGAGTTACAGGAACAAGGGCCAACCCAACCACCCAAGAATTGAATCATCGAGCGAAAACACTTGACAACCTCCTAGAAGCAGCTTTTCATGCCACCAATCCTTTCTCCATCAATTAGGAATCTGATGCCGTCACTAAACACATTCCTTAAATTGTAGCCATTTGTTGAGTGTTTTTTTTGTGTCTAATCCGCATATATATCACCATTGCCCTAGATTTTCTTGACTGTATATCTCTTAAATATCAACATATCACGTGTGATTTAGTTTACGAAGATTTTTCAATGCCGAGAACATCGATCAGAGAATAAAAAAGGCGTAAGGTTCACAATGGTGTAAGATTAAAATGGGATATATCGGGCTAGGATTCGAGTTACAGGAACAAGGGCCAAACCAACCCCCCAAGAATGGAATCGTAGAGCGAAAACACTTGACAACCTTGTTGAAGCGGCTTTTCTTGCCACCAGACCTTTCTCCATCAATTAGGAATCTGATGCCGTCACTAAACACATTCCTTAAATTGTAGCCATTTGTTGAGTATTTTTTTTTGGTGTCTAATCCGCACATATATCACCATTACCCTTGATTTTCTTGACTGATGTCAACATATACACGTGTGATTTAGTTTACGAAGATTTTCAATGCCGAGAACCTCGATCAGAGAGAAAAAAAGGCGTAAGGTTCACAATGGTGTAAAATTAAAATGTGATATACCGGGCAAGGATTCGAGTTACAGGAACAAGGGCCAAACCAACCACCCAAGAATGGAAACGTCGAGCGAAAACACTTGACAACCTCCTAGAAGCAGCTTTTCTTGCCAACAAACCTTTCTCCATCAATTAGGAATCTGATGCCGTCACTAAACACATTCCTTAAATTGTATCCATTTGTTGTTTGTTTTTTTGGTGTCTAATCCGCATATATATCACCATTGCCCTTGATTTTCTTGACTGTATATCTCTTAAATATCAACATATACACGTATGATTTAGTTTAGGAAGATTTTTCAATGCCGAGAACCTTGATCAGAGAGTAAAAAAGGCGTAAGGTTCACAATGGTCTAAAATTAAAATGGGATATACCGGGCTAGGATTCGAGTTACAGGAACAAGGGCCAAACCAACCACCCAAGAATGGAATAGTCGAGTGAAAACACTTGACAACCTCCTAGAAGCAGCTTTTCTTGCCAGCAGACCTTTCTCCATCAATTAGGAATCTGATGCCGTTACTAAACACATTCCTTAAATTGTAGCCATTTTTTGAGTGTTTTTTTCTTGGTGTCTAATCCGCATATATATCACCATTGCCCTTGATTTTCTTGACTGTATATCTCTTAAATATCAACATATACACGTGTGATTTAGTTTACGAAGATTTTTCAATGCCGAGAACCTCGATCAGAGAGTAGAAAAGGCGTAAGGTTCACAATGGTGTAAGATTAAAATGGGATATACCGGGCTAGGATTCGAGTTACAGGAACAAGGGCCAAACCAACCACCCAAGAATGGAATGGTCGAGCGAAAACACTTGACAACCTCCTAGAAGAAGCTTTTCTTGCCACCAGACCTTTCTCCATCAATTAGGAATCTGATGCCGTCACTAAACACATTCCTTAAATTGTAGCCATTTGTTGAGTGTTTTTTTTTTGGTGTCTAATCCGCATATGTGTCACCATTGCCCTTGATTTTCTTGACTGTATATCTCTTAAATATCAACATATACACGTGTGATTTAGTTTACGAAGATTTTTCAATGCCGAGAACCTCGATCAGAGAGTAAAAAGGCGTAAGGTTCACAATGGTGTAAAATTAAAATGGGATATACCGGGCTAGGATTCGAGTTACAGGAACAAGGGCCAAACCAACCACCCAAGAATGGAATCGTCGAGCGAAAACACTTGACAACCTCCTAGAAGCAGCTTTTCTTGCCAACAGACCTTTCTCAATCAATTAAGAATCTGATGCTGTCACTAATCACATTCCTTAAATTGTAGCCATTTGTTGAGTGTTTTTTTCTTGGTGTCTAATCCGCATATATATCACCATTTCCCTTGATTTTCTTGACTGTATATCTCTTAAATATCAACATATAGACGTGTGATTTAGTTTACGAATATTTTTCAATGCCGAGAACCTCGATCAGACAGTAAAAAAGGCGTAAGGTTCACATTGGTGTAAGATTAAAATGGCATATACCGGGCTAGGATTCGAGTTACAGGAACAAGGGCCAAACCAACCACCCAAGAATGGAATGGTCTAGCGAAAACACTTGACAACCTCCTAGAAGAAGCTTTTCTTGCCACCAGACCTTTCTCCATCAATTAGGAATCTGATGCCATCACAAAACACATTCCTTAAATTGTAGCCATTTGTTGAGTGTTTTTTTTTTGGTGTCTAATCCGCATATGTGTCACCATTGCCCTTGATTTTCTTGACTGTATATCTCTTAAATATCAACATATACACGTGTGATTTAGTTTACGAAGATTTTTCAATGCCGAGAACCTCGATCAGAGAGTAAAAAAGGCGTAAGGTTCACAATGGTGTAAAATTAAAATGGGATATACCGGGCAAGGATTCGAGTTACAGGAACAAGGGCCAAACCAACCACCCAAGAATGGAATCGTCGAGCGAAAACACTTGACAACCTCCTAGAAGCAGCTTTTCTTGCCACCAGACCTTTCTCAATCAATTAAGAATCTGATGCCGTCACTAATCACATTCCTTAAATTGTAGCCATTTGTTGAGTGTTTTTTTCTTGGTGTCTAATCCGCATATATATCACCATTGCCCTTGATTTTCTTGACTGTATATCTCTTAAATATCAACATATAGACGTGTGATTTAGTTTACGAATATTTTTCAATGCCGAGAACCTCGATCAGACAGTAAAAAAGGCGTAAGGTTTACAATGGTGTAAGATTAAAATGGGATATATCGGGCTAGGATTCGAGTTACAGGAACAAGGGCCAAACCAACCACCCAAGAATGGAATGGTCGAGCGAAAACACATGACAACCTCCTAGAAGCAGCTTTTCTTGCCACCAGAGCTTTCTCCATCAATTAGGAATCTGATGCCGTCACTAAACACATTCCTGAAATTGTAGCCATTTGTTGAGTGTTTTTTTTGGTGTCTAATCCGCATATATATCACCATTGCCCTTGATTTTCTTGACTGTATATCTCTTAAATATCAACATATACACGTGTGATTTAGTTTACGAAGAATTTTCAATGCCGAGAACCTCGATCAGAGAGTAAAAAAGGCGTAAGGTTCATAATGGTGTAAAATTAAAATGGGATATACCGGCTAGGATTCGAGTTACAGGAACAAGGGCCAAACCAACCACCCAAGAATGGAATCGTCGAGCGAAAACACATGACAACCTCCAAGAAGCAGCTTTTCTTGCCACCAGACCTTTCTCAATCAATTAAGAATCTGATGCCGTCACTAATCACATTCCTTAAATTGTAGCCATTTGTTGAGTGTTTTTTTCTTGGTGTCTAATCCGCATATATATCACCATTGCCCTTGATTTTCTTGACTGTATATCTCTTAAATATCAACATATACACGTGTGATTTAGTTTACGAAGATTTTTCAATGCCGAGAACCTCGATCAGAGAGTAAAAAAGGCGTAAGGTTCACAATGGTGTAAGATTAAAATGGGATATACCGGGCTAGGATTCGAGTTACAGGAACAAGGGCCAAACCAACCACCCAAGAATGGAATGGTCGAGCGAAAACACTTGACAACCTCCTAGAAGAAGCTTTTCTTGCCACCAGACCTTTCTCCATCAATTAGGAATCTGACGCCGTCACTAAACACATTCCTTAAATTGTAGCCATTTGTTGAGTGTTTTTTTTTGGTGTCTAATCCGCATATGTGTCACCATTGCCCTTGATTTTCTTGACTGTATATCTCTTAAATATCAACATATACACGTGTGATTTAGTTTACGAAGAATTTTCAATGCCGAGAACCTCGATCAGAGAGTAAAAAAGGCGTAAAGTTCATAATGGTGTAAAATTAAATGGGATATACCGGCTAGGATTCGAGTTACAGGAACAAGGGCCAAACCAACCACCCGAGAATGGAATCGTCGAGCGAAAACACTTGACAACCTCCTAGAAGCAGCTTTTCTTGCCACCAGACCTTTCTCAATCAATTAAGAATCTGATGCCGTCACTAATCACATTCCTTAAATTGTAGCCATTTGTTGAGTGTTTTTTTCTTGGTGTCTAATCCGCATATATATCACCATTGCCCTTGATTTTCTTGACTGTATATCTCTTAAATATCAACATATACACGTGTGATTTAGTTTACGAAGATTTTTCAATGCCGAGAACCTCGATCAGAGAGTAAAAAAGGCGTAAGGTTCACAATGGTGTAAGATTAAAATGGGATATACCGGGCTAGGAATCGAGTTACAGGAACAAGGGCCAAACCAACCACCCAAGAATGGAATGGTCGAGCGAAAACACTTGACAACCTCCTAGAAGAAGCTTTTCTTGCCACCAGACCGTTCTCCATCAATTAGGAATCTGATGCCGTCACTAAACACATTCCTTAAATTGTAGCCATTTGTTGAGTGTTTTTTTTTTTGGTGTCTAATCCGCATATGTGTCACCATTGCCCTTGATTTTCTTGACTGTATATCTCTTAAATATCAACATATACACGTGTGATTTAGTTTACGAAGAATTTTCAATGCCGAGAACCTCGATCAGAGAGTAAAAAAGGCGTAAGGTTCATAATGGTGTAAAATTAAAATGGGATATACCGGCTAGGATTCGAGTTACAGGAACAAGGGCAAAACCAACCACCCAAGAATGGAATCGTCGAGCGAAAACACTTGACAGCCTCCTAGAAGCAGCTTTTCTTGCCACCAGACCTTTCTCCATCAATTAGGAATCTGATGCCGTCATTAAACACATTCCTTAAATTGTAGCCATTTGTTGAGTGTTTTTTTTTGTGTCTAATCCGCATATATATCACCATTGCCCTTGATTTTCTTGACTGTATATCTCTTAAATATCAACATATACAGGTGTGATTTAGTTTACGAAGATTTTTCAATGACGAGAACCTCGAACAGAGAGTAAAAAATGGCGTAAGGTTCACAATGGTGTAAATTAAAATGGGATATACCGGGCTAGGATTCGAGTTACAGGAACAAGGGCCAAACCAACCACCCAAGAATGGAATCGTTGAGCGAAAACACTTGACAACCTCCTAGAAACAACTTTTCTTGCCACCAGACCTTTCTCCATCAATTAGGAATCTGATGCCGTCACTAAGCACATTCCTTAAATTGTAGCCATTTGTTGAGTGTTTTTTTCTTGGTGACTAATCCGCATATATATCACCATTGCCCTTGATTTTCTTGACTGTATATCTCTTAAATATCAACATATACACGTGTGATTTAGTTTTCGAAGATTTTTCAATGCCGAGAACCTCGATCAGAGAGTAAAAAGGCGTAAGGTTCATAATGGTGTAAAATTAAAATGGGATATACCGGGCAAGGATTCGAGTTACTGGATCAAGGGCCAAACCAACCACCCAAGAATGGAATCGTTGAGCGAAAACACTTGACAACCTCCTAGAAACAAATTTTCTTGCCACCAGACCATTCTCCATCAATTAGGAATCTGATGTCGTCACTAAACACATTCCTTTAATTGTAGCCATTTGTTGTGTGTTTTTTTGGTGTCTAATCCGCATATATATCCCCATTGCGCTTGATTTTCTTAAATGTATATCTCTTAAATATCAACATATACATAATCCGCATATATATCACCATTGCCCTTGATTTTCTTGACTGTATATCTCTTAAATGTCAAAATATACACGTGTGATTTAGTTTACGAAGATTTTTCAATGCCAAGAACCTCGATCAGAGAGTAAAAAAGGCGTAAGGTTCGCAATGGTGTAAAATTAAAATGGGATATACCGGGCTAGGATTCGTGTTACAGGAACAAGGGCCAAACCAACCACCCAAGAATGGAATCGTCGAGCGAAAACACTTGACAACCTCCTAGAAGCTGCTTTTTTTGCCACCAGACCTTTCTCCATCAATTTGGAATCTGATGCCGTCACTAAACACATTCCTTAAATTATAGCCATTTGTTGAGTGTTTTTTTTGGTGTCTAATCCGCATATATATCACCATTGCCCTTGATTTTCTTGACTGTATATATCTTAAATGTCAACATATACACATGTGATTTAGTTTATGAAGATTTTTCAATGCCGAGAACCTCGATCAGACAGTAAAAATGGCATAAGGTTCACAATGGTGTAAAATTAAAATGGGATATACCGGACTAGTATTCGAGTTACAGGAACAAGGGCAAAACCAACCACCCAAGAATGGAATCGTCGAGCGAAAACACTTGACAACCTCCTAGAAGCAGCTTTTCTTGCCACCAGACCTTTCTCCATCAATTAGGAATCTGATTCCGTCACTAAACACATTCCTTAAATTATAGCCATTTGTTGAGTGTTTTTTTTGGTGTCTAATCCGTATATATATCACCATTGCCCTTAATTTTCTTGACTGTATATATCTTAAATGTCAACATATACACATGTGATTTAGTTTACGAAGATTTTTCAATGCCGAGAACCTCTATCGGAGAGTAAAAAAGGCGTAAGGTTCACAATGGTGTAAAATTAAAATGTGATATACCGGGCAAGGATTTGAGTTACAGGAACAAGGTCCAAACCAACCACCCAAGAATCGAATCGTCGAGCGAAAACACTTGACAACCTCCTAGAAGCAGCTTTTCTTGCCACCAGACCTTTCTCCATAAATTAGGAGTCTTATGCCGTCACTAAACACGTTCCTTAAATTGTAGCCATTTGTTGTGTGTCTTTTTTGGTGTCTAATCCGCATATATATCACCATTGCCCTTGATTTTCTTGACTGTATATCTCTTAAATATCAACAAATACACGTGTGATTTAGTTTAGGAAGATTTTTCAATGCCGAGAACCTCGATCAGAGAGTAAAAAAGGCGTAAGGTTCACAATGGTGTAAATTTAAAATGGGATATACCGGGCTAGGATTCGAGTTACAGGAACAAGGGCCAAACCAACCACCCAAAAATGGAATGGTTGAGCGAAAACACTTGACAACCTCCTAGAAGCAGCTTTTCTTGCCCCCAGACCTTTCTCCATTAATTAGGAATCTGATGCCGTCACTAAACACATTCCTTAAATTGTAGCCATTTGTTGAGTGTTTTTTTTGGTGTCTAATCTGCATATATATCACCATTGCCCTTGATTTTCTTGACTGTATAACTCTTAAATATCAACATATACACGTGTGATTTACTTTACGAAGACTTTTCAATGCCGAGAACCTCGATCAGAGAGTAAAAAAGCGTAAGGTTCACAATGGTGTAAGATTAAAATGGGATATACCGGGCTAGTATTCGAGTTACAGGAACAAGGGCGAAACCGACCACCCAAGAACGGAATCGTCGAGAGAAAACACTTGACAACCTCCTAGTGCAGCGTTTCTTGCCACCAGACCTTTCTCCATCAATAAGGAATCTGATGTCGTCACTAAACATAATCCTTAAATTGTTGCCATTTGTTGAGTGTTTTTTTTTGGTGTCTAATCCGCATATATATCAACATTTCCCTTGATTTTCTTGACTCTATATCTCTTAAATATCAACATATACACATGTGATTTAGTTTACCAAGATTTTTCAATGCCGAGAACCTCGATCAGAGAGTAAAAAAGGCGTAAGGTTCACAATGGTGAAAAATTAAAATGGGATATACAAGGCTAGGATTCGAGTTACACGAACCAGGGCCAAACCAACCACCCAAGAATGGAATCGTCGAGCGAAAACACTTGGCAACCTCCTAGAAGCAGTTTTTCTTGCCACCAGACATTTCTCCATCAATTAGGAATCTGATGCCGTCACTAAACACATTCCTTAAATTGTAGCCATTTGTTGAGTGTTTTTTTGGTGTCTAATCCGCATATATATCAACATTTCCCTTGATTTTCTTGACTCTATATCTCTTAAATATCAACATATACACGTGTGATGTAGTTTACGAAGATTTTTCAATGCCGAGAACCTCGATCAGAGAGTAAAAAAGGCGTAAGGTTCACAATGGTGAAAAATTAAAATGGGATATACCGGGCTAGGATTCGAGTTACACGAACCAGGGCCAAACCAACCACCCAAGAATGGAATCGTCGAGCGAAAACACTTGGCAACCTCCTAGAAGCAGTTTTTCTTGCCACCAGACATTTCTCCATCAATTAGGAATCTGATGCCGTCACTAAACACATTCCTTAAATTGTAGCCATTTGTTGAGTGTTTTTTTGGTGTCTAATCCTCATATATATCACCATTGCCCCTGATTTTCTTGACAATATATCTCTTCAATGTCAACATATACACGTGTGATTCAGTTTACGAAGATTTTTCAATGCCGAGAACCTCGATCAGAGAGTAAAAAAGGCGCAAGGTTCACAATGTTGTAAAATTAAAATGGGATATACCAGGCTAGGATTCGAGTTACAGGAACAAGGGCCAAACCAACCACCCAAGAATGGAATCGTCGAGTGAAAACACTTGACAACCTCCTAGATCAGCTTTTCTTACCCCCAGACATTTCTCCATCAATTAGGAATCTGATGCCATCACTAATCACATTCCTTAAATTGTAGCCGTTTGTTGAGTGTTTTTTTTGGTGTCTAATCCGCATATATATCACCATTGCCCTTGATTTTCTTGACTGTATATCTCTTAAATGTCAACATATAAACATGTGATTTAGTTTACGAAGATTTTTCAATGCCGAGAACCTCGATCAGAGAGTAAAAAAGGCCTAAGGTTCACAATGGTGTAAGATTAAAATGGGATATACCAGGCTAGGATTCGAGTTACAGGAACAAGGGCCAAACAAACCACCCAAGAATGGAATCGTCGAGCGAAAACACTTGACAACCTCCTAGAAGCAGCTTTTCTTACCACCAGACCTTTCTGCATCAATTAGGAATCTGATGCCGTCACTAAACACATTCCTTAAATTGTAGCCATTTGTTGAGTGTTTTTTTTTCGTGTCTAATCCGCATATATATCACCATTGCCCTTGATTTTCTTGACTGTATATCTCTTAAATATCAACATATACATGTGTTATTTAGTTTACGAAGATTTTTCAATGTCGAGAACCTCGATGAGAGAGTAAAAAAGGCGTAAGGTTCACAATGGTGTATGATTAAAATGGGATATACCGGGCTAGGATTCGAGTTACAGGAACAAGGGCCAAACCAACCACCCAAGAATGGAATCGTCGAGCAAAAACACTTGACAACCTCCTAGAAGCAGCTTTTCTTGTCACCGGACCTTTCTCCATCAATTAGGAATCTGATGCCGTCACTAAACACATTCCTTAAATTGTAGCCATTTGTTGAGTGTTTTTTTGGTGTCTAATCCGCATATATATCAATATTGCCCTTGATTTTCTTTACTGTATATCTCTTAAATATCAACATATACACGTGTGATTTAGTTTACGAAGATTTTTCAATGCCGAGAACCTCGATCGGATAGTAAAAAAGGCGTAAGGTTCACAATGGTGTAAAATTAAAATGGGATATACCGGGCTAGGATTCGAGTTACCGGAACAAGGGCCAAACCAACCACCCAATAATGGAATCGTCGAGCGAAAACAGTTGACAACCTCCTAGAAGCAGCTTTTCTTGCCACCAGACCTTTCTCCATCAATTAGGAATCTGATACCGTCACTAAACACATTCCTTAAATTGTAGCCATTTGTTGAGTGTTTTTTTTGGTGTGTAATCCGCATATATATCACCATTGCCCTTGATTTTCTTGACTGTATATCTCTTAAATGTCAACATACAAACGTGTGATTTAGTTTACGAATATTTTTCAATGTCGAGAACCTCGATCAGAGAGTAAAAAAGGCGTAAGGTTCACAATGGTGTAAGATTAAAATGGGATATACCGGGCTAGGATTCGAGTTACAGGAACAAGGGCCAAACCAACCACCCAAGAATGCAATCGTCGAGCGAAAACACTTGACAACCTCCAAGAAGCAGCTTTTCTTGCCACCAGACCTTTGTCCATTAATTAGGAATCTGATGCCGTCACTAAACACATTCCTTAAATTGTAGCCATTTGTTGAGTGTTTTTTTTGGTGTCTAATCCGCATATATATCACCATTGCCCTTGATTTTCTTGACTGTATATCTCTTAAATATCAACATATACACGTGTGATTTAGTTTACGAAGATTTTTCAATGCCGAGAACCTCGATCAGAGAGTAAAAAAGACGTAAGGTTCACAATGGTGTAAGATTAAAATGGGATATACCAGGCTAGGATTCGAGTTACAGGAACAAGGGCCAAACCAACCACCCAAGAATGGAATTGTCGAGCGAAAACACTTGACAACCTCCTAGAAGCAGCTTTTCTTGCCACCAGACCTTTCTCCATCAATTAGGAATCTGATGCCGTCACTAAACACATTCCTTAAATTGTAGCCATTTGTTGAGTGTTTTTTTGGGTGTCTAATCCGCATATATATCACCATTGCACTTGATTTTCTTGACTGTATATCTCTTAAATATCAACATATACACGTGTGATTTAGTTTACGAAGATTTTTCAATGCCGAGAACCTCGATCAGAGAGTAAAAAAGGCGTAAGGTTCACAATGGTGAAAAATTAAAATGGGATATACCGGGCTAGGATTCGAGTTACACGAACCAGGGCCAAACCAACCACCCAAGAATGGAATCGTCGAGCGAAAACACTTGGCAACCTCCTAGAAGCAGTTTTTCTTGCCACCAGACATTTCTCCATCAATTAGGAATCTGATGCCGTCACTAAACACATTCCTTAAATTGTAGCCATTTGTTGAGTGTTTTTTTGGTGTCTAATCCTCATATATATCACCATTGCCCCTGATTTTCTTGACAATATATCTCTTCAATGTCAACATATACACGTGTGATTTAGTTTACGAAGATTTTTCAATGCCGAGAACCTCGATCAGAGAGTAAAAAAGGCGCAAGGTTCACAATGTTGTAAAATTAAAATGGGATATACCAGGCTAGGATTCGAGTTACAGGAACAAGGGCCAAACCAACCACCCAAGAATGGAATCGTCGAGTGAAAACACTTGACAACCTCCTAGATCAGCTTTTCTTACCCCCAGACATTTCTCCATCAATTAGGAATCTGATGCCATCACTAATCACATTCCTTAAATTGTAGCCGTTTGTTGAGTGTTTTTTTTGGTGTCTAATCCGCATATATATCACCATTGCCCTTGATTTTCTTGACTGTATATCTCTTAAATGTCAACATATAAACATGTGATTTAGTTTACGAAGATTTTTCAATGCCGAGAACCTCGATCAGAGAGTAAAAAAGGCCTAAGGTTCACAATGGTGTAAGATTAAAATGGGATATACCAGGCTAGGATTCGAGTTACAGGAACAAGGGCCAAACAAACCACCCAAGAATGGAATCGTCGAGCGAAAACACTTGACAACCTCCTAGAAGCAGCTTTTCTTACCACCAGACCTTTCTGCATCAATTAGGAATCTGATGCCGTCACTAAACACATTCCTTAAATTGTAGCCATTTGTTGAGTGTTTTTTTTTCGTGTCTAATCCGCATATATATCACCATTGCCCTTGATTTTCTTGACTGTATATCTCTTAAATATCAACATATACATGTGTTATTTAGTTTACGAAGATTTTTCAATGTCGAGAACCTCGATGAGAGAGTAAAAAAGGCGTAAGGTTCACAATGGTGTATGATTAAAATGGGATATACCGGGCTAGGATTCGAGTTACAGGAACAAGGGCCAAACCAACCACCCAAGAATGGAATCGTCGAGCAAAAACACTTGACAACCTCCTAGAAGCAGCTTTTCTTGTCACCGGACCTTTCTCCATCAATTAGGAATCTGATGCCGTCACTAAACACATTCCTTAAATTGTAGCCATTTGTTGAGTGTTTTTTTGGTGTCTAATCCGCATATATATCAATATTGCCCTTGATTTTCTTGACTGTATATCTCTTAAATATCAACATATACACGTGTGATTTAGTTTACGAAGATTTTTCAATGCCGAGAACCTCGATCGGATAGTAAGAAAGGCGTAAGGTTCACAATGGTGTAAAATTAAAATGGGATATACCGGGCTAGGATTCGAGTTACCGGAACAAGGGCCAAACCAACCACCCAATAATGGAATCGTCGAGCGAAAACAGTTGACAACCTCCTAGAAGCAGCTTTTCTTGCCACCAGACCTTTCTCCATCAATTAGGAATCTGATACCGTCACTAAACACATTCCTTAAATTGTAGCCATTTGTTGAGTGTTTTTTTTGGTGTCTAATCCGCATATATATCACCATTGCCCTTGATTTTCTTGACTGTATATCTCTTAAATGTCAACATACAAACGTGTGATTTAGTTTACGAATATTTTTCAATGTCGAGAACCTCGATCAGAGAGTAAAAAAGGCGTAAGGTTCACAATGGTGTAAGATTAAAATGGGATATACCGGGCTAGGATTCGAGTTACAGGAACAAGGGCCAAACCAACCACCCAAGAATGCAATCGTCGAGCGAAAACACTTGACAACCTCCAAGAAGCAGCTTTTCTTGCCACCAGACCTTTGTCCATTAATTAGGAATCTGATGCCGTCACTAAACACATTCCTTAAATTGTAGCCATTTGTTGAGTGTTTTTTTTGGTGTCTAATCCGCATATATATCACCATTGCCCTTGATTTTCTTGACTGTATATCTCTTAAATATCAACATATACACGTGTGATTTAGTTTACGAAGATTTTTCAATGCCGAGAACCTCGATCAGAGAGTAAAAAAGACGTAAGGTTCACAATGGTGTAAGATTAAAATGGGATATACCAGGCTAGGATTCGAGTTACAGGAACAAGGGCCAAACCAACCACCCAAGAATGGAATTGTCGAGCGAAAACACTTGACAACCTCCTAGAAGCAGCTTTTCTTGCCACCAGACCTTTCTCCATCAATTAGGAATCTGATGCCGTCACTAAACACATTCCTTAAATTGTAGCCATTTGTTGAGTGTTTTTTTGGGTGTCTAATCCGCATATATATCACCATTGCACTTGATTTTCTTGACTGTATATCTCTTAAATATCAACATATACACGTGTGATTTAGTTTACGAAGATTTTTCAATCCCGAGAACCTCGACCAGAGAGTAAAAAAGGCGTAAGGTTCACAATGGTGTAAAATTAAAATGGGATATACCGGGCTAGGATTCGAGTTACAGGAACAAGGGCCAAACCAACCACCCAAGAATGGAATCGTCGAGCGAAAACAGTTGACAACCTCCTAGAAGCAGCTTTTCTTGCCACCAGACCTTTCTCCATCAATTAGGAATCCGATACCGTCACTAAACACATTCCTTAAATTGTAGCCATTTGTTGAGTGTTTTTTTTGGTGTCTAATCCGCATATATATCAACATTTCCCTTGATTTTCTTGACTCTATATCTCTTAAATATCAACATATACACGTGTGATGTAGTTTACGAAGATTTTTCAATGCCGAGAACCTCGATCAGAGAGTAAAAAAGGCGTAAGGTTCACAATGGTGAAAAATTAAAATGGGATATACCGGGCTAGGATTCGAGTTACACGAACCAGGGCCAAACCAACCACCCAAGAATGGAATCGTCGAGCGAAAACACTTGGCAACCTCCTAGAAGCAGTTTTTCTTGCCACCAGACATTTCTCCATCAATTAGGAATCTGATGCCGTCACTAAACACATTCCTTAAATTGTAGCCATTTGTTGAGTGTTTTTTTGGTGTCTAATCCTCATATATATCACCATTGCCCTTGATTTTCTTGACAGTATATCTCTTAAATGTCAATATATACACGTGTGATTTAGTTTACGAAGATTTTTCAATGCCGAGAACCTCGATCAGAGAGTAAAAAAGGAGCAAGGTTCACAATGTTGTAAAATTAAAATGGGATATACCAGGCTAGGATTCGAGTTACAGGAACAAGGGCCAAACCAACCACCCAAGAATGGAATCGTCGAGCGAAAACACTTGACAACCTCCTAGATCAGCTTTTCTTACCCCCAGACATTTCTCCATCAATTAGGAATCTGATGCCATCACTAATCACATTCCTTAAATTGTAGCCGTTTGTTGAGTGTTTTTTTGGTGTCTAATCCGCATATATATCACCATTGCCCTTGATTTTCTTGACTGTATATCTCTTAAATGTCAACATATAAACATGTGATTTAGTTTACGAAGATTTTTCAATGCCGAGAACCTCGATCAGAGAGTAAAAAAGGCCTAAGGTTCACAATGGTGTAAGATTAAAATGGGATATACCATGCTAGGATTCGAGTTACAGGAACAAGGGCCAAACAAACCACCCAAGAATGGAATCGTCGAGCGAAAACACTTGACAACCTCCTAGAAGCAGCTTTTCTTACCACCAGACCTTTCTGCATCAATTAGGAATCTGATGCCGTCACTAAACACATTCCTTAAATTGTAGCCATTTGTTGAGTGTTTTTTTTTTCGTGTCTAATCCGCATATATATCACCATTGCCCTTGATTTTCTTGACTGTATATCTCTTAAATATCAACATATACATGTGTTATTTAGTTTACGAAGATTTTTCAATGTCGAGAACCTCGATGAGAGAGTAAAAAAGGCGTAAGGTTCACAATGGTGTATGATTAAAATGGGATATACCGGGCTAGGATTCGAGTTACAGGAACAAGGGCCAAACCAACCACCCAAGAATGGAATCGTCGAGCAAAAACACTTGACAACCTCCTAGAAGCAGCTTTTCTTGTCACCGGACCTTTCTCCATCAATTAGGAATCTGATGCCGTCACTAAACACATTCCTTAAATTGTAGCCATTTGTTGAGTGTTTTTTTGGTGTCTAATCCGCATATATATCAATATTGCCCTTTATTTTCTTGACTGTATATCTCTTAAATATCAACATATACACGTGTGATTTAGTTTACGAAGATTTTTCAATGCCGAGAACCTCGATCGGATAGTAAAAAAGGCGTAAGGTTCACAATGGTGTAAAATTAAAATGGGATATACCGGGCTAGGATTCGAGTTACCGGAACAAGGGCCAAACCAACCACCCAAGAATGGAATCGTCGAGCGAAAACAGTTGACAACCTCCTAGAAGCAGCTTTTCTTGCCACCAGACCTTTCTCCATCAATTAGGAATCTGATACCGTCACTAAACACATTCCTTAAATTGTAGCCATTTGTTGAGTGTTTTTTTTGGTGTCTAATCCGCATATATATCACCATTGCCCTTGATTTTCTTGACTGTATATCTCTTAAATGTCAACATATACACGTGTGATTTAGTTTACGAATATTTTTCAATGTCGAGAACTTCGATCAGAGAGTAAAAAAGGCGTAAGGTTCACAATGGTGTAAGATTAAAATGGGATATACCGGGCTAGGATTCGAGTTACAGGAACAAGGGCCAAACCAACCACCCAAGAATGCAATCGTCGAGCGAAAACACTTGACAACCTCCTAGAAGCAGCTTTTCTTACCACCAGACCTTTGTCCATTAATTAGGAATCTGATGCCGTCACTAAACACATTCCTTAAATTGTAGCCATTTGTTGAGTGTTTTTTTTGGTGTCTAATCCGCATATATATCACCATTGCCCTTGATTTTCTTGACTGTATATCTCTTAAATGTCAACATATACACGTGTGATTTAGTTTACGAATATTTTTCAATGTCGAGAACCTCGATCAGAGAGTAAAAAAGGCGTAAGGTTCACAATGGTGTAAGATTAAAATGGGATATACCGGGCTAGGATTCGAGTTACAGGAACAAGGGCCAAACCAACCACCCAAGAATGCAATCGTCGAGCGAAAACACTTGACAACCTCCTAGAAGCACCTTTTCTTGCCACCAGACCTTTGTCCATCAATTAGGAATCTGATGTCGTCACTAAACACATTCCTTAAATTGTAGCCATTTGTTGAGTGTTTTTTTTGGTGTCTAATCCGCATATATATCACCATTGCCCTTGATTTTCTTGACTGTATATCTCATAAATATCAACATATACACGTGTGATTTAGTTTACGAAGATTTTTCAATGCCGAGAACCTCGATCAGAGAGTAAAAAAGACGTAAGGTTCACAATGGTGTAAGATTAAAATGGGATATACCAGGCTAGGATTCGAGTTACAGGAACAAGGGCCAAACCAACCACCCAAGAATGGAATTGTCGAGCGAAAACACTTGACAACCTCCTAGAAGCAGCTTTTCTTGCCACCAGACCTTTCTCCATCAATTAGGAATCTGATGCCGTCACTAAACACATTCCTTAAATTGTAGCCATTTGTTGAGTGTTTTTTTGGGTGTTTAATCCGCATATATATCACCATTGCACTTGATTTTCTTGACTGTATATCTCTTAAATATCAACATATACACGTGTGATTTAGTTTACGAAGATTTTTCAATCCCGAGAACCTCAACCAGAGAGTAAAAAAGGCGTAAGGTTCACAATGGTGTAAAATTAAAATGGGATATACCGGGCTAGGATTCGAGTTACAGGGACAAGGGCCAAACCAACCACCCAAGAATGGAATCGTCGAGCGAAAACAGTTGACAACCTCCAAGAAGCAGCTTTTCTTGCCACCAGACCTTTCTCCATCAATTAGGAATCTGATACCGTCACTAAACACATTCCTTAAATTGTAGCCATTTGTTGAGTGTTTTTTTTGGTGTCTAATCCGCATATATATCACCATTGCCCTTGATTTTCTTGACTGTATATCTCTTAAATGTCAACATACAAACGTGTGATTTAGTTTACGAATATTTTTCAATGTCGAGAACTTCGATCAGAGAGTAAAACAGGCGTAAGGTTCACAATGGTGTAAGATTAAAATGGGATATACCGGGCTAGGATTCGAGTTACAGGAACAAGGGCCAAACCAACCACCCAAGAATGCAATCGTCGAGCGAAAACACTTGACAACCTCCTAGAAGCAGCTTTTCTTGCCACCAGACCTTTGTCCATTAATTAGGAATCTGATGCCGTCACTAAACACATTCCTTAAATTGTAGCCATTTGTTGAGTGTTTTTTTTGGTGTCTAATCCGCATATATATCACCATTGCCCGTGATTTTCTTGACTGTATATCTCTTAAATATCAACATATACACGTGTGATTTAGTTTACGAAGATTTTTCAATGCCGAGAACCTCGATCAGAGAGTAAAAAAGACGTAAGGTTCACAATGGTGTAAGATTAAAATGGGATATACCAGGCTAGGATTCGAGTTACAGGAACAAGGGCCAAACCAACCACCCAAGAATGGAATTGTCGAGCGAAAACACTTGACAACCTCCTAGAAGCAGCTTTTCTTGCCACCAAACCTTTCTCCATCAATTAGGAATCTGATGCCGTCACTAAACACATTCCTTAAATTGTAGCCATTTGTTGAGTGTTTTTTTGGTGTCTAATCCGCATATATATCACCATTGCCCTTGATTTTCTTGACTGTATATCCTTTAAATGTCAACATATACATGTATGATTTAGTTTACGAAGATTTTTCAATGCCGAGAACCTCTATCAGAGAGTAAAAAAGGCGTAAGGTTCACAATGGTGTAAAATTAAAATGGGATATACCGGGCTAGGATTCGAGTTACAGGAACAAGGGCCAAACCAACCACCCAAGAATGGAATCGTCGAGCGAAAACAGTTGACAACCTCCTAGAAGCAGCTTTTCTTGCCACCAGACCTTTCTCCATCAATTAGGAATCTGATACCGTCACTAAACACATTCCTTAAATTGTAGCCATTTGTTGAGTGTTTTTTTTTGGTGTCTAATCCGCATATATATCACCATTGCCCTTGCTTTTCTTGATTGTATATCTCTTAAATGTCAACATATAAACGTGTGATTTAGTTTACGAATATTTTTCAATGCCGCGAACCTCGATCAGAGAGTAAAAAAGGCGTAAGGTTCACAATGGTGTACGATTAAAATGGGATATAACGGGCTAGGATTCGAGTTACAGGAACAAGGGCCAAACCAACCACCCAAGAATGCAATCGTCGAGCGAAAACACTTAACAACCTCCTAGAAGCACCTTTTCTTGCCACCAGACCTTTGTCCATCAGTTAGGAATTTGATGTCGTCACTAAACACATTCCTTAAATTGTAGCCATTTGTTGAGTGTTTTTTTTGGTGTCTAATCCGCATATATATCACCATTGCCCTTGATTTTCTTGACTGTATATCTCATAAATATCAACATATACACGTGTGATTTAGTTTACGAATATTTTTCAATGTCGAGAACCTCGATCAGAGAGTAAAAAAGGCGTAAGGTTCACAATGGTGTAAGATTAAAATGGGATATACCGGGCTAGGATTCGAGTTACAGGAACAAGGGCCAAACCAACCACCCAAGAATGCAATCGCCGAGCGAAAACACTTGACAGCCTCCTAGAAGCAGCTTTTCTTGCCACCAGACCTTTCTCCATCAATTAGGAATCTGATGCCGTCACTAAACACATTCCTTAAATTGTAGCCATTTGTTGAGTGTTTTTTTTGGTGTCTAATCCGCATATATATCACCATTGCCCTTGATTTTCTTGACTGTATATCTCTTAAATATCAACATATACACGTGTGATTTAGTTTACGAAGATTTTTCAATGCCGAGAACCTCGATCAGAGAGTAAAAAAGACGTAAGGTTCACAATGGTGTAAGATTAAAATGGGATATACCAGGCTAGGCTTCGAGTTACAGGAACAAGGGCCAAACCAACCACCCAAGAATGGAATTGTCGAGCGAAAACACTTGACAACCTCCTAGAAGCAGCTTTTCTTGCCACCAGACCTTTCTCCATCAATTAGGAATCTGATGCCGTCACTAAACACATTCCTTAAATTGTAGCCATTTGTTGAGTGTTTTTTTGGGTGTCTAATCCGCATATATATCACCATTGCACTTGATTTTCTTGACTGTATATCTCTTAAATATCAACATATACACGTGTGATTTAGTTTACGAAGATTTTTAAATACCGAGAACCTCGACCAGAGAGTAAAAAAGGCGTAAGGTTCACAATGGTGTAAAATTAAAATGGGATATACCGGGCTAGGATTCGAGTTACAGGAACAAGGGCCAAACCAACCACCCAAGAATGGAATCGTCGAGCGAAAACAGTTGACAACCTCCAAGAAGCAGCTTTTCTTGCCACCAGACCTTTCTCCATCAATTAGGAATCTGATACCGTCACTAAACACATTCCTTAAATTGTAGCCATTTGTTGAGTGTTTTTTTTGGTGTCTAATCCGCATATATATCACCATTGCCCTTGATTTTCTTGACTGTATATCTCTTAAATGTCAACATACAAACGGGTGATTTAGTTTACGAATATTTTTCAATGTCGAGAACTTCGATCAGAGAGTAAAAAAGGCGTAAGGTTCACAATGGTGTAAGATTAAAATGGGATATACCGGGCTAGGATTCGAGTTACAGGAACAAGGGCCAAACCAACCACCCAAGAATGCAATCGTCGAGCGAAAACACTTGACAACCTCCTAGAAGCAGCTTTTCTTGCCACCAGACCTTTGTCCATTAATTAGGAATCTGATGCCGTCACTAAACACATTCCTTAAATTGTAGCCATTTGTTGAGTGTTTTTTTTTTGGTGTCTAATCCGCATATATATCACCATTGCCCTTGATTTTCTTGACTGTATATCTCTTAAATATCAACATATACACGTGTGATTTAGTTTACGAAGATTTTTCAATGCCGAGAACCTCGATCAGAGAGTAAAAAAGACGTAAGGTTCACAATGGTGTAAGATTAAAATGGGATATACCAGGCTAGGATTTGAGTTACAGGAACAAGGGCCAAACCAACCACCCAAGAATGGAATTGTCGAGCGAAAACAATTGACAACCTCCTAGAAGCAGCTTTTCTTGCCACCAGACCTTTCTCCATTAATTAGGAATCTGATGCCGTCACTAAACACATTCCTTAAATTGTAGCCATTTGTTGAGTGTTTTTTTGGGTGTCTAATCCGCATATATATCACCATTGCACTTGATTTTCTTGACTGTATAACTCTTAAATATCAACATATACACGTGTGATTTAGTTTACGAAGATTTTTCAATCCCGAGAACCTCGACCAGAGAGTAAAAAAGGCGTAAGGTTCACAATGGTGTAAAATTAAAATGGGATATTCCGGGCTAGGATTCGAGTTACAGGAACAAGGGCCAAACCAACCACCCAAGAATGGAATCGTCGAGCGAAAACAGTTGACAACCTCCTAGAAGCAGCTTTTCTTGCCACCAGACCTTTCTCCATCAATTAGGAATCTGATACTGTCACAAAACACATTCCTTAAATTGTAGCCATTTGTTGAGTGTTTTTTTTTGGTGTCTAATCCGCATATATATCACAATTGCCCTTGCTTTTCTTGATTGTATATCTCTTAAATGTCAACATATAAACGTGTGATTTAGTTTACGAATATTTTTCAATGCCGAGAACCTCGATCAGAGAGTAAAAAAGGCGTAAGGTTCACAATGGTGTACGATTAAAATGGGATATACCGGGCTAGGATTCGAGTTACAGGAACAAGGGCCAAACCAACCACCCAAGAATGCAATCGTCGAGCGAAAACACTTGACAACCTCCTAGAAGCACCTTTTCTTGCCACCAGACCTTTGTCCATCAATTAGGAATCTGATGTCGTCACTAAACACATTCCTTAAATTGTAGCCATTTGTTGAGTGTTTTTTTTGGTGTCTAATCCGCATATATATCACCATTGCCCTTGATTTTCTTGACTGTATATCTCATAAATATCAACATATACACGTGTGATTTAGTTTACGAAGATTTTTCAATGCCGAGAACGTCGATCGGAGAGTAAAAAAGGCGTAAGGTTCACAATGGTGTAAAATTAAAATGGGATATACCGGGCTAGGATTCGAGTTACAGGAACAAGGGCCAAACCAACCACCAAAGAATGGAATCGTCGAGCGAAAACAGTTCACAACCTCCTAGAAGCAGCTTTTCTTGCCACCAGACCTTTCTCCATCAATTAGGAATCTGATACCGTCACTAAACACATTCCTTAAATTGTAGCCATTTGTTGAGTGTTTTTTTTGGTGTCTAATCCGCATATATATCACCATTGCCCTTTATTTTCTTGACTGTATATCTCTTAAATGTCAACATATAAACGTGTGTTTTAGTTTACGAATATTTTTCAATGCCGAGAACCACGATCAGAGAGTAAAAAAGGCGTAAGGTTCACAATGGTGTAAGATTAAAATGGGATATACCGGGCTAGGATTCGAGTTACTGGAACAAGGGCCAAACCAACCACCCAAGAATGCAATCGTCGAGCGAAAACACTTGACAACGTCCTAGAAGCAGCTTTTCTTGCCACCAGACCTTTGTCCATCAATTATGAATCTGATGCCGTCACTAAACACATTCCTTAAATTGTAGCCATTTGTTGAGTGTTTTTTTTGGTGTCTAATCCGCATATATATCACCATTGCCCTTGAATTTCTTGACTGTATATCTCTTAAATATCAACATATACACGTGTGATTTAGTTTACGAAGATTTTTCAATGCCGAGAACCTCGATCAGAGAGTAAAAAAGACGTAAGGTTCACAATGGGGTAAGATTAAAATGGGATATACCGGGCTAGGATTCGAGTTACAGGAACAAGGGCCAAACCAACCACCCAAGAATGGAATCGTCGAGCGAAAACACTTGACAACCTCCTAGAAGCGACTTTTCTTGCCACCAGACCTTTCTCCATCAATTAGGAATCAGATGCCGTCACTAAGCACATTCCTTAAATTGTAGCCATTTGTTGAGTGTTTTTTTTGGTGTCTAATCCGCATATATATCACCATTGCCCTTGATTTTCTTGATTGTATATCTCTTAAATATCAACATATACACGTGGATTTAGTTTACGAAGAATTTTCATTGCCGAGAACCTCGATCAGAGAGTAAAAAAGGCGTAAGGTTCACAATGGTGTAAAATTAAAATGGGATATAACGGGCTAGGATTCGAGTTACAGGAACAAGGGCCAAACCAACCACCCAAGAATGGAATTGTCGAGCGAAAACAGGTGCAACCTCCTAGAAGCAGCTTTTCTTGCCACCAGACCTTTCTCCATCAATTAGGAATCTGATGCCGTCACTAAACACATTACTTAAATTGTAGCCATTTGTTGAGTGTTTTTTTTTGGTGTCTAATCCGCATATATATCACCATTACCCTTGATTTTCTTGACAGTATATCTCTTAAATATCAACATATACACGTGTGATTTAGTTTAGGAAGATTTTTCAAAGCCGAGAACTTCGATCGGAGAGTAAAAAATGCGTAAGGTTCACAATGGTGTAAAATTAAAATGGGATATACCGGGCTAGGATTCCAGTTACAGGAACAAGGGCCAAACCAACCACCCAAGAATGGAATTGTCGAGCGAAAACAGTTGACAACCTCCTAGAAGCAGCTTTTCTTGCCCCCAGACCTTTCTCCATGAATTAGGAATCTGATGCCGTCACTAAACACATTCCTTAAATTGTAGCCATTTGTTGAGTGTTTTTTTTTGGTGTCTAATCCGCATATATATCACCATTGCCCTTGATTTTCTTGACTGTATATCTCTTAAATGTCAACATATAAACGTGTGATTTAGTTTACGAATATTTTTCAATGCCGAGAACCTCGATCAGAGAGTAAAAAAGGCGTAAGGTTCACAATGGTGTAAGATTAAAATGGGATATACCGGGCTAGGATTCGAGTTACAGGAACAAGGGCCAAACCAACTACCCAAGAATGCAATCGTCGAGCGAAAACACTTGACAACCTCCTAGAATCAACTTTTCTTGCCATCAGACCTTTGTCCATTAATTAGGAATCTGATGCCGTCACTAAACACATTCCTTAAATTGTAGCCATTTGTTGAGTGTTTTTTTGGTGTCTAATCCGCATATATATCACCATTGCCCTTGATTTTCTTGACTGTATATCTATTAAATATCAACATATACACGTGTGATTTAGTTTACGAAGATTTTTCAAGGCCGAGAACCTCGATCGGAGAGTAAAAAAGGCGTAAGGTTCACAATGGTGTAAAATTAAAATGGGATATACCGGGCAAGGATTCGAGTTACAGGAACAAGGGCCAAACCAACCACCCAAGAATGCAATCGTCGAGCGAAAACACTTGATAACCTCCTAGAAGCAGCTTTTCTTGCCACCAGACCTTTGTCCATCAATTAGGAATCTGATGCCGTCACTAAACACATTCCTTAAATTGTAGCCATTTGTTGAGTGTTTTTTTTGGTGTCTAATCCGCATATATATCACCATTGCACTTGATTTTCTTGACTGTATAACTCTTAAATATCAACATATACACGTGTGATTTAGTTTACGAAGATTTTTCAATCCCGAGAACCTCGACCAGAGAGTAAAAAAGGCGTAAGGTTCACAATGGTGTAAAATTAAAATGGGATATACCGGGTTAGGATTCGAGTTACAGGAACAAGGGCCAAACCAACCACCCAAGAATGGAATCGTCGAGCGAAAACAGTTGACAACCTCCTAGAAGCAGCTTTTCTTGCCACCAGACCTTTCTCCATCAATTAGGAATCTGATACCGTCACTAAACACATTCCTTAAATTGTAGCCATTTGTTGAGTGTTTTTTTTTGGTGTCTAATCCGCATATATATCACCATTGCCCTTGCTTTTCTTGATTGTATATCTCTTAAATGTCAACATATAAACGTGTGATTTAGTTTACGAATATTTTTCAATGCCGAGAACCTCGATCAGAGAGTAAAAAAGGCGTAAGGTTCACAATGGTGTACGATTAAAATGGGATATACCGGGCTAGGATTCGAGTTACAGGAACAAGGGCCAAACCAACCACCCAAGAATGCAATCGTCGAGCGAAAACACTTGACAACCTCCTAGAAGCACCTTTTCTTGCCACCAGACCTTTGTCCATCAATTAGGAATCTGATGTCGTCACTAAACACATTCCTTAAATTGTAGCCATTTGTTGAGTGTTTTTTTTGGTGTCTAATCCGCATATATATCACCATTGCCCTTGATTTTCTTGACTGTATATCTCATAAATATCAACATATACACGTGTGATTTAGTTTACGAAGATTTTTCAATGCCGAGAACGTCGATCGGAGAGTAAAAAAGGCGTAAGGTTCACAATGGTGTAAAATTAAAATGAGATATACCGGGCTAGGATTCGAGTTACAGGAACAAGGGCCAAACCAACCACCAAAGAATGGAATCGTCGTGCGAAAACAGTTCACAACCTCCTAGAAGCAGCTTTTCTTGCCACCAGACCTTTCTCCATCAATTAGGAATCTGATACCGTCACTAAACACATTCCTTAAATTGTAGCCATTTGTTGAGTGTTTTTTTTGGTGTCTAATCCGCATATATATCACCATTGCCCTTTATTTTCTTGACTGTATATCTCTTAAATGTCAACATATAAACGTGTGTTTTAGTTTACGAATATTTTTCAATGCCGACAACCACGATCAGAGAGTAAAAAAGGCGTAAGGTTCACAATGGTGTAAGATTAAAATGGGATATACCGGGCTAGGGTTCGAGTTACAGGAACAAGGGCCAAACCAACCACCCAAGAATGCAATCGTCGAGCGAAAACACTTGACAACGTCCTAGAAGCAGCTTTTCTTGCCACCAGACCTTTGTCCATCAATTATGAATCTGATGCCGTCACTAAACACATTCCTTAAATTGTAGCCATTTGTTGAGTGTTTTTTTTTGGTGTCTAATCCGCATATATATCACCATTGCCCTTGAATTTCTTGACTGTATATCTCTTAAATATCAACATATACACGTGTGATTTAGTTTACGAAGATTTTTCAATGCCGAGAACCTCGATCAGAGCGTAAAAAAGACGTAAGGTTCACACTGGGGTAAGATTAAAATGGGATATACCGGGCTAGGATTCGAGTTACAGGAACAAGGGCCAAACCAACCACCCAAGAATGGAATCGTCGAGCGAAAACACTTGACAACCTCCTAGAAGCGACTTTTCTTGCCACCAGACCTTTCTCCATCAATTAGGAATCAGATGCCGTCACTAAGCACATTCCTTAAATTGTAGCCATTTGTTGAGTGTTTTTTTTGGTGTCTAATCCGCATATATTCACCATTGCCCTTGATTTTCTTGACTGTATATCTCTTAAATATCAACATATACACGTGGATTTAGTTTACGAAGAATTTTCATTGCCGAGAACCTCGATCAGAGAGTAAAAAAGGCGTAAGGTTCACAATGGTGTAAAATTAAAATGGGATATAACGGGCTAGGATTCGAGTTACAGGAACAAGGGCCAAACCAACCACCCAAGAATGGAATCGTCGAGCGAAAACAGGTGCAACCTCCTAGAAGCAGCTTTTCTTGCCACTAGACCTTTCTCCATCAATTAGGAATCTGATGCCGTCACTAAACACATTACTTAAATTGTAGCCATTTGTTGAGTGTTTTTTTTTGGTGTCTAATCCGCATATATATCACCATTACCCTTGATTTTCTTGACAGTATATCTCTTAAATATTAACATATACACGTGTGATTTAGTTTAGGAAGATTTTTCAAAGCCGAGAACTTCGATCGGAGAGTAAAAAATGCGTAAGGTTCACAATGGTGTAAAATTAAAATGGGATATACCGGGCTAGGATTCCAGTTACAGGAACAAGGGCCAAACCAACCACCCAAGAATGGAATTGTCGAGCGAAAACAGTTGACAACCTCCTAGAAGCAGCTTTTCTTGCCCCCAGACCTTTCTCCATGAATTAGGAATCTGATGCCGTCACTAAACACATTCCTTAAATTGTAGCCATTTGTTGAGTGTTTTTTTTTGGTGTCTAATCCGCATATATATCACCATTGCCCTTGATTTTCTTGACTGTATATCTCTTAAATGTCAACATATAAACGTGTGATTTAGTTTACGAATATTTTTCAATGCCGAGAACCTCGATCAGAGAGTAAAAAAGGCGTAAGGTTCACAATGGTGTAAGATTAAAATGGGATATACCGGGCTAGGATTCGAGTTACAGGAACAAGGGCCAAACCAACCACCCAAGAATGCAATCGTCGAGCGAAAACACTTGACAACCTCCTAGAATCAACTTTTCTTGCCATCAGACCTTTGTCCATTAATTAGGAATCTGATGCCGTCACTAAACACATTCCTTAAATTGTAGCCATTTGTTGAGTGTTTTTTTGGTGTCTAATCCGCATATATATCACCATTGCCCTTGATTTTCTTGACTGTATATCTATTAAATATCAACATATACACGTGTGATTTAGTTTACGAAGATTTTTCAAGGCCGAGAACCTCGATCGGAGAGTAAAAAAGGCGTAAGGTTCACAATGGTGTAAAATTAAAATGGGATATACAGGGCAAGGATTCGTGTTACAGGAACAATGGCCAAACCAACCACCCAAGAATGCAATCGTCGAGCGAAAACACTTGATAACCTCCTAGAAGCAGCTTTTCTTGCCACCAGACCTTTGTCCATCAATTAGGAATCTGATGCCGTCACTAAACACATTCCTTAAATTGTAGCCATTTGTTGAGTGTTTTTTTTGGTGTCTAATCCGCATATATATCACCATTGCACTTGATTTTCTTGAATGTATATCTCTTAAATATCAACATTATACACGTGTGATTTAGTTTACGAAGATTTTTCAATGCCGAGAACCTCGATCAGAGAGTAAAAAAGGCGTAAGGTTCACAATGGTGTAAAATTAAAATGGGATATACCGGGCTAGGATTCGAGTTACAGGAACAAGGGCCAAACCAACCACCCAAGAATGGAATCATCGAGCGAAAACAGTTGACAACCTCCTAGAAGCAGCTTTTCTTGCCACCAGACCTTTCTCCATCAATTAGGAATCTGATACCGTCACTAAACACATTCCTTAAATTGTAGCCATTTGTTGAGTGTTTTTTTTTGTGTCTAATCCGCATATATATCACCATTGCACTTGATTTTCTTGACTGTATAACTCTTAAATATCAACATATACACGTGTGATTTAGTTTACGAAGATTTTTCAATCCCGAGAACCTCGACCAGAGAGTAAAAAAGGCGTAAGGTTCACAATGGTGTAAAATTAAAATGGGATATACCGGGCTAGGATTCGAGTTACAGGAACAAGGGCCAAACCAACCACCCAAGAATGGAATCGTCGAGCGAAAACAGTTGACAACCTCCTAGAAGCAGCTTTTCTTGCCACCAGACCTTTCTCCATCAATTAGGAATCTGATACCGTCACTAAACACATTCGTTAAATTGTAGCCATTTGTTGAGTGTTTTTTTTTGGTGTCTAATCCGCATATATATCACCATTGCCCTTGCTTTTCTTGATTGTATATCTCTTAAATGTCAACATATAAACGTGTGATTTAGTTTACGAATATTTTTCAATGCCGAGAACCTCGATCAGAGAGTAAAAAAGGCGTAAGGTTCACAATGGTGTACGATTAAAATGGGATATACCGGGCTAGGATTCGAGTTACAGGAACAAGGGCCAAACCAACCACCCAAGAATGCAATCGTCGAGCGAAAACACTTGACAACCTCCTAGAAGCACCTTTTCTTGCCACCAGACCTTTGTCCATCAATTAGGAATCTGATGTCGTCATTAAACACATTCCTTAAATTGTAGCCATTTGTTGAGTGTTTTTTTTGGTGTCTAATCCGCATATATATCACCATTGCCCTTGATTTTCTTGACTGTATATCTCATAAATATCAACATATACACGTGTGATTTAGTTTACGAAGATTTTTCAATGCCGAGAACGTCGATCGGAGAGTAAAAAAGGCGTAAGGTTCACAATGGTGTAAAATTAAAATGGGATATACCGGGCTAGGATTCGAGTTACAGGAACAAGGGCCAAACCAACCACCCAAGAATGGAATCGTCGAGCGAAAACAGTTCACAACCTCCTAGAAGCAGCTTTTCTTGCCACCAGACCTTTCTCCATCAATTAGGAATATGATACCATCACTAAACACATTCCTTAAATTGTAGCCATTTGTTGAGTGTTTTTTTTTGGTGTCTAATCCGCATATATATCGCCATTGCCCTTGATTTTCTTGACTGTATATCTCTTAAATGTCGACATATAAACGTGTGTTTTAGTTTACGATTATTTTTCAATGCCGAGAACCACGATCAGAGAGTAAAAAAGGCGTAAGGTTCACAATGGTGTAAGATTAAAATGGGATATACCGGGCTAGGATTCGAGTTACAGGAACAAGGGCCAAACCAACCACCCAAGAATGCAATCGTCGAGCGAAAACACTTGACAACGTCCTAGAAGCAGCTTTTCTTGCCACCAGACCTTTGTCCATCAATTATGAATCTGATGCCGTCACTAAACACATTCCTTAAATTGTAGCCATTTGTTGAGTGTTTTTTTTGGTGTCTAATCCGCATATATATCACCATTGCCCTTGAATTTCTTGACTGTATATCTCTTAAATATCAACATATACACGTGTGATTTAGTTTACGAAGATTTTTCAATGCCGAGAACCTCGATCAGAGAGTAAAAAAGACGTAAGGTTCACAATGGGGTAAGATTAAAATGGGATATACCGGGCTAGGATTCGAGTTACAGGAACAAGGGCCAAACCAACCACCCAAGAATGGAATCGTCGAGCGAAAACACTTGACAACCTCCTAGAAGCGACTTTTCTTGCCACCTGACCTTTCTCCATCAATTAGGAATCAGATGCCGTCACTAAGCACATTCCTTAAATTGTAGCCATTTGTTGAGTGTTTTTTTTGGTGTCTAATCCGCATATATATCACCATTGCCCTTGATTTTCTTGACTGTATATCTCTTAAATATCAACATATACACGTGGATTTAGTTTACCAAGAATTTTCATTGCCGAGAACCTCGATCAGAGAGTAAAAAAGGCGTAAGGTTCACAATGGTGTAAAATTAAAATGGGATATACCGGGCTAGGATTCCAGTTACAGGAACAAGGGCCAAACCAACCACCCAAGAATGGAATTGTCGAGCGAAAACAGTTGACAACCTCCTAGAAGCAGCTTTTCTTGCCCCCAGACCTTTCTCCATGAATTAGGAATCTGATACCGTCACTAAACACATTCCTTAAATTGTAGCCATTTGTTGAGTGTTTTTTTTTGGTGTCTAATCCGCATATATATCACCATTGCCCTTGATTTTCTTGACTGTATATCTCTTAAATGTCAACATATAAACGTGTGATTTAGTTTACGAATATTTTTCAATGCCGAGAACCTCGATCAGAGAGTAAAAAAGGTGTAAGGTTCACAATGGTGTAAGATTAAAATGGGATATACCGGGCTAGGATTCGAGTTACAGGAACAAGGGCCAAACCAACCACCCAAGAATGCAATCGTCGAGCGAAAACACTTGACAACCTCCTAGAATCAACTTTTCTTGCCATCAGACCTTTGTCCATTAATTAGGAATCTGATGCCGTCACTAAACACATTCCTTAAATTGTAGCCATTAGTTGAGTGTTTTTTTGGTGTCTAATCCGCATATATATCACCATTGCCCTTGATTTTCTTGACTGTATATCTATTAAATATCAACATATACACGTGTGATTTAGTTTACGAAGATTTTTCAAGGCCGAGAACCTCGATCGGAGAGTAAAAAAGGCGTAAGGTTCACAATGGTGTAAAATTAAAATGGGATATACCGGGCAAGGATTCGAGTTACAGGAACAAGCTCCAAACCAACCACCCAAGAATGCAATCGTCGAGCGAAAACACTTGATAACCTCCTTGAAGCAGCTTTTCTTGCCACCAGACCTTTGTCCATCAATTAGGAATCTGATGCCGTCACTAAACACATTCCTTAAATTGTAGCCATTTGTTGAGTGTTTTTTTTGGTGTCTAATCCGCATATATATCACCATTGCACTTGATTTTCTTGAATGTATATCTCTTAAATATCAACATTATACACGTGTGATTTAGTTTACGAAGAGTTTTCAATCTCGAGAACCTCGATCAGAGAGTAAAAAAGGCGTAAGGTTCACAATGGTGTAAAATTAAAATGGGATATACCGGGCTAGGATTCGAGTTACAGGAACAAGGGCCAAACCAACCACCCAAGAATGGAATCATCGAGCGAAAACAGTTGACAACCTCCTAGAAGCAGCTTTTCTTGCCACCAGACCTTTCTCCATCAATTAGGAATCTGATACCGTCACTAAACACATTCCTTAAATTGTAGCCATTTGTTGAGTGTTTTTTTTTGTGTCTAATCCGAATATATATCACCATTGCCCTTGATTTGCTTGACTGTATATCTCTTAAATGTCAACATATAAACGTGTGTTTTAGTTTACGGATATTTTTCAATGCCGAGAACCACGATCAGAGAGTAAAAAAGGCGTAAGGTTCACAATGGTGTAAGATTAAAATGGGATATACCGGGCTAGGATTCGAGTTACAGGAACATGGGCCAAAGTACCAACCACCCAAGAATGCAATCGTCGAGCGAAAACACTTGACAACCTCCTAGAAGCAGCGTTTCTTGCCACCAGACCTTTGTCCATCAATTAGGAATCTGATGCCGTCACTAAACACATTCCTTAAATTGTAGCCATTTGTTGAGTGTTTTTTTGGTGTCTAATCCGCATATATATCACCATTGCCCTTGATTTTCTTGACTGTATATCTCTTAAATATCAACATATACACATGTGATTTAGTTTACGAAGATTTTTCAATGCCGAGAACCTCGATCAAAGAGTAAAAAAGACGTAAGGTTCGCAATGGTGTAAGATTAAAATGGGATATACCGGGCTAGGATTCGAGTTACAGGAACAAGGGCCAAACCAACCACCCAAGAATGGAATCGTCGAGCGAAAACACTTGACAAACTCTTAGAAGCGACTTTTCTTGCCACCGGACCTTTCTCCATCAATTAGGAATCAGATGCCGTCACTAAACACATTCCTTAAATTGTAGTTATTTGTTGAGTGTTTTTTTTTGGTGTCTAATCCGCATATATATCACCATTGCCCTTGATTTTCTTGACTGTATATCTCTTAAATATCAACATATACACGCGTGATTTAGTTTACGAAGATTTTTCAATGCCGAGAACCTCGATCAGAGAGTAAAAAAGACGTAAGGTTCACAATGGTATAAAATTAAAATGGGATATACTGGGCTAGGATTCGAGTTACAGGAACAAGGGCCAAACAAACCACCCAAGAATGGAATCGTCGAGCGAAAACACTTGACAACCTCCTAGAAGCAGCTTTTCTTGCCACCGGACCTTTCTCCATCAATTAGGATTCTGATGCCGTCACTAAACACATTCCTTATATTGTAGCCATTTGTTGAGTGTTTTTTTTTTGTGTCTAATCTGCATATATATCACCGTTGCCCTTGATTTTCTTGACTGTATATCTCTTAAATATCAACATATACACGCGTGATTTAGTTTACGAATATTTTTCAATGCCGAGAACCTCGATCAGAGAGTAAAAAAGGCGTAAGGTTCACAATGGTGTAAGATTAAAATGGGATATACCGGGCTAGGATTCGAGTTACAGGAACAAGGGCCAAACCAACCACCCAAAAATGCAATCGTCGAGCGAAAACACTAGACAACCTCCTAGAAGCAGCTTTTCTTGCCACCAGACCTTTCTCCATAAATTAGGAATCTGATGCCGTCACTAAACACATTCCTTAAATTGTAGGCATTTGTTGAGTGTTTTTTTTGGTGTCTAATCCGCATATATATCACCATTGCACTTGATTTTCTTGACTGTATATCTCTTAAATATCAACATTATACATGTGTGATTTTGTTTACGAAGGTTTTTCAATGCCGAGAACCTCGATCAGAGAGTAAAAAAGGCGTAAGGTTCACAATGGTGTAAAATTAAAATGGGATATACCGGGCTAGGATTCGAGTTACAGGAACAAGGGCCAAACCAACCACCCAAGAATGGAATCGTCGAGCGAAAACAGTTGACAACCTCCTAGAAGCAGCTTTTCTTGCCACCAGACCTATCTCCATCAATTAGGAATCTGATACCGTCACTAAACACATTCCTTAAATTGTAGCCATTTGTTGAGTGTTTTTTTTTGGTGTCTAATCCGCATATATATCACCATTGCCCTTGATTTCTTGACTGTATATCTCTTAAAGGTCAATATATAAACGTGTGATTTAGTTTACGAATATTTTTCAATGCCGAGAACCTCGATCAGAGAGTAAAAAAGGCGTAAGGTTCACAATGGTGTAAGATTAAAATGGGATATACCAGGCTACGATTCGAGTTACAGGAACAAGGGCCAAACCAACCACCCAAGAATGGAATTGTCGAGCGAAAACACTTGACAACCTCCTAGAAGCAGCTTTTCATGCCACCAGACCTTTCTCCATCAATTAGGAATCTGATGCCGTCACTAAACACATTCCTTATATTGTAGCCATTTGTTGAGTGTTTTTTTTGGTGTCTAATCCGCATATATATCACCATTGCCCTTGATTTTCTTGACTGTATATCTCTTAAATGTCAACATATAAACGCGTGATTTAGTTTACAAATATTTTTCAATGCCGAGAACCTCGATCAGAGAGTAAAAAAGGCGTAAGGTTCACAATGGTGTAAGATTAAAATGGGATATACCGGGCTAGGATTCGAGTTACAGGAACAAGGGCCAAACCAACAACCCAAGAATGGAATCGTCGAGCGAAAACACTTGACAACCTCCTAGAAGCAGCTTTTCTTGCCACCAGACCTTTCTCCATCAATTAGGAATCTGATGCCGTCACTAAACACATTCCTTAAATTGTAGCCATTTGTTGAGTGTTTTTTTTGGTGTCTAATCCGCATATATATCACCATTGCCCTTGATTTTCTTGACTGTATATCTCTTAAATATCAACATATACACGTGTGATTTAGTTTACGAATATTTTTCAATGCCGAGAACCTCGATCAGAGAGTAAAAAAGACGTAAGGTTCACAATGGTGTAAAATTAAAATGGGATATACCAGGCTAGGATTCGAGTTACAGGAACAAGGGCCAAACCAACCACCCAAGAATGGAATCGTCGAGCGAAAACAGTTGACAACCTCCTAGAAGCAGCTTTTCTTGCCACCAGACCTTTCTCCATCAATTAGGAATCTGATACCGTCACTAAACACATTCCTTAAATTGTAGCCATTTGTTGAGTGTTTTTTTTTTGGTGTCTAATCTGCATATATATCACCATTTACCTTGATTTTCTTGACTGTATATCTCTTAAATGTTAACATATAAACGTGTGATTTAGTTTACGAATATTTTTCAACGCCGAGAACCTCGATCAGAGAGTAAAAAAGGCGTAAGGTTCACAATGGTGTAAGATTAAAATGGGATATACCAGGCTAGGATTCGAGTTATAGGAACAAGGGCCAAACCAACCACCCTAGAATGGAATCGTCGAGCGAAAACACTTGACAACCTCCTAGAAGCAGCTTTTCTTGCCACCAGACCTTTCTCCATCAATTAGGAATCTGATGCCGTCACTAAACACATTCCTTAAATTGTAGCCATTTGTTGAGTGTTTTTTTGGTGTCTAATCCGCATATATATCACCATTCCCCTTGATTTTCTTGACTGTATATCTCTTAAATGTCAACATATACACGTGTGATTTTGTTTACGAAGATTTTTCAATGCCGAGAACCTCGATCAGAGAGTAAAAAAGGCGTAAGGTTCACAATGGTATAAACTTAAAATGGGATATACCAGGAAAGGATTTGAGTTACAGGAACAAGGGCTAAACCAACCACCCAAGAATGGAATCGTCGAGCGAAAACAGTTGCAACCTCCTAGATGCAGCTTTTCTTGCCACCAGACATTTCTCCATCAATTAGGAATCTGATGCCGTCACTAAACACATTAGTTAAATTGTAGCCATTTGTTGAGTTTTTTTTTTGGTGTCTAATCCGCATATATATCACCATTACCCTTGATTTTTCTTGACAGTATATCTCTTAAATATCAACATATACACGTGTGATTTAGCTTAGGAAGATTTTTAAATGCCGAGAACTTCGATCAGAGAGTAAAAAATGCATAAGGTTTACAATGGTGTAAAATTAAAATGGGATATACCGGGCTAGGATTCGAGTTACGGGAACAAGGGCCAAACCAACCACCCAATAATGGAATCGTCGAGCGAAAACACTTAACAACCTCCTAGAAGCAACTTTTCTTGCCACCAGAACTTTCTCCATCAATTAGGAATCTGATGCCGTCACTAAACACATTCATTAAATTGTATCCATTTGTTGAGTGTTTTTTTTGGTGTCTAATCCGCATATATATCACCATTGCCCTTGATTTTCTTGACTGTATATCTCTTAAATGTCAACATATACACGTGTGATTTAGTTTACGAAGATTTTTCAATGCCGAGAACCTCGATCAGAGAGTAAAAAAGGCGCAAGGTTCACAATGGTGTAAGATTAAAATGGGATATACCGGGCTAGGATTCGAGTTACAGGAACAAGGGCCAAACCAACCACCCAAGAATGCAATCGTCGAGCGAAAACACTTGACAACCTCCTAGAAGCAGCTTTTCTTGCCACCAGACCTTTGTCCATCAATTAGGAATCTGATGCCGTCACTAAACACATTCCTTAAATTGTAGCCATTTGTTGAGTGTTTTTTTTTGGTGTCTAATCTGCATATATATCACCATTGCCCTTGATTTTCTTGACTGTATATCTCTTAAATATCAACATATACACGTGTGATTTAGTTTACGAAGATTTTTTAATGCCGAGAACCTCGATCAGAGAGTAAAAAAGACGTAAGGTTCACAATGGTGTAAGATTAAAATGGGATATACCGGGCTAGGATTCCAGTTACAGGAACAAAGGCCAAACCAACCACCCAATAATGGAATCGTCGAGCGAAAACACTTGACAACCTCCAAGAAGCAGCTTTTCTTGCCACCAGACCTTTCTCCATCAATTAGGAATCAGATGCCGTCACTAAACACATTCCTTAAATTGTAGCCATTTGTTGAGTGTTTTTTTTGGCGTCTAATCCGCATATATATCACCATTGCCCTTGATTTTCTTGACTGTATATCTCTTAAATGTCCACATATACACGTGTGATTTAGTTTACGAAGAGTTTTCAATGCCGAGAACCTCGTTCAGAGAGTAAAAAAGGCGTAAGGTTCACAATGGTGTAAGATTAAAATGGGATATACCGGGCTAGGATTCGAGTTACAGGAACAAGGGCCAAACCAACTACCCAAGAATAGAATCGTTGAGCGAAAACACTTGACAACCTCCTAGAAGCAGCTTGTTTTGCCACCAGACCTTTCTCCATCAATTAGGAATCTGAGGCCGTCACTAAACGCATTCCATAAATTGTAGCCATTTGTTGAGTGTTTTTTTTTGGTGTCTAATCCGCATATATATATCACCATTGCCCTTGATTTTCTTGATTTTATATCTCTTAAATATCAACATATACACGTGTGATTCAGTTTACGAAGATTTTTCAATGCCGAAAACCTCGATCAGAGAGTAAAAAAGACGTAAGGTTCACAATGGTGTAAGATTAAAATGGGATATACCGGGCTAGGATTCGAGTTACAGGAACAAGGGCCAAACCAACCAGCCAAGAATAGAATCGTCGAGCGAAAACACTTGACAACCTCCTAGAAGCAGCTTTTCTTGCCACCAGACATTTCTCCATCAATTAGGAATCTGATGCCGTCACTAAACATATTCGTTAAATTGTAGCCATTTGTTGAGTGTTTTTTTGGTGTCTAATCCGCATATATATCACCATTGCCCTTGATTTTCTTGACTGTATATCTCTTAAATGTCAACATATACACGTGTGATTTAGTTTACGAAGATTTGTCGATGCCGAGAACCTCGATCAGAGAGTAAAAAAGGCGTTAAGTTCACAATGGTGTAAAATTCAAATGGGATATACCGGGCTAGGATTCGAGTTACAGGAACAACGGCCAAACCAACCACCCAAGAATGGAATCGTCGAGCGAAAAAACTTGACAACCTCTTTGAAGTAGCTTTTTTGCCACAAGACTTTTCTCCATCAATTTGGAATATGATGCCGTCACTAAACACATTCCTTAAATTGTAGCCATTTTTTAGTGTTTTTTTTTGGTGTCTAATCTGCATATATATCACCATTGCCCTTGATTTTCTTGACTCTATATCTCTTAAATGTCAACATATACACGTGTGATTTAGTTTACGAAGATTTTTCAATGCTGAGAACCTCGATCAGAGAGTAAAAAAGGCGTAAGGATCACAATGGTGTAAAATTAAAATGGGATATACCGGGCTAGGATTCAAGTTACAGGAACAAGGGCCAAACCAACCACCCAAGAATGGAATCGTCGAGCGAAAACACTTGACAACCTCCTAGAAGCAGCTTTTCTTGCCACCAGACCTTTCTCCATCAATTAGGAATCTGATGCCGTCACTAAACATATTCTTTAAATTGTAGCCATTTGTTGAGTGTTTTTTAAGTGTCTAATCCGCATATATATCACCATTGCCCTTGATTTTCTTGACTTTATATCTCTTAAATGTCAACTTATACACGTGTGATTTAGTTTACGAAGATTTTTCAATACCGAGAACCTCGATCAGAGATTAAAAATGGCGTTAAGTTCACAATGTTGTAAAATTAAAATGGGATATACCGGGCTAGGATTCGAGTTACAGGAACAAGGGCCCAACCAACCACCCAAGAATGGAATCGTCGAGCGAAAACACTTGACAACCTCCTAGAAGCAGCTTTTCTTGCCACCAGACCTTTCTCCATCAATTAGGAATCTGATGCCGTCACTAAACACATTCCTTAAATTGTAGCCATTTGTTGAGTGTTTTTTTTGGTGTCTAATCCGCATATATATCACCATTGCCCTTGATTTTCTTGAATGTATATATCTTAAATGTCAACATATACACGTGTGATTTAGTTTACGAAGATTTTTCAATGCCGAGAACCTCGATCAGAGAGTAAAAAAGGCGCAAGGTTCACAATGGTGTAAGATTAAAATGGGATATACCGGGCTAGGATTCGAGTTACAGGAACAAGGGCCAAACCAACCACCCAAGAATGCAATCGTCGAGCGAAAACACTTGACAACCTCCTAGAAGCAGCTTTTCTTGCCACCAGACCTTTGTCCATCAATTAGGAATCTGATGCCGTCACTAAACACATTCCTTAATTTGTAGCCATTTGTTGAGTGTTTTTTTTTTGTGTCTAATCCGCATATATATCACCATTGCCCTTGATTTTCTTGACTGTATATCTCTTAAATATCAACATATACACGTGTGATTTAGTTTACGAAGATTTTTCAATGCCGAGCACCTCGATCAGAGAGTAAAAAAGACGTAAGGTTCACAATGGTGTAAGATTAAAATGGGATATACCGGGCTAGGATTCGAGTTACAGGAACAAAGGCCAAACCAACCACCCAAAAATGGAATCGTCGAGCGAAAACACTTGACAACCTGCAAGAAGCAGCTTTTCTTGCCACCAGACCTTTCTCCATCAATTAGGAATCAGATGCCGTCACTAAACACATTCCTTAAATTGTAGCCATTTGTTGATTGTTTTTTTTGGCGTCTAATCCGCATATATATCACCATTGCCCTTGATTTTCTTGACTGTATATCTCTTAAATGTCCACATATACACGTGTGATTTAGTTTACGAAGAGTTTTCAATGCCGAGAACCTCGTTCAGAGAGTAAAAAAGGCGTAAGGTTCACAATGGTGTAAGATTAAAATGGGATATACCGGGCTAGGATTCGAGTTACAGGAACAAGGGCCAAACCAACTACCCAAGAATAGAATCGTTGAGCGAAAACACTTGACAACCTCCTAGAAGCAGCTTGTTTTGCCACCAGACCTTTCTCCATCAATTAGGAATCTGATGTCGTCACTAAACGCATTCCATAAATTGTAGCCTTTTGTTGAGTGTTTTTTATTTGGTGTCTAATCCGCATATATATATCACCATTGCCCTTGATTTTCTTGATTGTATATCTCTTAAATATCAACATATACACGTGTGATTTAGTTTACGAAGATTTTTCAATGCCGAGAACCTCGATCAGAGAGTAAAAAAGACGTAAGGTTCACAATGGTGTAAGATTAAAATGGGATATACCGGGCTAGGATTCGAGTTACAGGAACAAGGGCCAAACCGACCACCCAAGAATGGAATCGTCGAGTGAAAACACTTGACAACCTCCTAGAAGCAGCTTTTCTTGCCACCAGACCTTTCTCCATCAATTAGGAATCTAATGCCATCACTAAACACATTCGTTAAATTGTTGCCATTTGTTGAGTGTTTTTTTTGGTGTCTAATTCGCATATATATCACCATTGCCCTTGATTTTCTTGACTGTATATCTCTTAAATGTCAACATATACACGTGTGATTTAGTTTACGAAGATTTTTCAATGCCGAGAACCTCGACCAGAGAGTAAAAAAGGCGTAAGGTTCACAATGGTGTAAAATTAAAATGGGATATACCGGGCTAGGATTCGAGTTACAGGAACAAGGGCCAAACCAACCAGCCAAGAATAGAATCGTCGAGCGAAAACACTTGACAACCTCCTAGAAGCAGCTTTTCTTGCCACCAGACCTTTCTCCATCAATTAGGAATCTGATGCCGTCACTAAACATATTCCTTAAATTGTAGCCATTTGTTGAGTGTTTTTTTTGGTGTCTAATTCGCATATATATCACCATTGCCCTTGATTTTCTTGACTGTATATCTCTTAAATGTCAACATATATACGTGTGATTTAGTTTACGAAGATTTGTCGATGCCGAGAACCTCGATCAGAGAGTAAAAAAGTGTAGGTCCCCTATACGTATGGATCTTTCACAGAATTGTTTATCTAACCTAGAGTGCGGAATCCTCTAGACCAGATTTATTACAGAAACAAGTAGAAACAGAAATTCACAATCAAACGGGTGTTCTATTGATTATCCAACTTGCAGTTTACAATCAATTCAAGACCTCACAACCTCACAGCCACTATCTGTGATCTTGACTACAACCCTATTTCGAATTCTCTCTCTCTCTCTACTTTCTCTCTCTAAAATTCTCTCACCTCTAAAACCCTAATCACAAAACATGTTTATATACCACATGTCTGTGAACTGGGCTTCTTACATGGACTAGGCCATTTTCCAAGCCCATTACAATAATAAACTCACTAACCAATAAGCTAAGCCCAATACAAAATATCCAAAGACTAAATAATCAAACTATTAAGCTGTTGTCACCGAATATGCACCAACAGACTCCCCCTTGACAATAGCTTCATAGTGTAACTTTGTCTTCAAACATCTTGTGTTCTTTTGGTCTTTGGATAGCGTCAGCTACACAGCTTCTGACATCAACAGACTCCCCCTTAGCTGATGCTTCCAATCTCCAAAACTTTCATTCATTGTAGATCAGTTAGCTAGCAATCCTTGGTTAAGCAAGTAAGCTTCAACTCTTCCATATCTCTCTTTCTGCAATGTAGTAGAAGGATCCTACCATGCATCTTCACACATTCTTTACTCTAAATCTGCACTTTACTTGTATTCTGCACTTCATTTTGATAACTGCATCAATCTGTTTAGCAACACAAGCAAGTATCTCGAAAAACCATTAGTCTTTTTCACATTTAAAGATAAACCAATATTTTATCTTATCATGCAAAAACAACAACCCATCAGTTTAAAATGGAAGTCCTTTTTTTAAAAAAAATATTTTTGTATTTTTTATATTTTAAGAAAGCAGTAAACTATTTACAAACGCAATAAACACTCTATTTTTGTGAGAATCACCGGTAAGAAGATCATATCAACAAAAACAAACTATTTCACACTATTAGATAATTCTTTATTTAATTTTTCGTGAAAAGCAGTCCAAGACGATTACCAGTATGTTTGTCCTCTTAAACAAAATGCATGAACATTTCAAGTACCATTACCATATGATACGTTAAGGTAATTTTATTACTGATATACTAGTGTGTCCCACTTCAGGATATACCCCCACGATCAAGGTATGCACAAAGATTCATCGTAGTAGGTGAGTATACTGATGTCATCCTTTAAGATATCCTGAACAGTATCAAGGTCTGCAAATAATCTGTTTTATCATGTTTTTCTGCTTAACAATGAACACCCAAATAAATACTAATCAAATCCTGGAAATATAAACAACACACTCTATCATGCAAGTATCTTCCCTACCACATATTTCACAAGTCCAATCCAGATTTCTGAAATCTTAACTGGGAATAGGTTGAGAAGAGAACAGAATAGATCTTTAGGAGAGATGGTATAATATACAGATCAAACGAGTTTTCTCAGTTTGATATAGATTTATTGGGTTTCATTTGGGCACTAGAGGGTCTCTTTCGAGTGTATTAGATCTATAGCGCGACAACGTACAGCTAGGTCAGCATGTATCTGGATGCAGCAGAAGCTGTCGTTGCCTAGCACCTCCAGGTCAGCATATATCTGGATGCAGCAAAGGAGGTACACGACTTTTTTCAGAGAAGATTTCAGAATCAGATCAAAATTGTGTGTATCGGGACAACATACAGACATTCAAATAGAAATGTGCTAATTCCAAGTGACTTTCATTCCTGGGGTCATGTACAAGTTTAGTTCTAAACAGAAAGACAGTCAAGATATCCCCAGATGAAATAATAGTATAAAGACCTAAAACTTCAGATTTTGGCAATCTATCAACGCAAGATTTAAGGTCATTAAACCATACACCACTGATGTGTTCCCCACTCATATTCAGTTCATATAAGTTTATATCACATTGGTAAGTTGATTATTTCATGCTTTTTGCCTACTGGTACATCATATAATGAAGCTGTTATCACACTTAAGCATGTTAATTTCACTTTCAGTGTGACAGTCTAACTTGCCAATGTACTATCATTTCTTCTTTTTCACACAGTGATAACTCATTTTTGTTTTTCTATTTTTTTTATGTTTTTGATTTTTCAAATTTTTTTTATTTTTGATTTTTATTTTTAAGAATAACTTACTCCCCCTAAACACACGCACTAACTAAACTCTTTTTGGCTTAGGGAAATTTCTCCCCCTAAATTTATGTTTTTATGGAGCAAGTTTCAAAAACAGAAATTTAAACACAAACAGACTCCCACTTCAATCTGACAATAAGTTTTTCACTTTTGAAGTTTAGAAAAATCATAACCATCACTAAAGTAAATAGTTCGTTACCCATGTTAACCTACTATTCACCTCAGACACTTTACAGGAACAACCACTGTCGAACACATCAACAGTCCTTCTTGGTCATCCTTCACACACTCAACAACTTAGTTAGACTTAACAACCCAAACCTGACCGGTTTTGGGTCTACCATGTAAATCCACATAAGATGCTTCTAACCAATATCCATCACACCTTACTGGTGTCTTGGATGTTGTACTCGTTGTTGAACAAGATTTATAACTTCCACTAGGTCTTTGATCACGAGAGTTCCAATAAACTCTCGGATTTTCCGACCTTTGAAAATTATTATCTTGATACCTTTTTCTCCCATTATTATACCATGAATTTTGAAAAAATTTTGGATGTTGTTGAACATTTGAGTTATTAAAACCCCTATATTCATTTCTTCTTTGAAAATTTCGATTACCAAAATTATGGTGTCGATTTTGATATCCAAAATTTCTATTTTGACTTTGAAACTGATTTGATTTACCATTAAAATGACTAAAATGTGTAGAATTGCTTCTTGGTCTATCAAATCGTCTTGATGTTGAAGTCTTAGATTGAAATCTTGGTTGATTATATTGACAATGTTGTTGAACATTATTATTCAAACCAACCCTATTCCCTTCCTTAACCTCATCAACTTTTTCTTTATTTTTCTTCAAAGGACAACAACTCGCCACGTGCCCTTTGTTGTGACATCTAAAACAAGATTTTGTCTTGTAATTTCTCTTTTTCTTAAATCTCTTTTTAAATGTTTTCTTCTTTTCTTCTTCAGTATCCTCATCCGATTTATAAGGTGTACTGTCAGACTCAACAGATTCTTTCAAAGAAACTGGACTACTTGGCAAGTCCACAGCTATCGGATCCACTACAACTGGTGTAGTAGACACAAAATTAATTAACTCATTTTCATCAGGTAAAAAAGAGTAGTCTTGACTTTTAGAAGATGAGGCTTTACTAAACCCCAAACCCTTTTTATCATTACCCTTTTTCAAACTTGCTTGAATTTGAGTCCTAACTAATGAAGATTTTCCAAACTTGTCTAACTTTCCTTTAAGTTCAAGAATTTGGTCTTGTGCAACGGCCAATTCCCTGCACTTATCAGAAAATTCATTAGTTTTGTCCTTCACAGTTTCACGAGCCAAATCAATGATCTGTAACAGTTCATTGACTTTGCTTGTTAAACTGCTGATTTTTTGTTCATTTGACTCGAGTTTAATTGAACAATTTGACTCTCGTTTAATCAAAAGAACATTTGACTCTTTCAATTTTTCCAATTCAGCTAACAGAATTTTGTTTTGTTCCGATAGTCTGTTAACTTGACCTTGTAGTTCAGTGCAATTATGACATGTATGACTTACATATTCTGATGATACCTTCACCTCTGCTGTAAGTCCGTTCACATCAGTCAAGCCCTTTGAAGCTTCTGTCTCTTTCTTCTCACCATTCTCTTTATCATCTTTCTTCTTCTCTTCTACCACAACATCTGCTTTTTCATCTAAAGCACAACCTCCTACACTCTTCCTTGATGAATTCTGATAACGTTTTTCTAAAGCTTCCCACAGCTCATAAGAAGTCTCACAGTGCTTGATGGTATGTTTAATTCCCTCAGGCAAGGACATCTTGATCACTGCTAAAGCTTTCTTCTCAGCATTTACCATGAGTTTCTCAGATTCATCCATCATCTCATAAGAAATCACTTTAACTCTTCCTTCAATACGACGTCTAGGAGTAATGTATCCATCAATCATACCATACCACATTCTGATATCTTCACTTTTCACACATCCCTCAAATTCCTCTTTCCAAATAGAATATTCTTTGACGTTTCTCTGCTTTGGACAATTCTTAACTTTCTCACTAACATTGTCTATTTAACCATCTTTAAACACGTTTTACCGTAACCGTACAGATAAAACCGTACAATATTTTTCCGAAAACTGTTTTTACCAAAGTATACCGTTAGAATCGTCTCGAAAAAACGAATCCAATGATATATAATGTCGAAAACCAAATTCGGAATTTTCCAGAGTCTTTTTTTTTTTTTTTACTCTAAAAATCCAAGGAATTCAACGGTCCAAACGGTTCTGTCTAACGAGCTACGGATCAATTTTTTTTTTTTTACTCTAAAAATCCAAGGAATTCAACGGTCCAAACGGTTCTGTCTAACGAGCTACGGATCAATTTCTATTTTCAAAACACTAAAATTTTATCGACGCTTGCCAACAAAAATTCCACCCTGTTAAATTCGCTGGTATCAGTTAATTTCGCAGGCTTAGTGATTAATTTCGCTGGTCAGTTGTCTGTTCAATTTCGCTGGTTATCTTTGCTGGACAAATTCGCTGGTATAATTTCGCTATTACGACGACCTGTAAAGTCGCCGAAACCGTGATGATTTCGCTGTGGACAATCACACGGTTACCAAAGTCGCCTTTGGATTTTAGTTTCGCCAACAACTTCGCAAGTCAGTTAATTCGCTGGTCCAGTCTGCGAATTTGTTAATTTCGCCCAGTAACTTTGGAAACTTGATCTGTTTTATATTCTGAAGATTCTCCAACATAATCTGCAAAATCAAAACAGCAAATCAGCACAATGATTTCGAAAATTTTCAAGAACAGATGGAAAACCACGAAGAACACGAAGAACAGTCTTCGAATTCCAGCCAAATACTCGTCAAAATCCAACAGAAATCGTCCCGAAAACCTGCAAATCAGCAAAACTCAACAAAACAAACTGATCAAACACAAACAAAATCGCTGAAAATTATCAAAGCTCAAGAAACTTCGAAACCCTAATTTCAGGTTTAAAAAAATTCGAAAATTTTAACCAACTTCCTGTTTCTCCAAGAACAATTCTGAACCGAGCCTCCAAGAGCCTAATGCTCTGATACCAATTGTAGGTCCCCTATACGTATGGATCTTTCACAGAATTGTTTATCTAACCTAGAGTACGGAATCCTCTAGACCAGATTTATTACAGAAACAAGTAGAAACAAAAATTCACAATCAAACGGGTCTTCTATTGATTATCCAACTTGCAGTTTACAATCAATTCAAGACCTCACAACCTCACAGCCACTATCTGTGATCTTGACTACAACCCTATTTCGAATTCTCACTCTCTCTCTACTTTCTCTCTCTAAAATTCTCTCACCTCTAAAACCCTAATCACAAAACATGTTTATATACCACATGTCTGTGAACTGGGCTTCTTACATGGACTAGGCCATTTTCCAAGCCCATTACAATAATAAACTCACTAACCAATAAGCTAAGCCCAATACAAAATATCCAAAGACTAAATAATCAAACTATTAAGCTGTTGTCACCGAATATGCACCAACAAAAAGGCGTTAAGTTCACAATGGTGTAAAATTCAAATGGGATATACCGGGCTAGGATTCGAGTTACAGGAACAAGGGCCAAACCAACCACCCAAGAATGGAATCGTCGAGCGAAAAAACTTGACAACCTCTTTGAAGCAGCTTTTTTGCCACAAGACTTTTCTCCATCAATTTGGAATATGATGCCGTCACTAAACACATTCCTTAAATTGTAGCCATTTTTTAGTGTTTTTTTTGGTGTCTAATCTGCATATATATCACCATTGCCCTTGATTTTCTTGACTCTATATCTCTTAAATGTCAACATATACACGTGTGATTTAGTTTACGAAGATTTTTCAATGCCGAGAACCTCGATCAGAGAGTAAAAAAGGCGTAAGGATCACAATGGTGTAAAATTAAAATGGGATATACCAGGCTAGGATTCAAGTTACAGGAACAAGGGCCAAACCAACCACCCAAGAATGGAATCGTCGAGCGAAAACACTTGACAACCTCCTAGAAGCAGCTTTTCTTGCCACCAGACCTTTCTCCATCAATTAGGAATCTGATGCCGTCACTAAACATATTCCTTAAATTGTAGCCATTTGTTGAGTGTTTTTTAAGTGTCTAATCCGCATATATATCACCATTGCCCTTGATTTTCTTGACTTTATATCTCTTAAATGTCAACATATACATGTGTGATTTAGTTTACGAAGATTTTTCAATGCCGAGAACCTCGATCACAGAGTAAAAAAGGCGTAAGTTTCACAATAGTGTAAAATTAAAATATGATATACCGGGCTAGGATTCGAGTTACAGGAACAAGGGCCAAACCAACCACCCAAGAATGGAATCGTCGAGCGAAAACACTTGACAACCTCCTAGAAGCAGCTTTTCTTGCCACCAGACCTTTCTCCATCAATTAGGAATCTGATGTCGTCACTAAACATATTCCTTAAATTGTAGCCATTTGTTGAGTGTTTTTTTTGGTGTCTAATCTGCATATATATCACCATTGCCCTGAATTTTCTTGACTGTATCTCTCTTAAATGTCAACTTATACACGTGTGATTTAGTTTACGAAGATTTTTCAATACCGAGAACCTCGATCAGAGATTAAAAAAGGCGTTAAGTTCACAATGGTGTAAAATTAAAATGGGATATACCGGGCTAGGATTCGAGTTACAGGAACAAGGGCCCAACCAACCACCCAAGAATGGAATCGTCGAGCGAAAACACTTGACAACCTCCTAGAAGCAGCTTTTCTTGCCACCAGACCTTTCTCCATCAATTAGGAATCTGATGCCGTCACTAAACACATTCCTTAAATTGTAGCCATTTGTTGAGTGTTTTTTAGTGTCTAATCCGCATATATATCACCATTGCCCTTGATTTTCTTGACTGTATATCTCTTAAATGTCAACATATACACGTGTGATTTAGTTTACGAAGATTTTTTAATGCCGAGAACCTCGATCAGAGAGTAAAAAAGGCGTAAGGTTCCCAATGGTGTAAAATTAAAATATGATATACCGGGCTAGGATTCGAGTTACAGGAACAAGGGCCAAACCAACCACCCAAGAATGGAATCGTCGAGCGAAAACACTTGACAACCTCCTAGAAGCAGCTTTTCTTACCACCAGACATTTCTCCATCAATTAGGAATCTGATGCCGTCACTAAACACATTCCTTAAATTGTAGCCATTTGTTGAGTGTTTTTTTGGTGTCTAATCCGCACATATATCACCATTGCCCTTGATTTTCTTGACTGTATATCTCTTAAATGTCAACATATACACGTGTGATTTAGTTTACGAAGATTTTTCGATGCCGAGAACCTCGATCAGAGAGTAAAAAAGGCGTTAAGTTCACAATGGTGTAAAATTCAAATGGGATATATCAGGCTAGGATTCGAGTTACAGGAACAAGGGCAAAACCAATCACCCAAGAATGGAATCGTCGAGCGAAAAAACTTGACAACCTCTTAGAAGCAGCTTTTTTGCCACAAGACCTTTATCCATCAATTTGGAATCTGATGCCGTCACTAAACACATTCCTTAAATTGTAGCCATTTTTAGTGTTTTTTTTTGGTGTCTAATCCGCATATATATCACCATTGCCCTTGATTTTCATGACTCTATATCTCTTAAATGTCAACATATACACGTGTGATTTAGTTTACGAAGATTTTTCAATGCCGAGAACCTCGATCAGAGAGTAAAAAAGGCGTAAGGATTATAATGGTGTAAAATTAAAATGGGATATACCGGGCTAGGATTTAAGTTACAGGAACAAGGGCCAAACCAACCACCCAAGAATGGAATCGTCGAGCGAAAACACTTGACAACCTCCTAGAAGCAGCTTTTCTTGCCACCAGACCTTTCTCCATCAATTAGGAATCTGATGCCGTCACTAAACATATTCCTTAAATTGTAGCCATTTGTTGAGTGTTTTTTTAAGTGTCTAATCAGCATATATATCACCATTGCCCTTGATTTTCTTGACTTTATATCTCTTAAATGTCAACATATACACGTGTGATTTAGTTTACGAAGATTTTTCAATGCCGAGAACCTCGATCACAAAGTAAAAAAGGCGTAAGATTCACAATAGTGTAAAATTAAAATATGATATACCGGGCTATGATTCGAGTTACAGGAACAAGGGCCAAACCAACCACCCAAGAATGGAATCGACGAGCGAAAACACTTGACAACCTCCTAGAAGCAGCTTTTCTTGCCACCAGACCTTTCTCCATCAATTAGGAATCTGATGTCGTCACTAAACATATTCCTTAAATTGTAGCCATTTGTTGAGTGTTTTTTTTGGTGTCTAATCTGCATATATATCACCATTGCCCTTAATTTTCTTGACTGTATCTCTCTTAAATGTCAACTTATACACGTGTGATTTAGTTTACGAAGATTTTTCAATACCGAGAACCTCGATCAGAGAGTAAAAAAGGCGTTAAGTTCACAATGGTGTAAAATTAAAATGGGATATACCGGGCTAGGATTCGAGTTACAAGAACAAGGGCCCAACCAACCACCCAAGAATGGAATCGTCGAGCGAAAACACTTGACAACCTCCTAGAAGCAGCTTTTCTTGCCACCAGACCTTTCTCCATCAATTAGGAATCTGATGCCGTCACTAAACACATTCCTTAAATTGTAGCCATTTGTTGAGTGTTTTTTTTGGTGTCTAATCCGCATATATATCACCATTGCCCTTGATTTTCTTGAATGTATATATCTTAAATGTCAACATATACACGTGTGATTTAGTTTACGAAGGTTTTTAAATGCCGAGAACCTCGATCAGAGAGTAAAAAAGGCGTAAGGTTCACAATGGTGTAAAATTAAAATGGGATATACCGGGCTAGGATTCGAGTTACAGGAACAAGGGCCAAACCAACCACCCAAGAATGGAATCGTCGAGCGAAAACACTTGACAACCTCCTAGAAGCAGCTTTTCTTGCCACCAGAGCTTTCTCCATCAATTAGGAATCTGATGCCGTCACTAAACATATTCCTTAAATTGTAGCCATTTGTTGAGTGTTTTTTTAGTCTCTAATCCGCATATATATCACCATTGCCCTTGATTTTCTTGACTGTATATCTCTTAAATGTCAACATATACACGTGTGATTTAGTTTACGGAGATTTTTCAATGCCGAGAACCTCGATCAGAGAGTAAAAAAGGCGTAAGGTTCACAATGGTGTAAAATTAAAATATGATATACCAGGCTAGGATTCGAGTTACAGGAACAAGGGCCAAACCAACCACCCAAGAATGGAATCGTCGAGCTAAAACACTTGACAACCTCCTAGAAGCAGCTTTTCTTGCCACCAGACCTTTCTCCATCAATTAGGAATCTGATGCCGTCACTAAACACATTCCTTAAAATGTAGCCATTTGTTGAGTGTTTTTTTTGTGTCTAATCCGCATATATATCACCATTGCCCTTGATTTTCTTGAATGTATATCTCTTAAATGTCAACATATACACGTGTGATTTAGTTTACGAAGATTTTTCGATGCCGAGAACCTCGATCAGAGAGTAAAAGAGGCGTTAAGTTCACAATGGTGTAAAATTCAAATGGGATATATCGGGCTAGGATTCGAGTTACAGGAACAAGGGCCAAACCAACCACCCAAGAATGGAATCGTCGAGCGAAAAAACTTGACAACCTCTTAGAAGCAGCTTTTTTGCCACAAGACCTTTCTCCATCAATTTGGAATCTGATGCCGTCACTAAACACATTCCTTAAATTGTAGCCATTTTTTAGTGTTTTTTTTTTGTGTCTAATCCGCATATATATCACCATTGCCCTTGATTTTCTTGACTCTATATCTCTTAAATATCAACATATACACGTGTGATTTAGTTTACGAAGATTTTTCAATGCAGAGAACCTCGATCAGAGAGTAAAAAAGGCGTAAGGTTCGCAATGGTGTAAAATTAAAATGGGATATACCGGGCTAGGATTCAAGTTACAGGAACAAGCGCCAAACCAACCACCCAAGAATGGAATCGTCGAGCGAAAACAATTGACAACCTCATAGAAGCAGCTTTTCTTGCCACCAGACCTTTCTCCATCAATTAGGAATCTGATGCCGTCACTAAACACAATCCTTAAATTGTAGCCATTTGTTGAGTGTTTTTTTTGGTGTCTAATCTGCATATATATCACCATTGCCCTGAATTTTCTTGACTGTATCTCTCTTAAATGTCAACTTATACACGTGTGATTTAGTTTACGAAGATTTTTCAATACCGAGAACCTCGATCAGAGAGTAAAAAAGGCGTTAAGTTTACAATGGTGTAAAATTAAAATGGAATATACCGGGCTAGGATTCGAGTTACAGGAACAAGGGCCCAACCAACCACCCAAGAATGGAATCGTCGAGCGAAAACACTTGACAACCTCCTAGAAGCAGCTTTTCTGGCCACCAGACCTTTCTCCATCAATTAGGAATCTGATGCCGTCACTAAACACATTCCTTAAGTTGTAGCCATTTGTTGAGTGTTTTTTTTGGTGTCTAATCCGCATATATATCACCATTGCCCTTGATTTTCTTGAATGTATATATCTTAAATGTCAACATATACACGTGTGATGTAGTTTACGAAGGTTTTTAAATGCCGAGAACCTCGATCAGAGAGTAAAAAAGGAGTAAGGTTCACAATGGTGTAAAATTAAAATGGGATATACCGGGCTAGGATTCGAGTTACAGGAACAAGGGCCAAACCAACCACCCAAGAATGGAATCGTCGAGCGAAAACACTTGACAACCTCCTAGAAGCAGCTTTTCTTGCCACCAGAGCTTTCTCCATCAATTAGGAATCTGATGCCGTCACTAAACATATTCCTTAAATTGTAGCCATTTGTTGAGTGTTTTTTTAGTGTCTAATCCGCATATATATCACCATTGCCCTTGATTTTCTTGACTGTATATCTCTTAAATGTCAACATATACACGTGTGATTTAGTTTACGGAGAGTTTTCAATGCCGAGAACCTCGATCAGAGAGTAAAAAAGGCGTAAGGTTCACAATGGTGTAAAATTAAAATATGATATACCGGGCTAGGATTCGAGTTACAGGAACAAGGGCCAAACCAACCACCCAAGAATGGAATCGTCGAGCTAAAACACTTGACAACCTCCTAGAAGCCGCTTTTCTTGCCACCAGACCTTTCTCCATCAATTAGGAATCTGATGCCGTCACTAAACACATTCCTTAAATTGTAGCCATTTGTTGAGTGTTTTTTTGGTGTCTAATCCGCATATATATCACCATTGCCCTTGATTTTCTTGAATGTATATCTCTTAAATGTCAACATATACACGTGTGATTTAGTTTACGAAGATTTTTCGATGCCGAGAACCTCGATCAGAGAGTAAAAGAGGCGTTAAGTTCACAATGGTGTAAAATTCAAATGGGATATATCGGGCTAGGATTCGAGTTACAGGAACAAGGGCCAAACCAACCACCCAAGAATGGAATCGTCGAGCGAAAAAACTTGACAACCTCTTAGAAGCAGCTTTTTTGCCACAAGACCTTTCTCCATCAATTTGGAATCTGATGCCGTCACTAAACACATTCCTTAAATTGTAGCCATTTTTTAGTGTTTTTTTTTGGTGTCTAATCCGCATATATATCACCATTACCCTTGATTTTCTTGACTCTATATCTCTTAAATATCAACATATACACGTGTGATTTAGTTTACGAAGATTTTTCAATGCCGAGAACCTCGATCAGAGAGTAAAAAAGGCGTAAGGTTCACAATGGTGTAAAATTAAAATGGGACATACCGGGCTAGGATTCAAGTTACAGGAACAAGGGCCAAACCAACCACCCAAGAATGGAATCGTCGAGCGAAAACAATTGACAACCTCATAGAAGCAGCTTTTCTTGCCACCAGACCTTTCTCCATCAATTAGGAATCTGATGCCGTCACTAAACACATTCCTTAAATTGTAGCCATTTGTTGAGTGTTTTTTTTTGGTGTCTAATCCGCATATATATCACCATTGCCCTTGATTTTCTTGACTGTATATCTCTTAAATATCAACATATACACTCGTGATTTAGCTTACGAATATTTTTCAATGCCGAGAACCTCGATCAGAGAGTAAAAAAGGCGTAAGGTTCACAATTGTGTAAGATTAAAATGGGATATACCGGGCTAGGATTCGAGTTAGAGGAACAAGGGCCAAACCAACCACCCAAGAATGCAATCGTCGAGCGAAAACACTTGACAACCTCCTAGAAGCAGCTTTTCTTGCCACCAGACCTTTCTCCATCAATTAGGAATCTAATGCCATCACTAAACACATTCGTTAAATTGTTGCCATTTGTTGAGTGTTTTTTTTGGCGTCTAATCCGCATATATTTCACCATTGCCCTTGATTTTCTTGACTGTATATCTCTTAAATGTCCACATATACACGTGTGATTTAGTTTATGAAGAGTTTTCAATGCCGAGAACCTCGATCAGAGAGTAAAAAAGCCGTAAGGTTCACAATGGTGTAAGATTAAAATGGGATATACCGGGCTAGGATTCGAGTTACAGGAACAAGGGCCAAACCAACCACCCAAGAATGCAATCGTCGAGCGAAAACACTTGACAACCTCCTAGAAGCAGCTTTTCTTGCCACCAGACCTTTGTCCATCAATTAGGAATCTGATGCCGTCATTAAACGCATTCCTTAAATTGTAGCCATTTGTTGAGTGTTTTTTTTGGTGTCTAATCCGCATATATATATCACCATTGCCCTTGATTTTCTTCACTGTATATCTCTTAAATATCAACATATACACGTGTGATTTAGTTTACGAAGATTTTTCAATGCCGAGAACCTAGATCAGAGAGTAAAAAAGGCATAAGGTTCACAATGGTGTAAAATTAAAATGGGATATACCGGGCTAGGATTCGAGTTACAAGAACAAAGGCCAAATCGACCACCCAAGAATGGAATCGTCGAGCGAAAACACTTGACAACCTCCTCGAAGCAGCTTTTCTTGCCACCAGACCTTTCTCCATCAATTAGGAATCTAATGCCATCACTAAACACATTCGTTAAATTGTTGCCATTTGTTGAGTGTTTTTTTTGGCGTCTAATCCGCATATATTTCACCATTGCCCTTGATTTTCTTGACTGTATATCTCTTAAATGTCCACATATACACGTGTGATTTAGTTTATGAAGAGTTTTCAATGCCAAGAACCTCGATCAGAGAGTAAAAAAGGCGTAAGGTTCACAATGGTGTATGATTAAAATGGGATATACCGGGCTAGGATTCGAGTTACAGGAACAAGGGCCAAACCAACTACCCAAGAATAGAATCGTTGAGCGAAAACACTTGACAACCTCCTAGAAGCAGCTTTTTTTGCCACCAGACCTTTCTCCATCAATTAGGAATCTGATGCCGTCACTAAACGCATTCCATAAATTGTAGCCATTTGTTGAGTGTTTTTTTTTTGTGTCTAATCCGCATATATATATCACCATTGCCCTTGATTTTCTTGATTGTATATCTCTTAAATATCAACATATACACGTGTGATTTAATTTACGAAGATTTTTCAATGCCGAGAACCTCGATCAGAGAGTAAAAAAGGCGTTAAGTTCACAATGGTGTAAAATTAAAATGGGATATACCGGGCTAGGATTCGAGTTACAGGAACCAAGGCCAAACCGACCACCCAAGAATGGAATCGTCGAGCGAAAAAACTTGACAACCTCTTAGAAGCAGCTTTTCTTGCCACCAGACCTTTCTCCATCAATTTGGAATCTGATGCCGTCACTAAACATATTCCTTAAATTGTAGCCATTTGTTGAGTGTTTTTTTTGGTGTCTAATCTGCATATATATCACCATTGCCCAGGATTTTCTTGACTGTATCTCTCTTAAATGTCAACATATACACGTGTGATTTAGTTTACGAAGATTTTTCAATACCGAGAACCTCGATCAGAGAGTAAAAAAGGCGTTAAGTTCACAATGGTGTAAAATTAAAATGGGATATACCGGGCTAGGATTCGAGTTACAGGAACAAGGTCCAAACCAACCACCCAAGAATGGAATCGTCGAACGAAAACACTTGACAACCTCCTAGAAGCAGCTTTTCTTGCCACCAGACCTTTCTCCATCAATTAGGAATCTGATGCCGTCACTAAACATATTCCTTAAATTGTAGCCATTTGTTGAGTATTTTTTTTGGTGTCTAATCTGCATATATATCACCATTGCCCTGGATTTTCTTGACTGTATCTCTCTTAAATGTCAACATATACACGTGTGATTTAGTTTACGAAGATTTTTCAATGCCGAGAACCTCGATCGGAGAGTAAAAAAGGCGTAAGGTTCACAATGGTGTAAAATTAAAATATGATATACCGGGCTAGGATTCGAGTTACAGGAACAAAGGCCAAACCAACCACCCAAGAATGGAATCGTCGAGCGAAAACACTTGACAACCTCCTAGAAGCAGCTTTTCTTGCCACCAGACCTTTCTCCATCAATTAGGAATCTGATGCCGTCACTAAACACATTCCTTAAATTGTAACCATTTGTTGAGTGTTTTTTTTTTGGTGTCTAATCCGCATATATATCACCATTGCCCTTGATTTTCTTGACTGTATATCTCTTAAATGTCAACATATACACGTGTGATTTAATTTACGAAGATTTTTCGATGCCGAGAACCTTGATCATAGAGTAAAAAAGGCGTTAAGTTCACAATGGGATATACCGGGCTAGGATTCGAGTTACAGGAACAAGGGCCAAACCAACCACCCAAGAATGGAATCGTCAAGCGAAAAAACTTGACAACCTCTTAGAAGCAGCTTTTTTGCCACAAGACCTTTCTCCATCAATTTGGAATCTGATGCCGTCACTAAACACTTTCCTTAAATTGTAGCCATTTTTTAGTGTTTTTTTTTGTGTCTAAACCGCATATATATCACCATTGTCCTTGATTTTCTTGACTCTATATCTCTTAAATGTCAACATATACACGTGTGATTTAGTTTACGAAGATTTTTCAATGCCGAGAACCTCGATCAGAGAGTAAAAAAGGCATAAGGTTCACAATGGTGTAAAGTTAAAATGGGTTATACCGGGCTAGGATTCGAGTTACAGGAACAAGGGCCAAACCGACCACCCAAGAATGGAATCGTCGAGCGAAAACACTTGACAACCGTCTAGAAGCAGCTTTTCTTGCCACCAGACCTTTCTCCATCAATTAGGAATCTAATGCCATCACTAAACACATTCGTTAAATTGTTGCCATTTGTTGAGTGTTTTTTTTTGTGTCTAATTCGCATATATATCACCATTGCCCTTGATTTTCTTGACGGTATATCTCTTAAATGTCAACATATACACGTGTGATTTTGTTTACGAAGATTTTTCAATGCCGAGAACCTCGACCAGAGAGTAAAAAGGCGTAAGGTTCACAATGGTGTAAAATTAAAATGGGATATACCGGGCTAGGATTCGAGTTACAGGAACAAGGGCCAAACCAACCACCCAAGAATGGAATCGTCGAGCGAAAACACTTGACAACCTCCAAGAAGCAGCTTTTCTTGCCACCTGACCTTTCTCCATCAATTAGGAATCTGATGCCGTCACTAAACATATTCCTTAAATTGTAGCCATTTGTTGAGTGTTTTTTTTTGGTGTCTAATCCGCATATATATCACCATTGCCCTTGATTTTCTTGACTGTATATCTCTTAAATGTCAACATATACACGTGTGATTTAGTTTACGAAGATTTTTCGATGCCGAGAACCTCGATCAGAGAGTAAAAAAGGCGTTAAGTTCACAATGGTGTTAAATTAAAATGGGATATACCGGGCTAGGATTCGAGTTACAGGAACAAGGGCCAAACCAACCACCCAAGAATGGAATCGTCGAACGAAAACACTTGACAACCTCCTAGAAGCAACTTTTCTTGCCACCAGACCTTTCTCCATCAATTAGGAATCTGATGCCGTCACTAAACACATTCTTTAAATTGTAGCCATTTGTTGAGTGTTTTTTTTGGTGTCTAATCCGCATATATATCACCATTGCCCTTGATTTTCTTGATTGTTTATATCTTAAATGTCAACATATACACGTGTGATTTAGTTTATGAAGATTTTTCAATGCCTAGAACCTCGATCAGAGAGTAAAAAAGGCGTAAGTTTCACAATGGTGTAAAATTAAAATATGATATACCGGGCTAGGATTCGAGTTACAGGAACAAGGGCCAAAGCAACCACCCAAGAATGGAATCGTCGAGCGAAAACACTTGACAACCTCCTAGAAGCAGCTTTTCTTGCCACCAGACATTTCTCCATCAATTAGGAATCTGATGCCGTCACTAAACACATTCCTTAAATTGTAGCCATTTGTTGAGTGTTTTTTTTTATGTCTAATCCGCATATATATCACCATTGCCCTTGATTTTCTTGACTGTATATCTCTTAAATGTCAACATATACACGTGTGATTTAGTTTACGAAGATTTTTCGATGCCGAGAACCTCGATCAGAGAGTAAAAAAGGCGTTAAGTTCATAATGGTGTAAAATTAAAATGGGATATACCAGGCTAGGATTCGAGTTACAGGAACAAGGGCCAAACCAACCACCCAAGAATGGAATCGTCGAGCGAAAACACTTGACAACCTCCTAGAAGCAGCTTTTCTTGCCACCAGACCTTTCTCCATCAATTAGGAATCTGATGCCGTCACAAAACATATTCCTTAAATTGTAGCCATTTGTTGAGTGTTTTTTTTTGGTGTCTAATCCGCATATATATCACCATTGCCCTTGATTTTCTTGACTGTATATCTCTTAAATGTCAACATATACACGTGTGATTTAGTTTACGAAGATTTTTCGATGCCGAGAACCTCGATCAGAGAGTAAAAAAGTCGTTAAGTTCACAATGGTGTAAAATTAAAATGGGATATACCGGGCTAGGATTCGAGTTACAGGAACAAGGGCCAAACCAACCACCCAAGAATGGAATCGTCGAACAAAAACACTTGACAACCTCCTAGAAGCAGCTTTTCTTGCCACCAGACCTTTCTCCATCAATTAGGAATCTGATGCCGTCACTAAACACATTCTTTAAATTGTAGCCATTTGTTGAGTGTTTTTTTGGTGTCTAATCCGCATATATATCACCATTGCCCTTGATTTTCTTGAATGTATATATCTTAAATGTCAACATATACACGTGTGATTTAGTTTATGAAGATTTTTCAATGCCTAGAACCTCGATCAGAGAGTAAAAAAGGCGTAAGTTTCACAATGGTGTAAAATTAAAATATGATATACCGGGGTAGGATTCGAGTTACAGGAACAAGGGCCAAAGCAACCACCCAAGAATGGAATCGTCGAGCGAAAACACTTGACAACCTCCTAGAAGCAGCTTTTCTTGCCACCAGACATTTATCCATCAATTAGGAATCTGATGCCGTCACTAAACACATTCCTTAAATTGTAGCCATTTGTTGAGTGTTTTTTTTATGTCTAATCCGCATATATATCACCATTGCCCTTGATTTTCTTGACTGTATATCTCTTAAATGTCAACATATACACGTGTGATTTAGTTTACGAAGATTTTTCGATGCCGAGAACCTCGATCAGAGAGTAAAAAAGGCGTTAAGTTCACAATGGTGTAAAATTCAAATGGGATATATCGGGCTAGGATTCGAGTTACAGGAACAAGGGCCAAACCAACCACCCAAGAATGGAATCGTCGAGCGAAAAAACTTGACAACCTCTTAGAAGCAGCTTTTTTGCCACAAGACCTTTCTCCATCAATTTGGAATCTGATGCCGTCACTAAACACATTCCTTAAATTGTAACCATTTTTTAGTGTTTTTTTTTGGTGTCTAATCCGCATATATATCACCATTGCCCTTGATTTTCTTGACTCTATATCTCTTAAATGTCAACATATACACGTGTGATTTAGTTTACAAAGATTTTTCAATGTCGAAAACCTCGATCAGAGAGTAAAAAAGGCGTAAGGTTCACAATGGTGTAAAATTAAAATGGGATATACCGGGCTAGGATTCAAGTTACAGGAACAAGGGCCAAACCAACCACCCAAGAATGGAATCGTCGAGCGAAAACACTTGACAACCTCCTAGAAGCAGCTTTTCTTGCCACCAGACCTTTCTCCATCTCCATCAATTAGGAATCTGATGCCGTCACTAAACATATTCCTTAAATTGTAGCCAATTGTTGAGTGTTTTTTTTGGTGTCTAATCTGCATATATATCACCATTGCCCTGGATTTTCTTGACTGTATCTCTCTTAAATGTCAACATATACACGTGTGATTTAGTTTACGAAGATTTTTCAATACCGAGAACCTCGATCAGAGAGTAAAAAAGGCGTTAAGTTCACAATGGTGTAAAATTAAAATGGGATATACCGGGCTAGGATTCGAGTTACAGGAACAAGGGCCAAACCAACCACCCAAGAATGGAATCGTCGAGCGAAAACACTTGACAACCTCCTAGAAGCAGCTTTTCTTGCCACCAGACCTTTCTCCATCTCCATCAATTAGGAATCTGATGCCGTCACTAAACATATTCCTTAAATTGTAGCCAATTGTTGAGTGTTTTTTTTGGTGTCTAATCTGCATATATATCACCATTGCCCTTGATTTTCTTGACTCTATATCTCTTAAATGTCAACATATACACGTGTGATTTAGTTTACAAAGATTTTTCAATGTCGAAAACCTCGATCAGAGAGTAAAAAAGGCGTTAAGTTCACAATGGTGTAAAATTAAAATGGGATATACCGGGCTAGGATTCGAGTTACAGAACAAGGGCCAAACCAACCACCCAAGAATGGAATCGTCGAACGAAAACACTTGACAACCTCCTAGAAGCAGCTTTTCTTGCCACCAGATCTTTCTCTATCAATTAGGAATCTGATGCCGTCACTAAACACATTCTTTAAATTGTAGCCATTTGTTGAGTGTTTTTTTGGTGTCTAATCCGCATATATATCACCATTGCCTTGATTTTCTTGAATGTATATCTCTTAAATGTCAACATATACACGTGTGATTTAGTTTACGAAGATTTTTCAATGCCTAGAACCTCGATCAGAGAGTAAAAAAGGCGTAAGGTTCACAATGGTGTAAAATTAAAATGGGATATATCGGGCTAGGATTCGAGTTACAGGAACAAGGGCCAAACCAACCACCCAAGAATGGAATCGTCGAGCGAAAACACTTGACAACCTCCTAGAAGCAGCTTTTCTTGCCACCAGACCTTTCTCCATTAATTAGGAATCTGATGCCGTCACTAAACACATTCCTTAAATAGTAGCCATTTGTTGAGTGTTTTTTTTTATGTCTAATCCGCATATATATCACCATTGCCCTTGATTTTCTTGACTGTATATCTCTTAAATGTCAACATATACACGTGTGATTTAGTTTACGAAGATTTTTTGATGCCGAGAACCTCGATCAGAGAGTAAAAAAGGCGTTAAGTTCACAATGGTGTAAAATTCAAATGGGATATACCGGGCTAGGATTCGAGTTACAGGAACAAGGGCCAAACCAACCACCCAAGAATGGAATCGTCGAGCGAAAAAACTTGACAACCTCTTAGAAGCAGCTTTTTTGCCACAAGACCATTCTCCATCAATTTGGAATCTGATGCCGTCACTAAACACATTCCTGAAATTGTAGCCATTTTTTAGTGTTTTTTTTTGGTGTCTAATCCGCATATATATCACCATTGCCCTTGATTTTCTTGACTGTATATCTCTTAAATGTCAACATATACACGTGTGATTTAGTTTACGAAGATTTTTCAATGCCGAGAACCTCGATCAGAGAGTAAAAAAGGCGTAAGGTTCACAATGGTGTAAAATTAAAATGGGATATACCGGGCTAGGATTCGAGTTACAGGAACAACGGCCAAACCAACCACCCAAGAATGGAATCATCGAGCGAAAACACTTGACAACCTCCTAGAAGCAGCTTTTCTTGCCACCAGACCTTTCTCCATTAATTAGGAATCTGATGCCGTCACTAAACATATTCCTTAAATTGTAGCCATTTGTTGAGTGTTTTTTTTAGTGTCTAATCCGCATATATATCACCATTGCCCTTGATTTTCTTGATTGTATATCTCTTAAATGTCAACATATACACGTGTGATTTAGTTTACGAAGATTTTTCAATGCCGAGAACCTCGATTAGAGAGTAAAAAAGGCGTAAGGTTCACAATGGTGTAAAATTAAAATATGATATACCGGGCTAGGATTCGAGTTACAGGAACAAGGGCCAAACCAACCACCCAAGAATGGAATCGTCGAGCGAAAACACTTGACAACCTCCTAGAAGCAGCTTTTCTTGCCACCAGACCTTTCTCCATCAATTAGGAATCTGATGCCGTCACTAAACACATTCCTTAAATTGTAGCCATTTGTTGAGTGTTTTTTTGGTGTCTAATCCGCATATATATCACCATTGCCCTTGATTTTCTTGACTGTATATCTCTTAAATGTCAACATATACACGTGTGATTTAGTTTACGAAGATTTTTCAATGCCGAGAACCTCGCTCAGAGAGTAAAAAAGGCGTATGGTTCACAATGGTGTAAAATTAAAATGAGATATACCGGGCTAGGATTCGAGTTACAGGAACAAGTGTCAAACCAAATACCCAAGAATGGAATCGTCGAGCGAAAACACTTGATAACATCCTAGAAGCAGCTTTTCTTGCCACCAGACCTTTCTCCATGAATTAGGTATCTGATGCCGTCACTAAACACATTCCTTAAATTGTAGCCATTTGTTGAGTGTTTTTTTTGGGGTCTAATCCGCATATATATCACCATTGCCCTTGATTTTCTTGACTGTATATCTCTTAAATGTCAACATATACACGTGTGATTTAGTTTACGAAGATATTTCGATGCCGAGAACCTCAATCAGAGAGTAAAAAAGGCGTTAAGTTCACAATGGTGTAAAATTCAAATGGGATATACCGGGCTAGGATTCGAGTTACAGGAACAAGGGCCAAACCAACCACCCAAGAATGGAATCGTCGAGCGAAAAAACTTGACAACCTCTTAGAAGCAGCTTTTTTGCCACAAGACCTTTCTCCATCAATTAGGAATCTGATGCCGTCACTAAACACATTCCTTAAATTGTAGCCATTTTTTAGTGTTTTTTTTTTGCTGTCTAATCCGCATATATATCACCATTGCCCTTGATTTTCTTGACTCTATATCTCTTAAATGTCAACATATACACGTGTGATTTAGTTTACGAAGATTTTTCAATGCCGAGAACCTCGATCAGAGAGTAAAAAAGGCGTAAGGTTCACAATGGTGTAAAATTAAAATGGGATATACCGGGCTAGGATTCGAGTTACAGGAACAAGGGCCAAACCAACCACCCAAGAATGGAATCGTCGAGCGAAAACACATGACAACCTCCTAGAAGCTGTTTTTCTTACCACCAGACCTTTCTCCATCAATTAGGAATCTGATGCCATCACTAACACATTCCTTAAATTGAAGCCATTTTTTGAGTGTTTTTTTTTGGTGTCTAATCCGCATATATATCACCATTGCCCTTGATTTTCTTGACTGTATCTCTCTTAAATGTCAACATATACACATGTGATTTAGTTTACGAAGATTTTTCAATACCGAGAACCTCGATCAGAGAGTAAAAAAGGCGTTATGTTCACAATGGTGTAAAATTAAAATGGGATATACCGGGCTAGGATTCGAGTTACAGGAACAAGGGCCAAACCAACCACCTAAGAATGGAATCGTCGAGCGAAAACACTTGACAACCTCCTAGAAGCAGCTTTTCTTGCCACCAGACCTTTTGTAAGGATCGTGTTGTCGACCTAAACGAGTCGGTTCAGAGGAATTCTATCAAATACAGGTGCGGAAAACAAATATTTGACTATAAAACAGCTGAATCTTCACTTTAACACTGATTATATTGATATTTGAACACAAATACAATCAGTTCTCACACCGGCAGCACTTCGGTATGGAATCACTCAAATGTTACTTCTTAATTTCGCTTGACCTTGACCTCCTATATATAGAGATTGAGATTTCGCTTCAGCATGACTCAAGCGAAATCTTAACATGTTGATTTCGCTTGAGCTGCTTCAAGCGAAATCCTTTACATACACATTCCTTCAAGCGAAATCTTGCTAACTCTCTCTCATTCTCTCGTTCTACGTGCCCTGATCTATTCTAACTAGTCTAAGACTCGATACAAGACGAAGTCGACGGATGTAGTGTACCAACAGACTCCCCCTCAGATGTTGACGAGTCGACTATCGAGTCACAACAATGCTGTGTCTTCAAATCTTCAGTCTTGATCAGTCTCTGGGCTTTACTCTTTCTATCAGCATCAACAAACTCCCCCTTGCAATGTGCTGGCATTCCTTTAGTTCTTCAGCATCATCTGCTTCAGGATCGTTGTCTGACTTTCACAATTTTGGCTATTCAGAATAATTACTTCTCAAACTTTAAACCTGCATAAACTCTACCTCACAATAAATTTTACAATTTACACATTTCAAACATATAAACTTTCACTAATTCAAACTCTTCTCTAAAAACCTAATCAAAATGATCTTTCAATTTGATAAACCACTTGAAGTTTTGACAAAAATAATCAGTTTTGAACACAAACTCCCCCTCAAATCATACTCATCATGTTTAGCACTCAGAATTTTGAAAATCAGCTTTTCAATACCAGTTGTCGAAAATCTTTTTGTATTTTTCAAAATTTTATGCTAAAACACACTAAAAACTTTTTGGAATTTTTTACTATAATGAAATGCAGTAAAGAAATATTTACAGACAATATTTTTGTGAGTTTGTGTAAGAGGATCATATCAGTTTCTGAGACAAGTCACCAACACCGTTAAGCTTCATTTCATATTAAGATCTAAACAATTCACCTAGATTGTCAGTATATTTGTCCACTTAAATTTTCACACAAAGTTCAATTGATCCGAGATATGATGTTAATGTTTTAAAAGACTTGAACTTATCCGTGTGTCCCACTACTTGAATATACTCCCGTATCCAGATCCCAATATTCAGTCTTACAGGTGAGTATACCACAGATGATATCTGTAAGGGGAATAAATTATGCAACCGTGATAGCTCAGGTCAGAACTTCCGTTCAGCAGAGAGCCTAGTTGACTTTTAGGTGTGTCCCCTTTAGAGGATCTTTTGAATTACAACAGCCATGATTAGCATTTTTCAATGTTTCATCATTTTTTTTGCTGAGGGTGGTGCTATTTTTCAAGCAAGCAGAAAGTATTCTCCGGGGACTAGGCCATTGCTTCCGCAAAATCAGAAGTCCCGGGATAATACCCCAGATATCACTGAGCATAAAGACCTAGTATCTCAGAATAAGGGACCTTTCAAACAAGATTTCAGGGGTTACCTATATATCCAAGTTTGTGTTAACCCACAGAACAAGCAAGTTTGAAATTTAGGTTTATATCTCGTCACAATCTACTAAATGTGCAAAAACCTACTGGCACATCATCAGTGAGACCGTTTATCACTTTTTAACTTTCCATTTCTTTAGTATGCTGTGATAGTCCACTGATGTACTATCATTTCCTCTTTTATACAACAAAACTCATTTTTAATTTTATCATGTTTTTGTCTTTTTCAAATATTCAAATGTTTTTGGATTTTCTGAAATTTTCTACTCCCCCTAAAATACAAACACATGAAAGGAAATTTGAAAATAAACTGTACAATAAAGTGACAACCGATATCGAATTGCTTCAATTCGCCATCCACTTGGCATAAACAATCAGAACTCCCCCTCACAACAAACTATTTTCTCATTTAGATTTCAAAACACTTAAGTTTGTTTTAATCAAAATGATTTTTCCGGAAAATAAGTTTGTTTTTACCACTTGTAGAGTTAGAGGTTTGGTTCATCTCATTGTTTACCAACCACTTGTAGAAAATCAGATACAACTTAATGTCCCTGATTTACCACTTGTACAAACAACATAATCAAATACAAAGAATGATGCCGATTCCTGATCCACGATTACCAACTAGGGATCTCCGGCAAGTCCACAGACTTACTGTTCGTAGTATGAACCATCCCAGTCACGAACTAGGGATGGTTCAATTTTCTCCTTCTGTATCTTCTTCTCATAAAATTCTTTAACCCCTTTGACTTTTCGATCAATCATTTTACCAAAAATGTGTTTCACAGTGGGGTTAAAGGCTTTTTCAACATCAAAAATCTTGTTATCATCATAAAATTGGTTTGATATTTCAACTTTACCAATTTTCTTCTGAAAATCTTCATCCTTCAATGGTGGAAAATGAACATCATCCATTTGAGGGACTGAAGTTTTCAATTTTAACTCAACCTGTGGCTCCTCTGATTTTATGGAATCAGATTCATCGCCAGAACTATCAACCAATTTCTTAACAACCCATTTCTGAGTGTCAAGATTTGCTTTCTTCTTGTAAAATCTGTTTGAACTTTCACCAATTTCAAAAATAGAATTTTTGAATAATTTGGTTCGGTCAATTGGCGGTTCAAACTTAATCACTTTTTCTTTTTGTTTACGAAAAACTCCCTGTTTCGATGATATTGCCTTAGAACAATCTCTGGCAATGTGTCCAACAGTGTTGCATTGGAAACAGGTTCTCGTTTCTGTCATCTCTTCTTGCTTCTTTGCAAGAAATTTACTATTCGACTGCCTCCAAAACCTTTCCTTTTCTTCCTCATCTCTTGATGTACCTGAAACAAATGTCATCTTTGCTTTAAAATCACGAACATATGTTTCATTTTTCTGTTTTTCTGTTGGAGTAAAACCAAGACCTTTCTTTTTGAAATTACGGTTAGGGTTTGGTTTCTTGTGAAAACCAGAACCAGAACTGTAACCTTTTTTCTTGTTTAATCTTTGTTGTACTCTTGAGGTGTATTTTTTAGGTTTATCAATAAGATTTACATCTTTTAATTCAGAAAAATTGATTTCTGTTAGTTTGAAAATCTTTTTGATCATCTCAGTTTTTACACCTCTTAGTGGAAATTCCTCATCAGAATATAATTTGTCGGAATCATTCAATGTATATGCAACTTTGAATGTTTCGTCACTCAAATTAGATTTTGATAACAGGAATTCTTTGTTGTAAACCCTTTTAACTGAAGAATTTTGACTGTTGACCGTCGAACTCGAACTTTCAGAACCAGACTTTGACTCTGACTCTGACTTTGACTCCTCAGTTTCATCTTTATCCAACACCTGATCGACGACTTTCTTAATTAACTCGGACTCATGATCAGTGTCAGATGATGTAAACACGACATCAATATTTTCTGGCAAATTGACTGACGACTCCGACTCCCATTGTAAGTTTGTTGCATTTTCGACTCTTTCCTGATTTGGATTCCTGGGCAAATATCCATTTTCTAGCGGGGGTGGACATTTGTTATAATTGACTTCTTGTTTCTTACCAGAATCCTTCTTGTCAGTCTTTTTCTTTGTATCATTCTTCTTCTTGTTCTTCTTTTCTGGAGTCTTTTCTTCAGTCTCTTTTCCATCATCCTTCTTTTCTTCAGTTACTTCATCTTCTTCAAATGCCTTCATGCCTTCAACAGTTGGATAAATCCTGTCAATGACATAAGAAGTACATGAATAACTTTTCAACAAACGATTAACTCTTTCAGTTTCGATTCTTTGCAGTTCCAGTTTCTGTTCAAGAGCAGCACACTTTTCAATGTAGTTGTTCACCACTTTTTGCTTCGTCATAAAAGCTCCTTGAAGTGTTTTCATCGCTGTTGCTTGTTCTTCACTAGTTAAATTGTATTGGTTCATTGCTTTGTTCAGTACATCATAAGATTCCTTCAAACTATTCAAGTTATAGATCAGTGTACTGTTTTGCTTCTTCACAGCTTCACAGTTTTCACACTTCACTGGAATCTTCTTTGCATCAACTTCATCTTCAACTTTGAACTTTGCAACTTCAACTTTTACATTCCTTTTGATTACTGGAATTTCTTCATCATCACTGCTCACTGGAGTCTTGATCTTTTTCTTCTTCTTTTTAACCTTTTCATCTTCACTGTCACTTTCAGCAAGCAGTTTCATATCAGCTTTGAATTTTCTCGCCCAATACTCACGATCATCATCACTATCTTCTTCAACTTTGGCAACAAAAGCTGTATAAGCTTTGTTTTGATCAGGAATATAGTTATCCCAATTGAAATTCTCCCAGCTAAAACCCTCGGGTAGTTTTTCATCATCTTGATCTATTATCAATGCACTACCATCAGCTCTCTTTGAAGAATTTTGATTAACCGCACAAGCTCTTTTTCCAGAATCTTCAATCACATATCTTCCATGCGCAGTTTGTGCCTGATGTTGTTGTTGTTGAGGTGGTTGTTGAGCAACTTGATGGTAAACGGATTTTGAGTCCCACTTGCTTCGCGATTTTTACACTCCCTCTTGAAGTGTCCTTTCTCCCTGCAACGAAAACAAGTGACTTTAGATTTATCAAAACCTAAAGTAGAATTACCAGCCTCACGAAGATCATCTCTTCCAGTGATTTGCTTGAATTTCTCAGCTCTCCTCAATACACTGGCCAAGCACCATTTTATGTCCATCAGTTCCATTTCTTCAGCATCGATCTGGTCATAATCTTCCTTTGTCAGCATTGGATTCCCGATTCGACCTGCAACAAAACAACTATAAGATTCTAAAACCATTCCTAATAAAGACATGTGGTTTTTAGCAACTTCATCAGAATACTCTTGATCATTATCAAGATTTAAAACAATATTGCACTGAAATTTTCTCCCATTTTTTGTTGTTGTAATGTTTGGATCGAAAGATGGAAATGATGTGAAACTTGTTTTGCTGTTTGATCCTGATGATGAACTTCCAAGAGAGTTCTTGGCATTGTAAGCAGTTTCTATTTTTGGAGATAAATTTGTAGACTTCTCATTCACCCCTGCTTTATAATACAACCCAATATCCTGTTCACCATCGAAATCTTTCATTCGAATAATCTTTCGTTGCTCCATCTCTTGAGCTTCCAACTTTTCAATAAACTTGCTAAGTGTCAAATTGCTAAAACCTTTCTTGTTTTTGAGCATCATAAGATATGTTCCCCAAGTCTCATATGGCAAAGCATCAGCAAGTTTTTCGATCAACTCTTCATTGGTTTTCTCAATACTCAATCTCTTCATGTTAGCAAGCAAATTGCAATATCTTTCGATCATCTCTCTAGTACTTTCATTCTTTAATATTCGAAATAGATCAAATTCTTTCTTTAGAAGCGATTTCTTGCTTTTGATCATTTCTTCACTACCACGAAACTTAGACCGTAAAGCTTTCCAAATCGAATATGAAGTTCCATTATGTTGCAATAGAACCAAAATATCTTCTTTCACAGCTTGTTGCAATAAACTCAGCATCATTTTCTCATCTTTATACTTCTTTCTAACATTAGCAGTCAGATCTTTAATCGGAACCACTTCTTCATCATCATTCATCGGTCGAACATATTTTGTCTCAACACATTCCCATGCATCAAGATAGTTTGCTTGCACCCAATTCTCAAAACGCCCTTCCCAACCTTTGTACTCCTCGATGTTCATGAGTTTGGGAGGTTTTTGCATCGTGCCGGTCTCGTTTTCCAACTTTGTATTTTGTGCAAGACTGATCGGAGTAACTGGAGTAGCAAATGCGTTGTAGAAATCCTCGTCCATGTTTCAGTCACTTTTAAGCGAAATATTCTTCTAAGCCTTGAAGCAAAACTATCAACTTCTTTGAAGCGAAATTGTTCAAGAGAAATTGTCAAGTAATAATTTCTGAAGCGAAATCGTTGAAGCGACAGCCCTGAAGCGAAATAGAATGCTATTTGAAGCGAAATCTAGGTGTCGCTTGGAATTTCAAGCGAAATCCTCTAAAGAAAACTGATTTGTTCAAGCGAAATCCATTCGGAGGTTTGTTTCTGATAGTTTTACGTCGAATTTTGCAATGAAACTTTCAAGGGTTTGTTATCTTGTACTTTTACACAATCTGTGAGAAATTGTACAGGTTTTGACCGTAAAATCTTTCTGAACTGAGAAAAGAAGGTGTAGAAATAAGAGAACGATGTCAATTTCAGCTGAAATCCTGCAGAACTCCTCAACTGGCTCTGATACCAATTGTAAGGATCGTGTTGTCGACCTAAACGAGTCGGTTCAGAGGAATTCTATCAAATACAGGTGCGGAAAACAAATATTTGACTATAAAACAGCTGAATCTTCACTTTAACACTGATTATATTGATATTTGAACACAAATACAATCAGTTCTCACACCGGCAGCACTTCGGTATGGAATCACTCAAATGTTACTTCTTAATTTCGCTTGACCTTGACCTCCTATATATAGAGATTGAGATTTCGCTTCAGCATGACTCAAGCGAAATCTTAACATGTTGATTTCGCTTGAGCTGCTTCAAGCGAAATCCTTTACATACACATTCCTTCAAGCGAAATCTTGCTAACTCTCTCTCATTCTCTCGTTCTACGTGCCCTGATCTATTCTAACTAGTCTAAGACTCGATACAAGACGAAGTCGACAGATGTAGTGTACCAACACCTTTCTCCATCAATTAGGAATCTGATGCCGTCACTAAACACATTCCTTAAATTGTAGCCATTTGTTGAATGTTTTTTTTGGTGTCTAATCCGCATATATATCACCATTGTCCTTGATTTTCTTGAATGTATATCTCTTAAATGTCAACATATACACGTGTGATTTAGTTTACGAAGATTTTTCAATGCCGAGAACCTCGATCAGAGAGTAAAAAAGGCGTAAGGTTCACAATGGTGTAAAATTAAAATAGGATATACCGGGCTAGGATTCAAGTTACAGGAACAAGGGCCAAACCAACCACCCAAGAATGGAATCGTCGAGCGAAAACACTTGGCAACCTCCTAGAAGCAGCTTTTCTTGCCACCAGACCTTTCTCCATCAATTAGGAATCTGATGCCGTCACTAAACATATTCCTTAAATTGTAGCCATTTGTTGAATGTTTTTTTTGGTGTCTAATCCGCATATATATCACCATTGTCCTTGATTTTCTTGAATGTATATCTCTTAAATGTCAACATATACACGTGTGATTTAGTTTACGAAGATTTTTCAATGCCGAGAACCTCGATCAGAGAGTAAAAATGGCGTAAGGTTCACAATGGTGTAAAATTAAAATAGGATATACCGTGCTAGGATTCGAGGTACAGGAACAAGGGCCAAACCAACCACCCAAGAATGGAATCGTCGAGCGAAAACACTTGACAACCTCCTAGAAGCCGCTTTTCTTGCCACCAGACCTTTCTCCATCAATTAGGAATCTGATGCCGTCACTAAACACATTCCTTAAATTGTAGCCATTTGTTGAATGTTTTTTTTTGGTGTCTAATCCGCATATATATCACCATTGTCCTTGATTTTCTTGAATGTATATCTCTTAAATGTCAACATATACACGTGTGATTTAATTTACGAAGATTTTTCAATGCCGAGAACCTCGATCAGAGAGTAAAAAAGGCGTAAGGTTCACATTGGTGTAAAATTAAAATATGATATACCGGGCTAGGATTCGAGTTACAGGAACAAGGGCCAAACCAACCACCCAAGAATGGAATCGTCGAGCGAAAACACTTGACAACCTTCTAGAAGCAGCTTTTCTTGCCACCAGACCTTTCTCCATCAATTAGGAATCTGATGCCGTCACTAAACACATTCCTTAAATTGTAGCCATTTGTTGAGTGTTTTTTTTGGTGTCTAATCCGCATATATATCACCATTGCCCTTGATTTTCTTGACTGTATATCTTTTAAATGTCAACATATACACGTGTGATTTAGTTTACGAAGATTTTTCAATGCCGAGAACCTCGCTCAGAGAGTAAAAAAGGCGTATGGTTCACAATGGTGTAAAATTAAAATGAGATATACCGGGCTAGGATTCGAGTTACAGGAATAAGGGCCAAACCAAATACCCAAGAATGGAATCGTCGAGCGAAAACACTTGATAACATCCTAGAAGCAGCTTTTCTTGCCACCAGACCTTTCTCCATGAATTAGGTATCTGATGCCGTCACTAAACACATTCCTTAAATTGTAGCCATTTGTTGAGTGTTTTTTTTGGTGTCTAATCCGCATATATATCACCATTGCCCTTGATTTTCTTGACTGTATATCTCTTAAATGTCAACATATACACGTGTGATTTAGTTTACGAAGATATTTCGATGCCGAGAACCTCAATCAGAGAGTAAAAAAGGCGTTAAGTTCACAATGGTGTAAAATTCAAATGGGATATACCGGGCTAGGATTCGAGTTACAGGAACAAGGGCCAAACCAACCACCCAAGAATGGAATCGTCGAGCGAAAAAACTTGACAACCTCTTAGAAGCAGCTTTTTTGCCACAAGACCTTTCTCCATCAATTAGGAATCTGATGCCGTCACTAAACACATTCCTTAAATTGTAGCCATTTTTTAGTGTTTTTTTTGGTGTCTAATCCGCATATATATCACCATTGCCCTTGATTTTCTTGACTCTATATCTCTTAAATGTCAACATATACACGTGTGATTTAGTTTACGAAGATTTTTCAATGCCGAGAACCTCGATCAGAGAGTAAAAAAGGCGTAAGGTTCACAATGGTGTAAAATTAAAATGGGATATACCGGGCTAGGATTCGAGTTACAGGAACAAGGGCCAAACCAACCACCCAAGAATGGAATCGTCGAGCGAAAACACATGACAACCTCCTAGAAGCTGCTTTTCTTACCACCAGACCTTTCTCCATCAATTAGGAGTCTGATGCCATCACTAACACATTCCTTAAATTGAAGCCATTTTTTGAGTGTTTTTTTTTGGTGTCTAATCCGCATATATATCACCATTGCCCTTGATTTTCTTGACTGTATCTCTCTTAAATGTCAACATATACACGTGTGATTTAGTTTACGAAGATTTTTCAATACCGAGAACCTCGATCAGAGAGTAAAAAAGGCGTTAAGTTCACAATGGTGTAAAATTAAAATGGGATATACCGGGCTAGGATTCGAGTTACAGGAACAAGGGCCAAACCAACCACCCAAGAATGGAATCGTCGAGCGAAAACACTTGACAACCTCCTAGAAGCAGCTTTTCTTGCCACCAGACCTTCCTCCATCAATTAGGAATCTGATGCCGTCACTAAACACATTCCTTAAATTGTAGCCATTTGTTGAATGTTTTTTTTGGTGTCTAATCCGCATATATATCACCATTGTCCTTGATTTTCTTGAATGTATATCTCTTAAATGTCAACATATACACGTGTGATTTGGTTTACGAAGATTTTTCAATGCCGAGAACCTCGATCAGAGAGTAAAAAAGGCGTAAGGTTCACAATGGTGTAAAATTAAAATAGGATATATGTCACACCCCGAATTTCCACGTGTCACCGGTGGGCCCGGTAGGGGAGTAACGTGACGTGGTTGGCAACATCATAGTCAAACAACACAATATATAAATGCACAGCGGAAGCAAAAGGATAAATATATTACAATCCGAATAGTGTAACATCAAAGTGTTACAACGGAAGTAAAAGATCCACAGGCGGATCTCAAAACATAAACTTTATTCAAAAGACTTTAGGCACCTAGAACTTTCAAGATTCCTTAGAAACGCCCTGAGCTTCCAGCCAATTACGTTCAGTACCTGTCACTTAACCCTTTTGGAAAATACGTCAGTTTTCACTGGTAAATACACTCAACCGACTCATTTTGTAAATGTTTATGAAAATTTGTTTAGGTGCACAAGACATGCAAATATTTCGACACTTGGATTAAAATGCATAGAGGCAAAATTAATCTTTTTAACTTGGGACAATTATATTTATAACCTTGTATACAGATTTACATGTTCGTTGTACGTTCAGGGCCCGATGTAGAAATCGAGTCAGATTAACAGACACGCCACAAGTATAGGCCCACAAGAGAGTGAGATACCGTTATCTCTTAAGCACTGTCAGGTGTATGCCTACACCCCGTGCTTAAGACGTGGCCATTTTATAATACAATGATGTCACTAGGATATCCGGGACATGGTCATTAACCCCTAAAGGTCTTTGTTTCAAACAATACAGATTAAACCGGGTTACCTCAATGATTTAACCATAATAAGATTAAAGATTCAATATCCGACCAAGCGGTATTATTATACCGTATCCCAAGCCCGTATAGGGAAAATAAGTTAAGAGTATTTACCTGAGCTAGCTCCTGTCTTAAATAGCAAGAATCTAATAACTCAGCCGTAGTCACTTAAGTAAGCGTAGGTACAATTTACCGGAAAGCTCTAGTCTGGAATGATGGTATAAATAATTAATTAGAATGCTAATGGGTCTTTAATTACGCCTAAGCTTAGACCGGTTAGTCTTAAGGGAATATACGGTTCTTACGCACGATTAAGCGAAGACCGGTATAGAATGTGATTTAGACCCGACAAGTTTGGAGACTTGTATAATATGGGTAAACTCAACACATTCTGGATTTTGAGATAAAACCGATAAGGTTTGACCCGTTTCGGCTAACTTATATAAACTAGTTATATAAACCGATCCGAACGCGAATAACGCGTAACGGGTAACCGAATAGGTCGCGAACAGGTTTCCTAAGTTAATATGCCTTAAATATGTTGTGATATCAGTAGGATACCTTCCATTATGCCCAAAACGAGTTTAATCTCAAATTAAGCCCCGTAGGGGTATTTTGGTCATTTACCTAAGGCATACATACCACCTGTCATACAACTACTCGAACGATGTGACCATAAGGTCACTTAATGTGTTTGGTCGGATCCTAATGATCGACCAAACGGGTCGGGTTTGAAAGTATAAGCGATTGTTTAGATCGCTTACCTTCACGACCCTATTTAAGCACTAAACTAAAAGTGACGAGCTAAGCATGTTAAAACATGCTTAACTAAGTTAGAAAACAAGTTTGGTATCAAAACAAACGGTTTTGATACCTATAAGTAGTTTGGTTACAAAATACGCAAGAATACGTATTCTGGTCGAAACTACGGCTCGTCACTGAGCCTAGATAACGTGGTAATCAGTAGGTATAGTCACTAGGGACTATAACCATCGTGATCACGCTCACGTTATGAAGTTCAAACGAACTTCGCATCGACCATAAACTGGTCAATGCGGAAAGTCAAACAAAGTTTGACTTTCGGACTCGAAAAGCGATAAAAGAACGAAAGAATACTTACGAAGGGTCCCCGAATGCTAATCTAGATCAAAACAGCTCAGGTATGAAACGAAGGTTCCAACTTAGAGTACAATGATCAGATTGGTGGGTTTTTGAAGTTGATTATGGTGGGTATTTATAGGATATGCACCACCGTTAGGATCGTTTCTTGGAGAAGAGGGCACGATCAAGGCCGTACACTTGTCGGGAAGTTGTGGTGCCTAAATTGCCACTAACCATAAGGTATCAACACTTGGCAAGGGATTAGGAAGTGGTTAACAGCTGAAAACAGGCTGTTCAGAAGCTTCTGATCTGCAGAAGATAGCTTACGGACCGTAAGGTCCTTAGTGTTGAGGTCCGTAAGCTTAAGTTTGGCAGAATTACCGTTTTGGTCCCTGGAGTGCAATAAGCCCATTTTTGACACGTTTAAGGCCCGTTAACCCCATTTCAAAGCTCTAAAATGAAGTTAAAGTATAGGGAACTTAAAATGTGTTCAAAAATATGTCGGATGTCGGTTCGTTTGGCCGTACGATCGCGTTGTTCGGTTAATTACGACGGAATGCGCACATGCGTGAAAAACGATCCAAATGACGCGACGAATGGATTTTTGGCAAGCCAAACACTAAAGCATAATATAGTCATGCTTACATATATTTTTGGATGTCCGGATGTATTCAGAACGTATGTTATGCGCGAAAATGCAAACTTATGCACTTTTTGACGCTTTTAGTCCCTGATCCTTCTACACTTGATCTTAACATGATTTCTTGCACTTTGAGCCCTCTAACTTGACTTTTAAGGGCCTTAAGACATAACCAAACTTTGTTAAGTCCTTGGGTAATCTTTTGACTACCCGAAAAGTCATAGATTTCAACGTTGACGCTTTTAACCCCTCATACACGAATTTTATCATAACTTTCTCATACGATAACGAAACTTGGTGAAATTTTTATGGTACATTCTAGTGAGCATATTTAATCGTTACAAGGCTTCGGGTTTGCTATAAGGTCACTCAGAGGTATATCTTTAACATGTTGACACATTTAACCCCTGTAGTTTGTAATCTCCCACTTTCTTTCACAATTCGCTTCGTATGATCCATGATCCATTCGTTTAAGGTTATAAACATCATGTAGGGTTATTGTGAAGTATAATTATTCATTGTTGACACTTTGAACCCTCAAATTCACATAGTTTCTTTGTTTGTCAACTTTAGTCCTTCAAGAACATTCTTTCACACGTTCAAAGGTTATGACACGTGTCAAGACATTATAGGACGTAAATTTTCGGGGTGTTACATCCTCACCCCCTTAAAAGAAATCTCGACCCGAGATTTACTGAAATAAGTAAGGGTACTTTTCTTTCATCGTGGATTCAACTTCCCACGTGAATTCGGGACCTCTTCGGGCATCCCACTTTACCTTTATAATAGGCACATGTATCTTTTTGGAGCTTCTAATCCTTTCGATCCTTAATCGACACAGGATGCTCATCACATCATAATTCTGCATATCATTATGTGATAGTGCTTCTTGACTTATTGGCGGAACACATCCTCCAGTCACTATTGTGCAATGTATTGCGAGCTCCGTCAAACTCCTTAAGTAGGTTTTAGCTTACAAGCTACTTGATCTTGATACATTCAATTTCCTTCGAATGCTTTCCATATATTCAGAGATTAACTAGCCTGATAATTTCACAAATTTGGTACACCCTTCCTGGGTGATATCTTTTGTTAAACCATATTCCTTAACAAGAACTTAGGAAGTTTGCTATTTTCATAACTCCTCGATTTCTTGCCATATACTGGCAACCTACAATCGATTATGGATTTGTATAATCTTATTTGTTGTTCCCCAGGCAACTTTCAGATCTTGATCATTGGACTTACCAATTCTCTATCTATCACTAGATATTTAACATTCCATCTATACAAGGTCTCCAAAGGAGTAGCCTTAATACTTACATATCCATTATTATAGAAAGCTTTATTTTTAAGGTGAGATGGTTATTCCAACCACTGCTTAGCTAATGTGTAGGGAATAGCTAATCCTTACCGTTAGTCGAAAAGATCGACGATCCTGGGCAGTTGATGGCAAATTCTTAATCGTTACCTAATTAGGGTTGCGGTAATGAATGCATAATCAGAATGAACCGTCTTTCTTATCAAACAATATCAAAATCTCGGAATATCGAGTTAGGCTATATGAATCTCCTATTTTAAAATTTACCTAATCAGGTTTTCGGTTATTCCATAATCAACATGGAGTTCTTACAACACTCTAACCCGGAGCGGGATGTTAATCTTAACTCTACCTGCCTCTAGGGAGGTAAACAGGGTAAACTTAGAAGAAGATAATCAAAGTACAAGGACGTTACAGAGATTTCCATATCTCAGGCTCCATTTCACTCATCATTTCTTGTGTCCAATAAGTGACACTTTTATGTTACTAGTCCACGAGTTCCTTAATCGGGAATATTTACTTGGACAATTCCATGCTGGATATCTCTTTTGAATACTTTTAGTTGACTTTAGTACCATATGATTATTGAGATATCCTTGTGGTTCCATGCATTAAACCTCCATACTGATCAGGCATGGAAGCAATCTATGGAACTTATTAAGATACACCAATCCTCATATAGCGCTTTTGTCATACCATTTGGTATTCGAAATCTTTAGAGATTAAAGAGATACCATCAACATGTGTTTATATTTAATCAGAATGGAGATTTTCACAAACTAGGCACCTAGCTCGGTTGGTTAGGCGCGCGAAGGGTGCGGCCTAGACCCAGGTTCGATTCCGGGGACGGCCGGTTATATATTGATTAATATTAATTAATCACACGGATATATATAATTTATGAGGATTGTCTTATAAGGAGTCTTTGATAGTTATTTGCTTCTTTATTACCCACAATATGGGTTTGGTCACAAGACGACCAATCCTTTCCTATTACTATATCGGTCCTCTTATTAACAAAACAAGGACAGCGGAGACAACCACACTCAATATTTATCATTCATAAAATGTTTGCCAGTATCAAATAAGTTTCTTCATAAACTGTTTGATAAGGAAAGGTACATGTTATACTATTATTATTCTGCATCATCTCTTGGGTGTTCATCATGCGTTTGTTTTCTTGGCCTCTTCGGGCTTCTTCTGATTCCTAGGGCAGTTGGTCTTGATATGCCCCTTCTCGTTGCAACCATAACAGGTTGCATCTTTCAACTTCTTGCAATCCAGGGTTTTATGTTCCTTAGATTTGCAAATTCCACACGGCCGAGGCCGAGATTCAAATCTGCATTTCCCGAGGTGGTATTTCCTACAGGTTTTGCACCTGATCTTCTCACCCGGCTGCTGGCTGTCTTTCTTAAACCCGGAACTCTTCTTATCCTCAGAGTTCCTCTTTGTCTCCCTATCAGAGCGATGAGAAATTTCATCCTCCCTTTTTCGCTTTCCTTCTTCAGAGACTTTGGCAGCCTTGTTTCTGACCACATCGAGTGTGAGAGATAGCGACAGATCGGCCGCTGACCTGAATGAAGTAGGTCTTGAAGCCTTAACACTGGCTTTGATTTCTGGGGCTAAACCCCCAATGAAGCGAGCAATTCGCTTTGGTTCCGGTGTGATCAAATAAGGAACCAATCGAGACTTGGTATTGAAATTTGTAAGGTATGCTTGACAATCTAAGTTTTCCATGACCAATGTCAAGAATTCAGTCTCAATTTTCTCAACTTCATGTTGAGGACAGTAATTTTCTTCGATAAGAGCAACGAACTGCTCCCAAGTCATGTTGTACAAAGGAATCTTCCCCGTAGCTTGGATCAGTGACCTCCACCAAGCTAGAGCTTCTCCTTTAAAAGATTGTGAAACAAATTTCACAACATCTTGCTCTGCACAACCGCTGATGTCAACAACAGCGTCCATCTCATCGAGCCACGTCATGCAATCGATGGCCCCTTTTTCTCCTGTAAGTCTCTAGGCTTGCAGGAGACAAAATATTTATATGAACAGGTCTTAACTGGTGTCTCTTGATGGAACACAATCTGTCTAAACGGAATACTCCTTTGATTTGACAAGTCATGAACATCGTCTTCTCTTGACTCAAGTATTTTAGAAGGGGGCTTACTACGAGCCACAGATAGAGTCTTAGAATGGGTATCATTTGATTCATCATACTGTCTGTCAAGAGCTCGAGTAACAGCATAATCTATTATTGCCTGCAGTTCCTCTCCAGTTACATTGATTCTGGTAGCATCATTGTCCTCCTTCATGTGGCTGTTAACTTCATCTAATCCAGCCATGTAGCTTGATTGCTTCATAAACATTGACAATGATTTATCCAGAGGTCATTATGAAATTATCATTTTTGATAATTTATTAACCATGGTAATATAAACCATATGGGTTAATTTGTTAGTTATACTTAGTTAATATTTTTCATTATACCTTATCCTAGTTATAAAACATCAAGTATATTAAAGTGGCGTAAAAAGTCTGGTCCCAAGGACAGTTTTAAATTTTATAAGCCATGATTCCTATTGATCAATTACGTTAAATAAGGTATTTGGAAAAATTCCTAATATAAGAATGACAAGTGTGATTTTTATAGCATCACGGTTGTCGGGAGTGTTAACACATTTTCGGGTGTTAACAAGGATCTGAATCTCTTTTGAACAGATTTTACCATCTTAGCTAGGTCTTCAACGACATTCAAGCTATGTCAAACCATTTAAGATTCTCTTTTAATAATTATTCTGGCAGGAAAGGAATGATATTTATTTTTATTCAGGATTTTTATCATAATCCTAATTTATAATTTAATAATAGCACAAATGGCCTAGTCGCGTAGACAAGTTTAATTTATACGCCATGATTTCAGAGAATCAAAGCATGAAGGTATACTAGCACAATAGGCCTAGTCACAAGGACGTTTATAATTTATAAGCTATGATTTCAGAGAATCAAAGCATGAAGGTTTGAACCTAGTTCATTACCTTTATATGACAGGGAGTCGTTGCTACTACTGTCTTTTGGTTCATATGGAAATGAACAGGGCCTGTAGGTGCTATATTACCACGTATGGTCAAAATGTGATCATCTCAAGTGATGATCTAAACCCATGATTCAGAGATCATTACATTGGGTTAGGAATCTTTTGAAGAATCCATCAATAAGAATGACGTGTGATTTTAATGAATCACGTCTGTCAGGAGTGTTAACATATTTACAGATGTTAACAGGGATTCGAATCTTTTAACCAGGTCTTACCATCATGGCCCGGCCTTAAAATGACCCGAAGGCTAGGTTTCACTCTTAAGATTCTTATTAATATTAACGCAGAACAATCCTAAATTGAGGTGTTAAATATGGATCTGAATCTAATTATGGAACTACCATCTTTGCCCTGCCTCAAAATAATGCGTGACTAGGTCTTGTCCTTTTTTTTTTTTTTTTTTTTTTTTTTAGATTTTGCCATTTTATATAAAGGTAGATCTTATAAAAGGAATGTCTGAAAGAAAATTTAAAGTTAATTATTCCACTATAAAATTAAACAATACAGATGTGCCCTAGACGGGACTTGAAAGGAATAATGTTGTCCTCGAAGGAACTGAAAGGTAATTATGTCCTTATAAGGACTATTAAGGAAACGATTTTTCGCAAAGGGAGTTTCTTCTTCATTTTATTTCTGAATGCCTTATCCTTGTTTGCATGTTTCGTCCTAGCCGTTGTACGAAGGTCAGCAATTTAAGGCTCCAGGTGTGGAGAATTATTATTATGGCTTCTTCGCTCGGCGACGTATCCAATATATAAAAATTTTGGAAGCAGAATTTCTAGATAAGGATTGAGAATATTCCTATGTTAAGTCTAGACTCAGAAGATTTAGAAATGTGCAATTGTGTCATTGAGATTAAACACAAAAAGCTAGTGTTTAATTCACTCAATGTTGGCTCTGATACCAACCTGTCACACCCCGAATTTCCACGTGTCACCGGTGGGCCCGGTAGGGGAGTAACGTGACGTGGTTGGCAACATCATAGTCAAACAACACAATATATAAATGCACAGCGGAAGCAAAAGGATAAATATATTACAATCCGAATAGTGTAACATCAAAGTGTTACAACGGAAGTAAAAGATCCACAGGCGGATCTCAAAACATAAACTTTATTCAACAGACTTTAGGCACCTAGAACTTTCAAGATTCCTTAGAAACGCCCTGAGCTTCCAGCCAATTACGTTCAGTACCTGTCACTTAACCCTTTTGGAAAATACGTCAGTTTTCACTGGTAAATACACTCAACCGACTCATTTTGTAAATGTTTATGAAAATTTGTTTAGGTGCACAAGACATGCAAATATTTCGACACTTGGATTAAAATGCATAGAGGCAAAATTAATCTTTTTAACTTGGGACAATTATATTTATAACCTTGTATACAGATTTACATGTTCGTTGTACGTTCAGGGCCCGATGTAGAAATCGAGTCAGATTAACAGACACGCCACAAGTATAGGCCCACAAGAGAGTGAGATACCGTTATCTCTTAAGCACTGTCAGGTGTATGCCTACACCCCGTGCTTAAGACGTGGCCATTTTATAATACAATGATGTCACTAGGATATCCGGGACATGGTCATTAACCCCTAAAGGTCTTTGTTTCAAACAATACAGATTAAACCGGGTTACCTCAATGATTTAACCATAATAAGATTAAAGATTCAATACCCGACCAAGCGGTATTATTATACCGTATCCCAAGCCCGTATAGGGAAAATAAGTTAAGAGTATTTACCTGAGCTAGCTCCTGTCTTAAATAGCAAGAATCTAATAACTCAGCCGTAGTCACTTAAGTAAGCGTAGGTACAATTTACCGGAAAGCTCTAGTCTGGAATGATGGTATAAATAATTAATTAGAATGCTAACGGGTCTTTAATTACGCCTAAGCTTAGACCGGTTAGTCTTAAGGGAATATACGGTTCTTACGCACGATTAAGCGAAGACCGGTATAGAATGTGATTTAGACCCGACAAGTTTGGAGACTTGTATAATATGGGTAAACTCAACACATTCTGGATTTTGAGATAAAACCGATAAGGTTTGACCCGTTTCGGCTAACTTATATAAACTAGTTATATAAACCGATCCGAACGCGAATAACGCGTAACGGGTAACCGAATAGGTCGCGAACAGGTTTCCTAAGTTAATATGCCTTAAATATGTTGTGATATCAGTAGGATACCTTCCATTATGCCCAAAACGAGTTTAATCTCAAATTAAGCCCCGTAGGGGTATTTTGGTCATTTACCTAAGGCATACATACCACCTGTCATACAACTACTCGAACGATGTGACCATAAGGTCACTTAATGTGTTTGGTCGGATCCTAATGATCGACCAAACGGGTCGGGTTTGAAAGTATAAGCGATTGTTTAGATCGCTTACCTTCACGACCCTATTTAAGCACTAAACTAAAAGTGACGAGCTAAGCATGTTAAAACATGCTTAACTAAGTTAGAAAACAAGTTTGGTATCAAAACAAACGGTTTTGATACCTATAAGTAGTTTGGTTACAAAATACGCAAGAATACGTATTCTGGTCGAAACTACGGCTCGTCACTGAGCCTAGATAACGTGGTAATCAGTAGGTATAGTCACTAGGGACTATAACCATCGTGATCACGCTCACGTTATGAAGTTCAAACGAACTTCGCATCGACCATAAACTGGTCAATGCGGAAAGTCAAACAAAGTTTGACTTTCGGACTCGAAAAGCGATAAAAGAACGAAAGAATACTTACGAAGGGTCCCCGAATGCTAATCTAGATCAAAACAGCTCAGGTATGAAACGAAGGTTCCAACTTAGAGTACAATGATCAGATTGGTGGGTTTTTGAAGTTGATTATGGTGGGTATTTATAGGATATGCACCACCGTTAGGATCGTTTCTTGGAGAAGAGGGCACGATCAAGGCCGTACACTTGTCGGGAAGTTGTGGTGCCTAAATTGCCACTAACCATAAGGTATCAACACTTGGCAAGGGATTAGGAAGTGGTTAACAGCTGAAAACAGGCTGTTCAGAAGCTTCTGATCTGCAGAAGATAGCTTACGGACCGTAAGGTCCTTAGTGTTGAGGTCCGTAAGCTTAAGTTTGGCAGAATTACCGTTTTGGTCCCTGCAGTGCAATAAGCCCATTTTTGACACGTTTAAGGCCCGTTAACCCCATTTCAAAGCTCTAAAATGAAGTCAAAGTATAGGGAACTTAAAATGTGTTCAAAAATATGTCGGATGTCGGTTCGTTTGGCCGTACGATCGCGTTGTTCGGTTAATTACGACGGAATGCGCACATGCGTGAAAAACGATCCAAATGACGCGACGAATGGATTTTTGGCAAGCCAAACACTAAAGCATAATATAGTCATGCTTACATATATTTTTGGATGTCCGGATGTATTCAGAACGTATGTTATGCGCGAAAATGCAAACTTATGCACTTTTTGACGCTTTTAGTCCCTGATCCTTCTACACTTGATCTTAACATGATTTCTTGCACTTTGAGCCCTCTAACTTGACTTTTAAGGGCCTTAAGACATAACCAAACTTTGTTAAGTCCTTGGGTAATCTTTTGACTACCCGAAAAGTCATAGATTTCAACGTTGACGCTTTTAACCCCTCATACACGAATTTTATCATAACTTTCTCATACGATAACGAAACTTGGTGAAATTTTTATGGTACATTCTAGTGAGCATATTTAATCGTTACAAGGCTTCGGGTTTGCTATAAGGTCACTCAGAGGTATATCTTTAACATGTTGACACATTTAACCCCTGTAGTTTGTAATCTCCCACTTTCTTTCACAATTCGCTTCGTATGATCCATGATCCATTCGTTTAAGGTTATAAACATCATGTAGGGTTATTGTGAAGTATAATTATTCATTGTTGACACTTTGAACCCTCAAATTCACATAGTTTCTTTGTTTGTCAACTTTAGTCCTTCAAGAACATTCTTTCACACGTTCAAAGGTTATGACACGTGTCAAGACATTATAGGACGTAAATTTTCGGGGTGTTACAATATACCGGGCTAGGATTCAAGTTACAGGAACAAGGGCCAAACCAACCACCCAAGAATGGAATCGTCGAGCGAAAACACTTGGCAACCTCCTAGAAGCAGCTTTTCTTGCCACCAGACCTTTCTCCATCAATTAGGAATCTGATGCCGTCACTAAACATATTCCTTAAATTGTAGCCATTTGTTGAATGTTTTTTTTGGTGTCTAATCCGCATATATATCACCATTGTCCTTGATTTTCTTGAATGTATATCTCTTAAATGTCAACATATACACGTGTGATTTAGTTTACGAAGATTTTTCAATGCCGAGAACCTCGATCAGAGAGTAAAAATGGCGTAAGGTTCACAATGGTGTAAAATTAAAATAGGATATACCGTGCTAGGATTCGAGGTACAGGAACAAGGGCCAAACCAACCACCCAAGAATGGAATCGTCGAGCGAAAACACTTAACAACCTCCTAGAAGCCGCTTTTCTTGCCACCAGACCTTTCTCCATCAATTAGGAATCTGATGCCGTCACTAAACACATTCCTTAAATTGTAGCCATTTGTTGAATGTTTTTTTTTGGTGTCTAATCCGCATATATATCACCATTGTCCTTGATTTTCTTGAATGTATATCTCTTAAATGTCAACATATACACGTGTGATTTAATTTACGAAGATTTTTCAATGCCGAGAACCTCGATCAGAGAGTAAAAAAGGCGTAAGGTTCACATTGGTGTAAAATTAAAATATGATATACCGGGCTAGGATTCGAGTTACAGGAACAAGGGCCAAACCAACCACCCAAGAATGGAATCGTCGAGCGAAAACACTTGACAACCTCCTAGAAGCAGCTTTTCTTGCCACCAGACCTTTCTCCATCAATTAGGAATCTGATGCCGTCACTAAACACATTCCTTAAATTGTAGCCATTTGTTGAGTGTTTTTTTTGGTGTCTAATCCGCATATATATCACCATTGCCCTTGATTTTCTTGACTGTATATCTTTTAAATGTCAACATATACACGTTTGATTTAGTTTACGAAGATTTTTCAATGCCGAGAACCTCGCTCAGAGAGTAAAAAAGGCGTATGGTTCACAATGGTGTAAAATTAAAATGAGATATACCGGGCTAGGATTCGAGTTACAGGAACAAGGGCCAAACCAAATACCCAAGAATGGAATCGTCGAGCGAAAACACTTGATAACATCCTAGAAGCAGCTTTTCTTGCCACCAGACCTTTCTCCATGAATTAGGTATCTGATGCCGTCACTAAACACATTCCTTAAATTGTAGCCATTTGTTGAGTGTTTTTTTTGGTGTCTAATCCGCATATATATCACCATTGCCCTTGATTTTCTTGACTGTATATCTCTTAAATGTCAACATATACACGTGTGATTTAGTTTACGAAGATATTTCGATGCCGAGAACCTCAATCAGAGAGTAAAAAAGGCGTTAAGTTCACAATGGTGTAAAATTCAAATGGGATATACCGGGCTAGGATTCGAGTTACAGGAACAAGGGCCAAACCAACCACCCAAGAATGGAATCGTCGAGCGAAAAAACTTGACAACCTCTTAGAAGCAGCTTTTTTGCCACAAGACCTTTCTCCATCAATTAGGAATCTGATGCCGTCACTAAACACATTCCTTAAATTGTAGCCATTTTTTAGTGTTTTTTTTGGTGTCTAATCCGCATATATATCACCATTGCCCTTGATTTTCTTGACTCTTTATCTCTTAAATGTCAACATATACACATGTGATTTAGTTTACGAAGATTTTTCAATGCCGAGAACCTCGATCAGAGAGTAAAAAAGGCGTAAGGTTCACAATGGTGTAAAATTAAAATGGGATATACCGGGCTAGGATTCGAGTTATAGGAACAAGGGCCAAACCAACCACCCAAGAATGGAATCGTCGAGCGAAAACACATGACAACCTCCTAGAAGCTGCTTTTCTTACCACCAGACCATTCTCCATCAATTAGGAGTCTGATGCCATCACTAACACATTCCTTAAATTGAAGCCATTTTTTGAGTGTTTTTTTTTGGTGTCTAATCCGTATATATATCACCATTGCCCTTGATTTTCTTGACTGTATCTCTCTTAAATGTCAACATATACACGTGTGATTTAGTTTACGAAGATTTTTCAATACCGAGAACCTCGATCAGAGAGTAAAAAAGGCGTTAAGTTCACAATGGTGTAAAATTAAAATGGGATATACCGGGCTAGGATTCGAGTTACAGGAACAAGGGCCAAACCAACCACCCAAGAATGGAATCGTCGAGCGAAAACACTTGACAACCTCCTAGAAGCAGCTTTTCTTGCCACCAGACCTTTCTCCATCAATTAGGAATCTGATGCCGTCACTAAACACATTCCTTAAATTGTAGCCATTTGTTGAATGTTTTTTTTGGTGTCTAATCCGCATATATATCACCATTGTCCTTGATTTTCTTGAATGTATATCTCTTAAATGTCAACATATACACGTGTGATTTAGTTTACGAAGATTTTTCAATGCCGAGAACCTCAATCAGAGAGTAAAAAAGGCGTAAGGTTCACAATGGTGTAAAATTAAAATGAGATATACCGGGCTAGGATTCGAGTTACAGGAACAAGGGCCAAACCAACCACTCAAGAATGGAATCGTCGAGCGAAAACACTTGACAACCTCCTAGAAGCAGCTTTTCTTGCCACGAGACCTTTCTCCATCAATTAGGAATCTGATGCCGTCACTAAACATATTCCTTAAATTGTAGCCATTTGTTGAGTGTTTTTTTAGTGTCTAATCCAAATATATATCACCATTGCCCTTGATTTTCTTGACTGTATATATCTTAAATGTCAACATATACACGTGTGATTTAGTTTACGAAGATTTTTCAATGCCGAGAACCTCGATCAGAGAGTAAAAAAGGCGTAAGGTTCACAATGGTGTAAAATTAAAATAGGATATACCGGGCTAGGATTCAAGTTACAGGAGCAAGGGCCAAACCAACCACCCAAGAATGGAATCGTCGAGCGAAAACACTTGGCAACCTCCTAGAAGCAGCTTTTCTTGCCACCAGACCTTTCTCCATCAATTAGGAATCTGATGCCGTCACTAAACATATTCCTTAAATTGTAGCCATTTGTTGAATGTTTTTTTTGGTGTCTAATCCGCATATATATCACCATTGTCCCTGATTTTCTTGAATGTATATCTCTTAAATGTCAACATATACACGTGTGATTTAGTTTACGAAGATTTTTCAATGCCGAGAACCTCGATCAGAGAGTAAAAATGGCGTAAGGTTCACAATGGTGTAAAATTAAAATAGGATATACCGTGCTAGGATTCGAGGTACAGGAACAAGGGCCAAACCAACCACCCAAGAATGGAATCGTCGAGCGAAAACACTTGACAACCTCCTAGAAGCCGCTTTTCTTGCCACCAGACCTTTCTCCATCAATTAGGAATCTGATGCCGTCACTAAACACATTCCTTAAATTGTAGCCATTTGTTGAATGTTTATTTTGCTGTCTAATCCGCTTATATATCACCATTGTCCTTGATTTTCTTGAATGTATATCTCTTAAATGTCAACATATACACGTGTGATTTAGTTTACGAAGATTTTTCAATGCCGAGAACCTCGATCAGAGAGTAAAAATGGCGTAAGGTTCACAATGGTGTAAAATTAAAATATGATATACCGGGCTAGGATTCGAGTTACAGGAACAAGGGCCAAACCAACCACCCAAGAATGGAATCGTCGAGCGAAAACACTTGACAACCTCCTAGAAGCAGCTTTTCTTGCCACACCTTTCTCCATCAATTAGGAATCTGATGCCGTCACTAAACATATTCCTTAAATTGTAGCCATTTATTGAGTGTTTTTTTTGGTGTCTAATCTGCATATATATCACCAGTGCCCTTGATTTTCTTGACTGTATCTCTCTTAAATGTCAACATATACACGTGTGATTTAGTTTACGAAGATTTTTCAATACCGAGAACCTCGATCAGAGAGTAAAAAAGGCGTTAAGTTCAAAATGGTGTAAAATTTAAATGGGATATACCGGGCTAGGATTCGATTTACAGGAACAAGGGCCAAACCAACAACCCAAAAATGGAATCGTCGAGCGTAAACACTTGACAACCTCCTAGAAGCAGCTTTTCTTGCCACCAGACCTTTCTCCATCAATTAGGAATCTGATGCCGTCACTAAACACATTCCTTAAATTGTAGCCATTTGTTGAGTGTTTTTTTTTGTGTCTAATCCGCATATATATCACCATTGCCCCTGATTTTCTTGACTGTATATCTCTTAAATGTCAACATATACACGTGTGATTTAGTTTACGAATATTTTTCAATGCCGAGAACCTCGATCAGAGAGTAAAAAAGGCGTAAGGTTCACAATGGTGTAAAATTAAAATGGGATATACCGGGCTAGGATTTGAGTTACAGGAACAAGGACCAAACCAACCACCCAAGAATGGAATCGTCGAGCGAAAACACTTGACAACCTCCTAGAAGCAGCTTTTCTTGCCACGAGACCTTTCTCCATCAATTAGGAATCTGATGCCGTCACTAAACATATTCCTTAAATTGTAGCCATTTGTTGAGTGTTTTTTTAGTCTCTAATCCGCCTATATATCACCATTGCCCTTGATTTTCTTGACTTTATATCTCTTAAATGTCAACATATACACGTGTGATTTAGTTTACGAAGATTTTTCAATGCCGAGAACCTCGATCAGAGAGTAAAAAAGGCGTAAGGTTCACAATGGTGTAAAATTAAAATTGGATATAACGGGCTAGGATTCGCGTTACAGGAACAAGGGCCAAACCAACCACCCAAGAATGGAATCGTCGAGCGAAAACACTTGACAACCTCCTAGAAGCAACTTTTCTTGCAACCAGACCTTTCTCCATCAATTAGGAATCTGATGCCGTCACTAAACACATTCCTTAAATTGTAGCAATTTGTTGAGTGTTTTTTTTTGTGTCTAATCCGCATATATATCACCATTGCCCTTGATTTTCTTGACTGTATATCTCTTAAATGTCAACATATACACGTGTGATTTAGTTTACGAAGATTTTTCAATGCCGAGAACCTCGATCAGAGAGTAAAAAAGGCGTTAAGTTCACATTGGTGTAAAATTCAAATGAGATATACCGGGCTAGGATTCGAGTTACAGGAACAAGGGCCAAACCAACCACCCAAGAATGGAATCGTCGAGCCAAAACACTTGACAACCTCCTAGAAGCAGCTTTTCTTGCCACCAGACCTTTCTTCATCAATTAGGATTATGATGCCGTCACTAAACATATTCCATAAATTGTAGCCATTTGTTGAGTGTTTTCTTTGGTGTCTAATCCGCATATATATCACCATTGCCCTTGATTTTCTTGACTGTATCTCTCTTAAATGTCAACATATACACGTGTGATTTAGTTTACGAAGATTTTTCAATGCCGAGAACCTCAATCAGAGAGTAAAAAAGGCGTAAGGTTCACAATGGTGTAAAATTAAAATGAGATATACCGGGCTAGGATTCGAGTTACAGGAACAAGGGCCAAACCAACCACCCAAGAATGGAATCGTCGAGCGAAAACACTTGACAACCTCCTAGAAGCAGCTTTTCTTGCCACGAGACCTTTCTCCATCAATTAGGAATCTGATGCCGTCACTAAACATATTCCTTAAATTGTAGCCATTTGTTGAGTGTTTTTTTAGTGTCTAATCCAAATATATATCACCATTGCCCTTGATTTTCTTGACTGTATATCTCTTAAATGTCAACATATACACGTGTGATTTAGTTTACGAAGATTTTTCAATGCCGAGAACCTCGATCAGAGAGTAAAAAAGGCGTAAGGTTCACAATGGTGTAAAATTAAAATGGGATATAACGGGCTAGGATTCGAGTTACAGGAACAAGGGCCAAACCAACCACCCAAGAATGGAATCGTAGAGCGAAAACACTTGACAACCTCCTAGAAGCAACTTTTCTTGCAACCAGACCTTTCTCCATCAATTAGGAATCTGATGCCGTCACTAAACACATTCCATAAATTGTAGCCATTTGTTGAGTGTTTTCTTTGGTGTCTAATCCGCATATATATATCACCATTGCCCTTGATTTTCTTGACTGTATCTCTCTTAAATGTCAACATATACACGTGTGATTTAGTTTACGAAGATTTTTCAATGCCGAGAACCTCGATCAGAGAGTAAAAAAGGCGTAAGGTTCACAATGGTGTAAAATTAAAATGGGATATACCGGGCTAGGATTCGAGTTACAGGAACAAGGACCAAACCAACCACCCAAGAATGGAATCGTCGAGCGAAAACACTTGACAACCTCCTAGAAGCAGCTTTTCTTGCCACGAGACCTTTCTCCATCAATTAGGAATCTGATGCCGTCACTAAACATATTCCTTAAATTGTAGCCATTTGTTGAGTGTTTTTTTAGTGTCTAATCCGCATATATATCACCATTGCCCTTGATTTTCTTGACTGTATATCTCTTAAATGTCAACATATACACGTGTGATTTACTTTACGAAGATTTTTCAATGCCGAGAACCTCGATCAGAGAGTAAAAAAGGCGTAAGGTTCACAATGGTGTAAAATTAAAATGGGATATAACGGGCTAGGATTCGAGTTACAGGAACAAGGGCCAAACCAACCACCCAAGAATGGAATCGTCGAGCGAAAACACTTGACAACCTCCTAGAAGCAGCTTTTCTTGCCACCAGACCTTTCTCCATCAATTAGGAATCTCATGCCGTCACTAAACACATTCCTTAAATTTTAGCCATTTGTTGAGTGTTTTTTTTGGTGTCTAATCCGCATATATATCACCATTGCCCTTGATTTTCTTGAATGTATATCTCTTAAATGTCAACATATACACGTGTGATTTAGTTTACGAAGATTTTTCTGTCACACCCCCAAAATCCTCATGCGGAGTTTCACCGCTTGGAGGCGTGACTGACCAGGATCAAACCACTAATCATATCGAACAAGTATATAATTAATTGTAAAAGTCCAACCAACATGATTAGTGTCCAAAACAAACATAGTTAAGTTATGAGCGGAAGCATAATGTTTAAAACCAAATCAAGAGTTCAAATATCCAAAAGTTTAACATGGCACACAGCTGTCCGTGTCCCACAACGACTCTCCCTTGTGCAAGCTCCAGCTAAGTACCTATAGACCTGCAAAGCATGTAGTAACGAGTCAACAACAAGTTGAGTGAGTTCACGGTTGGGTGTTCGTTTTAAGTTGTTCCAAAAACAGTTTCCTTTAACTGGCGTTCCTGCCGTGGGGGTTACCCCATAGTTTAAAACGTGATATGTTTAACCCTTTGTTTAACCGATTTACTCTGGCAATCCTGCCGTGGGGGCTACCCCATGATAGTTATCTGGCATTTCGGCCGTGGGGGCTACCCCATGTATCCACTAGACTCGTTACCATATCGACTACTGACAGAAGTCATGTTTAAGTGCCCTGAAACTGTCAATGTCTATCAGCATTGACGTGCCCCAGATCCATTAGTTAACGCCCGTCCTCTGCGGCACGGTGTGAGGCTTGTCAGACCTAAATAGCGCTATCTAACTAATGACCCGCTCGCCATTGGCCCGGCGATTAAGTCGATATAAAAAGGAGGCACTTCGTGATAGAGAGTTTTGGTCTAGTAAAGTTATCTGTCCGTGAGGACGAGGAATTACATTCCTGAACCAATACTGTCCTACCCAAGAAAGGACGAGGAATCCATATTCCTTAACCCCATTCCCAACCCCTGGGAATCCCATGCTTTGTAGAGTGTGAACTCACCTTGGTTTGCTCGGCAGATTACACAAAAAGGTCAAGTCTAGCAGCCAGTGGTCAACCACGTCCTAACATGGTTATCATACAAGTCAGGTTTTGGTGTCAAGTAGTGCACACAAGTATCACATTGATAGCATTCACGAAACACATACGAAACATGGCAACCAAGCAACATCACGTTTAACAGTTATAACACCTTCAAGATTGGGCTCGCACAAGCTTAGTGGCCTTGTGCGAGTCATCCGTTAGAGCCCACTAATACCCGGCCCAATATTCAGAAACCCAACAATATAAATCGTTCAATCCATAATCGGCCCAAACACATGTACATATATATACTGTCCAAATAATAAACAACAACCATCTTGTGCGGTCCGGATCCTATTGTGCAACTCGTGTTGGGCTTTGAGGCCCAACAGTTAAACAACAATTCCATTTGTGCGACTAAGGTATCTTGTGCGAGTGAACTCATCCGGCCCAAACACTTACCCGGCCCAACAGTTTAGCAATTAAACAACTTGTGCGACTAGACCAGATTTGTGCGATCAGCTTTATTACCCAGCCCAATACCTACGGCCCACAGATATACCTACGGCCCAATAACAATAAACAGCAAACTATCTTGTGCGACTGGGAACTGCTTGTACGATCAGGTCCTCTTGTGCGACCTGATCAGCTTGTGCGAATGGACTCCTTGTGCGACCAAGAGTGTTGTGCGACCAACTTTAGTGATCCGAATAATATGGAAATCAGTTACATAACACTTATCTTGCAAATCAATTTACAAAGTTTCCATTTATGAAATATCAATCAACAATTCTAACAGTTTCCTACATAATTAATATTAGATCAAACAAGGGTTTTCAACATCCAAATTCATATGAACCCTAAATGATTAAGATCATAAATAATAACTTAACAATACATAAACACATTAACACGGGTCTCGATCACTAGCCTATATCCGATTATAAGATCACAATGATTCATTTAACTCTTAATACATCACAGCCGATTTCTTTCTTTCCATGATAACATGCTAGCCGATTAACAAGTAATCACATTCTTAGAGCAATAATATGCAATCCGATTCATACGAACAAATATCTAACACACATATGTAAGTCGATTCCATGAACACTATAATCAACCCTTCGGATTCGAATCAAATACATATCTTACCGATTACATTCATCATGTTTAATCACATACTAATCAGAACAATCATAACAATACATCATCAATCATATCGAGCATACATAACACACATCATGCAACCATCAAACAAAAGTTAATATACTAACCGAATAGAAAAGGAACAAGGATTGATCTGAACAAGAGAATGATCTGAACCCTATGAACTTCGATGAGGAGGATGTTTGGCTGCCTTCGGTTCGTGAGAGAGAGAGAGAGAGAGGGAGAGGAGAGCTAGGGTTTGTGTGTGTGAATGTTTTTGCAACAAATGAGAACAAACTCTATAAGGTGTGTGTATGCGCATGAAGAGTGGGCCGAACCCAACTTGGGCTGCCCTTTAGATCCGAGTGCAAGTTGTGCGGCCCAACCGGGCTTGTGTGATCAAATAGTGTTGTGCTATCGGTTTGTTTATAAATATACATTCGCTTCATAAATTCACATAATCAAACCAACATAACATTCAATCGATTAATAAAGTTTCACATAGTCACATAATGTTATACAAAGATACGCTCTAAAGTACGAGTTGTCACATTATCCCCAAGTTGAAAGAAATTTCATCCCGAAATTTAGCACGTACTCACTGAGGAAGCTAGTTAAGTTGCATGGTTTTCCTGGGGTGTCACATCCTCCCCCCGTTGATCTGGAATTTCGTCCCGAAATTCCGTAGCTTCAGCCTCAGTAGTGGTTGTACCGGTTGCGAACAGCTGGGGATACTTTTGTTTCATCTGATCTTCGCGTTCCCAGGTGAACTCTGGGCCGCGACGTGAGTTCCAACGAACTCGAACGAGAGGTATTCTAGTACGCTTGAGGATCTTAACATCCCGGTCCGTGATTTCAACAGGTTCCTCGATGAATCGTAACTGTTCGTCGATCGTGAGCTCCTTCAAAGGAACTACGTGGGTCTCGTCTGACAGACACTTATTCAGATTTGACACATGGAAAACGTCGTGAACTGCACTGAGTTCTGCTGGTAAGTTCAGTCTGTAGGCCACCTTGCCTATTTTCTCAATGACTTCGAAAGGTCCAACGTATCGTGGGTTAAGTTTGCCCCGTTTGCCAAAACGAACCACACCCTTCCAAGGTGAAACTTTGAGTAGTACACGCTCCCCAACCTGGAGCTCTAGCGGTTTTCTGTCCTTATCGGCATAGACTTTCTGACGGTCACGAGCTGCCGCCATTCGTTGTCGTATCTGGGCAATTTTCTCTGTTGTGTCTACCACATGTTCTGGACCAGTGATCTGACTATCCCCCACCTCTGCCCAACAAAGAGGTGACCGGCATTTACGCCCGTACAATGCCTCAAACGGAGCAGCTTTAATGCTGGTGTGGTAGCTATTGTTGTACGAAAATTCCACAAGTGGCAGATGCTTTTCCCAGCCATTGCCAAAATCAATCACACATGCCCTAAGCATGTCTTCGAGGGTCTGGATGGTACGCTCCGACTGCCCATCCGTTTGTGGGTGATAAGCTATGCTCATATCTAGCCTTGAGCCAAAGGACTTGTGCATTGCTTGCCACAGTTCTGATGTAAAACGTGCATCTCGATCCGAGATGATAGAGATGGGCACCCCGTGCCTCGAGACAACTTCCTTGAGATATACTTCTGCTAGGGTGGAGAACTTATCCGTTTCTTTGATAGCTAAGAAGTGAGCAGACTTTGTGAGTCGATCCACGATCACCCAAATAGTATCGTTACCACGTTGTGATCTAGGCAGGCCAGTAACAAAATCCATGGAAATTTGCTCCCATTTCCATTGTGGTATCTCTGGTTGTTGAAGGGGGCCTGAAGGTTTCTGGTACTCCGCCTTGACTCTCGCACAAGTCAAGCACTTGCTAACGTAAGTTGCTATGTGTGCCTTCATGCTAGGCCACCAGTATGTGGTTTTGATGTCGTGGTACATTTTATCCGCACCAGGGTGCACTGAGTAGCGAGACTTGTGTGCCTCATCCATCACAAGCTCTCGTAAGTTGCCATAAAATGGGACCCAAATGCGTCCCGTGACGTAGTAAGCACCGTCTTCCTTCTGTTCTAAGTGTTGCCTTGAGCCGCGTAGGGCTTCAGCCTTGACGTTTTCTGGTTTCAATGCCTCTACCTGAGCATTTCGTATTCGAGAAGGAAGGTTAGACTGTATAGTAAGTTGTAAAGCTCGTACGCGCTTAGGTGCAGTGTCCTTTCGACTGAGGGCGTCAGCCACAACATTGGCTTTGCCCGGGTGGTATCTGATTGAGCATTCGTAATCGTTTAGCAGTTCGACCCATCGTCACTGTCGCATATTGAGTTCCTTCTGTTTAAAGATATGCTCGAGGCTTCTGTGATCAGTGTAGATGGCACATTTGGTACCGTACAGGTAGTGTCGCCATATCTTAAGTGCAAAAACAACCGCTCCCAGCTCTAGATCGTGTGTAGTGTAGTTCTTTTCATGAACTTTGAGTTGGCGCGAGGCGTAGTCTATAACTTTATCCCGCTGCATCAATACACAACCAAGACCCTGAATAGATGCGTCGCAGTAGACCACGAAGTCGTCTGTGCCCTCTGGCAATGAAAGGATAGGTGCACTGCAAAGTCTATCCTTTAAGTGTTGAAATGCTATCTCCTGTGCGTTTCCCCAACGATAAACAACTCCCTTCTGCGTTAGTGAAGTAAGAGGCTGAGCAATACTAGAAAAATCCTTGATAAATCTCCTGTAGTAACCTGCCAATCCCAAGAATTGGCGAATTTCCGTTGGTGTACGAGGTGCAGGCCAGCTCTTGATTGACTCTACCTTTGATGGATCAACGTGAATCCCATCCTTTTTCACTACATGGCCTAAGAAATGGACTTAACGAAGCCAGAAGTCACATTTTGAAAACTTGGCGTACAACTGTTCCTTTCGAAGGAGTTCCAAAATAAGTCGTAAATGTTGCTCATGTTCCTCCTGACTCTTTGAATAGATCAGGATGTCATCAATGAAGACAATAACGAATTTGTCTAAGTAAGGCTTGCACACTCGATTCATCAAATCCATGAAGACCGCTGGTGCGTTTGTCACCCCAAAAGGCATGACCAAAAACTCATAATGTCCATAACGTGTTCTGAAGGCTGTTTTGGGAGACGTCCTCTTCTCAGACTCTCAGCTGGTGATACCCTGATCTTAAATCAATCTTTGAGTAGTAGCTCGACCCTTGTAGCTGATCGAAAAAATCGTCAATGCGTGGAAGAGGGTAGCGATTCTTCACAGTCACCTTGTTCAGTTCACGGTAGTCGATGCACATTCTGAACGTACCGTCTTTCTTCTTCACAAATAGCACTGGAGCTCCCCAGGGCGAAGAACTAGGACGAATAAAACCCTTATCTAAGAGTTCTTGTAATTGCGTAGATAGCTCTTTCAACTCTGATGGAGCTAAACGATACGGTGCACGTGCTATAGGCGCTGCTCCAGGAGCTAGGTCGATTTGAAACTCGACCTGGCGATGAGGCGGGAGGCCAGGTAGTTCCTCAGGAAATACCTCAGGATAATCGCGTACAACTGGAAAGTCTTCTATCTTTTTCTCTTTCTTCGAGGTGTCAGTAACAAGAGCCAGAAAGGCACTGTGGCCCTTACGCAAACACTTTTGGGCCTTAAGTGAAGAAATGATGCTCACAACAGCACCACTTTTGTCGCCACGAATCATAAGAGGTTCCTCACCTGGGCGAGGAATACGGACAATCTTTTCGTTGCAAAGGATCTCAGCTTGATGTTGGGATAACCAGTCCATCCCAATGACAACATCGAAACTACCCAGAGTGATAGGAAGGAGGTCGATCGAGAAAGTGTGATCGGCAAGTACTAGGTTACAACCTTTAACTACCTGTGTGACCTCTATACTTTTACCATTAGCTAACTCTACTGCGTGTTTGGGATTCAAAGGTGTTGGGGTACGCTTAAGCAGTTGACTAACTTTTTGGGACACATAACTAGTATCAGCACCCGAATCAAATAAGACAGTAACGTAAAAGTCGTCGAGAAGGAACTTACCCGTCACAACATTGGGATCATTCCTTGCTTCTCCATTGCCAATAACAAACGCACGGCCCCTTGCTCCATTACCATTGTTACCCCCGTTGTTCCCATTCCCCTGATTGTTGTTGTTATTGTTGTTCTGGTTCCTGTTCAGCTGGGGACAATCTCTCTTGAAGTGGCCTTCAGCTCCACACTGAAAGCACCCTTTGTTGTTACCCTGCGGCTGCTGTTGCTGGCGTTGATTCTGTTGATCTTGCGGTTGCTGACGATTCTGGTTTGCTGGGTATAAGCTTCTACAATCCTTTGCCGCATGGCCTGGCTTGTTGCACCGATGACAGTTACCCCTGGTTCATGGCCCGCGGTGATGTAAGTTGCAACGATTACATTTGGGGTGATTTCCTTTGTATCCACCCTGACCTTGGCTACCTGACGATTGCTGACTAGGACTCTTATACTCTTCAGTTCTTCTTTGCTGGGACTGGGATTGAACAGAAGTCGAACCTCTACTTGAAGCTCCATCCCATTTACGTTTGTTATCACTGGGAGGTTCAGAGGTAGCTGTAGCACTAATACGTTTTGGTAACTTGTTTTGCTCCACCGCCTGATCAGTGAGACGGTGAGCCAATTGAACAACCTGCTGGTAGGTGGCGAGATTTGCTGAAGTCACATGACTTTGGATCTCTGGTTTCAGACCCTTAAGATATAGTTCGATACGCTTAATTGGAGGGTCCACCATAGTAGGACACAGTAATGCAATTCGATCTCTTTGTATACGCCTCAATTTCTGACCCCGTCATCTTGAGGTTGAAGAACTCAACTTCCAGCTTATGAATGTCGTCACGACTACAGTATTCTTCCTTGATCATCTCTTTGAATTTGTTCCATGGGGTGGCGTTAGCAGCAACCAACCCCAGCATTTGCACCTGGGCGTTCCACCATGTGAGGGCTAAACCCTCGAGAGTGCCGGTAGCATATTTCACCCTGCGTGCCTCAGGGCATTCACACATTTCGAACACAGATTCTAGTTTCTCAAACCAGTGGAGGAGGCCTACTGCTCCTTCAGTGCCACTAAAAGTAGTGGGTCGGCAGTCCATAAAAGTTTTGAAGGTGCATACAGGTGGCTGAGCATGTTGACCTGTTGTGGGTATAAGAAAGGACAGAGTTTAACACAAGGATAGGTTCACGAGGGTAGGATCTAAAGATCCTAGAATGAGTTATAAACTGCAGGGTATACCTCCTGCCTGTGCGGCTGCAAGTGCCGCAGCAACCTGTTCATTGATCAGAGCCGTCAACTGGGCTTGAGTCATGTTAATGCGTCCAGACATGATCTTCATATTAAGGGAAACATGAGTGAGAAGGGTTCGCGAAAGTGCGATGACAGAAGAGAGTAAGCACACACGTGTTCAAGCAACAGTAGCTATACTAACTAAGCATATCATGAGTAAAGTTCTACGTAGTCTAGCAAGTAGGCAATAAATCACAACCCATACCACCTAGAATGTCGAGCCTTGCACGTGGAGTGAAGCGTCGTTGTGGATCGTAGAGCACTGTACAGGTTATAGTCTGGTTTTAACAAAAACGTTTTCCTTTATTAAAACCAAGTTCTCTATAACCAATGGCTCTGATACCAATCTGTCACACCCCCAAAATCCACATGCGGAGTATCACCGCTTGGAGGCGTGACTTACCAGGATCAAACCACTAATCATATCGAACAAGTATATAATTAATTGTAAAAGTCCAACCAACATGATTAGTGTCCAAAACAAACATAGTTAAGTTATGAGCGGAAGCATAATGTTTAAAACCAAATCAAGAGTTCAAATATCCAAAAGTTTAACAAGGCACACAGCTGTCCATGTCCCACAACGACTCTCCCTTGTGCAAGCTCCAGCTAAGTACCTATAGACCTGCAAAGCATGTAGTAACGAGTCAACAAAAAGTTGAGTGAGTTCACGGTTGGGTGTTCGTTTTAAGTTGTTCCAAAAACAGTTTCCTTTAACTGGCGTTCCTGCCGTGGGGGTTACCCCATAGTTTAAAACGTGATATGTTTAACCATTTGTTTAACCCATTTACTCTGGCAATCCTGCCGTGGGGGCTACCCCATGATAGTTATCTGGCATTTCGGCCATGGGGGCTACCCCATGTATCCACTAGACTGGTTACCATATCGACTACTGACTGAAGTCATGTTTAAGTGCCCTGAAACTGTCAATGTCTATCAGCATTGACGTGCCCCAGATCCATTAGTTCACGCCCGTCCTCTGCGGCACGGTATGAGGCTTGTCAGACCTAAATAGCGCTATCTAACTAATGACCCGCTCGCCATTGGCCCGGCGATTAAGTCGATATAAAAAGGAGGGACTTCGTGATAGAGAGTTTTGGTCTAGTAAAGTTATCTGTCCGTGAGGACGAGGAATTACATTCCTGAACCAATACTGTCCTACCCAAGAAAGGACGAGGAATCCATATTCCTTAACCCCATTTCCAACCCCTGGGAATCCCATGCTTTGTAGAGTGTGAACTCACCTTGGTTTGCTCGGCAGATTACACAAAAAGGTCAAGTCTAGCAGCCAGTGGTCAACCACGTCCTAACATGGTTATCATACAAGTCAGGTTTTGGTGTCAAGTAGTGCACACAAGTATCACATTGATAGCATACACGAAACACATACGAAACATGGCAACCAAGCAACATCACGTTTAACAGTTATAACACCTTCAAGATTGGGCTCGCACAAGCTTAGTGGCCTTGTGCGAGTCATCCGTTAGAGCCCACTAATACCCGGCCCAATATTCAGAAACCCAACAATATAAATCGTTCAATCCATAATCGGCCCAAACACATGTACATATATATACTGTCCAAATAATAAACAACAACCATCTTGTGCGGTCTGGATCCTATTGTGCAACTCGTGTTGGGCTTTGAGGCCCAACAGTTAAACAACAATTCCATTTGTGCGACTAAGGTATCTTGTGCGAGTGAACTCATCCGGCCCAAACACTTACCCGGCCCACCAGTTTAGCAATTAAACAACTTGTGCGACTAGACCAGATTTGTGCGATCAGCTTTATTACCCAGCCCAATACCTACGGCCCACAGATATACCTACGGCCCAATAACAACAAACAGCAAACTATCTTGTGCGACTGGGAACTGCTTGTACGATCAGGTCCTCTTGTGCGACCTGATCAGCTTGTGCGAATGGACTCCTTGTGCGACCAGGAGTGTTGTGCGACCAGCTTTAGTGATCCGAATAATATGGAAATCAGTTACATAACACTTATCTTGCAAATCAATTTACAAAGTTTCCATTTATGAAATATCAATCAACAATTCTAACAGTTTCCTACATAATTAATATTAGATCAAACAAGGGTTTTCAACATACAAATTCATATGAACCCTAAATGATTAAGATCATAAATAATAACTTAACAATACATAAACACATTAACACGGGTCTCGATCACTAGCCTATATCCGATTATAAGATCACAATGATTCATTTAACTCTTAATACATCACAGCCGGTTTCTTTCTTTCCATGATAACATGCTAGCCGATTAACAAGTAATCACATTCTTAGAGCAATAATATGCAATCCGATTCATACGAACAAATATCTTACACACATATGTAAGTCGATTCCATGAACACTATAATCAACCCTTCGGATTCGAATCAAATACATATCTTACCGATTACATTCATCATGCTTAATCACATACTAATCAGAACAAGCATAACAATACATCATCAATCATATCGAGCATACATAACACACATCATGCAACCATCAAACAAAAGTTAATATACTAACCGAATAGAAAAGGAACAAGGATTGATCCGAACAAGAGAATGATCCGAACCCTATGAACTTCGATGAGGAGGATGTTTGGCTGCCTTCGGTTCGTGAGAGAGAGAGGGGGAGAGGAGAGCTAGGGTTTGTGTGTGTGAATGTTTTTGCAACAAATGAGAACAAACTCTCTAAGGTGTGTGTATGCGCATGAAGAGTGGGCCGAACCCAACTTGGGCTGCCCTTTAGATCCGAGTGCAAGTTGTGCGGCCCAACGGGGCTTGTGTGATCAAATAGTGTTGTGCTATCGGTTTGTTTATAAATGTACATTCGCTTCATAAATTCACATAATCAAACCAACATAACATTCAATCGATTAATAAAGTTTCACATAGTCACATAATGTTATACAAAGATACGCTCTAAAGTACGAGTTGTCACATTTTCAATGCCGAGAACCTCAATCAGAGAGTAAAAAAGGCGTAAGGTTCACAATGGTGTAAAATTAAAATGAGATATACCGGGCTAGCATTCGAGTTACAGGAACAAGGGCCATACCCACCACCCAAGAATGGAATCGTCGAGCGAAAACACTTGACAACCTCCTAGAAGCAGCTTTTCTTGCCACCAGACATTTCTCCATCAATTAGAAATCTGATGCCGTCACTAAACACATTCCTTAAATTGTAGCCATTTTTTGAGTGTTTATTTTTTGGTGTCTAATCCGCATATATATCACCATTGCCCTCGATTTTCTTGACTGTATATCTCTTAAATGTCAACATATACACGTGTGATTTAGTTTACGCAGATTTTTCAATGCCGAGAACCTCGTTCAGAGAGTAAAAAAGACGTTAAGTTCACAATGGTGTAAAATTAAAATGGGATATACCGGGCTAGGATTTGAGTTACAGGAACAAGGGCCAAACCAACCACCCAAGAATGGAATCGTCGAGCGAAAACACTTAACAACCTCCTAGAAGCAGCTTTTCTTGCCACCAGACCTTTCTCCATCAATTAGGAATCTGATGCCATCACTAAACACATTCCTTAAATTGTAGCCATTTGTTGAGTGTTTTTTTTGGTGTCTAATCCACGTATATATCCCCATTGCCCTTGATTTTCTTGAATGTATATCTCTTAAATGTCAACATATACACGTGTGATTTAGTTTACGAATATTTTTCAATGCCGAGAACCTCGATCAGAGAGTAAAAAAGGCGTAAGGTTCACAATGGTGTAAAATTAAAATGGGATATACCGGGCTAGGATTCGAGTTACAGGAACAAGGGCCATACCCACCACCCAAGAATGGAATCGTCGAGCGAAAACACTTGACAACCTCCTAGAAGCAACTTTTCTTGCAACCAGACCTTTCTCCATTAATTAGGAATCTGATACCGTCACTAAACACATTCCTTAAATTGTAGCCATTTGTTGAGTGTTTTGTTTTTGTGTCTAATCCGCATATATATCACCATTGCCCTTGATTTTATTGACTGTATATCTTTTAAATGTCAACACATACACGTGTGATTTAGTTTACGAAGATTTTTCAATGCCGAGAACCTCGATCGGAGAGTAAAAAAGGCGTAAGGTTCACAATGGTGTAAAATTAAAATGAGATATACCGGGCTAGGATTCGAGTTACAGGAACAAGGGCCAAACCAACCACCCAAGAATGGAATCGTCGAGCGAAAACACTTGATAACCTCCTAGAAGCAGCTTTTCTTGCCACCAGACCTTTCTCCATCAATTAGGTATCTGATGCCGTCACTAAACACATTCCTTAAATTGTAGCCATTTGTTGAATGTTTTTTTTTGGTGTCTAATCCGCATATATATCACCATTGCCCTTGATTTTCTTGACTGTATATCTCTTAAATGTCTACATATACATGTGTGATTTACGAAGATTTTTCAATGCCGAGAACCTCGATCAGAGAGTAAAAAAGGCGTTAAGTTCACAATGGTGTAAAATTCAAATGGGATATACCAGGCTAGGATTCGAGTTACATGAACAAGGGCCAAACCAACCACCCAAGAATGGAATCGTCGAGCGAAAACACTTGACAACCTCCTAGAAGCAACTTTTCTTGCAACCAGACCTTTCTCCATTAATTAGGAATCTGATGCCGTCACTAAACACATTCCTTAAATTGTAGCCATTTGTTGAGTGTTTTATTTTTGTGTCTAATCCGCATATATATCACCATTGCCCTTGATTTTATTGACTGTATATCTTTTAAATGTCAACATATACACGTGTGATTTAGTTTACGAAGATTTTTCAATACCGAGAACCTCGATCGGAGAGTAAAAAAGGCGTAAGGTTCACAATGGTGTAAAATTAAAATGAGATATACCGGGCTAGGATTCGAGTTACAGGAACAAGGGCCAAACCAACCACCCAAGAATGGAATCGTCAAGCGAAAACACTTGATAACCTCCTAGAAGCAGCTTTTCTTGCCACCAGACCTTGCTCCATCAATTAGGTATCTGATGCCGTCACTAAACACATTCCTTAAATTGTAGCCATTTGTTGAGTGTTTTTTTTTTGTGTCTAATCCGCATATATATCACCATTGCCCTTGATTTTCTTGACTGTATATCTCTTAAATGTCAACATATACATGTGTGATTTACGAAGAGTTTTCAATGCCGAGAACCTCGATCAGAGAGTAAAAAAGGCGTTAAGTTCACAATGGTGTAAAATTCAAATGGGATATACCGGGCTAGGATTCGAGTTACAGGAACAAGGGCCAAACCAACCACCCAAGAATGGAATCGTCGAGCGAAAAATCTTGACAACCTCTTAGAAGCAGCTTTTTTGCCACAATACATTTCTCCATCAATTAGGAATCTGATGCCGTCACTAAACACATTCCTTAAATTGTAGCCATTTGTTGAGTGTTTTTTTTTGGTGTCTAATCCGCATATATATCACCATTGCCCTTGATTTTCTTGACTGTATATCTCTTAAATGTCAACATATACACGTGTGATTTAGTTTACGAAGATTTTTCAATACCGAGAACCTCGATCGGAGAGTAAAAAAGGCGTAAGGTTCACAATGGTGTAAAATTAAAATGAGATATACCGGGCTAGGATTCGAGTTACAGGAACAAGGGCCAAACCAACCACCCAAGAATGGAATCGTCAAGCGAAAACACTTGATAACCTCCTAGAAGCAGCTTTTCTTGCCACCAGACCTTGCTCCATCAATTAGGTATCTGATGCCGTCACTAAACACATTCCTTAAATTGTAGCCATTTGTTGAGTGTTTTTTTTTTGTGTCTAATCCGCATATATATCACCATTGCCCTTGATTTTCTTGACTGTATATCTCTTAAATGTCAACATATACATGTGTGATTTACGAAGATTTTTCAATGCCGAGAACCTCGATCAGAGAGTAAAAAAGGCGTTAAGTTCACAATGGTGTAAAATTCAAATGGGATATACCGGGCTAGGATTCGAGTTACAGGAACAAGGGCCAAACCAACCACCCAAGAATGGAATCGTCGAGCGAAAAATCTTGACAACCTCTTAGAAGCAGCTTTTTTGCCACAATACATTTCTCCATCAATTAGGAATCTGATGCCGTCACTAAACACATTCCTTAAATTGTAGCCATTTGTTGAGTGTTTTTTTTTGGTGTCTAATCCGCATATATATCACCATTGCCCTTGATTTTCTTGACTGTATATCTCTTAAATGTCAACATATACACGTGTGATTTAGTTTACGAAGATTTTTCAATGCCGAGAACCTCGATCAGAGAGTAAAAAAGGCGTAAGGTTCACAATGGTGTAAAATTAAAATGGGATATAACGGGCTAGGATTCGAGTTACAGGAACAAAGGCCAAACCAACCACCCAAGAATGGAATCGTCGAGCGAAAACAATTGACAACCTCCTAGAAGCTGCTTTTCTTACCACCAGACCTTTCTCCATCAATTAGGAATCTGATGCCGTCACTAACACATTCCTTAAATTGAAGCCATTTTTTGAGTGTTTTTTTTTGGTGTCTAATCCGCATATATATCACCATTGCCCTTGATTTTCTTGACTGTATCTCTCTTAAATGTCAACATATACACGTGTGATTTAGTTTACGAAGATTTTTCAATACCGAGAACCTCGATCAAATAGTAAAAAAGGCGTTAAAATCACAATGGTGTAAATTTAAAATGGGATATACCGGGCTGGGATTCGAGTTACAGGAACAAGGGCCAAACCAACCACCCAAGAATGGAATCGTCGAGCGAAAACACTTGACAACCTCCTAGAAGCAGCTTTTCTTGCCACCAGACCTTTCTCCATCAATTAGGAATCTCATGCCGTCACTAAACACATTCCTTAAATTTTAGCCATTTATTGAGTGTTTTTTTTGGTGTCTAATCCGCATATATATCACCATTGCCCTTGATTTTCTTGAATGTATATCTCTTAAATGTCAACATATACACATGTGATTTAGTTTACGAATATTTTTCAATGCCGAGAACCTCAATCAGAGAGTAAAAAAGGCGTAAGGTTCACAATGGTGTAAAATTAAAATTAGATATACCGGGCTAGGATTCGAGTTACAGGAACAAGGGCCAAACCAACCACCCAAGAATGGAATCGTCGAGCGAAAACACTTGACAACCTCCTAGAAGCAGCTTTTCTTGCCACCAGACATTTCTCCATCAATTAGAAATCTGATGCCGTCACTAAACACATTCCTTAAATTGTAGCCATTTTTTGAGTGTTTGTTTTTTGGTGTCTAATCCGCATATATATCACCATTGCCCTTGATTTTCTTGACTGTATATCTCTTAAATGTCAACATATACACGTGTGATTTAATTTACGAAGATTTTTCAATGCCGAGAACCTCAATCAGAGAGTAAAAAAGGCGTAAGGTTCACAATGGTGTAAAATTAAAATGAGATATACCGGGCTAGGATTCGAGTTACAGGAACAAGGGCCAAACTAACCACCCAAGAATGGAATCGTCGAGCGAAAACACTTGACAACCTCCTAGAAGCAGCTTTTCTTGCCACCAGACATTTCTCCATCAATTAGAAATCTGATGCCGTCACTAAACACATTCCTTAAATTGTAGCCATTTTTTGAGTGTTTGTTTTTTGGTGTCTAATCCGCATATATATCACCATTGCCCTTGATTTTCTTGACTGTATATCTCTTAAATGTCAACATATACACGTGTTATTTAGTTTATGAAGATTTTTCAATGCCGAGAACCTCGATCAGAGAGTAAAAAAGGCGTTAAGTTCACAATGGTGTAAAATTAAAATGGGATATAACGGGCTAGGATTTGAGTTACCGGAACAAAGGCCAAACCAACCACCCAAGAATGGAATCGTCGAGCGAAAACACTTGACAACCTCCTAGAAGCAACTTTTCTTGCAACCAGACCTTTCTCCATCAATTAGGAATCTGATGCCGTCACTAAACACATTCCTTAAATTGTAGCCATTTGTTGAGTGTTTTGTTTTTGTGTCTAATCCGCATATATATCACCATTGCCCTTGATTTTATTGACTGTATATCTTTAAAATGTCAACATATACACGTGTGATTTAGTTTACGAAGATTTTTCAATACCGAGAACCTCGATCGGAGAGTAAAAAAGGCGTAAGGTTCACAATGGTGTAAAATTAAAATGAGATATACCGGGCTAGGATTCGAGTTACAGGAACAAGGGCCAAACCAACCACCCAAGAATGGAATCGTCGAGCGAAAACACTTGATAACCTCCTAGAAGCAGCTTTTCTTGCCACCAGACCTTTCTCCATCAATTAGGTATCTGATGCCGTCACTAAACACATTCCTTAAATTGTAGCCATTTGTTGAATGTTTTTTTTTGGTGTCTAATCCGCATATATATCACCATTGCCCTTGATTTTCTTGACTGTATATCTCTTAAATGTCTACATATACATGTGTGATTTACGAAGATTTTTCAATGCCGAGAACCTCGATCAGAGAGTAAAAAAGGCGTTAAGTTCACAATGGTGTAAAATTCAAATGGGATATACCAGGCTAGGATTCGAGTTACATGAACAAGGGCCAAACCAACCACCCAAGAATGGAATCGTCGAGCGAAAACACTTGACAACCTCCTAGAAGCAACTTTTCTTGCAACCAGACCTTTCTCCATTAATTAGGAATCTGATGCCGTCACTAAACACATTCCTTAAATTGTAGCCATTTGTTGAGTGTTTTGTTTTTGTGTCTAATCCGCATATATATCACCATTGCCCTTGATTTTATTGACTGTATATCTTTTAAATGTCAACATATACACGTGTGATTTAGTTTACGAAGATTTTTCAATACCGAGAACCTCGATCGGAGAGTAAAAAAGGCGTAAGGTTCACAATGGTGTAAAATTAAAATGAGATATACCGGGCTAGGATTCGAGTTACAGGAACAAGGGCCAAACCAACCACCCAAGAATGGAATCGTCAAGCGAAAACACTTGATAACCTCCTAGAAGCAGCTTTTCTTGCCACCAGACCTTGCTCCATCAATTAGGTATCTGATGCCGTCACTAAACACATTCCTTAAATTGTAGCCATTTGTTAAGTGTTTTTTTTTTGTGTCTAATCCGCATATATATCACCATTGCCCTTGATTTTCTTGACTGTATATCTCTTAAATGTCAACATATACATGTGTGATTTACGAAGATTTTTCAATGCCGAGAACCTCGATCAGAGAGTAAAAAAGGCGTTAAGTTCACAATGGTGTAAAATTCAAATGGGATATACCGGGCTAGGATTCGAGTTACAGGAACAAGGGCCAAACCAACCACCCAAGAATGGAATCGTCGAGCGAAAAAGCTTGACAACCTCTTAGAAGCAGCTTTTTTGCCACAATACATTTCTCCATCAATTAGGAATCTGATGCCGTCACTAAACACATTCCTTAAATTGTAGCCATTTGTTGAGTGTTTTTTTTTTGTGTCTAATCCGCATATATATCACCATTGCCCTTGATTTTCTTGACTGTATATCTCTTAAATGTCAACATATACACGTGTGATTTAGTTTACGAAGATTTTTCAATGCCGAGAACCTCGATCAGAGAGTAAAAAAGGCGTAAGGTTCACAATGGTGTAAAATTAAAATGGGATATAACGGGCTAGGATTCGAGTTACAGGAACAAAGGCCAAACCAACCACCCAAGAATGGAATCGTCGAGCGAAAACAATTGACAACCTCCTAGAAGCTGCTTTTCTTACCACCAGACCTTTCTCCATCAATTAGGAATCTGATGCCGTCACTAACACATTCCTTAAATTGAAGCCATTTTTTGAGTGTTTTTTTTTGGTGTCTAATCCGCATATATATCACCATTGCCCTTGATTTTCTTGACTGTATCTCTCTTAAATGTCAACATATACACGTGTGATTTAGTTTACGAAGATTTTTCAATACCGAGAACCTCGATCAAATAGTAAAAAAGGCGTTAAAATCACAATGGTGTAAATTTAAAATGGGATATACCGGGCTGGGATTCGAGTTACAGGAACAAGGGCCAAACCAACCACCCAAGAATGGAATCGTCGAGCGAAAACACTTGACAACCTCCTAGAAGCAGCTTTTCTTGCCACCAGACCTTTCTCCATCAATTAGGAATCTCATGCCGTCACTAAACACATTCCTTAAATTTTAGCCATTTATTGAGTGTTTTTTTTGGTGTCTAATCCGCATATATATCACCATTGCCCTTGATTTTCTTGAATGTATATCTCTTAAATGTCAACATATACACATGTGATTTAGTTTACGAATATTTTTCAATGCCGAGAACCTCAATCAGAGAGTAAAAAAGGCGTAAGGTTCACAATGGTGTAAAATTAAAATTAGATATACCGGGCTAGGATTCGAGTTACAGGAACAAGGGCCAAACCAACCACCCAAGAATGGAATCGTCGAGCGAAAACACTTGACAACCTCCTAGAAGCAGCTTTTCTTGCCACCAGACATTTCTCCATCAATTAGAAATCTGATGCCGTCACTAAACACATTCCTTAAATTGTAGCCATTTTTTGAGTGTTTGTTTTTTGGTGTCTAATCCGCATATATATCACCATTGCCCTTGATTTTCTTGACTGTATATCTCTTAAATGTCAACATATACACGTGTGATTTAATTTACGAAGATTTTTCAATGCCGAGAACCTCAATCAGAGAGTAAAAAAGGCGTAAGGTTCACAATGGTGTAAAATTAAAATGAGATATACCGGGCTAGGATTCGAGTTACAGGAACAAGGGCCAAACTAACCACCCAAGAATGGAATCGTCGAGCGAAAACACTTGACAACCTCCTAGAAGCAGCTTTTCTTGCCACCAGACATTTCTCCATCAATTAGAAATCTGATGCCGTCACTAAACACATTCCTTAAATTGTAGCCATTTTTTGAGTGTTTGTTTTTTGGTGTCTAATCCGCATATATATCACCATTGCCCTTGATTTTCTTGACTGTATATCTCTTAAATGTCAACATATACACGTGTGATTTAGTTTATGAAGATTTTTCAATGCCGAGAACCTCGATCAGAGAGTAAAAAAGGCGTTAAGTTCACAATGGTGTAAAATTAAAATGGGATATAACGGGCTAGGATTTGAGTTACCGGAACAAAGGCCAAACCAACCACCCAAGAATGGAATCGTCGAGCGAAAACACTTGACAACCTCCTAGAAGCAACTTTTCTTGCAACCAGACCTTTCTCCATCAATTAGGAATCTGATGCCGTCACTAAACACATTCCTTAAATTGTAGCCATTTGTTGAGTGTTTTTTTTTGTGTCTAATCCGCATATATATCACCATTGCCCTTGATTTTCTTGACTGTATATCTTTTAAATGTCAACATATACACGTGTGATTTAGTTTACGAAGATTTTTCAATGCCGAGAACCTCGATCGGAGAGTAAAAAAGGCGTAAGGTTCACAATGGTGTAAAATTAAAATGAGATATACCGGGCTAGGATTCGAGTTACAGGAACAAGGGCCAAACCAACCACCCAAGAATGGAATCGTCGAGCGAAAACACTTGATAACCTCCTAGAAGCAGCTTTTCTTGCCACCAGACCTTTCTCCATCAATTAGGTATCTGATGCAGTCACTAAACACATTCCTTAAATTGTAGCCATTTGTTGAGTGTTTGTTTTTGGTGTCTAATCCGCATATATATCACCATTGCCCTTGATTTTCTTGACTGTATATCTCTTAAATGTCAACATATACACGTGTGATTTAGTTTACGAAGATTTTTCAATGCCGAGAACCTCGATTAGAGAGTAAAAAAGGCGTTAAGTTCACAATGGTGTAAAATCCAAATGGGATATACCGGGCTAGGATTCGAGTTACAGGAACAAGGGCCAAACCAACCACTCAAGAATGGAATCGTCGAGCGAAAACACTTGACAACCTCCTAGAAGCAGCTTTTCTTGCCACCAGACATTTCTCCATTAATTAGAAATCTGATGCCGTCACTAAACACATTCCTTAAATTGTAGCCATTTTTTGAGTGTTTGTTTTTTGGTGTCTAATCCGCATATATATCACCATTGCCCTTGATTTTCTTGACTGTATATCTCTTAAATGTCAACATATACACGTGTGATTTAATTTACGAAGATTTTTCAATGCCGAGAACCTCAATCAGAGAGTAAAAAAGGCGTAAGGTTCACAATGGTGTAAAATTAAAATGAGATATACCGGGATAGGATTCGAGTTACAGGAACAATGGCCAAACCAACCACCCAAGAATGGAATCGTCGAGCGAAAACACTTGACAACCTCCTAGAAGCAGCTTTTCTTGCCACCAGACATTTCTCCATCAATTAGAAATCTGATGCCGTCACTAAACACATTCCTTAAATTGTAGCCATTTTTTGAGTGTTTGTTTTTTGGTGTCTAATCCGCATATATATCACCATTGCCCTTGATTTTCTTGACTGTATATCTCTTAAATGTCAACATATACACGTGTGATTTAGTTTACGAAGATTTTTCAATGCCGAGAACCTCGATCAGAGAGTAAAAAAGGCGTTAAGTTCACAATGGTGTAAAATTAAAATGGGATATAACGGGCTAGGATTTGGGTTACAGGAACAAGGGCCAAACCAACCACCCAAGAATGGAATCGTCGAGCGAAAACACTTGACAACCTCCTAGAAGCAACTTTTCTTGCAACCAGACCTTTCTCCATCAATTAGGAATCTGATGCCGTCACTAAACACATTCCTTAAATTGTAGCCATTTGTTGAGTGTTTTTTTTTTGTGTCTAATCCGCATATATATCACCATTGCCCTTGATTTTCTTGACTGTATATCTTTTAAATGTCAACATATACACGTGTGATTTAGTTTACGAAGATTTTTCAATGCCGAGAACCTCGATCGGAGAGTAAAAAAGGCGTAAGGTTCACAATGGTGTAAAATTAAAATGAGATATACCGGGCTAGGATTCGAGTTACAGGAACAAGGGCCAAACCAACCACCCAAGAATGGAATCGTCGAGCGAAAACACTTGATAACCTCCGAGAAGCAGCTTTTCTTGCCACCAGACCTTTCTCCATCAATTAGGTATCTGATGCCGTCACTAAACACATTCCTTAAATTGTAGCCATTTGTTGAATGTTTGTTTTTGGTGTCTAATCCGCATATATATCACCATTGCCCTTGATTTTCTTGACTGTATATCTCTTAAATGTCAACATATACACGTGTGATTTAGTTTACGAAGATTTTTCAATGCCGAGAACCTCGATCAGAGAGTAAAAAAGGCGTTAAGTTCACAATGGTGTAAAATTCAAATGGGATATACCGGGATAGGTTTCGAGTTACAGGAACAAGGGCCAAACCAACCACCCAAGAATGGAATCGTCGAGCGAAAAAACTTGACAACCTCTTAGAAGCAGCTTTTTTGCCAAGAGACCTTTCTCCATCAATTAGGAATCTGATGCCGTCACTAAACACATTCCTTAAATTGTAGCCATTTGTTGAGTGTTTTTTTTTTCGTGTCTAATCCGCATATATATCACCATTGCCCTTGATTTTCTTGACTCTATATCTCTTAAATGTTAACATATACACGTGTGATTTAGTTTACGAAGATATTTCAATGCCGAGAACCTCGATCAGAGAGTAAAAAAGGCGTAAGGTTCACAATGGTGTAAAATTAAAATGGGATATACCGGGCTAGGATTCGAGTTACAGGAACAAGGGCCAAACCAACCACCCAAGAATGGAATTGATGTATGTAAAATGCAACATATAAATTACATCAAATGAGGCATAAAAGTAACCCTTTTTTAGTACTAATATTGGAAAAAGAGTGTTTTTGTCTTCCTTTTGTATTTTCAGGATTAAATGAGCTCAAAAACGCAAAAGAAGCAAAAAGACAGCTAAATCCAACATAAATACAAGAAAAGGAATATTAGTGGACTGCCCGACCCCTCAACGGCACCTTCCAAAGCAAAATAGAGAAATCAGAAGACTGAACACGCCCCGTGCTCAGCCAGTACGGGGCCGTGCCCAAGAAGCAGCAGAAAAGACAAACCTATAGAAGCTTTTATTGCCCACCACGGGCCGTGCTCAGCGGACACGGGGGCGTGTCGAAAGTACAGCAGGCGCATTTATTGTAATTACGAATTACAATTAATGAGGAGAGAGATTGTCAGACAGACACGGGGCCGTGCCCAGCGGACACGGGGCCGTGTCCAGCTCTCTGTTCAGCCTATAAATAGGAGGGCTTGGATTCATTTCATCTCATCCCTTGGCACACCACCTCTCTCACACTTCATCCACCACCCACCACCATCACAACACCATCATCCACCACCATCATCCATTGTCCATCGTAGAGTGTGTGAGTCGTCTCGGGATCCAAGATTGATCATAAGAGTTCTTGACAATCAAGGCCATGTTTGCCTAAGTCTCTTACATCACTTGGTGAAGACAAAGTGTCTAGTATAATACTTTTTATTTCTAATCTTTTGCACTTTTTATTTGGTTTTGTATTAATGACTTTAATAACTAGTTACTTATGTTGAAGGTGATCTTTCCTTATCGTTTGTCCGTGGTGTCTTGGCATTATTTTACTGTCTATATAAAATAAAGGATTTTCACCATTCATATCTCCACGGTCTATATGGAGATATGTTGGCTACCTGGTCGGGGGTTAAGGGAACGGTTTGGTAAAGGTCTTGCCATTGTTCAGCGTTTAGAGGTCCTGCAATGGACCTGGGTCAAATTTAGTAGGATCTCCGTCAATACTTCACGGTATTGGATGGCGGGGGTCCAAACTCTTTGATCCCCTCATAAGTTAACTACTATTAATACTATAACCCGGCTATTTAGGACTGTATCCCTGCTGACTCAGACTACTTAGCCGAGGGTAACGTCACCGCCAAAAGTGGGGCCTACCACAATACTTCATTAATAACTTAATTCATTATCTTCCAATAATCCACCCTTTTAGGATTGTATCCCTGCTGACTCAAACTACTGGGGTGAGGGTAACGTCACCTTCAAAAGAGGGGCCTACTACAATAACTAAGATAATCTCTTAATTATGTGCAAAAGTGCGGAAATAATCAAAGGTTATACTAGATACGAGTCGGAACCAAGTGATTCATCTTGTCTATCTGTTTTTTTTTATTTTTATTTTCAGCATTTTAGTTAGTTTTTAATTTTCTTAGTTTAAAACATTTTTCTAAACTTTTATTTTGGTTAGACGTTGAGGATAAACCGGTACTAAAAGCTCTTGTGTCCTTGGACGACCTCGGTATCTTACCAACGCTATACTACACTCAACGATGGGTGCACTTGCCCATATGTGTGTTTAGTGTTAGTGAAATATCGTGTTTTATAAATTTAAAACTTGGCTAAAATAAGTGTTAAAAAGGGCTTAAAATATACACCTAAAATAAGTAACACTTTACCGCACATCAAGTTTTTGGCGCCATTGCCGGGGACACAAGGATTTTAAGAAAGCTTAAAATCAACGGCCTAACCAGTTTTTCAAAACCTTTTCAAACGCGCGCACATTTTTCTGCATTTTAGTTTAGTTTGCATTTACAGTAGCCTGAACACGGGGCCGTGCTCACTGAACACGCCCCCGTGCTGCATATTTTTAGTTAGATACCCAGATACATAGTCTGAACACGGGGCCGTGCTCTCTGAACACGCCCCCGTGCTCAACGTGACCAGTAACTTTAATTAAAACGCCCAGATACAGATCCTGTACACGGGGCCGTGTTCACCAGACACGGGGCCGTGTCCAGCCTTCTGTTTCAGTCTTTGTTTTCGTTTTCTGGTCCCGAGACTCAGTTATAGTCTTCTGAGTGATTCTTATGGATCAATACTCAGGAGGTTACAACTACACCTATGATGAGGAATATTATAGGGGTAATTATTGCACTAATTGTCGTAATACACGTTCGATTCAAAATAATCACTCGTATCAACCATCCAATTCATACGCTTACTATGAGGAGCCCAGGTACGAGCCATCAACTTCATACACATCCTATGAAGACCAAAGGTATGAACCTACTCCCTCATACTCATATTTTGATGAACCAAGGTATGAGCCTTCTTACTCATACTTTGAGGAACCAAGGTATGAGTAACCACCTTCATATGCTTATTATGAGGAACCTTGGCGTGAACAACCCACCTCATATGAGTATTATGAAGAACAAAATTATGAACCTTATCCATCATATGCTTACAATGAAGAACAATGGTGTGAACCATCAACTTCATATGGGTATTATGAGGAACAAAGGGTCGAACAACCGGATTCAAGCTTAGAAAATAATGATTCTTTTTCTATAACCGAAGTGACCGATAGGATATTAGAACACATTAGAGTTATCGATCGATGTATAAAAGAAGCTCGTGCAAGGGAAGAGGAGTCCCACGCAAGAGAAGAATTAAAAAGGGAAGAGATAACTGAAAATGTAAAAATGGAAGAACAAATAAGTGAAAAACCGACACATGAGTTAAACAACGAAAAAGGTGAGTCCGATAACGTTAAAATCCAAGAAGAGTCTAATTTTGAAAAAATTAATCTCTTGACACCTTCTTTCGAAAATCATTGTTTAGTACCCACTCATGCTAAGTTTTTAAAAGAGTTAAACACTAACACTAAAATTGACAAAACGGTAAGTGCTAAGTTAACTAATGATCAAACCTCACTAATAAAAGAAGACCCATTTGAAATTAACATTACACCGGTTCCATGTTTCTTTCAAAATTCGTTTATTAGTAATGTCACAATCGATAAAGATCTTTGTGTTAACATAATGCCTAACTACATTTTCGAAAAATTAAGTATTAGTGATTTTTCTCCACTTCAAATACCCATTTTTCTGTCCAATCGGAAAGTAATAAAATCAATCGGTATAGTTGAAGATGTCTTGATTCAAACAAATCAAATGGTAATCCCAACCGACTTCGTCATCCTCGATGACGCTCCTCTAGTGTTGGGACGACCATTTGTAAAAACTCACGAAGCTTTGAAAAACCGGAAGTTCAACAATTTACCTCTTCAATTAGGGACATTTAAAAGAAGTGTCGATCTCGAGCGATCAATGAAATATCCATTCGGCAATAATGACCCCCTAATTGAAGATGAAGATGAACCACCCGATACAAGTGAAGAAATTAACCACTTTGTTGAAGAAGAGGTCGCCATAGAACAAACTTTTAAAGTTCTTGATCGAAACGAGCAACCAAATAAGGAGTCTCCTAAAGACCCACCACTTGAGCTCAAAGAATTTCCAAAAGGTTTGGAATATGCTTTTCTAGACAAAGATGGTAAGTTACCTGTAATTATTTCGTCTAAATTAGATAACTTAGAAAAAGAAAAACTAATTAATCTTTTGAAAAAACACAAAAATGCAATAGCTTGGAAACTTGTTGACATAAAAGGAATTAGTCCTTCTATGTGCACACACAAAATTTTGATGAATGATGACTACAAATCGGTCATACAACCACAACGTAGAGTAAATCCAAATGTTCAAGAAGTGGTTAAAAACGAAGTCATCAAGTTACTTGACGCCGGACTTATCTATCCTATTTCCGATAGTCCTTGGGTAAGTCCCGTCCAAGTAGTTCCAAAGAAAGGAGGTATGACGGTAATTACTAACGAAAAGAATGAACTAATACCAACGAGAACCGTCACAGGATGGAGAGTATGTATAGATTATAGACGATTAAATGAAGCAACAAGAAAGGATCATTTTCCTTTACCCTTCATTGATCAAATGTTAGAAAGATTATCCGGTCATAAATTTTACTGTTTCTTGGATGGTTTTTCAGGTTACTTTCAAATCCCGATAGCACCCGAAGACCAAGAAAAGACAACTTTCACATATCCCTATGGAACTTTTGCTTATCGACGCATGCCGTTTGGTCTATGTAATGCCCCCGCAACATTCCAACGTTGCATGGTAGCCATTTTGCATGACATGATAGAAAAGACCATGGAAGTCTTCATGGACGACTTTTCTATCTTTGGGGATTCATACGACCAATGCCTCGATAACCTTGAACGAATGCTATCCCGATATGAGGAAACTAACCTCGCCCTTAATTGGGAAAAATGCCATTTCATAGTAACGGAGGGAATAGTACTCGGTCACAAAATCTCAAGCGAAGGAATGGAGGTGGATCGAGCCAAAATAGATACCATTTCTAGATTACCACCTCCATCCTCCGTAAGAGCAATTAGAATTTTCCTAGGGCATGCCGGATTTTATAGGCGGTTTATCAAAGACTTTTCAAAGATCTCAAGGCCTCTAACAAAATTACTTGAAAAAGATGCTCCTTTCATCTTTGACAAGGATTGCAATCAAGCATTTCTAACCCTAAAGGAAATGCTAGTCAATGCACCTATCATGATAGCACCTGATTGGAAATTTCCTTTCGAAATCATGTGTGATGCTAGTGACTTTGCAGTTGGAGCTGTCTTGGGACAAAGAAAAGAAAAGCATTTCCACCCAATCTATTATGCTAGTAAAACACTTAACGATGCACAAGAAAATTACACAACAACTGAAAAAGAGTTACTAGCTATGGTATTTGCTTTTGATAAATTTCGTTCTTATCTTGTTCTTTCTAAAACTATAGTCTATACAGACCATGCAGCCATTCGATATCTCCTTAAGAAGCAAGACGCAAAACCACGTTTGATTAGGTGGATTCTACTCCTCCAAGAATTTGACATTGAAATCAAGGACAAAAGAGGAGCAGAAAATACCGCAGCAGATCATCTTTCACGCTTAGAAGACCCAGCTTTGGAGGCAACCAGGGACGAGCAAATCAACGAAAAATTTCCAACTGAGTCCCTGGAAATGGTGGAATATAAGGAAGAACCATGGTACGCCGACTTTGCTAACTACCTAGCTAGCGGTATAGTCGCAAAAGGATGGCCACATCATCAAAGAAAAAAATTCTTTGCCAATGTGAAACACTACTTTTGGGAAGATCCATATCTTTTCAAAATGTGTGCCGACCAACTTGTCAGACGATGCGTACATGGTAGTGAAGCACGAAGAATTCTCCGCCATTGTCATGAAGGTCCATACGGAGGACATCATGGTGCTGTCAGTACCGCACGAAAGGTATTCGATTCAGGATTTTATTGGCCAACCATTTACAAAGATGCTCAAAATCTTGTAAAGACATGTGATGCTTGCCAAAGAATAGGTAATATTTCTTCCAAAAACGAAATGCCACAAAATGGCATTCTTGTTTGTGAAATTTTTGATGTATGGGGACTCGACTTTATGGGACCTTTCCCACCATCAAAAGGAAACAAATACATACTTGTGGCAGTAGATTACTTGTCTAAATGGGCCGAGGCTGAGGCACTTCCAACAAATGATGGAAGAATAGTGGTAAGATTTCTGAAAAAACTTTTATCTCGTTTTGGCACACCTAAAGCTTTAATAAGTGATAGAGGTACCCATTTTTGCAACCATCAACTTGAAATTTTTTTAACAAGATATGGGGTCTATCACCGGGTTTCGACAGCATATCACCCTCAAACAAACGGACAAGCCGAAGTGACTAATAGAGGGTTAAAACGAATACTCGAAAAAACCGTAGGGTTAAATAGAAAGGAATGGGCTGATAAATTAGATGACGCTTTATGGGCTTTTCGAACTCCTTATAAAACAACAATAGGTACAACCCCCTATAAGCTAGTCTATGGAAAAAGTTGTCATTTGCCAGTAGAAATTGCACACAAAGCCTACTGGGCAATCAAAAATGTAAACTTAGATCTAGAATTTGCTGGTAAAAATCGATTTTGTCAAATAAATGAATTAGACGAGCTTAGGAATTATGCATACTCAAACTCCGAGATTTATAAGGAAAGAATGAAAAATTTGGATGACAAACATATTAAACCTAATGAATTTCGGATAGGAGATTTAGTTCTTTTGTTTAATTCACGACTTCGATTGTTTCCTGGTAAATTAAAGTCTAGGTGGTCAGGACCTTTTTCCGTCACCCATATTTTTCCACACGGTGCAGTAGAAATTAAACCTCGAAATGGGCCACCATTTAAAGTCAATGGCCAACGGCTAAAACTCTATCAAGGATTTATTGAGGATGAGGAAGAAGAGATCTCGCTTCAAACCGTGGAAGAATAAAAACATCATGCCTGGTAAGTTACGAACGATTGAGACGACAAAATAAAGTGGTAAGTTTTCTAAACCATAGCTTATGGGAAAAAGGGGCACTCACACGCGCACAAAAAAAAAAAAAAAAAACTGCTCGGCACGGGGCCGTGTTCGCGCTGCAGACGGGATAAAACCCCTTTTTCAAAACAGTTTCTTCATTCCACACGCCCCGTTTCCCCACAAAAGCTCTGGTTCCAGGCGATTTTTCGCAAAATTCCGACGTCTCTTACCGATCTAACAACGTCAAGGTATGATTCTATCACTCTTAGTAGTTAGATTAGTTACTTGCATGTAGTTAAAACACCACAAATTTGGGGAAAAATCTAGGGTTCTTGAAGTTCATCCGGATCGAACCTAAAATTTTTACCTAAATCTGTTTGCATTTAGTTAGATTAGTGTTATGGAAAGTAAATACACTTAGATTGTTCAAAGATTCACCCGATTTCTTACAAAAAACCCCAAACCTTTGTTTTTGAACCGAAAAAGATAAAATTGATAGGGTCAACGGGAGATTTTGGGAAAAACGGTGTTTAGGGTTTCATTTTCGGGGGAAACCGCACCTATTGGACAAAAAATTTTCAAGTTTTCGAAACCGGGTCGAAAAATGAAGTTTTTGAGTAACAGACCTCTGGACACGGGGCCGTGTCCGCTGGACACGGGGTCGTGTCCAATCCGCTGTTTGCAGTTTTGTCCGAAAACATTTCTGTTTCGTGCTAATTTTTGGTGTATTCTTTCAGATGGCAAAGTTCACAAGGTTCAATGCAAGTGAGCTTGATGCAAGGGCAAGGTATGAGGTTCTTCAAACAAGACCCGAAGAGTACCCCAGGAGAGCTTGCACGGATCTGTTAACCTTGGTAAACCAGCTGGACCGATTCAACAACATCATTACGGGACCACTAGCTGTTGCATTAAACACTAGGCTTCGGTCGGTGCATCAATGCACCATGGAGTTCTACAGTACCTTCAACTTCAATTCAAGGTGTGACCCATTCGACAATGAAGGGGTTGTATTTCGGTGTGGAGGGACAATGTACTCGATCTCCATGGCACAGTTTGGAGCCATAATAGGTCTATACCAAGAAGAGGAATCGGGAAACGAAGAAAATACCGGGGGATTACGAGACTTGGAGGGAAATGAAAGACAAGCCGCATGGGCTCAAATCGGTGAAGGAATCTACGACCCTCGTAGCACCAAGAGTACGAAGCTAAGGGATCCGCTCTATCGCTACATTCACAGGATCCTCACCTACTCTCTAAACCAACGTCACGACAGTAGCGGTGTTGTAGGGTTGAAAGATTTGGTTGTCCTCCACTGTATCCACAACCAAAAGCCTCTCGATGTTCCGTATCTCCTGTTAAGAAACATGCATCTCAACCGCCTTGCTCGAGCTCCAACGCCTATCTTCTTCGGAGGATGGGTGTACCGTCTTTTTAAGCATTACACGCAAATTCCAAGAGCCTTTGAAAGAAGCCCATGGTCGGGACGAGTTGACTACCACATTTTCCGAGCCATGAACTTACTTTATGAGGCGGAAGACGGAACAGTGAGTTTCCAAAGAACGCAAGGCTATGCATGGAACCCACAGGAGGCCCTAGTTCTTCACGCACCACCTCCCCACCACCAGTATCCACCCCATGGTGATCCGGGTTAATCCTCCTCACAAGTAGGCGGTTTTCCTAATTTTCAAAGCTTACATGATCTTATGCAGGAAAACCTCATGTGTACCAGGAACGCTTACAACCTCGCCAACAATACTTACCACCGGGTCGGAGCTATTGAACGCAACATCAACGATATACAAGACGATATCGGCAGCATCCGGGAGTACATGGCGGGGCATGGGGATGGAGGTGATGATAGCGATGAAGATATGGAGTAGAAGGTTTGGAGGAGCAGGAGCGGGTTGATGGCGAGCCCACAGGTTTAAGTTCCTTTATCTATCGAACAATTGGTGGCCTGCGTGCCAGAAGTTGAACAATTTACTTTCCTTGCAACACTTTTATTTTCCGTTTTATTTTTCTTTTACTTTATGCTTTGAACGATTAACTATGGTAAATTAGGATGTTTGTGTTGCTTGGTGTGGTATTAAGTGATGAAACAGGTACAAACCAAGGCTTGGGGTGCTAAGCCTCAGCACTTATAGAGCCAGGATGGAAAAAACCGGGGGAAGAAACCTGTTTTTCAGGCTTTCAGACTATCCACACGGGGACATGTCCAGCCAACACGCCCCCGTGCTCACCTCCCAGACCTGTTGTTTGGCTTTTGTCCTGCAGATTTTTGTCAGACACGTGGTCGTGTCCAGTGGACACGGGGCCGTGTCCAGTGGACACGGGGCCGTGTCCACTGTTGGTGCAGTTGTCTGTCGACTTCATCTTTGTTCGATTCTTAGATTAGAACTGATTGATTAGAGCTTGTTATATGAGAAAATGTCATGATTTAGTGTGTTTTAGTGATGATTTCGCTTCAAGGGTCATTAATAGAAGATTTCGCTTGAAGCAAGTTCAAGCGAAATCCACATATCATGATTTCGCTTGAACAGTGCTCAAGCGAAACCACAACTTCTATATATACTCTGAAGCGTAATTAGTTGTATAGAGTTCAGTTCATTTGTTAGTTTCCGACACAGAGGTGCTGTCGAGGTGTCTCCAAGGCTGTAATCTTTCATAGATCAATACAAGAGACAGTAAATAGTATTTCTGGTGTGTTACAAGCTAAACAAAGACAGAATCAATGAATTCCGCCTCTGATTCTGTCTAAGCACTCTTCTGATCGACTCGTTAGGTCGTTTCACGATCCTACATGTGGTATCAGAGCTCAGGAGGAAGAGTTCTTACTGTTTAGCTCGTTTTCGCTGAAAAATTCTGATTTCTACACCTTTTCAAAATTAATCGAGTTTTCATGGTTAAAATGGACTGATTTTCGTATATAGTGTGCGAAACATTGAATTAACAAATCCTTGAAAGATTCAGATCTAAAATCGGCCTACAACTTGATCAATTTTGCTAAAATCAGATCGACTTGATGATGTCAGCATGATTCAAGCGAAATTGAGAGGTTGATTTCGCTTGAAATCTAGGTCTCGCTTGAGAAATTGACCAGATTCTGCTTGATTTCGCTTGGGAGGTTATTTTGTTTGATTTCGCTTCAAGAGTTTTAGGTTGAGTTGTACTTAAAGCGAAATCATAGTTTTCGCTTGAAAGGGTTTCGCTTGAACTGATACTGTAGTTAATCTTTTGATTTTGTTTGAAGTTTGTTGGCAGGTATTTCGCTTGAAGGTTGTTGAGTGAATATTGTTTTGGAAATATGGCAAACATGTTTGATGAAAAAGAGAATGATTTTATTGAAAGGTTAAATAGATATAGTTGTTATCAAATGAGTACATATGAACAAGATGATAAGAAGATTTGGACTCTTAGACTTGAAAGATTTGCATGCCAAAAGAATGAGACTGTGAAAGAAATGGAAAGGAGATTTGATTACATGATGGACAAGTTAAAATTGTTTGGGATCAAATTGACAAATACTGAAAAGATATCAAAGCTTGCAGATGCTTTACCTGCCGAATGGGATGATGTTTTAAAGATATTAAAACAAGAACCTAAATTTTCAAAATTACATCCATCTGATTTCATCAATAAACTTCAAAAGTATAGTTTTGAAAATTCTGATAAGAAGAAAATATTGATGAATAAAATCAAAGAGAATCTAGATAAATTGAATCTGGGAAATCTAGATAAAATAAACGATGAGACAATGGAAGTTCAAAAGAATTGTTTGTAAAAATTGTTTGTGCAGGAACATACAAGATTGAGACAATGGAAGTTCAAAAGAATGAAGAATCTGTGAAACTTGGATCTTCAAGTTCTGAATCAGTATGCTCCAAATGTGACAACTTTAAGGATGACAATGACAAACTCTTGAAAGACGCGGAAATTTTGGCATTGGAGATCAAAAAGTTGAACGATGAGAAGCAAACTGATGAAAAACAGATTCTTATACTGCAGGAAAATTGTGTGAAGTTGAAAACTGAAAATGACAAACTGTTGGGTAATTTGAACAGTTTGACATCAGAAAACAAAGTTTTGAAAGAAAAAGAAAAAGAGTTTAAAAGCAAACAGAAATCTTCAGAAGATGAAGATTTCTGGATCAAGCTGGAGAACAAAAATCTGAAAGCAAATGAAACAAAACTTCAAGAACAGATAAAAGTTTTGGAAAATGAAAAGTCTGTTCTTGAAAACATGAAAAACGAGAATGAGAACTCAATCAAGTCTCATCTTGATAGAATCTCTCAGCTTGAAAATGAAGCTGAGAATTCGAGAAACAAGATTGATGAACTTGAAAAGAAATTGAAAGGTTTTGTGACTTCATCTGAGTTCCCCTGTCCAAAACCAATCAATTCCGTTCCAATAAGTGACAATGTCACAAACTTTGACAATGTCAAAGTTGAAGATTGCGATGAAAAATCTGATGATGAAAAAGTAAAAATTGACAAAAAGAATTTATTTTTGAAATCAAAAGAAAAGTTTTAAGAAACTGTTTCACAATCAACCGAAAAGGGAGAATGCTCTAAGCAAAAACCTTTGAAGAAGACAGTGGAACAGAAACAAAAAATTAAAAATGTGAAAAATGTTAAAAAAGAAAATAAAAGTTCATCAGATCAATCATCCAATCGCAGTCAAAAACCACAAAAAGTAAAAAATGAAAATTCAAAAATAGTTGGTGAAAAGTGGTGCAGGACGAACCACAGTGCTTCAAGGCCAAATCAAGCTTACATGAGGAGTAAGGATTATCACCAAGCCAAACAGTGCTTTGATCTGAATGTTTGGGCTGAAAATGGTGATTGGTACGATAACAGAGTGTGTTACCGATGCGGTTATCAAGGACACATTGCTGTTAACTGCCAGAGTTGGAGATATGAGACGAGAAGATGTTATAACTGCTATATCAAAGGTCACATTGCCAGAGATTGCCCAAGGAGATCAAATGACAGATCGAGGGTTAAATCTCAGAAATTAGTAAAGATTCCAGTCTCTGTCAAGCCTAAAGAACAGAAAGTTCAAGAACGTAAAGTTCAAGAACCGAAAGTTCAAGAATCGAAAGTAAAGCTTTCTCAGGGGCAAAAAGACAGACTGAGGAAAAAGAGGAAGAAGGCCAGAGAGTATCTTGAAAGGATTTTGTCCTCGGATACAACTGGTAAAACAGATAAAAGTTCTGATAAATCGTCTTGCTCGCCAAAGAATGACAAATCAAGCAAAACGCATTCATCAGATACAAATCTGAGGACGAAAGAAGAAAAGAAGAAGAAGAAAGTTGATGGCAATGAATCTGTTTCTTCAGAAACAAAGGAGCCACATGTCGGCGATGAATCTGGCTCATCAAAGTCAGACAAGCCACATTCAGGCAATGATTCTGGTATGGTAAAGCCAGAAGAGCCAGTAGTTGAGGTAAAAACTGAGAATTCAGGTTTAACAATGGATGAAGCAAATTTTCCACCATTGTTGAACAAGAATTCAAAATCACTCAAGAACGGTCAGGCTTGGGTGAATCTGTTTAAATGAAAAACCTGACTTGCCGGAACTCCCAGGTTGGAAAGTGTGGAGTAGGAATCGGCACATTTCTTAAGAAATTCACGAAAGTGATTTCGATTTACAAGTGGTAAATCAGGGACATTAAATTGTATCTGATTTTCTACAAATGATTGAGAAACAATGTGATGAATTTAACCCCTACCCTACAAGTGGTAAAATCAACAAAACTTATTTTCCGGAAAAACCATTTGATTAAAACAAACTTAAGTGTTTTGAGATCATAATGGGAAAATGTTTTGTTGTGAGGGGGAGTTCTGATTGTTTATGCCAAGTAAATGGAGAATTGAAGTAATTCTCATCAGTTGTCAAGGTTGTGTACAGTTTATTTTCAAATTTCCTAAAATGTGTTTGCATTTTAGGGGTAGTAAGAAATTTTAGAAAATCCAAAAATATTTGAAAATGTCAAAAACATTGAAAAATTTAAAAATGAGTTTTGTTGTCAAAAAGAGGAAATGATAGAAAATCAGTTGGACTGTCACAACATGCTAAAGATATGTAAAGCCTAAAAGTGATAAACGGTCTCACTAAAGATGTGACGATAGGCTCAGCTAGACTAGTAGATTTGCGATAACGATACAAACCTAAAGCATAAAGCCTAGTTCTAGTGGGAAACATGGTCGAAAGCATAGTACTTAGTTTTGTCCTTCTTGACTGTGTGCCTACTCAGTAATCGCTGATTGTCGAAAGACATAAAACTGGTTAAGTTTGTGAACTTTCACAACTTTGCTGAAAAGTCGATGTGATTGTGCATTTCATTTTGCAAAGATTTAAACTTGTTTTATTTCTTTATTTTGTTTAAGCATCGGACATCCTCTGCGTATACGTGAGTATCGACCTGGATGTTGTTGCCTAAACGTTCTGCTTTATTTTCTTTCGTGTTTCGTTTAAGCTTTGGATCACCTCTGCGTATACGGGAGTATCGACCTGGTGGTTAAAGCCTAAACAACTTCAACTTGTTTTATTTTCTTATTTTGTTTAAACATTGGACTTTCTCTGCGTATACGGAAGTATCGACCTGATTGTTAATGTTTAAACATTCTTCTTTGTTTTCGCACAAATCACAGTTGATAAAGTTTAAAGGCATTACTTGAGCTAGTGTATTGCATGATGAGGGGATATGCTGAGATCGTGGGGTCCATAAGAATTTAGTGCTATCTAAATATACCTTAAAGTATCGGTAAGCATTTTGAAAGTTTTTAGATTGAGCTTAAGTGGACAACAATATCGTCAATCAACGTGAATCGTTTAAAACTTAAAATGAAATCAAGCTTAACGGTGTTGGTGATTTGTCTCATAAACTGATATGATCCTCTTACACAAACTCACAAAAATAGTGTTTGTACATATTTTATTTCTGCATTTAATTTCTGTTATTGCATTTGTGTTTTATTTTTTGAAAAAGTCCAAAAAGATTTTCGACAACTGATGTTGGAGAACTGATTTTCAAAATTCCAAGTGCTAAACAAGATGAACTGGTTTGGGAGTATGTGTGCTAAAATTGAAAAATTTGTTTTGAGAAAGAAATTGAGATTAGTTAATCAAGGTCATTAATTTGAACTTGATGTAACTATTATTTGTAAGTTTTTCTTATTGGTTTAAGTGAAAACTTATGTTTTGGTAGAGAGATGTGTGTAGGAGAAATGAAGGTTTCTGATCCTGTTGCTACGAAAAGCCAGGAGATGTATCAGAACCTGTGAAGAGCTTAATCTGAGAAAAAGCCAGGATTTAATTTCAAAGGCGATAGCTAATCCCAGACTGAAAATCCCAGCTTGATGAAAGGGGGAGTCTGATGAAGTTAGAGCTAAAGAAAAGATCCAGGTACATGATTCCAGGAGAAAGTCCTGAAGAAGATCGATCAAGATTGAAGAGTCATTACTTTGAAGACTCTCACTGAAGATTCCGTCAACATTCAAGGGGGAGTCTGTTGGTGCAGTTGTCTGTCGACTTCATCTTTGTTCGAGTCTTAGATTAGAACTGATTGATTAGAGCTTGTTATATGAGAAAATGTCATGATTTAGTGTGTTTTAGTGATGATTTCGCTTCAAGGGTCATTAATAGAAGATTTCGCTTGAAGCAAGTTCAAGCGAAATCCACATATCATGATTTCGCTTGAACAGTGCTCAAGCGAAACCACAACTTCTATATATACTCTGAAGCGTAATCAGTTGTATAGAGTTCAGTTCATTTGTTAGTTTCCGACACAGAGGTGCTGTCGAGGTGTCTCCAAGGCTGTAATCTTTCATAGATCAATACAAGAGACAGTAAATAGTATTTCTGGTGTGTTACAAGCTAAACAAAGACAGAATCAATGAATTCTGCCTCTGATTCTGTCTAAGCACTCTTCTGATCGACTCGTTAGGTCGTTTCACGATCCTACATCCACCTTCTGTAAGTTCTCGTTACTGGCACCTGAACACGGGGTCGTGCACACTCAACACGGGGCCGTGTTCAGTGCCCAGTAACACAAAATTTTTGCTTTTTAAACACTATTTTACACATCTAATCAACCTAAAAATTTATTTTTGGGACACATTGAGGACAATGTGTAATTTAAGTGTGGGGGGATGCTAAAACCTTGAACTTTGCAAGTCCTAAATACAAGCCTTACACAAAACTCTATTGGAACCGCTAATCACCCCAATTTTTTTTCAAAAATTTCATTTTTTTTACTTGTCTAGGTTTAACTCGGGAAATTCAAGTTCTCAAAAAGGTTATATTTTCACAAATTTACAACCGATAGCGTAGTGATAAAAAGAACCAACATAAGAAAATTATGAAAAGGCATGACAAACTTATTTAAAATTTGATTATATATACTTGATCACATAAAAACCCATTCCCACAAAAGTGAGTTTTGAGCCTTTATTGAGCACACAATTACATATCATTAGACTAAATGCTCATTTTTCGTTTCTTGTGTGAATACCCGCTTGGTTCTTACGACTCTAGAACTTGCCATGACGATACATTCCCGGTCCTTATCAACTTAAACCCGAGTAAGTAAATGATGGAGGCATTAGGACTAACCCTTTTCATTTCTACACCATTATTTTTCTTTTTCTTTTTCTTTTACCACCCCCCTAGTTAACCCCTTTGAGCCTAAACCTTTTCATTTCATCACCCAAAAAAAAAAAAAAAAACCCCTTTTACCCACCAAAAACCTTTTTCATTTTTTTTTTACCCTTTGTTTAAGTAACAAGTTCGGTTTTTCGTATGAAAAAAAAAATATATATATATATATATATATTTTGAAGATGAAGCAAAAAGAAAATAAACAAACAAGTTCATCAAAAATAACTTTGTTTGAATAAATGCTTCATCAAAATAAAAATAGAAAGTCTTACGAAAACCGACACTTGTTACGCTTTTCGCCCTTTTCTACTAACCACTAACAACTATCCCAACCACCTACCATTAACCCAAGCCTAACCCTTAACCCACAAAGTCCTCTTGATATTTACAAAGGTATAAAAGTTAAAAAGGAGGAGGATTGATTGCTTGGCAAGCCTATGGTAGGAATAAGTTCCATGCCGCTCTCGAGTGATTCACTAAAAATACACCTTCGGCCGAGTGTGAGTGACTTCTCCCGTGAGGTATGTGAACTTGTATATAAATGGAATTTTAAAAAGGCATGTTATGCCCAAATAAGTAATTTCTCCTATGAAAAGTTCTAAATAAATCATTACGAATAGAATTGTAAATAAATAAAAATACAACCCAAAAAGATCTTGGATATCCCGAGACTCTACGACAAGCCCAAAACCTTCTCTTCCACCTATTCCATTTGGGAGTGTAAGCCACATATTAAAGAGTTTTGCTTGAGGACAAGCAAAAGTTCAAGTGTGGGGGTATTTGATGTATGTAAAATGCAACATATAAATTACATCAAATGAGGCATAAAACTAACCCTTTTTTAGTACTAATATTGGAAAAAGAGTGTTTTTGTCTTCCTTTTGTATTTTCAGAATTAAATGAGCTCAAAAACGCAAAAGAAGCAAAAAGACAGCTAAATCCAACATAAATACAAGAAAAGGAATATTAGTGGACTGCCCGACCCCTCAACGGCACCTTCCAAAGCAAAATAGAGAAATCAGAAGACTGAACACGCCCCGTGCTCAGCCAGCACGGGGCCGTGCCCAAGAAGCAGCAGAAAAGACAAACCTATAGAAGCTTCTATTGCCCACCACGGGCCGTGCTCAGCGGACACGGGGGCGTGTCGAAAGTACAGCAGGCGCATTTATTGTAATTGCGAATTACAATTAATGAGGAGAGAGATTGTCAGACAGACACGGGGCCGTGCCCAGCGGACACGGGGCCGTGTCCAGCTCTCTGTTCAGCCTATAAATAGGAGGGCTTGGATTCATTTCATCTCATCCCTTGGCACACCACCTCTCTCACACTTCATCCACCACCCACCACCATCACAACACCATCATCCACCACCATCATCCATTGTCCATCGTAGAGTGTGTGAGTCGTCTCGGGATCCAAGATTGATCGTAAGAGTTCTTGACAATCAAGGCCATGTTTGCCTAAGTCTCTTACATCACTTGGTGAAGACAAAGTGTCTAGTATAATACTTTTTATTTCTAATCTTTTGCACTTTTTATTTGGTTTTGTATTAATGACTTTAATAACTAGTTACTTATGTTGAAGGTGATCTTTCCTTATCGTTTGTCCGTGGTGTCTTGGCATTATTTTACTGTCTATATAAAATAAAGGATTTTCACCATTCATATCTCCACGGTCTATATGGAGATATGTTGGCTACCTGGTCGGGGGTTAAGGGAACGGTTTGGTAAAGGTCTTGCCATTGTTCAGCGTTTAGAGGTCCTGCAATGGACCTGGGTCAAATTTAGTAGGATCTCCTTCAATACTTCACGGTATTGGATGGCGGGGGTCCAAACTCTTTGATCCCCTCATAAGTTAACTACTATTAATACTATAACCCGGCTATTTAGGACTGTATCCCTGCTGACTCAGACTACTTAGCCGAGGGCAACGTCACCGCCAAAAGCGGGGCCTACCACAATACTGCATTAATAACTTAATTCATTATCTTCCAATAATCCACCCTTTTAGGATTGTATCCCTGCTGACTCAAACTACTGGGGTGAGGGTAACGTCACATTCAAAAGAGGGGCCTACTACAATAACTAAGATAATCTCTTAATTATGTGCAAAAGTGCGGAAATAATCAAAGGTTATACTAGATACGAGTCGGAACTAAGTGATTCATCTTGTCTATCTGTTTTTTTTTATTTTTATTTTCAGCATTTTAGTTAGTTTTTAATTTTCTTAGTTTAAAACATTTTTCTAAACTTTTATTTTGGTTAGACGTTGAGGATAAACCGGTACTAAAAGCTCTTGTGTCCTTGTACGACCTCGGTATCTTACCAACGCTATACTACACTCAACGATAGGTGCAGTTGCCCATATGTGTGTTTAGTGTTAGTGAAATATCGTGTTTTATAAATTTAAAACTTGGCAAAAATAAGTGTTAAAAAGGGCTTAAAATATACACCTAAAATAAGTAACACTTTACCGCACATCAGGAATCGTCGAGCGAAAACACTTGACAACCTCCTAGAAGCTGCTTTTCTTACCACCAGACCTTTCTCCATCAATTAGGAATCTGATGCCGTCACTAACACATTCCTTAAATTGAAGCCATTTTTTGAGTGTTTTTTTTTGTTTCTAATCCGCATATATATCACCATTTCCCTTGATTTTCTTGACTGTATCTCGCTTAAATGTCAATATATACACGTGTGATTTAGTTTACGAAAATTTTTCAATACCGAGAACCTCGATCAAAGAGTAAAAAAGGCGTTAAGTTCACAATGGTGTAAAATTAAAATGGGATATACCGGGCTAGGATTCGAGTTACAGGAACAAGGGCCAAACCAACCACCCAAGAATGGAATCGTCGAGCGAAAACACTTTACAACCTCCTAGAAGCGGCTTTTCTTGCCACCAGACCTTTCTACATCAATTAGGAATCTGATGCCGTCACTAAACACATTCCTTAAATTGTAGCCATTTGTTGAGTGTTTTTTTTTGTGTCTAATCCGCATATATATCACCATTGCCCTTGATTTTCTTGAATGTATATCTCTTAAATGTCAACATATACACGTGTGATTTAGTTTACGAAGATTTTTCAATGCCGAGAACCTCGATCAGAGAGTAAAAAAGGCGTAAGGTTCACAATGGTGTAAAATTAAAATGAGATATACCGGGCTAGGATTCGAGTTACAGGAACAAGGGCCAAACCAACCACCCAAGAATGGAATCGTCGAGCGAAAACACTTGACAACCTCCTAGAAGCAGCTTTTCTTGCCACCAGACCTTTCTCCATCAATTAGGAATCTGATGCCGTCACTAAACACATTCCTTAAATTGTAGCCATTTTTTGAGTGTTTGTTTTTTGGTGTCTAATCCGCATATATATCACCATTGCCCTTGATTTTCTAGACTGTATATCTCTTAAATGTCAACATATACACGAGTGATTTAGTTTACGAAGATTTTTCAATGCCGAGAACCTCAATCAGAGAGTAAAAAAGGCGTAAGGTTCACAATGGTGTAAAATTAAAATGGGATACACCGGGCTAGGATTCGAGTTACAGGAACAAGGTCCAAACCAACAATCCAAGAATGGAATCATCGAGCGAAAACACTTGACAACCTCCTCGAAGCAGCTTTTGTTACCACCAGACCTTTCTCCATCAATTAGGAATCTGATGCCGTCTCTAAACACATTCCATAAATTGTAGCCATTTGTTGAGTGTTTTTTTTGGTGTCTAATCCGCATAAATATCACCATTGCCCTTGATTTTCTTGACTGTATATCCTTTAAATGTCAACATATACACGTGTGATTTAGTTTACGAAGATTTTTCAATGCCGAGAACCTCGATCAGAGAGTAAAAATGGCGTAAGGTTCACAATGGTGTAAAATTAAAATGGGATATACCGAGCTAGGATTCGAGTTATAGGAACAAGGGCCAAACCAACCACCCAAGAATGGAATCGTCGAGCGAAAACACTTGACAGCCTCCTAGAAGCAGCTTTTCTTGCCCCCAGACCTTTCTTCATCAATTAGGAATCTGATGCCGTCACTAAACACATTCCTTAAATTGTAGCCATTTGTTGAGTGTTTTTTTTGGTGTCTAATCCACATATATATCACCATTGCCCTTGATTTTCTTGACTGTATATCTCTTAAATGTCAACATATACACGTTTGATTTTGTTTACAAAGATTTTTCAATGCCAAAAAACTCTATCAGAGAGTAAAAAAGGCTTAAGGTTCACAATGGTGTAAAATTAAAATGGGATACACCGGGCTAGGATTCGAGTTACAGGAACAAGGTACAAACCAACCACCCAAGAATGGAATCATCGAGCGAAAACACTTGACAACCTCCTAGAAGCAGCTTTTTTTACCACCAGACCTTTCTCCATCAATTAGGAATCTGATGCCGTCACTAAACACATTCCTTAAGTTGTAGCCATTTGTTGAGTGTTTTTTTTTTGGTGTCTAATCCGCATATATATCACCATTGCCCTTGATTTTCTTGACTGTATATCTCTTAAATGTCAACATATACACGTGTGATTTAGTTTACGAAGGTTTAAATGCCGAGAAACTCTATCAGAGAGTAAAAAAGGCATAAGGTTCATAATGGTGTAAAATTAAAATGGGATACACCGGGCTAGGATTCGAGTTACAGGAAGAAGGTCCAAACCAACCACCCAAGAATGGAATCGTCGATCGAAAATGTCACACCCCCAAAATCCACACGCGGAGTATCACCGCTTGGGAGCGTGACTGACCAGGATCAAGCCACCAATCATATTGAACAACGTAAATAGTAAGTATAGTATCAATATTTAGCGGAAGCATAAAAGTAAACCCAATCATAAGTATAAGTACGAAATGTCATAATGTTTAACAAACATTCACGATCCATGTCCACAACGACCGCGCCTCCCGTGCAAGCTCCATAATTACCTAAGGTCCTGCAAGGCATGCAGCAGAGAGTCAACAACTAGTTGAGCGAGTTCACAGTAAGTAAGTTCGTAATAGTAAGTTTGTTTCGTAACATGTGGCGCTACTAGGCCGATAGTATGTTCTATTAGTGGGGGCTTCCCATGTTTGCATATACACTAGACTATTTGTAACCATAAGTGTTCTTCTTACCGAGAACAGTAGTACGTACAAAGTTTACATAGGTTTTACGTAAGTGTCCTTCACAACCGAGGACAGGGGTACGCGGGGGTTTACGTAGGTTTTACGTAAGTGTCCTTCCTGACTCCGAAAGACAGTAGCATGTTCTTGTTTACGTAGGTTTTACGTAAGTGCCTGACACAACCGAGGCAGTAGTGAGTATAAGTTCACGTAGGTTTTACGTGAGTGTCCTTCGCAACCTGAGGACAGTGATGAGTACAAATATACGTAGGTTTTACGTATGTATCCTGCGCATCCGAGGACGATGGTAGATAGTCTAGTAACAGTGTAAGTACGAGTATCTATTCAAATCTCATTCCTTCAATCCCCATTCCCATACCCTGGGAATCCCATGCCTTAGTAAAAGTGTGAACTCAACTTGGTTTGCTCGGTATGCTAGGTTATGTGCTCGCAAATAATCAATCACGTCCTATGGTACGCATATGTACAGAATCAGTTTGTATTCACAAAGCTCACGTATAAGCACATTCATAGTGGATACTGAATCAATGTTCATCACATAGTACAAAGCACGTATACAAACTTGTATAAGTTATGTTTAACCTTTAACGGCAGTTAGTTAGTTCAGTTAACACTTAACAGAAAATAAATAAGTTACTGTGCGATTTCCCATTTGGCGAAACACCCTTGTTTCGTCGTTAACACCCTTCGGTGAAACACCCTTGTTTCGTCATACTTACCCATGACGAAACACATTTGTTTCGTCGTGTTCGTTTTGTCGTGAATTACGTTTCGTCGGACACGTCAGTTACGTCGTTAATTGGTTACACAAAAACCCTAATTCTTATTAACAGCCGTCATCAACATCATCATCATACAGAAATCATGCAGTATTTATTCAGCAAATCATCCGACATCAGCAGGTTGCTACGATTATTCAGTCATTATCCATAATAGCATGTTGATATATATATCTAATTTAAAAACACATGTAACAAGCACATGATCACTGACAATCATAATACCATCATGTTAAACATTTCAGCCATCAATCAACAATTAATAGCATGTGATACTTGATAAAAGTTAAAGCCTCATTGGACCACCATCTAATCATATGATCATACTATTGGACCAAGATAATGAATCTGACATTGTTTCTGAATCAATTGTTACAAGAATGATGTCATAGTTGACTCTACCATTTTGATTGGACCAAGATAAATCTTGACAGCTGACAACTCAATTCAATTGACACACCAAAATTTTGATTTCAATATTTAATACTCATGCAAGAAACATATTAACACACATCACCTTTAACACAAACGAGCATCTGCTTCATGTATCGATTAATACTAAATGAACAAAAGTGAAACACTAACCAAGAATGATGATGGAATTAATAACTTGCTCGATTCGGGGCTTCGGGAACACAAGATCGCCGTCATCAGGGAAAGGAAGCTCTAGGGTTTCGATTTTTGTTAAAAGTGTGAAACAGGAAGTCGATTAACGTAATATACTCGAGTTAACGTACTGGGCCCTTAACGGGCTTTGCGAATCACTGGGCCGGTGAAACACATCGTTTCGTCGGGTGTGTTTATGGCGAAACACTTTTGTTTCGTCGTATGGATTATGGCGAAACACATTTGTGTTTCGTCGAGTTGCTCAAGTCTTAGCCGGTTTACCAGTTTACAAATTCACAACCCAAAACACTTTATATAAATCACATAGAATATCAAACAATCATCTGAATTATAGTGTACAGTTGCCAAGCAAACAAGTCAAACAAGTAATCAACCAAACAGTCAACGTGCAATAAATGCGAATAAAGAATGTCGGAAACCCGAGTTGTCACATTATCCCCAACTTGAAAGAAATTTCGTCCCGAAATTTAGCATGCGGTTACTGAGGAAGCTAGGTAAGTGGTATCGTTCACTGGTTACTGAGGAAGCTAGGTAAGTGGTATCGTTCATGCGAAAACACTTGACAACATCCTAGAAGGAGCTTTTCTTACCACCAGACATTTCTCCATCAATTAGGAATCTGATGCCGTCACTAAACACAATCCTTAAGTTGTAGCCATTTGTTGAGTGTTTTTTTTGGTGTCTAATCCGCATATATATCACCATTGCCCTTGATTTTCTTGACTGTATATCTCTTAAATGTCAACATATACACGTGTGATTTAGTTTCGGAAGATTTTTCAATACCGAGAACCTCGATCAGAGAGTAAAAAAGGCGTAAGGTTCATATTGGTGTAAAATTAAAATGGGATACACCGGGCTAGGATTTGAGTTACAGGAATAAGGGCCAAACCAACCACCCAAGAATGGAATTGTCGAGCGAAAACAATTGACAACCTCCTAGAAGCAGCCTTTCTTGCCACCAGACCTTTCTCCATCAATTAGGAATCTGATGCCGTCACTAAACACATTCCTTAAATTGTAACCATTTGTTGAGTGTTTTTTTTGGTGTCTAATCCGCATATATATCACCATTGCCCTTGACTTTCTTGACTGTATATCTTTTAAATGTCAACATATACACGTGTGATTTAGTTTACGAAGATTTTTCAATGCCGAGAACCTCAATCAGAGAGTAAAAAAGGCGTAAGGTTCACAATGGTGTAAAATTAAAATGGGATATACCGGGCTAGGATTCGAGTTACAGGAACAAGGGCCAAACCAACCACCCAAGAATGGAATCGTAGAGCGAAAACACTTGACAACCTCCTAGAAGCATCTTTTCTTACCACCAGACCTTTCTCCATCAATTAGGAATCTGATGCCGTCACTAAACACATTCCTTAAATTGTAGCCATTTGTTGAGTGTTTTTTTTTTATGTCTAATCCGCATATATATCATCATTGCCCTTGATTTTCTTGACTGTATATTTCTTAAATGTCAACATATACACGTGTGATTTAGTTTACGAAGATTTTTCAATACTGAGAACCTCGATCAGAGAGTAAAAAAGGCGTAAGGTTCACAATGGTGTAAAATTAAAATGGGATATACCGGGCTAGGATTCGAGTTACAGGAACAAGGGCCAAACCAACCACCCAAGAATGGAATCGTCGAGCGAAAACACTTGACAACCTCCTAGACGCAGCCTTTCTTGCCACCAAACCTTTCTCCATCAATTAGGAATCTGATGCCGTCACTAAACACATTCCCTAAATTGTAGCCATTTGTTGAGTGTTTTTTTTTTGTGTCTAATCCGCATATATATCACCATTGCACTTGATTTTCTTGACTGTCTATCCTTTAAATGTCAACATATACACGTGTGATTTAGTTTACGAAGATTTTTCAATGCCGAGAACCTCGATAATAGAGTAAAAAAGGCGTAAGGTTCACAATGGTGTAAAATTAAAATGGGATATACCGGGCTAGGATTCGAGTTATAGGAACAAGGGCCAAAGCAACCACCCAAGAATGGAATCGTCGAGCGAAAACACTTGACAACCTCCTAGAAGCAGCTTTTCTTGCCACCAGACCTTTCTCCATCAATTAGGAATCTGATGCCGTCACTAAACACATTCCTTAAATTTTAGCCATTTGTTGAGTGTTTTTTTTGGTGTCTAATCCGCATATATATCACCATTCCCTTGATTTTTTTGATTGTATATCTTTTAAATGTCAACATATACACGTGTGATTTAGTTTACGAAGATTTTTCAATGCTGAGAACCTCGATCAGAGAGTAAAAAGGCGTTAGGTTCACAATGGTGTAAAATTAAAATGAGATATACCGGGCTAGGATTCGAGTTACAGGAACAAGGGCCAAACCAACCACCCAAGAATGGAATCGTCGAGCGAAAACACTTGACAACCTCCTAGAAGCAGCCTTTTCTTGCCACCAGACCTTTCTCCATCAATTAGGAATCTGATGCCGTCACTAAACACATTCCTTAAATTGTAGCCATTTGTTGAGTGTTTTTTTTTTTTGTGTCTAATCCGTATATATATCACCATTGCCCTTGATTTTCTTGGCTGTATATCTTTTAAATGTCAACATATACACGTGTGATTTAGTTTACGAAGATTTTTTAATGCCGAGAACCTCAATCAGAGAGTAAAAAAGGCGTAAGTTTCACAATGGTGTAAAATTAAAATGGGATATACCAGGCTAGGATTCGAGTTACAGCAACAAGGGCCAAACCAACCACCCAAAAATGGAATCGTAGAGCGAAAACACTTGACAACCTCCTAGAAGCAGCTTTTCTTACTACCAGACCTTTCTCCATCAATTAGGAATCTGATGCCGTCACTAAACACATTCCTTAAATTGTAGCCATTTGTTGAGTGTTTTTTTTTTGGTGTCTAATCCGCATATATATCATCATTGCCCTTAATTTTCTTGACTGTATATTTCTTAAATGTCAACATATACACGTGTGATTTAGTTTACGAAGATTTTTCAATACCGAGAACCTCGATCAGAGAGTAAAAAAGGCGTAAGGTTCACAATGGTGTAAAATTAAAATGGGATATACCGGGCTAGGATTTGAGTTACAGGAACAAGGGCCAAACCAACCACCCAAGAATGGAATCGTCGAGCGAAAACAATTGACAACCTCCTAGAAGCAGCCTTTCTTGCCACCATACCTTTCTCCATCAATTAGGAATCTGATGCCGTCACTAAACACATTCCTTAAATTGTAGCCATTTGTTGAGTGTTTTTTTTTTGGTGTCTAATCCGTATATATATCACCATTGCCCTTGATTTTCCTGACTGTATATCTTTTAAATGTCAACATATACACGTGTGATTTAGTTTACGAAGATTTTTCAATGCCGAGAACCTCAATCAGAGAGTAAAAAAGGCGTAAGTTTCACAATGGTGTAAAATTAAAATGGGATATACCGGTCTAGGATTCGAGTTACAGTAACAAGGGCCAAACCAACCACCCAAAAATGGAATCGTAGAGCGAAAACACTTGACAACCTCCTAGAAGCAGCTTTTCTTGCCACCAGACCTTTCTCCATCAATTAGGAATCTGATGCCGTCACTAAACACATTCTTTAAATTGTAGCCATTTGTTGAGTGTTTTTTTTGGTGTCTAATCCGCATATATATCACCATTGCCCTTGATTTTCTTGACTGTATATCTTTTAAATGTCAACATATACACGTGTGATTTAGTTTACGAAGATTTTTCAATGCTGAGAACCACGATCAGAGAGTAAAAAAGGCGTAAGGTTCACAATGGTGTAAAATTAAAATGAGATATACCGGGCTAGGATTCGAGTTACAGGACCAAGAGCCAAACCAACCACCCAAGAATGGAATCGTCGAGCGAAAACACTTGACAGCCTCCTAGAAGCAGCTTTTCTTGCCACCAGACCTTTCTCCATCAATTAGGAATATGCTGCCGTCACTAAACACATTCCTTAAATTGTATCCATTTGTTGAGTGTTTTTTTTTTTTTTGTGTCTAATCCACATATATATCACCATTGCCCTTGATTTTCTTGACTGTATATCTCTTAAATGTCAACATATACACGTGTGATTTAGTTTACGAAGATTTTTCAATGCCGAGAACCTGTATCAGATAGTAAAAAAGGCGTAAGGTTCACAATGGTGTAAAATTAAAATGGGATACACCGGGCTAGGATTCGAGTTATAGGAACAAGGGCCAAACCAACCACCCAAGAATGGAATCGTCGAGCGAAAATACTTGACAACCTCCTAGAAGCAGCTTTTCTTGCCACCAGACCTTTCTTCATCAATTAGGAATATGCTGCCGTCACTAAACACATTCCTTAAATTGTATCCATTTGTTGAGTGTTTTTTTTTTTGTGTCTAATCCACATATATATCACCATTGCCCTTGATTTTCTTGACTGTATATCTCTTAAATGTCAACATATACACGTGTGATTTAGTTTACGAAGATTTTTCAATGCCGAGAACCTGTATCAGATAGTAAAAAAGGCGTAAGGTTCACAATGGTGTAAAATTAAAATGGGATACACCGGGCTAGGATTCGTGTTACAGGAACAAGGTCAAACCAACCACCCAAGAATGGAATCGTCGAGCGAAAACACATGACAACCTTCTAGAAGTAGCTTTTCTTACCACCAGACCTTTGTCCATCAATTAGGAATATGATGCCGTCACTAAACACATTCCATAAATTGTAGCCATTTGTTGAGTGTTTTTTTTGGTATCTAATCCGCATATATATATATATCACCATTGCCCTTGATTTTCCTGTATATCCTTTAAATGTCAACATATACACGTGTGATTTAGTTTACGAAGATTTTTCAATGCCGAGAACCTCGATCAGAGAGTAAAAAAGGCGTAAGGTTCACAACGGTGTAAAATTAAAATGGGATATATCGGGCTAGGATTGGAGTTACAGGAACAAGGGCCAAACCAACCACACAAGAATGGAATCGTCGAGCGAAAACACTTGACAACCTCCTAGAAGCAGCTTTTCTTTCCACCAGACCTTTCTTCATCAATTAGCAGTCTGATGCCGTCACTAAACACATTCCTTAAATTGTAGCCATTTGTTGAGTGTTTTTTTTGGTGTCTAATCCACATATATATCACCATTGCCCTTGATTTTCTTGCCTGTATATCTCTTAAATGTCAACATATACATGTGTGATTTAGTTTACGAAGATTTTTCAATGCCGAGAACCTCTATCAGAGAGTAAAAAAGGCGTAAGGTTCACAATGGTGTAAAATTAAAATGGGATACACTGGGCTAGGATTCGAGTTACAGGAACAAGATCCAAACCAACCACCCAAGAATGGAATCGTCGAGCGAAAACACTTGACAACCTCCTAGAAGCAGCGTTTCTTACCAACAGACCTTTCTCCATCAATTAGGAATCTGATGCCGTCACTAAACGCATTCCTTAAATTGTAGCCATTTGTTGAGTGTTTTTTTTTTTTGGTGTCTAATCCTCATATATATCACCATTGCCCTTGATTTTCTTGACTGTATATCTCTTAAATGTCAACATATACACGTGTGATTTAGTTTACGAAGATTTTTCAATGCCGAGAACCTCGATCAGGGAGTAAAAAAGGCGTAAGGTTCACAATGGTGTAAAATTAAAATGGGATATAACGGGCTAGAATTCGAGTTACAAGAACAAGGGCCAAACCAACCACCCAAGAATGGAATCGTCGAGCGAAAACACTTGACAACCTCCTAGAAGTAGCTTTTCTTGCCACCAGACCTTTCTCCATAAATTAGGAATCCGATGCCGTCACTAAACACCTTCCTTAAATTGTAGCCATTTTTTGAGTGTTTTTTTGGTGTCTAATCCGCATATATATCACCATTGCCCTTGATTTTCTTGACTGTATATCTCTTAAATGTCAACAAATACACGTGTGATTTAGTTTACGAAGATTTTTCAATGCCGAGAACCACGATCAGAGAGTAAAAAAGGCGTTAAGTTCACAATGGTGTAAAATTAAAATGGGATATCCCGGGCTAGGATTCGAGTTACAGGAACAAGGGCGATACCAACCACCCAAGAATGGAATCGTCGAGCGAAAACACTTGACAACCTCCTAGAAGCAGCTTTTCTTGCCACCAGACGTTTCTCCATCAATTATGAATCTGATGCCGTCACTAAACACATTCCTTAAATTGTAGCCATTTGTTGAGTGTTTTTTTTGGTGTCTAATCCGCATATATATCGCCATTGCATTTGATTTTCTTGACTGTATATCTCTTAAATGTCAACATATACACGTGTGATTTAGTTTACGAAGATTTTTCAATGCCGAGAACCTCGATCAGAGTGTAAAAAAGGCATAAGATTCACAATGGTGTAAAATTAAAATGGGATATACCGGGCTAGGATTCGAGTTACAGGAACAAGGGCCAAACCAACCACCCAAGAATGGAATCGTTGAGCGAAAACACTTGACAACCTCCTAGAAGCAGCTTTTCTTGCCACCAGACCTTTCTTCATCAATTAGGATTATGATGCCGTCACTAAACACATTCCTTAAATTGTAGCCATTTGTTGAGTGTTTTTTTTTTGTGTCTAATCCACATATATATCTCCATTGCCCTTGATTTTCTTAACTATATATCTGTTAAATGTCAACATATACACGTGTGATTTAGTTTACGAAGATTTTTCGATGCCGAGAACCTGTATCAGAGAGTAAAAAAGGAGTAAGGTTCACAATGGTGTAAAATTAAAATGGGATACACCGAGCTAGGATTCGAGTTACAGGAACATGGTCCAAACCAACCACCCAAGAATGGAATCGTCGAGCGAAAAAACTTGACAACCATCTAGAAGCAGCTTTTCTTACCACCAGACCTTTCTCCATCAATTAGGAATCTGATGCCGTCACTAAACACATTCCATAAATTGTAGTCATTTGTTGAGTGTTTTTTTTTATGTCTAATCCGCATATATATCACCATTGCCCTTGATTTTCTTGATTGTATATCCTTTAAATGTCAACATATACACGTGTGATTTAGTTTACGAAGATTTTTCAATGCCGAGAACCTCGATCAGAGAGTAAAAAAGGCGTAAGGTTCACAATGGTGTAAAATTAAAATGGGATATACCGGGCTAGGATTCGAGTTACAGGAACAAGGGCCAAACGAACCACCCAAGAATGGAATCTTCGAGCGAAAACACTTGACAACCTCCTAGAAGCAGCTTTTCTTGCCACCAGACCTTTCTTCATCAATTAGGATTATGATGCCGTCACTAAACATATTCCTTAAATTGTAGCCATTTGTTGAGTGTTTTTTTTGGTGTCTAATCCACATATATATCACTATTGCCCTTGATTTTCTTGACTGTATATCTCTTAAATGTCAACATATACACGTGTGATTTAGTTTACGAATATTTTTCAATGTCGAGAACCTCTATCAGAGAGTAAAAAAGGCGTAAGTTTCACAATGGTGTAAAATTAAAATGGGATACACCGGGCTAGGATTCGAGTTACAGGAACAAGATCTAAACCAACCACCCAAGAATGGAATCGTCGAGCGAAAACACTTGACAACCTCCTAGAAGCAGCTTTTCTTACCACCAGACATTTCTCCATCAATTAGGAATCTGATGCCGTCACTAAACACATTCCTTAAATTGTAGCCATTTGTTGAGTGTTTTTTTTGGTGTCTAATCCGCATATATATCACCATTGCCCTTGATTTTCTTGATTGTATATCCTTTAAATGTCAAGATATACACGTGTGATTTAGTTTACGAAGATTTTTCAATGCCGAGAACCTCGATCAGAGAGTAAAAAAGGCGTTAGGTTCACAATGGTGTAAAATTAAAATGGGATATACCGGGCTAGGATTCGAGTTACAGGAACAAGGGCCAAACCAACCACCAAAGAATGGAATCGTCGAGCGAAAACACTTGACAATCTCCTAGAAGCAGCCTTTCTTGCCACCAGACCTTTCTCCATCAATTAGGAATCTGATGCCGTCACTAAACACATTCCTTAAATTGTAGCCATTTGTTGAGTGTTTTTTTGGTGTCTAATCCGCATATATATCACCATTGCCCTTGATTTTCTTGACTGTATATCTCTTAAATGTCAACATATACACGTGTGATTTAGTTTACGAAGATTTTTCAATGCCGAGAACCTCAATCAGAGAGTAAAAAAGGCGTAAGATTCACAATGGTGTAAAATTAAAATGGGATACACCGAGCTAGGATTCGAGTTACAGGAAAAAGGTCCAAACCAACCACCCAAGAATGGAATCGTCGAGCGAAAACACTTGACAACCTTCTAGAATCAGCTTTTCTTACCACCAGACATTTCTCCATCAATTAGGAATCTGATGCCATCACTAAACACATTCCTTAAATTGTAGCCATTTGTTGAGTGTTTTTTTTTGGTGTCTAATCCGCATATATATCACCATTGCCCTTGATTTTCTTGATTGTATATCCTTTAAATGTCAAGATATACACGTGTGATTTAGTTTACGAAGATTTTTCAATGCCGAGAACCTCGATCAGAGAGTAAAAAAGGCGTTAGGTTCACAATGGTGTAAAATTAAAATGGGATATACCGGGCTAGGATTCGAGTTACAGGAACAAGGGCCAAACCAACCACCGAAGAATGGAATCGTCGAGCGAAAACACTTGACAATCTCCTAGAAGCAGCCTTTCTTGCCACCAGACCTTTCTCCATCAATTAGGAATCTGATGCCGTCACTAAACACATTCCTTAAATTGTAGCCATTTGTTGAGTGTTTTTTTGGTGTCTAATCCGCATATATATCACCATTGCCCTTGATTTTCTTGACTGTATATCTCTTAAATGTCAACATATACACGTGTGATTTAGTTTACGAAGAATTTTCAATGCCGAGAACCTCAATCAGAGAGTAAAAAAGGCGTAAGATTCACAATGGTGTAAAATTAAAATGGGATACACCGAGCTAGGATTCGAGTTACAGGAACAAGGTCCAAACCAACCACCCAAGAATGGAATCGTCGAGCGAAAACACTTGACAACCTTCTAGAATCAGCTTTTCTTACCACCAGACATTTCTCCATCAATTAGGAATCTGATGCCGTCACTAAACACATTCCTTAAATTGTAGCCATTTGTTGAGTGTTTTTTTTTGGTGTCTAATCCGCATATATATCACCATTGCCCTTGATTTTCTTGATTGTATATCCTTTATATGTCAAGATATACACGTGTGATTTAGTTTACGAAGATTTTTCAATGCCGAGAACCTCGATCAGAGAGTAAAAAAGGCGTTAGGTTCACAATGGTGTAAAATTAAAATGGGATATACCGGGCTAGGATTCGAGTTACAGGAACAAGGGCCAAACCAACCACCGAAGAATGGAATCGTCGAGCGAAAACACTTGACAATCTCCTAGAAGCAGCCTTTCTTGCCACCAGACCTTTCTCCATCAATTAGGAATCTGATGCCGTCACTAAACACATTCCTTAAATTGTAGCCATTTGTTGAGTGTTTTTTTGGTGTCTAATCCGCATATATATCACCATTGCCCTTGATTTTCTTGACTGTATATCTCTTAAATGTCAACATATACACGTGTGATTTAGTTTACGAAGATTTTTCAATGCCGAGAACCTCAATCAGAGAGTAAAAAACGCGTAAGATTCACAATGGTGTAAAATTAAAATGGGATACACCGAGCTAGGATTCGAGTTACAGGAACAAGGTCCAAACCAACCACCCAAGAATGGAATCGTCGAGCGAAAACACTTGACAACCTTCTAGAATCAGCTTTTCTTACCACCACACCTTTCTCCATCAATTAGGAATCTGATGCCGTCACTAAACACATTCCATAAATTGTAGCCATTAGTTGAGAGTTTTTTTTGGTGTCTAATCCGCATATATATCACCATTGCCCTTGAATTTCTTGACTGTATATCCTTTAAATGTCAACATATACACGTGTGATTTAGTTTACGAAGATTTTTCAATGCCGAGAACCTCGATCAGAGAGTAAAAAAGGCGTAAGGTTCACAATGGTGTAAAATTAAAATGGGATATACCGGGCTAGGATTCGAGTTACAGGAACAAGGGCCAAACCATCCACTAAAGAATGGAATCGTCGAGCGAAAACACATGACAACCTCCTAGAAGTAGCCTTTCTTGCCACCAGACCTTTCTCCATCAATTTGGAATCTGATGCCGTCACTAAACACATTCCTTAAATTGTAGCCATTTGTTGAGTGTTTTTTTTGGTGTCTAATCCGCATATATATCACCATTGCCCCTGATTTTCTTGACTGTATATCTCTTAAATGTCAACATATACACGTGTGATTTAGTTTACGAATATTTTTCAATGCCGAGAACCTCAATCAGAGAGTAAAAAAGGCGTAAGATTCACAATGGTGTAAAATTAAAATGGGATATACCGGGCTAGGATTCGAGTTACAGGAACAATGGCCAAACCAACCACCCAAGAATGGAATCGTCGAGCCAAAACACTTGACAACCTCCTAGAAGCAGCTTTTCTTGCCACCAGACCTTTCTTCATCAATTAGGATTATGATGCCGTCACTAAACATATTCCTTAAATTGTAGCCATTTGTTGAGTGTTTTTTTTTTGGTGTCTAATCCACATATATATCACCATTGCCCTTGATTTTCTTGACTGTATATCTCTTAAATGTCAACATATACACGTGTGATTTAGTTTACGAAGATTTTTCAATGCCGAGAACCTGTATCAGAGAGTAAAAAAGGCGTAAGGTTCACAATAGTGTAAAATTAAAATGGGATACACCAAGCTAGGATTCGAGTTACAGGAACAAGGTCCAAACCAACCACCCAAGAATGGAATCGTCGAGCGAAAACACTTGACAACCTTCTAGAAGCAGCTTTTCTTAACACCAGACCTTTCTCCATCAATTAGGAATCTGATGCCGTCACTAAACACATTCCATAAATTGTAGCCATTTGTTGAGTGTTTTTTTTGGTGTCTAATCCGCATATATATCACCATTGCCCTTGATTTTCTTGACTGTATATCCTTTAAATGTCAACATATACACGTGTGATTTAGTTTACGAAGATTTTTCATTGCCGAGAACCTCGATCAGAGAGTAAAAAAGACGTAAGGTTCACAATGGTGTAAAATTAAAATGGGATATACCGGGCTAGGATTCGAGTTACAGGAACAAGGGCCAAACGAACCACCCAAGAATGGAATCGTCGAGCGAAGACACTTGACAACCTCCTAGATGCAGCTTTTCTTGCCACCAGACCTTTCTTCATTAATTAGGAGTCTGATGCCGTCCCTAAACACATTCCTTAAATTGTAGCCATTTGTTGAGTGTTTTTTTTTTAAGTCTAATTCACATATATATCACCATTGCCCTTGATTTTCTTGACTGTATATCTCTTAAATGTCAACATATACACGTGTGATTTAGTTTACGAAGATTTTTCAATACCGAGAAGCTCGATCAGAGAGTAAAAAAGGTGTAAGGTTCACAATGGTGTAAAATTAAAATGGGATATACCGGGCTAGGATTCGAGTTACAGGAACAAGAGCCAAACCAACCACCCAAGAATGGAATCGTCGAGCGAAAACACTTGACAACCTCCTAGAAGCAGCCTTTCTTGCCACCAGACCTTTCTCCATCAATTAGGAATCTGATGCCGTCACTAAACACATTCCTTAAATTATAGCCATTTGTTGAGTGTTTTTTTTGGTGTCTAATCCGCATATATATCACCATTGCCCTTGATTTTCTTGACTGTATATCTCTTTAATGTCAACATATACACGTGTGATTTGGTTTACGAAGATTTTTCAATGCCGAGAACCTCTATCAGAGAGTAAAAAAGGCGTAAGGTTCACAATGGTGTAAAATTAAAATGGGATATACCGGGCTAGGATTCGAGTTACAGGAACAAGGGCCAAACCAACAATTCCTTAAATTATAGCCATTAGGAATCTGATGCCGTCACTAAACACATTCCTTAAATTATAGCCATTTGTTGAGTGTTTTAATTGGTGTCTAATCCGCATATATATCACCATTGCCCTTGATTTTCTTGACTGTATATCTCTTAAATGTCAACATATACACGTGTGATGTAGTTTACGAAGATTTTTCAATGTCGAGAACCTCTATGATGCCGTCACTAAACACATTCCTTAAATTGTAGCCATTTGTTGAGTGTATTTTTGGTGTGTAATCCGCATATATATCACCATTGCCCATGATTTTCTTGACTGTATATCCTTTAAATGTCAACATATACATGTGTGATTTAGTTTACGAAGATTTTTCAATGCCGAGAACCTCTATCAGAGAGTAAAAAAGGGGTAAGGTTCACAATGGTGTAAAATTAAAATGAGATACACCGGGCTAGGATTCGAGTTACAGGAACAAGGTCCAAACCAACCACCCAAGAATGGAATCATCGAGCGAAAACACTTGACAACCTCCTAGAAGCAGCTTTTCTTGCCACCAGACCGTTCTTCATCAATTAGGAATCTGATGACGTCACTAAACACATTCCTTAAATTGTAGCCATTTGTTGAGTGTTTTTTTTGGTGTCTAATCCACATATATATCACCATTGCCCTTGATTTTCTTGACTGTATAATGTCACAATATACACGTGTGATTTAGTTTACGAAGATTTTTCAATGCCGAGAACCTGTATCAGAGAGTAAAAAAGGCGAAAGGTTCACAATGGTGTAAAATTAAAATGAGATACACCGGGCTAGGATTCGAGTTACAGGAACAAGGTCCAAACCAACCACCCAAGAATGGAATCGTCGATCGAAAACACTTGACAAACTCCTAGAAGCAGCTTTTCTTACCACCAGAACTTTCTCCATCAATTAGGAATCTAATGCCATCAATAAACACATTCCTTAAATTGTAGCCATTTGTTGAGTGTTTTTTTTGGTGTCTAATCCGCATATATATATCACCATTGCCCTTGATTTTCTTGACTGTATATCTCTTAAATGTCAACATATACACGTGTGATTTAGTTTACGAAGATTTTTCAATACCGAGAACCTCGATCAGAGAGTAAAAAAGGCGTAAGGTTCACAACGGTGTAAAATTAAAATGGGATATACCGGGCTAGGATTCGATTTACAGGAACAAGGGCCAAACCAACCACCCAAGAATGGAATCGTCGAGCGAAAGGACTTGACAACCTACTAGAAGCAGCTTTTCTTGCCACCAAACCTTTCTCAATCAATTAGGAATCTGATGCCGTCGCTAAACACATTCCTTAAATTGTAGCCATTTGTTGAGAGTTTTTTTTTGTGTCTAATCCGCATATATATCACCATTGCCCTTGATTTTCTTGACTGTATATCTCTTAAATGTCAACATATACACGTGTGATTTAGTTTACGAAGATTTTTCAATACCGAGAACCTCGATCAGAGAGTAAAAAAGGTGTAAGGTTCACAATGGTGTAAAATTAAAATGGGATATAACGGGCTAGGATTTGAGTTACAGGAACAAGGTCCAAACCAACCACCCAAGAATGGAATCGTCGAGCGAAAACACTTGACAACCTTCTAGAAGCAGCTTTTCTTAACACCAGACCTTTCTCCATCAATTAGGAATCTGATGCCGTCACTAAACACATTCCATAAATTGTAGCCATTTGTTGAGTGTTTTTTTTGGTGTCTAATCCGCATATATATCACCATTGCCCTTGATTTTCTTGACTGTATATCCTTTAAATGTCAACATATACACGTGTGATTTAGTTTACGAAGATTTTTCATTGCCGAGAACCTCGATCAGAGAGTAAAAAAGGCGTAAGGTTCACAATGGTGTAAAATTAAAATGGGATATACCGGGCTAGGATTCGAGTTACAGGAACAAGGGCCAAACGAACCACCCAAGAATGGAATCGTCGAGCGAAGACACTTGACAACCTCCTAGATGCAGCTTTTCTTGCCACCAGACCTTTCTTCATTAATTAGGAGTCTGATGCCGTCCCTAAACACATTCCTTAAATTGTAGCCATTTGTTGAGTGTTTTTTTTTTTGGAGTCTAATTCACATATATATCACCATTGCCCTTGATTTTCTTGACTGTATATCTCTTAAATGTCAACATATACACGTGTGATTTAGTTTACGAAGATTTTTCATTGCCGAGAACCTCGATCAGAGAGTAAAAAAGGCGTAAGGTTCACAATGGTGTAAAATTAAAATGGGATATATTGGGCTAGGATTCGAGTTACAGGAACAAGGGCCAAACCAACCACCCAAGACTGGAATCGTCGAGCGAAAACACTTGACAACCTCCTAGAAGCAGCTTTTCTTGCCACCAGACCTTTCTTCATCAATTAGGATTATGATGCCGTCACTAAACACATTCCTTAAATTGTAGCCATTTGTTGAGTGTTTTTTTTGTGTCTAATCCGCATATATATCACCATTGCCCTTGATTTTCTTGACTGTATATCTCTTAAATGTCAACATATACACGTGTGATTTAGTTTACGAAGATTTTTCAATACCGAGAAGCTCGATCAGAGAGTAAAAAAGGTGTAAGGTTCACAATGGTGTAAAATTAAAATGGGATATACCGGGCTAGGATTCGAGTTACAGGAACAAGAGCCAAATCAACCACCCAAGAATGGAATCGTCGAGCGAAAACACTTGACAACCTCCTAGAAGCAGCCTTTCTTGCCACCAGACCTTTCTCCATCAATTAGGAATCTGATGCCGTCACTAAACACATTCCTTAAATTATAGCCATTTGTTGAGTGTTTTTTTGGTGTCTAATCCGCATATATATCACCATTGCCCTTGATTTTCTTGACTGTATATCTCTTTAATGTCAACATATACACGTGTGATTTGGTTTACGAAGATTTTTCAATGCCGAGAACCTCTATCAGAGAGTAAAAAAGGCGTAAGGTTCACAATGGTGTAAAATTAAAATGGGATATACCGGGCTAGGATTCGAGTTACAGGAACAAGGGCCAAACCAACAATTCCTTAAATTATAGCCATTAGGAATCTGATGCCGTCACTAAACACATTCCTTAAATTATAGCCATTTGTTGAGTGTTTTAATTGGTGTCTAATCTGCATATATATCACCATTGCCCTTGATTTTCTTGACTGTATAATGTCAACATATACACGTGTGATTTAGTTTACGAAGATTTTTCAATGCCGAGAACCTGTATCAGAGAGTAAAAAAGGCGAAAGGTTCACAATGGTGTAAAATTAAAATGAGATACACCGGGCTAGGATTCGAGTTACAGGAACAAGGTCCAAACCAACCACCCAAGAATGGAATCGTCGATCGAAAACACTTGACAAACTCCTAGAAGCAGCTTTTCTTACCACCAGAACTTTCTCCATCAATTAGGAATCTAATGCCGTCAATAAACACATTCCTTAAATTGTAGCCATTTGTTGAGTGTTTTTTTTGGTGTCTAATCCGCATATATATATCACCATTGCCCTTGATTTTCTTGACTGTATATCTCTTAAATGTCAACATATACACGTGTGATTTAGTTTAGGAAGATTTTTCAATACCGAGAACCTCGATCAGAGAGTAAAAAAGGCGTAAGGTTCACAACGGTGTAAAATTAAAATGGGATATACCGGGCTAGGATTCGATTTACAGGAACAAGGGCCAAACCAACCACCCAAGAATGGAATCGTCGAGCGAAAGGACTTGACAACCTACTAGAAGCAGCTTTTCTTGCCACCAAACCTTTCTCAATCAATTAGGAATCTGATGCCGTCGCTAAACACATTCCTTAAATTGTAGCCATTTGTTGAGAGTTTTTTTTTTGTGTCTAATCCGCATATATATCACCATTGCCCTTGATTTTCTTGACTGTATATCTCTTAAATGTCAACATATACACGTGTGATTTTGTTTACGAAGATTTTTCAATACAGAGAACCTCGATCAGAGAGTAAAAAAGGTGTAAGGTTCACAATGGTGTAAAATTAAAATGGGATATAACGGGCTAGGATTTGAGTTACAGGAACAAGAGCCAAACCAACCACCTAAGAATGGAATCGTCGAGCGAAAACACTTGACAACCTCCTAGAATCAGTCTTTCTTGCCACCGGACCTTTCTCCATCAATTAGGAATCTGATGCCGTCACTAAACACATTCCTTAAATTATAGCCATTTGTTGAGTGTTTTTTTTGGTGTCTAATCCGCATATATATCACCATTGCCCTTGATTTTCTTAACTGTATAACTCTTAAATGTCAACATATACACGTGTGATTTAGTTTACGAAGAGTTTTCAATGACGAGAACCTCTATGATGCCGTCACTAAACACATTCCTTAATTTGTAGCCATTTGTTGAGTGTTTTTTTGGTGTCTAATCCGCATATATATCACCATTGCCCTTGATTTTCTTGCCTGTATATCCTTTAAATGTCAACATATACATGTGCGATTTAGTTTACGAAGATTTTTCAATGCCGAGAACCTCGATCAGAGAGTAAAAAAGGCGTAAGGTTCACAATGGTGTAAAATTAAAATGAGATATATCGGGCTAGGATTCGAGTTACAGGAATAAGGGCCAAACCAACCACCCAAGAATGGAATCATCGAGCGAAAACACTTGACAACCTCCTAGAAGCAGCTTTTCTTGCCACCAGACCGTTCTTCATCAATTAGGAATCTGATGCCGTCACTAAACACATTCCTTAAATTGTAGCCATTTGTTGAGTGTTTTTTTTGGTGTCTAATCCAGATATATATCACCATTGCCCTTGATTTTCTTGACTGTATATCTCTTAAATGTCAACGTATACACGTGTGATTTAGTTTCCGAAGATTTTTCAATGCCGAGAACCTGTATCAGAGAGTAAATAAGGCGTAAGGTTCACAATAGTGTAAAATTTAAATGGGATACACCGAGCTAGGATTCGAGTTACAGGAACAAGAGCCAAACCAACCACCTAAGAATGGAATCGTCGAGCGAAAACACTTGACAACCTCCTAGAAGCAGCCTTTCTTGCCACCAGACCTTTCTCCATCAATTAGGAATCTGATGCCGTCACTAAACACATTCCTTAAATTATAGCCATTTGTTGAGTGTTTTTTTTGGTGTCTAATCCGCATATATATCACCATTGCCCTTGATTTTCTTGACTGTATATCTCTTAAATGTCAACATATACACGTGTGATTTAGTTTACGAAGAGTTTTCAATGGCGAGAACCTCTATGATGCCGTCACTAAACACATTCCTTAATTTGTAGCCATTTGTTGAGTGTTTTTTTTGTGTCTAATCCGCATATATATCACCGTTGCCCTTGATTTTCTTGACTGTATATCCTTTAAATGTCAACATATACATGTGCGATTTAGTTTACGAAGATTTTTCAATGCCGAGAACCTCGATCATAGAGTAAAAAAGGCGTAAGGTTCACAATGGTGTAAAATTAAAATGAGATATACCGGGCTAGGATTCGAGTTACAGGAACAAGGGCCAAACCAACCACCCAAGAATGGAATCATCGAGCGAAAACACTTGACAACCTCCTAGAAGCAGCTTTTCTTGCCACCAGACCGTTCTTCATCAATTAGGAATCTGATGCCGTCACTAAACACATTCCTTAAATTGTAGCCATTTGTTGAGTGTTTTTTTTGGTGTCTAATCCACATATATATCACCATTGCCCTTGATTTTCTTGACTGTATATCTCTTAAATGTCAACATATACACGTGTGATTTAGTTTACGAAGATTTTTCAATGCCGAGAACCTGTATCAGAGAGTAAAAAAGGCGTAAGGTTCACAATAGTGTAAAATTAAAATGGGATACACCGAGCTAGGATTTGAGTTACAGGAACAAGAGCCAAACCAACCACCCAAGAATGGAATCGTGGAGCGAAATCACTTGACAACCTCCTAGAAGCAGCCTTTCTTGCCACCAGACCTTTCTCCATCAATTAGGAATCTGATGCCGTCACTAAACACATTCCTTAAATTATAGCCATTTGTTGAGTGTTTTTTTTGGTGTCTAATCCGCATATATATCACCATTGCCCTTGATTTTCTTGACTGTATATCTCTTAAATGTCAACATATACACGTGTGATTTAGTTTATGTAGATTTTTCAATGCCGAGAACTTCTATCAGAGAGTAAAAAAGGCGTAAGGTTCACAATGGTGTAAAATAAAAATGGGATATACCGGGCTAGGATTCGAGTTACAGGAACAAGGGCCAAACCAACAATTCCTTAAATTATAGCCATTAGGAATCTGATGTCGTCACTAAACACATTCCCTAAATTATAGCCATTTGTTGAGTGTTTTAATTGGTGTCTAATCCGCATATATATCACCATTGCCCTTGATTTTCTTGACTGTATATCTCTTAAATGTCAACATATACACGTGTGATTTAGTTTACGAAGATTTTTCAACGCCGAGAACCTCTATGAGGCCGTCACTAAACACATTCCTTAAATTGTAGCCATTTGTTGAGTGTTTTTTTGGTGTCTAATCCGCATATATATCACCATTGCCCTTGATTTTCTTGACTGTATATCCTTTAAATGTCAACATATACACGTGTGATTTAGTTTACGAAGATTTTTCAATGCCGAGAACCTCTATCAGAGAGTAAAAAAGGCGTAAGGTTCACAATGGTGTAAAATTAAAATGAGATACACCGGGCTAGGATTCGAGTTACAGGAACAAGGTCCAAACCAACCACCCAAGAATGGAATCATCGAGCGAAAACACTTGACAACCTCCTAGAAGCAGCTTTTCTTGCCACCAGACCGTTCTTCATCAATTAGGAATCTGATGCCGTCACTAAACACATTCCTTAAATTGTAGCCATTTGTTGAGTGTTTTTTTTTTGTGTCTAATCCACATATATATCACCATTGCCCTTGATTTTCTTGACTGTATATCTCTTAAATGTCAACATATACACGTGTGATTTAGTTTACGAAGATTTTTCAATGCCGAGAACCTCTATCAGAGAGTAAAAAAGGCGTAAGGTTCACAATGGTGTAAAATTAAAATGAGATACACCGGGCTAGGATTCGAGTTACAGGAACATGGTCCAAACCAACCACCCAAGAATGGAATCTTCGATCGAAAACACTTGACAAACTCCTAGAAGCAGCTTTTCTTACCACCAGACCTTTCTCCATCAATTAGGAATCTAATGCCGTCAATAAACACATTCCTTAAATTGTAGCCATTTGTTGAGTGTTTTTTTGGTGTCTAATCCGCATATGTATCACCATTGCCCTTGATTTTCTTGACTGTATATCTCTTAAATGTCAACATATACATGTGTGATTTAGTTTACGAAGATTTTTGAATACCGAGAACCTCGATCAGAAAGTAAAAAAGGCGTAAGGTTCACAATGGTGTAAAATTAAAATGTGATATACCGGGCTTGGATTCTATTTACAGGAACAAGGGCCAAACCAACCACCCAAGAATGGAATCGTCGAGCGAAAGGACTTGACAACCTACTAGAAGCAGCTTTTCTTGCCACCAAACCTTTCTCAATCAATTAGGAATCTGATGCCGTCGCTAAACACATTCCTTAAATTGTAGCCATTTGTTGAGTGTTTTTTTTTTGTGTCTAATCCGCATATATATCACCATTGCCCTTGATATTCTTGACTGTATATCTCTTAAATGTCAACATATACACGTGTGATTTAGTTTACGAAGATTTTTCAATACCGAGAACCTCGATCAGAGAGTAAAAAAGGTGTAAGGTTTACAATGGTGTAAAATTAAAATGAGATATACCGGGCTAGGATTTGAGTTACAGGAACAAGAGCCAAACCAACCACCTAAGAATGGAATCGTCGAGCGAAAACAATTGACAACCTCCTAGAAGCAGCCTTTCTTGCCACCAGACCTTTCTCCATTAATTAGGAATCTGATGCCGTCACTAAACACGTTCCTTAAATTATAGCCATTTGTTGAGTGTTTTTTTTGTCTCTAATCCGCATATATATCACCATTGCCCTTGATTTCCTTGACTGTATATCTCTTAAATGTCAACATATACACGTGTGATTTAGTTTACGAAGAGTTTTCAATGCCGAGAACCTCTATGATGTCGTCACTAAACACATTCCTTAATTTGTAGCCATTTGTTGAGTGTTTTTTTTTTGGTGTCTAATCCGCATATATATCACCATTGCCCTTGATTTTCTTGACTGTATATCCTTTAAATGTCAACATATACATGTGCGATTTAGTTTACGAAGATTTTTCAATGCCGAGAACCTCGATCAGAGAGTAAAAAAGGCGTAAGGTTCACAATGGTGTAAAATTAAAATGAGATATACCGGGCTAGGATTCGAGTTACAGGAACAAGGGCCAAACCAACCACCCAAGAATGCAATCATCGAGCGAAAACACTTGACAACCTCATAGAAGCAGCTTTTCTTGCCACCAGACCGTTCTTCATCAATTAGGAATCTGATGCCGTCACTAAACACATTCCTTAAATTGTAGCCATTTTTTGAGTGTTTTTTTTGGTGTCTAATCCACATATATATCACCATTGCCCTTGATTTTCTTGACTGTATATCTCTTAAATGTCAACATATACACGTGTGATTTAGTTTACGAAGATTTTTCAATGCCGAGAACCTCTATCAGAGAGTAAAAAAGGCGTAAGGTTTACAATGGTGTAAAATTAAAATGAGATACACCGGGCTAGGATTCGAGTTACAGGAACAATGTCCAAACCAAGCACCTAAGAATGGAATCGTCGAGCGAAAACACTTGACAACCTCCTAGAAGGAGTCTTTCTTGCCACCAGACCTTTCTCCATCAATTAGGAATCTGATGCCGTCACTAAACACATTCCTTAAATTATAGCCATTTGTTGAGTGTTTTTTTTGGTGTCTAATCCACATATATATCACCATTGCCCTTGATTTTCTTGACTGTATATCTCTTAAATGTCAACATATACACGTGTGATTTAGTTTACGAAGAGTTTTCAATGCCGAGAACCTCGATGATGTCGTCACTAAACACATTCCTTAATTTGTAGCCATTTGTTGAGTGTTTTTTTTGGTGTCTAATCCGCATATATATCACCATTGCCCTTGATTTTCTTGACTGTATATCCTTTAAATGTCAACATATACATGTGCGATTTAGTTTACGAAGATTTTTCAATGCCGAGAACCTCGATCAGAGAGTAAAAAAGGCGTAAGGTTCACAATGGTGTAAAATTAAAATGAGATATACCAGGCTAGGATTCGAGTTACAGGAACAAGGGCCAAACCAACCACCCAAGAAGGGAATCATCGAGCGAAAACACTTGACAACCTCCTAGAAGCAGCTTTTCTTGCCACCAGACCGTTCGTCATCAATAAGGAATCTGATGCCGTCACTAAACACATTCCTTAAATTGTAGCCATTTGTTGAGTGTTTTTTTTGGTGTCTAATCCACATATATATCACCATTGCCCTTGATTTTCTTGACTGTATATCTCTTAAATGTCAACATATACACGTGTGATTTAGTTTACGAAGATTTTTCAATGCCGAGAACCTGTATCAGAGAGTAAAAAAGGCGTAAGGTTCACAATAGTGTAAAATTAAAATGGGATACACCGAGTTAGGATTCGAGTTACAGAAACAAGAGCCAAACTAACCACCTAAGAATGGAATCGTCGAGCGAAAACACTTGACAACCTCCTAGAAGCAGCCTTTCTTGCCACCAGACCTTTCTCCATCAATTAGGAATCTGATGCCGTCACTAAACATATTCCTTAAATTATAGCCATTTGTTGAGTGTTTTTTTGGTGTCTAATCCGCATATATATCACCATTGCCCTTGATTTTCTTGACTGTATATCTCTTAAATGTCAACATATACACGTGTGATTTAGTTTACGAAGAGTTTTCAATGCCGAGAACCTCTATGATGCCGTCACTAAACACATTCCTTAATTTGTAGCCATTTGTTGAGTGTTTTTTTTGGTGTCTAATCCGCATATATATCACCATTGCCCTTGATTTTCTTGACTGTATATCCTTTAAATGTCAACATATACATGTGCGATTTAGTTTACGAAGATTTTTCAATGCCGAGAACTTCGATCAGTGAGTAAAAAAAGGCGTAAGGTTCACAATGGTGTAAATTTAAAATGAGATATACCGGGCTAGGATTCGAGTTACAGGAACAAGGGCCAAACCAACCACCCAATAATGGAATCATCGAGCGAAAACACTTGACAACCTCCTAGAAGCAGCTTTTCTTGCCACCAGACCGTTCTTCATCAATTAGGAATCTGATGCCGTCACTAAACACATTCCTTAAATTGTAGCCATTTGTTGAGTGTTTTTTTTGGTGTCTAATCCACATATATATCACCATTGCCCTTGATTTTCTTGACTGTATATCTCTTAAATGTCAACATATACACGTGTGATTTAGTTTACGAAGATTTTTCAATGCCGAGAACCTGTATCAGAGAGTAAAAAAGGCGTAAGGTTCACAATAGTGTAAAATTAAAATGGGATACACCGAGCTAGGATTCGAGTTACAGGAACAAGAGCCAAACCAACCACCTAAGAATGGAATCGTCGAGCGAAAACACTTGACAACCTCCTTGAAGCAGCCTTTCTTGCCACCAGACCTTTCTCCATCTATTAGGAATCTGATGCCGTCACTAAACACATTCCTTAAATTATAGCCATTTGTTGAGTGTTTTTTTTGGTGTCTAATCCGCATATATATCACCATTGCCCTTGATTTTCTTGACTGTATATCTCTTAAATGTCAACATATACACGTGTGATTTAGTTTACGAAGAGTTTTCAATGCCGAGAACCTCTATGATGCCGTCACAAAACACATTCCTTAAATTGTAGCCATTTGTTGAGTGTTTTTTTGGTGTCTAATCCGCATATATATCACCATTTCCATTGATTTTCTTGACTGTATATCCTTTAAATGTCAACATATACATGTGTGATTTAGTTTACGAAGATTTTTCAATGCCGAGAACCTCTATCAGAGAGTAAAAAAGGCGTAAGGTTCACAATGGTGTAAAATTAAAATGAGATACACCGGACTAGGATTCGAGTTACAGGAACAAGGTCCAAACCAACCACCCAAGAATGGAATCATCGAGCGAAAACACTTGACAACCTCCTAGAAGCAGCTTTTCTTGCCACCAGACCGTTCTTCATCAATTAGGAATCTGATGCCGTCACTAAACACATTCCTTAAATTGTAGCCATTTGTTGAGTGTTTTTTTGGTGTCTAATCCACATATATATCACCATTGCCCTTTATTTTCTTGACTGTATATCTCTTAAATGTCAACATATACACGTGTGATTTAGTTTACGAAGATTTTTCAATGCCGAGAACCTGTATCAGAGAGTAAAAAACGCGTAAGGTTCACAATAGTGTAAAATTAAAATGGGATACACCAAGCTAGGATTCGAGTTACAGGAACAAGAGCCAAACCAACCACCTAAGAATGGAATCGTCGAGCGAAAACACTTGACAACCTCCTAGAAGCAGCCTTTCTTTCCACCAGACCTTTCTCCATCAATTAGGAATCTGATGCCGTCACTAAACACATTCCTTAAATTATAGCCATTTGTTAAGTGTTTTTTTTGGTGTCTAATCCGCATATATATCACCATTGCCCTTGATTTTCTTGACTGTATATCTCTTAAATGTCAACATATACACGTGTGATTTAGTTTACGAAGAGTTTTCAATGCCGAGAACCTCTATGATGCCGTCACTAAACACATTCCTTAATTTGTAGCCATTTGTTGAGTGTTTTTTTTGGTGTCTAATCCGCATATATATCACCATTGCCCTTGATTTTCTTGACTGTATATCCTTTAAATGTCAACATATACACGTGTGATTTAGTTTACGAAGATTTTTCAATGCCGAGAACCTCGATCAGAGAGTAAAAAAGGCGTAAGGTTCACAATGGTGTAAAATTAAAATGGGATATACCGGGCTTGGATTCGAGTTACAGGAACAAGGGCCAAACGAACCACCCAAGAATGGAATCGTCGAGCGAAAACACTTGACAACCTCCTAGAAGCAGCTTTTCTTGCCACCAGACCTTTCTTCATTAATTAGGAGTCTGATGCCGTCACTAAACACTTTCCTTAAATTGTAGCCATTTGTTGAGTGTTTTTTTTTGTTGTCTAATTCGCATATATATCAACATTGCCCTTGATTTTCTTGACTGTATATCTCTTAAATGTCAACACATACACGTGTGATTTAGTTTACGACGATTTTTCAAAGCCGAGAACCTCGATCAGAGAGTAAAAAAGGCGTAAGGTTCACAATGGTGTAAAATTAAAATGGGATATATCGGGCTAGGATTCGAGTTACAGGAACAAGGGCCAAACCAACCACCCAAGACTGGAATCATCGAGCGAAAACACTTGACAACCACCTAGAAGCAGCTTTTCTTACCACCAGACCTTTCTCCATCAATTAGGAATCTGATGCCGTCACTAAACACATTCCTTAAATTGTAGCCATTTGTTGAGTGTTTTTTTTGGTGTCTAATCCGCATATATATCACCATTGCCCTTGATTTTCTTGACTGTATATCTCTTAAATGTAAACATATACACGTGTGATTTAGTTTACGAAGATTTTTCAATACCGAGAACCTCGATCAGAGAGTAAAAAAGGTGTAAGGTTCACAATGGTGTAAAATTAAAATGGGATATACCGGGCTAGGATTCGAGTTACAGGAACAAGAGCCAAACTAACCACCCAAGAATGGAATCGTCGAGCGAAAACACTTGACAACCTCCTAGAAGCAGCCTTTCTTGCCACCAGACCTTTCTCCATCAATTAGGAATCTGATGCCGTCACTAAACACATTCCTTAAATTATAGCCATTTGTTGAGTGTTTTTTTTTGGTGTCTAATCCGCATATATATCACCATTGCCCTTGATTTTCTTGACTGTATATCTCTTAAAAGTCAACATATACACGTGTGATTTAGTTTATGAAGATTTTTCAATGCCGAGAACCTCTATCAGAGAGTAAAAAAGGCGTAAGGTTCGCAATGGTGTAAAATTAAAATGGGATATACCGGGCTAGGATTCGAGTTACAGGAACAAGGGCCAAACCAATAATTCCTTAAATTATAGCCATTAGGAATCTGATGCCGTCACTAAACACATTCCTTAAATTATAGCCATTTGTTGAGTGCTTTAATTGGTGTCTAATCCGCATACATATCACCATTGCCCTTGATTTTCTTTACTGTATATCTCTTAAATGTCAACATATACACGTGTGATTTAGTTTACGAAGATTTTTCAATGCCGAGAACCTCTATGATGCCGTCACAAAACACATTCCTTAAATTGTAGCCATTTGTTGAGTGTTTTTTTGGTGTCTAATCCGCATATATATCACCATTTCCCTTGATTTTCTTGACTGTATATCCTTTAAATGTCAACATATACATGTGTGATTTAGTTTACGAAGATTTTTCAATGCTGAGAACCTCTATCAGAGAGTAAAAAAGGAGTAAGGTTCACAATGGTGTAAAATTAAAATGAGATACACCGGGCTAGGATTCGAGTTACAGGAACAAGGTCCAAACCAACCACCCAAGAATGGAATCATCGAGCGAAAACACTTGACAACCTCTTAGAAGCAGCTTTTCTTGCCACCAAACCGTTCTTCATCAATTAGGAATCTGATGCCGTCACTAAACACATTCCTTAAATTGTAGCCATTTGTTGAGTGTTTTTTTGGTGTCTAATCCACATATATATCACCATTGCCCTTGATTTTCTTGACTGTATATCTCTTAAATGTCAACATATACACGTGTGATTTAGTTTACGAAGATTTTTCAATGCCGAAAACCTCTATCAGAGAGTAAAAAAGGCGTAAGGTTCACAATGGTGTAAAACTAAAATGAGATACACCGGGCTAGGATTCGAGTTACAGGAACAAGGTCAAAACCAACCACCCAATAATGGAATCGTCGATCGAAAACACTTGACAAACTCCTAGAAGCAGCTTTTCTTACCACCAGACCTTTCTCCATCAATTAGGAATCTAATGCCGTCAACAAACACATTCCTTAAATTGTAGCCATTTGTTGAGTGTTTTTTTTTGGTTTCTAATCCGCATATATATCACCATTGCCCTTGATTTTCTTGACTGTACATCTCTTAAATGTCAACATATACACGTGTGATTTAGTTTACGAAGATTTTCCAATACCGAGAACCTCGATTAGAGAGTAAAAAAGGTGTAAGGTTCACAATGGTGTAAAATTAAAATGGGATATACCGGGCTGGGATTCGAGTTACAGGAACAAGGGCCAAACCAACCACCCAAGAATGGAATCGTCGAGCGAAAACACTTGACAACCTGCTAGAAGCAGCCTTTCTTGCCACCAGACCTTTCTCCATCAATTAGGAATCTGATGCTGTCACTAAATACATTCCTTAAATTATAGCAATTTGTTGAGTGTGTTTTTTGGTGTCTAATCCGCATATATATCACCATTGCCCTTGATTTTCTTGACTGTATATCTCTTAAATGTCAACATATACACGTGTGATTTAGTTTACGAAGATTTTTCAATGCCGAGAACCTCTATCAGAGAGTAAAAAAGGTCTAAGGTTCACAATGGTGTAAAATTAAAATGGGATATACCGGGCTAGGATTCGAGTTACAGGAACAAGGGCCAAACCAACAATTCCTTAAATTATAGCCATTAGGAATCTGATGGCGTCACTAAACACATTCCTTAAATTATAGCCATTTGTTGAGTGTTTTAATTGGTGTCTAATCCGCATATATATCACCATTGCCCTTGATTTTCTTGACTGTATATCTTTTAAATGTCAACATATACACGTGTGATTTAGTTTACGAAGATTTTTCAATGCCGAGAACCTCTATCAGAGAGTAAAAAAGGCGTAAGGTTCACAATGGTGTAAAAATTAAAATGGGATATACCGGGCTAGGATTCGAGTTACAGGAACAAGGGCCAAACCAAACACCCTAGAATGGAATCGTCGAGCGAAAACACTTGACAACCTCCTAGAAGCAGCCTTTCTTGCCACCAGACCTTTCTCCATCAATTAGGAATCTGATGCCGTCACTAAACACATTCCTTAAATTATAGCCATTTGTTGAGTGTTTTTTTTTTGGTGTCTAATCCGCATATATATCACCATTGCCCTTGATTTTCTTGACTGTATATCTCTTAAATGTCAACATATACACGTGTGATTTAGTTTACGAAGATTTTTCAATGCCGAAAACCTCTATCAGAGAGTAAAAAAGGCGTAAGGTTCACAATGGTGTAAAACTAAAATGAGATACACCGGGCTAGGATTCGAGTTACAGGAACAAGGTCAAAACCAACCACCCAATAATGGAATCGTCGATCGAAAACACTTGACAAACTCCTAGAAGCAGCTTTTCTTACCACCAGACCTTTCTCCATCAATTAGGAATCTAATGCCGTCAACAAACACATTCCTTAAATTGTAGCCATTTGTTGAGTGTTTTTTTTTGGTTTCTAATCCGCATATATATCACCATTGCCCTTGATTTTCTTGACTGTACATCTCTTAAATGTCAACATATACACGTGTGATTTAGTTTACGAAGATTTTCCAATACCGAGAACCTCGATTAGAGAGTAAAAAAGGTGTAAGGTTCACAATGGTGTAAAATTAAAATGGGATATACCGGGCTGGGATTCGAGTTACAGGAACAAGGGCCAAACCAACCACCCAAGAATGGAATCGTCGAGCGAAAACACTTGACAACCTGCTAGAAGCAGCCTTTCTTGCCACCAGACCTTTCTCCATCAATTAGGAATCTGATGCTGTCACTAAATACATTCCTTAAATTATAGCAATTTGTTGAGTGTGTTTTTTGGTGTCTAATCCGCATATATATCACCATTGCCCTTGATTTTCTTGACTGTATATCTCTTAAATGTCAACATATACACGTGTGATTTAGTTTACGAAGATTTTTCAATGCCGAGAACCTCTATCAGAGAGTAAAAAAGGTCTAAGGTTCACAATGGTGTAAAATTAAAATGGGATATACCGGGCTAGGATTCGAGTTACAGGAACAAGGGCCAAACCAACAATTCCTTAAATTATAGCCATTAGGAATCTGATGGCGTCACTAAACACATTCCTTAAATTATAGCCATTTGTTGAGTGTTTTAATTGGTGTCTAATCCGCATATATATCACCATTGCCCTTGATTTTCTTGACTGTATATCTTTTAAATGTCAACATATACACGTGTGATTTAGTTTACGAAGATTTTTCAATGCCGAGAACCTCTATCAGAGAGTAAAAAAGGCGTAAGGTTCACAATGGTGTAAAAATTAAAATGGGATATACCGGGCTAGGATTCGAGTTACAGGAACAAGGGCCAAACCAAACACCCTAGAATGGAATCGTCGAGCGAAAACACTTGACAACCTCCTAGAAGCAGCCTTTCTTGCCACCAGACCTTTCTCCATCAATTAGGAATCTGATGCCGTCACTAAACACATTCCTTAAATTATAGCCATTTGTTGAGTGTTTTTTTTTTGGTGTCTAATCCGCATATATATCACCATTGCCCTTGATTTTCTTGACTGTATATCTCTTAAATGTCAACATATACACGTGTGATTTAGTTTACGAAGATTTTTCAATGCCGAGAACCTCTATCAAAGAGTAAAAAAGGCGTAAGGTTCACAATGGTGTAAAATTAAAATGAGATATACCGGGCTAGGATTCGAGTTACAGGAATAAGGGCCAAACCAACCACCCAAGAATGGAATCATCGAGCGAAAACACTTGACAACCTCCTAGAAGCAGCTTTTCTTTCCACCAGACTGTTCTTCATCAATTAGGAATCTGATGCCGTCACTAAACACATTCCTTAAATTGTAGCGATTTGTTGAGTGTTTTTTTTTGGTGTCTAATCCACATATATATCACCATTGCCCTTGATTTTCTTGACTGTATATCTCTTAAATGTCAACATATACATGTGTGATTTAGTTTACGAAGATTTTTCAATGCCGAGAACCTCTATCAGATAGTAAAAAAGGCGTAAGGTTCACAATGGTGTAAAATTAAGATGAGATACACCGGGCTAGGATTCGAGTTACAGGAACAAGGTCCAAACCAACCACCCTAGAATGGAATCGTCGATCGAAAACACTTGACAAACTCCTAGAAGCAGCTTTTCTTACCACCAGACCTTTCTCTATCAATTAGGAATCTAATGCCGTCAATAAACACATTCCTTAAATTGTAGCCATTTGTTGAGTGTTTTTTTTTTGGTGTCTAATCCGCATATATATCACCATTGCCCTTGATTTTCTTGACTGTATATATCTCTTAAATGTCAACATATACACGTGTGATTTAGTTTACGAAGATTTTTCAATACCGAGAACCTCGATCAGAGAGTAAAAAAGGCGTAAGGTTCACAATGGTGTAAAATTAAAATAGGATATACCGGGCTAAGATTTGATTTACAGGAACAAGGGCCAAACCAACCACCCAAGAATGGAATCGTCGAGATAAAGGACTTGACAACCTACTAGAAGCAGCTTTTCTTGCCACCAAACCTTTCTCAATCAATTAGGAATCTGATGCCGTCGCTAAACACATTCCTTAAATTGTAGCCATTTGTTGAGATTTTTTTTTGTGTCTAATCCGCATATATATCACCATTGCCCTTGATTTTCTTGACTGTATATCTCCTAAATATCAACATATACACGTGTGATTTAGTTTACGAAGATTTTTCAATACCGAGAACCTCGATCAGAGAGTAAAAAAGGTGTAAGGTTCACAATGGTGTAAAATTAAAATGGGATATACCGGGTTAGGATTTGAGTTACAGGAACAAGGGCCAAACCAACCACCCAGGAATGGAATCGTCGAGCGAAAACACTTGACAACCTCCTAGAAGCAGCCTTTATTGCCACCAGACCTTTCTCCATCAATTAGGAATCAGATGCCGTCACTAAACACATTCCTTAAATTAAAGCCATTTGTTGAGTGTTTTTTTTGGAGTCTAATCCGCATATATATCTCCATTGCCCTTGATTTTCTTGACTGTATATCTCTTAAATGTCTACATATACACGTGTGATTTTGTTTACGAAGATTTTTCAATGCCGAGAACCTCTATCAGAGAGTAAAAAAGGCGTAAGGTTCACAATGGTGTAAAATTAAAAAGGGATAAACCGGGCTAGGATTCGAGTTACAGGAACAAGGTCCAAACCAACCACCCAAGAATGGAAGCGTCGAGCGAAAACACTTGACAAACTCCTAGAACAGCTTTTCTTACCACCAGACCTTTCTCCATCAATTAGGAATCTGATGCCGTCGCTAAACACATTCCTTAAATTGTAGTCATTTGTTGAGAGTTTTTTTTGTGTCTAATCCGCATATATATCACCATTGCCCTTGATTTTCTTGACTGTATATCTGTTAAATGTCAACATATACACGTGTGATTTAGTTTACGAAGATTTTTCAATGCCGAGAACCTCGATCAAAGAGTAAAAAAGGCGTAAGGTTCACAATGGTGTAAAATTAAAATGGGATATACCGAGCTAGGATTCGAGTTACACGAACAAGGGCCAAACCAACCACCCAAGAATGGAATCGTCGAGCGAAAACACTTGACAACCTTCTAGAAGCAGCTTTTCTTGCCACCAGACCTTTCTCCATCAATTCGGAATCTGATGCCGTCACTAAACACATTCCTTAAATTGTAGCCATTTGTTGAGTGTTTTTTTTTGTCTCTAATCCGCATATATATCACCGTTGCCCTTGATTTTCTTGACTGTCTATCTCTTAAATGTCAACATATACACGTGTGATTTAGTTTACAAAGATATTTCAATACCGAGAACCTCGATCATAGAGTAAAAAAGGCGTAAGGTTCACAATGGTGTAAAATTAAAATGGGATATACCGGGCTAGGATTTGAGTTACAGGAACAAGGGACAAACCAACCACCCAAGAATGGAATCGTCGAGCGAAAACACTTGACAACCTCCTAGAAGCTGCTTTTTTTACCAACAGACCTTTCTCCATCAATTAGGAATCTGATGCCGTCACTAAACACATTCCTTAAATTGAAGCCATTTTTGTTGAGTGTTTTTTTTGTGTCTAATCCGCATATATGTCACCATTGCCCTTGATTTTCTTGACTGCATATCTCTTAAATGTCAACATATACATGTGTGATTTAGTTTACGAAGATTTTTCAATGCCGAGAACCTCAATCAGAGAGTAAAAAAGGCGTAAGGTTCACAATGGTGTAAAATTAAAATGGGATATACCGGGCTAGGATTCGAGTTACAGGAACAAGGGCCAAACCAACCACCCAAGAATAGAATCGTCGAGCGAAAACACTCGACAACCTCCTAGAAGCAGCTTTTCATACCACCAGACCTTTCTCCATCAATTAGGAATCTGATGCCGTTACTAAACATATTCCTTAAATTGTAGCCATTTGTTGAGTGTTTTTTTAGTGTCTAATCCGCATATATATCACCATTGCCCTTGATTTTCTTGACTGTATATCTCTTAAATGTCAACATATACACGTGTGATTTAGTTTACGAAGATTTTTCAATGCCGAGAACCTCGATCAGAGAGTAAAAAAGGTGTAAGGTTCAGAATGGTGTAAAACTAAAATGGGATATACCGGGCTAGGATTCGATTTACAAGAACAAGGGCCAAACCAACCACCCAAGAATGGAATCGTCGAGCGAAAACACTTGACAACCTCCTAGAAACAACTTTTCTTGCCACCAGACCTTTCTCCGTCAATTAGGAATCTGATGCCGTCACTAAACACATTCCTTAAATTGTAGCCATTTGTTGAGTGTATTTTTTTGGTGTCTAATCCGCATATATATCACCATTGCCCTTGATTTTCTTGACTGTGTATCTCTTAAATATCAACATATACACGTGTGATTTAGTTTACGAAGATTTTTTAATGCCGGGAACCTCGATCTGAGGGGAAAAAAGGCGTAAGGTTCACAATGGTGTAAGATTAAAATGGGATATATCGGGCTAGGATTCGAGTTACAGGAACAAGGGCCAAACCAACCACCCAAGAATGGAATCGTCGAGCGAAAACACTTGACTACCTCCTAGATGCTGCTTTTCTTACCACCAGACCTTTCTCCATCAATTAGGAATCTGATGCTGTCACTAAACACATTCCTTAAATTGTAGCCATTTGTTGAGTGTTTTATTTTTGTGTCTAATCCGCATATATATCAGCATTGCCCTTGATTTTCTTGACTGTATATCTCTTAAATGTCAACATATACACGTGTGATTTAGTTTACGAATATTTTTCAATGCCGAGAACCTCGATCAGAGAGTAAAAAAGGTGTAAGGTTCACAATGGTGTAAAATTAAAATGGGATATACCGGGCTAGGATTCTAGTTACAGGAACAAGGGCCAAACCAACCACCCAAGAATGGAATCGTCGAGCGAAAACACTTGACAACCTCCTAGAAGCAGCTTTTCTTGCCACCAGACCTTTCTCCATCAATTAGGAATCTGATGCCGTCACTAAACACGTTCCTTAAATTGTAGCCATTTGTTGAGTGTTTTTTTTTGTGTCTAATCCGCATATATATCACCATTGCCCTTGATTTTCTTGACTGTATATCTCATAAATGTCAACATATACACGTGTGATTTAGTTTACGAAGATTTTTCAATGCCGAGAACCTCGATCAGAGAGTGAAAAAGGCGTAAGGTTCACAATGGTGTAAAATTAAAATGGGATATACCGGGCTAGGATTCTAGTTACAGGAACTAGGTCCAATCCAACCACCCAAGAATGGAATCGTCGAGCGAAAGGACTTGACAACCTCCTAGAAGCAGCTTTTCTTGCCACCAGACCTTTCTCCATCAATTAGGAATATGATGCCGTCACTAAACACATTCCTTAAATTGTAGCCATTTGTTGAGTGTATTTTTTTGGTGTCTAATCCGCATATATATCACCATTGCCCTTGATTTTCTTGACTGTGTATCTCTTAAATATCAACATATACATGTGTGATTTAGTTTACGAAGATTTTTTAATGCCGGGAACCTCGATCAGAGAGTAAAAAAGGTGTAAGGTTCAGAATGGTGTAAAATTAAAATGGGATATACCGGGCTAGGATTCGAGTTACAAGAACAAGGGCCAAACCAACCACCCAAGAATGGAATCGTCGAGCGAAAACACTTGACAACCTCCTAGAAACAACTTTTCTTGCCACCAGACCTTTCTCCGTCAATTAGGAATCTGATGCCGTCACTAAACACATTCCTTAAATTGTAGCCATTTGTTGAGTGTATTTTTTTGGTGTCTAATCCGCATATATATCACCATTGCCCTTGATTTTCTTGACTGTGTATCTCTTAAATATCAACATATACACGTGTGATTTAGTTTACGAAGATTTTTTAATGCCGGGAACCTCGATCTGAGGGGAAAAAAGGCGTAAGGTTCACAATGGTGTAAGATTAAAATGGGATATATCGGGCTAGGATTCGAGTTACAGGAACAAGGGCCAAACCAACCACCCAAGAATGGAATCGTCGAGCGAAAACACTTGACTACCTCCTAGATGCTGCTTTTCTTACCACCAGACCTTTCTCCATCAATTAGGAATCTGATGCTGTCACTAAACACATTCCTTAAATTGTAGCCATTTGTTGAGTGTTTTATTTTTGTGTCTAATCCGCATATATATCAGCATTGCCCTTGATTTTCTTGACTGTATATCTCTTAAATGTCAACATATACACGTGTGATTTAGTTTACGAATATTTTTCAATGCCGAGAACCTCGATCAGAGAGTAAAAAAGGTGTAAGGTTCACAATGGTGTAAAATTAAAATGGGATATACCGGGCTAGGATTCTAGTTACAGGAACAAGGGCCAAACCAACCACCCAAGAATGGAATCGTCGAGCGAAAACACTTGACAACCTCCTAGAAGCAGCTTTTCTTGCCACCAGACCTTTCTCCATCAATTAGGAATCTGATGCCGTCACTAAACACGTTCCTTAAATTGTAGCCATTTGTTGAGTGTTTTTTTTTTTGTGTCTAATCCGCATATATATCACCATTGCCCTTGATTTTCTTGACTGTATATCTCATAAATGTCAACATATACACGTGTGATTTAGTTTACGAAGATTTTTCAATGCCGAGAACCTCGATCAGAGAGTGAAAAAGGCGTAAGGTTCACAATGGTGTAAAATTAAAATGGGATATACCGGGCTAGGATTCTAGTTACAGGAACTAGGTCCAATCCAACCACCCAAGAATGGAATCGTCGAGCGAAATGACTTGACAACCTCCTAGAAGCAGCTTTTCTTGCCACCAGACCTTTCTCCATCAATTAGGAATATGATGCCGTCACTAAACACATTCCTTAAATTGTAGCCATTTGTTGAGAATTTTTTTTTTGTGTCTAATCCGCATATATATCACCATTGCCCTTGATTTTCTTGACTGTATATCTCTTAAATGTCAACATATACACATGTGATTTAGTTTACGAAGATTTTTCAATGCCGAGAACCTCGATCAGAGAGTAAAAAAGGCGTAAGGTTCACAATGGTGTAAAATTAAAATGGGAAATACCGGGCTAGGATTCGAGTTACCGGAACAAGGGCTAATCCAACCACCCAAGAATGGAATCGTCGAGCGAAAGGACTTGACAACCTCCTAAAACCAGCTTTTCTTGCCACCAGACCTTTCTCCATCAATTAGGAATATGATGCCGTCACTAAACACATTCCTTAAATTGTAGCCATTTGTTGAGAATTTTTTTTGTGTCTAATCCGCATATATAGCACCATTGCCCTTGATTTTCTTGACTGTATATCTCTTAAATGTCAACATATACACGTGTGATTTAGTTTACGAAGATTTTTCAATGCCGAGAACCTCGATCAGAGAGTAAAAAAGGCGTAAGGTTCACAATGGTGTAAAGTTAAAATGGGATATACCGAGCTAGGATTCGAGTTACAGGAACAAGGGCCAAACCAACCACCCAAGAATGGAATCGTCGAGCGAAAACTCTTGACAACCTCCTAGAAGCTGCTTTTCTTACCACCAGACCTTTCTCCATCAGTTAGGAATCTGATGCCGTCACTAAACACATTCCATAAATTGAAGCCATTTTTTGAGTGTTTTTTTTTGGTGTCTAATCCGCATATGTATCACCATTGCCCTTGATTTTCTTGACTGAATATCTTTTAAATGTCAATATATACACGTGTGATTTAGTTTACGAAGATTTTTCAATGCCGAGAACCTCAATTAGAGAGTAAAAAAGGCTTAAGGTTCACAATGGTGTAAAATTAAAATGGGATATACTGGGCTAGGATTCGAGTTACAGGAACAAGGCCAAACCAACCACCCAAGAATGGAATCGTCGAGCGAAAACACTTGACAACCTCCTAGAAGTAGCTTTTCTCACCACCATACCTTTCTCCATCAATTAGGAATCTGATGCCGTCACTAAACACATTCCTTAAATTGTAGCCATTTGTTGAGTGTTTTTTTGGTGTCTAATCCGCATATATATCACCATTGCCCTTGATTTTCTTGACTGTATATCTCTTAAATGTCAACATATACACGTGTGATTTAGTTTACGAAGATTTTTCAATACCGAGAACCTCGATCATAGACTAAAAAGGCGTAAGGTTCACAATGGTGTAAAATTAAAATGAGATATATCGGGCTAGGATTCGAGTTACAGGAACAAGGGCCAAACCAACCACCCAAGAACGGAATCGTCCAGCAAAAACACTTGACAACCTCCTAGAAGCAGCTTTTCTTGCCACCAGACCTTTCTCCATCAATTAGGAATTTGATGCCGTTACTAAACAAATTCCTTAAATTGTAGCCAGTTGTTGAGTGTTTTTTTTGGTTTCTTATCCGCATATATATCACCATTGCCCTTGATTTTCTTTAGTGTATATCTTTTAAATGTCAACATATACACGTGTGATTTAGTTTTCGAAGATTTTTCAATGCCGAGAAGCTCGATCAGAGAGTAAAAAAGGCGTAAGGTTCACAATGGTGTCAAATTAAAATGGGATATAACGGGCTAGGATTCGAGTTACAGGAAAAAGGGCCAAACAACCACCCAAGAATGGAATCGTCGAGCGAAAACACTTGACAACCTCCTAAAAGCAGCTTTTCTTGCCACCAGACCTTTCTCCATCAATTAGGAATCTGATGCCATCACTAAACACATTCTTTAAATTGTAGCCATTTGTTGAGTGATTTTTTTTGGTGTCTAATCCGCATATATATCACCATTGCCCTTGATTTTCTTGACTGCATATCTCTTAAATGTCAACATATACACGTGTGATTTAGTTTACGAAGATTTTTCAATGCCGAGAACCTCAATCAGAGAGGAAAAAAGGCGTAAGGTTCACAATGGTGTAAAATTAAAATTGGATATACCGGGCGAGGATTCGAGTTACAGGAACAAGGGCCAAACTAACCACCCTAGAATGGAATCGTCGAGCGAAAACACTTGACAACCTCCTAGAAGCAGCTTTTCTTACCACCAGACCTTTCTCCATCAATTAGGAATCTGACGCCGTGACTAAACACATTCCTTAAATTGAGGCCATTTGTTGAGTGTTTTTTTGGTGTCTAATCCGCATATATATCACCATTGCCCTTGATTTTCTTAACTGTATATCTCTTAAATGTCAACATATACACGTGTGATTTAGTTTACGAAGATTTTTCAATGCCGAGAACCTCAATTAGAAAGTAAAAAAGGCTTAAGGTTCACAATGGTGTAAAATTAAAATGGGATATACCGGGCTAGGATTCGAGTTACAGGAACAAGGCCAAACCAACCACCCAAGAATGGAATCGTCGAGCGAAAACACTTGACAACCTCCTAGAAGTAGCTTTTCTTACCACCATACCTTTCTCCATCAATTAGGAATCTGATGCCGTCACTAAACACATTCCTTAAATTGTAGCCATTTGTTGAGTGTTTTTTTTGGTGTCTAATCCGCATATATATCACCATTGCCCTTGATTTTCTTGACTGTATATCTCTTAAATGTCAACATATACACGTGTGATTTAGTTTACGAAGATTTTTCAATACCGAGAACCTCGATCAGAGACTAAAAAGGCGTAAGGTTCCCAATGGTGTAAAATTAAAATGGGATATATCGGGCTAGGATTCGAGTTACAGGAACAAGGGCCAAACCAACCACCCAAGAACGGAATCGTCCAGCAAAAACAATTGACAACCTCCTAGAAGCAGCTTTTCTTGCCACCAGACCTTTCTCCATCAATTAGGAATTTGATGCCGTTACTAAACAAATTCCTTAAATTGTAGCCAGTTGTTGAGTGTTTTTTTTGGTTTCTTAACCGCATATATATCACCATTGCCCTTGAGTTTCTTTACTGTATATCTTTTAAATGTCAACATATACACGTGTGATTTAGTTTTCGAAGATTTTTCAATGCCGAGAAGCTCGATCAGAGAGTAAAAAAGGTGAAAGGTTCACAATGGTGTCAAATTAAAATGGGATATAACGGGCTAGGATTCGAGTTACAGGAAAAAGGGCCAAACCAACCACCCAAGAATGGAATCGTCGAGCGAAAACACTTGACAACCTCCTAAAAGCAGCTTTTCTTGCCACCAGACCTTTCTCCATCAATTAGGAATCTGATGCCGTCACTAAACACATTCCTTAAATTGAGGCCATTTGTTGAGTGTTTTTTTGGTGTCTAATCCGCATATATATCACCATTGCCCTTGATTTTCTTAACTGTATATCTCTTAAATGTCAACATATACAGGTGTGATTTAGTTTACGAAGATTTTTCAATGCCGAGAACCTCTAACAGAGAGTAAAAAATGGCGTAAGGTTCATAATGGTGTCAAAATTAAAATGGGATATACCGGGCTAGGATTCGAGTTACAGGAACAAGGGCCAAACCAACCACCCAAGAATGGAATCGTCGAGCGAAAACACTTGACAACCTCCTAGAAACAACTTTTCTTGCCACCAGACCATTCTCCATCAATTAGGAATCTGATGTCGTCACTAAACACATTCCTTAAATTGTAGCCATTTGTTGAGTGTTTTTTTTGTGTCTAATCCGCATATATATCACCATTGCCCTTGATTTTCTTGACTGTATATCTCTTAAATATCAACATATACATAATCCGCATATATATCACCATTGCCCTTGATTTTCTTGAGTGTATATCTCTTAAATGTCAAAATATACACGTGTGATTTAGTTTACGAAGATTTTTCAATGCCGAGAACCTTGATCAAAGAGTAAAAAAGGCGTAAGGTTCACAATAGTGTAAAATTAAAATGGGATATACCGGGCTAGGATTCGAGTTACAGGAACAATGGCCAAACCAACCACCCAAGAATGGAATCGTCAAGCGAAAACACTTGACAACCTCCTAGAAGCAGCTTTTCTTTCACCAGACCTTTCTCCATCAATTAGGAATCTGATGCCGTCACTAAACACATTCCTTAAATTATAGCCATTTGTTGAGTATTTGTTTTTGGTGTCTAATCCGCATATATATCACCATTGCCCTTGATTTTCTTGATTGTATATCTCTTAAATATCAACATATACATAATCCATATATATATCAACATTTCCCTTGATTTTCTTGACTGTATATCTCTTAAATGTCAAAATATACACGTGTGATTTAGTTTACGAAGATTTTTCAATGCCGAGAACCTCGATCAGAGAGTAAAAAAGGCGTAAGGTTCACAATGGTGTAAAATTAAAATGGGAAATACCGGGCTAGTATTCGAGTTACAGGAACATGGGCCAAACAAACCACCCAAGAATGGAATCGTCGAGCGAAAACACTTGACAACCTCCTAGAAGCAGCTTTTCTTGCCACCAGACCTTTCTCCATCAATTAGGAATCTGATGCCGTCACTAAACACATTCCTTAAATTATAGCCATTTGTTGAGTGTTTTTTTTGTGTCTAATCCGCATATATATCACCATTGCCCTTGATTTTCTTGATTGTATATATCTAAAATGTCAACATATACACATGTGATTTAGTTTATGAAGATTTTTCAATGCCGAGAACCTCTATCAGAGAGTAAAAAAGGCGTAAGGTTCACAATTAGGAACAAGGGCCAAACCAACAACCTAAGCATGGAATCGTCGAGCGAAAACACTTGACAACTGCCTAGAAGCAGCTTTTCTTGCCACCAGACCTTTCTCCATCAATTAGGAATCTGATGCCGTCGCTAAACACATTCCTTAAATTGTAGCCAATTGTTGAGTGTTTTTTTTTGTGTCTAATCCGCATATATATCACCGTTGTCCTTGATTTTCTTGACTGTATATCTCTTAAATGTCAACATATACACGTGTGATTTAGTTTACGAAGATTTTTCAATTCCAAGAACCTCGATCAGAGAGTAAAAAAGGCGTAAGGTTCATAATGGTGTAAAATTAAAATGGGATATACCAGGCTAGGATTCGAGTTACAGGAACAAGGGCCAAACCAACCACCCAAGAATGGAATCGTCGAGCGAAAACACTTGACAACCTCCTAGAAACAACTTTTCTTGCCACCAGACCTTTCTCCATCAATTAGGAATCTGATGCCGTCACTAAACACATTCCTTAAAATGTAGCCATTTGTTGAGTGTTTTTTTTGTGTCGAATCCGCATATATATCATCATTGCCCTTGATTTCTTGACTGTATATCTCTTAAATATCAACATTTACATAATCCGCATATATATCACCATTGCCCTTGATTTTCTTGACTATATATCTCTTAAATGTCAAAATATACACGTGTGATTTAGTTTACGAAGATTTTTCAATGCCGAGAACCTCTATCAGAGAGTAAAAAAGGCGTAAGGTTCACAATGGTGTAAGATTAAAATGGGATATACCGGGCTAGGATTCGAGTTACAGGAACAAGGGCCAAACCAACCACCTAAGAATGGAATCGTCGAGCGAAAACACTTGACAACCTCCTAGAAGCAGCTTTTCTTGCCACCAGACCTTTCTCCATCAATTAGGAATCTGATGCCGTCACTAAACACATTCCTTAAATTGTAGCCATTTGTTAAGTGTTTTTTTTGGTGTCTAATCCGCATATATATCACCATTGCCCTTGATTTTCTTGACTGTATATCTCTTAAATATCAACATATACATAATCCGTATATATATCAACATTGCCCTTGATTTTCTTGACTGTATATCTCTTAAATGTCAAAATATACACGTGTGATTTAGTTTACGAATATTTTTCAATGCCGAGAACCTCGATCAGAGAGTAAAAAAGGCGTAAGGTTCATAATGGTGTAAAATTAAAATGGGATATACCAGGCTAGGATTCGAGTTACAGGAACAAGGGCCAAACCAACCACCCAAGAATGGAATCGTCGAGCGAAAACACTTGACAACCTCCTAGAAACAACTTTTCTTGCCACCAGACCTTTCTCCATCAATTAGGAATCTGATGCCGTCACTAAACACATTCCTTAAAATGTAGCCATTTGTTGAGTGTTTTTTTTTGTGTCGAATCCGCATATATATCATCATTGCCCTTGATTTCTTGACTGTATATCTCTTAAATATCAACATTTACATAATCCGCATATATATCACCATTGCCCTTGATTTTCTTGACTATATATCTCTTAAATGTCAAAATATACACGTGTGATTTAGTTTACGAAGATTTTTCAATGCCGAGAACCTCTATCAGAGAGTAAAAAAGGCGTAAGGTTCACAATGGTGTAAGATTAAAATGGGATATACCGGGCTAGGATTCGAGTTACAGGAACAAGGGCCAAACCAACCACCTAAGAATGGAATCGTCGAGCGAAAACACTTGACAACCTCCTAGAAGCAGCTTTTCTTGCCACCAGACCTTTCTCCATCAATTAGGAATCTGATGCCGTCACTAAACACATTCCTTAAATTGTAGCCATTTGTTGAGTGTTTTTTTTTGGTGTCTAATCCGCATATATATCACCATTGCCCTTGATTTTCTTGACTGTATATCTCTTAAATATCAACATATACATAATCCGTATATATATCAACATTGCCCCTGATTTTCTTGACTGTATATCTCTTAAATGTCAAAATATACACGTGTGATTTAGTTTACGAATATTTTTCAATGCCGAGAACCTCGATCAGAGAGTAAAAAAGGCGTAAGGTTCATAATGGTGTAAAATTAAAATGGGATATACCAGGCTAGGATTCGAGTTACAGGAACAAGGGCCAAACCAACCACCCAAGAATGGAATCGTCGAGCGAAAACACTTGACAACCTCCTAGAAACAACTTTTTTTGCCACAAGACCTTTCTCCATCAATTAGGAATCTGATGCCGTCACTAAACACATTCCTTAAAATGTAGCCATTTGTTGAGTGTTTTTTTTGGTGTCGAATCCGCATATATATCATCATTGCCCTTGATTTCTTGACTGTATATCTCTTAAATATCAACATTTACATAATCCGCATATATATCACCATTGCCCTTGATTTTCTTGACTATATATCTCTTAAATGTCAAAATATACACGTGTGATTTAGTTTACGAAGATTTTTCAATGCCGAGAACCTCTATCAGAGAGTAAAAAAGGCGTAAGGTTCACAATGGTGTAAGATTAAAATGGGATATACCGGGCTAGGATTCGAGTTACAGGAACAAGGGCCAAACCAACCACCTAAGAATGGAATCGTCGAGCGAAAACACTTGACAACCTCCTAGAAGCAGCTTTTCTTGCCACCAGACCTTTCTCCATCAATTAGGAATCTGATGCCGTCACTAAACACATTCCTTAAATTGTAGCCATTTGTTGAGTGTTTTTTTGGTGTGTAATCCACATATATATCACCATTGCCCTTGATTTTCTTGACTGTATATCTCTTAAATATCAACATATACATAATCCGTATATATATCAACATTGCCCTTGATTTTCTTGACTGTATATCTCTTAAATGTCAAAATATACACGTGTGATTTAGTTTACGAATATTTTTCAATGCCGAGAACCTCGATCAGAGAGTAAAAAAGGCGTAAGGTTCACAATGGTGTAAAATTAAAATGGGATATACCGGGCTAGGATTCGAGTTACAGGAACAAGGGCCAAACCAACCACCCAAGAATGGAATCGTCGAGCGAAAACACTTGACAACTTCCTAGAAGCAGCTTTTCTTGCCACCAGACCTTTCTCCATCAATTAGGAATCTGATGACGTCACTAAACACATTCCTTAAATTATAGCCATTTGTTGAGTGTTTTTTTTTGTCTAATCCGCATATATATCACCATTGCCCTTGATTTTCTTGATTATATATATCTAAAATGTCAACATATACACATGTGATTTAGTTTAGGAAGATTATTCAATGCCGAGAACCTCGATCAGAGAGTAAAAAAGGCGTAAGGTTCACAATGGTGTAAAATTAAAATGGGATATACCGGGCTAGGATTCGAGTTACATGAACAAGGGCAAAACCAACCACCCAAGAATGGAATCGTCGAGCGAAAACACTTGACAACTTCCTAGAAGCAGCTTTTCTTGCCACCAGACCTTTCTCCATCAATTAGGAATCTGATGCCGTCACTAAACACATTCCTTAAATTGTAGCCATTTGTTGAGTGTTTTTTTTTGATGTCTAATCCGCATATATATCACCATTGCCCTTGATTTTCTTGACTGTATATCTCTTAAATATCAACATATACATAATCCGTATATATATCAACATTGCCCTTGATTTTCTTGACTGTATATCTCTTAAATGCCAAAATATACACGTGTGATTTAGTTTACGAATATTTTTCAATGCCGAGAACCTCGATCAGAGAGTAAAAAAGGCGTAAGGTTCACAATGGTGTAAGATTAAAATGGGATATACCGGGCTAGGATTCGAGTTATAGGAACAAGGGCCAAACCAACCACCCAAGAATGAAATCGTCGAGCGAAAACACTTGACAACCTCCTCGAAGCAGCTTTTCATGCCACCAGACCTTTCTCCATCAATTAGGAATCTGATGCCGTCACTAAACACATTCCTTAAATTGTTGCCATTTGTTGAGTGTTTTTTTTTTGGTGTCTAATCCGCATATATATCACCATTGCCTTAGATTTTCTTGACTGTATATCTCTTAAATACCAACATATCACATGTGATTTAGTTTACGAAGATTTTTCAATGCCGAGAACCTCGATCAGAGAGTAAAAAAGGCGTAAGGTTCACAATGGTGTAAGATTAAAATGCGATATACCGGGCTAGGATTCGAGTTACAGGAACAAGGGCAAAACCAACCACCCAAGAATGGAATCGTCGAGCGAAAACACTTGACAACCTTCTAGAAGCAGCTTTTCTTGCCACCAGACCTTTCTCCATCAATTTGGAATCTGATGCTGTCACTAAACACATTCCTTAAATTATAGCCATTTGTTGAGTGTTTTTTTTGTGTCTAATCCGCATATATATCACCATTGCCCTTGATTTTATTGACTGTATATATCTTAAATGTCAACATATACACATGTGATTTAGTTTACGAAGATTTTTCAATGCCGAGAACCTCTATCAGAGAGTAAAAAAGACGTAAGGTTCACAATGGTGTAAAATTAAAATGGGATAAATCGGGCTAGGATTCGAGTTACAGGAACAAGGGCCAAACCAACAACCTAAGAATGGAATCGTCGAGCGAAAACACTTGACAACCGCCTAGAAGCAGCTTTTCTTGCCACCAGACCTTTCTCCTTCAATTAGGAATCTGATGCCGTCACTAAACACATTCCTTAAATTGTAGCCAATTGTTGAGTGTTTTTTTATGTCTAATCCGCATATATATCACCGTTGTCCTTGATTTTCTTGACTGTATATCTCTTAAATGTCAACATATACACGTGTGATTTAGTTTACGAAGATTTTTCAATTCCAAGAACCTCGATCAGAGAGTAAAAAAGGCGTAAGGTTCATAATGGTGTAAAATTAAAATGTGTTTTACCAGGCTAGGATTCGAGTTACAGGAACAAGGGCCAAACCAACCACCCAAGAATGGAATCGTCGAGCGAAAACACTTGACAACCTCCTAGAAACAACTTTTCTTGCCACCAGACCTTTCTCCATCAATTAGGAATCTGATGCCGTCACTAAACACATTCCTTAAAATGTAGCCATTTGTTGAGTGTTTTTTTTGGTGTCGAATCCACATATATATCATCATTGCCCTTGATTTCTTGACTATATATCTCTTAAATATCAACATTTACATAATCCGCATATATATCACCATTACCCTTGATTTTCTTGACTATATATCTCTTAAATGTCAAAATATACACGTGTGATTTAGTTTTCGAAGATTTTTCAATGCCGAGAACCTCTATCAGAGAGTAAAAAAGGCGTAAGGTTCACAATGGTGTAAGATTAAAATGGGATATACCGGGCTAGGATTCGAGTAACCGGAACAAGGGCCAAACCAACCACCCAAGAATGGAATTGTCGAGCGAAAACACTTGACAACCTCCTAGAAGCAGCTTTTCTTGCCACCAGACCTTTCTCCATCAATTAGGAATCTGATGCCGTCGCTAAACACATTCCTTAAATTGTAGCCATTTGTTGAGTGTGTTTTTTTGTTTCTAATCCGCATATATATCACCATTGCCCTTGATTTTCTTGACTGTATATATCTAAAATATCAACATATACACTTGTGATTTAGTTTACGAAGATTTTTCAATGCCGAGAACCTCTATCAGAGAGTAAAAAAGGCGTAAGGTTCACAATGGTGTAAGATTAAAATGGGATATACCGGGCTAGGATTCGAGTTACAGGAACAAGGGCCAAACCAACCACCCAAGAATGAAATCGTCGAGCGAAAACACTTGACAACCTCCTCGAAGCAGCTTTTCATGCCACCAGACCTTTCTCCATCAATTAGGAATCTGATGCCGTCACTAAACACATTCCTTAAATTGTTGCCATTTGTTGAGTGTTTTTTTTTTGGTGTCTAATCCGCATATATATCACCATTGCCTTAGATTTTCTTGACTGTATATCTCTTAAATATCAACATATCACGTGTGATTTAGTTTACGAAGATTTTTCAATGCCGAGAACCTCGATCATAGAGTAAAAAAGGCGTAAGGTTCACAATGGTGTAAGATTAAAATGGGATATACAGGGCTAGGATTCGAGTTACAGGAACAAGGGCCAAACCAACCACCCAAGAATGGAATCGTCGAGCGAAAACACTTGACAACCTCCTTGAAGCAGCTTTTCTTGCCACCAGACCTTTCTCCATCAATTAGGAATCTGATGCCGTCACTAAACACAATCCTTAAATTGTAGCCATTCGTTGAGTGTTTTTTTTTGTGTCTAATCCGCATATATATCACTATTGCCCTTGATTTTCTTGACTGATGTCAACATATACACGTGTGATTTAGTTTACGAAGATTTTTCAATGCCGAGAACCTCGACCAGAGAGTAAAAAAGGCGTAAGGTTCACAATGGTGTAAGATTAAAATGGGATATACCGGGCTAGGATTCGAGTTACAGGAACAAGGGCCAAACCAACCACCCAAGAATGGAATCGTCGAGCGAAAACACTTGACAACCTCCTAGAAGCAGCTTTTCTTGCCACCAGACCTTTCTCCATTAATTAGGAATCTGATGCCGTCACTAAACACATTCCTTAACTTTTAGCCATTTATTGAGTGTTTTTTTTGGTGTCTAATCCGCATATATATCACCATTGCCCTTGATTTTCTTGACTGTATAACTCTTAAATATCAACCTATACACGTGTGATTTAGTTTACCAAGATTTTTCAATGCCGAGAACCTCTATCAGAGAGTAACAAAGGCGTAAGGTTTACAATGGTGTAAAATTAAAATGGGATATACCTGGCTAGGATTCGAGTTACAGGAACAAGGGCCAAACCAACCACCCAAGAATGGAATCGTCGAGCGAAAATACTTGACAACCTCCTAGAAGCAGCTTTTCTTGTCCCAAGACCTTTCTCCATCAATTAGGAATCCGATGCCATCACTAAACACATTCCTTAAATTGTAGCCATTTGTTGAGTGTTTTTTTTTTGTGTCTAATCCGCATATATATCACCATTGCCCATGATTTTCTTGATTGTATATCTCTTAAATATCAACATATACACGTGTGATTTACTTTACGAAGATTTTTCAATGCCGAGAACCTCGATCAGAGAGTAAAAAAGGCGTAAGGTTCACAATGGTGTAAAATTAAAATGGTATATACCGGGCTAGGTTTCGAGTCACAATAACAAGGGCTAAACCAACCACCCAAGAATGGAATCGTCGAGCGAAAACACTTGACAACCTCCTAGAAGCAACTTTTCCTGCCACCAGACCTTTCTCCATCAATTAGGAATCTGATGCCGTCGCTAAACACATTCCATAAATTGTAGCCATTTGTTGAGTGTTTTTTTTTGGTGTCTAATTCGAATATATATCAACATTGCCCGTGATTTTCTTGACTATATATCTCTTAAATGTCAACATATACACGTGTGATTTAGTTTACAAAGATTTTTCAATGCCGAGAACCTCGATCAGGGAGTAAAAAAGGCGTTAGGTTCACAATGGTGTAAAATTAAAATGGGATATACCGGTCTAGGATTCGAGTTACAGGAACAAGGGCCAAACCAACCACCCAAGTATGGAATCGTCGAGCGAGAACACTTGACAACCTCCTAGAAGCAGCTATTCTTGCCACCAGACCTTTCTCCATCAATTACGAATCTGATGTAGTCACTAAACACATTCCTTAAATTGTAGCCAATTGTTGAGTGTTTTTTTTGGTGTCTAATCCGCATATATATCACCATTGCCCTTGATTTTCTTGAATGTATATCTCTTAAATGTCAACATATACACGTGTGATTTAGTTTACGAAGATTTTTCAATGCCGAGAACCTCGATCAGAGAGTAAAAAAGCGTAAGGTTCACAATGGTGTAAGATTAAAATGGGATATACCGGGCTAGTTTTCGAGTTACAGGAACAAGGGCCAAACCAATGGGATATATCGGGCTAGGATTCGAGTTACAGGAACAAGAGCCAAACCGACCACCCAAGAATGGAATCGTCGAGCGAAAACACTTGACAACCTCCTAGAAGCAGCTTTTCTTGCCACCAGACCTTTCTCCATCAATAAGGAATCTGGTACCGTCACTAAACACATTCCTTAAATTGTTGCCATTCGTTGAGTGTTTTTTTTTTGGTTTCTAATCCGCATATATAGCAACATTACCCTTGATTTTCTTGACTGCATATCTCTTAAATATCAACATATACACGTGTGATTTAGTTTACGAAGATTTTTCAACGCCGAGAACCTCGATCAGAGAGTAAAAAAGGCGTAAGGTTCACAATGATGTAAGATTAAAATGGGATATACCGGGCTTGGATTCGAGTTACAGGAGCAAGGGCCAAACCAAATACCCAAGAATGGAATGGTCGAGCGAAAACACTTGACAACCTCCTTGAAGCAGCTTTTCTTGCCCCGAGACCTTTCTCCATTAATTAGGAATCTGATGCCGTCACTAAACACATTCCTTAAGTTGTAGCTATTTGTTGAGTGTTTTTTTTGGTGTGTAATCCACATATATATCACCATTGCCCTTGATTTTCTTGACTGTATAACTCTTAAATATCAACCTATACAAGTGTGATTTAGTTTACGAAGATTTTTCAATGCCGAGAACCTCGATCAGAGAGTAAAAAAGGCGTAAGGTTTACAATGGTGTAAAATTAAAATGGGATATACCGGGCTAGGATTCGAGTTACAGGAACAAGGGCCAAACCAACCACCCAAGAATGGAATCGTCGAGCGAAAATACTTGACAACCTCCTAGAAGCAGCTTTTCTTGCCCCCAGACCTTTCCCCATCAATTAGGAATCTGATGCCGTCACTAAACACATTCCTTAAATTGTAGCCATTTGTTGAGTGTTTTTTTTGTGTCTAATCCGCATATATATCACCATTGCCCTTGATTTTCTTGATTGTATATCACTTAAATATCAACATATACACGTGTGATTTTCTTTACGAAGATTTTTCAATGCCGAGAACCTCGATCATAGAGTAAAAAAGGCGTAAGGTTCACAATGGTGTAAAATTAAAATGGGATATACCGGGCTAGGTTTTGAGTCACAATAACAAGGGCTAAACCAACCACCCAAGAATGGAATCGTCGAGCGAAAACACTTGACAACCTCCTAGAAGCAACTTTTCTTGCCACCAGACCTTTCTCCATCAATTAGGAATCTGATGCCGTCACTAAACACATTCCGTAAATTGTAGCCATTTGTTGTGTGTTTTTTTTTGGTGTCTAATCCGCATATATATCACCATTGCCCTTGATTTTCTTGACAGTATATCTCTTAAATATCAACATATACACGTGTGATTTAGTTTAGGAAGATTTTTCAATGCCGAGAACCTCGATCAGAGAGTAAAAAAGGCGTAAGGTTCACAATGGTGTAAAATTAAAATGGGATATACCGGGCTAGGATTCGAGTTACAGGAACAAGGGCCAAACCAACCACCCAAGAATGGAATCGTCGAGCGAGAACACTTAACAACCTCCTAGAAGCAGCTATTCTTGCCACCAGACCTTTCTCCATCAATTAGGAATCTGATGTCGTCACTAAACACATTCCTTAAATTGTAGCCATTTGTTGAGTGTTTTTTTTTGTGTCTAATCCGCATATATATCACCATTGCCCTTGATTTTCTTGAATGTATATCTCTTAAATGTCAACATATACACGTGTGATTTAGTTTACGAAGATTTTTCAATTCCGAGAACCTCGATCAGAGAGTAAAAAAGCGTAAGGTTCACAATGGTGTAAGATTAAAATGGGATATAGCGGGCTAGTTTTAGAGTTACAGGAACAAGGGCCAAACCAATGGGATATACCGGGCTAGGATTCGAGTTACAGGAACAAGGGCCAAACCGACCACCCAAGAATGGAATCGTCTAGCGAAAACACTTGACAACCTCCTAGAAGCAGCTTTTCTTACCACCAGACCTTTCTCTATCAATAAGGAATCTGATGCCGTCACTAAACACATTCCTTAAATTGTTGCCATTTGTTGAGTGTTTTTTTTTGGGTTTCTAATCCGCATATATATCAACATTGCCCTTGATTTTCTTGACTGTATATCTCTTAAATATCAACATATACACGTGTGATTTAGTTTACGAAGATTTTTCAACGCCGAGAACCTCGATCAGAGAGTAAAAAAGGCGTAAGGTTCACAATGGTGAAAAATTAAAATGGGATATACCGGGCTAGGATTCGAGTTACACGAACAAGGGCCAAACCAACCACCCAAGAATCGAATCGTCGAGCGAAAACACTTGACAACCTCCTAGAAGCTGCTTTTCTTGCCACCAGACCTTTCTCCATCAATTAGGAATCTGATGCCGTCTCTAAACACATATCTTAAATTGTAGCCATTTGTTGAGTGTTTTTTTTTTGTGTCTAATCCGCATACATATCACCATTGCCCTTGATTTTCTTGACTGTATATCTCTTAAATGTTAACATATACACGTGTGATTTAGTTTACGAAGATTTTTCAATGCCGAGAACCTCGATCAGAGAGTAAAAAAGGCGTAAGGTTCACAATGGTGTAAGATTAAAATGGGATATACCGGGCTAGGATTCTAGTTACAGGAACCAGGGCCAAACCAACCACCCAAGAATGGAATCGTCAAGCGAAAACTCTTGACAACCTCCTAGAAGCAGTTTTTCTTCCCACCAGACTTTTCGCCATCAATTAGGAATCTGATGCCGTCACTAAACACATTCCTTAAATTGTAGCCATTTGTTGAGTGTTTTTTTTGGTGTCTAATCCGCATATATATCACCATTGCCCTTGATTTTCTTGACAGTATATCTCTTAAATGTCAACATATATACGTGTGATTTAGTTTACGGAGATTTTTCAATGCCGAGAACCTCGATCAGAGAGTAAAAAAGGCGCAAGGTTCACAATGTTGTAAAATTAAAATGGGATATACCAGGCTAGGATTCGAGTTACAGGAACAAGGGCCAAACCAACCACCCAAGAATGGAAACTTCGAGCGAAAACACTTGACAACCTCCGAGATCAGCTTTTCTTACCCCCAGACCTTTCTCCATCAATTAGGAATCTGATGCCATCACTAATCACATTCCTTAAATTGTAGCAATTTGTTGAGTGTTTTTTTTGGTGTCTAATTCGCATATATATCACCATTACCCTTGATTTTCTTGACTGTATATCTCTTAAATGTCAACATATAAACATGTGATTTAGTTTACGAAGATTTTTCATTGCCGAGAACCTCGATCAGAGAGTAAAAAAGGCGTAAGGTTCACAATGTTGTAAGATTAAAATGGGATATACCGGGCTAGGATTCGAGTTACAGGAACAAGGGCCAAACAAACCACCCAAGAATGGAATCGTCGAGCGAAAGCACTTGACAACCTCCTAGAAGCAGCTTTTCTTGCCAACAGTCCTTTCTCCATCAATTAGGAATCTGATGTCGTCACTAAACACATTACTTAAATTGTAGCCATTTGTTAAGTGTTTTTTTTGGTGTGTAATCCGCATATATATCACCATTACCCTTGATTTTCTTGACTGTATATCTCTTAAATATCAATATATAGACGTGTGATTTAGTTTCGAAGATTTTTCAGTGCCGAAAACCTCGATCAGAGAGTAAAAAAGGCTTAAGGTTCACAATGGTGTAAAATTAAAATGGGATATACCGGGCTAGGATTCGAGTTACAGGAACAAGGGCCAAACCAACCACCCAAGAATGGAATCGTCGAGCGAAAACACTTGACAACCTCCTAGAAGCATCTTTTCTTGCCACCATACCTTTCTCCATCAATTAGGAATCTGATGCCGTCACTAAACACATTCCTTAAATTGTAGCCATTTGTTGAGTGTTTCTTTTGGTGTCTAATCCGCAAATATATCACCATTGCCCTTGATTTTCTTGACTGTATATCTCTTAAATATCAATATATACATGTGTGATTTAGTTTACGAAGATTTTTCAATGTCGAGAACCTCGATGAGAGATTAAAAAAGGCGTAAGGTTCATAATGGTGTATGATTAAAATGAGATATACCGGGCTAGGATTCGAGTTACAGGAACAAGGGCCAAACCAACCACCCAAGAATGGAATCCTCGAGCGAAAACACTTGACAACCTCCTACAAGCAGCTTTTCTTGTCACCAGACCTTTCTCCATCAATTAGGAATCTGATGCCGTCACTAAACACATTCCTTAAATTGTAGCCATTTGTTGAGTGTTTTTTTGGTGTCTAATCCGCATATATATCAATATTGCCCTTGATTTTCTTGACTGTATATTTCTTAAATATCAACATATACATGTGTGATTTAGTTTACGAAGATTTTTCAATGCCGAGAACCTCGATCGGAGAGTAAAAAAGGCGTAAGGTTCACAATGGTGTAAAATTAAAATGGGATATACCGGGCTAGGATTCGAGTTACAGGAACAAGGGCCAAACCAACCACCCAAGAATGGAATCGTCGAGCGAAAACACTTGATAACCTCCTAGAAGCAGCTTTTTTTGCCACCAGACCTTTCTCCATCAATTAGGAATCTGATGCCGTCACTAAACACATTCCTTAAATTGTAGCCATTTGTGAGTGTTTTTTTTTTTGTGTCTAATCCGCATATATATCACCATTGCCCTTGATTTTCTTGACTGTTTATCTCTTAAATGTCAACATACAAACATGTTATTTAGTTTACGAATATTTTTCAATGCCGAGAACCTCGATCAGAGAGTAAAAAAGGTGTAAGGTTCACAATGGTGTAAGATTAAAATGGGATATACCGGGCTAGGATTCGAGTTACAGGAACAAGGGCCAAACCAACCACCCAAGAATGCAATCGTCGAGCGAAAACACTTGACAACCTCCTAGAAGCAGCTTTTCTTGCCACCAGACCTTTGTCCATCAATTAGGAATCTGATGCCGTCACTAAACACATTCCTTAAATTGTAGCCATTTGTTGAGTGTTTTTTTTGGTGTCTAATCCGCATATATATCACCATTGCCCTTGATTTTCTTGACTGTATATCTCTTAAATATCAACATTTACACGTGTGATTTAGTTTATGAAGATTTTTTAATGCCGAGAACCTCGATCAGAGAGTAAAAAGACGTAAGGTTCACAATGGTGTAAGATTAAAATGGGATATACCGGGCTAGGATTCGAGTTACAGGAACAAGGGCCAAACCAACCACCCAAGAATGGAATCGTCGAGCGAAAACACTTGACAACATCCTAGAAGCAGCTTTTCTTGCCGCCAGACCTTTCTCCATCAATTAGGAATCTGATGCCGTCACTAAACACATTCCTTAAATTGTTGCCATTTGTTGAGTGTTTTTTTTGGTGTCTAATCCGCATATATATCACCATTGCACTTGATTTTCTTGACTGTATCTCTCTTAAATATCAACATATACACGTGTGATTTAGTTTACGAAGATTTTTCAATGCCGAGAACCTCGATCAGAGAGTAAAAAGGCGTAAGGTTCGCAATGGTGTAAAATTAAAATGGAATATACCGGGCTAGGATTCGAGTTACAGGAACAAGGGCCAAACCAACCACCCAAGAATGGAATCGTCGAGCGAAAACAGTTGACAACCTCCTAGAAGCAGCTTTTCTTGCCACCAGACCTTTCTCCATCAATTAGGAATCTGATGCCGTCACTAAACACATTCCTTAAATTGTTGCCATTTGTTGAGTGTTTTTTTTGGTGTCTAATCCGCATATATATCACCATTGCACTTGATTTTCTTGACTGTATATCTCTTAAATATCAACATATACACATGTGATTTAGTTTACAAAGATTTTTCAATGCCGAGAACATCGATCAGAGAGTAAAAAAGGCGTAAGGTTCACAATGGTGTAAAATTAAAATGGGATATACCGGGCTAGGTTTCGAGTTACAGGAACAAGGGCCAAACCAACCACCCAAGAATGGAATCGTCGAGCGAAAACAATTGACAACCTCCTAGAAGCAGTTTTTCTTCCCACCAGACTTTTCGCCATCAATTAGGAATCTGATGCCGTCACTAAACACATTCCTTAAATTGTAGCCATTTGTTGAGTGTTTTTTTTGGTGTCTAATCCGCATATATATCACCATTGCCCTTGATTTTCTTGACAGTATATCTCTTAAATGTCAACATATATACGTGTGATTTAGTTTACGGAGATTTTTCAATGCCGAGAACCTCGATCAGAGAGTAAAAAAGGCGCAAGGTTCACAATGTTGTAAAATTAAAATGGGATATACCAGGCTAGGATTCGAGTTACAGGAACAAGGGCCAAACCAACCACCCAAGAATGGAAACTTCGAGCGAAAACACTTGACAACCTCCGAGATCAGCTTTTCTTACCCCCAGACCTTTCTCCATCAATTAGGAATCTGATGCCATCACTAATCACATTCCTTAAATTGTAGCAATTTGTTGAGTGTTTTTTTTGGTGTCTAATTCGCATATATATCACCATTACCCTTGATTTTCTTGACTGTATATCTCTTAAATGTCAACATATAAACATGTGATTTAATTTACGAAGATTTTTCATTGCCGAGAACCTCGATCAGAGAGTAAAAAAGGCGTAAGGTTCACAATGTTGTAAGATTAAAATGGGATATACCGGGCTAGGATTCGAGTTACAGGAACAAGGGCCAAACAAACCACCCAAGAATGGAATCGTCGAGCGAAAGCACTTGACAACCTCCTAGAAGCAGCTTTTCTTGCCAACAGTCCTTTCTCCATCAATTAGGAATCTGATGTCGTCACTAAACACATTACTTAAATTGTAGCCATTTGTTAAGTGTTTTTTTTGGTGTGTAATCCGCATATATATCACCATTACCCTTGATTTTCTTGACTGTATATCTCTTAAATATCAATATATAGACGTGTGATTTAGTTTCGAAGATTTTTCAGTGCCGAAAACCTCGATCAGAGAGTAAAAAAGGCTTAAGGTTCACAATGGTGTAAAATTAAAATGGGATATACCGGGCTAGGATTCGAGTTACAGGAACAAGGGCCAAACCAACCACCCAAGAATGGAATCGTCGAGCGAAAACACTTGACAACCTCCTAGAAGCATCTTTTCTTGCCACCATACCTTTCTCCATCAATTAGGAATCTGATGCCGTCACTAAACACATTCCTTAAATTGTAGCCATTTGTTGAGTGTTTCTTTTGGTGTCTAATCCGCAAATATATCACCATTGCCCTTGATTTTCTTGACTGTATATCTCTTAAATATCAATATATACATGTGTGATTTAGTTTACGAAGATTTTTCAATGTCGAGAACCTCGATGAGAGATTAAAAAAGGCGTAAGGTTCATAATGGTGTATGATTAAAATGAGATATACCGGGCTAGGATTCGAGTTACAGGAACAAGGGCCAAACCAACCACCCAAGAATGGAATCCTCGAGCGAAAACACTTGACAACCTCCTACAAGCAGCTTTTCTTGTCACCAGACCTTTCTCCATCAATTAGGAATCTGATGCCGTCACTAAACACATTCCTTAAATTGTAGCCATTTGTTGAGTGTTTTTTTGGTGTCTAATCCGCATATATATCAATATTGCCCTTGATTTTCTTGACTGTATATTTCTTAAATATCAACATATACATGTGTGATTTAGTTTACGAAGATTTTTCAATGCCGAGAACCTCGATCAGAGAGTAAAAAAGGCGTAAGGTTCACAATGGTGTAAAATTAAAATGGGATATACCGGGCTAGGATTCGAGTTACAGGAACAAGGGCCAAACCAACCACCCAAGAATGGAATCGTCGAGCGAAAACACTTGATAACCTCCTAGAAGCAGCTTTTTTTGCCACCAGACCTTTCTCCATCAATTAGGAATCTGATGCCGTCACTAAACACATTCCTTAAATTGTAGCCATTTGTGAGTGTTTTTTTTTTTTGTGTCTAATCCGCATATATATCACCATTGCCCTTGATTTTCTTGACTGTTTATCTCTTAAATGTCAACATACAAACATGTTATTTAGTTTACGAATATTTTTCAATGCCGAGAACCTCGATCAGAGAGTAAAAAAGGTGTAAGGTTCACAATGGTGTAAGATTAAAATGGGATATACCGGGCTAGGATTCGAGTTACAGGAACAAGGGCCAAACCAACCACCCAAGAATGCAATCGTCGAGCGAAAACACTTGACAACCTCCTAGAAGCAGCTTTTCTTGCCACCAGACCTTTGTCCATCAATTAGGAATCTGATGCCGTCACTAAACACATTCCTTAAATTGTAGCCATTTGTTGAGTGTTTTTTTTGGTGTCTAATCCGCATATATATCACCATTGCCCTTGATTTTCTTGACTGTATATCTCTTAAATATCAACATTTACACGTGTGATTTAGTTTATGAAGATTTTTTAATGCCGAGAACCTCGATCAGAGAGTAAAAAGACGTAAGGTTCACAATGGTGTAAGATTAAAATGGGATATACCGGGCTAGGATTCGAGTTACAGGAACAAGGGCCAAACCAACCACCCAAGAATGGAATCGTCGAGCGAAAACACTTGACAACATCCTAGAAGCAGCTTTTCTTGCCGCCAGACCTTTCTCCATCAATTAGGAATCTGATGCCGTCACTAAACACATTCCTTAAATTGTTGCCATTTGTTGAGTGTTTTTTTTGGTGTCTAATCCGCATATATATCACCATTGCACTTGATTTTCTTGACTGTATCTCTCTTAAATATCAACATATACACGTGTGATTTAGTTTACGAAGATTTTTCAATGCCGAGAACCTCGATCAGAGAGTAAAAAGGCGTAAGGTTCGCAATGGTGTAAAATTAAAATGGAATATACCGGGCTAGGATTCGAGTTACAGGAACAAGGGCCAAACCAACCACCCAAGAATGGAATCGTCGAGCGAAAACAGTTGACAACCTCCTAGAAGCAGCTTTTCTTGCCACCAGACCTTTCTCCATCAATTAGGAATCTGATGCCGTCACTAAACACATTCCTTAAATTGTTGCCATTTGTTGAGTGTTTTTTTTGGTGTCTAATCCGCATATATATCACCATTGCACTTGATTTTCTTGACTGTATATCTCTTAAATATCAACATATACACATGTGATTTAGTTTACAAAGATTTTTCAATGCCGAGAACATCGATCAGAGAGTAAAAAAGGCGTAAGGTTCACAATGGTGTAAAATTAAAATGGGATATACCGGGCTAGGTTTCGAGTTACAGGAACAAGGGCCAAACCAACCACCCAAGAATGGAATCGTCGAGCGAAAACAATTGACAACCTCCTAGAAGCAGCTTTTCTTGCCACCAGACCTTTCTCCATCAATTAGGAATCTCATACCGTCACTAAACACATTCCTTAAATTGTAGCCATTTGTTGAGTGTTTTTTTTTTGGTGTCTAATCCGCATATATATCACCATTGCCCTTGATTTTCTTGACTGTATATCTCTTAAATGTCAACATATAAACGTGTGATTTAGTTTACGAATATTTTTCAATGCCGAGAACCTCGATCAGAGAGTAAAAAAGGCGTAAGGTTCACAATGGTGTAAGATTAAAATGGGATATATCGGGCTTGGATTCGAGTTACAGGAACAAGGGCCAAACCAACCTCCCAAGAATGGAATCGTCGAGCGAAAACACTTGACAACCTCCTAGAAGCAGCTTTTCTTGCCACCAGACCTTTCTCCATCAATTAGGAATCTGATGCCGTCACTAAACACATTCCTTAAATTGTTGCCATTTGTTGAGTGTTTTTTTTGGTGTCTAATCCGCATATATATCACCATTGCACTTGATTTTCTTGACTGTATATCTCTTAAATATCAACATATACACGTGTGATTTAGTTTACGAAGATTTTTCAATGCCGAGAACCTCGATCAGAGAGTAAAAAAGGCGTAAGGTTCGCAATGGTGTAAAATTAAAATGGAATATACCGGGCTAGGATTCGAGTTACAGGAACAAGGGCCAAACCAACCACCCAAGAATGGAATCGTCGAGCGAAAACAGTTGACAACCTCCTAGAAGCAGCTTTTCTTGCCACCAGACCTTTCTCCATCAATTAGGAATCTGATGCCGTCACTAAACACATTCCTTAAATTGTTGCCATTTGTTGAGTGTTTTTTTAGGTGTCTAATCCGCATATATATCACCATTGCACTTGATTTTCTTGACTGTATATCTCTTAAATATCAACATATACACATGTGATTTAGTTTACAAAGATTTTTCAATGCCGAGAACCTCGATCAGAGAGTAAAAAAGGCGTAAGGTTCACAATGGTGTAAAATTAAAATGGGATATACCGGGCTAGGTTTCGAGTTACAGGAACAAGGGCCAAACCAACCACCCAAGAATGGAATCGTCGAGCGAAAACAATTGACAACCTCCTAGAAGCAGCTTTTCTTGCCACCAGACCTTTCTCCATCAATTAGGAATCTCATACCGTCACTAAACACATTCCTTAAATTGTAGCCATTTGTTGAGTGTTTTTTTTTTGGTGTCTAATCCGCATATATATCACCATTGCCCTTGATTTTCTTGACTGTATATCTCTTAAATGTCAACATATAAACGTGTGATTTAGTTTACAAATATTTTTCAATGCCGAGAACCTCGATCAGAGAGTAAAAAAGGCGTAAGGTTCACAATGGTGTAAGATTAAAATGGGATATACCGGGCTAGGATTCGAGTTTCAGGAACAAGGGCCAAACCAACCACCCAAGAATGCAATCGTCGAGCGAAAACACTTGACAACCTCCTAGAAGCAGCTTTTCTTGCCACCAGACCTTTCTCCATCAATTAGGAATCTGATGCTGTCACTAAACACATTCCTTAAATTGTTGCCATTTGTTGAGTGTTTTTTTTGGTGTCTAATCCGCATATATATCACCATTGCACTTGATTTTCTTGACTGTATATCTCTTAAATATCAACATATACACTTGTGATTTAGTTTACGAAGATTTTTCAATGCCGAGAACCTCGATCAGAGAGTAAAAAAGGCGTAAGGTTCACAATGGTGTAAAATTAAAATGGGATATACCGGGCTAGGATTCGAGTTACAGGAACAAGGGCCAAACCAACCACCCAAGAATGGAATCGTCGAGCGAAAACAGTTGACAACCTCCTAGAAGCAGCTTTTCTTGCCACCAGACCTTTCTCCATCAATTAGGAATCTGATGCCGTCACTAAACACATTCCATAAATTGTTGCCATTTGTTGAGTGTTTTTTTTGGTGTCTAATCCGCATATATATCACCATTGCACTTGATTTTCTTGACTGTATATCTCTTAAATATCAACATATACACGTGTGATTTAGTTTACAAAGATTTTTCAATGCCGAGAACCTCGATCAGAGAGTAAAAAAGGCGTAAGGTTCACAATGGTGTAAAATTAAAATGGGATATACTGGGCTAGGATTCGAGTCACAGGAACAAGGCCCAAACCAACCACCCAAGAATGGAATCGTCGAGCGAAAACAATTGACAACCTCCTAGAAGCAGCTTTTCTTGCCACCAGACATTTCTCCATCAATTAGGAATCTGATACCGTCACTAAACACATTCCTTAAATTGTAGCCATTTGTTGAGTGTTTTTTTGGTGTCTAATCCGCATATATATCACCATTGCCCTTGATTTTCTTGACTGTATATCTCTTAAATGTCAACATATAAACGTGTCATTTAGTTTACGAATATTTTTCAATGCCGAGAACCACGATCAGAGAGTAAAAAAGGCATAAGGTTCGCAATGGTGTAAGATTAAAATGGGATATACCGGGCTAGGATTCGAGTTACAGGAACAAGGGCCAAACCAACCACCCAAGAATGCAATCGTCGAGCGAAAACACTTGACAACCTCCTAGAAGCAGCTGTTCTTGCCACCCGACCTTTGTCCATCAATAAGGAATCTGATGCCGTCACTAAACACATTCCTTAAATTGTAGCCATTTGTTGAGTGTTTTTTTTTTGGTGTCTAATCCGCATATATATCACCATTGCCCTTGATTTTCTTGACTGTATATCTCTTAAATATCAACATATACACGTGTGATTTAGTTTATGAAGATTTTTCAATGTCGAGAACCTCGATCAGAGAGTAAAAAAGATGTAAGGTTCACAATGGTGTAAGATTAAAATGAGATATTCCGGGCTAGGATTCGAGTTACAGGAACAAAGGCCAAACCAACCACCCAAGAATGCAATCGTCGAGCGAAAACACTTGACAACCTCCTAGAAGCAGCTTTTCTTGCAACCAGACCTTTCTCCATCAATTAGAAATCTGATGCCGTCACTAAACACATTCCTTAAATTGTAGCCATTTGTTGAGTGTTTATTTTGGTGTCTAATCCGCATATATATCACCATTGCCCTTGATTTTCTTGACTGTATATCTCTTAAATGTCAACATATACACGTGTGATTTAGTTTACGAAGATTTTTCAATGCCGAGAACCTCGATCAGAGAGTAAAAAGGCGTAAGGTTCACAATGGTATAAAATTAAAATGGGATATACCAGGCAAGGATTTGAGTTACAGGAACAAGGACCAAACCAACCACCCAAGAATGGAATCGTCGAGCGAAAACAGTTGCAACCTCCTAGAAGCAGCTTTTCTTGCCACCAGCCCTTTCTTCATCAATTAGGAATCTAATGCCGTCACTAAACACATTACTTAAATTATAGCCATTTGTTGAGTGTTTTTTTTTTTTTTATGTCTAATCCACATATATATCACCATTACCCTTGATTTTCTTGACAGTATATCTCTTAAATATCAACATATACACGTGTGATTTAGTTTAGGAAGATTTTTCAATGCCGAGAACTTCGATCAGAGAGTAAAAAATGCGTAAGGTTCACAATGGTGTAAAATTAAAATGGGATATACCGGGCTAGGATTCGAGTTACAGGAACAAGGGCCAAACCAACCACCCAATAATGGAATCGTCGAGCGAAAACACTTAACAACCTCCTAGAAGCAGCTTTTCTTGCCACCAGACCTTTCTCCATCAATTAGGAATCTGATGCCGTCACTAAACACATTCCTTAAATTGTAGCTATTTGTTGAGTGTTTTTTTTTGGAGTCTAATCCGCATATATATCACCATTGCCCTTGATTTTCTTGACTGTATAACTCTTAAATATCATCATATACACGTGTGATATAGTTTACGAAGATTTTTCAATGCCGAGAACCTCGATCAGAGAGTAAAAAAGGCGTAAGGTTCAAAATGGTGTAAGATTAAAATGGGATATACCGGGCTAGGATTCGAGTTACAGGAACAAGGGCCAAACCAACCACCCAATAATGGAAGCGTCGAGCGAAAACACTTGACAACCTCCTAGAAGCAGCTTTTCTTGCCACCAGACCTTTCTCCATCAATTAGGATTCTGATGCCGTCACTAAACACATTCCTTAAATTGTAGCCATTTGTTGAGTGTTTTTTTTGTCGTCTAATCCGCATATATATCACCATTGCCCTTGATTTTCTTGACTGTATATCACTTAAATGTCCACATATACACATGTGATTTAGTTTACAAAGATTTTTCAATGCCGAGAACCTCGATCAGAGAGTAAAAAAGGCGTAAGGTTCACAATGGTGTAAAATTAAAATGGGATATACCAGGCTAGGATTCGAGTTACAGGAACAAGGGCCAAACCAACCACCCAAGAATGGAATCGTCGAGCGAAAACACTTGATAACCTCCTCAAAACAGCTTTTCTTGCCACCGGACCTTTCTCCATCAATTAGGAATCTGATGTCGTCACTAAACATATTCCTTAAATTGTAGCCATTTGCTGAGTGTTTTTTTTTTGTGTCTAATCCTCATATATATCACCATTGCCCTTGATTTTCTTGACTGTATATCTCTTAAATATCAACATATACACGTGTGATTTAGTTTATGAAGATTTTTCAATCTCGAGAACCTTGATTAGAGAGTAAAAAAGGCGTAAGATTCACAATGGTGTAAGATTAAAATGGGATATACCGGGCTAGGATTCGAGTTACAGGAACAAGGGCCAAACCAACCACCCAAGAATGGAATCATCGAGCGAAAACACTTGACAACCTCCTAGAAGCAGCTTTTCTTGCCACCAGACCTTTCTCCATCAATTGGGAATCAGATGCCGTCACTAAACACATTCCTTAAATTGTAGCCATTTGTTGAGTGTTTTTTTTGGCGTCTAATCCGCATATATATCACCATTGCCCTTGATTTTCTTGACTGTATATCTCTTAAATGTCCACATATACACGTGTGATTTAGTTTACGAAGAGTTTTCAATGCCGAGAACCTCGATCAGAGAGTAAAAAAGGCGTAAGGTTCACAATGGTGTAAGATTAAAATGGGATATACCCGGCTAGGATTCGAGTTACAGGAACAAGGGCGAAACCAACTACCCAAGAATGGAATCGTTGAGCGAAAACACTTGACAACCTCCTAGAAGCAGCTTTTCTTGCCACCAGACCTTTCTCCATCAATTAGGAATCTGATGCCGTCACTAAACGCATTCCATAAATTATAGCCATTTGTTGAGTGTTTTTTTTGGTGTCTAATCCGCATATATATCACTATTGCCCTTGATTTTCTTGATTGTATATCTCTTAAATATCAACATATACACGTGTGATTTAGTTTACGAAGATTTTTCAATGCCGAGAACCTCGACCAGAGAGTAAAAAAGGCGTAAGGTTCACAACGGTGTAAAATTAAAATGGGATATACCGGGCTAGGATTCGAGTTACAGGAACAAGGGCCAAACCAACCACCCAAGAATGGAATCCTCGAGCGAAAACACTTGATAACCTACTCAAAACAGATTTTCTTGCCACCAGACCTTTCTCCATCAATTAGGAATCTGATGTCGTCACTAAACATATTCCTTAAATTGTAGCCATTTGTTGAGTGTTTTTTTTTTGTGTCTAATCCGCATATATATCACCATTGCACTTGATTTTCTTGACTGTATATCTCTTAAATATCAACATATACACGTGTGATTTAGTTTACGAAGATTTTTCAATGTCGAGAACCTTGGTCAGAGAGTAAAAAAGGCGTAAAGTTCACAATGGTGTAATATTAAAATGGGATATACCGGGCTAGGATTCGAGTTACAGGAACAAGGGCCAAACCGACCTCCCAAGAATGGAATCGTCGAGCGAAAACACTTGACAACCTCCTAGAAACAGCTTTTCTTGCCAGCAGACCTTTCTCCATCAATTAGGAAACTAATGCCATCACTAAACACCTTCGTTAAATTGTTGCCATTAGTTGAGTGTTTTTTTGGTGTTTAATTCGCATATATATCACCATTGCCCTTGATTTTCTTGACTGTATATCTCTTAAATGTCAACATATACACGTGTGATTTAGTTTACGAAGATTTTTCAATGCCGAGAACCTCGATCAGAGAGTAAAAAAGGCGTAAGGTTCAAAATGGTGTAAGATTAAAATGGGATATACCGGGCTAGGATTCGAGTTACAGGAACAAGGGCCAAACCAACCACCCAATAATGGAATCGTCGAGCGAAAACACTTGACAACCTCCTAGAAGCAGCTTTTCTTGCCACCAGACCTTTCTCCATCAATTAGGATTCTGATGCCGTCACTAAACACATTCCTTAAATTGTAGCCATTTGTTGAGTGTTTTTTTTGTCGTCTAATCCGCATATATATCACCATTGCCCTTGATTTTCTTGACTGTATATCTCTTAAATGTCCACATATACACATGTGAATTAGTTTACAAAGATTTTTCAATGCCGAGAACCTCGATCAGAGAGTAAAAAAGGCGTAAGGTTCACAATGGTGTAAAATTAAAATGGGATATACCAGGCTAGGATTCGAGTTACAGGAACAAGGGCCAAACCAACCACCCAAGAATGGAATCGTCGAGCGAAAACACTTGATAACCTCCTCAAAACAGCTTTTCTTGCCACCGGACCTTTCTCCATCAATTAGGAATCTGATGTCGTCACTAAACATATTCCTTAAATTGTAGCCATTTGCTGAGTGTTTTTTTTTTGTGTCTAATCCTCATATATATCACCATTGCCCTTGATTTTCTTGACTGTATATCTCTTAAATATCAACATATACACGTGTGATTTAGTTTATGAAGATTTTTCAATGTCGAGAACCTTGATTAGAGAGTAAAAAAGGCGTAAGATTCACAATGGTGTAAGATTAAAATGGGATATACCGGGCTAGGATTCGAGTTACAGGAACAAGGGCCAAACCAACCACCCAAGAATGGAATCATCGAGCGAAAACAATTGACAACCTCCTAGAAGCAGCTTTTCTTGCCACCAGACCTTTCTCCATCAATTGGGAATCAGATGCCGTCACTAAACACATTCCTTAAATTGTAGCCATTTGTTGAGTGTTTTTTTTGGCGTCTAATCCGCATATATATCACCATTGCCCTTGATTTTCTTGACTGTATATCTCTTAAATGTCCACATATACACGTGTGATTTAGTTTACGAAGAGTTTTCAATGCCGAGAACCTCGATCAGAGAGTAAAAAAGGCGTAAGGTTCACAATGGTGTAAGATTAAAATGGGATATACCCGGCTAGGATTCGAGTTACAGGAACAAGGGCGAAACCAACTACCCAAGAATGGAATCGTTGAGCGAAAACACTTGACAACCTCCTAGAAGCAGCTTTTCTTGCCACCAGACCTTTCTCCATCAATTAGGAATCTGATGCCGTCACTAAACGCATTCCATAAATTGTAGCCATTTGTTGAGTGTTTTTTTTGGTGTCTAATCCGCATATATATCACTATTGCCCTTGATTTTCTTGATTGTATATCTCTTAAATATCAACATATACACGTGTGATTTAGTTTACGAAGATTTTTCAATGCCGAGAACCTCGACCAGAGAGTAAAAAAGGCGTAAGGTTCACAACGGTGTAAAATTAAAATGGGATATACCGGGCTAGGATTCGAGTTACAGGAACAAGGGCCAAACCAACCGCCCAAGAATGGAATCCTCGAGCGAAAACACTTGATAACCTACTCAAAACAGATTTTCTTGCCACCAGACCTTTCTCCATCAATTAGGAATCTGATGTCGTCACTAAACATATTCCTTAAATTGTAGCCATTTGTTGAGTGTTTTTTTTGTGTCTAATCCGCATATATATCACCATTGCACTTGATTTTCTTGACTGTATATCTCTTAAATATCAACATATACACGTGTGATTTAGTTTACGAAGATTTTTCAATGTCGAGAACCTTGGTCAGAGAGTAAAAAAGGCGTAAGGTTCACAATGGTGTAATATTAAAATGGGATATACCGGGCTAGGATTCGAGTTACAGGAACAAGGGCCAAACCGACCTCCCAAGAATGGAATCGTCGAGCGAAAACACTTGACAACCTCCTAGAAACAGCTTTTCTTGCCAGCAGACCTTTCTCCATCAATTAGGAAACTAATGCCATCACTAAACACCTTCGTTAAATTTTTGCCGTTAGTTGAGTGTTTTTTTGGTGTCTAATTCGCATATATATCACCATTGCCCTTGATTTTCTTGACTGTATATCTCTTAAATGTCAACATATACACGTGTGATTTAGTTTACGAAGATTTTTCAATGTCGAGAACCTCGACCAGAGAGTAAAAAAGGCGTAAGGTTCACAATGGTGTAAAATTAAAATGGGATATACCGGGCTAGGATTCAAGTTACAGGAACAAGGGCCAAACCAACCACCCAATAATGGAATCGTCGAGCGAAAACACTTAACAACCTCCTAGAAGCAGCTTTTCTTGCCACCAGACCTTTCTCCATCAATTAGAAATCTGATGCCGTCACTAAACACATTCCTTAAATTGTAGCCATTTGTTGAGTGTTTTTTTTTGGAGTCTAATCCGCATATATATCACCATTGCCCTTGATTTTCTTGACTGTATAACTCTTAAATATCATCATATACATGTGTGATATAGTTTACGAAGATTTTTCAATGCCGAGAACCTCGATTAGAGAGTAAAAAAGGCGTAAGGTTCAAAATGGTGTAAGATTAAAATGGGATATACCGGGCTAGGATTCGAGTTACAGGAACAAGGGCCAAACCAACCACCCAATAATGGAATCGTCGAGCGAAAACACTTGACAACCTCCTAGAAGCAGCTTTTCTTGCCACCAGACCTTTCTCCATCAATTAGGATTCTGATGCCGTCACTAAACACATTCCTTAAATTGTAGCCATTTGTTGAGTGTTTTTTTTGTCGTCTAATCCGCATATATATCACCATTGCCCTTGATTTTCTTGACTGTATATCTCTTAAATGTCCACATATACACATGTGATTTAGTTTACAAAGATTTTTCAATGCCGAGAACCTCGATCAGAGAGTAAAAAAGGCGTAAGGTTCACAATGGTGTAAAATTAAAATGGGATATACCAGGCTAGGATTCGAGTTACAGGAACAAGGGCCAAACCAAGCACCCAAGAATGGAATCGTCGAGCGAAAACACTTGATAACCTCCTCAAAACAGCTTTTCTTGCCACCGGACCTTTCTCCATCAATTAGGAATCTGATGTCGTCACCAAACATATTCCTTAAATTGTAGCCATTTGCTGAGTGTTTTTTTTTTGTGTCTAATCCGCATATATATCACCATTGCCCTTGATTTTCTTGACTGTATATCTCTTAAATATCAACATATACACGTGTGATTTAGTTTATGAAGATTTTTCAATGTCGAGAACCTTGATTAGAGAGTAAAAAAGGCGTAAGATTCACAATGGTGTAAGATTAAAATGGGATATACCGGGCTAGGATTCGAGTTACAGGAACAAGGGCCAAACCAACCACCCAAGAATGGAATCATCGAGCGAAAACACTTGACAACCTCCTAGAAGCAGCTTTTCTTGCCACCAGACCTTTCTCCATCAATTGGGAATCAGATGCCGTCACTAAACACATTCCTTAAATTGTAGCCATTTGTTGAGTGTTTTTTTTGGCGTCTAATCCGCATATATATCACCATTGCCCTTGATTTTCTTGACTGTATATCTCTTAAATGTCCTCATATACACGTGTGATTTAGTTTACGAAGAGTTTTCAATGCCGAGAACCTCGATCAGAGAGTAAAAAAGGCGTAAGGTTCACAATGGTGTAAGATTAAAATGGGATATACCCGGCTAGGATTCGAGTTACAGGAACAAGGGCGAAACCAACTACCCAAGAATGGAATCGTTGAGCGAAAACACTTGACAACCTCCTAGAAGCAGCTTTTCTTGCCACCAGACCTTTCTCCATCAATTAGGAATCTGATGCCGTCACTAAACGCATTCCATAAATTGTAGCCATTTGTTGAGTGTTTTTTTTGGTGTCTAATCCGCATATATATCACTATTGCCCTTGATTTTCTTGATTGTATATCTCTTAAATATCAACATATACACGTGTGATTTAGTTTACGAAGATTTTTCAATGCCGAGAACCTCGACCAGAGAGTAAAAAAGGCGTAAGGTTCACAACGGTGTAAAATTAAAATGGGATATACCGGGCTAGGATTTGAGTTACAGGAACAAGGGCCAAACCAACCACCCAAGAATGGAATCCTCGAGCGAAAACACTTGATAACCTACTCAAAACAGATTTTCTTGCCACCAGACCTTTCTCCATCAATTAGGAATCTGATGTCGTCACTAAACATATTCCTTAAATTGTAGCCATTTGTTGAGTGTTTTTTTTTGTGTCTAATCCGCATATATATCACCATTGCACTTGATTTTCTTGACTGTATATCTCTTAAATATCAACATATACACGTGTGATTTAGTTTACGAAGATTTTTCAATGTCGAGAACCTTGGTCAGAGAGTAAAAAAGGCGTAAGGTTCACAATGGTGTAATATTAAAATGGGATATACCGGGCTAGGATTCGAGTTACAGGAACAAGGGCCAAACCGACCTCCCAAGAATGGAATCGTCGAGCGAAAACACTTGACAACCTCCTAGAAACAGCTTTTCTTGCCAGCAGACCTTTCTCCATCAATTAGGAAACTAATGCCATCACTAAACACCTTCGTTAATTTGTTGCCATTAGTTGAGTGTTTTTTTGGTGTCTAATTCGCATATATATCACCATTGCCCTTGATTTTCTTGACTGTATATCTCTTAAATGTCAACATATACACGTGTGATTTAGTTTACGAAGATTTTTCAATGTCGAGAACCTCGACCAGAGAGTAAAAAAGACGTAAGGTTCACAATGGTGTAAAATTAAAATGGGATATACCGGGCTAGGATTCGAGTTACAGGAACAAGGGCCAAACCAACCACCCAAGAATGGAATCGTCGAGCGAAAACACTTGATAACCTCCTCAAAACAGCTTTTCTTGCCACCAGACCTTTCTCCATCAATAAGGAATCTGATGTCGTCACTAAACATATTCCTTACATTGTAGCCATTTGCTGAGTGTTTTTTTTTGTGTCTAATCTGCATATATATCACTATTGCCCTTGATTTTCTTGATTGTATATCTCTTAAATATCAACATATACACGTGTGATTTAGTTTACGAAGATTTTTCAATGCCGAGAACCTCGACCAGAGAGTAAAAAAGGCGTAAGGTTCACAACGGTGTAAAATTAAAATGGGATATACCGGGCTAGGATTCGAGTTACAGGAACAAGGGCCAAAACAACCACCCAAGAATGGAATCGTCTAGCAAAAACACTTGACAACCTCCCAGAAGCAGCTTTTCTAGCCACCAGACCTTTCTCCATCAATTAGGATTCAGATGCCGTCACTAAACACATTCCTTAAATTGTAGCCATTTGTTGAGTGTTTTTTTTGTGTCTAATCCGCGTATATATCACCATTACCCTTGATTTTCTTGACTGTATATCTCTTAAATGTCAACATATACACGTGTGATTTAGTTTACGAAGATTTTTCAATGCCGAGAGCCTCGATCAGAGAGTGAAAAAGGCGTAAGGTTCACAATGGTGTAAAATTAAAATGAGATATACCGGGCTAGGATTCGAGTTACAGGAACAAGGGCCAAACCAACCACCCAAGAATGGAATCGTCGAGCGAAACACTTGACAACCTCCTAGAAGCAGCTTTTCTTGCCACCAGACCTTTCTCCATCAATTAGGAATCTGATGCCGTCACTAAACACATTCCTTAAATTGTAGCCATTTGTTGAGTGTTTTTTTTTTGTGTCTAATCCGCATATATATCACCATTGCCCTTGATTTTCTTGACTGTATATCTCGTAAATGTCAACATATACACGTGTTATTTAGTTTATGAAGATTTTTCAATGCCGAGAACCTCGATCAGAGAGTAAAAAAGGCGTAAGGTTCACAATGGTGTAAAATTAAAATGGGATATACCTGGTTAGGATTCGAGTTACAGGAACAAGGGCCAAACTAACCACCCAAGAATGTAATCGTCGAGCGAAAACACTTGACAACCTCCTAGAAGCAGGTTTTCTTGCCAACAGACCTTTCTCCATCAATTAGGAATCGGATGCCGTCGCTAAACACATTCCTTAAATTGTAGCCATTTGTTGAGTGTTTTTTTTTGGTGTCTAATCCGCATATATATCACCATTGCCCTTGATTTTCTTGACTGTATATCTCTTAAATGTCAACATATACACGTGTGATTTAGTTTATGAAGATTTTCCAATGCCGAGAACCTCGATCAGAGAGTAAAAAAGGCGTAAGGTTCACAATGGTGTAAAATTAAAATGGGATATACCGGGCTAGGATTCGAGTTACTGGAACAAGGGCCAAACCAACCACCCAAGAATGGAATCGTCGAGCGAAAACACTTGACAACCTCCTAGAAGCAGCTTTTCTTACCCCCAGACCTTTCTCCATCAATTAGGAATCTGATGCCGTCACTAAACACATTCCTTAAATTGTAGCCATTTGTTGAGTGATTTTTTTTGGCGTCTAATCCGCATATATATCACCTTTGCCCTTGATTTTCTTGACTGTATATCTCTTAGATGTCAACATATACACGTGTGATTTAGTTTACGAAGATTTTTCAATGCCAAGAACCTCGATCAGAGAGTAAAAAAAGGCGTAAGGTTCACAATGGTGTAAGATTAAAATGGCATATACCGAGCTAGGATTCGAGTTACAGGAAAAAGGGCCAAACCAACCACCCAAGAATGGAATCGTCAAGCGAAAACACTTGACAACCTCCTAGAAGCAGCTTTTCTTGCCACCAGACCTCTCTCCATCAATTAGAAATCTGATGCCGTCACTAAACTCATTCCTTAAATTGTAGCCATTTGTGGAGTGTGTTTTTTTTGTGTTTAATCCACATATATATCACCATTGCCCTTGATTTTCTTGACTGTATATCTCTTAAATGTCAACATTTACACGTGTGATTTAGTTTATGATGATTTTTCAATGCCGAGAACCTCGATCAGAGAGTAAAAAAGGCGTAAGGTTCACAATGGTGTGAAATTAAAATGGGATATAACGGTCTAGGATTCGAGTTACAGGAAAAAGGGCCAAACCAACCACCCAAGAATGAAATCGTCGAGCGAAAACACTTGATAACCTCCTAGAAGCAGCTTTTCTTGCCACCTGACCTTTCTCCATCAATTAGGAATCTGATGCCGTCACTAAACACATTCCTTAAATTGTAGCCATTTGATGAGTGATTTTTTTTGGTGTCTAATCCTCATATATATCACCATTGCCCTTGATTTTCTTGACTGTATATCTCTTAAATGTCAACATATACACGTGTGATTTAGTTTATGAAGATTTTCCAATGCCGAGAACCTCGATCAGAGAGTAAAAAAGGCGTAAGGTTCACAATGGTGTAAAATTAAAATGGGATATACCGGGCTAGGATTCGAGTTACTGGAACAAGGGCCAAACCAACCACCCAAGAATGGAATCGTCGAGCGAAAACACTTGACAACCTCCTAGAAGCAGCTTTTCTTACCCCCAGACCTTTCTCCATCAATTAGGAATCTGATGCCGTCACTAAACACATTCCTTAAATTGTAGCCATTTGTTGAGTGACTTTTTTTGGTGTCTAATCCGCATATATATCACCATTGCCCTTGATATTCTTGACTGTATATCTCTTAGATGTCAACATATACACGTGTGATTTAGTTTACGAAGATTTTTCAATGCCAATAACCTCGATCAGAGAGTAAAAAAGGCGTAAGGTTCACAATGGTGTAAAATTAAAATGGGATATACCGGGCTAGGATTCGAGTTACTAGAACAAGGGCCAAACCAACCACCCAAGAATGGAATCGTCGAGCGAAAACACTTGACAACCTCCTAGAAGCAGCTTTTCTTACCCCCAGACCTTTCTCCATCAATTAGGAATCTGATGCCGTCACAAAACACATTCCTTAAATTGTAGCCATTTGTGGAGTGTGTTTTTTTTTTGTTTAATCCACATATATATCACCATTGCCCTTGATTTTCTTGACTGTATATCTCTTAGATGTCAACATATACACGTGTGATTTAGTTAATGATGATTTTTCAATGCCGAGAACCTCGATCAGAGAGTAAAAAAGGCGTAAGGTTCACAATGGTGTGAAATTAAAATGGGATATAACGGGCTAGGATTCGAGTTACAGGAAAAAGGGCTAAACCAACCACCCAAGAATGGAATCGTCGAGCGAAAACACTTGATAACCTCCTTGAAGCAGCTTTTCTTGCCACCAGACCTTTCTTTATCAATTAGGAATCTGATGCCGTCACTAAACACATTCCTTAAATTGTAGCCATTTGATGAGTGATTTTTTTTTGTGTCTAATCCTCATATATATCACCATTGCCCTTGATTTTCTTGACTGTATATCTCTTAAATGTCAACATATATACGTGTGATTTAGTTTATAAAGATTTTCCAATGCCGAGAACCTCGATCAGAGAGTAAAAAAGGCGTAAGGTTCACAATGGTGTAAAATTAAAATGGGATATACCGGGCTAGGATTCGAGTTACTGGAACAAGGGCCAAACCAACCACCCAAGAATGGAATCGTCGAGCGAAAACACTTGACAACCTCCTAGAAGCAGCTTTTCTTACCCCCAGACCTTTCTCCATCAATTAGGAATCTGATGCCGTCACTAAACACATTCCTTAAATTGTAGCCATTTGTTGAGTGATTTTTTTGGTGTGTAATCCGCATATATATCACCATTGCCCTTGATTTTCTTAACTGTATATCTCTTAGATGTCAACATATACACGTGTGATTTAGTTTACGAAGATTTTTCAATGCCGATAACCTCGATCAGAGAGTAAAAAAGGCGTAAGGTTCACAATGGTGTAAAATTAAAATGGGATATACCGGGCTAGGATTCGTGTTACTGGAACAAGGGCCAAACCAACCACCCAAGAATGGAATCGTCGAGCGAAAACACTTGACAACCTCCTAGAAGCAGCTTTTCTTACCCCCAGACCTTTCTCCATCAATTAGGAATCTGATGCCGTCACTAAACACATTCCTTAAATTGTAGCCATTTGTTGAGTGATTTTTTTTGGTGTCTAATCCGCATATATATCACCATTGCCCTTGATTTTCTTAACTGTATATCTCTTAGATGTCAACATATACACGTGTGATTTAGTTTACGAAGATTTTTCAATGCCGATAACCTCGATCAGAGAGTAAAAAAGGCGTAAGGTTCACAATGGTGTAAAATTAAAATGGGATATACTGGGCTAGGATTCGAGTTACTGGAACAAGGGCCAAACCAACCACCCAAGAATGGAATCGTCGAGCGAAAACACTTGACAAACTCCTAGAAGCAGCTTTTCTTACCCCCAGACCTTTCTCCATCAATTAGGAATCTGATGCCATCACTAAACACATTCCTTAAATTGTAGCCATTTGATGAGTGATTTTTTTTTTGTGTCTAATCCTCATATATATCACCATTGCCCTTGATTTTCTTGACTGTATATCTCTTAAATGTCAACATATACACGTGTGATTTAGTTTACGAAGATTTTTCAATGCCGATAACCTCGATCAGAGAGTAAAAAAGGCGTAAGGTTCACAATGGTGTAAAATTAAAATGGGATATACCGTGCTAGGATTCGAGTTACTGGAACAAGGGCCAAACCAACCACCCAAGAATGGAATCGTCGAGCGAAAACACTTGACAACCTCCTAGAAGCAGCTTTTCTTACCCCCAGACCTTTCTCCATCAATTAGGAATCTGATGCCGTCACTAAACACATTCCTTAAATTGTAGCCATTTGTTGAGTGATTTTTTTTGGTGTCTAATCCGCATATATATCACCATTGCCCTTGATTTTCTTAACTGTATATCTCTTAGATGTCAACATATACACGTGTGATTTAGTTTACGAAGATTTTTCAATGCCGATAACCTCGATCAGAGAGTAAAAAAGGCGTAAGGTTCACAATGGTGTAAAATTAAAATGGGATATACCGGGCTAGGATTCGTGTTACTGGAACAAGGGCCAAACCAACCACCCAAGAATGGAATCGTCGAGCGGAAACACTTGACAACCTCCTAGAAGCAGCTTTTCTTACCCCCAGACCTTTCTCCATCAATTAGGAATCTGATGCCGTCACTAAACACATTCCTTAAATTGTAGCCATTTGTTGAGTGATTTTTTTGGTGTCTAATCCGCATATATATCACCATTGCCCTTGATTTTCTTAACTGTATATCTCTTAGATGTCAACATATACACGTGTGATTTAGTTTACGAAGATTTTTCAATGCCGATAACCTCGATCAGAGAGTAAAAAAGGCGTAAGGTTCACAATGGTGTAAAATTAAAATGGGATATACCGGGCTAGGATTCGAGTTACTGGAACAAGGGCCAAACCAACCACCCAAGAATGGAATCGTCGAGCGAAAACACTTGACAAACTCCTAGAAGCAGCTTTTCTTACCCCCAGACCTTTCTCTATCAATTAGGAATCTGATACCGTCACTAAACACATTCCTTAAATTGTAGTCATTTGTTGAGTGATTTTTTTTGGTGTCTAATCCGCATATATATCACCATTGCCCTTGATTTTCTTAACTGTATATCTCTTAGATGTCAACATATACAGGTGTGATTTAGTTTACGAAGATTTTTCAATGCCGATAACCTCGATCAGAGAGTAAAAAAGGCGTAAGGTTCACAATGGTGTAAGATTAAAATGGGATATACCGAGCTAGGATTCGAGTTACAGGAACAAGGGCCAAACCAACCACCCAAGAATGGAATTGTCAAGCGTAACCACTTGACAACCTCCTAGAAGCAGCTTTTCTTGCCACCAGACCTTTCCCCATCAATTAGAAATCTGATGCCGTCACTAAACTCATTCCTTAAATTGTAGCCATTTGTGGAGTGTGTTTTTTTTGTGTCTAATCCACATATATATCACCATTGCCCTTGATTTTCTTGACTGTATATCTCTTAAATGTCAACATATACACGTGTGATTTAGTTTACGAAGATTTTTCAATGCCGATAACCTCGATCAGAGAGTAAAAAAGGCGTAAGGTTCACAATGATGTGATATTAAAATGGGATATAACGGGCTAGGATTCGAGTTACTGGAACAAGGGCCAAACCAACCACCCAAGAATGGAATCGTCGAGCGAAAACACTTGACAAACTCCTAGAAGCAGCTTTTCTTACCCCCAGACCTTTCTCCATCAATTAGGAATCTGATGCCATCACTAAACACATTCCTTAAATTGTAGCCATTTGATGAGTGATTTTTTTTTTGTGTCTAATCCTCATATATATCACCATTGCCCTTGATTTTCTTGACTGTATATCTCTTAAATGTCAACATATATACGTGTGATTTAGTTTATAAAGATTTTCCAATGCCGAGAACCTCGATCAGAGAGTAAAAAAGGCGTAAGGTTCACAATGGTGTAAAATTAAAATGGGATATACCGGGCTAGGATTCGAGTTACTGGAACAAGGGCCAAACCAACCACCCAAGAATGGAATCGTCGAGCGAAAACACTTGACAACCTCCTAGAAGCAGCTTTTCTTACCCCCAGACCTTTCTCCATCAATTAGGAATCTGATGCCGTCACTAAACACATTCCTTAAATTGTAGCCATTTGTTGAGTGATTTTTTTGGTGTCTAATCCGCATATATATCACCATTGCCCTTGATTTTCTTAACTGTATATCTCTTAGATGTCAACATATACACGTGTGATTTAGTTTACGAAGATTTTTCAATGCCGATAACCTCGATCAGAGAGTAAAAAAGGCATAAGGTTCACAATGGTGTAAAATTAAAATGGGATATACCGGGCTAGGATTCGTGTTACTGGAACAAGGGCCAAACCAACCACCCAAGAATGGAATCGTCGAGCGAAAACACTTGACAACCTCCTAGAAGCAGCTTTTCTTACCCCCAGACCTTTCTCCATCAATTAGGAATCTGATGCCGTCACTAAACACATTCCTTAAATTGTAGCCATTTGTTGAGTGATTTTTTTGGTGTCTAATCCGCATATATATCACCATTGCCCTTGATTTTCTTAACTGTATATCTCTTAGATGTCAACATATACACGTGTGATTTAGTTTACGAAGATTTTTCAATGCTGATAACCTCGATCAGAGAGTAAAAAAGGCGTAAGGTTCACAATGGGGTAAGATTAAAATGGGATATACCGGGCTAGGATTCGAGTTACTGGAACAAGGGCCAAACCAACCACCCAAGAATGGAATCGTCGAGCGAAAACACTTGACAAACTCCTAGAAGCAGCTTTTCTTACCCCCAGACCTTTCTCTATCAATTAGGAATCTGATACCGTCACTAAACACATTCCTTAAATTGTAGTCATTTGTTGAGTGATTTTTTTTGGTGTCTAATCCGCATATATATCACCATTGCCCTTGATTTTCTTAACTGTATATCTCTTAGATGTCAACATATACAGGTGTGATTTAGTTTACGAAGATTTTTCAATACCGAGAACCTCGATCAGAGAGTAAAAAAGGCGTAAGGTTCACAATGGTGTAAGATTAAAATGGGATATACCGAGCTAGGATTCGAGTTACAGGAACAAGGGCCAAACCAACCACCCAAGAATGGAATTGTCAAGCGTAACCACTTGACAACCTCCTAGAAGCAGCTTTTCTTGCCACCAGACCTTTCTCCATCAATTAGAAATCTGATGCCGTCACTAAACTCATTCCTTAAATTGTAGCCATTTGTGGAGTGTGTTTTTTTTGTGTTTAATCCACATATATATCACCATTGCCCTTGATTTTCTTGACTGTATATCTCTTAAATGTCAACATATACACGTGTGATTTAGTTTATGATGATTTTTCAATGCCGAGAACCTCGATCAGAGAGTAAAAAAGGCGTAAGGTTCACAATGATGTGATATTAAAATGGGATATAACGGGCTAGGATTCGAGTTACAGGAAAAAGGGCCAAACCAACCACCCAAGAATGGAATCGTCGAGCGAAAACACTTGATAACCTCCTTGAAGCAGCTTTTCTTGCCACCAGACCTTTCTCTATCAATTAGGAATCTGATGCCGTCACTAAACACATTCCTAAAATTGTAGCCATTTGATGAGTGATTTTTTTTTGTGTCTAATCCTCATATATATCACCATTGCCCTTGATTTTCTTGACTGTATATCTCTTAAATGTCAACATATATACGTGTGATTTAGTTTATAAAGATTTTCCAATGCCGAGAACCTCGATCAGAGAGTAAAAAAGGCGTAAGGTTCACAATGGTGTAAAATTAAAATGGGATATACCGGGCTAGGATTCGAGTTACTGGAACAAGGGCCAAACCAACCACCCAAGAATGGAATCGTCGAGCGAAAACACTTGACAACCTCCTAGAAGCAGCTTTTCTTACCCCCAGACCTTTCTCCATCAATTAGGAATCTGATGCCGTCACTAAACACATTCCTTAAATTGTAGCCATTTGTTGAGTGATTTTTTTTGATGTCTAATCCGCATATATATCACCATTGCCCTTGATTTTCTTAACTGTATATCTCTTAGATGTCAACATATACACGTGTGATTTAGTTTACGAAGATTTTTCAATGCCGATAACCTCGATCAGAGAGTAAAAAAGGCGTAAGGTTCACAATGGTGTAAAATTAAAATGGGATATACCGGGCTAGGATTCGAGTTACTGGAACAAGGGCCAAACCAACCACCCAAGAATGGAATCGTCGAGCGAAAACACTTGACAAACTCCTAGAAGCAGCTTTTCTTACCCCCAGACCTTTCTCCATCAATTAGAAATCTGATACTGTCACTAAACACATTTCTTAAATTGTAGTCATTTGTTGAGTGATTTTTTTTTATGTCTAATCCGCATATATATCACCATTGCCCTTAATTTTCTTGACTGTATATCTCTTAGATGTCAACATATACACGTGTGATTTAGTTGACGAAGATTTTTGAATGCCGAGAACCTCGATCAGAGAGTAAAAAAGGCGTAAGGTTCACAATGGTGTAAGATTAAAATGGGATATACCGAGCTAGGATTCGAGTTACAGGAACAAGGGCCAAACCAACCACCCAAGAATGGAATCGTCAAGCGTAAACACTTGACAACCTCCTAGAAGCAGCTTTTCTTGCCACCAGACCTATCTCCATCAATTAGAAATCTGATGCCGTCACTAAACTCATTCCTTAAATTTTAGCCATTTGTGGAGTGTGTTTTTTTTTGTGTCTAATCCACATATATATCACCATTGCCCTTGATTTTCTTGACTGTATATCTCTTAGATGTCAACATATACACGTGTGATTTAGTTTACGAAGATTTTCAATGCCGATAACCTCGATCAGAGAGTAAAAAAGGCGTAAGGTTCACAATGGTGTAAAATTAAAATGGGATATACCGGGCTAGGATTCGAGTTACTAGAACAAGGGCCAAACCAACCACCCAAGAATGGAATCGTCGAGCGAAAACACTTGACAACCTCCTAGAAGCAGCTTTTCTTACCCCCAGACCTTTCTCCATCAATTAGGAATCTGATGCCGTCACTAAACACATTCCATAAATTGTAGCCATTTGTTGAGTGATTTTTTTTGGTGTCTAATCCGCATATATATCACCATTGCCCTTGATTTTCTTGACTGTATATCTCTTAGATGTCAACATATACACGTGTGATTTAGTTTACGAAGATTTTTCAATGCCGAGAACCTCGATCAGAGAGTAAAAAAGGCGTAAGGTTCACAATGGTGTAAGATTAAAATGGGATATACCGAGCTAGGATTCGAGTTACAGGAACAAGGGCCAAACCAACCACCCAAGAATGGAATCGTCAAGCGAAAACACTTGACAACCTCCTAGAAGCAGCTTTTCTTGCCACCAGACCTTTCTCCATCAATTAGAAATCTGATGCCGTCACTAAACTCATTCCTTAAATAGTAGCCATTTGTGGAGTGTGTTTTTTTTTTTGTGTCTAATCCACATATATATCACCATTGCCCTTGATTTTCTTGACTGTATATCTCTTAAATGTCAACATATACACGTGTGATTTAGTTTATGATGATTTTTCAATGCCGAGAACCTCGATCAGAGAGTAAAAAAGGCGTAAGGTTCACAATGGTGTGAAATTAAAATGGGATATAACGGGCTAGGATTCGAGTTACAGGAAAAAGGGCCAAACCAACCACCCAAGAATGGAATCGTCGAGAGAAAACAGTTGATAACCTCCTAGAAGCGGCTTTTCTTGCCACCAGACCTTTCTCTATCAATTAGGAATCTGATGCCGTCACTAAACACATTCCTTAAATTGTAGCCATTTGATGAGTGATTTTTTTTTTGTGTCTAATCCTCATATATATCACCATTGCCCTTGATTTTCTTGACTGTATATCTCTTAAATGTCAACATATACACGTGTAATTTAGTTTATGAAGATTTTCCAATGCCGAGAACCTCGATCAGAGAGTAAAAAAGGCGTAAGGTTCACAATGGTGTAAAATTAAAATGGGATATACCGGGCTAGGATTCGAGTTACTGGAACAAGGGCCAAACCAACCACCCAAGAATGGAATCGTCGAGCGAAAACACTTGACAACCTCCTAGAAGCAGCTTTTCTTACCCCCAGACCTTTCTCCATCAATTAGGAATCTGATGCCATCACTAAACACATTCCTTAAATTGTAGCCATTTGTTGAGTGATTTTTTTTGGTGTCTAATCCGCATATATATCACCATTGCCCTTGATTTTCTTAACTGTATATCTCTTAGATGTCAACATATACACGTGTGATTTAGTTTACGAAGATTTTTCAATGCCGATAACCTCGATCAGAGAGTAAAAAAGGTGTAAGGTTCACAATGGTGTAAAATTAAAATGAGATATACCGGGCTAGGATTCGAGTTACTGGAACAAGGGCCAAACCAACCACCCAAGAATGGAATCGTCGAGCGAAAACACTTGACAACCTCCTAGAAGCAGCTTTTCTTACCCCCAGACCTTTCTCCATCAATTAGGAATCTGATGCCGTCACTAAACACATTCCTTAAATTGTAGCCATTTGTTGAGTGATTTTTTTTGGTGTCTAATCCTCATATATATCACCATTGCCCTTGATTTTCTTGACTGTATATCTCTTAAATGTCAACATATACACGTGTGATTTAGTTTACGAAGATTTTTCAATGCCGAGAACCTCGATCAGAGAGTAAAAAAGGCGTAAGGTTCACAATAGTGTAAAATTAAAATGGGATATACCTGGCTAGGATTCGAGTTACAGGAACAAGGGCCAAACCAACCACCCAAGAATGGAATCGTCAAGCGAAAACACTTGACAACCTCCTAGAAGCAGCTTTTCTTGCCAACAGACCTTTCTCCATCAATTAGAAATCTGATGCCGTCACAAAACTCATTCCTTAAATTGTAGCCATTTGTGGAGTGTGTTTTTTTGTGTCTAATCCACATATATATCACCATTGCCCTTGATTTTCTTGACTGTATATCTCTTAAATGTCAACATATACACGTGTGATTTAGTTTATGATGATTTTTCAATGCCGAGAACCTCGATCAGAGAGTAAAAAGGCGTAAGGTTCACAATGGTGTGAAATTAAAATGGGATATAACGGGCTAGGATTCGAGTTACAGGAAAAAGGGCCAAACCAACCACCCAAGAATGGAATCGTCGAGCGAAAACACTTGATAACCTCCTAGAAGCAGCTTTTTTTGCCACCAGACCTTTCTCCATCAATTAGGAATCTGATGCCGTCACTAAACACATTCCTTAAATTGTAGCCATTTGATGAGTGATTTTTTTTGGTGTCTAATCCTCATATATATCACCATTGCCCTTGATTTTCTTGACTGTATATCTCTTAAATGTCAACATATACACGTGTGATTTAGTTTACGAAGATTTTTCAATGCCGAGAACCTCGATCAGAGAGTAAAAAAGGCGTAAGGTTCACAATGGTGTAAAATTAAAATGGGATATACCTGGTTAGGATTCGAGTTACAGGAACAAGGGCCAAACTAACCACCCAAGAATGGAATCGTCGAGCGAAAACACTTGACAACCTCCTAGAAGCAGCTTTTCTTGCCAACAGACCTTTCTCCATCAATTAGGAATCTGATGCCGTCGCTAATCACATTTCTTAAATTGTAGCCATTTGTTGAGTGTTTTTTTTTGGTGTCTAATCCTCATATATATCACCATTGCCCTTGATTTTCTTGACTGTATATCTCTTAAATGTCTACATATACACGTGTGATTTAGTTTACGAAGATTTTTCAATGCCGATAACCTCGATCAGAGAGTAAAAAAGGCGTAAGGTTCACAATGGTGTAAAATTAAAATGGGATATACCGGGCTAGGATTTGAGTTACAGGAACAAGGGCCAAACCAACCACCAAAAAATGGAATCGTCGAGCGAAAACACTTGACAACCTCCTAGAAGCAGCTTTTCTTGCCCCCCGACCTTTCTCTAACAATTAGGAATCTGATGCCGTCACTAAACACATTCCTTAAATTGTAGTCATTTGTTGAGTGTTTTTTTTTGTTGTCTAATCCGCATATATATCACCATTGCCCTTGATTTTCTTGACTGTATATCTCTTAAATATCAACATATACGCGTGTGATTTAGTTTACGAAGATTTTTCAATGCCGAGAACCTCGATCAGAGAGTAAAAAAGGCGTAAGGTTCACAATGGTGTAAGATTAAAATGGGATATAAGGGCTAGGATTCGAGTTACAGGAACAAGGGCCAAACCAACCACCCAAGAATGGAATCGTCGAGCGAAAACACTTTACAACCTCCTAGAAGCATCTTTTCTTGCCACCAGACCTTTCTCCATCAATTAGAAATCTGATGCCGTCACTAAACTCATTCCTTAAATTGTAGCCATTTGTGGAGTGTTTTTTTTTTTGTGTCTAATCCACATATATATCACCATTGCCCTTGATTTTCTTGACTGTATATCTCTTAAATGTCAACATATACACGTGTGATTTAGTTTATGATGATTTTTCAATGCCGAGAACCTCGATCAGAGAGTAAAAAAGGTGTAAGGTTCACAATGGTGTGAAATTAAAATGGGATATAACGGGCTAGGATTCGAGTTACAGGAAAAAGGGCCAAACCAACCACCCAAGAATGGAATCGTCGAGAGAAAACACTTGATAACCTCCTAGAAGCAGCTTTTCTTGCCACCAGACCTTTCTCCATCAATTAGGAATCTGATGCCGTCACTAAACACATTCCTTAAATTGTAGCCATTTGATGAGTGATTTTTTTTTGGTGTCTAATCCTCATATATATCACCAATGCCCTTGATTTTCTTGACTGTATATCTCTTAAATGTCAACATATACACGTGTGATTTAGTTTACGAAGATTTTTCAATGCCGAGAACCTCGATCAGAGAGTAAAAAAGGCGTAAGGTTCACAATGGTGTAAAATTAAAATGGGATATACCTGGTTAGGATTCGAGTTACAGGAACAAGGGCCAAACTAACCACCCAAGAATGGAATCGTCGAGCGAAAACACTTGACAACCTCCTAGAAGCAGCTTTTCTTGCCAACAGACCTTTCTCCATTAATTAGGAATCTGATGCCGTCGCTAATCACATTCCTTAAATTGTAGCCATTTGTTGAGTGTTTTTTTTGGTGTCTAATCCTCATATATATCACCATTGCCCTTGATTTTCTTGACTGCATATCTCTAAAATATCAACATATACACGTGTGATTTAGTTTACGAAGATTTTTCAATGCCGAGAACCTCGATCAGAGAGTAAAAAAGGCGTAAAGTTCACAATGGTGTAAGATTAAAATGGGATATACCGGGCTAGGATTCGAGTTACAGGAACAAGGGCCAAACCAACCACCCAAGAATGGAATCGTCGAGCGAAAACACTTGACAACCTCCTAGAAGCAGCTTTTCTTGCCACCAGACCTTTCTCCATCAATTAGAAATCTGATGCCATCACTAAACTCATTCCTTAAATTGTAGCCATTTGTGGAGTGTGTTTTTTTTGTGTCTAATCTACATATATATCACCATTGCCCTTGATTTTCTTGACTGTATATCTCTTAAATGTCAACATATACACGTGTGATTTAGTTTATGATGATTTTTCAATGCCGAGAACCTCGATCAGAGAGTAAAAAAGGCGTAAGGTTCACAATGGTGTGAAATTAAAATGCGATATAACGGGCTAGGATTCGAGTTACAGGAAAAAGGGCCAAACCAACCACCCAAGAATGGAATCGTCGAGCGAAAACACTTGATAACCTCCTAGAAGCAGCTTTTCTTGCCACCAGACCTTTCTCCATCAATTAGGAATCTGATGCCGTCACTAAACACATTCCTTAAATTGTAGCCATTTGTTGAGTGATTTTTTTTGGTGTCTAATCCTCATATATATCACCATTGCCCTTGATTTTCTTGACTGTATATCTCTTAAATGTCAACATATACACGTGTGATTTAGTTTACGAAGATTTTTCAATGCCGAGAACCTCGATCAGAGAGTACAAAAGGCGTAAGGTTCACAATGGTGTAAAATTAAAATGGGATATACCTGGTTAGGATTCGAGTTACAGGAACAAGGGCCAAACTAACCACCCAAGAATGGAATCGTCGAGCGAAAACACTTGACAACCTCCTAGAAGCAGCTTTTCTTGCCAATAGACCTTTCTCCATCAATTAGGAATCTGATGCCGTCGCTAATCACATTCCTTAAATTGTAGCCATTTGTTGAGTGTTTTTTTTTGTGTCTAATCCGCATATATATCACCATTGCCCTTGATTTTCTGGACTGTATATCTCTTAAATGTCAACATATACACGTGTGATTTAGTTTATGAAGATTTTTCAATGCCGAGAACCTCAATCAGAGAGTAAAAAAGGCGTAAGGTTTACAATGGTGTAAAATTAAAATGGGATATACCGTGCTTGGATTCGAGTTACTGGAACAAGGGCCAAACCAACCACCCAAGAATGGAATCGTCGAGCGAAAACACTTGACAACCTCCTAGAAGCAGCTTTTCTTACCCACTGACCTTTCTCCATCAATTAGGAATCTAATGCCGTCACTAAACACATTCCTTAAATTGTAGCCATTTGTTGAGTGATTTTTTTTTGTGTCTAATCCGCATATATATCACCATTGCCCTTGATTTTCTTGACTGTATATCTCTTAGATGTCAACATATACACGTGTGATTTAGTTTACGAAGATTTTTCAATGCCGAGAACCTCGATCAGAGAGTAAAAATGGCGTAAGGTTCACAATGGTGTAAAATTAAAATGGGATATACCGGGCTAGGATTCGAGTTACAGGAACAAGGGCCAAAGCGACCACCCAAGAATGGAATCGTCGAGCGAAAACACTTGACAACCTCCTAGAAGCAGCTTTTCTTGCCACAAGACCTTTCTCCATCAATTAGGAATCTGATGCCGTCACTAAACACATTACTTAAATTGTGGCCATTTGTTGAGTGTTTTTTTTGGTGTCTAATCCGCATATATATCACCATTGCCCTTGATTTTCTTGACTGTATATCTCTTAAATGTCAACATATACACGTGTGATTTAGTTTACGAAGGTTTTTCAATGCCGAGAACCTCGATCAGGGAGTAAAAAAGGCGTAAGGTTCACAATGGTGTAAAATTAAAATGGGATAAAATGGGCTAGAATTCGAGTTACAGGAACAAGGGCCAAACCAACCAACCCCGAATGGAATCGTCGAGCGAAAACACTTGACAACTTCCTTGAAGCACCTTGTCTTGCCACCAGACCTTTCTCCATCAATTAGGAATCTGATGCCGTCACTAAACACATTCCTTAAATTGTACCCATTTGTTGAGTGTTTTTTTTGGTGTCTAATCCGTATATATATCACCATTGCCCTTGATTTTCTTGACTGTATATCTCTTAAATATCAACATATACACGTGTGATTTACTTTACGAAGATTTTTCAATGCCGAGAACCTCGATTAGAGAGTAAAAAAGGCGTAAGTTTCACAATGGTGTAAGATTAAAATGGGATATACCGAGCTAGGATTCGAGTTACAAGAACAAGGGCCGAACCAACCACCCAAGAATGGAATCGTAGAGCGAAAACACTTGACAACCTCCTAGAAGCAGCTTTTCTTGCCACCAGACCTTTCTCCATCAATTAGGAATCTGATGCCGTCACTAAACACATTCCTTAAATTGTAGCCATTTGTTGAGTGTTTTTTTTGGTGTCTAATCCGCATATATATCACCATTGCCCTTGATTTTCTTGATTGTATATCTCTTAAATGTCAACATATACACGTGTGATTTAGTTTACGAAGATATTTCAATGCCGAGAACCTCTATCAGAGAGAAAAAAAGGCGTAAGGTTCAAAATGGTGTAAAATTAAAATGCGATATAACGGGCTAGGATTCGAGTTACAGGAAAAAGGGCCAAACCAACCACCTAAGAATGGAATCGTCGAGCGAAAACACTTGACAACCTCCTAGAAGCCGCTATTCTTACCACCAGACCTTTCTCCATCAATTAGGAATCCGATCCCGTCACTAATCACATTCCTTAAATTGTAGCCATTTGTTGAGTTTTTTTTTTTCTGGTGTCTAATCCCCATATATATCACCATTGACCTTGATTTTCTTGACTGTATATCTCTTAAATGTCAATATATACACGTGTGATTTAGTTTACGAAGATTTTTCAATGCCGGGAACCTCGATCAGAGAGTAAAAAAGGCGTAAGGTTCACAATGGTGTAAAATTAAAATGGGATATACCGGGCTAGGAATCGAGTTACTGGAACAAGGGCCAAACCAACCACCCAAGAATGGAATCGTCGAGCAAAAACACTTGACAACCTCTTAGAAGCAGCTTTTCTTGCCACCAGACGTTTCTCCATCAATTAGGAATCTGATGCCGTCACTAAACACATTACTTAAATTGTAGCCATTTGTTGAGTGTTTTTTTATGTCTAAGCCGCATATATATCACCATTGCCCTTGATTTTCTTGACTGTATATCTCTTAAATATCAACATATACACGTGTGGTGTAGTTTACGAAGATTTTTCAATGCCGAGAACCTCGATTAGAGAGTAAAAATGGCGTAAGGTTCACAATGGTGTAAAATTAAAATGGGATATACCGGGCTAGGATTCGAGTTACAGGAACAAGGGCAAAAGCGACCACCCAAGAATGGAATCGTCGAGCAAAAACACTTGACAACCTCCTAGAAGCAGCTTTTCTTGCCACAAGACCTTTCTCCATCAATTAGGAATCTGATGCCGTCACTAAACACATTACTTAAATTGTAGCCATTTGTTGAGTGTTTTTTTTGGTGTCTAATCCGCATATATATCACCATTGCCCTTGATTTACTTGATTGTATATCTCTTAAATGTCAACATATACACGTGTGATTTAGTTTACGAAGATATTTCAATGCCGAGAACCTCTATGAGAGTGTAAAAAAGGCGTAAGGTTCACAATGGTGTAAAATTAAAATGGGATATAACGGGCTAGGATTCGAGTTACAGGAAAAAGGGCCAAACCAACCACCCAAGAATGGAATCGTTGAGCGAAAACACTTGACAACCTCCTAAAAGCAGCTATTCATACCACCAGACCTTACTCCATCAATTAGGAATCTGATGCCGTCACTAAACACATTCCTTAAATTGTAGCCATTTGTTGAGTGATTTTTTTTGGTGTCTAATCCTCATATATATCACCATTGCCCTTGATTTTCTTGACTGTATATCTCTTAAATGTCAACATATACACGTGTGATTTAGTTTATGAAGATTTTTCAATGCTGAGAACCTCGATCAGAGAGTAAAAAAGACGTAAGGTTCACAATGGTGTAAAATTAAAATGGGATATACCGGGCTAGGATTCGAGTTACTGGAACAAAGGCCAAACCAACCACCCAAGAATGGAATCGTCGAGCGAAAACACTTGACAACCTCCTAGAAGCAGCTTTTCTTGCCACCAGACCTTTCTCCATCAATTAGGAATCTGATGCCCTCACTAAACACATTCCTTAAATTGTAGCCATTTGTTGAGTGTTTTTTTATGTCTAATCCGCATATACATCACCATTGCCCTTGATTTTCTTGACCGTATATCTCTTAAATATCAACATATACACGTGTGATGTAGTTTAGGAAGATTTTTCAATGCCGAGAACCTCGTTCAGAGAGTAAAAAAGGCGTAAGGTTCACAATGGTGTAAAATTAAAATGGGATATACCGGGCTAGGATTCGAGTTACTGGAACAAGGGCCAAACCAACCACCCAAGAATGGAATCGTCGAGCGAAAACACTTGACAACCTCCTAGAAGCAGCTTTTCTTGCCACCAGACCTTTCTCCATCAATTAGAAATCCGATCCCGTCACTAAACACATTCCTTAAATTGTAGCCATTTGTTGAGTGATTTTTTTTGGTGTCTAATCCCCATATATATCACCATTGCCCTTGATTTTCTTGACTATATATCTCTTAAATGTCAACATATACACGTGTGATTTAGTTTACGAAGATTTTTCAATGCCGAGAACCTCGATCAGAGAGTAAAAATGGCGTAAGGTTCACAATGGTGTAAAATTAAAATGGGATATACCGGGCTAGGATTCGAGTTACTGGAACAAGGGCCAAACCAACCACCCAAGAATGGAATCGTCGAGCGAAAACACTTGACAACCTCCTAGAAGCAGCTTTTTCTGCCACCAAACCTTTCTCCATCAATTAGGAATCTGATGCCGTCACTAAACACATTCCTTAAATTGTAGCCATTTGTTGAGTGCTTTTTTTTTGGTGTCTAATCCCATATATATCACCATTGCCCTTGATTTTCTTGATTGTATATCTCTTAAATGTCAACATATACACGTGTGATTTAGTTTACGAAGATATTTCAATGCCGAGAACCTCTATGAGAGTGTAAAAAAGGCGTAAGGTTCACAATGGTGTAAAATTAAAATGGGATATAACGGGCTAGGATTCGAGTTACAGGAAAAAGGGCCAAACCAACCACCCAAGAATGGAATCGTTGAGCGAAAACACTTGACAACCTCCTAAAAGCAGCTATTCATACCACCAGACCTTACTCCATCAATTAGGAATCTGATGCCGTCACTAAACACATTCCTTAAATTGTAGCCATTTGTTGAGTGATTTTTTTTGGTGTCTAATCCTCATATATATCACCATTGCCCTTGATTTTCTTGACTGTATATCTCTTAAATGTCAACATATACACGTGTGATTTAGTTTATGAAGATTTTTCAATGCTGAGAACCTCGATCAGAGAGTAAAAAAGACGTAAGGTTCACAATGGTGTAAAATTAAAATGGGATATACCGGGCTAGGATTCGAGTTACTGGAACAAAGGCCAAACCAACCACCCAAGAGTGGAATCGTCGAGCGAAAACACTTGACAACCTCCTAGAAGCAGCTTTTCATGCCACCAGACCTTTCTCCATCAATTAGGAATCTGATGCCCTCACTAAACACATTCCTTAAATTGTAGCCATTTGTTGAGTGTTTTTTTTGTGTCTAATCCGCATATATATATCACCATTGACCTTGATTTTCTTGACTGTATATCTCTTAAATGTCAACATATACATGTGTGATTTAGTTTACGAAGATTTTTCAATGCCGAGAACCTCGATCAGGGAGTAAAAAAGGCGTAAGGCTCACAATGGTGTAAAATTAAAATGGGATATAACGGGCTAGAATTCGAGTTACAGGAACAAGGGCCAAACCAACCACCCAAGAATGGAATCGTCGAGCGAAAACACTTAACAACCTCCTAGAAGCAGATTTTCTTACCATCAGACCTTTCTCCATCAATTAGGAATCTGATGCCGTCACTAAACACATTCCTTAAATTGTAGCCATTTGTTGAGTGTTTTTTTGGTGTCTCATCCGCATATATAATCACCATTGCCCTTGATTTTCTTGACTGTATATCTCTTAAATATCAACACATACACGTGTGATTTAGTTTACGAAGATTTTTCAATGCCGAGTACCTCGATCAGAGTGTAAAAAAGGCGTAAGGTTCACAATGGTGTAAGATTAAAATAGGATATACCGAGCTAGGATACGAGTTACAAGAACAAGGGCCAAACCAACCACCCAAGAATGGAATCGTCGAGCGAAAACACTTGACAACATCCTAGAAGCAGCTTTTCTTGCCACCAGACCTTTCTCCATCAATTAGGAGTCTGCTGCAGTCACTAAACACATTCCTTAAATTGTAGCCATTTGTTGAGTGCTTTTTATTGGTGTCTAATCCGCATATATATCACCATTGCCCTTGATTTTCTTGACCGTATATCTCTTAAATGTCAACATATACACGTGTGATTTAGTTTACGAAGATTTTTCAATGCCGAGAACCTCTATCAGAGAGTAAAAAAGGCAAAAGGTTCACAATGGTGTAAGATTAAATTGGGATATACCGGGCTAGGATTCGAGTTACAGGAACAAGGGCCAAACCATCCACCCAAGAATGGAATCGTCGAGCGAAAACACTTGACAACCTCCAAGAAGCTGCTTTTCTTGCCACCAGACCTTTCTCCATCAATTAGGAATCTGATTCCGTCACTAAACACATTCCTTAAATTGTAGCCATTTGTTGAGTGTTTTTTTTTTGTGTCTAATCCGCATATATATCACTATTGCCCTTGATTTTCTTGATTGTATATCTCTTAAATGTCAACATATACACGTGTGATTTAGTTTACGAAGATATTTCAATGCCGAGAACCTCTATCAAAGAGTAAAAAAGGCGTAAGGTTCACAATGGTGTAAGATTAAATTGTGATATACCGGGCTAGGATTCGAGTTACAGGAACAAGGGCCAAACGAACCACCCAAGAATAGAATCGTCAAGCGAAAACACTTGACAACCTCCTAGAAGCTGCTTTTCTTCCCACAAGACCTTTCTCCATCAATTAGGAATCTGATGCCATCACTAAACACATTCCTTAAATTGTAGCCATTTGTTGAATGTATTTTTTTGTGTCTAATCCGCATACATATCACTATTGCCCTTGATTTTCTTGACTGTATATCTCTTAAATTGCAACATATACACGTGTGATTTAGTTTAAGAAGATTTTTCAATGCCGAGAACCTCGATCAGGGAGTAAAAAAAGCGTATGGTTCACAATGGTGTAAAATTAAAATGGGATATACCGGGCTAGAATTCGAGTTACCGGAACAAGGGCCAAACCAACCACCCAAGAATGGAATCGTCGAGCGAAAACATTTGACAACCTCCTAGACGCAGCTTTTTCTGCCACTAGACCTTTCTCCATCAATTAGGAATCTGATGCCGTCACTAAACACATTCCTTAAATTGTAGCCATTTGTTGAGTGTTTTTTTTGGTGTCTAATCCGCATATATATCAACATTGCCCTTGATTTTCTTGATTGTATATCTCTTAAATGTCAACATATACACGTGTGATTTAGTTTACGAAGATATTTCAATGCCGAGAACCTCTATCAGAGAGTAAAAAAGGCGTAAGGTTCACAATGGTGTAAGATTAAATTGTGATATACCGGACTAGGATTCGAGTTACAGGAACAAGGGCCAAACCAACCACCCAAGAATAGAATCGTCAAGCGAAAACACTTGACAACCTCCTAGAAGCAGCTTTTCTTCCCACAAGACCTTTCTCCATCAATTAGGAATCTGATGCCGTCACTAAACACATTCCTTAAATTGTAGCCATTTGTTGAGTGTTTTTTTTTGTGTCTAATCCGCATATATATCACTATTGCCCTTGATTTTCTTGACTGTATATCTCTTAAATGTCAACATATACACGTGTGATTTAGTTTACGAAGATTTTTCAATGCCGAGAACCTCGATCAGGGAGTAAAAAAAGCGTATGGTTCACAATGGTGTAAAATTAAAATGGGATATACCGGGCTAGAATTCGAGTTACCGGAACAACGGCCAAACCAACCACCCAAGAATGGAATCGTCGAGCCAAAACATTTGACAACCTCCTAGAAGCAGCTTTTCTTGCCACCAGACCTTTCTCCATCAATTAGGAATCTGATGCCGTCGCTAAACACATTCCTTAAATTGTAGCCATTTGTTGAGTGTTTTTTTTGGTGTCTAATCCGCATATATATCACCATTGCCCTTCATTTTCTTGACTGTATATATCTTAAATGTCAACATATACACGTGTGATTTAGTTTACGAAGATTTTTCAATGCCGAGAACCTCGATCAGAGAGTAAAAAAGGCGTAAGGTTCACAATGGTGTAACATTAAAATGGGATATACCCGGCTAGGATTCGAGTTACAGGAACAAGGGCCAAACCAACCACCCAAGAATGGAATCGTCGCGCGAAAACACTTGACAACCTCCTAGAAGCAGCTTTTCCTGCCACCTGACCTTTCTCCATCAATTAGGAGTCTGATGCAGTCACTAAACACATTCCTTAAATTGTAGCCATTTGTTGAGTGCTTTTTATTGGTGTCTAATCCGCATATATATCACCATTGCCCTTGATTTTCTTGACCGTATATCTCTTAAATGTCAACATATACACGTGTGATTTAGTTTACGAAGATTTTTCAATGCCGAGGGCCTCTATCAGAGAGTAAAAAAGGCATAAGGTTCACAATGGTGTAAGATTAAATTGGGATATACCGGGCTAGGATTCGAGTTACAGGAACAAGGGCCAAACCATCCACCCAAGAATGGAATCGTCAAGCGAAAACACTTGACAACCTCCAAGAAGCTGCTTTTCTTGCCACCAGACCTTTCTCCATCAATTAGGAATCTGATTCCGTCACTAAACACATTCCTTAAATTGTAGCCATTTGTTGAGTGTTTTTTTTTGTGTCTAATCCGCATATATATCACTATTGCCCTTGATTTTCTTGATTGTATATCTCTTAAATGTCAACATATACACGTGTGATTTAGTTTACGAAGATATTTCAATGCCGAGAACCTCTATCAGAGAGTAAAAAAGGCGTAAGGTTCACAATGGTGTAAGATTAAATTGTGATATACCGGCCTTGGATTCGAGTTACTGGAACAAGGGCCAAACCAACCACCCAAGAATAGAATCGTCAAGCGAAAACACTTGACAACCTCCTAGAAGCAGCTTTTCTTCCCACAAGACCTTTCTCCATCAATTAGGAATCTGATGCCGTCACTAAACACATTCCTTAAATTGTAGCCATTTGTTGAGTGTTTTTTTTGTGTCTAATCCGCATATATATCACTATTGCCCTTGATTTTCTTGACTGTATATCTCTTAAATGTCAACATATACACCTGTGATTTAGTTTACGAAGATTTTTCAATGCCGAGTACCTCGATCAGGGAGTAAAAAAAGCGTATGGTTCACAATAGTGTAAAATTAAAATGGGATATAACGGGCTAGAATTCGAGTTACTGGAACAAGGCCCAAACCAACCACCCAAGAATGGAATCGTCGAGCGAAAACATTTGACATCCTCCTAGAAGCAGCTTTTCTTGCCACTAGACCTTTCTCCATCAATTAGGAATCTGATGCCGTCACTAAACACATTCCTTAAATTGTAGCCATTTGTTGAGTGTTTTTTTTGGTGTCTAATCCGCATATATATCACCATTGCCCTTCATTTTCTTGACTGTATATATCTCAAATGTCAACATATACACGTGTGATTTAGTTTACGAAGATTTTTCAATGCCGAGAACCTCGATCAGAGAGTAAAAAAGGCGTAAGGTTCACAATGGTGTAACATTAAAATGGGATATACCCGGCTAGGATTCGAGTTACAGGAACAAGGGCCAAACCAACCACCCAAGAATGGAATCGTCGCGCGAAAACACTTGACAACCTCCTAGAAGCAGCTTTTCCTGCCACCAGACCTTTCTCCATCAATTAGGAGTCTGATGCAGTCACTAAACACATTCCTTAAATTGTAGCCATTTGTTGAGTGCTTTTTATTGGTGACTAATCCGCATATATATCACCATTTCCCTTGATTTTCTTGACTGTATATCTCTTAAATGTCAACATATACACGTGTGATTTAGTTTACGAAGATTTTTCAATGCCGAGAACCTCTATCAGAGAGTAAAAAAGGCATAAGGTTCACAATGGTGTAAGATTAAATTGGGATATACCGGGCTAGGATTCGAGTTACAGGAACAAGGGCCAAACCATCCACCCAAGAATGGAATCGTCGAGCGAAAACACTTGACAACCTCCAAGAAGTTGCTTTTCTTGCCACCAGACCTTTCTCCATCAATTAGGAATCTGATTCCGTCACTAAACACATTCCTTAAATTGTAGCCATTTGTTGAGTGTTTTTTTTGGTGTCTAATCCGCATATATATCACCATTGCCCTTGATTTTCTTGACTGTATATCTCTTAAATGTCAACATATACACGTGTGATTTAGTTTACGAAGTTTTTTTGTTGGTGCACAAATGTCTGTTAACTTCGTCTTTATCGAGTCTTGTGTCTAGATAGGATAAACCAGTGCTCAGCAGGTTAGAAACTAGGATTTGTGTTAAAGTGTGTAATTTCGCATGAAATGGCACTGACCATTCACACGAAATTAGACTTTGTGATTTCGCTTGAAATGGCCAATGCCACTTTCAAACGAAATTACCTCAACTATATATAGCTGAGTTGCTTGGTCATTTGTAACAAAATTAGATTCAGTGCCAAGGTGCTGCCAGTTTGTCAAACGATCTGTAAAAGCTTTAGGATCAATAATAAGAAGATAATTAGGGAATATCAAGCTGTTACACGTCTATTTCTCTGATTCCTCCTTTGAAATAGATTGTAAACTCTTCTGATTGACTCGTTAGGGTCACACATCGATCCAACAAGTGGTATCAGAGCTCAGGAAGAAGAGTTTATACCAATTCAGCTTGTTTTCATCACTTCTACTCCTTCTTTTCAAAATTAAACGAGATTTAACGGACAAAATGGTTTGAATTTCACATATATCACGCGAAACATAGTTTTAATGAATCCTTGAAAGAATTGGACCAAAATTCGAACAAAAACCGGATCAATTTGACAAAATGGTGGCCGATTTGATGATGTCATCATAATTCCGTTCGAAATAGCACTTGTGATTTCGTACGGAATTAGCTTTTGTGACTAATTTCGTTTGAAAGTACTTTGATTTCGCATGAAATCACTAATTCCGTTTGAAACTACCACTGATTTCACACGAAATCAGATTTCGTTTGAAAGTTTCACACGAAATTAGCTATTCCGCACCAAATTGGCTTTATTTCGTTTGAAACCAAGCTAATTCCACACGAAATTAACTTTCGCTTGGTGATTTCGTTTGAAAACACTATTTCGTGTGAAAACCCTGATTTCGTTTGAGTTGGGTATTTCGTGTGAAATCTGATTCCGTTTGAACTAATTTCACTTGAAATTGTTTTTGTTAAAATCAAAAATTTTCTTAGTATTTGCTGATTGTTTCAGATACGTGAAGATGGTTGAGTTTATTAATCCGTTCAGTGACATGTTTGCTTTCACGGGAAACACCGGAGATGATACATCAAACAACACCAATGAAAATGCTCCTAATCCGAGTGCAAAGAAAACCCTGTCTGATGCTTTGAGTGTGGAGAGTGCATATGGCACATACAACAAACCTCCTAAACTGATGGCGATTGAAGAGTACAATATATGGGCTGCAAGATTTGAAGAGTGGTTAAAAGCGTTTGCGTATCCAAGCTGGAAAAGCTTGAAGAATGGTTTCAATATCGGAAGAACAGATTATGAAAATTTAGAAGGCAATGATCATGTAGAAAATTTTGTTGCTGAACAAAAGTGCATTGCATTGCTTCATCAGTCTGTGAGAGACGACATAATATCGTTGATTGATTACACAAATGCAAAAGATCTATGGGAGAAATTGAGAGTAAAATGTGTGGGTAGTGCTGACATAGTTAAAAACAAAAAGAAGTTGTTAAGAAAAGAATTTGATTTGTTTGGATGTTTGAAAAACGAATCTGTTTCTAAGATGATTGAAATATTTGGGCATTTGAAGCTGGAACTTGCAAGACAAGGAATCATGTACACTCAAGAAGAATTGATTGACAAACTGTTTGACTCGCTGCCGGATGAGAAAGACTGGCAGTATTTTGCTTTGATGCTGAAGAACACAGTAAAGTCGGAGGATCTGACGGTTGATCTGTTAATCGAAAGATTGGAGAGTCATGAACTGGAACTCAAGAAATCAAACAAAGTCAATCATTCCTCATACCAGCAGAATGTGGAGTTTTATTACCGAGGAAATATGATCCCGAAGACTGTGTCCCCCAAGACAGCTTTCTCCGCTGAAAGTTCTAACACGTCAAATCAAGAAAATTCAAGCAGTGGTTTTCATAGTGATTCATCATCAACTACTTTAAGTCAATCAGTTCCAAAGAATTTGTTTCAATGTAACATTGCTGTGGATCTTAGGAATGCTCAAAATTTCAGTGAAGAATCCGCAAAGCAGCAAATGATGTTCTTAGCATCTGTGCTAGAGACTTATGAGAGCCTTGTTGCAGGCAAGATTGGAAACACTAACCTCACCAAGGAGGACTATGATCAGATCGACCCAGAGGAGATGGAGTTGATTGATATCAGGTGGTGTATGGCTAGTGCAGTAAGACGAGCACAAAGATTCATGGAGATTACCGGTAGACATTCTATTGGTGGACCTTCAACCAAGCTAGGGTTTGATAAGTCGAAGGTCACGTGCTTTAAGTGTAAACAAAAAGGTCATTTTAAAAGAGAATGTCGAAATGCATATGCTGATGATACGGCAAATCCGTTCCATGAAGATTACTACAAAAGAGCAATCTATCATCAGAACAAATCTGAATCCCCCAGAATGAAGCAGATAGAAGAAAATCCTAAAGAAAAATCCAAAGCACTTGCTGTTATCCACGACGATGAGGGATATGATTGGAGTGAAGTGTTACCAGAAGAAGACCCAGTGGGCTATGCGTTTGTGACAAAGATTGTTCCTTTCAAAGACTCCAGAACAGAAGAAGTGAAATATGTCAGCAGGAAGATGCTAGCTCAGAACAGGATTAGCAGAATCCGTCGTACATATAAAGAAGCTAAACAGGCGAAAAAATGGGATGCTGATAGAGAATGTTACCTAGATCCCAATGGAAACATTGTTGTTGATCCAAATACTGTAGATGTTGAAACTCTCACCAGACAAATTGCTGATGAAGAAGAAGCAAATCAGAGATTGTGGTGGGGAGGAGGAGAAGCTGAAGAAAAAGCTAAAGAAAAGGAAAAAGTAAAGGAGAAAGTGCAGCAGCCAAAGAAATTTGATGATGGAATTATTGACACGTCACAAGAATTCACGACTGAGAATTTGAAGAAAATGGCTGACAAAGTGTTTGCTGCGAAAGAACTAGAGGTAGTTTCTGGTTCTGGCACTGAGTCTAAAACCAAGGTCCGTCAGATTGATGCAACAAATGAGTCACGTAAGAAAGCTAAAACTGAGAGCGACTGCAAAATTGCATGAAAAACTGCAAGGTTTGTAGTACAATTGCTTACCTCAACGGTAAAAAGGTTGAAGAACTGACAGGAAGACTCCGAGACGTTGAAGATTAGATCTTAAACCGTGACAAAATGTTAAAAGCTTCAAATGAACGATTAAAAGAATTAACTGAGAAAATCGAAAATGATAAAAGTGACGTAGAAAGAATTAGGAAAGAAAACGAAAAGTTAATTCATGAAAATCGTCAACTTTCAGAAAATTTTGAGAAGCTAAAACGAACGGTAAAAGATTATGATGAAAGAAATGGTAAGACATACAAAGAAAATGTTCAATTGTCAGGTGTTCTTAGGGTTAAGGAAGAGCTAATCAATCAACAGCTGGATGAAATTGCTAAGTTGAAGCTTCAGTTTCAAGAAGCTAAAATTGAAAATGAACGCATCCAGTTGAAACTGAACAGTTACAACTCCGCAAGTTTTGTTCTTCAACATATCGTTCCTAAACCAATTGGGAAGAACAAAGCAGGCGAAGATGTATACTCGGATGGAATCGGGGTTGGGTTTCATCAGGTTCCTCCACCGGTTGTAAACAATTTTTCCAAGAAAAAATCTGGGTTGGTTAATGATGAAGAAGAAAATGAAGTTAAACTTCCAGACACAATTGATGTTACATTCACTTCATCTTCCGATGAAGATAGTGTCCAATCTGAAGTTGTGAAGAGCATGGTTGAAAATGTTTTAAAGTTTGAAAGTGACAGTACTGAGGATGATGAATGCTTTTTGGACAAATATATTCTGAAATCAAAATCCAAAAACAAGTTAAATGAAGAACCTAATCTTGTGATCTACAAGATGACGGGATCTGATAATTTGTATACGGATCATGATTTTTCTTTGGAGAATGTGAATGTTAGTAAATTGAGAAATGTGTTCAAGTTGATTGAGATTGATGTGTCTGAGATCGAAGGTTTGAAGTGTTCCAAACGACAATTAAACTTTGAAAAAGATAAAGCTTATTACAAAAAACCTGTTGTACCGCCGCGTTTTTCTAACAACTATCAAAACAGATGGTCGGGTGGATATCAGGGTGGTAAGACTTATCAAAGAAGGAACTTTCAAAACAAGAAGTTTGTCGAGAAAAAGGTGTTTGTAAAAAGTTCGAGTTCTCATTCTGAGCAGGAATCTGAGATTTTTCGAAAACAAATGAAGAATTTTTTGAGGAAAAGGCCTCACAACCTCAGACCGAGGGCACAAATCGAGTAGTTGATACTCGTACATGCTTTAAGTGCAACAAAGTTGGACATATTGCACGAAAGTGCACCAACTTAAAGCCTAAGTCTGAAGTTACTGAGAGTCAGAAAAAGAAAGCTGATGCAAAAGGCAAAGCCCCAATGATTGTTGAGAAGAAAGTTTTGAAAAATGATAACATCAAGATCAAAACTGAACCCGTAAAGAATGTGGTAACTAAAACTGACAAATTTTACAAACGGGTTGCATCGCCTCAACAAGCATGGAAGCCAAAATCAGTTGATAAGAAATCAAGTTATCCAAAACCAAAGGTGTCTGAGACTGCAAAATCATCATCTTCAACTGAGAATATGTATGTACCTTTGGATTACTATGAGAAACTTGAACCACAAGAGGCTACTACTTCTGAAAAGAAGAATGTACCAAAGAAAGACCAATCATCTGGTCAACCTTCTCAAAATGATTTCTTTTTATACAAAAAGGTTGAGATTGGGTCTGAGGAGAGCTTAAAGATGAATGACAAGAATTTTCCGCCACTTTACACTGCAAAAACTCACCTAAATGTCAAGTTACCCAAGTCAAAAGAGGCTTGGGTTGCATCAACATCTAACTAAAGTGTTTTTGAAATGTGCAGGAGCTTCCAGGATCCGTTTCACGTTGGATTATGGATAGCGGAGCTTCTCGGCACATGACGGGGAAAAAGACCCTATTGTATGATGTTAGAGGGTTTAATGGAGGTTATGTGGGATTTGCAGGCAATCAAGGTGGCCGAATAGTTGGTGAAGGAACTTTATCGAATGGTATTGTAACGTTTGAAAGAGTAAACTACATCGCCGAGCTTGAAAACAATCTTCTGAGCATCTCTCAGATTTGTGATCGTATGTATACAACGCACTTTACAGACAAAGAATGTTTGATCTTGAAACCAGGATTTGTTGTTCCCGAAGAGTGGGTTATCATGAGAGCACCCAGAGTCAACGATCTGTACGTGTTGGACATGAGTGTAGCAACTACTACCACGGGTCAGGCTCACTGTTTTATGTCAAGAGCAACGGAAAAAAAATCACAATTGTGGCATCGAAAGATGGGCCATATTCATCTGAGAAAAATGAATCACCTAGTGCATAATGACTTAGTTATTGGTGTTCATGTGAAAGGTTTTCATCTTGAGGGGGAGTGCATTAGCTGTGTCAAAGGCAAGCAAAAGAAGAAATCTCACCCTGGAAAGATAGTTAACTTAGTCTCAAGACCGTTAGAGAGACTTCATATGGATCTTTTTGGTCCAGTAAACGTCAAAAGCATAACTGGAGATCTCTACTGTCTAGTAGTAACAGATGATTATTCGAGATTTTCATGGGTATCTTTTCAGAAGACAAAAGATGAGACGTTTGAAAGTTTGATGACGTTGTTTAGGAAAATTGAAAACTTGTACCAAACTCGAATCAGAAGAATCAGGAGTGACAATGGTACAGAGTTCAAGAACAACAAGATGGAAGAATATTGTGATGAGAGAGGTATACTGCAAGAATTTAGTGCTCCTTACACTCCACAGCAAAATGGAGTAGCTAAAAGAAAGAACAGGACGCTAATTGAAATGGCTAGGACGATGCTTGCTGATTCGAAACTACCTGTCAACTTTTGGGCAGAAGCAGTATCAGCCGCTTGCTATATACTCAACCGGGTTCTTACAGTGAAGAAATTCAACAAGACAAGTTTCAAGCTAATCAACAACCGCAAACCAAACCTGAAGTATTTAGAACCGTTTGGGTCTCCCTGTAAAGTTCTAGAGCCTTTTGGTAAATTTGGTTCAAAGAGCATTTCATGGGTTACGCGAGTCCATTGAAACGAGTCTTTGTTCCAAGCTTGAAGTGGATTATCGAAGCACATAATGTTGAGTTTCAAGGTTATACCATGCCACCGCAGAATCCCGGAGACTCATGGCGTTTTAATTATGATACTTTGTGGGATTCGTTTGACATTGAAGAAGAACCAGATTTATTTGAGGAGTTGGATATTCTAAGAGAGTATGAAGAATCACAAGAAAGGTTTCCAGCTGAGTATTCTAGACGTCAAAATCGAGCTTCAAATGACGATGAAGCAGGTCCTAGTAATGCTGGAGAACAAGATGATATTCAGCAATCTCTTGACAATCAGACGGCAGTCAATGATAATCAAGAATCTGATGATAGACCTGTATTTGATCGTGGTGATTCAGATTCTGAGGGGGAGCAGATCCAGATTTCAAGTCAAACAATTCCAGTTAGTGAACAAGGTGCAAATCAGAATGTCACAAATTTGGAAGGCGAGGTAGATGTTCCAGGCGAAGTGATGCCGAGAACTCTTTCGTACCATCCAGAAGAATTGATTATTGGAGAATTACAATCAGGCGTTCGCACTAGACGTCAAATTGACCAAGGCCTTACTTGTTTTTATTCTACAGTTGCTCCGTTACAAACTGAGTTTTAACTTAGTTGTTTTATTTCGCAGATTGAACCGCGAACATTCAAGGAAGCACTAACTGAAGATTCTTGGGTCAACGCAATGCAAGAGGAGCTGAGTCAGTTTGAGAAGTTAGGAGTGTGGAAATTGGTAGACTTGCCTGATGGTCACAGGAAGATAAACACCAAGTGGGTGTTCAAGTGCAAGAGAGACGATCGAGGGGTTATTATCCGTAACAAAGCTCGACTCGTAGTCCAGGGCTTTAGTCAGCAGGAGGGTATAGATTTCACTGAAGTGTATGCTCCAGTTGCTAGATCTTGAGGCTATCAGAATCTTCCTAGCATTTGCATCTTGGAAAAAATTAAAGTTTATCAGCTAGATGTTAAATCGGCGTTTCTCTATGGGAAGGTAAAAGAGGAGGTATATGTTGGACAGCCACCGGGCTTCACCGATCCAATCCACAAAGACAAGGTGTACTTACTGGATAAAGCGTTGTATGGTTTACACCAGGCCCCGAGAGCTTGGTACGAGACATTGTCTCAACACCTGCTAGCCAACAACTTCATCCGTGGAAAAGTGGATGCCACTCTCTTCACCAAAGAAGTCGACGGAAATCTTCGGATTGTTCAAATATACGTGGACGACATCATATTTGGGTCTACAAATGAAAATCTGTGCAAAGATTTTGAAAGAGTTATGAAGCAGAAATTTGAAATGTCATCGATGGGTCAGATGAAATTCTTCTTGGGACTTCAAGTTGATCAACTGTCTAAGGGAATTTTCATACATCAGACGAAGTATGTTCATGATATCTTAGAGAAAGTTGGGATGTCAGGTTCTACTCCAGCTTCCACCCCGTTAGCGACGAACCATGGGATAAACCCTGATCTCACCGGAGAGAAGGTAGATGAAACCTTGTATCGTTCCATGATCGGATCGCTGATGTATTTGACAGCTTCTAGAACCGATATCATGTATCCAACCTGCCTCGCAGCAAGATTTCAATCTAACCCGAGAGCTTCGCACATGGTGATTGTGAAAAGGATATTACGCTACCTGAAAGGAACTCCATCACTGGGGTTGTGGTATCCAAGAGAAGGCGATTTCACGCTCGAAGGGTATTCCGATTCTGATTTCGGATGCTGCAAAGTTAACGCTAAGTCAACAACAGCGGGGTGCCAGTTTTTCGGACCACGATTGGTTACCTGGCAACGCAAGAAGCAGACCTCTGTGGCTTTATCCACATGTGAAGCTGAGTATTTATCTGCTAGCAGTTGCTACTCTCAGGTCTTGTGGATCCAACAACAGATGTGCGACTACGGTTTGCAATTTCTTAACACCCCTATCTTTGTTGATAATGAGGCAGCGATAAACATCACTAAAAATCCTGTTCATCACGCTAAAATGAAACACATTGAAATTCGTCATCACTTCATTCGTGACTGTTTCGAGAAGAAGTTGATACGAATTGAGAAAATCCACACTGACGAACAAAAAGCTGATTTACATACCAAAGCGTTTGATAAAACTCGTTTCCAATATCTTTTAAAACTGAACGGTATGAAGATTTTATCGGTGTCGGAGGAGATTCTTGGCGTAGATGAAGGTACCACTGTAGAAGATGTTGAAAAGCAACCTGCAATGGTTTGTCGATTTTTTACTTGTTTTGGTATTTAGGGGGAGTAAATATTTTCAGAAAATACAAAAACAGTAAAAAATTTCAAAAATCCAAAAACATGAGATATTTTCAAAATACAAAAACAATAGAAAACTGAAAAAGAGCTTGTGTAAAAAGGGAAAATAATAGTACATTGGCTTGACAGTTACGGTATGCTAAAGATATGTAAAGTTTAAAAGTTTTAAACAGTCTCGCTGATGATGTGCCGATAGGTTTTTGCACATTTAGTAGGTTTGTTCGGGATATAAACTTAAATCTTTACTTGCTTATTTCGTGGGGAACACTACTTGGATATATAGGTAACCCCTGAAATTTTGTTTGAAAGATCCCTCTTTCTGATATACTAGGTCTTTATACTCAGTGATATCTAGGGTATTATCCCGGGACTTCTGATTTTGCGGAAGCAATAGCGTAGTCCCCGTATAATACTTTACGTATGCTTGAAATATAGCATCTCCCTCAGCATAAAAAATGATGAAACATTGCAAAATGCTAATCATGTGCTGTTGAAGAAAAGATCCTCTAAAGGGGACACACCAAAAGTCGAAGCCGTCATCTCTCTGATTTTGTGGAAGCAATAGCCTGAGCTCTCACGGCCCTCGCGTTTAACCCCTTACAGATATCATCTGTGGTATACTCACCTGTAAGACTGAATATTGAGTTCTGGATACGTGAGTATATTCAAGAGGTGGGACACATGAATGAGTTTAAGTTCTTAATACACCTAATTTGTATCCTGGACAGATTGAAAATTGTGTGAGAATTTAAGTGGATCAGTATATCAACAATCTAAGCGAATTGTTTAATTCTGAGTATGAAATTAAAAGCTTAATGGTACTTGTGACTTGTCGAATAGCTGATATGATTCCCTAACACGCTCACCAAAAATATGTTTGTAAATAGTTTACATTTACTGCATTTTATTTATGTTTAGCATCCTAGTTTAGAAACTTTATTCAGAATCCAAAAAGATTTTACATTTCTGCTTTATTTTTTGACAAACCAAAGTGGAAAGCTGATCTTCAGATTTGAAGTTTGAAGCAGATGCAGGAAGTTTCTGAGCTGGAAGATGAGTTGGGAGCTAATCATAATTAAAACTGTGAAAAAAGAAAAGTTTAAACAAGTTCATTAAGTTGAAACTTGTAATTTTCAGAAAAATGTTTTGTAATTTGTTGAACCAAAGTCAATTTTGTTTTGTCTTGAATCTACCAAGGTCATTAAATTAGACTTGGTAGATAATTTGAATGTCTAGGGTCATTAACTTGGACCTAGTTACTTAAGTGGATTATTAAAACTGATAAAAATTTCAATATGTTGTTAAAAAGGAGAATAGATTATAATGTTATATTCTTGAGAAACAGGAAACGAAATCCCCATGGCAAAGAAAGTGTAAAGATTGAACCAGAATTTGAGCTCCATCATATTGAAAAGGGGAGTCTACATTCTGGATCAACATTCAAAGGGGAGTTTGAAGAGTTTTGAAGATAAAGATTGAAGGATTCTTACATTGTTAGACAAATTGGAAAGAGATCAAGACTAAAGACTCGACGCCGAAGACTTCGTCAACATCCAAGGGGGAGTCTGTTGGTGCACAAATGTCTGTTAACTTGTTGGTGCAGTTGTCTGTCGACTTCATCTTCGTTCGAGTCTCAGATTGTGAAAGAGCCCGAAGACTGGTAAAGACTGAAGATGCGAAGACTTGATACTTCAGACTCGTCAACATCCGAGGGGGAGTCTGTTAGTGCATACGTCTGTCGACTTCATCTTGTATCGAGTCTTACATTAGAAGTGTTAGATCAGGGCACGTTATACGAGAAAATAGGAGGTTTTGTGTGTTAAAGAGGTAATTTCGTTTGAAAATGACATTGCTACTTTCAAACGAAATTAGAATGTTTAATTTCGTTTGAAATGGGCAATGCCACTTTCAAACGAATCGCAACCTCTATAAATACCCTTGATGTGAAATCATTTGTAACCTTCTTGTTTCCGACACCGAGGTGCTTTCGAAGTGTCTCCGTGCTGTAAATCATTTCAAGATCAATAAACAAGACAATTAATAGTGAACACAAGTTAAACAAAGACAGAATCAATGAATTCCGCCTCTGATTCTGTCTGAGAACTCTTCTGATCGACTCGTTAGGTCGTTTCGCGATCTTACATGTGGTATCAGAGCTCAGGAGGAAGAGTTTTTACCGTTTAGCTCGTTTTCGCTGGAAAATTCTGATTTCTACACTTTCTTTTCTGATTTGAACAAGTTTCACGGTTGAAATGGCTTAAAACTCTCACATATCAAGCGAAACATAGTGTTAACTAATCCTTGAAAGTTTTAGACCAAAATTCGACTTAAAACTGATAAAAACTTATAATTTCGTTTGAAAAACTTTGCGAATATGCTGATGTCATACTGATCTCGTTTGAAATAACTTGATAATCTCGTTTGAAAATACATATTATATCTGATTTCATTTGAGGAAACTGGTTTATTTCGTTTGAAACGGATATCTCGTTTGAAATGAGGACTTAATCTCGTTTGAGAGTGCATGCTATTGTGATTTCGTTTGAAACAGGTGTTATCTCAAACGAAATTAGACATTTCATTTGAGATAGCATAATTCCGTTTGAAGTTGTGATATCTTGGCAAATTGGTGGCCCAATCATATTCCTATTAAAAACTTGAAATCATCAGACCATTAAAGCAATTAATGTGATAAAGCGGCCCAATCAGATTTATGCACACTTAAAATTGTCGGTTTAGTGGAGTTAGCGGCCCAATCGTGTGAATACGTTTATTGAAGTTGTCGGCCATATTCTGAATAAGTTTGCATGTGAAACATTTAATTGTTGACAGTCCACTACATCGAGAACCGTGTGATTAATACTTTCATCGGTCAAATAACAACCAATTTTTGAACAATTAAGTATTGTCAGCCCATTGAATGCAAAGTATCGGCCCAATCAGTATATAAACTACAGATTTAACGGTCTAATAAACAATGTGCATGTGAATTGATTTTGTCGGCAACTGTGTTCAATTTACTTGAATCAAGAATTTAGTAATTGCATGTGAGTTTGATTTCATCGAGAAGTGTCAGCCCACTAATTGATCGGCCCAATCAGACTTTTAAGTGATTAGTATTTCGTTTGAAAGGTGATCTAGCTTGAACTTGATATTTCGTTTAAAGTGACTGTTTTGATAAACGTGTTTCCGTATCATGGATATAAATTTCTTTAATATGGATAGTAAAACACTTTTATTAATAAAAGAGTTTGAATCGTTTTCAAATTGTCCAGGTGAAAGTACAAGGAGTATCATTGAGAGATATAGCCATCTTGTTCGTTCAATGTCTAAGAAAGGTATAACCAAGAGTCCAAATGAATGGGTTGAGAAATTAGCCAATGCCTTACCTCAAAAAGAATGGGATACATATCTTTTGAGTTTAAAAAGAACAGGAGAATACTATGGATTGGCAATTTGTCAATTCATTAAGAAGCTTGAAGAACAAATGGAGAACAATGCTGTGAATAAGAAAAGTCAAGATGGAAAATCAATTTTAAAAAGGAGCAAGAATAAAGGTGTCCAAGTGGGAGAGGAACAGACTGAAGAGATTTCAGCTTTGAAAGACAAGAAGAAAAATGATGAGAAACAGATTCTTGAGATGCGCGTAAATTTCGAGTTATTGAAATCTGAAAATGTCAAACTGTTAAGTGGTTTGAACAGTTTGACATTAGAAAACAGCAATTTGAAAGAAAATGCAAAAATTTTTGAGGATAAAATAAAAAGTTTTGAAAATGAAAAATTAAAAATTGAAAAAGATTTTCAAAGTCAAATAAAGATTCTTGAAGATGGGGGATCTGTTTTTAGTAAAAATAATATTGAAAAACATAAAGTAATAAATTCTCATCTTCAGAAAATTATTCGGCTTGAAAAAGAAGCTGAAATTGCTCGGAATAAAATTGGTGAGCTTGAAAAGAAATTGAAAGGTTTTGAGACTTCGTCATCAACACCAGATTATCCATGTCCAAAACCGATCAATTTTGTTCCAATAAGTGACAATGTCACAAACTTTGACAAAGTCAAAGTTGAAGATTGTGATGAGAAAACTGATGATGAAATTGAAAAAAGAAAAATATTTTTGAAATTAAATGAAATGTTTCAAGAAACTGTTTTACATTCTACTGAGAAAGGTGAATGCTTAACTCAAAAACCTGTAAAGAAGAATGTGGAACAAAAACAAAAGGATAAAAAACCAAAAAATGTTCAAAAATAAAATAAAAGCTCATCAGTTCAATCATCCAACCGTGATAAAAAATCACAAAAATTGGAAAATCAAAACTCAAAATTGTTGGTAATAAGTGGTGCAAGTTTGACCACAGTGCTCAAAAGCCAAATCCAGCAAATAAGAGGAGCAAGGATTATCACTAAGCCAAACAGTGTTATGATCTGAATGTTTGGACTGAAGATGGTGATTGGTACGATAACAGAGTGTGTTTCAGATGCGGTTATCAAGGACACATTGCTGTTAACTGCCAAAGTTGGAGTTTGGAGATGAGAAGATGCTTTGAATGCCATATCAAAGGTCACATTGCCAGAGATTGCCCAATGAGATCAAAGAGAAGATCGAGGGCTGATGCTCAGAATTTGGCAAAGAAACCAGTCAATTTAAGCCCAAAGAACAGAAAGTTCAAGAATCTAAAGTTCAAAAACAGAAAGTTCACGAACAGAAAGTGAAGCTTTCGCAGGGGAAGAAAGACAGACTGAGGAAAAAGAGGAAGAAGGCGAGAGAGTATCTCGAAAGGATTTTGTCCTCGGATACAACTGGTAAATCAGATAAAAGTTCTGATAAATCGTCTTGCTCGCCAAAGAATGACAAATCAAGCAACAAGGATTCATCAGATACAAATCTGAGGACGAAAGAGGGAAAAAAGAAAAAGAAAGTTGCTGGTGATGAATTTGTTTCTCCGGAAACAAAGGAGCCAGTTGTTGGCAATGAATCTGACTCTTCAAGGTCAGATAAGCCACGTTCAGGCAATGAATCTAGTGTGGTAAAGCCAGAAGAGCCATGCGTTGAGGTAAAAAATGAGAATTCTGGTCTAACAATGGACGATGCAAATTTTCCACCATTGTTGAACAAGAATTCAAAATCACCCAAGGACAGTCAGGCTTGGGTGAAACTCTTTAAATGAAAAGCCTGACTTGCCGGAGTTCCCAGGTTGGTAAGTGTGGAACATGAATCGGCATTTTTCTTGAGAAATTCACGAAAGTGATTTCGACTTAAAAGTGGTAAATCAGGGACATTAAGTTGTACTTGATTTTCTACAAGTGATGTTTGTGGATTGATCTAAATTGTTATATTTTTACAAGTGGTTGAAGAAAACAAGGTGATGAATGATCCCCATGTTTGAGAAATGACTTACAAAACTTATTTTCCGAAAAAACCATTTTGATTAAAACAAACTTAAGTGTTTTGAAATCACCATGGGAAAATGTTTTGTTGTCAGGGGGAGTTCTGATTGTTTAAGCTAAGTGAATGGAGAATTGAAGTAATTCTCATCATGTTGTCACATTTCTTGTACGGCTTGTTTCCAAATTTTCCCAGAAAATCAAAATTGAGACATATTTTGATTTTAGGGGGAGTATAAATTTTAAAAAATTAGAAAATTTGAAAATGTCAAAAACATTGAAAAATGCAAAAATGAGTTTTGTTGTAAAAAGAGGAAATGATAGTAGATCAGTGAGACTGTCACAGCATGCTAAACAAATGGAGAGATAAAATGTGATAAACGATCTTACTAAAGATGTGACGGTAGTCTCAGCTAGACTAGTAGATTTGCGATAACGATACAAACTTAAATGAAAAAGCCTAGTTCTAGTGGAAAACATGGTCAAAAGCATAGTACTTAATTTTGTCCTTCTTGATTGTGTGCCTACTCAGTAATGCTGATTGTCGAAAGACATAAAACTGGTTAAGTTTGTGAACTTTCACAACTTTGCTAAAAAGTCGCTGTGATTGTGCATTTTATTTTTCAAAGATTTAAACTTGTTTTATTTCTTTATTTTGTTTAAGCATTGGACATCCTCTGCGTATACGTGAGTATCGACCTGGATGTTATTGCCTAAACGTTCTGCTTTATTTTCTTTGGTGTTTCGTTTAAGCTTTGGATCACCTCTACGTATACGGAAGTATCGACCTGGTGGTTAAAGCCTAAACAACTTCAACTTCAACTTATTTTTATTTTTCTTATTTTTTTTAAACATTGGACTTTCTCTGCGTATACGAAAGTATCGACATGATTGTTAATGTTTAAACATTCTGCTTTATTTTCGCACAAATCACAGTTGATAAAAGTTTAAAGGCATTACTTGAGTCAGTGTATTGCATGATGAAGGGATATGCTGAGATCGTGGGGTCCATACGAACTTAGTGCAAAATTAATATACCTTAACGTATCGGTAAGCATTTCGAAAGTTTTTAGATTGAGTTTAAGTGGACAACAATATCGTCAATCAATGTGAATCGTTTAGAACTGAAAATGTTTAAAGCTTAACGGTGCTAGTGATTGGTCACATAAACTGATATGATCCTCTTACATAATACTCACAAAAATATTGTTTGTAAATATTTCTTTATTACATTTCTGTTATATTCAAAAATCCAAAAAGATTTTCGGAGTGTTTTAGCATAAACTTTTGAAAAACACAAAAGGATTTTCGACAACTGATGTTGGAGACCTGATATTCAAAATTTCAAGTGCTGAACATGATGAACAGGGTTGGGAGTGAGTGCTTAAATGAAGGAATTTATTTTGAGAAAGAAAGTTTGATTAGTTAATCGAGATCATTAATTTGAACTTGATGTAACTATTACTAGTAAGTTTTTCTTATTGATTTAAGTAAAAACTTATGTTTTGGTGAGAAAATGTGTGCAGGAGTTGAGCTGAATAGAACTAAATCCAGGATGTGATCTCAAGGTGATAGCTAATTCCAGATAACGATCCCATCATGATGAGAGGGGGAGTCTGGCGAGGTTAGAGCCAAAGAGAAGATCCTGGTACATGCTACGTAAGAAAGGAGACCGATCAAGATTGAAGAGTCGTCATGTTGAAGACTCTCACTGAATATTCCGTCAACATTCAAGCGGGAGTCTGTTGGTGCAGTTGTCTGTCGACTTCATCTTCGTTCGAGTCTCAGATTGTGAAAGAGCCCGAAGACTGGTAAAGACTGAAGATGCGAAGACTCGATACTTCAGACTCGTCAACATCCGAGGGGGAGTCTGTTAGTGTATACGTCTGTCGACTTCATCTTGTATCGAGTCTTACATAAGAAGTGTTAGATCAGGGCACGTTATACGAGAAAATAGGAGGTTTTGTGTGTTAAAGAGGTAATTTCGTTTGAAATGGGCAATGCGACTTTCAAACGAAATAGCAACCTCTATAAATACCCTTGATGTGAAATCATTTGTAACCTTCTTGTTTCCGACACCGAGGTGCTGTCGAAGTGTCTCCGTGCTGTAAATCATTTCAAGATCAATAAACAAGACAATTAATAGTGAATACAAGCAAAACAAAGACAGAATCAATGAATTCCGCCTCTGATTCTGTCTGAGCACTCTTCTGATCGACTCGTTAAGTCGTTTAACGATCCTATATAACTTCGTCTTTATCGAGTCTTGTGTCTAGATAGGATAAACCAGTGCTCAGCTGGTTAGAAACTAGGATTTGTGTTAAAGTGTGTAATTTCGCATGAAATGGCACTGACCATTTCACACGAAATTAGACTTTGTAATTTCGCTTGAAATGGCCAGTGCCACTTTCAAACGAAATTACCTCAACTATATATAGCTGAGTAGCTTGGTCATTTGTAACAAAATTAGATTCAGAGCCAAGGTGCTGCCAGTTTGTCAAATGATATGTAAAAGCTTTGGGATCAATAATAAGAAGATAATTAGGGAATATCAAGCTGTTACACGTCTATTTCTCTGATTCCGCCTTTGAAATAGATTGTAAACTTTTCTGATTGACTCGTTAGGGTCACACATCGATCCAACATTTTTCAATGCCGAGAACCTCGATCAGAGAGTAAAAAAGGCGTAAGGTTCACAATGGTGTAAAATTAAAATGGGATATACCGGGCTAGGATTCGAGTTACAGGAACAAGGGCCAAACCAACCACCCAAGAATGGAATCGTAGAGCAAAACCACTTGACAAACTCCTAGAAGCAGCTTTTCTTGCCACCAGACCTTTCACCATTGCCCTTGATTTTCTTCACTGTATATCTCTTAAATGTCAACACATACACGTGTGATTTAGTTTACGAAGATTTTTCAATGCCGAGAACCTCGATCAGAAAGTAAAAAAGGCGTAAGGTTCACAATGGTGTAAGATTAAAATGGGATATACCGGGCTAGGATTCGAGTTACAGGAACAAGGGCCAAACCAACCACCCAAAAATGGAATCGTCGTTAGAAAACACTTGACAACCTCCTAGAAGCAACTTTTCTTACCACTAGACCTTTTTCCATCAACTAGGAATCTGAAGCCGTCACTAAACACATTCCTTAAATTGTATCCATTAGTTGAGTGTTTTTTTTTTGTGTCTAATCCGCATATATATCATCATTGCCCTTTCTTTTCTTGACTGTATATCTCTTAAATGTCAACATATACACGTGTGATTTAGTTTACGAAGATTTTTCAATGCCGACAACCTCGATCAGAGAGTAAAAAAGGCGTAAGGTTCACATTGGTGTAAAATTAAAATGGGATATACCGGGCTAGGATTCGAGTTACAGGAACAAGGGCCAAACCAACCACCCAAGAATGGAATCGTCGATCGAAAACACTTGACAGCCTCCTAGAAGCAACTTTTCTTACCCCTAGACCTTTTTCCATCAATTAGGAATCTGAAGCCGTCACTAAACACATTCCTTAAATTGTATCCATTTGTTGAGTGTTTTTTTTTTTTTGGTGTCTAATCCGCATATATATCACCATTGCCCTTGATTTTCTTGACAGTATATCTCTTAAATGTCAACATATACACGTGTGATTTAGTTTACGAAGATTTTTCAATGCCGAGAACCTCGATCAGAGAGTAAAAAAGGCGTAAGGTTCACAATGGTGTATAATTAAAATGGGATATACTTGGCTAGGATTCGAGTTACAGGAAGAAGGGCCAAACCAACCACCGAAGAATGGAATCGTCGAGCGAAAACACTTGACAACCTCCTAGAAGCAGCTTTTCTTGCCACCAGACCTTTCTTCATCAATTAGGAATCTGATGCCGTCACTAAACACATTCCTTAAATTGTAGCCATTAGTTGAGTGTTTTTTTGTGTCTAATCCGCATATATATCATCATTTCCCTTGATTTTCTTGACTGTATATCTCTTAAATGTCAACATATACACGTGTGATTTAGTTTACGAAGATTTTTCAATGCCGACAACCTCGATCAGAGAGTAAAAAAGGCGTAAGGTTCACATTGGTGTAAAATTAAAATGGGATATACCGGGCTAGGATTTGAGTTACAGGAACAAGGGCCAAACCAACCACCCAAGAATGGAATCGTCGAGCGAAAATACTTGACAACCTCCTAGAAGCAGCTTTTCTTGCCACCAGACCTTTCTCTATTAATTAGGAATCTGATGGCGTCACTAAACACATTCCTTAAATTGTAGCCATTTGTTGAGTGTTTTTTTTTGTGTCTAATCCGCATATATATCACCATTGCCCTTGTTTTTCTTGACAGTATATCTCTTAAATGTCAACATATACACGTGTGATTTAGTTTACGAAGATTTTTCAATGCCGAGAACCTCGATCAGAGAGTAAAAAAGGCGTAAGGTTCACAATGGTGTATAATTAAAATGGGATATAACGGGCTAGGATTCGAGTTACAGGAACAAGGGCCAAACCAACCACCCAAGAATGGAATCGTCGAGCGAAAACACTTTACAACCTCCTAGAAGGAGCTTTTCTTGCCACCAGACCTTTTCCATCAATTAGGAATCTGATGCCGTCACTAAACACATTCCTTAAATTGTAGCCATTTGATGAGTGTTTTTTTTTTTGGTGTCTGCCCTTAATTTTCTTGACTGTATATCTCTTAAATGTCAACGTATACACGTGTGATTTAGTTTACGAAGATTTTTCAAAGCCGAGAACCTCTATCAGAGAGTAAAAAAGGCGTAAGGTTAACAATGGTGTAAAATTAAAATGGCATATACCGGGCTAGGATTCGAGTTACAGGAACAAGGGCCAAACCAACCACCCAAGAATGGAATCGTCGAGCGAAAACACTTGACAACCTCCTAGAAGCAGTGTTTCTTGCCACCAGACCTTTCTCAATCAATTAGGAATCTGATGTCGTCACTAAACACATTCCTTAAATTGTAGTCATTTGTTGAGTGTTTTTTATTGGTGTCTAATCCGCTTATATATCCCCATTGCCCTTGATTTTCTTGACTGTATATCTTTTAAATGTCAACATATATACGTGTGATTTAGTTTACGAAGATTTTTCAATGCCGAGAACCTCGAGCCGAGAGTAAAAAAGGCGTAAGGTTTACAAAGGTGTAAAATTAAAATGGGATATACCGGGCTAGGATTCGAGTTACAGGAACAAGTGCCAAACCAACCGCCCAAGAATGGAATCGTCGAGCGAAAATACTTGACAACCACCTAGAAGCAGCTTTTCTTGCCACCAGACCTTTCTCCATCAATTAGGAATCTGATGCCGTCACTAAACACATTCCTTAAATTGTAGCCATTTGTTGAGTGTTTTTTTTTTGGTGTCTAATCCGCATTTATATCACCACTGCCCTTGATTTTCTTGACTGTATATCTCTTAAATGTCAACGTATACATGTGTGATTTAGTTTACGGAGATTTTTCAATGTCGATAACCTCTATCAGAGAGTAAAAAAGGCGTAAGGTTCACAATCGTGTAAAATGAAAATGGGATATACCGGGCTAGTATTCGAGTTACCGGAACAAGGGCCAAACCAACCACCCAATAATGGAATCGTCGAGCGAAAACACTTGACAACCTCCTAGAAGCAGCTTTTCTTACCACCAGACCTTTCTCCATCAATTAGAAATCTGATGCCGTCACTAAACACATTCCTTAAATTCTAGCCATTTGTTGAGTGTTTTTTTTTGGTGTCTAATCCGCATATATATCACCATTGCCCTTGATTTTCTTGACTGTATGTCTCTTAAATATCAACATATACACGTTTGATTTAGTTTACGAAATTTTTTCAATGCCGAGAACCTCGATTAGAGAGTAAAAAAGGCGTAAGGTTCACAATGGTGTAAAATTAAAATGGGATATACCGGGCTAGGATTCGTGTTACAGGAACAAAAAAGAAAAATCAACCACCCAAGAATGGAATCGTCGAGCGAAAAAACTTGACAACCTCCTAGAAGTAGCTTTTCTTGCCACCAGATCTTTCTCCGTCAATTAGGAATCTGATGACGTCACTAAACATATTCCTTAAATTGTAGCCATTTGTTGAGTGTTTTATTTGGTGTCTAATCCGCATATAAATCACCATTGCCCTTGATTTTCTTGACTGTATATCTCTTAAATATCAACATATACATGTGTGATTTAGTTTACGAAGAATTTTCATTGCCGAGAACCTCGATCAGAGAGTAAAAAAGGCGTAAGGTTCACAATGGTGTAAAATTAAAATGTGATATATCGGCCTAGGATTCGAGGTACAGGAACAAGGGCCAAACAACCACCCAAGAATGGAATCGTCGAGCGAAAACACTTGACAACCTCCTAGAAGCAGCTCTTCTTGCCACCAGACCTTTCTCCATCAATTAGAAATCTGATGCCGTCACTAAACACATTCCTTAAATTGTAGCCATTTGTTGAGTGTTTTTTTGGTGTCTAATCCGCATATATATATCACCATTGCCCTTGATTTTCTTGACTGTATATCTCTTAAATGTCAACATATACACGTGTGATTTACTTTACGAAGATTTTTCAATGCCGAGAACCTCGATCAGAGAGTAAAAAAGGTGTAAGGTTCACAATGGTGAAAAATTAAAATGGGATATACCGGGCTAGGATTCGAGTTACAGGAACAAGGGCCAAACCAACCACCCAAGAATGGAATCGTCGAGCGAAAACACTTGACAACCTCATAGAAGCAGCTTTTCTTGCCACCAGACCTTTCTCCATCAATTAGGAATCCGATGTCGTCACTAAACACATTCCTTAAATTGTAGCCATTTGTTGAGTGTTTTTTTTGGTGTCTAATCCACATATATATCACCATTGCCCTTGATTTTCTTGACTGTATATCTCTTAAATGTCAACATATACACGTGTGATTTAGTTTACGAAGATTTTTCAATGCCGAGAACCTCGATCAGAGAGTAAAAAAGGCGTAGGGTTCACAACGGTATAAAATTAAAGTGGGATATACCGGGCTAGCATTCGACTTACAGTAACATGGGCCAAACCAACCACCCAAGAATGGAATCGTCGAGCGAAAACACTTGACAACCTCCTAGAAGCAGTTTTTCTAGCCACCAGACCTTTCTCCATCATTAGGAATCTGATGTTGTCACTAAACACATTCCTTAAATTGTAGCCATTTGTTGAGTGTTTTTTTTGGTGTCTAATCCGCATATATATCACCATTGCCCTTAATTTTCTTGACTGTATATCTCTTAAATGTCAACGTATACACGGGTGATTTAGTTTACGAAGATTTTTCAAAGCCGAGAACCTCTATCAGAGAGTAAAAAAGGCGTAAGGTTCACAATCGTGTAAAATTAAAATGAGATATACCGGGCTAGGATTTGAGTTACACGAACAAGGGCCAAACCAACCACCCAAGAATGGAATCGTCGAGCGAAAACACTTGACAACCTCCTAGAAGCAGCGTTTCTTGCCACCAGACCTTTCTCCATCAATTAGGAATCTGATGTCGTCACTAAACACATTCCTTAAATTGTAGTCATTTGTTGAGTGTTTTTTATTGGTGTCTAATCCGCATATATATCCCCATTGCCCTTGATTTTCTTGACTGTATATCTCATAAATGTGAACATATACACGTGTGATTTAGTTTACCAAGATTTTTCAATGCCAAGAACGTCGAGCCGAGAGTAAAAAAGGCGTAAGGTTCATAATGGTGTAAAATTAAAATGGGATATACCGGGCTAGGATTCGAGTTACAGGAACAAGTGCCAAACCAACCGCCCAAAAATGGAATCGTCGAGCGAAAACACTTGACAACCACCTAGAAGCAGCTTTTCTTGCCACCAGACCTTGCTACATCAATTAGGAATCTGATGCCGTCACTAAACACATTCCTTAAATTGTAGCCATTTGTTGAGTGTTTTTTTTTTGGTGTCTAATCCGCATATATATCACCACTGCCCTTGATTTTCTTGACTGTATATCTCTTAAATGTCAACGTATACACGTGTGATTTAGTTTACGAAGATTTTCCAATGCCGAGAACCTCTATCAGAGAGTAAAAAAGGAGTAAGGTTCACAATCGTGTAAAATTAAAATGGGATATACCGGGCTAGTATTCGAGTTACCGGAACAAGGGCCAAACCAACCACCCAAGAATGGAATCGTCGAACGAAAACACTTGACAACCTCCTAGAAGCAGTTTTTCTTACCACCAGACCTTTCTCCATCAATTAGGAATCTGATGCCATTACTAAACACATTCCTTAATTTCTTGCCATTTGTTGAGTGTTTTTTTTTGGTGTCTAATCCGCATATATATCACCATTGCCCTTGATTTTCTTGACTGTATGTCTCTTAAATATCAACATATACACGTGTGATTTAGTTTACGAAATTTTTTCAATGCCGAGAACCTCGATTAGAGAGTAAAAAAGGCGTAAGGTTCACAATGGTGTAAAATTAAAATGGGATATACCGGGCTAGGATTCGAGTTACAGGAACAAGGGCCAAACTAACCACCCAAGAATGGAATCGTCGAGCGAAAACACTTGACAACCTCCTAGAAGCAGCTTTTCTTGCCACCAGATCTTTCTCCGTCAATTAGGAATCTGATGCCGTCACTAAATATATTTCTTAAATTGTAGCCATTTGTTAAGTGTTTTTTTTGGTGTCTAATCCGCATATATATCACCATTGCCCTTGATTTTCTTGACTGTATATCTCTTAAATATCAACATATACATGTGTGATTTAGTTTACGAAGAATTTTCATTGCCGAGAACCTCGATCAGAGAGTAAAAAAGGCGTAAGGTTCACAATGGTGTAAAATTAAAATGGGATATACCGGGCTAGGATTCGAGTTACAGGAACAAGGGCCAAACCAACCACCCAAGAATGGAATCGTCGAGCGAAAACTCTTGACAACCACCTAGAAGCAGCTCTTCTTGCCACCAGACCTTTCTCCATCAATTAGGAATCTGATGCCGTCACTAAACACATTCCTTAAATTGTAGCCATTTGTTGAGTGTTTTTTTTGGTGTCTAATCCGCATATATATCACCATTGCCCTTGATTTTCTTGACTGTATATCTCTTAAATGTCAACATATACACGTGTGATTTAGTTTACGAAGATTTTTCAATGCCGAGAACCTTGATCAGAGAGTAAAACAGGCGTAAGGTTCACAGTGGTGTAAAATTAAAATAGGATATACCGGGCTAGGATTCGAGTTACAGGAACAAGGGCTAAACCAACCACCCAAGAATGGAATCGTCGAGCAAAAACACTTGACTACCTCCTAGAACCAGCTTTTCTTGCCACCAGACCTTTCTCCATCAATTAGGAATCTGATACCGTCACTAAACACATTCCTTAAATTGTAGCCATTTGTTTGGTGTTTTTTTTGTGTCTAATCCGCATATATATCACCATTGCCCTTGATTTTCTTAACTGTATATCTCTTAAATGTCAACATATACACGTGTGATTTACTTTACGAAGATTTTTCAATGCCGAGAACCTCGATCAGAGAGTAAAAAAGGTGTAAGGTTCACAATGGTGAAAAATTAAAATGGGATATACCGGGCTAGTATTCGAGTTACAGGAACAAGGGCCAAACCAACCACCCAAGAATGGAATCGTCGAGCGAAAACACTTGACAACCTCATAGAAGCAACTTTTCTTGCCACCAGACCTTTCTCCATCAATTAGGAATCTGATGTCGTCACTAAACACATTCCTTAAATTGTAGCCATTTGTTGAGTGTTTTTTTTGGTGTCTAATCCGCATATATATCACCATTGCCCTTGATTTTCTTGACTGTATATCTCTTAAATGTCAACATATACACGTGTGATTTAGCTTACAAAGATTTTTCAATGCCGAGAACCTCGATCAGAGAGTAAAAAAGGCGTAGGGTTCACAACGGTATAAAATTAAAGTGGGATATACCGGGCTAGCATTCGACTTACAGTAACATGGGCCAAACCAACCACCCAAGAATGGAATCGTCGAGCGAAAACACTTGACAACCTCCTAGAAGCAGATTTTCTAGCCACCAGACCTTTCTCCATCAATTAGGAATCTGATATCGTCACTAAACACATTCTTTAAACTGTATCCATTTGTTGAGTGTTTTTTTTAGTTTCTAATCCGGATATATATGACCATTGCCCTTAATTTTCTTGACTGTATATATCTCTTAAATGTCAAGATATACACTTGTGATTTAGTTTACGAAGATTTTTCAATGCCGAGAACCTCGATCAGAGGGTAAAAAAGGCGTAAGGTTCACAATGATGTAAAATTAAAATGGGATATACCGGGCAAGGATTCGAGTTACAGGAACAAGGGCCAAACCAACCACCCAAGAATGGAATCGTCGAGCGAAAATACTTGACAACCTCCTAGAAGCAGCGTTTCTTGCCACCAGACCTTTCTCCATCAATTAGGAATCTGATGTCGTCACTAAACACATTCCTTAAATTGTAGTCATTTGTTGAGTGTTTTTTATTGGTGTCTAATCCGCATATATATCCCCATTGCCCTTGATTTTCTTGACTGTATATCTCTTAAATGTCAACATATACACGTGTGATTTCGTTTACGAAGATTTTTCAATGCCGAGAACCTCGAGCCGAGAGTAAAAAAGGCGTAAGGTTCATAATGGTGTAAAATTAAAATTGGATATACCGGGCTAGGATTCGAGTTACAGGAACAAGTGCCAAACCAACCGCCCAAAAATTGAATCGTCGAGCGAAAACACTTGACAACCACCTAGAAGCAGCTTTTCTTGCCACCAGACCTTGCTACATCAATTAGGAATCTGATGCCGTCACTAAACACATTCCTTAAATTGTAGCCATTTGTTGAGTGTTTTTTTTTTGGTGTTTAATCCGCATATATATCACCACTGCCCTTGATTTTCTTGACTGTATATCTCTTAAATGTCAACGTATACACGTGTGATTTAGTTTACGAAGATTTTCCAATGCCGAGAACCTCTATCAGAGAGTAAAAAAGGCGTAAGGTTCACAATCGTGTAAAATTAAAATGGGATATACCGGGCTAGTATTCGAGTTACCGGAACAAGGGCCAAACCAACCACCCAATAATGGAATCGTCGAGCGAAAACACTTGACAACCTCCTAGAAGCAGTTTTTCTTACCACCAGACCTTTCTCCATCAATTAGGAATCTGATGCCATTACTAAACACATTCCTTAAATTCTAGCCATTTGTTGAGTGTTTTTTTTTTGTGTCTAATCCGCATATATATCACCATTGCCCTTGATTTTCTTGACTGTATGTCTCTTAAATATCAACATATACACGTGTGATTTAGTTTACGAAATTTTTTCAATGCCGAGAACCTCGATTAGAGAGTAAAAAAGGCGTAAGGTTCACAATGGTGTAAAATTAAAATGGGATATACCGGGATAGGATTCGAGTTACAGGAACAAGGGCCAAACCAACCACCCAAGAATGGAATCGTCGAGCGAAAACACTTGACAACCTCCTAGAAGCAGCTTTTCTTGCCACCAGATCTTTCTCCGTCAATTAGGAATCTGATGCCGTCACTAAATATATTTCTTAAATTGTAGCCATTTGTTAAGTTTTTTTTTTGGTGTCTAATCCGCATATATATCACCATTGCCCTTGATTTTCTTGACTGTATATCTCTTAAATATCAACATATACATGTGTGATTTAGTTTACGAAGAATTTTCATTGCCGAGAACCTCGATCAGAGAGTAAAAAAGCGTAAGGTTCACAATGGTGTAAAATTAAAATGGGATATACCGGGCTAGGATTCGAGTTACAGGAACAAGGGCCAAACCAACCACCCAAGAATGGAATCGTCGAGCGAAAACTCTTGACAACCACCTAGAAGCAGCTCTTCTTGCCACCAGACCTTTCTCCATCAATTAGGAATCTGATGCCGTCACTAAACACATTCCTTAAATTGTAGCCATTTGTTGAGTGTTTTTTTTTTGGTGTCTAATCCGCATATATATCACCATTGCCCTTGATTTTCTTGACTGTATATCTCTTAAATGTCAACATATACACGTGTGATTTAGTTTACGAAGATTTTTCAATGCCGAGAACCTTGATCAGAGAGTAAAACAGGCGTAAGGTTCACAGTGGTGTAAAATTAAAATGGGATATACCGGGCTAGGATTCGAGTTACAGGAACAAGGGCTAAACCAACCACCCAAGAATGGAATCGTCGAGCAAAAACACTTGACTACCTCCTAGAAGCAGCTTTTCTTGCCACCAGACCTTTCTCCATCAATTCTGAATCTGATACCGTCACTAAACACATTCCTTAAATTGTAGCCATTTGTTTGGTGTTTTTTTTGGTGTCTAATCCGCATATATATCACCATTGCCCTTGATTTTCTTGACTGTATATCTCTTAAATGTCAACATATACACGTGTGATTTACTTTACGAAGATTTTTCAATGCCGAGAACCTCGATCAGAGAGTAAAAAAGGTGTAAGGTTCACAATGGTGAAAAATTAAAATGGGAGATACCGGGCTAGTATTCGAGTTACATGAACAAGGGCCAAACCAACCACCCAAGAATGGAATCGTCGAGCGAAAACACTTGACAACCTCATAGAAGCAACTTTTCTTGCCACCAGACCTTTCTCCATCAATTAGGAATCTGATGTCGTCACTAAACACATTCCTTAAATTGTAGCCATTTGTTGAGTGTTTTTTTTGGTGTCTAATCCGCATATATATCACCATTGCCCTTGATTTTCTTGACTGTATATCTCTTAAATGTCAACATATACACGTGTGATTTAGTTTACGAAGATTTTTCAATGCCGAGAACCTCGAGCCGAGAGTAAAAAAGGCGTAAGGTTCATAATGGTGTAAAATTAAAATGGGATATACCGGGCTAGGATTCGAGTTACAGGAACAAGTGCCAAACCAACCGCCCAAAAATGGAATCGTCGAGCGAAAACACTTGACAACCACCTAGAAGCAGCTTTTCTTGCCACCAGACCTTGCTACATCAATTAGGAATCTGATGCCGTCACTAAACACATTCCTTAAATTGTAGCCATTTGTTGAGTGTTTTTTTTTTTTGGTGTCTAATCCGCATATATATCACCACTGCCCTTGATTTTCTTGACTGTATATCTCTTAAATGTCAACGTATACACGTGTGATTTAGTTTACGAAGATTTTCCAATGCCGAGAACCTCTATCAGAGAGTAAAAAAGGCGTAAGGTTCACAATCGTGTAAAATTAAAATGGGATATACCGGGCTAGTATTCGAGTTACCGGAACAAGGGCCAAACCAACCACCCAATAATGGAATCGTCGAGCGAAAACACTTGACAACCTCCTAGAAGCAGTTTTTCTTACCACCAGACCTTTCTCCATCAATTAGGAATCTGATGCCATTACTAAACACATTCCTTAAATTCTAGCCATTTGTTGAGTGTTTTTTTTTTGGTGTCTAATCCGCATATATATCACCATTGCCCTTGATTTTCTTGACTGTATGTCTCTTAAATATCAACATATACACGTGTGATTTAGTTTACGAAATTTTTTCAATGCCGAGAACCTCGATTAGAGAGTAAAAAAGGCGTAAGGTTCACAATGGTGCAAAATTAAAATGGGATATACCGGGCTAGGATTCGAGTTACAGGAACAAGGGCCAAACCAACCACCCAAGAATGGAATCGTCGAGCGAAAACACTTGACAACCTCCTAGAAGCAGCTTTTCTTGCCACCAGATCTTTCTCCGTCAATTAGGAATCTGATGCCGTCACTAAATATATTTCTTAAATTGTAGCCATTTGTTAAGTGTTTTTTTGGTGTCTAATCCGCATATATATCACCATTGCCCTTGATTTTCTTGACTGTATATCTCTTAAATATCAACATATACATGTGTGATTTAGTTTACGAAGAATTTTCATTGCCGAGAACCTCGATCAGAGAGTAAAAAAGGCGTAAGGTTCACAATGGTGTAAAATTAAAATGAGATATACCGGGCTAGGATTCGAGTTACAGGAACAAGGGCCAAACCAACCACCCAAGAATGGAATCGTCGAGCGAAAACTCTTGACTACCTCCTAGAAGCAGCTTTTCTTGCCACCAGACCTTTCTCCATCAATTAGGAATCTGATACCGTCACTAAACACATTCCTTAAATTGTAGCCATTTGTTTGGTGTTTTTTTTGGTGTCTAATCCGCATATATATCACCATTGCCCTTGATTTTCTTGACTGTATATCTCTTAAATGTCAACATATACACGTGTGATTTACTTTACGAAGATTTTTCAATGCCGAGAACCTCGATCAGAGAGTAAAAAAGGTGTAAGGTTCACAATGGTGAAAAATTAAAATGGGATATACCGGGCTAGTATTCGAGTTACAGGAACAAGGGCCAAACTAACCACCCAAGAATGGAATCGTCGAGCGAAAACACTTGACAACCTCATAGAAGCAACTTTTCTTGCCACCAGACCTTTCTCCATCAATTAGGAATCTGATGTCGTCACTAAACACATTCCTTAAATTGTAGCCATTTGTTGAGTGTTTTTTTTGGTGTCTAATCCGCATATATATCACCATTGCCCTTGATTTTCTTGACTGTATATCTCTTAAATGTCAACATATACACGTGTGATTTAGTTTACAAAGATTTTTCAATGCCGAGAATCTCGATCAGAGAGTAAAAAAGGCGTAGGGTTCACAACGGTATAAAATTAAAGTGGGATATATCGGGCTAGCATTCGACTTACAGTAACATGGGCCAAACCAACCACCCAAGAATGGAATCGTCGAGCGAAAACACTTGACAACCTCCTAGAAGCAGATTTTCTAGCCACCAGACCTTTCTCCATCAATTAGGAATCTGATATCGTCACTAAACACATTCTTTAAATTGTATCCATTTGTTGAGTGTTTTTTTTAGCTTCTAATCCGGATATATATGACCATTGCCCTTAATTTTCTTGACTGTATATCTCTTAAATGTCAAGATATACACTTGTGATTTAGTTTACGAAGATTTTTCAATGCCGAGAACCTCGATCAGAGGGTAAAAAAGGCGTAAGGTTCACAATGATGTAAAATTAAAATGGGATATACCGGGCTAGGATTCGAGTTACAGGAACAAGGGCCAAACCAACCACCCAAGAATGGAATCGTCGAGCGAAAATACTTGACAACCTCCTAGAAGCAACGTTTCTTGCCACCAGACCTTTCTCCATCAATTAGGAATCTGATGTCGTCACTAAACACATTCCTTAAATTGTAGTCATTTGTTGAGTGTTTTTTATTGGTGTCTAATCCGCATATATATCCCCATTGCCCTTGATTTTCTTGACTGTATATCTCTTAAATGTCAACATATACACGTGTGATTTAGTTTACGAAGATTTTTCAATGCTGAGAACCTCGAGCCGAGAGTAAAAAAGGCGTAAGGTTCACAATGGTGTAAAATTAAAATGGGATATACCGGGCTAGGATTCGAGTTACAGGAACAAGTGCCAAACCAACCGCCCAAGAATGGAATCGTTCAGCGAAAACACTTGACAACCACCTAGAAGCAGCTTTTCTTGCCACCAGACCTCTCTCCATCAATTAGGAATCTGATGCCGTCACTAAACACATTCCTTAAATTGTAGCCATTTGTTGAGTGTTTTTTTTTTTGTGTCTAATCCGCATATATATCACCATTGCCCTTGATTTTCTTGACTGTATATCTCTTAAATGTCAACGTATACACATGTGATTTAGTTTACGAAGATTTTTCAAAGTTGAGAACCTCTATCAGAGAGTAAAAAAGGCGTAAGGTTCACAATCATGTAAAATTAAAATGAGATATACCGGGCTAGGATTCGAGTTACACGAACAAGGGCCAAACCAACCACCCAAGAATGGAATCGTCGAGCGAAAACACTTGACATCCTCTTAGAAGCAGCTTTTCTTGCCACCAGACCTTCCTCCATAAATTAGGAATCTGATATCGTCACTAAACACATTCTTTAAATTGTAGCCATTTGTTGAGTGTTTTTTTTAGTGTCTAATCCGGATATATATGACCATTGCCCTTAATTTTCTTGACTGTATATCTCTTAAATGTCAACATATACACTTGTGATTTAGTTTACGAAGATTTTTCAATGCCGAGAACCTCGATCAGAGGGTAAAAAAGGCGTAAGGTTCACAATGGTGTAAAATTAAAATGGGATATACCGGGCTAGGATTCGAGTTACAGGAACAAGGGCCAAACCAACCACCCAAGAATGGAATTGTCGAGCGAAAACACTTGACAACCTCCTAGAAGCAGCGTTTCTTGCCACCAGACCTTTCTCCATCAATTAGGAATCTGATGTCGTCACTAAACACATTCCTTAAATTGTAGTCATTTGTTGAGTGTTTTTTATTGGTGTCTAATCCGCATATATATCCCCATTGCCCTTGATTTTCTTGACTGTATATCTCTTAAATGTCAACATATACACGTGTGATTTAGTTTACGAAGATTTTTCAATGCCGAGAACCTCGAGCCGAGAGTAAAAAAGGCGTAAGGTTCATAATGGTGTAAAATTAAAATGGGATATACCGGGCTAGGATTCGAGTTACAGGAACAAGTGCCAAACCAACCGCCCAAAAATGGAATCGTCGAGCGAAAACACTTGACAACCACCTAGAAGCAGCTTTTCTTGCCACCAGACCTTGCTACATCAATTAGGAATCTGATACCGTCACTAAACACATTCCTTAAATTGTAGCCATTTGTTGAGTGTTTTTTTTTGGTGTCTAATCCGCATATATATCACCACTGCCCTTGATTTTCTTGACTGTATATCTCTTAAATGTCAACGTATACACGTGTGATTTAGTTTACGAAGATTTTTCAATGCAGAGAACCTCTATCAGAGAGTAAAAAAGGCGTAAGGTTCACAATCGTGTAAAATTAAAATGGGATATACCGGGCTAGTATTCGAGTTACCGGAACAAGGGCCAAACCAACCACCCAATAATGGAATCGTCGAGCGAAAACACTGGACAACCTCCTAGAAGCAGTTTTTCTTACCACCAGACCTTTCTCCATCAATTAGGAATCTGATGCCATTACTAAACACATTCCTTAAATTCTAGCCATTTGTTGAGTGTTTTTTTGGTGTCTAATCCGCATATATATCACCATTGCCCTTGATTTTCTTGACTGTATGTCTCTTAAATATTAACATATACACGTGTGATTTAGTTTACGAAATTTTTTCAATGCCGAGAACCTCGATTAGAGAGTAAAAAAGGCGTAAAGTTAACAATGGTGTAAAATTAAAATGGGATATACCGGGCTAGGATTCGAGTTACAGGAACAAGGGCCAAACCAACCACCCAAGAATGGAATCGTCGAGCGAAAACACTTGACAACCTCCTAGAAGCAGCTTTTCTTGCCACCAGATCTTTCTCCGTCAATTAGGAATCTGATGCCGTCACTAAATATATTTCTTAAATTGTAGCCATTTGTTAAGTGTTTTTTTTGGTGTCTAATCCGCATATATATCACCATTGCCCTTGATTTTTTTGACTGTATATCTCTTAAATATCAACATATACATGTCTGATTTAATTTACGAAGAATTTTCATTGCCGAGAACCTCGATCAGAGAGTAAAAAAGGCGTAAGGTTCACAATGGTGTAAAATTAAAATGGGATATACCGGGCTAGGATTCGAGTTACAGGAACAAGGGCCAAACCAACCACCCAAGAATGGAATCGTCGAGCGAAAACTCTTGACAACCACCTAGAAGCAGCTCTTCTTGCCACAAGACCTTTCTCCATCAATTAGGAATCTGATGCCGTCACTAAACACATTCCTTAAATTGTAGCCATTTGTTGAGTGTTTTTTTTTTGGTGTCTAATCCGCATATATATCACCATTGCCCTTGATTTTCTTGACTGTATATCTCTTAAATGTCAACATATACACGTGTGATTTAGTTTACGAAGATTTTTCAATGCCGAGAACCTTGATCAGAGAGTAAAACAGGCGTAAGGTTCACAGTGGTGTAAAATTAAAATGGGATATACCGGGCTAGGATTCGAGTTATAGGAACAAGGGCTAAACCAACCACCCAAGAATGGAATCGTCGAGCAAAAACACTTGACTACCTCCTAGAAGCAGCTTTTCTTGCCACCAGACCTTTCTCCATCAATTAGGAATCTGATACCGTCACTAAACACATTCCTTAAATTGTAGCCATTTGTTTGGTGTTTTTTTTGGTGTCTAATCCGCATATATATCACCATTGCCCTTGATTTTCTTGACTGTATATCTCTTAAATGTCAACATATACACGTGTGATTTACTTTACGAAGATTTTTCAATGCCGAGAACCTCGATCAGAGAGTAAAAAAGGTGTAAGGTTCACAATGGTGAAAAATTAAAATGGGATATACCGGGCTAGTATTCGAGTTACAGGAACAAGGGCCAAACCAACCACCCAAGAATGGAATCGTCGAGCGAAAACACTTGACAACCTCATAGAAGCAGCTTTTCTTGCCACTAGACCTTTCTCCATCAATTAGGAATCTGATGTCGTCACTAAACACATTCCTTAAATTGTAGCCATTTGTTGAGTGTTTTTTTTGGTGTCTAATCCGCATATATATCACCATTGCCCTTGATTTTCTTGACTGTATATCTCTTAAATGTCAACATATACACGTGTGATTTAGTTTACAAAGATTTTTCAATGCCGAGAACCTCGATCAGAGAGTAAAAAAGGCGTAGGGTTCACAACGGTATAAAATTAAAGTGGGATATACCGGGCTAGCATTCGACTTACAGTAACATGGGCCAAACCAACCACCCAAGAATGGAATCGTCGAGCGAAAACACTTGACAACCTCCTAGAAGCAGATTTTCTAGCCACCAGACCTTTCTCCATCATTAGGAATCTGATGTTGTCACTAAACACATTCCTTAAATTGTAGCAATTTGTTGAGTGTTTTTTTTTGGTGTCTAATCTGCATATATATCACCATTGCCCTTAATTTTCTTGACTGTATATCTCTTAAATGTCAACGTATACACGTGTGATTTAGTTTACGAAGATTTTTAAAATGAGATATACCGGGCTAGGATTCGAGTTACACGAACAAGGGCCAAACCAACCACCCAAGAATGGAATCGTCGAGCGAAAACACTTGACATCCTCCTAGAAGCAGCTTTTCTTGCCACTAGACCTTCCTCCATCAATTAGGAATCTGATATCGTCACTAAACACATTCTTTAAATTGTAGCCATTTGTTGAGTGTTTTTTTTAGTGTCTAATCCGGATATATATGACCATTGCCCTTAATTTTCTTGACTGTATATCTCTTAAATGTCAACATATACACTTGTGATTTAGTTTACGAAGATTTTTCAATGCCGAGAACCTCGATCAGAGGGTAAAAAAGGCGTAAGGTTCACAATGGTGTAAAATTAAAATGGGATATACCGGGCTAGGATTCGAGTTACAGGAACAATGGCCAAACCAACCACCCAAGAATGGAATCGTCGAGCGAAAGCACTTGACAACCTCCTAGAAGCAGCGTTTCTTGCCACCAGACCTTTCTCCATCAATTAGGAATCTGATGTCGTCACTAAACACATTCCTTAAATTGTAGTCATTTGTTGAGTGTTTTTTATTGGTGTCTAATCCGCATATATATCCCCATTGCCCTTGATTTTCTTGACTGTATATCTCTTAAATGTCAACATATACACGTGTGATTTAGTTTACGAAGATTTTTCAATGTCGAGAACCTCGAGCCGAGATTAAAAAAGGCGTAAGGTTCACAAAGGTGTAAAATTAAAATGGGATATAACGGGCTAGGATTCGAGTTACAGGAACAAGTGCCAAACCAACCGCCCAAAAATGGAATCGTCGAGCGAAAATACTTGACAACCTCCTAGAAGCAGCTTTTCTTTCCACCAGACCTTTCTCCATCAATTAGGAATCTGATGCCGTCACTAAACACATTCCTTAAATTGTAGCCATTTGTTGAGTGTTTTTTTTGGTGTCTAATCCGCATATATATCTCCACTGCCCTTGATTTTCTTGACTGTATATCTCTTAAATGTCAACGTATACACGTGTGATTTAGTTTACGAAGATTTTTCAATGCCGAGAACCTCTATCAGAGATTATAAAAGGCGTAAGGTTCACAATCGTGTAAAATTAAAATGGGATATACCGGGATAGTATTCGAGTTACCGGAACAAGGGCCAAACCAACCACCCAATAATGGAATCGTCGAGCGAAAGCACTTGACAACCTCCTAGAAGCAGCGTTTCTTGCCACCAGACCTTTCTCCATCAATTAGGAATCTGATGTCGTCACTATACACATTCCTTAAATTGTAGTCATTTGTTGAGTGTTTTTTATTGGTGTCTAATCCGCATATATATCCCCATTGCCCTTGATTTTCTTGACTGTATATCTCTTAAATGTCAACATATACACGTGTGATTTAGTTTACGAAGATTTTTCAATGCCGAGAACCTCGAGCCGAGATTAAAAAAGGCGTAAGGTTCACAAAGGTGTAAAATTAAAATGGGATATAACGGGCTAGGATTCGAGTTACAGGAACAAGTGCCAAACCAACCGCCCAAAAATGGAATCGTCGAGCGAAAACACTTGACAACCTCCTAGAAGCAGCTTTTCTTTCCACCAGACCTTTCTCCATCAATTAGGAATCTGATGCCGTCACTAAACACATTCCTTAAATTGTAGCCATTTGTTGAGTGTTTTTTTTGGTGTCTAATCCGCATATATATCTCCACTGCCCTTGATTTTCATGACTGTATATCTCTTAAATGTCAACGTATACACGTGTGATTTAGTTTACGAAGATTTTTCAATGCCGAGAACCTCTATCAGAGAGTATAAAAGGCGTAAGGTTCACAATCGTGTAAAATTAAAATGGGATATACCGGGATAGTATTCGAGTTACCGGAACAAGGGCCAAACCAACCACCCAATAATGGAATCGTCGAGCGAAAACACTTGACAACCTCCTAGAAGCAGATTTTCTAGCCACCAGACCTTAATCCATCATTAGGAATCTGATGTTGTCACTAAACACATTCCTTAAATTGTAGCCATTTGTTGAGTGTTTTTTTTTGGTGTCTAATCCGCATATATATCACCATTGCCCTTAATTTTCTTGACTGTATATCTCTTAAATGTCAACGTATACACGTGTGATTTAGTTTACGAAGATTTTTCAAAGCCGAGAACCTCTATCAGAGAGAAAAAAAGGCATCAGGTTCACAATCGTGTAAAATTAAAATGAGATATACCGGGCTAGGATTCGAGTTACACGAACAAGGGCCAAACCAACCACCCAAGAATGGAATCGTAGAGCGAAAACACTTGACAACCTCCTAGAAGCAGATTTTCTAGCCACCAGACCTTTCTCCATCATTATGAATCTGATGTTATCACTAAACACATTCCTTAAATTGTAGCAATTTGTTGAGTGTTTTTTTTTGGTGTCTAATCTGCATATATATCACCATTGCCCTTAATTTTCTTGACTGTATATCTCTTAAATGTCAACGTATACACGTGTGATTTAGTTTACGAAGATTTTTAAAATGAGACATATCGGGCTAGGATTCGAGTTACACGAACAAGGGCCAAACCAACCACCCAAGAATGGAATCGTCGAGCGAAAACACTTGACATCCTCCTAGAAGCAGTTTTTCTTGCCACCAGACCTTCCTCCATCAATTAGGAATCTGATATCGTCACTAAACACATTCTTTAAATTGTAGCCATTTGTTGAGTGTTTTTTTTAGTGTCTAATCCGGATATATATGACCATTGCCCTTAATTTTCTTGACTGTATATCTCTTAAATGTCAACATATACACTTGTGATTTAGTTTACGAAGATTTTTCAATGCCGAGAACCTCGATCAGAGGGTAAAAAAGGCGTAAGGTTCACAATGGTATAAAATTAAAATGGGATATACCGGGCTAGTATTCGAGTTACAGGAACAATGGCCAAACCAACCACCCAAGAATGGAATCGTCGAGCGAAAGCACTTGACAACCTCCTAGAAGCAGCGTTTCTTGCCACCAGACCTTTCTCCATCAATTAGGAATCTGATGTCGTCACTAAACACATTCCTTAAATTGTAGTCATTTGTTGAGTGTTTTTTATTGGTGTCTAATCCGCATATATATCCCCATTGCCCTTGATTTTTTTGACTGTATATCTCTTAAATGTCAACATATACACGTGTGATTTAGTTTACGAAGATTTTTCAATGCCGAGAACCTCGAGCCGAGATTAAAAAAGGCGTAAGGTTCACAATGGTGTAAAATTAAAATGGGATATACCGGGCTAGGATTCGAGTTACAGGAACAAGTGCCAAACCAACCGCCCAAAAATGGAATCGTCGAGCGAAAACACTTGACAACCTCCTAGAAGCAGCTTTTCTTTCCACCAGACCTTTCTCCATCAATTAGGAATCTGATGCCGTCACTAAACACATTCCTTAAATTGTAGCCATTTGTTGAGTGTTTTTTTTGGTGTCTAATCCGCATATATATCTCCACTGCCCTTGATTTTCTTGACTGTATATCTCTTAAATGTCAACGTATACACGTGTGATTTAGTTTACGTAGATTTTTCAATGCCGAGAACCTCTATCAGAGAGTATAAAAGGCGTAAGGTTCACAATCGTGTAAAATTAAAATGGGATATACCGGGATAGTATTCGAGTTACCGGAACAAGGGCCAAACCAACCACCCAATAATGGAATCGTCGAGCGAAAGCACTTGACAACCTCCTAGAAGCAGCGTTTCTTGCCACCAGACCATTCTCCATCAATTAGGAATCTGATGTCGTCACTAAACACATTCCTTAAATTGTAGTAATTTGTTGATTGTTTTTTATTGGTGTCTAATCCGCATATATATCCCCATTGCCCTTGATTTTCTTGACTGTATATCTCTTAAATGTCAACATATACACGTGTGATTTAGTTTACGAAGATTTTTCAATGCCGAGAACCTCGAGCCGAGATTAAAAAAGGCGTAAGGTTCACAATGGTGTAAAATTAAAATGGGATATACCGGGCTAGGATTCGAGTTACAGGAACAAGTGCCAAACCAACCGCCCAAAAATGGAATCGTCGAGCGAAAACACTTGACAACCTCCTAGAAGCAGCTTTTCTTTCCACCAGACCTTTCTCCATCAATTAGGAATCTGATGCCGTCACTAAACACATTCCTTAAATTGTAGCCATTTGTTGAGTGTTTTTTTTGGTGTCTAATCCGCATATATATCTCCACTGCCCTTGATTTTCTTGACTGTATATCTCTTAAATGTCAACGTATACACGTGTGATTTAGTTTACGAAGATTTTTCAATGCCGAGAACCTCTATCAGAGAGTATAAAAGGCGTAAGGTTCACAATCGTGTAAAATTAAAATGGGATATACCGGGATAGTATTCGAGTTACCGGAACAAGGGCCAAACCAACCACCCAATAATGGAATCGTCGAGCGAAAACACTTGACAACCTCCTAGAAGCAGATTTTCTAGCCACCAGACCATAATCCATCATTAGGAATCTGATGTTGTCACTAAACACATTCCTTAAATTGTAGCCATTTGTTGAGTGTTTTTTTTTTTGATGTCTAATCCGCATATATATCACCATTGCCCTTAATTTTCTTGACTGTATATCTCTTAAATGTCAACGTATACACGTGTGATTTAGTTTACGAAGATTTTTCAAAGCCGAGAACCTCTATCAGAGAGTAAAAAAGGCATCAGGTTCACAATCGTGTAAAATTAAAATGAGATATACCGGGCTAGGATTCGAGTTACACGAACAAGGGCCAAACCAACCACCCAAGAATGGAATCGTCGAGCGAAAACACTTGACATCCTCCTAGAAGCAGCTTTTCTTGCCACCAGACCTTTCTCCATCAATTAGGAATCTGATATCGTCACTAAACACATTCTTTAAATTGTAGCCATTTGTTGAGTGTTTTTTTTAGTTTCTAATCCGGATATATATGACCATTGCCCTTAATTTTCTTGACTGTATATCTCTTAAATGTCAAGATATACACTTGTGATTTAGTTTACGAAGATTTTTCAATGCCGAGAACCTCGATCAGAGGGTAAAAAAGGTGTAAGGTTCACAATGATGTAAAATTAAAATGGGATATACCGGGCTAGGATTCGAGTTACAGGAACAAGGGCCAAACCAACCACCCAAGAATGGAATCGTCGAGCGAAAATACTTGACAACCTCCTAGAAGCAGCGTTTCTTGCCACCAGACCTTTCTCCATCAATTAGGAATCTGATGTCGTCACTAAACACATTCCTTAAATTGTAGTCATTTGTTGAGTGTTTTTTATTGGTGTCTAATCCGCATATATATCCCCATTGCCCTTGATTTTCTTGACTGTATATCTCTTAAATGTCAACATATACACGTGTGATTTAGTTTACGAAGATTTTTCAATGCTGAGAACCTCGAGCCGAGAGTAAAAAAGGCATAAGGTTCACAATGGTGTAAAATTAAAATGGGATATACCGGGCTAGGATTCGTGTTACAGGAACAAGTGCCAAACCAACCGCCCAAGAATGGAATCGTTGAGCGAAAACACTTGACAACCACCTAGAAGCATCTTTTCTTGCCACCAGACCTTTCTCCATCAATTAGGAATCTGATGCCGTCACTAAACACATTCCTTAAATTGTAGCCATTTGTTGAGTGTTTTTTTTTGTGTCTAATCCGCATATATATCACCATTGCCCTTGATTTTCTTGACTGTATATCTCTTAAATGTCAACGTATACATGTGTGATTTAGTTTACGAAGATTTTTCAATACTGAGAACCTCTATCAGAGAGTAAAAAAGGCGTAAGGTTCACAATCGTGTAAAATTAAAATGGGATATACCGGGATAGTATTCGAGTTACCGGAACAAGGGCCAAACCGACCACCCAATAATGGAATCGTCGAGCGAAAACACTTGACAACCTCCTAGAAGCAGCTTTTCTTTCCACCAGACCTTTCTCCATCAATTAGGAATCTGATGCCGTCACTAAACACATTCCTTAAATTCTAGCCATTTGTTGAGTGTTTTTTTTTGTGTCTAGTCCGCATATATATCACCATTGCCCTTGATTTTCTTGACTGTATGTCTCTTAAATGTCAAAATATACACGTGTGATTTACTTTACGAAGATTTTTCAATGCCGAGAACCTTGATCAGAGAGTAAAAAAGGCGTAGGGTTCACAATGGTGAAAAATTAAAAAGGGATATACCGGGCTAGGATTCGAGTTACAGGAACAAGGGCCAAACCAACCACCCAAGAATGGAATCGTCGAGCGAAAACACTTGACAACCTCCTAGAAGCAGCTTTTCTTGCCACCAGATCTTTCTCCATCAATTAGGAATCTGATGCCGTCACTAAACATATTCCTTAAATTGTAGCCATTTGTTGAGTGTTTTTTTGGTGTCTAATCCGCATATATATCACCATTGCCCTTGATTTTCTTGACTGTATATCTCTTAAATGTCAACATATACACGTGTGCCTTAGTTTACGAAGACTTTTCAATGCCGAGAACCTTGATCAGAGAGTAAAAAATGCGTAAGGTTCACAGTGGTGTAAAATTAAAATGGGATATACCGGGCTAAGATTCGAGTTACAGGAACAAGGGCTAAACCAACCACCCAAGAATGGAATCGTCGAGCGAAAACACTTGACTACCTCCTAGAAGCAGCTTTTCTTGCCACCAGACGTTTCTCCATCAATTAGGAATCTGATACCGTCACTAAACACATTCCTTAAATTGTAGCCATTTGTTTGGTGTTTTTTTTGGTGTCTAATCCGCATATATATCTCCATTGCCCTTGATTTTCTTGACTGTATATCTCTTAAATGTCAAAATATACACGTGTGATTTACTTTACGAAGATTTTTCAATGCCGAGAACCTTGATCAGAGAGTAAAAAAGGCGTAGGGTTCACAATGGTGAAAAATTAAAATGGGATATACCGGGCTAGGATTCGAGTTACAGGAACAAGGGCCAAACCAACCACCCAAGATTGGAATCGTCGAGCAAAAACACTTGACAACCTCATAGAAGCAGCTTTTCTTGCCACCAGACCTTTCTCCATCAATTAGGAATCTGATGTTGTCACTAAACACATTCCTTAAATTGTAGCCATTTGTTGAGTGTTTTTTTGGTGTCTAATTCGCATATATATCACCATTGCCCTTGATTTTCTTAACTGTATATCTCTTAAATGTCAACATATACATGTGTGATTTAGTTTACGAAGATTTTTCAATGCCGAGAACCTCGACCAGAGAGTAAAAAACGCGTAAGGTTCACAATCGTGTAAAATTAAAATGGGATATACCGGGCAAGGATTCGAGTTACAGGAACAAGGACCAAACCAACCAACCACCCAAGAATGGAATCGTCGAGCAAAAACACTTGACAACCTCCTAGAAGCAGCTTTTCTTACCACCAGACCTTTCTCCATCAATTATGAATCTGATGCCGTCACTAAACACATTCCTTAAATTGTAGCCAGTTGTTGAGTGTTTTTTTTGGTGTCTAATCCGCATATATATCTCCATTGCCCTTGATTTTCTTGACTGTATATCTCTTAAATATCAACATATACACGTGTGATTTAGTTTACGAAGATTTTTTCAATGCCGAGAACCTCGATCAGAGAGTAAAAAAGGCGTAAGGTTCACAATGGTGTAAAATTAAAATGGCATATACCGGGCTAGGATTCGAGTTACCGGAACAAGGGTCAAACCAACCACCCAAGAATGGAATCGACGAGCGAAAACACTTGACAACCTCCTAGAAGCAGCTTTTCTTGCCACCATACCTTTCTCCATCAATTAGGAATCTGATGCCGTCACTAAACACATTCCTTAAATTGTAGCCATTTGTTGAGTGTTTTTTTTTGTGTCTAATCCGCATATATATCACCATTGCCCTTGATTTTCTTGACTGTATATCTCTTAAATATCAACATATACACGTGTGATTTAGTTTACGAAGATTTTTCAATGCTGACGTGTGCGCGTATATACATATTTTTGTCATGAATAAACACACGATTCGGTTTTAAATTTATAAAAGTGATTTATACTTCAACATCAAAACCCACACGAATGAGGCAAGTGTACCCTGTCACATATGTAGTAAAGTATCGGTAAGAACCAAGTATCGATCCAAGGAAATGGGCGGAGGAATAATACTAGACCTTTGTCATTAAATTAACGGAAGAAAGATAAGTTTTGTGAATTTCTAAAAACTAAAGTAAGCGTAAACAAATACTTATAAAAACATAATAGACTTCAAATATGAAAATTGATAAATAGCCTTGCTTAATACACAACCAAAGCATATCAACTAAGTCAGTTTTGGCACTAGAAACATTCGATCAATTCTTCATTCTTAGGACAATTAGTATCCCTTTCGGGAATCCTAACATGACAATCATTCGGAAAGTTAAAACGATAAACACACTTTAACCACCTAAAATTGTTCTTTAACGTGCAATTGATAAATGCCTATGAAAATCTCTTAAAAATAAGTTAGTCATCCGTTAGGAGTTTTCTAACCTCACTTAAACAAGGAAAGTGACATCGATAAACACAATGCAACCACCGAGACAAGCATAAACTAGATTAAATCACAACCGAGTTCATTTTACAAATCTTGCATATAAATTTACCAAGATAGCAATTTTGGCCTAAACTACTAACTAGGTTAACAATTCATGGCAAGAATTCATAACAACACCATTTAACCCGTTAAGGTCCTTACGTGACGGAAAGCTTTCTTGATTAACAATAATTACATTTTATTAAACCACTGACCATTTCTAGTATTATGGTGCACACATTTTAACCAAGCTAAACTAGTTAACCAAGTTTAAAGTTTACTAATACAAGATTAATTAAGCTTCATTTTTCAACTATCTTAACTAACCAAATACCAATCATCCAACACAATTACTTATAATCAAGAAATCAACAACAATAACAAGGTTGCAAACTAATCATCAAAGATTAATATAGAAAATACTTCCAAGTGTCATTACAAACAAAGTTAACATACTAATGATTATAATTAAGCAAGGGATTGTTGTGTTTTTGCCCAAAGGCTACAATAATACATAAACATTAATCTAAATGCTTGAAAGATTAACAAAATTATGGAAAGATTAGAAAACCAAACCATAAACAAGCACTAGATTAAGAATCCGGAAGATAACGAAGCTAATCGGCACAATGTGGCTTGAATCCGGGTGAAAGCTAACGCCTCCGGAGCCTGAAAATCGGCAGAATCACTCCCAAAATATCCAGAGTTACGAGTAGAATTTTTCTGCATGTTTTTTTATATTTTTAGCTCTCGCACGGTCGTGCACTTTATTGGCACGACCGTTCACTTTTTTCATTATTGGAGTTACTGTTCACCATATCGCATGACATCATCAGATCTTGACCAGTCGTCGATCTCGCACGACTGTTCACTATGCCGCACGATCGTGCATCTCTGGGTTCTGTTGGCACGGACAACTGCACTGGTGGTGCAGTTCCGGGCTGGCTTGGTCGTCGGGTTTGCACGGGAGTGCCTCTAGTCGCACGATCGTTCCACTCCGAGATCTTGTTACACTCCTGATTGCACTGTCATGCACTGTCGGGCTGGACTATGTTTGTCGGATATGGACGGTCGTTCTACCCATGGCACGACCGTGCCAAATGCCCAGGTCAGAATCTTCACAGATGTTCACAGCTTTGTCGTTTCGTCCGGAAAGTCCTCGTTTTCACTATCATCTTGTTTGGTATGCTGTTTTAGGCCTGTAAACAAAAGTATACCTGATTAAGTATCCGAATAACGGTTTTACGGCCGAAAACGCATAAAATGGGGATAAAATGGGGGACTTAAATATGTATAAATTGGTGAATATCAAATCTCCCCACACTTGAACCTTGCTTGTCCTCAAGCAAGCTAAACTAAAATGCAATAAAAGATAGAATCTAACAAGAACGAGAATTTACAAACTATTTATTGAAACAACTACAAACGGTTAGCCGGTTTTTTGAAAGACAACATCAAAGGAATCAAACCAAACAAGCATATGCAAATATATGTAGATAACCCAAAAGCCGTGACTTCACTTTCAATTGACTTAACATGCTAATCTTCACACAACTCACAATGTTCACACACTCTCGGTTTTATATGTGAAACATACATAAAATGTGTATGTGCAAACACTCAATGCCTCGTCAATGAAATGTGTAATATCAAAAGCTTGTCATAAGATCTCGTCTCCACCAACTAACATGCGAAAAAGTGCAAATCAAGAGGACTTTATGGGTTTAAACATTAGGCTTGGGTGATGGGTTTGGAAATGGAAATTTAAAGTGGCGAAATGGTTAAAACTCGGTTTTAGCGTTTAACTAGCGTAAAACAATACAACTATACATACTAATGCCTTAAAAAGGCGACTTTATCGAAATTGAGCTTATCAATCGAAATTTTATCATTAAGCATTCAAAATTGCTTGATTTTCATCGACTTCACCCTATTTTAGGGTGTTTTTTTTCTTTTTTGTAACTAAAGGATTTAAACAATGAAAAATAAACTATAACAAGCGCTAGTTAAACGATTATTTTGACCGAGTTTCAACACTAAAAGGTTTAAAACATAAAAAGGCTAAATTTGGCTAAGTGGGCGATCATGTTAGGTAAACAAAGGTAAACGGGAAGGCTCGACATGGTTAATCCTAAAGGTAATGTAAGGTTTACGGGAAACACAACACAAAGAACAGGGATAACACAACACAAAGAACAGGGATAATACATAGGGGTTTTCTAAGTGCCTCTATCACTTCTACACAATTTCGCAAGTTCATGGTCTTAACAAGTATGCTAGTGACAAGTTCTAAATTACACATGACATCCGGCTCACTCCTACAGCCGAAATGAACAAATATATAACAATTTCAAGGCTCAAATATGCTCACGTAATGGAAGGAATGGGTAAAAAGTGTGAAAACTATCATGCAAGTCTTTCTTTGTTTGTCACACTTTCCGGTTTTCTTTTTCAAAATTTATTTTGCTTGTCGAGTTTTTATCAAGTCCGAAGCTTTCTAAAACACAACCAATCGGTTTATTTACTAAAAAATAATATATACAAAATACAGATATTTTTGAATGATTTTTCTGATTTTTTTTAATAGGGCAAACAAAGTTAACAAGTTAAACCCCTCCCCACACTTGAACTTCACATTGTCCCCAATGCGAAACCCGAAATATAGAGAGAAAGGTGAATAATACTCCCCTAAAGATGATTTTGATGCAACGAGACTTCCAAGCTGTATCTGTGATGTGCTCCGGTCCAAGACTTGATAGCCAAAATCTGAAAGTATGTCACAAGGTACAGCAAAACAGAGAAACAAATAAACCAAATAAACCATAATTTACATAAATAGAAGTACTAAAATCCAAACATGACAAGACAAATAAACTAAAGTGTCAGAAATATAAAGAACATATCCGGGGGTGTTTGAAATAACAACCAAAATGAACACCCGAAAAACAAAGTACTGAAATAACAAAAACCACCAACGATCAACTCCACCGTCTCCTAGTCATCGTCACCAGCATCATCTCCAGTGTTGGATGGGCCTGCGCCTCCATAACTAGGTGGGTTCCCGTATGGGAACAGTGGGGGCTCCCCGAAGTAGTTCGGGTAGGCGTTCTGAAGCCCCCCGAATATGTACGAGAATCCATCATGCACCTCCCGGCGCATGAAGTCCTGGTTCGCCCTTATCTGGTCCTGGTTATCCTTTATCTGCTCTATATGAATCCTTTGCTGCTCCTGGTTAACCTGCATTTGTTGGAACTGCTGGTAAAACTTAGGGTAAGGGGGAATGCCCTCAGGCCAATCCTGGTGCTGGTGGTATCCGTGATGCTGTGGTGAATGTGGTGGTGTCTGTGGTACATGCTGCTCATGCTGCTCTCCCATCTCTTCGTCCTCATCTTCCTCCTCTGCCGGAGGCAATGGGTCCCAGACCTCGTTGTTTAAACCCTTCAATCGATCCCCGTGATTCGTCTCAGCAATCAACCCCATCGCCTTTAATGACCGAATATCAAAATATCAACCCTCGGTTACAAGAGTGAGATCCTGAAGTACCTCATCAGTCATCAACCCTAAATTGTAGGCAATTTCGGTCACATACTGACCGCCGTGAATCTAACTGCTGGGTGTTCTCCCTGAGCTGTTTACAAAATATTCCGCCATCCTCGCTGCTAGGTTGATGTGTACCCCGTCAACCAGTGCATAAAGAAATATCAGATCAGGTGTTGGACAGTTCCCCAGACTATCCATGCGTCCGCAGACGGTATGGCTGAATATATGATGCATCACTCGATGCAGAGGGTCTCTCAATCGTGAAGCTTTTGACACCCTTGGATCGTATGGGTCACCAACTACATTTTGAGCACAAAACGCGGCCCGCGCTTCGTCACTCGGGAAGGTGAACTCATCTGTGAAGAACTCTGAATCCATGTCTTCATTTATGTATATCCCAAGTCTCCGACCCAATCTACCCACCGACCAATGATGCCAACGTCTGCCCAATCTGAAATGCACCCTTTCCTTCCAGCGAAAGTTTAGAGTTTTATTAGCTCTGGGCTTTTCGTATGAATAGGAGGCGAAGAATTCTATCGTTGGCTCACGGTAGATGGGGCGGTCGATAGCGACTAGACGCGAAAGTGGAATAGTGAGCATGTTTTCTAGTCATTCACGCTGATTTAGATCTCTTACAACATCCCAATCTAGCCTCCGGGGGATGCCAAACTGCCCTCGCCTATTCCATAAAGCGTCACGTTTTGGGATACAAAGGCTTTCTCTCTCGTTATCGGGGTCAAACTGTAAGAAGGGATGATCCAACTGCATGAGGGAAGATAGTTAAAACAGGAGAAACAGAGAAAAAATTATTTGGAACAGCAGAACACACTGTTATGAAGGTTCTGTCTTCCTGATCTGAGCATGTCGCACGGACGTGCAACCAGACGCACAGTCGTGCGTCACCGATAATCAGCATGGGTGGTCGGTGTTTGTCGTGACTGCACGGCGTGTGACCAACGGCACCACCATGCATCACCGAGCAAACAGCAATCTATCGTGAACATCCGGAAATGCACGGACGTGCCATAGGGGGAACCACCGTGTGACCCGTAATTTCTGCAGATTCTAATCCCGGCTCTTAATAGCCAGATTTTTCAAAAATCAACAAGTTTTTATGCAAACAGGGGGCAGAGAATCAACCGGTTGTTCACGAGACATATGATTCTTGCAAGGGTTAGGGTTTCGCTTGTGTTTATGAAGGGAACCCTAAAAAGCCTTGAAGAATCAAACGAATCTAACCTAGACAAAGATGAAACAGGAAATCGACAAGAAAGAACATACCGTGCGAAGAGATGTGTGAAACCGTGCGAAGAAATCGTGCGATTTGAGGCAAAATCGCTCTGAAACGACTGGTGTGGATAGGGTTTTCGCGAATTGTGAATGGGGGCTATAGATGAGGGTATTTATACTGCCAAAGGACAGAAATGCCCCTAGCCTCATGCACGGTCGTTCGATGAGTCGCACGGTCGTGTGTCACCGAACATGGTTCACCCTGGCACGCTTATCTCAGAACTGCACTGGGGGTGTGACTCGAGGTGCCGGCCATCCCGGATTCGCACGGGCGTGCGATAGGAGGCATGGGCGTGCCATAGCTACAGATCAGTTTTTTCTGCAGAAAGCATTTTCAGCACCCGTTTTGGCCGTTTTTCGCCATTTTTTCAACACGCAAACTGTTTTAACAATATCCCAACATAGAACCTTCGCTCGGCACGTATAAAAATTGCACAAACTAACGTAAACTACCAAACACACCTAAATTACGCTAAAACTACAAAAACATAAAGAAGGACGATTTTACCCTTAAAGCGCCAAAGACGCTCTTGCTACATTTTTAATCCGCGAGTTAGTAGCGTAGACTCTCCTCCCCACACTTATGATGTGTGCGGGGCGTTGAGTTCGATAACCTCCACCGCGGACTCGATCGGCCCGGTAACGTAAAGCTTCAAGCGGTGCCCATTCACCTTGAAAATAACGCCGTCCGCGTTCTCTATTGCAACAGTCCCATATGAGAATACCTCTTTTACTGTGTATCGTCCTGTCCAACGTGAATGAAGTTTTCCTGGAAATAGGCGCAACCGCGAGTTGTAAAGAAGAACAAGATCGCCCGCTTGGAATTGTTTGTGGTCCTTCAAGCGTTTATCGTGCAATCTCTTTGTGCGCTCTTTATACAACACGGAGCTCTCATAAGCGTGTTGTCGTAGCTCCTCCAATTCATGAATCTGAAGAAACTGGGCTTCACCTCCGGTTTTTAAGTCCAGATTTGCAGTGTTTAGAGCCCACATCACTTTATGCTCCAACTCCACCGGCAAATGACACGTTTTTCCGTATACAAGCCTAAAGGGAGTAGTCCCAATAGGGGTCTTGAAAGCTGTACGGAAAGCCCACAATGCTTCGTCTAGTTTGTCCGACCAATCCTTATGGTTTGCACCTACAGACCGCTCAAGGATTCGTTTTAGCCCCCGGTTTGTGACCTCCACCTGCCCACTCGTCTGTGGATGATAGGGTGTGGATAAACGGTGATGCACACCGTAATGGGACAAAGCTTTTTCAAGCTGGGTCTTGCATAAGTGAGTCCCTCTGTCACTGATGAGCGCCTTAGGAGCGCCAAACCGGGCGAACAAACTTTTCAAGAATCTCACGACCACCCTGGCGTCATTGGTGGGGAAGGCCTGTGCCTCCGCCCACTTTGATACATAGTCAACTGCGACCAGGATGTACTTATTACCTCGTGAGGGGGGAAATGGTCCCATGAAGTCTATCCCCCAAATGTCGAAGACTTCACAAACTTGTATCCAGTTCTGAGGCATTTCATCACGTGCCGATATATTTGTCGCCCTCTGACAAGCATCACACGCTTTTACCCAACTCTGCGCGTCACGAAAAATAGTCGGCCAATAAAACCCGGAATCCAGCACCTTCTTGACGGTGAAATTGGCTCCATGGTGGCCTCTGGTAGGTCCCTCGTGACAATGGCGCAGAATATCAGTCGCCTCTTTCCCTGAAACACATCTTCTGATCACCTGATCAGCACCCACCCTGAATAAGAAAGGATCGTCCCAAATGTAGTACTTGGCATCCGAAAAGAATTTCCTCTTTTGCTGGTGAGTCAACCCTTTAATCAGAATCCCGCAAGCAAGATAGTTCGCAAAGTCGGCGAACCAAGGTGACTCATCGCATATCTCAACACCCATTAACGACTCGTGTGGGAAATTGTCATTGATTGAATCCCAACGCGTGTCCTTGATGTCTCCATGCTCTAACCGAGATAGATGGTCAGCCGCTACATTCAACGCACCCTTTTTTATCTTGAATTTTGATTCCAAATTCTTGCAGCAATAAGATCCATCTGATGAGATGCGGTTTAGCGTCCTGTTTGCTAAAAAGATATCTGATTTTTCGTGATCAGTATACACAATTGTTTTCGAAAGCACCAAATACGATCTAAATTTGTCAAATGCGAAAACAACCGCCAAGAGCTCTTTTTCAGTCGTGGTGTAGTGCTCCTGAGCGTCGTGAAGAGTCTTGCTCGCATAATAGATCGGGTGAAAGTGCTTTTCTTTCTTCTATCCTAAAACGGCCCCTATAGCATAATCACTCGCGTCGCACATAATTTCAAATGGCAGACTCCAGTCAGGTGCAACTAAAATAGGGGCCTCAATCAACTTTTGCTTGAGAAGGTCAAAAACCCTCAAGCAATCATCTCCAAATACGAACAGAGCGTCTTTCTCCAACAGACGGGTCATGGGTCAGGCGATTTTTGAGAAATCCTTGACCAATCGCCTATAGAACCCCGCATGACCAAGAAAGCTCCGTATTGTCTCACAGAGGTGGGAGGCGGAAGTCGTGAAATAACGTCAACTTTAGCTGGATCGACCACTATACCAGCACGAGAAATATTATGTCCCAGAACTATGCCCTCTTTCACCATGAAGTGGCACTTTTCCCAGTTTAGGACCAGATTCGTCTCTTCACACCTCTTCAACATCTTTTTCAAATTTTCCAAACAATGATCGAAGGAATCCCCAAATACCGAAAAATCATCCATGAAAACCTCCATAGAATCCTCGATCATATTATGAAAAATTGCAACCATGCATCTCTAGAAGGTCGCCGGTGCATTACACAACCCAAAAGGCATACGCCGGTAGGCGAATGTGTCGAAGGGACAGGTAAAGGTAGTCTTCTCCTGATCCTCAGGAGCAATAGGAATTTGGAAGTACCCAGAGAACCCGTCCAAGAAACAATAATACAACTTCCCCGACAGACGTTCCAACATCTGATCGATGAATGGAAGCGAGAAGTGATCCTTACGAGTAGCATCGTTGAGTTTGCGGTAGTCGATGCAAACTCGCCACCCAGTGACGGTACGGGTAGGAATTAGCTCATTCCTATCATTTGAGACTACAGTCATACCACCTTTCTTAGGTACAACCTGCACTGGACTCACCCACACATAGTCAGATATAGGATATATCATCCCGGCATCCAACAACTTAATCACTTCTTTCTTTACCACGTCTTGCATATTTGGATTTAAACGCCTCTGATGATGTGCACACGGTTTGTACTCGTCTTCCATCAGAATCTTGTGAGTACAAAAAGAAGGATTGATGCCTTTAATATCCATGATTTTCCACACAATGGCTCTCTTATGAAGTCTCAGAACCTCGAGAAGCTGATTCTTCTCATCCTTTTCCAATAATGCTGAAATTATGACCGGTAAGCGACGCTCCTCATCCAGAAATGCATACTCGAGATGTGGCGGGAGTTCTTTCAAGTCCAAAGACGGTGGATCTTTAATCAAAGGTTTTCCTTTCTCTTCTTCCACATGACCAATTTCTAGAAACCGATCCGGATTCTGGGAACCATCGTCACCACTCTGATAGACTGGCTGCTCGAAATCGTGGCCCTCCTGCGTAATGCCAATCAGGTCCCCACACGACAGACGTGTGTCCGAATCAATCTCTTCAACAGTGCCTTGAAAATGAGAGCACACACATGCATCGACAATGTTGACATAATAAAGCATGTCATCGTGACTTTGCGGATGCTGCATCGATCTTTTGATATCAAATGTCACGTGCTCGTCATTCACTCGGAGTGTGATTTGGCCATCTGCCACATCAACAATCGTCCTCGCAGTATTGAGGAACGGGCATCCAAGTATCAAAGGTACTCTTGAAACTTCGTCCATGTCAAGAATAACAAAATCCACGGGGAAAACAAATTTATCGATTTTAACAAGCATGTTTTCAACAAATCCACGCGGATACTTGATTAAACGGTTTGCCAACCGAATGCTCATTCTAGTGGGTGACGGCTCACCCAGATCCAGTTTAGTAAAAACCTTATATGGCATAAGGTTGACACTCGCTCCCAAGTTAGCCAATGCATGGCTAACAGACATGTTTCTAATCAAACACGGGAGCGTAAAACTACCCGGATCTCCCATTTTCATGCGCAGACGGTTTTGCAAAACGGCAGAACAAGTTTCATTCATCACCACACATGATATATCCTCGAGCTTCTGTTTATTCGAGAGGATGTCCTTTAGGAATTTCGCATACTTTGGCATCTGGGCCAAGGCTTCAACAAACGGTATATTAATGTGTAGTTGCTTAAACAACTCAAGGAACTTACCATATTGTTCTTCGTTCTTCTATTTCTTCAGCCTGCCTGGATAAGGTACTGGAGGAGTGTAATCTTTTACTGGCTCTTGGACTTGTGTTGTACTTGCTGGGCGTAGCCTGGCTTGCACCTCGTCTGGTGTGTCAGTCGGGACCGCTCCAGTGATCGATGATGAGTCCGATATGACGGGTCCGAAAGTCTTTCCACTCCTGGTCATGATCACATTCACATGCCCGCCCGGGTTTGGCTCTTTATTGCCCGGAAGACCACCTGGGGGGCCTTTTAGACATCATTTGTGCCAGCTGACCAACCTGGTTCTCGATATTCTGAATCGAGGCTTTGTGGCTCCTCATTTCTCCCTCATGGGAAAGAAAACGATCCTCGCTCTACTGGTATCGTTTTTCTTCCAACTGATTCGCACTCGAGGAGCTAGTAAGAAGCTGAGCCATCATATCCTCCAGCTTGGAACTAGATTGAGGGGCCTGCTGCTGGGAACTGCTCCCAGTGCCCTGATTTTGATACGAATATGGACGCTGCTGGTACGGTTGGTTGTATGGCTGAAATTGCTTACCCTGACCCTACGGTGGCGCTGGAGCGCGCTGAGTGAATCCCAATGGGTTTTGATTGCCTGTATTCGCTCGCCACCCAAAATTTGGGTGATTTCTCCATCCGGGGTTATAGGTGTTGTTGTAGGGATTGTTCTGTGGCCTCACCTGATTACTCACAAAATCTACTTCTTCGTGGCTCTCATATACGACTCCCTGATAGCACGCACCAGGCTCGTGTGAGACTCCACACTGGTCACATCCCGAACTAGCTTGTGCGATTATCTGGGATTTATCGAATTTCGCTGCAAGGGCCGAGATTTGTGGGGTAATGACCGTGTAATCGTCCACCGCGTGAAGTCCTGCGCGAGGCGCTGATGATGATGATGTTGCCCGGCCTCTATCTCCTTCATGGCTGAAAAGAAACAGAACATTATTTTAAATGGGCTTAAATTTTTATAAAAATCCGAAAATGGGCCCGAAAATTTATAAAAATTACAACAATAAAAATAATCGAATCGGCTAGTGTAAAAATGATATTTCAAAGCCGAAAATTCAAAGAATAAATGAATGACAAGTCCAAACTCGAACAAATAAATGGAGTAAAAATTTACAAATGTACAAAAATAATCTAGAAAACGAATAAATGAATTAAAAGCAAGAAATATTAACAAATAAATAAACAAATAAATAATCAAGAAAATATACACAAATATCAACAAATATATACACCAATAAAACAATGACTCGGGTCGTTCCTAAAGCTCGCCATTTCCCCGGCAGCGGCGCTAAAAACTTGACGTGTGCGCGTATATACATATTTTTATCAAGAATAAACACACGATTCGGTTTTAAATTTATAAAAGTGATTTATACTTCAACATCAAAACACACACGAAAGAGGCAAGGGTATCCCGTCACATATGTAGTAAAGTATCGGTAAGAACCAAGTATCGATCCAAGGAAATGGGAGGAGGAATAATACTAGACCTTTGTCATTAAGTTAACGGAAGAAAGATAAGTTTTGTGATTTTCTAAAAACTAAAGTAAGCATAAACAAATACTTATAAAAACATAATAGACTTCAAATATGAATATAGATAAATAGCCTTGCTTAATACACAACCAAAGCATATCAACTAAGTCGGTTTTGGCACTAGAAACATTTGATCAATTCTTCATTCTCAAGACAATTAGTATCCCTTTCGGGAATCCTAACATGACAATCATTCGGATAGTTAAAACGATAAACACACTTTAACCACCTAAAATTGTTCTTTAACGTGCAATTGATAAATGTCTATGAAAATCTCTTAAAAATAAGTTAGTCATCCGTTAGGAGTTTTCTAACCTCACTTAAACAAGGAAATTGACATCGATAAACACAATGCAACCACCGAGACAAGCATAAACTAGATTAAATCACAACCTGTTGGTGCACACATCTGTCGTCTTCGTCTTGTATCGAGTCTCGGTTCGGTGCGGATCTAAACAAAGCATGATGTCATGATGACATCATAAGTATGACATCATCAATGACATCATCCACACAAAAGGACAAAAGTTACTACTCACTAAAGACAAAACATAATTCAAGAATGCATGAAGATTTCGCTTCAAAAGTCGACTGTCAATTTCGCTTCAGATATTATTAGTGGATTTCGCTTGAATAGATGTATGTGTGCTTCAAGCGAAATCTAGAAGGTTATATATAGGCATGTTGAGGTTTCATTTCTAAGTGTGGTCTGAGAATTATACCGAGGTGCTGCCGGTTATCCTTACGATTGTAAAGGTTGTAATATCAATATAAAAGAGATTTAAAGAGTAAAACAAGTTGTTTACACGTCTGTTTCTCTGTTTCCGCCTTTGAAACGGACTAGAACTCTTCCGAACGACTCGTTTAGGTCGCAATCCGATCCTACAATTGGTATCAGAGCTCAGGACGAGGAGTTCTTGCCAAAAACAGCCGGTTTTCACCACGATTTCTGTTTCTACATCATTCTTTTTGAAATTTCAAACATTTTACGGATAAAATCGGACAAATATCACATATGTTGTGCGTATACATGGTTTAATCAATCCTTGAAAGTTTCAAGTTTAAAATCAGCCTAAATCTTGTAGTTTTGTGTGTTTTCGCTTCAAGTGTTCGAACAAAATATGACATCAGCAACATTTTAGATCTGATTTCGCTTGAGAGTTTGAAGCGAAATTGTGGATTTCGCTTGAAGTAAGAATTTGTTTGATGATATCGCTTGAAATGTTTTGAAGCGAAATCAAGTATTTCGCTTGAAAGTCTGATTTAGCTTGAAAGGTTATTGAGTGGTTGAAGAGAAATAGTGATTTCGCTTGAGCAGATTAATCATTTGATTTCGCTTGAAACCAAATATCTGATTTCGCTTCAGCATGGAAGAGGATTTCTACAATGTGTTTGCCACACCAGTAGCTCCGGTTACAGCTGCTGAAGCATTGTACAGTGAAAATGAGACGGGAACTCATCAAAAGCCGCCAAAGCTCATGTACATTGAAGACTTCAAAGGATGGCAGAATCGATTTGAGAACTGGGTTCAAGCTTACAGATTTGATGCATGGTGTTCGTTAGAAAAAGACTATGAAAAACCGAAAAACGAACGTGGGCTTGTAAAGGATTTCTGTGATTTTACAGAAGCTGACAAATTGAAGTATACTAGTGAAAAAATGATGATCAGTATTCTTCAACAGGAAATCAAAGAAGATATATTTGTTTTGCTTCAACACGACAATACAACTAAGTCAATTTGGGAAGCATTGATTCAGAAATTCAAAGGAAGCGCGGATATGATTAAAAACAGAAAGGCGTTGCTAAAGAAATCATTCGGTATGTTTGTAGCCTTTGATTACGAATCAACGAAACAGACAATTGACAGATATTGTCATCTTGTCTTGGAAATGGGGAGATTGGATATAAAAAAGGATGATGAGGAATGGGTGGATAAACTTGCTGAGGCATTACCACAACAGAAATGGGGAACTTATTTGTTGATTATCAAACACATGAGAAAATCTGAGAATATGAGTCTAGCAAAGTTTATTCAAAAGACTGAAGAGCATGAGTTGGATATTCAGAAAACAGCTATCATGACGAATCCAAATGCCAAACAAGACGTCAGTTTGTACTACCGAGGGAACAAGTTTGAGACTAACCCCAGCCCTAGCCCAAAGATTCAAACTGGTTTCAGTGCAGATGGTTCATCCGGAACAAAGAGTAATGTTACTCAAAGTGGTGGATCTTCATCATTCTCGAGTTTTGATCCAAACTTTACAACATCAAGTCCTCAACAATCGAATTCAACAAATCTTCAATGCAATGTTACATTAAACATTCAAAATGGCCAGAATTTGTCTCCAGAAGTTGCCAAGCAGCACATGGCATCATTGGTTACTATGTTAGAGTCTTACGAAAGTTTGATCGGTGGGAAAATTGGCAATCCGATGCTTACCAAAGAAGATTATGACCAAATTGATGCTGAAGAACTTGAAGTGATGGATATCAAATGGTGCTTAGCAAGTACTTGGAGAAGAGCTGAAAAGTTTCAAGAGATTACTGGTAGGGATGAATTTCGAGGAATGGCTACCTCTCCATTGGGATTTGATAAATCAAAGGTTACCTGTTTCCGTTGTAAAGGAAAAGGTCATTTTAAACAAGAGTGCAAAAGTAAAGAAGCTACCGAGAATCAAGAAAAGAACAACTATTATCAGAAATCAATTTTTCATCAGACTTCTCAACAACCTCAAATTACACATGCTCATGCTACTGGTGATGTAAAGAAGAAAGCTTTACTTATTCATCAAGATGACGAAAAAGTTGCCGAGGGATTTAGTTGGGATAAATACATTCCATCAGAATCAGGCTTTGTTGCTCGAATTCTAGGTGAAGATGAGGTTAATCAAAAAAGAATCCCAATTTTTCCAGATCTTGGAAGTGATGTGGATACTGATGATGAGGAAGAACATCTCAACAGAGCCAGAAAAGGCATTGATCCTACTAGTTTTAATTTGTTTTTTGCAGATAAAATGGAGATGCTGTATCAGAAGAAGATGGCAAGATTGAGGAAAGAGCTGGAAGCAACAAAAATGCAAGCTGATGAAAAGACAAAGACAGAAGCTGGAGAAGCAAATGTTGAACCAGTGACTGAGAAAGTAGTTGAGAAAATTGTTGAAGTGGAGATAGTGGTGGAAAAGCTAGTCGAAGTTGAAAAATTAGTTGAAGTTGAAAAACTGGTCGAAGTAGAAAAAATTGTTGAAATAGAGAAACTAGTTGAAGTTGAAAAGACTGTCGAGGTTGAAAAGATAGTTGAAAAAATGGTTGAAGTTGAAAAACCATGTGTGAAGTGTTCAGAGTCTTGCAAAGCTTGTGAAGAGAAAGATACGAAGATTGCTGAATTAGAGAAGATTAAAGAAGACTTACTGTCTGATGTGAAGTACATTAAAGAATCATATGATGTGCTGAACAGAACAGTTGATAGTCTGAAGAAGACGAATACAGAAACTGAAAAAGCAATGGATAAAATGAGTGCAACATTAATGACAAAGCAGAAAGTCATCAATGAGTACATCGAAGATTGTGCAAAGTTAAAGAAAGATGTGGAACTTGAAAAGATTGAGAGTGAAAGGATTAAACGATTACTGTTGAGTTACACTACATGTGATTACTTGATTGATCGTGTTTATCCTACTGTTGCAGGTCTGGAAGCGTTCATGGACAGAAAGACTGAAGATACTGATACTGGTAAGAAACCAAGTGTAAAGTATAACAGATGTCCGCCCCCGATCCATGAAACTTATTCTCCCAGAAAGCCAAATGAGGAACGAGTAAAAAAGGCAGTCAACATCAAGTTAAAGTCTGAAATCATTGATGAATTACCAGACAATATTGATGTTACATTCACAGCGTCTGACACTGATCATGAGTCTGAGTTAGTAAAGAAAGTTGTCGATCAGGTGTTGGATACGGATGAGGAGTCAAAACCGGAGTCTAAGTCTGAAAGTCAGAGTTCGTCAGAAAAGAGTCAGAATTCACCGGTTAATAGGGTTTACAATAGAGAATTCCTGTTATCAAAATCTAATTTGAATGACGGATCAATCAAAGTAGCTTATACTTTGAATGATTCAGACAAATTATATTCTGATGAGGAATTTCCAATAAGAAGTGTCAAAACTGAAATGATCAAACAGGTTTTCAAATTAACAGAAATTAATATTTCTGAAATAAAAGATTTAAATCTTGATGAAAAACCTAAAAAGTACACTTCAAGAGTTCAACAGAGATTGAACAAGAAAAAGGATTACAGTTATGGTTCAGGTTATCGAAAGAAACCAAACCACAACCGTAATTTCAAAAAACAAGGTCTTGGCTTCAATTCTTCTGAAAATTATCAAAATCAGAAAACTTATAAACCAAAAAAAAAATTTGTTGCAGGTGGAAGTTGTGAAGATGAGCAGAAGAAACCGTTCTGGAAGCAGTCGAATCAAGAGTTTCTTGCTGAGGTAAAGAGGAATGTGAAGAAGTTTGCTCAAAGAGTTGATAGAAGAATTTGCTTCAAATGTCAAAAAGTTGGACATATTGCTTGGAATTGCCAACAGTTCAACAACACAAAACAGGAAGTTACTTCTAACTCAAAACTGAAAGAAAAACTTGTCTTTGAGAAGAAACAATCAACTGAAAAATCGAAAGTGTTTGATAATTCAAGTTTTGTAAAAGGTGAAAGTTCAAAACGATTTTACAAAAGAAGAGGTGATTTAACCAAACAAAAATGGATTGTAAAATCTGAAAGAAGTTCTGACAATGAATCTGATTCCATAAAATCAGAGGAGTCATTTGTTGAGAAAAAGATTGTGAATTCCGTTCCTGAGGTGAATGATGAAAATTTTCCTTCATTGTCAAAGGAAAATTGGAAGTCGAAAGTGGGAAAGGTAGAGATCTCAAATCAATTCTTCGCTGATAAGGGAGAATTTGATGTTGAGAAGGCTTTCAATGGGAAAGTAAAACATATTTTCGGTAAGATGGTTGATAGGAAGGTAAAAGGTGCTCAAGAATTTTATAAATCAAAATGTTGGTGGGACAGATGTTTGCCACCAAAGTCACCCAAGGCTGGTGAGGCTTGGGTGGACGTTATGTTTGAGAAAAACCGGACTTGCCGGAGCTCCCAGGTTGGTAAAAGTGGAGCAGGAATCGGCACATTTCTTGAGAAATTCACGAAAGTGATTTCGACTTACAAGTGGTAAATCAGGGAAATTAAGTTGTACTTGATTTTCTACAAGTGGTATTTTGAAGAACAATATGATGAAACCCCTAACCTACAAGTGGTAAAATCAACTAAACTAATTTTCCGGAAAAACCATTTGATTAATACAAACTTAAGTGTTTTGAAATCACAATGGGAAAATAGTTTGTTGTAAGGGGGAGTTCTGATTGTTTATGCCAAGTGGATGGCGATTTGAAGTGATTTGATATCAGTTGTCGTTTTATTGTACAGTTTGTTTTCAAATTTCCTAAAATGTGTTTGCATTTTAGGGGGAGTAAAAATTTTCAGAAAATCCAAAAACATTTGAAAATTTGAAAAAGGCAAAAACATGATAAAACCAAAAATGAGTTTTGTTGTCTAAAAGAGGAAATGATAGTACATCAGTGGACTGTCACAACATGCTAAAGAATTGGAAAGTTAAATGTGATAAACAATCTCACTGTGGATGTGTCAGTAGGTTTTTGCACATTTAGTAAATTGTGACGAGATATAAACATAAAATTTACTTGCGTCTACGTGGGGAACACCTCCAGGATATATAGGTAACCCCTGAAATCTTGTTTGAAGGGTCCCGTATTCTGAGATACTAGGTCTTTATACTCAGTGATATCTGGGGTATTATCCTGGGACTTCTGATTTTGCGGAAGCAATGGCCTAGTCCCCGGAGAATACTTTCTGCTTGCTTGAAATATAGCACCGCCCTCAGCTAAAAAATGATAAAACATTGAAAAATGCTAATCATGGCTGTTGTAATACAAAAGATCCTCTAAAGGGGACACACCTAAAAGTCAACTAGGCTCTCTGCTGAACGGAAGTTCTGACCTGAGCTATCACGGTTGCATAATTTATTCCCCTTACAGATATCATATGTGGTATACTCACCTGTAAGACTGAATATTGGGGTCTGGATACGGGAGTATATACTGAGGTGGGACACATGTAGATGTTTAAGTCCTAAAACACTAATTCGTATCTCGAAGCAGTTGAACTTTGTGTGAAAATTTAAGTGGACAAGTATACTGACAATCTAGGTGAATTGTTTAGAACTTAAAATGTTTAAAGCTTAACGGTGTTGGTGATTGGTCTCATAAACTGATATGATCCTCTTACACAAACTCACAAAAATATTGTTTGTAAATATTTCTTTACTGCATTTTATTTCTGTTATTTCAAAATCCAAAAAGATTTTCGGTGTGTTTTAGCATAAACTTTTGAAAAAATTCAAAAAGATTTTCGACAACTGATGTTGAAGAGCTGATTTTCAAAATTCCAAGTGCTGAACATGACGAACAGGTTTGGAAAATTTGATTGAAACGTTTTTCAGAGATAAAAATTTCTTTAAATGATCATTATTAATGTTAGATTGAATACTGATTGAAGAAGGATCAGTGTTGGTGCATGATATTTGATAAATTGTTAAATATTTTATTCTTTTGAATCTTATTTTTGGGTAGAGGATGTGCAGGATAGCAGATAGAGTGCCAGGTTTCGATACCTGAGGATTCTGAAATACTGTAAAAGCCAGACTACGATCCCAGCATGTTTTGAGGGGGAGTCTGATAGAGAGAGAGAGAATTGGAGATAGAATAGAGCCAGGTAGAGATCCTGAAGAAAGTTCAAAGACTGATAAAGACTGAAGATTGTGAAGACTCGACACTTAAGACTCGTCAACATCTGAGGGGGAGTCTGTTGGTGCACACATCTGTCGTCTTCGTCTTGTATCGAGTCTCGGTTCGGTGCGGATCTAAACAAAGCATGATGTCATGATGACATCATAAGTATGACATCATCAATGACATCATCCACACAAAAGGACAAAAGTTACTACTCACTAAAGACAAAACAGAATTCAAGAATGCATGAAGATTTCGCTTCAAAAGTCGACTGTCAATTTCGCTTCAGATATTATTAGTGGATTTCGCTTGAATAGATGTATGTGTGCTTCAAGCGAAATCTAGAAGGTTATATATAGGCATGTTGAGGTTTCATTTGTAAGTGTGGTCTGAGAATTATACCGAGGTGCTGCCGGTTATCCTTACGATTGTAAAGGTTGTAATATCAATATACAAGAGATTTAAAGAGTAAAACAAGCTGTTTACACGTCTGTTTCTCTGTTTCCGCCTTTGAAACGGACTAGAACTCTTCGGAACGACTCGTTTAGGTCGCAATCCGATCCTACACAACCGAGTTCATTTTACAAATCTTGCATATAAATTTACCAAGATAGCAATTTTGGCCTAAACTACTAACTAGGTTAACAATTCATGGCAGGAATTCATAACAACACCATTTAACCCGTTAAGGTCCTTACGTGACGGAAAGCTTTCTTGATTAACAATAATTACATTTTATTAAACCACTAACCATTTCTAGTATTATGGTGCACACATTTTAACCAAGCTAAACTAGTTAACCAAGTTTAAAGTTTACTAATACAAGATTAATTAAGCTTCATTTTTCAACTATCTTAACTAACCAAATACCAATCATCCAACACAATTACTTATAATCAAGAAATCAACAACAATAACAAGGTTGCAAACTAATCATCAAAGATTAACATAGAAAATACTTCCAAGTGTCATTACAAACAAAGTTAACATACTAATGATTATAATTAAGCAAGGGATTGTTGTGTTTTTGCCCAAAGGCTACAATAATACATAAACATTAATCTAAATGCTTGAAAGATTAACAAAATTATGGAAAGATTAGAAAACCAAACCATATACAAGCACTAGATTAAGAATCTGGAAGATAACGAAGCTAATCGGCACAATGTGGCTTGAATCCGGGTTAAAGCTAACGCCTCCGGAGCCTGAAAATCGCCAGAATCGCTCCCAAAATATCCAGAGTTACGAGCAGAATGTTTCTGCATGTTTTTTTATATTTTTTAGCTCTCGCACGGTCATGCACTTTATTGGCACGACCGTTCAGTTTTTGCATTATTGGAGTTACTGTTCACCATACCGCATGACATCATCAGATCTTGACCAGTCGTCGATCTCGCACGACCGTTCACTAGGCCGCACGATCGTGCATCTCCGAGTTATGTTGGCACGGACAACTGCACTGGTGGTGCAGTTCCGGGCTGGCTTGGTCGTCGGGTTTGCACGAGAGTGCCTCTAGTCGCACGATCGTTCCACTCCGAGATCTTGTTGCACTCCGGATTGCACTGTCGTGCACTGCAGGGCTGGACTATGTTTGTCGGATATGCACGGTCATTCCACCCATGGCACGACTGTGCCAAATGCCCAGGTCAGAATCTTCACAGAATGTTCGCAGCTTTGTCGTTTCGTCCGGAATGTCCTCGTTTTCACTATCATCTTGTCTGGTATGCTGTTTTAGGCATGTAAACAAAAGTATACCTGATTAACTATCCGAATAACGGTTTTACGGCCGAAATCGCATAAAATGGAGATAAAATGGGGGACTAAAATATGTATAAATTGGTGAATATCAAATGCCGAGAACCTCGATCAAAGAGTAAAAAAGGTGTAAGGTTCACAATGGTGTAAAATTAAAATGGGATATACCAGGCTAGGATTCGAGTTACAGGAACAAGGGCCAAGCCAACCACCCAAGAATGGAATCGTCGAGCGAAAACACTTGAAAGCCTTCTAGAAGCAGCTTTTCTTGCCACCAGACCTTTCTCCATCAATTAGGAATCTGATGCCGCCACTAAACACATTCCTTAAATTGTAGCCATTTGTTGATTGTTTTTTTTTGGTGTCTAATCCGCATATATATCACCATTGCCCTTGATTTTCTTGACTGTATATCTCTTAAATGTCAACATATACACGTGTGATTTAGTTTTCGAAGATTTTCAATGCCGAGAACCTCGATCAGAGAGTAAAAAAGGCGTAAGGTTCACAATGGTGTAAAATTAAAATGGGATATTCCGGGCTAGGATTCGAGTTACACGAACAAGGGCCAAACCAACCACCCAAGAATGGAATCGTCAAGCGAAAACACTTGACAACCTCCTAGAAGCAGCTTTTCTTGCCACCAGACCTTTCTCCATCAATTAGGAATCTGATGCCCTCACTAAACACATTCCTTAAATTGTAGCCATTTGTTGAGTGTTTTTTTCTTTGGTGTCTAATCCGCATATATATCACCATTGCCCTTGATTTTCTTGACTGTATATCTTTTAAATGTCAACATATACACGTGTGATTTTGTTTACGAAGATTTTTCAATGCCGAGAACCTCGATCAGAGAGTAAAAAAGGCGTAAGTTTCACAATGGTGTAAAATTAAAATGGGATATACCGGGCTAGGATTCGAGTTACAGGAACAAGGGCCAAACCAACCACCCAAGAATGGAATCGTCGAGCGAAAACACTTGCCAACCTCCTAGAAGCAGCACTAAACACATTCCTTAAATTGTAGCCAATTTTTGAGTGTTTTTTTTTGGTGTCTAATCCGCATATATATCACCATTGCCCTTGATTTTGTTGACTATATATCTCTTAAATATCAACATATACACGTGTGATTTAGTTTACGAAGATTTTTCAATGTCGAGAATCTCGATCAGAGAGTAAAAAAGGCGTAAGGTTTACAATGGTGTAAAATTAAAATGGGATATACCTGGCTAGGATTCGAGTTACAGGAACAAGGGCTAAACCAACCACCCAAGAATGGAATTGTCGAGCGAAAACACTTGACAACTTCCTAGATGCAGCTTTTCTTACCACCAGACTTTTCTCCATCAATTAGGAATCTAATGTCGTCACTAAACACATTTCTTAAATTATAGCCATTTGTTGAGTGTTTTTTTTATGTTTAATCCGCATATATATCACCATTGCCCTTGATTTTCTTGACTGTATATATCTCTTAAATATCAATATATACACGAGTGATTTAGTTTACGAAGATTTTTCAATGCCAAGAACCTCGATTAGAGAGTAAAAAAGGCGTAAGGTTCACAATGGTGTAAAATTAAAATGGGATATACCGGGCTAGGATTCGAGTTACAATAACAAGGGCCAAACCAAACACCCAAGAATGGAATTATCGAGCGAAAACACTTGACAACCTCCTAGAAGCAGCTTTTCTTGCCACCAGAACTTTCTCCATCAATTAGGAATCTGATGTCGTCACTAAACACATTCCTTAAATTATAGCCATTTGTTGAGTGTTTTTTTGTGTCTAATTCACATATATATCACCATTGCCCTTGATTTTCTTGACTGTATATCTCTTAAATGTCAACATATACACGTGTGATTTTGTTTACGAAGATTTTTCAATGCCGAGAACCTCGATCAGAGAGTAAAAAAGGCGTAAGTTTCACAATGGTGTAAAATTAAAATGGGATATACCGGGCTAGGATTCGAGTTACATGAACAAGGGCCAAACCAACCACCCAAGAATGGAATCGTCGAGCGAAAACACTTGACAACCTCCTAGAAGCAGCACTAAACACATTCCTTAAATTGTAGCCATTTGTTGAGTGTTTTTTTTTGGTGTCTAATCCGCATATATATCACCATTGCCCTTGATTTTGTTGACTATATATCTCTTAAATATCAACATATACACGTGTGATTTAGTTTACGACGATTTTTCAATGTCGAGAACCTCGATCAGAGAGTAAAAAAGGCCTAAGGTTCACAATGGTGTAAAATTAAAATGGGATATACCTGGCTAGGATTCGAGTTACAGGAATAAGGGCCAAACCAACCACCCAAGAATGGAATTGTCGAGCGAAAACACTTGACAACTTCCTAGAAGCAGCTTTTCTTACCACCAGACCTTTCTCCATCAATTAGGAATCTAATGCCGTCACTAAACACATTCCTTAAATTGTAGTCATTTGTTGAGTGTTTTTTTATGTCTAATCCGCATATATATCACCATTGCCCTTGATTTTCTTGACTGTATATCTCTTAAATATCAACATATACACGAGTGATTTAGTTTACGAAGATTTTTCAATGCCAAGAACCTCGATCAGAGAGTAAAAAAGGCGTAAGGTTCACAATGGTGTAAAATTAAAATGGGATATACCGGGCTAGGATTCGAGTTACAGGAACAAGGGCCAAACCAAACACCCAAGAATGGAATTGTCGAGCGAAAACACTTGACAACCTCCTAGAAGCAGCTTTTGTTGCCACCAGACCTTTCTCCATCAATTAGGAATCTGATGCCGTCACTAAACACATTCCTTAAATAGTAGCCATTTGTTGAGTGTTTTTTTTTGTGCCTAATCGGCATATATATCACCATTGCCCTTGATTTTCTTGACTGTATATCTGTTAAATGTCAACATATATACGTGTGATTTAGTTTACGAAAATTTTTCAATGCCTTGAACCTTGATCAGAGAGTAAAAAAGGCCTATGGTTCACAATGGTGTAAAATTAAAATGGGATATACCGGGCTAGGATTCGAGTTACAGGAACAAGGGCCAAACCAACCACCCAAGAATGGAATCGTCGAGCAAAAACACTTGACAACCTCCTAGAAGCAGTACTAAACCCATTCCTTAAATTGTAGCCATTTGTTAAGTATTTTTTTTGGTGTCTAATCTGCATATATATCACCATTGCCCTTGATTTTCTTGACTGTATATCTCTTAAATATCAACATATACACATGTGATTTAGTTAACGAAGATTTTTCAATGCCGATAACCTCGATCAGGGAGTAAAAAAGGCGTAAAGTTCACAATGGTGTAAAATTAAAATGGGATATACCGGGCTAGGATTCGAGTTACAGGAACAAGGGCCAAACCAACCACCCAAGAATGGAATCGCCGAGCGAAAACACTTACCAACCTCCTAGAAGCAGCTTTTCTTACCACCGGACCTTTCTCCATCAATTAGGAATCTGATGCCGTCACTAAACACATTCCTTAAATTGTAGCCATTTGTTGAGTATTTATTTTTGTGTCTAATCCACATATATATATCTCCATTGCCCTTGATTTTCTTGACTGGATATCTCTTAAATGTCAACATATACACGTGTGATTTAGTTTACGAAGATTTTTCAATGCCGAGAACCTCGACCAGAGAGTAAAAATGGCGTAAGGTTCACAATGGTGTAAAATTAAAATGGGATATACCGGGGTAGGATTCGAGTTACAGGAACAAGGGCCAAACCAACCACCCAAGAATGGAATCGTCGAGCGAAAACACTTGGCAACCTCCTAGAAGCAGCTTTTCTTGCCACCAGACCTTTCTCCATCAATTAGGAATCTGATGCCGTCACTAAACATTTGGTGTCTAATTCGCATATATATCACCATTGCCCTTGATTTTCTTGACTGTATATGTTAGTGCATTATGTCTATTGACTTTGTCTTGTATTGAGTCATGTAATGAGATAGGATAGGATATACCAGTGCTCGGGTGCTAGAAACTGAGTTTAGTGGAATTGTTGGTAATTTCGCTTGAAATTGTCTAGAGCATGTTCAAGCGAAATCAACATTATTGATTTCGCTTGAAAGTGTCTTGGTTCATTTCAAGCGAAATCACACCATTATAAATAGGGCATTTGTCCGTTTCATTTGGAGTGGAATTAGATCTTGTATTCGGTAATGAAGTGCTGCCGGATTGTCTCCAGGTGCTGTAATACTCTCATAATCAATACAAGAGACATTTAAATTGAATCGAGCATCCGTGTCATTGATTCCGCCTTTGATTCGGATAAACAACTCTTTTGATCGACTCATTCAGGTCGTACAACGATCCAACAAGTGGTATCAGAGCACAGGAGGAAGAGTTTAGCTTGATTGCATCTATTTTCTGACTTCTACACCTTCTTTTTCAAATTGGACAAGATTTCATGGTCAAAATGGGTTTTTCAAATTGAATTTTTCACAGTACATGCGAAACAGTGTTTTAACAAAGCCTTGAGAGAATCAGACCTAAATTCGGCTTAAAAGTGACTAATTTGGACCAAAAACGTGATTTTGCTTGAACGAACATGCTTATTTCGCTTGAAAAGTTTAGTTGATTTCGCTCGAATCCGCTATTTCGCTTGAAAATTCATCTTATTTCGCTTCAAAGAGTAATTTCGCTTGAAAAGAATCAGTTATTTCGCTTGAAAGTCTGGATTTCGCTTGAAAGTTGCTATTATGCTTGAACAAGGGATTTCGCTCCAAAAGTGGATTTTTCACGTCAAGATCATTTCGCGTCAACCGAGTGTCAGTCTGTTTCAAATTGTTTGTTACTGTTTAAACTGATTATGTTTGTTTGATTGTTTTGTTTCCATGTACATTGATTCAAGAATTTACATCATGGCTGAAGAATTTTTCAACACTTTCTACAACGCGTTTACCTCGGATACAGTGGAAGCTTCAGATGCTACACCCAAAGCAATAACAAAAACTATCAAAGAAAACATTAAACATGAAAACTTTTATGGAACATATTCGAAACCACCGAAGCTTGATAATATTGATGATTATGTTTGGTGGAAAGAAAGGTTTATCAACTAGAGCGTATGCACATGAAAGTTGGTTTTGCTTGGAGTTTGGATATGATAAACCTACTGATGACAAAGGAGAAGAAATCCCGCTTAAGAGTTTTCAAGAAGAAGACAAACGAAGATTTTCATATGAGCAGAAAATGACCGCCTTGATTCAACAATCGATTCGAGATGATATTTTTTCATTATTAAATCATGATGGGTCTTCAAAATCTATATGGGAAGCTTTACGGGTGAAAGATGAGGGGGGTAAACAAATCAAGAAAAACAAAATTGCATTATTAAAAAAGGAATTTGATTTGTTTGATAGTTTGAAAGGTGAATCCGTTAGGCAAATGATTGAACGCTTTTGTCACCTGAAAATTGAACTTGAAAGGTTTGGAATTGAGAAAACCAGAGAAGAAATAATTGACAAAGTAATTGAAGCGTTACCACGAGCTGATCAGTGGCAAACGTTTGTTTTTATTCTGAAAAATGATGCTTTGTATGATACAATTTCTCTTGATGTTTTGTTAGAAAAAATTGAGAGTCATGATCTGGAATTGCAAAAGCAAAGCAAGATGAGCAGTTCATCACATCATCAGAATGTTGGTCTGTACTACAAAGGCAATTTACCTTCGGTGAAAGCTGATAGTTCACCAAAGACAGGATTCAGTGGTGAGAAGATGAAAGAACCACAAACAACCTCATCGAGCTACAATTCTGGATATCATTAATCTTCAAAAGCAAGTCCTGAAGATTCTTAAGAAATTCTGTGCAACATTGCTCTTAAACTGAAAAATTCTCTTGCAATGAGCATCAATGCAGCAAATGAATTTCCTTGCATCTGTTATGGAATCGTATGAAGGTCTGGTAGCTGGCAAAATTGGAAACTCCGAATTAACCAAAGAAGACTACGACCAGATTGATCCGGAAGAGATGGAACTCATTGACATGGCAAGTTGTATTTGCAGAGCTCAAAGATACATGGAGATTACTGGAAAGCAATCATTGGGCGGTCCATCAACGACGCTTGGATTTGACAAATCCAAATTGACCTGCTTCAGATGCAAGCAAAAAGGTCATTTCAAGAGAGAATGCAATAATTCTGCAGTCGGAGGAAATGAACGTCCTTTCAATGATGATTACTACCGAAAGGCGATCTACCACCGAAGCAAAGAAGAGCCGAAAATGATTGAAGATAAACCCAAATCAAGAGCTTGTGCAGTTTTCCATGATGATGAGGGATTTGACTGGAGTCAGATTTGTCCAGAAGAAGATCGTATTGATTATCGATTCAAAATTAGAACAAAGGAAGATGCAGAAATCCTTACAAAGGAAGATGCAGAAATTCTTCACAAAAGACATGATCATTATGCGTTTGTTGCTGAAATTCAAGAGGAAAACAAAAAAGAAAAAGGCACAACTGAGATAAAAGAGAAAACTCGAGAAGAGATTTTGAGAGAGAAAACTGAGAGAGAAATTTTTATTGTTGGATGCAAAATGGAGAAGATGCAGGAAGAATATGAAAATGTTGTTCGAAACAAAAGATGGGATAAGAAACAAGAATGTTTTGTCAACAAAGAAGGAGAACCAGTTGTTCCCAGAAGTGACATAGTTCATGATGATGTTCTTCTAGTAATTCCTCGATCTGGCGAATATTACTCAAATGTTGCAAAATATAAAACATATATAAAAAGGCTGGATAAAATCATCAGGAATGCTATGACAACAAAACTGAGGAAGAGGAATGAAGAAAGAATGAAGAAGAATATTGAGAATCTAGTTGATGATTTGAAGAAAGTTGCTGAGAAAGATGAAGGTTTGATTGAAGTGAAGGATGAGAATTTAAAAGTTATTAGTGATGCTAGTGATGAAGTTGGTGTTGATATTGAAGCTGTTGATGAGAAGCAGCAGAAAGAAACTGATCAGACAGAAACTGAAGCAAACACCGAGGTGCCAATCACTGAGGTAAATTCTGATTCTGAAACTCAAATCAAAATCATTGAACTGTGCAAGAAATGCATGGAAACGTGCAGTGCTTGTACTGAAAAAGATGAAAAAATCAGAACAAGAGATATTGATTTCACAAAATTAGAAGAAGTTTTCAAAATTAAATGCAAAGAAATGTTAGAAAACGAAAAAGTTTTGAAAGATAATGATGAAAAACTTTCAAAAAAATGTAAAAAGTTAGAAAAAGAAAATGAAGTTTTGAAAGAAAATGTTTTGAAAAAGACAGAAGAATGTGATCAAAAAGAAAATACTTTTCAGGAAATGAAAAAGGAATATGATTCAATAAAATTGGCTTATCATATTACAAAAGAATCATATGAAAAAGTAAAAAGTGAAATGAAACTTATTCAATCAAGATTGAAATATTGTTCTGAAACAACTGATACGTATAAACGAAATTATGAAATAAAGCAACAGGTTGTTAATTCTTACATTGAGGATGTTGCTAAACTTAAGCGTCAGATTGCCGATTTAGAACAGGATAATAACAAGTTAAAAAGTTATCACGCGTCGTCATGTGTGCTTGAAAGAATTTTCAACATAAAACCGGATGGAAAGGATTCTGAGCAAAACAAGAAAGGCATTGGCTCAGAGTTTCATCAAGTTCCACCACCGGAAAAGTTTGTGTTTTATGATGATGAAAAGGTCGAAAAAGCTTTCAACATGGTAGATCAATTACCAGATAACATTGACATAACCTATTCCAAATCTGATGATTCTAGTGATTCAGAGGTGGTAGGTAAGGTCGTTGAAAGTGTGTTGAAAGAAGAGTCAGTTGATACAGGTAAATCTGAATCACAGGATGAAAATGAAGGTAATTTTCATGATGGTTATCTGAAAAATTCAAAATCCGAGAAAAATTTGAATGAAGATTCAAAAGGATTGGTTTATACCATGATTGGATCGGACAAATTATTTTTAGATGTTGTATTCCCGATTCAGAATGGGATTTCAAAAAAGGTTGATAAAGTTTTTAAGATGGTTGAAATTGAAAAATCTGAGATTCCAAATTTTGCTGGAAAAGGTCACAAAACTTTTTATAACAAACCTGGTTACAAAAAGAAGAACATGAAGGCTGGGTTGGGTTATAAGAAGAAACAAGGTTGGAAAATAAATGAAATGTCGAATTTTCAGACAAAAATGAGTTTTCTTCAAGGAAAAAGTTTTGAGGAAGAAAAAGAACTTCAATTTAAACAACAGTCTAATGAAGAGTTTTATGCTCAAAAGAGAAAGCAACAACCACAGGTCAAAGATGTTTCAAAATGAACATGTTTTAAATGTGATCAAATTGGACATCTTGCATGAAAATGTCCAAATCTGAAACCTGTTGATGTTGAGTTGAAAGAGAAGTCTGAAAATCTTGAGAAACAGAAATCTTGTTGGTGCACACATCTGTCGTCTTCGTCTTATATTGAGTCTCGGTTGTGTTGCGGATCTGAACAAGTGTGACATCATCTTATACAAAGATGACATCGTAATTGTGACATCGTCATTGCATCATCTACAAAAGAGACAAAACAGTTTGAATTGCACATGAGGCTTTCGCTTGAAATTAGAATTGTATATTTAGGTTTCGCTTGTAAGTATTGTAGGTCTTTCACTTGAAACTAGAAAGTGGGTTTCGCTTGAATGTGAACAAGTAGGTTTCAAGCGAAACCATGTAGGCTATAAATAGGCATGAGAGCTATTCATTTGTAACAGTTTGAACAGATTTTTCAGAGTGATACCGAAGTGCTTCCGGTATTCCTTGTGATTGTTATTGCTTCTAAATCAATACACAAGATGTTTAAAGTGATAACCAAGCTGTTTTGAAGACAGTTTCTTAGTTTCCGCATCTGAAACTGATAAAATCTCTTCTGAACGACTCATTTGGGTCACAAACCGATCCTACAAGTGGTATCAGAGCTCAGGAGGAGGAGTTCTATACGATTCAGCTTGAAAATTTCTATTTTTCTACACATTCTTTCAAAATTTCAAAATTTCATGGTTAAAATCAGACAAATTTTTCTCAGTGTGTGTAAAAGTGTGTTTTAACCAACCCTTGAGAATATCAGCTTAAAATTTGAAGTAAATCTAGTAAAAATGGACTGAAAACCACCTTTCGCTTGATCGAACAATTGACGTTTCGCTTGAAAAAGTGTGTAGTTTGAAGCGAAACTAGGTCTTTCGCTTGAAAAATTCAGCTTTCGCTTGAATTTACATGGTGTTCCGCTTGAAAACGACCTTTCGCTTGAATGACCGCTTGAAAACACGTATCGAGTATTATGAAACATTCTGCTTGAGGTTGTCAGGTCACAATTAGTTGGGAAATGAAATCACATGTTTATGTCAGTTTGAATGTGATTCTCGTAAACTGTTATGGCTATTTCACGTTTTGTCGGTTTAATGGATATTACGGCCCAATCACAATTTGATGATCTTAAAGTGTCTCGGTCCAATTTATGGTTGCATGTGATATTGGTTTGGTGGTCAAGCATCATCACGTGAATTCATTTGGTTGTGTGTCTTGTGTCAGTTTGAACAAGGTGATCAGTATCATTTCAGTTTGCATGTGTTCATTAAGTTCAAGTACTGGGAGGCCCAATCAGAATTGAACATTATATTTTAACAGTTGTCGGCTAAGTGGATTTGTGTCAGCGATAAAGCGGCCCAATCAGTTTCATGAACACATTAATTGATTTGATTAAATCCATGTGACTTCAAACAACCGGCCTAATCAGAAATTGAAAGTCCTCAGCCCACGTGATATATTCTCGGTCCAAGTGAACTTCATTGTTTGAAATCCATTGGAAGCCCATTATTTCGTAACCCATTTGATCTAGTTTATTCATTCTGTTTGCGGAATTCATTAAACAAGTCCACGAATCTTCGACACGAGTCCTAGATTGATTCAACCATCACTCACATTCACATTTTCAATTCGGTTAAACTGATTGTTTGTTTGTTTGTTTCAGGTATATTTTTACAAGGTGATACAGCTCATTCGAGACCAGTATTTTTGAAACAAGAAAGTTTGTGTTTTGTAAACTTTGAAAATCCGAAACATGAGTGAAGAATTCTACAACTCATTTGCTACATCTCCGACTAGTCCGGCTGTCATTGCTCAAAACATGAATCAGGAAAATGAAACCGGAACTTTACAAAAACCCCCGAAACTGATGAGCATAGAAGAGTACTACGGATGGTAAGACAGATTCGAAAATTGGGTTCAAGCTAACCATCTCAGATCTTGGGAGCGCATTCTGAAGAAATATGTTTTACCATAAACTGATCTGCATGTTGAGAAAGCAATATATGAGTTTAGTGATCAAGAACATGATATGTATAGAGCTGAAAAAATGATGATCAGTTTACTTCAGCAAGCTATCAAAGAAGACATCTTTGTGTTACTTCAACATGACAAGACTTCAAAATCGATCTGGGATGCTCTTAGAGTCAAGTTTGAGGGTAGTGAGAATATGATCAAGAGCAAGAAAGCACTGCTCAAGAAAGAATTTGATCTGTTTACAAGTCTACCGGGTGAAGATACAAAGAAGCTAATTGAAAGATATTGCCACTTAGTGCGATCCATGTCGATGCTGAGTATAAAAAAGGATCGTGAAGAATGGGTAGACAAGTTAGCTGACGCTTTACCACAAAAGGAATGGGGCACATACTTGATGATTTTGAAGAACACTGGGGTTTATGATGGGTTAACGATTTCTCAGTTTATCGAGAAGATTGAGGGTCAAGATTTGGAACAACAGAAGATTGCGAGGATGAACAGTCCAAGTGGTCAACAGGATGTAAAAATGTATTACAAAGGCAGTGTTCCAGAAGTTGAAAGAAGTCCGAAAATTCAAACTGCATTTAGTGCTGGAGATTCATCTGAAAAATTTGATCAAAGTTCTAAAAGTAGCAGTGGTTTCTCTTCATACCCGAGTGTCAATCCAAAAGATACTACATCGAGCTTTCATTCTCAAAGCACAAAGACTGGAAATGGTTATGTGATACAATGCAATATTGCTTTGAATCTTCCTGATGGTCAAAGTTTTTCAGAAGAGGTTGCTAAAGATCACATGGCGTTGCTTGGTTCCGTGCTACTATCTTATGAAGGTTTGGTTGCAGGGCGGATCGGGAATCCTATGCTCACAAAGGAGGATTACGATCAGATAGACGCTGAAGAAATGGAACTTATGGACATCAAATGGTGTCTAGCTAGTGTTCTTAGACGAGCTGAAAAATTCAAGCTGATTACTGGAAGAAATGACTTTCTTGATGCACACGTTTCTACTTTGGGTTTTGATAAATCTAAAGTTACTTGTTTTCGATGCAGGGAGAAAGGTCATTTCAAGAGGGAATGCGAGAACAGAGAAGCTAGTGATGTAAAGAATCCGTTCGGAAAAGATGACTATTACAGAAAACCATATATCAGCAAGTTGGTCAGCAACAACAGCAAGAACCACAGGTAGCTCATGGTAGAAAAGTGATCGAGGATTCAAAAAGAGCATGTCTGGGGAATCAAGAGAACTTTAACTGGAATTTTCAAGATGATGAAAAATTGCCTGAAGGTTTTAGCTGGGATATGTTTGTGAATGATAAAGGAGATTTCAAAGCATTCATTGCTAAAATTTTGGAAGAACAAGATATGTTTACTACATGGATGAAGTCTATTGGTGAGACTGTGAAGAATGTGGAGAAAGAGTCTGTTGCATCTGAGGAGAGCATACATAGCTCAGATGAAAATTCACAAAGTGATGAAAGTTCAGAAAAGGAAGTTGTTTTTGATCAAATACCAGTTGATTCTGGTTCTTCGGATGATAATGCTGAAAAGTCAATTGAGTTTGATCAATCACCAACTGATGACAGCAGTAGTGATGATGAAGAAGAATGACATATTAATGTTGCTAAATCTCATCTATCTCCTGAAAGTTTTCATTTTTGTTTTGCAGATCGCTTGGAAAAAACGGAAAGAGAAACAAGCTGCAAAAGAACAAATGAAACAGAAGTCTGAAAGTGGTGATCAAACAAAGGAAGTTGTTCAGAATGAAGAAGTAAAAAGTGTTGCTGAGGAGATTGCTGAACCAGAAAAGATATATGAAGCAGAAAAGGTGGTTGAAGTTGAAAAAAATCATAGAAGTTGAAAAGATTGTGGAAGTCATCAAACCTTGCTTGAAGTGTTTGGAACCATGCAAGGAATGTGCAGCAAAAGAAGAGAATCTAGCTGAGTTTGAGAAGATGAAGGAACAGTTATTGTTCAATCTCAACTATGTGGAAGAATCTTATGATGTCTTGAACAAAATAGTAACAGGTCTTCAAAAGACAAATTCTGAAAGAGAACAAGCACTAACGATGATGAATGCTGTGATGATGACAAAACAGAAAGCTATAAACTTCTACATCGAAGAAAGTGCTAAGTGGAAGCAAGAGTTGGAAACTGAAAAGATTGAAAATGAGAGAATCAGACGATAATTGCAGAGTTATTCTAGTTCTGATTATCTTATTGATAGAATTTATCCGACTGTTGCAGGTATGGAAGCTTTTCAAGATGAGAAGACAAAGAAGAAGGATACTGGTAAGAAACCGAGTGTTAGCTATAACAAGTGTCCGCCTCCGATCTGGGAAGGTTATTCTCCCAGAAAACCAAATGAGGAGCAAGTTCAAAAGGCAGTCAATATAAAACTAAAGTGTGATATAACCGATGAATTACCAGAAAACATTGACGTGGTTTTTACATCGTCTGACACTGATCATGAGTCCGAGTTAATAAAAAGGTGGTCGATCAGGTGTTGGATACAGATGAGGAGTCTGAGTCAAAGTCTGGGTCTGGAGGTTCAAGTTCATCGGTCAACAGTCCAAAGTCGTCGATTAAAAGGGCTTACAGTAAAGAGTTTTTGTTATCAAAATCTAATTTGAATGATGAAACATTTGAAGTAGCATACACTTTAAATGATTCTGACAAATTATATTCTGGCAAAGAGTTTCCAATAAGAAGTGTTAGATTTGAAATGATCAAAAAGGTTTTCAAAATGACAGAAATTAAGATTTCTGAAATAAAAGATTTAAATCTTACTGGAAAATCTAAAAAATACACTTCAAGAGTACAACAACGATTAAACAAGAAAAAGGGTTACAATTCTGGTTCTGGTTTTCAAAAGAATCCAAACCATAATGGTAGCTACAAAAAGAAAGGATTAGGTTTTATTCCACCAGAAAATTATAAAAATGAGAAAAATTCTAAAACAAAAACAAAATTTGTTTCAGGTGGAAGTGCTGAGGATGAACAGAAGAAACCGTTCTGGAAACAATCAAACCAGGAGTTTCTTGCTGAGAAGAAAAGGAATGGAACTGGAGTGTTTCATCCAAAAGAGACTCGAACCTGTTTCAAATGCAATGAAGCTGGTCACATTGCATGGAATTGTCCGAAAAATGCTAAGACTAAATAGGGAGTTTCTGAAAAATTGAAAGAAATAGTTGTTGATGTTGAACCACCAACCGAAAAATTTAAAATGTTTGAAAATTCAACTTATGAGGTTGGTTAATGTTCTAAAAAGAATTTTTACAAAAAGAAAGCAAAAGATAACCAAATGTGGGTTGTCAAGAAGAGTGATGTAAAAGTCGGCAATGATTCTGGTTCCACAAAGCCAGAAGAGCCACAATGTGAGGTAAAAGAGGTAAATTTTGTATCTTCAGTGAATGATGATGAATTTCCATCATTGACGTTTGAAAAGATTAAGCAAAAGGTTGGTAAGATTGAGATTTCAAATCAATTCTTTTCTGATAAAAAAGAATTTGATGTTGAAAAAGTTTTCAATGGAAATGTTAAGAAAATTTTTGGGAAAATGCTTGATGGGAATGTAAAAGGGGTTCAAGATTTTTACGCAACAAAGAAAGCAACTTTTAACCCAACTGAACAAGAGCTAAAAGAGCTAAAAACACCCAAGGTTGGTCAGACTTGGGTGGAAATTCTTTTCCCTTGAACATCTGACTATGCCGGAGATCCCAAGTTAGTAATCGTGGATCAGGAATCGGCATCTTTCTTAGTACTTGATTGTGTGATTGAATCTTACAAATAGTTAAATTTTTACAGGTTAAGTGTGACTTGCCGGAGCTTCCAGGTTGGTAAGTGTGAAGCAGGAATCAGCATCTTTATTGGTAAAATGATTTTGTGTAGATATAGTATTCCTACATGTTTGATTGATGAAGGTTTACACCTACAAGTTGTAAATCAAGGACATTAAGTTGTACTTGTTTTTCCTACAAATGGTTAATCAAGGTCATTAGGTTGAACTTGATTGAACCAAACTTACATGTGGTATTTGAAAGACAATGTGATGAACCACACCCCGAACCTACAAGTGGTTAAATCAACAAAACTTATTTTCCGGAAAAATCATTTTGGTTAAAACAAACTTAAGTGTTTTGAAATCATAATGAGAAAATAGGTTTGTGTAAGGGGGAGTTCTGATTGTTTATGCCAAGTGGATGGCGAATTGAATCGATTTGATATCGGTTGTCAAGTTTTTTTGTATAGTTTATTTTCAAATTTCCTTTAATGTGTTTGCATTTTAGGGGGAGTAGATATTTTCAGAAAATCCAAAAACATTAGAAAATTTGAAAAAGGCAAAAACATGATAAAATTTAAAAATGAGTTTTAGTGTCAAAGAAGAGGAAATGATAGTACATCAGTAGACAGTCACAGTATGCTAAAGAAATGTAATGTTTAAATTGCGTTAAACAGTCTCACTGATGATATGCCGATAGGTTTTTACACATTTAGCAAACTTTTTCGGGATATAAACTTAAATTCAAACTTGCTTATTTCGTGGGGAACACTACTTGGATATATAGGTAACCCTTGAAATATCGTTTGAAAGGTCCCTCTTTCTGAGATACTAGGTCTTTATGCTCAATGATATCTGGGGTATTATCCCGGGACTTCTGATTTTGCGGAAGCAATGGCCTAGTCCCCGGAGAATACTTTCTGCTTGCTTGAAACATAGCGCCGCCCTCAGCAAATTGATGAAACAATAAAATTGATAATCATTGCTATTGTAATTCAAAAGATCCTCTAAAGGGGACACACCAAAAGTCGAGCCGTCATCTCTCTGCTGAACGGAAGTTCTGACCTGAGCTCTCACGGTTTTGTACTATAATTTATTCCCTTACAGATATCATCTGTGGTATACTCACCTGTAAGAATGAATATTGGGATCTGGATACGGGAGTATATTCAAGAGGTGGGACACATGAATGAGTTTAAGTCCTTAAAACATCTAACTCATATCCTGAATCAGTTGAAGTTTGTGTGAGAATTTAAGTGGATCAGTATATCGACAATCTAAGTGAATTGTTTAATTCTTAATGTGTAACTAAGCTCAACGGTACTTGTGACTTGTCAAGATCTGATATGATCCTCTTACACAAATGTCACAAAAATATTGTCTGTAAATATTTCTTTACTGCATTTCTTAATATCTTAAAATCCAAAAAGATTTTCAGTGTGTTTTAGCATAATTTTTGAAAAATCCAAAAAGATTTTCGACAACTGATGTTGGAGAGCTGATTTTCAAAATTCTAAGTGCTAGACATGATGAACAAATGGTTTGGGAGAATGTGTTTTTTGAAAAACAAAATGATTAATTTTTGCTAATGGTTCATCAGAATTTATCATTGATAAATCATTCTGGTTTAATTTGAGAGAGAATCTGGGTTTATAAATTTGTTAAATGTTAAATTTGTGAAATTTATTTCTGGGTTAAGAATGTGCATGTGTAGCCAGATTTCGATCATGAACCTGATGATAGAGAGACAGGTTCCGATACCTGAGGAATGTGTGATTTTATCGAGCTAGACTGCGATCCCAGCATATCGAAAGGGGGAGTCTGAAGACATCCGAGTAGAGATTGTTCGTGCGGAGTCTATTGATGCTGAAGAGGAGAAGGAGTTAAAGTTTGAGAATGCTTACACTGTGAAATATTTCAGAGAGCGTTCGGACTGATAAAGACTGAAGATTGTAAAGACTCGACACTTAAGACTCGTCAACATCTGAGGGGGAATCTGTTGGTGCACACATCTGTCGTCTTCGTCTTATATCGAGTCTCGGTTGGGTTGCGGATCTGAACAAGTGTGACATCATCTTATACAAAGATGACATCGTAATTGTGACATCGTCATTGCATCATCTACAAAAGAGACAAAACAGTTTGAATTGCACATGAGGCTTTCGCTTGAAATTAGAATTGTATATTTAGGTTTCGCTTGTAAGTATTGTGGGTATTTCACTTGAAACTAGAAAGTGGGTTTCGCTTGAATGTGAACAAGTAGGTTTCAAGCGAAACCATGTAGGCTATAAATAGGCATGAGAGCTATTCATTTGTAACAGTTTGAACAGTTTTTTTAGAGTGATACCGAGGTGCTGCCGGTATTCCTTGTGATTGTTATTGCTTCTAAATCAATACACAAGATGTTTAAAGTGATAACCAAGTTGTTTTGAAGTCAGTTTCTTAGTTTCCGCATCTGAAACTGATAAAATCTCTTCTGAACGACTCATTTGGGTCACAAACCGATCCTACAAATCTGAGGATGTGAAACACAGGTCAACCAAATTTGATTCAAAACAAACTTGGAGATACAATACAAACAACTTTGTTTCGAACCAAACTTGGAAATCAAACCTGAAAAGGTTCGATTCAAAACAGACCTGGAATTCTCACACACCCAGAGTTAGAACACCTCAAAGTTGGAAAACATCCGTTGATATAACAAAACCCCAAGAGTTTTGGAAACCAAAAGTTGTTGTTCAAAATTAAAATGTTCAAAAAGATTCACATTTTTATAAAAGAGGTACTCCGAAAGGTCAAGCATGGAGTATTAAGAAACTAGTGACTTTGGTAAAAGATGAGAAAGTTGAAGTTAAAGTTGAAAAAGTCTTTGATGAAAAAGATTTTCCGAAATTACATGATACATATTGTGTTGAAATGCCTAAGGTCCAACAGACCTGGGCTAAATTGTTCAAGTAATCAAGTAGTTTGAATATGCAGGTGCTCAACAAAACCGAAGATTGTGACATTGGAAGTTGGGGCAGCCTGGCACAACATGGAGAGGAGGCTGCTGTACCCTGGTTTGGTTGAACAGGGAGTTTGATTGTTTTCTGTACATAAATAAACAATATTTCAAAAACCCTAAAAATTGAAAATTTTGAAAAACTGTAAAACCCGTTAGGATCCTTCAATGATATCAAACACTAGCTTGTGAAAGTGCGGAAAACAGTCACAAGCCGATTCAAGAATAAAAATATAAACGAAACAATAATGATGAAACACAAACCAGAAAATCTTGCATTCAAAGTTGAACAATGACTAATACAAGACTCCTTGATGTTTCGGCTGGCCTTCAAGTCGCAACAAGCTGATCAACCTCAACAAAATGGTTGAGGTTTGCTTAAATACTAAACATATGGACTCTTAACCTAGGCCCACTCGAAACCGGCCAAACTAGCCCAACCCATACATGTCGACCCAAAATATAAACTAAACAATTACTAAATCAATCCTTTAACTAAGCAATCCTTCATGTATAAACCTTCAGGTTCCAACAATCTCCCCCTAGGTTTATGCATGGAGGTTCTTGAGACTTCAACCTTCACGATCACCACCCAACCGATCCTTGAGCCTACCAAAACCTTTTGTGCGAATATGAATGGCTGAAACAACAGCAGCAGTCCATCCTTTTGCAATCTCTTCATACTTTTCAGTTGATCTAATTTGATTTTGAGCTAACTCCTCCAGGTCTTCAAGAGCAAGATTCAACACATCAACTTGATCAACCAATCGATAATTCACATCATCATCACAAACAAACACCGCCTGCCCTAGACGCTCATCATAAGCCTAAAAATGTAAGGACTTCAAAGCACCTTTCGGAATCTTTTTCAACAACGGAATCATCTTTTCTTTGTCAGTTACAGGCCAGTGCACAATCTTCATACGCTTGTTTGTGTATGGATCTCTAATTCCTTTAGCTAGTCTAACAAAGGACTCTGCCGTGCGCATCGAAGGAAAGTTACGAAGAACTTCCCTCTGCAATCTTTCAAAAAACACATATCCAGCACCTCCAGGCTTATCATCTACATAAGGTCCTTTAGACAAGTTTGTTAAATCAACCTTACTAAAAGACTGAAACTGGCCTGGATGTTTGTACCACTCGACAGGACCAACCTTTCTCTTTATCCACCATCTTTTGCGATCATGATCAAATCCCCAGCTAACCACACCAGAACGATTTCCAACTTTATCATAGAGAGTTTCACCAACATCCATTAAATGATGAGTTGCATGAGCATCATCATCATCAGGATTTAGATTCTTGTTCTTTAAAATTACAAACTCCCTTTTCTTTTTAATTCTTTCAGCCTTCTCTTTGTCTGCCACTGGATTAGTAACTCTTTTGAAGTATTGTTCCATAGCAGCACTTCTCTCAGCATCATCCTTATCAAAGGCTTTTCTTCTGTTTTCAACGTCAGTTGGATCAGAGAACTCTTGTCCAAATTTCTTTTCCAACTTTCCACGTAAATCATAAACCATATTGAACAACAAACTAGCATCTCCTTGAAGCTGCTCAATCTGTTGATCTTTCTTCACTATAGTATCTTCAAGTTGGATAATCTTCGCATCTTTATGAATTGAATCTTGCTCAAGCACAACCATTCGTTTCTTCATCTCTCTCATGCTAATAAACTCATCATCATCACTTGAATCATCATCAAATGTCATTCCCAACTGTTCTTCAGGTCTCTTACCACTTGAACTGCTAGGTAGGTCATGAACAACTCCAGAAGGACCTGCAGATTCAGAAATACCAAGTGCATAGTATCAACAATAGAATCAGTATCAATAGTTGTAACTTGAACATCAGCAGTGGTGGTATCCATATCATTTCTTTGAGTGTCAGCATCAAACTCAAATATATTTTCAGTAGTGGTGGTGATATCAGTGACACTTCTCTCAAAATCGAAGTCATACAAACCATCATCGTCTTCAGCAATATTCATGGATTGATCTTTGTTTTGCTCAACATACATTCCGAGTCGAGGATCCCTCCTTTTCCGCTTTAATGGCAGGGAATCAGGATCCTTTGGGTTCTCACTAGGCTCTTCACTTGTTACTGAAAGATCGGAAGGAGGATTTCCCATCTTATCAGTTACAGACTTTAACAGCAAAGCCAAACTTTCAGCAGAAATCACAGGTGGAACAGCAGTATCAGCTTCAGCTTCCGGAGGAAGCTCTTCATCTTCCCCAGAATCACACATAATCTCAATGCCTTCATCGTCAGAGTCAATTGTTAAAATCTCTGTCTCAGGCTCATCTTCAATACCCATTTGAATATCATGTTCTTCAGCAACTATAGCATTTGCAGGTGCATCATTCACTGGAACAGGTTGCACTATCACTGGATTAGCAGCTACATCTTCAGTCTCTGAAAATTGACCAAATTTCTCTAACGGAATTAATCCTTCAAATTTCTTTTCAGTACCCTTCTTTGGAGTGAGAGCACCAAAACAAGCTGCACCCATGGGCTTCAACTCCAATGTGTTTCCAGATCTCTCCAACTCTGGATAACGAGCATTAAAAATCATTTGCAAGAACCTTGGATACATAAGAAACTTGTCCTTTCTGACTCCAAACACATTTCTTTTCATCGCTTCCAAAATATACTTTGAATAATTGAAAGGCTCGTTTGTTATCACACAGACAAGAGCAGTAGACTGAGTAATGTTCAACTGATCAGTGCCTCCTCTGTTCTCTATCATACATAAAATAAACATGTACAACAAAAGTCGCCAATAAGGATGCACAAACTTCTTAACCAGAGGTGGATACTTCCCTTCATAACTCAATCTAGGCAATATTGCTTCAACTGTGCAAGTGGGAAGTTCAATTGAATCTGTTTCTTGGTCATTGAACTGTAATACTTCTCGAATCATCTGCTCTGTCACAGTAACAACCTTCTTTTGAATGTCAGCAACAATAACTCCTTTTCCTTCATTAACTTCAATTCTTGCACTTTTCCAAAATTCTTGAATAAGATTTTTGTAGATAACTGGATTTTCTCGTAGTGCGTGAACAATATGGCAGCTGTTGAGACCTTTCATCAATGAAGTATACACCTTCTTATGTTTCTCCGGAGGTGGTGCTAAGTATCCTGCTTAAATATGTGTTGAGATAAACATCAAGTCCATATTCTGCATGAAACACAAGTTTATTAGGAACATTAAAAGTTCAACAAATACTTGAATCAAATACAGAAATCTCAAACTTTAAAATCAACAGTCAGAACCGGTCAACAACATCATGACTCAGATAATAAAATTAGACTCGAGACTGTTACTGTTGACTCGAGACCATGAGTCGAGACTATGAGTTCTCGAGTCGAGACCATGAGTCGAGACCTTGAGGTCTCGAGTCAAGACCATGAGATTGCGACTCGTAACTACTGGTCTCGAGTCCTTATGTGTTATCTGAGTCGAGACCCCATAAACAACTTCATCTTCTCAGCTTTTTGAATCAAAAACCCATAACACCCTATGATTTATTTGAAGACCAATATATATTCAAAACTAGGGTTCTAGGTCATCTTCAAATCTTCATATGATCAGCATCAAATCTTCAAACTTCCTGCAAAACTTCAAACGAAACATCAAAATACCTTTAAAAGTCGATGAATCGAGACTGGAAAACAAGTTTGATGAGACAAAACCGGAGAACACGTCGGAAACTGTAGAGACTTGCCGGAACTTTTGAGAGAGAATATCAAATGGTCTCGAGTGAGAAATGAGGTCTCGACTCGAGACCTGTGTTTTATACCTCAAACCTAAGTAAACTGGGCATGTGACTTTTGGGCTGAGACCAACTGTTTAGGCTTAACCGACTGAAAAGATTTCTTTTTGATTAATTTATGATAAAAATTCCTTTTAAAATAAGTTATAATTTCAACAACCCATTAAACTTTCTGAGCATAATTTATGAATGCAAAACCTAAAACAAAAATAAATAATAAAAACTATTATTTACAAAAATAAATTAGGAAATTAACAAAATTGCTCAGGGATCAAATCACGAGGTTTTGGGCTTGACTTCACTTATCAACACTGATCTACTACCGAATGATCTAAACGATTGCCAGTATATTTGTCCACCTGAACTCATCTCCCTAGACCGTTTCCATATAACTGCCTGTAACAAATTTTATCATATTTAGATTTCTTAACAATGAACACCCAAATAAATACTAATCAAATCCCGGAAATATAAACAGCACACACTATCATGCAAGTATCTTCCCTACCACATATTTCACAAGTCCAATCCAGATCTCTGAAATCTTAACTGGGAATAGATTGAGAAGAGAACAGAATAGATCTTAAGCAGAGATGGTATAATATGCAAATCAAATGAGTTTTTCTCAATTTGATATAGGTTTCTCGGGTTTCTTTTGGGCACTTGAGGGCCTCTTTCGGGTGTTTAATTGATCTACAGAGCGACAACGTACAGCTAGGTCAGCATGTATCTGGATGCAGCAGAAGCTGACGTTGCCTAGCATCTCCAGGTCAGCATATATCTGGATGCAGCAGAGGAGATACACGACTTTTTCAGAGAAGATTTCAGAGTCAGACCAAAATTGTGTGTATCGGGACAACATACAGACATTCAAATAGACATGAGCTAATTCCAAGTGATTTTCTTTCCTGGGGTCATGTACTATTTTAGTTCTGAAGAAAAACAGCCAATGTTTCCAGTCTTAAGGATAGAGCCTACCAACACATCAATACTAGAGTCAAACTATTTCGATACTGGTCTTACATGAGTCAACCCTTGACCAAAATGTGAAAATTCATTTCATTTCCCAGTCATGCAATGCCTCTTTTTGTATTTTTCAATTTTTTTTAATGTTTTTATATTTTTAAAAAATTCTCCCCCTAAATTTGAGCATAAATAAAAACTACCTAAGAATAGAAAACTTTATGAACATGCTCAGTCAGTAAAACGGATCATTTTCAGAAAATCCACAAGCACTTGAAACTTCGAACTGCTGACAGGTTTGGTGAACAAATCGACAGCATTTGCATCTGTGTCGATTTGCTCCAGTTTAATAAGACCTCTATCAAAGCAGTCTCGTATAAAATGAACTTTAATATCAATGTGCCTGGTTTTTGAGTGGAAGACAGGATTTTTCACAATCTGTATAGCAGCATCATTATCACAATATATGGTAGTTTTAAGATAAGTCAAACCGTAGTCCTGCAATTGATGCTCCATCCACACCACTTGTGAGCAAGATGCCGAAGCTGCAACATACTCTGCTTCAGCTGTAGAAATAGCTACCGTTTGTTGCTTCTTGCATTGCCAAGAAATGAGTCGATCTCCCAAAAATTGACATCCAGCAGAGGTGGATTTCCTGTCCTGATCAGTGCCTCCAAAATTACTGTCAGAAAACGCAAACAGGTCAAAATTCGAATCCCTCGGATACCACAGACCAAACCTGGGTCGGCCTTTAAGGTACCGAAAGATTCGTTTAACAGCAGTAAGATGAGAAGTTTTAGGATTAGCCTGATATCGTGCGCAATTGCAGACATAAAACATAATGTCAGGACGACTAGCCGTCAGATACATCAACGATCCAATCATAGACCTATAAAGTCGTTGATCAACAGAGGATCCTTCAGCATCTTTAGTTAACAACGGTCTTTCCGCCATCGGAGTTTCTGCCGGTTTAGTGTCAGTGAACTTGAATTTCTTCAGCACATCGTCCACATATTTCCCTTGATGAATTAGAATGCCCCGTGAATCTTGTTTAACTTGTAAACCCAAAAACAATGTCATTTCACCAAGTGCACTCATCTCGAACTTCTTTTGCATACCTCTCTCAAAATCTTTGCAAAGCTCCTCACTTGTAGACCCAAAGATAATATCATCGACATAAATTTGAACCAAGATTTGATCCTTGCCCAATCTTTTGATAAACAGAGTCTGATCTATTGTGCCTCGTGTGTATCCATGAGCCAGAAGATGTTCTGTCAGAGTAGCATACCAAGCCCTAGGTGCTTGATGCAACCCATATAATGCCTTGTCAAGCTTGTAGGCATATTCTGGATGGTCTGGATGAATAAAACCCGGCGGTTGCTCAACAAAAATTTCTTCCTTCACTTCTCCATACAAAATGCTGTTTTGACATCCATCTGGTAAACAGTGAATCCCATGAAGGATGCGTATGCTAAGAAAATCCGGATTGCTTCAAGTCGAGCAACAGGGGCATAGACTTCATCATAATCCAGTCCCTCTATCTGTCTGAATCCTTGGACCACTAATCGTGCTTTATTTCGAACAATAAGTCCTTCAGAATCTTGCTTGTTTCTGAAAACCCAGCGAGTTCCAAGCTTGCGTTTTCCTTTTGGCAACTCCACAAGTTTCCATACTCCTAGCTTCTCAAACTGGTTTAGCTCGTCGTGCATAGCATCCACCCAGCCTAGTTCCTGCAATGCTACATCAATGGTTTTAGGTTCAATTTGAGAAATGTAGCTAGAATATAAGCATAAATTAATGGTTCCTGATTGGCTTCTGGTCTAAACTCCTGCATTCACGGGACCTATTACGTTCTCAATAGGATGATTTCTTTGAACACTAGTTGGAATGGCGAATTCAGGTATCGTCTCGTCTTGAGATGTGTGTGTGTTACTTGACTCCCCCTCATTAGGTGCTACCGGACTGTGACTCACAGGAGTGGTAACAGTATACTCTTCAGGAATAGGGTCAGCAAACAGTTCTGATCCAGCTGTATTGTGTGAAATTCCACTCGATTGAGCACCTTCAGGAGATTGATGAGACAGAGGATGCGGTGTAAAAACCATTCCCGGTGGATCAATGGTGTGATGTCTAAAGCTTCCTTCAGTCTGTTCTTCTTCATCAGTATCTTCAACGGTTGCTCTGGAGTAGATATGTCTGCATCTAAAGAAACACTTGACAAAATGTTAAATGATTTAAACAAATTAGCATAATCATATAACCAATCTGGTCCAACTCTAGCATCCGTAGCATTTTCTTCAAGCCATTCAATGTTGCACGACTCGACGACCTTTTTCGTTACTTTGTTGTATACTCGATAGGTAGAGCCTTTCGCATATCCAACAAAGAAACATTCGTCCCCTTTGACTTCAAACTTTCCATTAGAGTCCATAAGTAATAATACACATGGACATCCAAAGATACGAAAGTGTGAAACCGAAGGTTTACGTCCTTCCAGAATCTCATAAGGAGTTTTCATATGACGTTTGTTTACTAAAGCATGATTCTGAACGTAACAAGTCATGCTAACAACTTCTGCCCAAAAGAAACTAGGAAGCTTCGAGTCAGCCAGCATAGTTCGTGCAGCCTCGATAAGAGTACGATTTCTTCTTTTAGCTACTCCATTCTGTTGAGGAGTTCGTGGTGCACTATACTGACGATCAATTCCTTTTTCAGTGCAGAATGTGTCCAAAGTAACGTTCTTGAATTCTGTCCCATTGTCAGATCGAATAACCTTCACCTTGGTACTTGCTTGATTTTCAGCCAGAGTGATGAATTGTTTCACTAAAACTGCAGTTTCATTCTTGTGACTGAGAAAATACACCCAGGTGTAACGTGAATAATCATCAACGATTACGAGACAATAAGTTTTCTTGCCAATACTCAACACGTTCACTGGACCAAAAAGATCCATGTGAAGTAATTCGAGCACAGCTTTCGTTGAGGGTGCAGGTTTAGACTTATGAGGTTTTCGATGAGCTTTTCCTTTCGCACAAGCAACACATTTTTCAACCAACATGAAATCTTTTATTGGAAGATCGCGGACTAGTTGACCTTTAGCCAGTCGGTTTAAATTCTTCATGTTCACATGCCCAAGGCGACGATGCCACAGTAGACCATCATGTTCTGAAATCTTCGAGAATAGGAAAGTAACTTCTTCACACGGTTTCTTGTTCTTATCAATCACATAAGCGTTTCCTCGTCTCTCTGCTGACATTAAGAACCAATCTTCTGAAATGACAATTCCAGGTTTAAGTACATAACATCCTTTCTTAGTAAAGTGAACTGAATTTCCTCGATCACAAATCTGAGAGATGCTCAACAGATTGTGTTTCAGTTCTGGAACATAGTTAACATTCTCAAAGCTTAAAACGCCGTTTCTTACTGTCCCTTTCAATGTGATCCTTCCTGATTCTCCTCCCGCAAATGAGACATATACACCATTAAATTCTTTAACATTTACCAGTTGGGATAAGTCTCCCGTCATGTGCCTGGAACAGCCACTATCCATGTACCAGAGGCGCACAGTAGTCCTCCACAGCTGTTCCTGCACGATTTGCGGGATTAGTTAGATTTAGGAACCCAGCCCATAGTGGATCTGGGTTTTCCTTGTGCATCGATGTAATTCACTCTCTGCCACACTAAATTGTCTTTATTTAAAAACTTCGAAATATTTTCAATGACAGAATTTCGATGAGATGGATTGGATTGCGTGGCCTTAGCTTTAGGTTTCCAGTGCTTCTTTGACCATTGAGAATAGTAGTTACCAAAAGCTTTATATTGATTTCTTCGAAAATCATTTTGCTGATTTTGTTTTTTACGTTTGGCAGCATTCCAATCTTGATCAGAAGGTTTAGTTTTGCGATAGTTGTTTTTCATTGTCTTAGACTTTTCAGTCGTCATTGACTCTGAACAACGATATCGGTTAGACTTGACCTTCTGATTTTGTACAAACTTCTCCTTGAACTGGGCACTTGGGAGTTGAACACAGTTTCTGGCAATGTGTCCAGCAATTCCACAATTAAAACATGTTTGCCGTTTCATTGTGTGAGTATTTCGAAAATTTTGATACTTTAATGAAGAATCTTTGTTTGATTTTGAATGATTTGACGTTTTGGTTTTCCTAATATGCTTTGCTTGTGGCTGTTCTGAGCATTTTGATGTCTGCTGATTAGAAGTTACATATTCATGTGATGTTGATGAACAACTTGACACCCTTTCTTTACTGAGATCATCATTTGAAGTTGATGTTTTACTTTCAAAAACATTTTTTAATGACTCTTTATTTAACTCCAATCCCTTTTCTTCTTTATCAAAATCAGTTTCAGTATTTGAACATGCAGAAGTCTCATCAATATGTGTTTCATCAACACATTTATCATGTGAAACTAATTCAGGTTCAATTTCCACTACAGTTTCCAATGGGATCCCACTAGATTCAACATTAGGGATTCCCACTGAGACAGATTCAGAAGAAGAATCATGATACTCCTGATTTTGTTGTGAAGAAGTTTCAGTGGTTTCACTGAATGTGTCCTGAGGGACCTCACCTGTAACATTATCATCAACCAAAGGGTTAGAAACATCAGATTCACAATCATTAAATGAAGAAAACTCATCATCAGACATATTGTTCAAAGGTCCAACACAAACATTATCAGTTTTGCGCAAAACATCAGGCTCACAAGACGAAACATAAGCAGAGAAAGACGCAAACAAAGACCGACCAAAAGCAATATCAGATTCAGTTTGTTCAAAATAATTTTCAGAAATATTAGTATGAACAACTGGTTCACTCCCAAGAACATCTTCACATTTTACTTCAGATACTTTATCTGCACATGAAGACGAGATGTTAGGATCAATAGAACCTTTAGAAACAAAATTTATTTGAGCAGACTTCTTTTTCCCATTTGGTTTGTCATTTAATGATGACTTATAGTTTTTGGGACAATAAGTCATTCTACTCTCATTCATCATCTCCTCCTCAGTCATGGGTAAATAAGTATAATTGTCATTATAAGGAGGAGGAGCCTGATTAAAACCCAAACCACGCCCTTTATTTTCCTTGTATGCGAGCTGTTGATCACACAAGTTTTTGACCAATTTGCTGGAAGAATCAAATTTCTTAATATTAAGCTCATTTATTTGATATCTATCTCTGATATCTTCCAGTTCCTTAGTCACAGCGCACAGTTTCTCCTGAATATATAAGAGTTGAGATGATTTCACACTTACATCATCCTTGAGTTTGATGATGTCTTTTCGCTGAGCTTCAATCTTTTCTTTATAAAGTTTTTTGTTTTTTGATAAAGTAAAGTTTTTATTTTTGATATCTTGATAATCTTGAATTAGCTCAGCATTGTGTATTCTATAAACTTCAACTCTTTCTCTACACTCAGGAGTACAGAAAGCAGAAAGTACCTCTTCTTTGGTGAGACCTTTAACTGGAGCTGAAAGAATCTGGGTTATGAGAGTTAAGTTTTCAGCTGATGCCTCCTCCTCTGGTACAGAACCTTAATCATTTGAGGTCATGAAAGCAATGTTATTTGAAGCAGCTTGATTTTCTGGAGCTGAAATGTTAAGTCGCTCAATTTCTGAATTCCAATCAAAGTTGATGTCGGGCTGAACCACCAAGGCTTGAGCTAATCCCAGTGGTTGAGGACTTCCAGTAGCAGCATCATCCGTTATACTAGATGTGGTCACAAGAGCTCTTTCTCGATTAGGTGTTACGGGCTGGGCAGGAGTCTGTTCTCTATTAATCATAGGCTTTGTGCAGTTTCGAGCATAGTGTCCTTCCTCATGACAGTTGTAACAACGTAGTTTAAAGGGCACTGTAGACGATCCTGTAAATGAAGCACCCCATCTGTTTTTACAAGTTCTTTTCATAAACCTTGTTGCCCTGAATGCAGCCATAGCCATCTGCCAAGTGATATCCATTTTTTCAACTTCATCAGGATGAATCTGATGTAAGTCATCGCCACACCATTTAGGAGGGTCAATTTTTCCTGCAACAAATGCATTCAAACAGATTATAACAGAGGCTGCGATATCCAGATTTTCTTTAGACTGCTGTGTAAAGAAAGCAATCATCTCATTTTTCATAGTGGAAGTAGGAGCAGCAGAGGATGCATTCACAGCGGAAGCAGAGGCAACAGAAGAAATTGATGGAGCAGCTTGTGTAGGAGACCTAGAGTAATAGACATTTGCTGAAGTAGGAGCAGCCTTAGCAGATGCCGCGTTGCCAAACATTTGAAATCCTCCTTGAGACAAGAGAGCTGCGTTGTTATTATTGTTTGATGAAGTAGGAGCAACAGAGAATCCTGCAGCTAGCATACTGTTCTTATAGTTGGTTTCTCTTTGTTTATCATCTAGTTCACAGGCTTTGATATGAGAAATCATCTCTGACAAACTGCACCTAGCAAGATCTTTTGTTTTCTTAATCATTGCAACATGATGATCCCAGCTTTTTGGTAACACATTCAAAAGTTGTCTATTTGTCGAAGCATTTGACGTATGAATTTCTTCCATCTTCATTTGAGTGACCAGTTTGACAAACCTCTGAAGTTGGTTATCAACAGTTTCTCCATAAATATGGTTGAAATTGTTGAAATTTTGTCTTAGCAAATTTCTTCGACTCTCCTTCATGTCCTCATTTCCTTCATAAACATCAATCAGAGATTCCCACAGTTCCTTGGCAGATTTGCAGGTACGAAAGCAAATAGCAATATCTGGACCCAATCCCATGGTTAAATAGGACAGTGCTCGTTCATCTTCTTTAATTATATTGAGATCCTCTTCAATATATTCACTTTTGGCTTTCTTTACTTTTAAACCTGGTTCAGTAGGACTATTTGTCATGATCTCCCTTGGACCTCTCATAATACTTCTCCAAATTTTAGAATCCTTGACCTTCACATGTTGTTCAAAACGCCATTTCCACTCAGGAAAATCATTTGCATCAGTCAACCTTGGAATGCTTGTAGTGGTTCCAACCTTTGAATCCAGTTCTTGTTGTTTATTAAGAGCAGCCAAGTCAACATTATTAGCAGACATGATTAATTAATCAATTAATTTTTTAAGTCCAAAAATTATGTTCACAGTTCAATGTCCAAGGTCCAAATCACGTTGCAAATTGTCGTTGCGAGTCGAGACCAAAAGCAGACAACTCGAGACCACAGATGGTTGCGAGTCGAGACCAAAAGCAGACAACTCGAGACCTTAGTTGGTTGCGAGTCGAGATCAAAGGCAGACAACTCGAGACCTTAGTTAGTTGCGAGTCGAGACTAAAAGCAGACAAGTCGAGTCAGCTGGTTGCGAGTCGAGACTAAAAGCAGACAAGTCGAGACAGCTGGTTGCGAGTCGAGACCTGCAAAACAAACAATATGATAACACCAGCAGAAATCCCTAATTATCAGCAGCTTCCTAAATTCAAAGATTTTGAAATCTTTGAATTTTAATCCTCAACAAACTTCCGAGAAATCAGCAAACAACTCACTGAAACCACGCAACCCAAAATCAGTAAATTCTTTCAATAATTTCTAAGAACAGTTTGAAGATTGAATGATCCGAAGAAAATAGAACATGCAACCAAAACTGTTGTCACTGCAAAACAAACACTATCAAAACTGGATCAGTAATATAAGATATCCTTGAATCTGAATGATATCAAAACCGAACCAAGAATTGGTTTCTTGGCTCTGATACCAATTGGAAAACCCGTTAGGATCCTTCAATGATATCAAACACTAGCTTGTGAAAGTGCGGAAAACAGTCACAAGCCGATTCAAGAATAAAAATATAAAAGAAACAATAATGATCAAACACAAACCAGAAAATCTTGCATTCAAAGTTGAACAATGACTAATATAAGACTCCTTGATGTTTCGGCTGGCCTTCAAGTCGCAACAAGCTGATCAACCTCAACCAAATGGTTGAGGTTTGCTTAAATAGTAAACATATAGACTCTTAACCTAGGCCCACTCGAAACCGGCCAAACTAGCCCAACCCATACATGTCGACCCAAAATATAAACTAAACAATTACTAAATCAATCCTTTAACTAAGCAATCCTTCATGTATAAACCTTCAGGTTCCAACAAAAACCAAAATATGTTTGTTTTTAAATTTGTAAAAAATTCAAAAATTACAAAAATATGTTGATTGAATACGCCAAAACCCTCACGGCTGAATAAACATGATTAATTTCACAAGATTGAAAAACGGTTTTCAAACTGTCGAAAATCAATGGGTTGTAAATCATGGGGGTAATTGTTGCTTATTATGTTTAGATTTTCTGCAAATCAGAGCACTTTAGTAGAAAATGGATGGCGAGACAAAGCTATCAGTATTGGTTATCAAATTTTCTTTAAATGATTTTGCATTTTAGGGGGAGTAATATTGTTAGAAAATACAAAAACATTTGAAAATCTGAAAAAGTCAAAAACATGATAAAATTCAAAAATTGAGTTTTTGCGTAAAACGAGTAAAATGATAGTACATCAGTAGACAGTTACGGTATGCTAAAGAATTGTAATGTTTAAATAGAGTTAAACGGTCTCACTGATGATATGTCGATAGGTTTTTACACATTTAGTAAACTTTTTCGGGATATAAACCTAAATTCAAACTTGCTTATTTTGTGGGGAACACTACCTGGATATATAGGTAACCCCTGAAATCTTGTTTGAAAGGTCCCTCTTTCTGAGATACTAGGTCTTTATACTCAGTGATATCTGGGGTATTATCCCGGGACTTCTGATTTTGCGGAAGCAATGGCCTAGTCCCCGTATAATACTTTCTACATGCTTGAAATATAGCGCCGCCCTCAGCAAAAATGATGAAACAATAAAATTGATAATCATTGCTGTTGAAGAAAAGATCCTCTAAAGGGGACACACCAAAAGTTGAAATCGTCATCTCTCTGCTGAATGGAAGTTCTGACCTGAGCTCTCACGGTTTTCGCAATTTAACCCCATACAGATATCATCTAGGTATATTCACCTGTAAGACTGAATATTGGGATCTGGATACGGGAGTATATTCAAGAGGTGGGACACATGAATGAGTTTAAGTCCTTAAAACATCTAATTCGTATCCTGAATCATTTGAAATTTGTGTGAAAATTTAAGTGGATAAGTATATCGACAATCTAAGTGAATTGTTTAATTCCTAATGTGTAACTAAGCTCAACGGTACTCGTGACTTGTCAAAAACTGATATGATCCTCTAATGCAAACTCAAACAAAAATAGTATCTGTAAATATGTTTGTAAATATTTCTTTATTGCTTTATATTTCAGAAAATACAAAAAGATTTTTGATTCTGCTTTATTTTCGACAACCGATGTCTGAGATACTGAGTGTCAAAATCTAAGTAAGCTGATTGTGTTTCTGAAAATAAAACAAGTTCATTAATTTGAAACTTGAAATTTTTATCAAAAATCAAAAACAGTTTGTGATATCTCCAAGGTCATTAGTTTGGACTTGGATGATTAACTATGTGGGAGTTGAATTCTTAATCATTGCTATATCATTTAAGATTATTGATAGGGGAGTGGTTTAGAAAGTTTGAAAGAACCAGGTTTTCAAATCCTGGAAGTTCTAAATGTTGTTACTTATAAACATATGAGTGTTGCAGATATTGTACCAGACTACGATCCTGAAAGCTAAGTCTAAGGGGAAATCTGAAGACGAGCTCAAAGCAAGGGGGAGCTTGTAAACCGGAAAGCAAGGTGTCGATCCCTAAAGCACGGAAGCTTGATGAAAGGGGGAGCCTGAAGAGTTGTAGATAGATTGATGGATGCATACAGTGTTAGACAATTTGGAAAGAGCATGTAGACTGATCAAGACTGAAGATGTGTCATGATAAAGAATAGACACTGAAGACTTCGTCAATATCCAAGGGGGAGTCTGTTAGTGCATTATGTTTATTGACTTCGTCTTGTATTGAGTCATGTAATGAGATAGGATAGGATATACCAGTCAGTGATCGGGTGCTAGAAACTGAGTTTAGTGGAATTGTTGGTAATTTCGCTTGAAATTGTCTAGAGCATGTTCAAGCGAAATCAACATTATTGATTTCGCTTGAAAGTGTCTTGGTTCATTTCAAGCGAAATCACACCATTATAAATAGGGCACTTGTCCGTTTCATTTGGAGTGGAATTAGATCTTGTATTCGGTAACGAAGTGCTGCCAGATTGTCTCCAGGTGCTGTAATACACTCATAATCAATACAAGAGACATTTAAATTGAATCGAGCGTCCGTGTCATTGATTCCGCCTTTGATTCAGATAAACAACTCTTCTGATCGACTCATTCAGGTCGTACAACGATCCAACGGTATATCTCTTAAATATCAACATATACACGTGTGATTTAGTTTACGAAGATTTTTCAATGCCGAGAACCTCGATCAGAGAGTAAAAAAGGCGAAGGTTCACAATGGTGTTAAATTAAAATGGGATATACCGGGCTAGGATTCGAGTTACAGGAACAAGGGCCAAACCAACCACCCAAGAATGGAATCGTCGAGCGAAAACACTTGGCAACCTCCTAGAAGCAGCTTTTCTTGCCACCAGACCATTCTCCATCAATTAAGAATCTGATGCCGTCACTAAACACATTCCTAATTGATGAAGAAAGGTCTGGTGGTAAGAAAAGCTGCTTCTAGGAGGTTGTCAAGTGTTTTCGCTCGATGATTCCATTCTTGGGTGGTTGGTTTGGCCCATGTTCCTGTAACTCGAATCCTAGCCCGTTATATCCCATTATAATTTCACACCATGGTGAACCTAACCTGATGCCTTTTTACTCTCTGATCGAGTTTCTCGGCATTGAACAATCTTCGTAAACTAAATCACACGTGCATATGTTGATATTTAAGAGATATACAGTCAAGAAAATCAAGGGCAATGGTGATATATATGCGGATTAGACACCATAAAAAATCACTCAACAAATGGCTACAATTTAAGGAATGTGTTTAGTGACGGCATCAGATTCTTAATTGATGGAGAAGGGTCTGGTGGTAAGAAAAGCTGCATCTAGGAGGTTTTCAAGTGTTTTCGCTCGACGATTCCATTCTTGGGTGGTTGGTTTGGCCCTTATTCCTCTAACTTGAATCCTAACCCGGTATATCCCATTTTAATTTTACACCATTGTGAACCTGATGCCTTTTTTACTCTATGATCGAGGTTCTCGGCATTGAAAAATCTTCGTAAACTAAATCACACGTGTATATGATCATATTTAAGTGATATACAGTCAAGAAAATCAAGGGCAATGGTGATATATATGCGGATTTTACACAAAAAAAATCACTCAACAAATAGACACAAAAAAAACACTCAACAAATGGCTACAATTTAAGGAATGTGTTTAGTGACGGCATCAAATTCCTAATTGATGGAGAAAGGTCTGCTTCTAGGAGGTTGTCAAGTGTTTTTGCTCGACATTCCATTCTTGGGTGGTTGGTTTGGCCCTTGTTCCTGTAACTCGAATCCTATCCCGGTATATCCCATTTTAATTTTACACCATTGTGAACCTTACACCTTTTTTACTCTCTGATCGAGGTTCTCGGCATTGAAAAATCTTCGTAAAATAAATCACACGTGTATATGTTGATATTTAAGAGATATACAGTCAAGAAAATCAAGGGAAGTGGTGATATATATGCGGATTAGACACCAAAAAAAACACTCAACAAATGGCTACAATTTAAGGAATGTGTTTAGTGACGGCATCAGATTCCTAATTGATGGAGAAAGGTCTGGTGGCAAGAAAAACTGCTTCTAGGAGGTTGTCAAGTGTTTTCGCTCGACGATTCCATTATTGGGTGGTTGGTTTGCCCCTTGTTACAGTAACTTGAATCCTAGCCCGGTATATCCCATTTTAATTTTACACCATTTTGAACCTTACGCCTTTTTTACTCTCTTATCGAGGTTCTCGACATTGAAAAATCTTCGTAAACTAAATCACACGTGTATATGTTGACATTTACGAGATATACAGTCAAGAAAATCAAGGGCAATGGTGATATATATGCGGATTAGACACCAAAAAAAAACACTCAACAAATGGCTACAATTTAAGGAATGTGTTTAGTGACGGCATCAGATTCCTAATTGATGGAGAAAGTTCTGGAGGTAAGAAAAGCTGCTTCTAGGAGGTTGTCAAGTGTTTTCTCTGGATGATTCCATTCTTGGGTGGTTGGTTTGGCCCTTGTTCCTGTAACTCGAATCCTAGCCCGGTATATCCCATTTTAGTTTTACACCATTGTGAACCTTACGCCTTTTTTACTCTCTGATCGAGGTTATCGGCATTGAAAAATCTTCGTAAAATAAATCACACATGTATATGTTGATATTTAAGAGATATACAGTCAAGAAAATCAAGGGAAGTGGTGATATATATGCGGATTAGATACCAAAAAATAACACTCAACAAATGGCTACAATTTAAGGATTGTGTTTAGTGACGGCATCAGATTCCTAATTGATGGAGAAAGGTCTGGTGGCAAGAAAAACTGCTTCTAGGAGGTTGTCAAGTGTTTTCGCTCGACGATTCCATTATTGGGTGGTTGGTTTGCCCCTTGTTACAGTAACTTGAATCCTAGCCCGGTATATCCCATTTTAATTTTACACCATTTTGAACCTTACGCCTTTTTTACTCTCTTATCGAGGTTCTCGACATTGAAAAATCTTCGTAAACTAAATCACACGTGCATATGTTCACATTTACGAGATATACAGTCAAGAAAATCAAGGGCAATGGTGATATATATGCGGATTAGACACCAAAAAAAAACACTCAACAAATGGCTACAATTTAAGGAATGTGTTTAGTGACGGCATCAGATTCCTAATTGATGGAGAAAGTTCTGGAGGTAAGAAAAGCTGCTTCTAGGAGGTTGTCAAGTGTTTTCTCTGGATGATTCCATTCTTGGGTGGTTGGTTTGGCCCTTGTTCCTGTAACTCGAATCCTAGCCCGGTATATCCCATTTTAATTTTACACCATTGTGAACCTTACGCCTTTTTTACTCTCTGATCGAGGTTCTCGGCATTGAAAAATCTTCGTAAACTAAATCCGACGTGTATATGTTGACATTTAAGAGATATATAGTCAAGAAAATCAAGGGTAATGGTGATATATATGCGGATTAGACACCAAAAAAAACACTCAACAAATGGCTACAATTTAAGGAATGTGTTTAGTGACGGCATCAGATTCCTAATTTATGGAGAAAGGACTGGTGGCAAGAAAAGCTGATTCTAGGAGGTTGTCAAGTGTTTTCGCTTGACGATTCCATTCTTGGGTGGTTGGTTTGGCCCTTGTTCCTGTAACTTGAATCCTAGCCCGGTATATCCCATTTTAATTTTACACCATTGTGAACCTTACACCTTTTTTACTCTCTGATCGAGGTTCTCGGCATTGAAAAATCTTCGTAAACTAAATCACACGTATATATGTTGATATTTAAGAGATATACAGTCAAGAAAATCAAGTGAAATGGTGATATATATGCGGATTAGACGCCAAAAAAACACTCAAAAAATGGCTACAATTTAAGGAATGTGTTTAGTGACGGCATCAGACTCCTAATTGATGGAGAAAGGACTGGTGGCAAGAAAAGCTGATTCTAGGAGGTTGTCAAGTGTTTTCGCTTGACGATTCCATTCTTGGGTGGTTGGTTTGGCCCTTGTTCCTGTAACTCGAATCCTAGCCCGGTATATCCCATTTTAATTTTACACCATTGTGAACCTTACGCCGTTTTTACTCTCTGATCGAGGTTCTCGGCATTGAAAGATCTTCGTAAACTAAATCACACGTGTATATGTTGACATTTAAGAGATATACAGTAAAGAAAATAAAGGGCAATGGTGATATATATGCGGATTAGACACAAAAAAAAAATCACTCAACAAATGGCTACAATTTAAGGAATGTGTTTAGTGACGGCATCAAATTCCTAATTGATGGAGAAAGGTCTGGTGGCAAGAAAAGCTGATTCTAGGAGGTTGTCAAGTGTTTTCGCTCGACGATTCCATTCTTGGGTGGTTGGTTTGGCCCTTGTTCTTGTAACTGGAATCCTAGCCCGGTATATCCCATTTTAATTTTCACCATCGTGAAACTTACGCCTTTTTTACTCTCTGATTGAGGTTCTCGGCATTGAAAAATCTTCGTAAACTAAATCACACGTGTATATGTTAACATTTACGAGATATACAATCAAGAAAATCAAGGGCAATGGTGATATATATGCGGATTAGACTAAAAAAAACACTCAACAAATGGCTACAATTTAAGGAATGTGTTTAGTGACGTCATCAGATTCCTAATTGATGGAGAAAGGTCTGGTGGCAAGAAAAGCTGCTTCTAGGAGGTGGTCAAGTGTTTTCGCTCGATGATTCAATTCTTGGGTGGTTGGTTTGGCCCTTGTTCCTGTAACTCGAATCCTAGCCTGGTATATTCCATTTTAATCTTACACCATTGTGAACCTTGCGTCTTTTTTACTCTCTGACCGAGGTTCTCGGCACTGAAAAATCGTTGTAAACTAAATCACAGGTGTATATGTTGATATTTAAGAGATATACAGTCAAGAAAATCAAGGGCAATGGTGATATATATGCGAATTAGACACCAAAAAAAACACTCAACAAATGACTACAATTTAAGGATTGTGTTTAGTGACGGCATTAGATTCCTAATTGATGGAGAAATGTCTGGTGGTAAGAAAAGCTGCTTCTAGTTGGTTGTCAAGTGTTTTCGCTCGAATATTCCATTCTTGGGTGGTTGGTTTGGCCCTTGTTCCGGTAACTCGAATCCTAGCCCGGTATATCCCATTTTAATTTTACACCATTGTGAACCTTACGCTTTTTTTACTCTATGATCAAGGTTCTCGGCATTGAAAAATCTTCGTAAACGAAATCACACGTGTATATGTTGACATTTAAGAGATATACAGTCAAGAAAATCAAGGGCAATGGTGATATATATGCGGATTAGACACCAAAAAAAAATCACTCAACAAATGACTACAATTTAAGGAATGTGTTTAGTGACGGCATCAGATTCCTAATTGATGGAGAAAGGTCTGGTGGTAAGAAAAGCTTCTTCTAGGAGGTTGTAAAGTGTTTTCGCTCGACGATTCCATTCTTTGGTGGTTGGTTTGGCCCTTGTTCCTGTACCTCGAATCCTAGCCCCGTATATCCCATTTTAATTTTACACCAATGTGAACCTTACGCCTTTTTTACTCTCTGGTTGAGGTTCTCGGCATTGAAAAATCTTCGTAAACTAAATCACACATGTATATGTTGATATTTAAGAGATATACAGTCAAGAAAATCAAGGGCAATGGTGATATATATGCGGATTAGACACCAAAAAAAACACTCAACAAATGGCTACAATTTAAGGAATGTGTTTAGTGACGGCATCATATTCCTAATTGATGGAGAAAGGTCTGGTGGCAAGAAAAGCTGCTTCTAGGAGGTTGTCAAGTGTTTTCACTCGACGATTCCATTCTTGGGTGGTTGGTTTGGCCCTTGTTCCTGTAACTCGAATCCTAGCCCGGTATATCCCATTTTAACGTTAAACCATTGTGAACCTTACGCCTTTTACTCTCTGATCGAGGTTCTCGGCATTGAAAAATCTTCGTAAACTAAATCACGCGTGTATATGTTGATATTTAAGAGATATACAGTCAAGAAAATCAAGGGCAATGGTGATATATATGCGGATTAGACACAAAAAATAAACACTCAACAAATGGCTACAATTTAAGGAATGCTTTTAGTGATGGCATCAGATTCCTAATTGATGGAGAAAGGTCTGGTGGCAAGAAAAGCTGCTTCTAGGAGGTTGTCAAGTGTTTTCACTCGACGATTCCATTCTTGGGTGGTTGGTTTGGCCCTTGTTCCTATAACTCGAATCCTAGCCCGGTATATCCCATTTTAATTTTACACCATTGTGAACCTTACGCCTTTTTTACTCTCTGATCGAGGTTTTCGGCATTGAAAAAATCTTCGTAAACTAAATCGCAAGTGTATATGTTGACATTTAAGAGATATACAATTAAGAAAATCAAGGGCAATGGTGATATATATGCAGATTAGACACCAAAAACAACACTAAACAAATGGCTACAATTTAAGGAATGTGTTTATTGACGGCATCAGATTCCTAATTGATCGAGAAAGGTCTGGTGGCAAGAAAAGCTGCTTCTAGGACGTTGTCAAGTGTTTTCGCTCGACGATTCCATTCTTGGGTGGTTGGTGTGGCCCTTGTTCTTGTAACTCGAATCCTAGCCCGGTATATCCCATTTTAATTTTACACCATTATGAAAGTTAAGCCTTTTTTACTCTCTGATCGAGGTTCTCGGCATTGAAAAATCTTCGTAAACTAAATCACACGTGTATTTGTTGATATTTAAGAGATATACAGCCAAGAAAATCAAGGGCAATGGTGATATATATGCGGATTCGACACAAAAAAAAAACACTCAACAAATGGCTACAATTTAAGGAATGTGTTTAGTGACAGCATCAGATTCCTAATTGATGGAGAAAGGTCTGGTGGTAAGAAAGGCTGCTTCTAGGAGGTTGTCAAGTGTTTTCGCTCGATGATTCCATTGTGAACCTTACGCCTTTTTTACTCTGATCGAGGTTCTCGGCATTGAAAAATCTTCGTAAACTAAATCACACGTGTATTTGTTGACATTTAAGAGATATACAGTCAAGAAAATCAAGGGCAATGGTGATATATATGCGGATTAGATACCAAAAAATAACACTCAACAAATGGCTACAATTTAAGGATTGTGTTTAGTGACGGCATCAGATTCCTAATTGATGGAGAAAGGTCTGGTGGCAAGAAAAACTGCTTCTAGGAGGTTGTCAAGTGTTTTCGCTCGACGATTCCATTATTGGGTGGTTGGTTTGCCCCTTGTTACAGTAACTTGAATCCTAGCCCGGTATATCCCATTTTAATTTTACACCATTTTGAACCTTACGCCTTTTTTACTTTCTTATCGAGGTTCTCGACATTGAAAAATCTTCGTAAACTAAATCACACGTGTATATGTTGACATTTACGAGATATACAGTCAAGAAAATCAAGGGCAATGGTGATATATATGCGGATTAGACACCAAAAAAACACTCAACAAATGGCTACAATTTAAGGAATGTGTTTAGTGACGGCATCAGATTCCTAATTGATGGAGAAAGTTCTGGAGGTAAGAAAAGCTGCTTCTAGGAGGTTGTCAAGTGTTTTCTTTGGATGATTCCATTCTTGGGTGGTTGGTTTGGCCCTTGTTCCTGTAACTCGAATCCTAGCCCGATATATCCCATTTTAATTTTACACCATTGTGAACCTTACGCCTTTTTTACTCTCTGATCGAGGTTCTCGGCATTGAAAAATCTTCGTAAACTAAATCACACGTGTATATGTTGACATTTAAGAGATATATAATCAAGAAAATCAAGGGTAATGGTGATATATATGCGGATTAGACACCAAAAAAAACACTCAACAAATGGCTACAATTTAAGGAATGTGTTTAGTGACGGCATCAGATTCCTAATTTATGGAGAAAGGTCTGGTGGCAAGAAAAGCTGCTTCTAGGAGGTTGTCAAGTGTTTTCGCTCGACGATTCCATTCTTGGGTGGTTGGTTTGGCCCTTCTTCCTGTAACTTGAATCCTAGCCCGGTATATCCCATTTTAATTTTACTCCATTGTGAACCTTACACCTTTTTGACTCTCTGATCGAGGTTCTCATCATTGAAAAATCTTCGTAAACTAAATCACACGTATATATGTTGATATTTAAGAGATATACAGTCAAGAAAATCAAGGGAAATGGTGATATATATGCGGATTAGACGCCAAAAAAAACACTCAAAAATGGCTACAATTTAAGGAATGTGTTTAGTGACGGCATCAGATTCCTAATTGATGGAGAAAGGTCTGGTGGTAAGAAAAGCTGATTCTAGGAGGTTGTCAAGTGTTTTCGCTTGACGATTCCATTCTTGGGTGGTTGGTTTGGCCCTTGTTCCTGTAACTCGAATCCTAGCCCGGTATATCCCATTTTAATTTTACACCATTGTGAACCTTACGCCGTTTTTACTCTCTGATCGAGGTTCGCGGCATTGAAAGATCTTCGTAAACTAAATCACACGTGTATATGTTGACATTTAAGAGATATACAGTAAAGAAAATAAAGGGCAATGGTGATATATATGCGAATTAGACACCAAAAAAAAATCACTCAACAAATGGCTACAATTTAAGGAATGTGTTTAGTGACGGCATCAAATTCCTAATTGATGGAGAAATGTCTGGTGGCAAGAAAAGCTGATTCTAGGAGGTTGTCAAGTGTTTTCGCTCGACGATTCCATTCTTGGGTGGTTGGTTTGGCCCTTGTTCTTGTAACCGGAATCCTAGCCCGGTATATCTCATTTTAATTTTCACCATCGTGAAAGTTACGCCTTTTTTACTCTCTAATTGAGGTTCTCGGCATTGAAAAATCTTCGTAAACTAAATCACACGTGTATATGTTAACATTTACAAGATATACAATCAAGAAAATCAAGGGCAATGGTGATATATATGCGGATTAGACTAAAAAAAACACTCAACAAATGGCTACAATTTAAGGAATGTGTTTAGTGACGGCATCAGATTCCTAATTGATGGAGAAAGGTCTGGTGGCAAGAAAAGCTGCTTCTAGGAGGTGGTCAAGTGTTTTCGCTCGATGATTCCATTCTTGGGTGGTTGGTTTGGCCCTTGTTCCTGTAACTCGAATCCTACCCCGGTATATTCCATTTTAATCTTACACCATTGTGAACCTTGCGCCTTTTTTACTCTCTGATCGAGGTTCTCGGCACTGAAAAATCATCGTAAACTAAATCACAGGTGTATATGTTGATATTTAAGAGATATACAGTCAAGAAAATCAAGGGCAATGGTGATATATATGCGAATTAGACACCAAAAAAAACACTCAACAAATGACTACAATTTAAGGATTGTGTTTAGTGACGGCATCAGATTCCTAATTGATGGAGAAAGGTCTGGTGGTAAGAAAAGCTGCTTCTAGTTGGTTGTCAAGTGTTTTCGCTCGAATATTCCATTCTTGGGTGGTTGGTTTGGCCCTTGTTCCGGTAACTCGAATCCTAGCCCGGTATATCCCATTTTAATTTTACACCATTTTGAACCTTACGCATTTTTTACTCTCTTATCGAGGTTCTCGACATTGAAAAATCTTCGTAAACTAAATCACACGTGTATATGTTGACATTTACGAGATATACAGTCAAGAAAATCAAGGGAAATGGTGCTATATATGCGGATTAGACACCAAAAAAAACACTCAACAAATGGCTACAATTTAAGGAATGCTTTTAGTGACGGCATCAAATTCCTAATTGATGGAGAAAGGTCTGGTGGCAAGAAAAGCTGCTTCTAGGAGGTTGTCAAGTGCTTTCACTCGACGATTCCATTCTTGGGTGGTTGGTTTGGCCCTTGTTCCTATAACTCGAATCCTAGCCCGGTATATCCCATTTTAATTTTACACCATTGTGAACCTTACGCCTTTTTACTCTCTGATCGAGGTTTTCGGCATTGAAAAAATCTTCGTAAACTAAATCACACGTGTATATGTTGATATTTAAGAGATATACAGTTAAGAAAATCAAGGGGAATGGTGATATATATGCAGATTAGACACCAAAAACAACACTAAACAAATGGCTACAATTTAAGGAATGTGTTTATTGACGGCATCAGATTCCTAATTGATCGAGAAAGGTCTGGTGGCAAGAAAAGCTGCTTCTAGGACGTTGTCAAGTGTTTTCGCTCGACGATTCCATTCTTGGGTGGTTGGTGTGGCCCTTGTTCTTGTAACTCGAATCCTAGCCCGGTATATCCCATTTTAATTTTACACCATTATGAAACTTACGCCTTTTTTACTCTCTGATCGAGGTTCTCGGCATTGAAAAATCTTCGTAAACTAAATCACACGTGTATTTGTTGATATTTAAGAGATATACAGTCAAGAAAATCAAGGGCAATCGTGATATATATGCGGATTCGACACAAAAAAAAACACTCAACAAATGGCTACAATTTAAGGAATGTGTTTAGTGACGGCATCAGATTCCTAATTGATGGAGAAAGGTCTGGTGGTAAGAAAGGCTGCTTCTAGGACGTTGTCAAGTGTTTTCGCTCGATGATTCCAATCTTGGGAGGTTGGTTTGGCCCTTGTTCCTGTAACTCGAATCCTAGCCCGGTATATGCCATTTAAATTTTACACCATTGTGAACCTTACGCCTTTTTACTCTGATCGAGGTTCTCGACATTGAAAAATCTTCGTAAACTAAATCACACGTGTATTTGTTGACATTTAAGAGATATACAGTCAAGAAAATCAAGGGCAATGGTGATATATATGCGGATTAGATACCAAAAAATAACACTCAACAAATGGCTACAATTTAAGGATTGTGTTTAGTGACGGCATCAGATTCCTAATTGATGGAGAAAGGTCTGGTGGCAAGAAAAACTGCTTCTAGGAGGTTGTCAAGTGTTTTCGCTCGACGATTCCATTATTGGGTGGTTGGTTTGCCCCTTGTTACAGTAACTTGAATCCTAGCCCGGTATATCCCATTTTAATTTTACCCCATTTTGAACCTTACGCCTTTTTTACTCTCTTATCGAGGTTCTCGACATTGAAAAATCTTCGTAAACTAAATCACACGTGTATATGTTGACATTTACGAGGTATATAGTCAAGAAAATCAAGGGCAATGGTGATATATATGCGGATTAGACACCAAAAAAAACACTCAATAAATGGCTACAATTTAAGGAATGTGTTTAGTGACGGCATCAGATTCCTAATTGATGGAGAAAGTTCTGGAGGTAAGAAAAGCTGCTTCTAGGAGGTTGTCAAGTGTTTTCGCTCGACGATTCCATTCTTGGGTGGTTGGTTTGGCCCTTGTTCCTATAACTCGAATCCTAGCCCGGTATATCCCATTTTAATTTTACACCATTGTAAACCTTACGCCGTTTTTACTCTCTGATCGAGGTTCTCGGCATTGAAAGATCTTCGTAAACTAAATCACACGTGTATATGTTGACATTTAAGAGATATACAGTAAAGAAAATAAAGGGCAATGGTGATATATATGCGGATTAGACACCAAAAAAAAATCACTCAACAAATGGCTACAATTTAAGGAATGTGTTTAGTGACGGCATCAAATTCCTAATTGATGGAGAAAGGTCTGGTGGCAAGAAAATCTGATTCTAGGAGGTTGTCAAGTGTTTTCGCTCGACGATTCCATTCTTGGGTGGTTGGTTTGGCCCTTGTTCTTGTAACTGGAATCCTAGCCCGGTATATCTCATTTTAATTTTCACCATCGTGAAACTTACGCCTTTTTTACTCTCTGATTGAGGTTCTCGGCATTGAAAAATCTTCGTAAACTAAATCACACGTGTATATGTTAACATTTACAAGATATACAATCAAGAAAATCAAGGGCAATGGTGATATATATGCGGATTAGACTAAAAAAAACACTCAACAAATGGCTACAATTTAAGGAATGTGTTTAGTGACGGCATCAGATTCCTAATTGATGGAGAAAGGTCTGGTGGCAAGAAAAGCTGCTTCTAGGAGGTGGTCAAGTGTTTTCGCTCGATGATTCCATTCTTGGGTGGTTAGTTTGGCCCTTGTTCCTGTAACTCGAATCCTAGCCCGGTATATTCCATTTTAATCTTACACCATTGTGAACCTTGCGCCTTTTTTACTCTCTGATCGAGGTTCTCGGCACTGAAAAATCGTCGTAAACTAAATCACAGGTGTATATGTTGATATTTAAGAGATATACAGTCAAGAAATTCAAGGGCAATGGTGATATATATGCGAATTAGACACCAAAAAAAACACTCAACAAATGACTACAATTTAAGGATTGTGTTTAGTGACGGCATCAGATTCCTAATTGATGGAGAAAGGTCTGGTGGTAAGAAAAGCTGCTTCTAGTTGGTTGTCAAGTGTTTTCGCTCGAATATTCCATTCTTGGGTGGTTGGTTTGGCCCTTGTTCCGGTAACTCGAATCCTAGCCCGGTATATCCCATTTTAATTTTACACCATTGTGAACCTTACGCTTTTTTTACTCTCTGATCGAGGTTCTCGGCATTGAAAAATCTTCGTAAACGAAATCACACGTGTATATGTTGACATTTAAGAGATATACAGTCAAGAAAATCAAGGGCAATGGTGATATATATGCGGATTAGACACCAAAAAAAATCACTCAACAAATGGCTACAATTTAAGGAATTGATGGAGAAAGGTCTGGTGGCAAGAAAAGCTGATTCTAGGAGGTTGTCAAGTGTTTTCGCTCGACGATTCCATTCTTGGGTGGTTGGTTTGGCCCTTGTTCCTGTAACTCGAATCGTAGCCCGGTATATCCCATTTTAATTTTACACCATTGTGAACCTTACGCCTTTTTTACTCTCTGGTCGAGGTTCTCGGCATTGAAAAATCTTCGTAAACTAAATCACACGTGTATATGTTGACATTTAAGAGATATATAGTCAAGAAAATCAAGGGTAATGGTGATATATATGCGGATTAGACACCAAAAAAAACATTCAACAAATGGCTACAATTTAAGGAATGTGTTTAGTGACGGCATCAGATTCCTAATTTATGGAGAAAGGTCTGGTGGCAAGAAAAGCTTCTTCTAGGAGGTTGTCAATTGTTTTCGCTCGACGATTCCATTCTTGGGTGGTTGGTTTGGCCCTTGTTCCTATAACTTGAATCCTAGCCCGGTATATCCCATTTTAATTTTACACCATTGTGAACCTTACACCTTTTTTACTCTCTGATCGAGGTTCTCGGCATTGAAAAATCTTCGTAAACTAAATCACACGTATATATGTTGATATTTAAGAGATATACAGTCAAGAAAATCAAGGGAAATGGTGATATATATGCGGATTAGACGCCAAAAAAAACACTCAAAAAATGGCTACAATTTAAGGAATGTGTTTAGTGAAGGTATCAGATTCCTAATTGATGGAGAAAGGTCTGGTGGCAAGAAAAGCTGATTCTAGGAGGTTGTCAAGTGTTTTTGCTTGACGATTCCATTCTTGGGTGGTTGGTTTGGCCCTTGTTCCTGTAACTCGAATCCTAGCCCGGTATATCCCATTTTAATTTTACACCATTGTGAACCTTACGCCGTTTTTACTCTCTGATCGAGGTTCTCGGCATTGAAAGATCTTCGTAAACTAAATCACACGTGTATATGTTGACATTTAAGAGATATACAGTAAAGAAAATAAAGGGCAATGGTGATATATATGCGGATTAGACACCAAGAATAAAATCACTCAACAAATGGCTACAATTTAAGGAATGTGTTTAGTGACGGCATCAAATTCCTAATTGATGGAGAAAGGTCTGGTGGCAAGAAAAGCTGATTCTAGGAGGTTGTCAAGTGTTTTCGCTTGACGATTCCATTCTTGGGTGGTTGGTTTGGCCCTTGTTCTTGTAACTGGAATCCTAGCCCGGTATATCCCATTTTAATTTTCACCATCGTGAAACTTACGCCTTTTTTACTCTCTGATTGAGGTTCTCGGCATTGAAAAATCTTCGTAAACTAAATCACACGTGTATATGTTAACCTTTACGAGATATACAATCAAGAAAATCAAGGGCAATGGTGATATATATGCGGATTAGACTAAAAAAAACACTCAACAAATGGCTACAATTTAAGGAATGTGTTTAGTGACGGCATCAGATTCCTAATTGATGGAGAAAGGTCTGGGGGCAAGAAAAGCTGCTTCTAGGAGGTGGTCAAGTGTTTTCGCTCGATGATTCCATTCTTGGGTGGTTGGTTTGGCCCTTGTTCCTGTAACTCGAATCCTAGCCCGGTATATTCCATTTTAATCTTACACCATTGTGAACCTTGCGCCTTTTTTACTCTCTGATCGAGGTTCTCGGCACTGAAAAATCGTCGTAAACTAAATCACAGGTGTATATGTTGATATTTAAGAGATATACAGTCAAGAAAATCAAGGGCAATGGTGATATATATGCGAATTAGACACCAAAAAAACTCTCAACAAATGACTACAATTTAAGGATTGTGTTTAGTGACGACATCAGATTCCTAATTGATGGAGAAAGGTCTGGTGGTAAGAAAAGCTGCTTCTAGTTGGTTGTCAAGTGTTTTCGCTCGAATATTCCATTCTTGGGTGGTTGGTTTGGCCCTTGTTCCGGTAACTCGAATCCTAGCCCGGTATATCCCATTTTAATTTTACACCATTGTGAACCTTACGCTTTTTTTACTCTCTGATCGAGGTTCTCGGCATTGAAAAATCTTCGTAAACGAAATCACACGTGTATATGTTGACATTTAAGAGATATACAGTCAAGAAAATCAAGGGCAATGGTGATATATATGCGGATTAGACACCAAAAAAAATCACTCAACAAATGGCTACAATTTAAGGAATGTGTTTAGTGACGGCATCAGATACCTAATTGATGGAGAAAGGTCTGGTGGTAAGAAAAGCTTCTTCTAGGAGGTTGTCAAGTGTTTTCGCTCGACGATTCCATTCTTTGGTGGTTGGTTTGGCCCTTGTTCCTGTACCTCGAATCCTAGCCCGGTATATCCCTTTTTAATTTTACACCAATGTGAACCTTACGCCTTTTTTACTCTCTGGTTGAGGTTCTCGGCATTGAAAAATCTTCGTAAATTAAATCACACATGTATATGTTGATATTTAAGAGATATACAGTCAAGAAAATCAAGGGCAATGGTGATATATATGCGGATTAGACACCAAAAAAAAACACTCAACAAATGGCTACAATTTAAGGAATGTGTTTAGTGACGGCATCAGATTCTTAATTGATGGAGAAAGGTCTGGTGGCAAGAAAAGCTGCTTCTAGGAGGTTGTCAAGTGTTTTCACTCGACGATTCCATTCTTGGGTGGTTGGTTTGGCCCTTGTTCCTGTAACTCGAATCCTAGCCCGGTATATCCCATTTTAACGTTACACCATTGTGAACCTTACGCCTTTTACTCTCTGATCGAGGTTCTCGGCATTGAAAAATCTTCGTAAACTAAATCACGCGTGTATTTGTTGATATTTAAGAGATATACAGTCAAGAAAATCAAGGGCAATGGTGATATATATGCGGATTAGACACCAAAAAAAAAACACTCAACAAATGGCTACAATTTAAGGAATGCTTTTAGTGACGGCATCAGATTCCTAATTGATGGAGAAAGGTCTGGTGGCAAGAAAAGCTGCTTCTAGGAGGTTGTCAAGTGTTTTCACCCGACGATTCCATTCTTGGGTGGTTGGTTTGGCCCTTGTTCCTATAACTCGAATCCTAGCCCGGTATATCCCATTTTAATTTTACACCATTGTGAACCTTACGCCTTTTTTACTCTCTGATCGAGGTTTTCAGCATTGAAAAAATATTCGTAAACCAAATCACACGTGTATATGTTGACATTTAAGAGATATACGGTTAAGAAAATCAAGGGCAATGGTGATATATATGCAGATTAGACACCAAAAACAACACTAAACAAATGGCTACAATTTAAGGAATGTGTTTATTGACGGCATCAGATTCCTAATTGATGGAGAAAGGTCTGGTGGCAAGAAAAGCTGCTTCTAGGACGTTGTCAAGTGTTTTCGCTCGACGATTCCATTCTTGGGTGGTTGGTGTGGCCCTTGTTCTTGTAACTCGAATCCTGGCCCGGTATATCCCATTTAATTTTACACCATTGTGAACCTTACGCCTTTTTTACTCTCTGGTCGAGGTTCTCGGCATTGAAAAATCTTCGTAAACTAAATCACACGTGTATATGTTGATATTTCAGAGATATAAAGTCAAGAAAATCAAGGGCAATGGTGATATATATGCGGATTAGACACCAGAAAAAACACTCAACAAATGGATACAATTTAAGGAATGTGTTTAGTGACGGCATCAGATTCCTAATTGACGCCTCGCTTGCGGTATGCGCATATAATGTATATATGTGTGGGCCATCGGGGGGCAAAAGTAAAAGTGCACTAATTTTAACGTTATTTTACTAATTTCGTGAAAATAACGTTAAAAGTGGAGGACGGTTAATCATGCATCATGTGGTGGCGTTGATAGCTTAAAGACAAAAGGATACATGCACTAATCGGTCTTTGTCCCGATTGCCGTGTGTTATGTGCCTTATGTCCAAGGCTTGATGCAAAACTACTATCGAGCTGGGGGTCTCACTGGAAGCAGCCTCTCTATTCCTACGGGGTAGAGGTAAGGCTGTCTACATCTTACCCTCCTCAGACCCTACCTTTGCTTTGCTATTGGTGGGATTTACTGAGTATGATGATGATGATAATGATGATCAGATTCCTAATTGATGGAGAAAGGTCTGGTGGCAGGAAAAGCTGCTTCTAGGAGGTTGTCAAGTGTTTTCGATCGACGATTCCATTCTTGGGTGGTTGGTTTGGCCCTTGTTCTTGTAACTCGAATCCTAGCCCGGTATATCCCATTTTAATTTTCACCATCGTGAAACTTACGCCTTTTTTACTCTCTGATTGAGGTTCTCGGCATTGAAAAATCTTCGTAAACTAAATCACACGTGTATATGTTAACATTTACGAGATATACAATCAAGAAAATCAAGGGCAATGGTGATATATATGCGGATTAGACTAAAAAAAACACTCAACAAATGGCTACAATTTAAGGAATGTGTTTAGTGACGGCATCAGATTCCTAATTGATGGAGAAAGGTCTGGTGGCAAGAAAAACTGCTTCTAGGAGGTGGTCAAATGTTTTCGCTCGATGATTCCATTCTTGGGTGGTTGGTTTGGCCCTTGTTCCTGTAACTCGAATCCTAGCCCGGTATATTCCATTTTAATCTTACACCATTGTGAACTTTGCGCCTTTTTTACTCTCTGATCGAGGTTCTCGGCACTGAAAAATCGTCGTAAACTAAATCACAGGTGTATATTTTGATATTTAAGAGATATACAGTCAAGAAAATCAAGGGCAATGGTGATATATATGCGAATTAGACACAAAAAAAAACACTCAACAAATGACTACAATTTAAGGATTGTGTTTAGTGACGGCATCATATTCCTAATTGATGGAGAAAGGTCTGGTGGTAAGAAAAGCTGCTTCTAGTTGGTTGTCAAGTGTTTTTGCTCGAATATTCCATTCTTGGGGGGTTGGTTTGGCCCTTGTTCCGGTAACTCGAATCCTAGCCCGGTATATCCCATTTTAATTTTACACCATTGTGAACCTTACGCCTTTTTTACTCTCTGATCGAGGTTCTCGGCATTGAAAAATCTTCGTAAACGAAATCACACGTGTATATGTTGACATTTAAGAGATATACAGTCAAGAAAATCAAGGGCAATGGTGATATATATGCGGATTAGACACCAAAAAAAATCACTCAACAAATGGCTACAATTTAAGGAATGTGTTTAGTGACGGCATCAGATTCCTAATTGATGGAGAAAGGTCTGGTGGTAAGAAAAGCTTCTTCTAGGAGGTTGTCAAGTGTTTTCGCTCGACGATTCCATTCTTGGGTGGTTGGTTTGGCCCTTGTTCCTGTACCTCGAATCCTAGCCCGGTATATCCCATTTTAATTTTACACCAATGTGAACCTTACGCCTTTTTTACTCTATGGTTGAGGTTCTCGGCATTGAAAAATCTTCGTAAACTAAATCACACATGTATATGTTGATATTTAAGAGATATACAGTCAAGAAAATCAAGGGCAATGGTGATATATATGCGGATTAGACACCAAAAAAAACACTCAACAAATGGCTACAATTTAAGGAATGTGTTTAGTGACGGCATCAGATTCCTAATTGATGGAGAAAGGTCTGGTGGCAAGAAAAGCTGCTTCTAGGAGGTTGTCAAGTGTTTTCACTCGACGATTCCATTCTTGGGTGGTTGGTTTGGCCCTTGTTCCTGTAACTCGAATCCTAGCCCGGTATAACCCATTTTAACGTTACACCATTGTGAACCTTACGCCTTTTACTCTCTGATCGAGGTTCTCGGCATTGAAAAATCTTCGTAAACTAAATCACGCATGTATATGCTGATATTTAAGAGATATACAGTCAAGAAAATCAAGGGCAATGGTGATATATATGCGGATTAGACACCAAAAAAAAACACTCAACAAATGGCTACAATTTAAGGAATGCTTTTAGTGACGGCATCAGATTCCTAATTAATGGAGAAAGGTCTGGTGGCAAGAAAAGCTGCTTCTAGGAGGTTGTCAAGTGTTTTCACTCGACGATTCCATTCTTGGGTGGTTGGTTTGGCCCTTGTTCCTATAACTCGAATCCTAGCCCGGTATATCCCATTTTAATTTTACACCATTGTGAACCTTACGCCTATTTTACTCTCTGATCGAGGTTTTCGGCATTGAAAAAATCTTCGTAAACTAAATCACACGTGTATATGTTGACATTTAAGAGTTATACAGTTAAGAAAATCAAGGGCAATGGTGATATATATGCGGATTAGACACAAAAAAAAACACTGAACAAAAGGCTACAATTTAAGGAATGTGTTTAGTGACGGCATCAGATTCCTAATTGATAGAGAAAGGTCTAGTGGCAAGAAAAGCTGCTTCTAGGAGGTTGTCAAGTGTTTTCGCTCGACGATTTCATTATGGGGTGGTTGGTTTGGCCCTTGTTCCTGTAACTCGAATCCTAGCCCTGTATATCCCATTTTAATTTTACACCATTGTGAACCTTACGCCATTTTTACTCTCTGATCGAGTTTCTCGGCATTGAAAAATCTTTGTAAACTAAATCACACGTGTATATGTTGACATTTAAGAGATGTACAGTCAAGAAAATCAAGGGCAATGGTGATATATATGCGAATTAGACACAAAAAAAAACACTCAACAAATGGCTACAATTTAAGGAATGTGTTTACTGACGGCATCATATTCCTAATTGATGGAGAAAGGTCTGGTGGCAAGAAAAGCTGCTTCTAGGAGGTTGTCAAGTGTTTTTGCTCGACGATTCCATTCTTGGTTGGCTGGTTTGGCCCTTGTTCCTGTAACTCGAATGCTAGCCCGGTATATCCCATTTTAATTTTACACCATTGTGAACCTTACGCCTTTTTTACTCTCTGATCGAAGTTCTCGGCATTGAAAAAATCTTCGTAAACTAAATCACACGTGTATATGTTGACATTGAAGAGATATAGAGTTAAGAAAATCAAGGGCAATGGTGATATATATGCAGATTATACACCAAAAACAACACTAAACAAATGGCTACAATTTAAGGAATGTGTTTATTGACGGCATCAGATTCCTAATTGATGGCGAAAGGTCTGGTGGCAAGAAAAGCTGCTTCTAGGACGTTGTCAAGTGTTTTCGCTCGACGATTCCATTCTTGGGTGGTTGGTGTGGCCCTTGTTCTTGTAACTCGAATCCTAGCCCGGTATATCCCATTTAATTTTACACCATTGTGAACCTTACGCCTTTTTTACTCTCTGGTCGAGGTTCTCGGCATTGAAAAATCTTCGTAAACTAAATCACACGTGTATATGTTGATATTTCAGAGATATAAAGTCCAGAAAATCAAGGGCAATGGTGATATATATGCGGATTAGACACCAGAAAAAATACTCAACAAATGGATACAATTTAAGGAATGTGTTTAGTGACGGCATCAGATTCCTAATTGATGGAGAAAGGTCTGGTGGCAGGAAAAGCTGCTTCTAGGAGGTTGTCAAGTGTTTTCGCTCTACGATTCCATTCTTGGATGGTTGGTTTGGCCCTTGTTCCTGTACTCGAATCCTAGCCCGGTATATCTCATTTTAATTTTACACCATTGTGAACCTTACGCCTTTTTTACTCTCTGGTCGAGTTTCTCGGCATTGAAAAATCTTCGTAAACTAAATCACACGTGTATATGTTGACATTTAAGAGATGTACAGTCAAGAAAATCAAGGACAATAGTGATATATATGCGGATTAGACACCAAAAACAAACAGTCAACAAATGGCTACAATTTAAGGAATGTGTTTAGTGACGGCATCAGGTTCCTAATTGATGGAGAAAGGTCTGGTGGCAAGAAAAGCTGTTTCTAGGAGGTTGTCAAGTGTCTTCGCTCGACGATTCCATTCTTGGGTGGTTGGTTTGGCCCTTGTTCCTGTAACTCGAATCGTAGCACGGTATATACCATTTTAATGTTACACCATTGTGAACCTTACGCCTTTTTTACTCTCTGATCGAGGTTCTCGGCATTGAAAAATCTTCGTAAACTAAATCACACGTGTATATGTTGATATTTAAGAGATATACAGTCAAGAAAATCAAGGGCAATGGTGATATATATGCAGATTAGACACAAAAAAAAAACACTCAACAAATGGCTACAATTTAAGGAATGTGTTTAGTGACGGCATCAGATTCCTAATTGATGGAGAAAGGTCTGGTGGCAAGAAAGGCTGCTTCTAGGACGTTGTCAAGTGTTTTCGCTCGACGATTCCATTCTTGGGTGGTTGGTTTGGCCCTTGTTCCTGTAACTCGAATCCGAGCCCGGTATATCCCATTTTAATTTTACACCATTGTGAACCTTACGCCTTTTTTACTCTCTGATCGAGGTTCTCGGCATTGAAAAAAATCTTCGTAAACTAAGTCACACATGTATATGTTGATATTTAAGAGATATACAGTTAAGAAAATAAAGGGCAATGGTGATATATATGCGGATTGGACACCCAAAAAAACCCTCAACAAATGGCTACAATTTAAGGAATGTGTTTACTGACGGCATCAGATTCCTAATTGATGGAGAAAGGTCTGGTGGCAGGAAAAGCTGCTTCTAGGAGGTTGTCAAGTGTTTTCACTCGACGATTCCATTCTTGGGTGGTTGGTTTGGCCCTTGTTCTTGTAACTCGAATCCTAGCCCGGTATATCCCATTTTAATTTTACACCATTGTGAACCTTACGCCTTTTTTACTGTCTGATCGAGGTTCTCGGCATTGAAAAATCTTCGTAAACTAAATCACACGTTTATATGTTGACATTTAAGAGATATACAGTCAAGAAAATTAAGGGCAATGGTGATATATATACGGATTAGACACCAAAAAAACACTCAACAAATGGCTACAATTTAAGGAATGTGTTTAGTGACGACATAAGATTCCTAATTGATGGAGAAAGGTCTGGTGGCAAGAAAAGCTGCTCTAGGAGGTTGTCAAGTGGTTTCGCTCGATGATTCCATTCTTGGGTGGTTGGTTTGGCCCTTGTTCCTGTAACTCGAATCCTAGCCCGGTATATCCCATTTTAATTTTACACCATTGTGAACCTTACGCCTTTGTTACTCTTTGATCGAGGTTCTCGGCATTTAAAAATCTTCGTAAACTAAATCACACGTGTATATGTTGAGATATAAGAGATATACAATCAAGAAAATCAAGGGCAATGGTGATATATATGCGGATTAGACACCAAAAAAAAAACACTCAACAAATGGCTACAATTTAAGGAATGTGTTTAGAGACGACATCAGATTCCTAATTGATGGAGAAAGGTCTGGTGGCAAGAAAAGTTGCTTCTAGGAGGTTGTCAAGTGTTTTTGCTCGACGATTCCATTCTTGGGTGGTTGGTTTGGCCCTTGTTCCTGTAACTCGAATCCTAGCCCGGTATATTCCATTTTAATCTTACACCATTGTGAACTTTACGCCTTTTTTACTCTCTGATCGAGGTTCTCGGGATTGAAAAATCTTCGTAAACTAAATCACACGTGTATATGTTGATATTTAAGAGATATACAGTCAAGAAAGTCAAAGGCAATGGTAATATATATGCGGATTAGACACCATATAAAATCTCTCAACAAATGGCAACAATTTAAGGAATGTGTTTAGTGACGGCATAAGATTCCTAATTGATTGAGAAAGTTCTGGTGGCAAGAAAAGCTGCTTCTAGGAGGTTGTCAAGTGTTTTCGCTCGACGATTCCATTCTTGGGTGGTTGGTTTGGCCCTTGTTCCTATAACTCGAATCCTAGCCCGGTATATCCCATTTTAATTTTACACCATTGTGAACCTTACGCCTTTTTTACTCTCGGATCGAGGTTCTCGGCATTGAAAAATCTTCGAAAACTAAATGACACGTGTATATGTTGAAATTTAAGAGATATGCAGTCAACAAAATCAACGGCAATGGTGAGATATATGCGGATTAGACACAAAAAAAGAAACACTCAACAACTGGCTACAATTTAAGGAATGTGTTTAGTGATGGCATCAAATTCCTAATTGATGGAGAAAGGTCTGGTGGTAAGAAAATCTGCTTCTAGGAGGTTGTCAAGTGTTTTCGCTCGACGATTCCATTCTTGGGTGGTTGGTTTGGCCCTTGTTCCTGTAACTCGAATCCTAGCCCGGTATATCCCATTTTAATGTTACACCATTGTGAACCTTACGCCTTTTTTACTCTCTGATCGAGTTTCTCGGCATTGAAAAATCTTCGTAAACTAAATCACCCATGTATATGTTGACATTTTAGAGATATACAGTCAAGAAAATCAAGGGAAATGGTGATATATATACGGATTAAACACCAAAAAAAACACTCAACAAATGGCTACAATTTAATGAGTGTGTTTAGTGACGGCATCAGATTCCTAATTGATGGAGAAAGGTCTGGTGGCAATAAAAGCTGCTTCTAGGAGGTTGTCAAGTGTTTTCGCTCAACGATTCCATTCTTGGGTGGTTGGTTTGGCCTTTATTCCTGTAACTCGAATCTTAGCCCGGTATATCCTATTTTAATTTTACACCATTGTGAACCTTACGCCTTTTTTACTCTCTGATAGAGGTTCTCGGCATTGAAAAATCTTCGTAAACTAAATCACACGTGTATATGTTGACATTTAAGAGATATACAATTAAGAAAATCAAGGGAAATGGTGATATATATGCGGATTAGACACAAAAAAAAAACACTCAACAAATGGCTACAATTTAAGGAATGTGTTTAGAGACGGCATCAGATTCCTAATTGATGGAAAAAGGTCTGGTGGCAAGAAAAGCTGCTTCTAGGAGGTTGTCAAATGTTTTCGCTCGACGATTCCATTCTTGGGGTGGTTGGTTTGGCCCTTGTTCCTGTAACTCGAATCCTAGCCCGGTATATCCCATTTTAATCTTACACCATTGTGAACCGTACGCCTTTTTTACTCTCTGATCGAGGTTCTTCGTAAACTAAATCACACGTGTATATGTTGACATTTAAGAGATATACAGTCAAGAAAATCAAGGGCAATGGTGATATATATACGGATTAAACACCAAAAAAAAAAACACTCAACAAATGGCTACAGTTTAAGGAGTGTGTTTAGTGACGGCATCAGATTCCTAATTGATGGAGAAAGGTCTGGTGGCAAGAAAAGCTGCTTCTAGGAGGTTGTCAAGTGTTTTCGCTCAACGATTCCATTCTTGGGTGGTTGGTTTGGCCTTTGTTCCTGTAACTCGAATCCTAGCCCGGTATATCCTATTTTAATTTTACACCATTGTGAACCTTACGCCTTTTTTACTCTTTGATAGAGGTTCTCGGCATTGAAAAATCTTCGTAAACTAAATCACACGTGTATATGTTGACATTTAAGAGATATACAGTTAAGAAAATCAAGGGAAATGGTGATATATATGCGGATTAGACACCAAAAAAAAAACACTCAACAAATGGCTACAATTTAAGGAATGTGTTTAGAGACAGCATCAGATTCCTAATTGATTGAGAAAGTTCTGGTGGCAAGAAAAGTTGCTTCTAGGAGGTTGTCAAATGTTTTCGCTCGACGATTCCATTCTTGGGGTGGTTGGTTTGGCCCTTGTTCCTGTAACTCGAATCCTATCCTAGTATATCCCATTTTAGTTTTACACTATTATGAACCTTACGCCTTTTTTACTCTCTTATCGAGGTTCTCGGCATTGAAAAATCTTCGTAAACTAAATCACACGTGTATATGTTGACGTTCACGAGATACACAGTCAAGAAAATCAAGGGCAATGGTGATATATATGCGGATCAGACACCAAAAAAAAAACACTCAACAAATGGCTACAATTTAAGAAATGTGTTTAGTGCTGCTTCTAGGAGGTTGTCAAGTGTTTTCGCTCGACGATTCCATTCTTGGGTGGTTGGTTTGGCCCTTGTTCCTGTAACTCGAATCCTAGCCCGATATAACCCATTTTAATCTTACACCATTGTGAACCGTACGCCTTTTTTACTCTCTGATCGAGGTTCTTCGTAAACTAAATCACACGTGTATATGTTGACATTTAAGAGATATACAGTCAAGAAAATCAAGGGCAATGGAGATATATATGTGGATTAGACACGAAAAAAAAAATCACTCAACAAATGGCTACAATTTAAGGAATGTGTTTAGTGATGGCATCGGATTCCTAATTGATGGAGAAAGGTCTGGTGGCAAGAAAAGCTGCTTCTAGGAGGTTGTCAAGTGTTTTCGCTCGACGATTCCATTCTTGGGTGGTTGGTTTGGACCTTGTTCTAGTAACTCGAATCCTAGCCCGGTATATACAGTTTTAATTTTACACCATTGTGAACCTTACGCCTTTTTTACTCTCTGATAGAGGTTCTCGGCATTGAAAAATCTTCGTAAACTAAATCACACGTGTATATGTTGACATTTAAGAGATATACAGTCAAGAAAATCAAGGGCAATGGTGATATATATGCGGATTGGACACAAAAAAAACACTCAACAAATGGCTACAATTTAAGGAATGTGTTTAATGACAGTATCAGATTCCTAATTGAATGAGAAAGGTATGGTGGCAAGAAAAGCTGCTTCTAGGAGGTTGTCAAATGTTTTCGCTCGACGATTCCATTCTTCGGTTGTTGGTTTGGCCCTTGTTCCTGTAACTCGAATCCTAGCCCGGTATATTCCATTTTAATTTTACACCATTGTGAACCTTACGCCTTTTTTACTCTCTGATCGAGGTTATCGGCATTGAAAAATCTTCGTAAACTAAATCACACGTGTATATGTTGATATTTAAGAGATATAAAGTTAAGAAAATCAAGGGCAATGGTGATATATACGCGGATTAGACACAAAAAAAAAACACTCAACAAATGGCTACAATTTAAGGAATGTGTTTAGTGACGGCATCAGATTCCTAATTGATGGAGAAAGGTCTGGTGGCAAGAAAAGCTGCTTCTAGGAGGTTGTCAAATGTTTTCACTTGACGATTCCATTCTTGGGTGGTTGGTTTGGCCCTTGTTCCTGTAACTCGAATCCTAGCCAGGTATATCCCATTTAAATTTTACACCATTGTGAACCTTACGCCTTTTTTACTCTCTGATAGAGGTTCTCGGCATTGAAAAATATTCGTAAACTAAATCACACGTGTATATGTTGATATTTAAGAGATATACAGTCAAGAAAATCAAGGGCAATGGTGATCTATATGCGGATTAGACACCAAAAAAACACTCAACAAATGGCTACAATTTAAGGAATGTGTTTAGTGACGGCATCAGATTCCTAAATGATGGAGAAAGGTCTGGTGACAAGAAATGCTGCTTCTAGGAGGTTGTCAAATGTTTTCACTTGACGATTCAATTCTTGGGTGGTTGATTTGGCCCTTGTTCCAGTAACTCGAATCCTAGCCAGGTATATCCCATTTTAATTTTACACCATTGTGAACCTTACGCCTTTTTTACTCTCTGATCGAGGTTCTCGGCATTGAAAAATCTTCGTAAACAAAATCACACGTGTATATGTTGATTTTTAAGAGATATACAGTCAAGAAAATCAACGGCAATGGTGATATATATATGCGGATTAGACACACAAAAAAAACACTCAACAAATGGCTACAATTTAAGGAATGTGTTTAGTGACGACATCAGATTCCTAATTGATGGAGAAAGGTCTGGTGGCAAGAAAAGCTGCTTCTAGGAGGTTGTCAAGTGTTTTCGCTCGACGATTCCATTCTTGGGTGGTTGGTTTGGCCCTTGTTCCTGTAACTCGAATCCAAGCCCGGTATATCCCATTTTAATTTTACACCATTGTGAACCTTACGCCTTTTTTACTCTCTGGTTCTCGGCATTGAAAAATCTTCGTAAACTAAATCACAGGAGTATATGTTGACATTTAAGAGATATGCAGTCAAGAAAATCAAGGGCAATAGTGATATATATGCGGATTAGACACCAAAAAAAACACTCAACAAATGGCTACAATTTAAGGAAGGTGTTTAGTGACGACATCAGATTCCTAATTGATGGAGAAAGGTCTGGTGGCAAGAAAAGCTGCTTCTAGGAGGTTGTCAAATGTTTTCACTTGACGATTCCATTCTTGGGTGGTTGGTTTGGCCCTTGTTCCTGTAACTCGAATCCTAGCCCGGTATATCCCTTTTTAATTTTACACCATTGTGAACCTTACGCCTTTTTTACTCTCTGATAGAGGTTCTCGGCATTGAAAAATATTCGTAAACTAAATCACACGTGTATATGTTGATATTTAAGAGATATACAGTCAAGAAAATCAAGGGCAATGGTGATCTATATGCGGATTAGACACCAAAAAAACACTCAACAAATGGCTACAATTTAAGGAATGTGTTTAGTGACGGCATCAGATTCCTAATTGATAGAGAAAGGTCTGGGGACAAGAAATGCTGCTTCTAGGAGGTTGTCAAATGTTTTTCACTTGACGATTCAATTCTTGGGTGGTTGATTTGGCCCTTGTTCCTGTAACTCGAATCCTAGCCAGGTATATCCCATTTTAATTTTACACCATTGTGAACCTTACGCCTTTTTTACTCTCTGATAGAGGTACTCGGCATTGAAAAATCTTCGTAAACTAAATCACACATGTATATGTTGACATTTAAGAGATATACAGTCAAGAAAATCAAGGGCAATGGTGATATATATGTGGACTAGACACCAAAAAAACACTCAACAAATGGCTACAATTTATGGAATGTGTTTAGTGACGGCATCAGATTCCTAATTGATGGAGAAAGGTTTGGTGGCAAGAAAAGCTGCTTCTAGGAGGTTGTCAAGTGTTTTCGCTCGACGATTCCGTTCTTGGGTGGTTGGCTTGGCCCTTGTTCTAGTAACTCGAATCCTAGCCCGGTATATACAGTTTTAATTTTACACCATTGTGAAACTTACGCCTTTTTTACTTTCTGTTAGAGGTTCTCGGCATTGAAAAATCTTCGTAAACTATATCACACGTGTATATGTTGACATTTAAGAGATATACAGTCAAGAAAATCAAGGGCAATGGTGATATATATGCGGATTAGACACCAAAAAAAAACACTCAACAAATTGCTACAATTTAAGGAAGTTGTTTAGTGACAGCATCAGATTCCTAATTGAATGAGAAAGGTCTGGTGGCAATAAAAGCTGCTTCTAGGAGGTTGTCAAATGTTTTCGCTCGACGATTCCATTCTTCGGTGGTTGGTTTGGCCCTTGTTCCTGTAACTCAAATCCTAGCCTGGTATATCCCATTTTAATTTTACACCATTGTGAACCTTACGCCTTTTTTACTCTCTGATCGAGGTTCTCGGAATTGAAAAATCTTCGTAAACTAAATCACACGTGTATATGTTGATATTTAAGAGATATAAAGTTAAGAAAATAAAGGGCAATGGTGATATATACGCGGATTAGACACCAAAAAAAACACTCAACAAATGGCTACAATTTAAGGAATGTGTTTAGTGACGGTATCGGATTCTTAATTGATGGAGAAAGGTCTGGTGGCAAGAAAAGCTGCTTCTAGGAGGTTGTCAAGTGTTTTCGCTGGAAGATTTCATTCTTGGGTGGTTGGTTTGGCCCTTGTTCCTGTAACTCGAATGCTAGCCCGGTATATCCCATTTTAAATTTACACCATTGTGAACCTTACACCTTTTTTACTCTCTGATAGAGGTTCTCGGCATTGAAAAATATTCGTAAACTAAATCACACGTGTATATGTTAACATTTAAGAGATATGCAGTCAACAAAATCAAGGGCAATGGTGATATATATGCAGATTAGACACAAAAAAAACACTCAACAAATGGCTACAACTTAAGGAATGTGTTTAGTGACGGCATCAGATTCCTAATTGATGGAGAAAGGTGTGGTGGCAAGGAAAGCTGCTTCTAGGAGGTTGTCAAGTGTTTTCGCTCGACGATTCCATTCTTGGGTGGTTGGTTTGGCCCTTGTTCCTGTAACTCGAATCCTAGCCCGGTATATCCCATTTTAATTTTACTCCGTTGTGAACCTTACGCCTTTTTTACTCTCTGATAGAGGTTCTCGGCATTGAAAAATCTTCGTAAACTAAATCACACGTGTATATGTTGACATTTAATAGATATACAGTCAAGAAAATCAAGGGCAATGGTGATATATATGCGGATTAGACCCAAAAAAAAACACTCAACAAATGGCTACAATTTAAGGAATGTGTTTAGTGACGGCATCAGATTCCTAATAGATGGAGAAAGGTCTGGTGGCAAGAAAAGCTGCTTCTAGGAGGTTGTCAAGTGTTTTCGCTCGACGATTCCATTCTTGGGTGGTTGGTTTGGCCCTTGTTCCTGTAACTCGAATCCTAGCCCGGTATATCCCATTTTAATTTTACACCATTGTGAACCTTACGCCTTTTTTACTCTTTGATCGAGGTTCTCGTCATTGAAAAATCTTCGTAAACAAAATCACACGTGTATATGTTGATTTTTAAGAGATATACAGTCAAGAAAATCAACGGCAATGGTGATATATATATGCGGATTAGACACATAAAAAAACACTCAACAAATGGCTACAATTTAAAGAATGTGTTTAGTGACGACATCAGATTCCTAATTGATGGAGAAAGGTCTGGTGGCAAGAAAAGCTGCTTCTAGGAGGTTGTCAAGTGTTTTCGCTCGACGATTCCATTCTTGGGTGGTTGGTTTAGCCCTTGTTCCTGTAACTCAAATCCTAGCCCGGTATATCCCTTTTTAATTTTACACCATTGTGAACCTTACGCCTTTTTTACTCTCTGATAGAGGTTCTCGTCATTGAAAAATCTTCGTAAACAAAATCACACGTGTGTATGTTGATATTTAAGAGATATACAGTAAAGAAAATCAAGGGTAATGGTGATATATATATGCGGATTAGACACATAAAAAAACACTCAACAAATGGCTACAATTTAAGGAATGTGTTTAGTGACGACATCAGATTCCTAATTGATGGAGAAAGGTCTGGTGGAAAGAAAAGCTGCTTCTAGGAGGTTGTCAAGTGTTTTCGCTCGACGATTCCATTCTTGGGTGGTTGGTTTGACCCTTGTTCCTGTTACTCGAATCCAAGCCCGATATATCCCATTTTAATTTTACACCATTGTGAACCTTACGCCTTTTTTACTCTCTGGTTCTCGGCATTGAAAAATCTTCGTAAACTAAATCACACGTGTATATGTTGACATTTAAGAGATATGCAGTCAAGAAAATCAAGGGCAATGGTGATATATATGCGGATTAGACACCAAAAAAAAACACTCAACAAATGGCTACAATTTAAGGAATGTGTTTAGTGACGGCATCAGATTCCTAATTGATGGAGAAAGGTCTGGTGGCAAGAAAAGCTGCTTCTAGGAGGTTGTCAAATGTTTTCACTTGACGATTCCATTCTTAGGTGGTTGGTTTGGCCCTTGTTCCTGTAACTCGAATCCTAGCCAGGTATATCCCATTTAAAATTTACACCATTGTGAACCTTACGCTTTTTTTACTCTCTGATAGAGGTTCTCGGCATTGAAAAATATTCGTAAACTAAATCACACGTGTATATGTTGATATTTAAGAGATATACAGTCAAGAAAATCAAGGGCAATGGTGATATATATGCGGATTAGGCACCAAAAAAAACACTCAACAAATGGCTACAATTTAAGGAATGTGTTTAGTGACGGCATCAGATTCCTAATTGATGGGGAAAGGTCTGGTGGCAAGAAATGCTGCTTCTAGGAAGTTGTCAAATGTTTTCACTTGACGATTCCATTCATGGGTGATTGGTTTGGCCCTTGTTCCTGTAACTCGAATCCTAGCCAGGTATATCCCAATATAATTTTACACCATTGTGAACCTTACGCCTTTTTTACTCTCTGATAGAGGTACTCGGCATTGAAAAATCTTCGTAAACTAAATCACACATGTATATGTTGACAATTAAGAGATATACAGTCAAGAAAATCAAGGGCAATGGTGATATATATATGCGGATTAGACACAAAAATAAACACTCAACAAATTACTACAATTTAAGGAATGTGTTAGTGACGGCATCAGATTCCTAATTGATGGAGAAAGGTCTGATGGCAAGAAAAGCTGCTTCTAGGAGGTTGTCAAGTGTTTTCGCTCGACGATTCCATTCTTGGGTGGTTGGTTTGGCCCTTGTTCCTGTAACTCGAATCCTAGCCCGGTATATCCCATTTTAATTTTACACCATTGTGAACCTTACGTCTTTTTTACTCTCTGATCGAGGTTCTCGGCATTGAAAAATCTTCATAAACTAAATCACAGGTGTATATGTTGACATTTTAGAGATATACAGTTAAGAAAATCAAGGGCAATGGTGATATATATGCGGATAGACACAAAAAAAACACCCAACAAATGGCTACAATTTAAGGAATGTGTTTAGTGACGACATCAGATTCCTAATTGATGGAGAAAGGTCTCGTGGAAAGAAAAGCTGCTTCTAGGAGGTTGTCAAGTGTTTTCGCTCGACGATTCCATTCTTGGGTGGTTGGTTTGGCCCTTGTTCCTGTAACTCTAATCCAAGCCCGGTATATCCCATTTTAATTTTACACCATTGTGAACCTTACGCCTTTTTTACTCTTTGGTTCTCGGCATTGAAAAATCTTCGTAAACTAAATCTCACGTGTATATGTTGACATTTAAGAGATATGCAGTCAAGAAAATCAAGGGCAATGGTGATATATATGCGGATTAGACACAAAAAAAACACTCAACAAATGGCTACAATTTAAGGAATGCGTTTATTGACGGCATCAGATTCCTAATTGATGGAGAAAGGTCTGGTGGCAAGAAAAGCTGCTTCTAGGAGGTTGTCAAATGTTTTCACTTGACGATTTCATTCTTGGGTGGTTGGTTTGGCCCTTGTTCCTGTAACTCGAATCCTAGCCAGGTATATCCCATTTAAATTTTACACCATTGTGAACCTTACGCCTTTTTTACTCTTTGATAGAGGTTCTCGGCATTGATAAATATTCGTAAACTAAATCACACGTTTATATGTTGATATTTAAGAGATATACAGTCAAGAAAATCAAGGGCAATGGTGATATATATGCAGATTAGACACCAAAAAAACACTCAACAAATGGCTACAATTTAAGGAATGTGTTTAGTGACGGCATCAGATTCCTAATTGATGGAGAAAGGTGCGGTGGCAAGAAATGCTGCTTCTAGGAGGTTGTCAAGTGTTTTCGCTCGACGATTCCATTCTTGGGTGGTTGGTTTGGCCCTTGTTCCTGTAACTCGAATCCTAGCCCGGTATATCTCATTTTAATTTTACACCATTATGAACCTTACGTCTTTTTTACTCTCTGATCGAGGTTCTCGGCATTGAAAAATCTTCGTAAACTAAATCACACGTGTATATGTTAACATTTAAGAGATATACAGTCAAGAAAATCAGGGGCAATGGTGATATATATGCGGATTAGACACAAAAAAAACACTCAACAAATGTCTACAATTTAAGGAATGTGTTTAGTGACGGCATCAGATTCCTAAGTGATGGAGAAAGGTCTGGTGGCAAAAAAAGCTTCTTCTAGGAGGTTGTCAAGTGTTTTCGCTCGACGATTCCATTCTTGGGTGGTTGGTTTGGCCCTTGTTCGTGTAACTCGAATCCTAGCCAGGTATATCCCATTTTAATTTTACACCATTGTGAACCTTACGCCTTTTTTACTCTCTGATAGAGGTTCTCGGCATTGAAAAATTTTCGTAAACTAAATCACACGTGTGTATGTTGACATTTAAGAGATATACAGTCAAGAAAATCAAGGGCAATGGTGATATATATGCGGATTAGACACAAAAAAAACACTCAACAAATGGCTACAATTTAAGGAATGCGTTTAGTGACGGCATCAGATTCCTAATTGATGGAGAAAGGTCTGGTGGCAAGAAAAGCTGCTTCTAGGAGGTTGTCAAATGTTTTCACTTGACGATTCCATTCTTGGGTGGTTGGTTTGGCCCTTGTTCCTGTAACTCGAATCCTAGCCAGGTATATCCCATTTAAATTTTACACCATTGTGAACCTTACGCCTTTTTTACTCTCTGATAGAGGTTCTCGGCATTGATAAATATTCGTAAACTAAATCACACGTTTATATGTTGATATTTAAGAGATATACAGTCAAGAAAATCAAGGGCAATGGTGATATATATGCAGATTAGACACCAAAAAACACTCAACAAATGGGTACAATTTAAGGAATGTGTTTAGTGACGGCATCAGATTCCTAATTGATGTAGAAAGGTCTGGTGGCAAGAAAAGCTGCTTCTAGGAGGTTGTCATGTGTTTTCGCTCGACGATTCCATTCTTGGGTGGTTGGTTTGGCCCTTGTTCCTGTAACTCTAATCCAAGCCCGGTATATCCCATTTTAATTTTACACCATTGTGAACATTACGCCTTTTTTACTCTTTGGTTCTCGGCAGTGAAAAATCTTCGTAAACTAAATCACACGTGTATATGTTGACATTTAAGAGATATGCAGTCAAGAAAATCAAGGGCAATGGTGATATATATGCGGATTAGACACAAAAAAAAACACTCAACAAATGGCTACAATTTAAGGAATGCGTTTAGTGACGGCATCAGATTCCTAAATGATGGAGAAAGGTCTGGTGGCAAGAAAAGCTGCTTCTAGGAGGTTGTCAAATGTTTTCACTTGACGATTCCATTCTTGGGTGGTTGGTTTGGCCCTTGTTCCTGTAACTCGAATCCTAGCCAGGTATATCCCATTTAAATTTTACACCATTGTGAACCTTACGCCTTTTTTACTCTCTGATAGAGGTTCTCGGCATTGAAAAATATTCGTAAACTAAATCACACGTTTATATGTTGATATTTAAGAGATATACAGTCAAGAAAATCAAGGGCAATGGTGATATATATGCGGATTAGACACCAAAAAAACACTCAACCAATTGCTACAATTTAAGGAATGTGTTTAGTGACGGCATCAGATTCCTAATTGATGGAGAAAGGTGCGGTGGCAAGAAATGCTGCTTCTAGGAGGTTGTCAAGTGTTTTCGCTCGACGATTCCATTCTTGGGTGGTTGGTTTGGCCCTTGTTCCTGTAACTCGAATCCTAGCCAGGTATATCCCATTGTAATTTTACACCATTATGAACCTTACGCCTTTTTTACTCTCTGATAGAGGTACTCGTCATTGAAAAATCTTCGTAAACTAAATCACACATGTATATGTTGACATTTAAGAGATATACAGTCAAGAAAATCAAGGGCAATGGTGATATATATGTGGATTAGACACCAAAAAAAACACTCAACAAATGGCTACAATTTATGGAATGTGTTTAGTGACGGCATCAGATTCCTAATTGATGGAGAATGGTCTGGTGGCAAGAAAAGCTGCTTCTAGGAGGTTGTCAAGTGTTTTCGCTCGACGATTCCATTCTTGGGTGGTTGGTTTGGTCCTTGTTCCTGTAACTCGAATCCTAGCACGGTATATCTCCTTTTAATTTTACACCATTGTTAACCTTACGCCATTTTTACTCTCGGATCAAGGTTCTCGGCATTGAAAAATCTTCGTAAACTAAATCACACGTGTATAAGTTGATATTTAAGAGATATACAGTCAAGAAAATCAAGGGCAAGGGTGATATATATATGCGGATTAGACACCAAAAAAAACACTCAACAAATTGCTACAATTTAAGGAATGTGTTTAGCGACGGCATCAGATTCCTAATTGATGGAGAAAGGTCTGATGGCAAGAAAAGCTGCTTCTAGGAGGTTGTCAAGTGTTTTCGCTCGACGATTCCATTCTTGGGTGGTTGGTTTGGCCCTTGTTCCTGTAACTCGAATCCTAGCCCGGTATATCTCATTTTAATTTTACACCATTGTGAAACTTACGTCTTTTTTACTCTCTGATCGAGGTTCTCGGCATTGAAAAATCTTCGTAAACTAAATCACACATGTATATGTTGACATTTAAGAGATATACAGTCAAGAAAATCAAGGGCAATGGTGATATATATGCGGATTAGACACAAAAAAACACTCAACAAATGGCTACAATTTAAGGAATGTGTTTAGTGACGGTATCAGATTCCTAATTGATGGAGAAAGGTCTGGTGGCAAGAAAAGCTGCTTCTAGGAGGTTGTCAAGTTTTTTCGCTCGATGATTCCATTCTTGGGTGGTTGGTTTGGCCCTTGTTCGTGTAACTCGAATCCTAGCCAGGTATATCCCATTTTAATTTTACACCATTGTGAACCTTACACCTTTTTTACTCTCTGATAGAGGTTCTCGGCATTGAAAAATCTTCGTAAACTAAATCACACGTGTATATGTTGACATTTAAGAGATATACAGTCAAGAAAATCAAGGGCAATGGTGATATATATGCGGATTAGACACCAAAAAAAAAACACTCAACAAATGGCTACAATTTAAGGAATGTGTTTAGTGACGAAATCAGATTCCTAATTGATGTAGAAAGGTCTGGTGGCAAGAAAAACTGCTTCTAGGAGGTTGTCATGTGTTTTCGCTCGACGATTCCATTCTTGGGGGGTTGGTTTGGCCCTTGTTCCTGTAACTCGAATGCTAGCCAGGTATATCCCATTTTAATTTTACAACATTGTGAACCTTACGCCTTTTTTACTCTCTGATCGAGGTTCTCGGCATTGAAAAATCTTCGTAAACTAAATCACACGTTATGTTGATATTTAAGAGATATGCAGTCAAGAAAATCAAGGGCAATGGTGATATATATGCGGATTAGACATTAAAAAAACACTCAACAAATGGCTACAATTTAAGAAATGTGTTTAGTGACGGCATCAGATTCCTAATTGATGGAGAAAGGTCTGGTGGCAAGAAAAGCTGCTTCTAGGAGGTTGTCAAGTGTTTTCGCTCGACGATTCCATTCTTGGGTGGTTGGTTTGGCCCTTGTTCCTGTAACTCAAATCCTAGCCCGGTATATCCCATTTTAATTTTACACCATTGTGAACCTTACGCCTTTTTTACTCTCTGATCGAGGTTCTCGGCATTGAAAAATCTTCGTAAACTAAATCACACGTGTATATGTTGATATTTAAGAGATATACAGTCAAGAAAATCAAGGGCAATGGTGATATATATATGCGGATTAGACACCAAAAAAAAACACTCAACAAATGGCTACAATTTAAGGAATGTGTTTAGTGACGGCATCAGATTCCTAATTGATGGAGAAAGGTCTGGTGGCAAGAAAAGATGCTTCTAGGAAGTTGTCAACTATTTTCGCTCGACGATTCCATTCTTGGGTGGTTGGTTTGGCCCTTATGCCAGTAACTCGAATCCTAGCCCGGTATATCCCATTTTAATTTTACACCATTGTGAACCTTACGCCTTGTTTACTCTCTGATCGAGAGTCTCGGCATTGAAAAATCTTTGTAAACTAAATAACACGTGTATATGTTGATATTTAAGAGATATACAGTCAAGAAAATCAAGAGCAATGGTGATATATATATGCGGATTAGACACCAAAAAAAACACTCAACAAATGGCTACAATTTAAGGAATGTGTTTAGTGACGGCATCAGATTCCTAATTGATGGAGAAAGGTCTGATGGCAAGAAAAGCTGCTTCTAGGAGGTTGTCAAGTGTTTTCGTTAGACGATTCCATTCTTGGGTGGTTGGTTTGGCCCATGTTCCTGTAACTCGAATCCTAGCCCGGTATATCCCATTTTAATTTTATAACATTGTAAACCTTACGTCTTTTTTATTCTCTGATTGAGGTTCTCAGCATTGAAAAATATTCGTAAACTAAATCACACGTGTATATGTTGACATTTAAGAGATATACAGCTAAGAAAATCAAGGGCAATGGTAATATATATAAGCGGATTAGACACCAAAAAAAACACTCAACAAATGGCTACAATTTAAGGAATGTGTTTAGTGACGACATCAGATTCCTAATTGATGGAGAAAGGTGTGGTGGCAAGAAAAGCTGCTTCTAGGAGGTTGTCAAGTGTTTTCGCTCGACGATTCCATTCTTGGGTGGTTGGTTTGGCCCTTGTTCCTGTAACTCGAATGCTAGCCAGGTATATCCCATTTTAATTTTACTACATTGTGAACCTTACGCCTTTTTTACTCTCTGATAGAGGTTCTTGGCATTGAAAAATCTTCGTAAACTAAATCCCACGTTATGTTGATATTTAAGAGATATGCAGTCAAGAAAATCAAGGGCAATGGTGATATATATGCGGATTAGACATTAAAAAAACACTCAACAAATGGCTACAATTTAAGAAATGTGTTTAGTGACGGCATCAGATTCCTAATTGATGGAGAAAGGTCTGGTGGCAAGAAAAGCTGCTTCTAGGAGGTTGTCAAGTGTTTTCGCTCGACGATTCCATTCTTGGGTGGTTGGTTTGGCCCTTGTTCCTGTAACTCAAATCCTAGCCCGGTATATCCCATTTTAATTTTACACCATTGTGAACCTTACGCCTTTTTTACTCTCTGATCGAGGTTCTCGGCATTGAAAAATCTTCGTAAACTAAATCACACGTGTATATGTTGATATTTAAGAGATATACAGTCAAGAAAATCAAGGGCAATGGTGATATATATATGCGGATTAGACACCAAAAAAAAACACTCAACAAATGGCTACAATTTAAGGAATGTGTTTAGTGACGGCATCAGATTCCTAATTGATGGAGAAAGGTCTGGTGGCAAGAAAAGATGCTTCTAGGAAGTTGTCAACTATTTTCGCTCGACGATTCCATTCTTGGGTGGTTGGTTTGGCCCTTATGCCAGTAACTCGAATCCTAGCCCGGTATATCCCATTTTAATTTTACACCATTGTGAACCTTACGCCTTTTTTACTCTCTGATCGAGGTTCTCGGCATTGAAAAATCTTCGTAAACTAAATAACACGTGTATATGTTGATATTTAAGATATATATAGTCAAGAAAATCAAGGGCAATGGATATATATATATTTGCGGATTAGACACAAAAAAAAAAACACTCAACAAATGGCTACAAATTAAGGAATGTGTTTAGTGACGGCATCAGATTCCTAATTGATGGAGAAAGGTCTGATGGCAAGAAAAGCTGCTTCTAGGAGGTTGTCAAGTGTTTTCATTCGACGATTCCATTCTTGGGTGGTTGGTTTGGCCCTTGTTCCTGTAACTCGAATCCTAGCCCGGTATATCCCATTTTAATTTTACACCGTTGTGAACCTTACGCCTTTTTTACTCTCTGATCGAGGTTCTCGGCATTGAAAAATCTTTGTAAACTAAATCACACGTGTATATGTTGATATTTGAGAGTATACAGTCAAGAAAATCAAGGGCAATGGTGATATATATATGCGGATTAGACACCAAAAAAAACACTCAACAAATGGCTACAATTCAAGGAATGTGTTTAGTGACGGCATCAGATTCCTAATTGATGGAGAAGGGTGTGGTGGCAAGAAAAGCTGCTTCTAGGAGGTTGTCAAGTGTTTTCGCTCGACGATTCCATTCTTGGGTGGTTGGTTTGGCCCTTGTTCCTGTAACTCGAATCCTAGCCCGGTATATCCCATTTTAATTTTACACCATTGTGAACCTTACGCCTTTTTTACTCTCTGATCGAGGATCTCGGCAGTGAAAACTCTTCGTAAACTAAATCACACGTGTATAAGTTGATATTTAAGAGATATACAGTCAAGAAAATCAAGGGCAATGGTGATATATATATATATATGCGGATTAGACACCAAAAAAAAAACACTCAACAAATGGCTACAATTTAAGGAATGTGTTTAATGACGGCATCAGATTCCTAATTGATGGAGAAAGGTGTGGTGGCAAGAAAAGCTGCTTCGAGGAGGTTGTCAAGTGTTTTCGCTCGATGATTCCATTCTTGGGTGGTTGGTTTGGCCCTTGTTCCTGTAACTTGAATCCTAGCCCGGTATATCCCATTTTAATTTTACACCATTGTGAACCTTATGCCTTTTTTACTCTCTGATCGAGGTTCTCGGCATTGAAAAATATTCGTAAACTAAATCACACGTGTATATGTTGATATTTAAAAGATATACAGTCAAGAAAATCAAGGGTAATGGTGATATATATATGCAGATTAGACACCAAAAAAAAAACACTCAACAAATGGCAACAATTTAAGGAATGTGTTTAGTGACGGCATCAGATTCCTAATTGATGGAGGAAGGTCTGGTGGCAAGAAAAGCTGCTTCTAGGAGATTGTCAACTGTTTTCGCTCGACGATTCCATTCTTGGGTGGTTGGTTTGGCCCTTTTGCAAGTAACTCTAATCCTAGCCCGGTATATCCCATTTTAATTTTACACCATTGTGAACCTTACGCCTTTTTTACTCTCTGATCGAGGTTCTCGGCATTGAAAAATCTTCGTAAACTAAATAACATGTGTATATGTTGATATTTAAGAGATATACAGTCAAGAAAATCAAGGGCAATGGTGATATATATATATATGCGGATTAGACACCCAAAAAAAAACTCAACAAATGGCTACAATTTAAGGAATGTGTTTAGTGACGGCATCAGATTCCTAATTGATGGAGAAAGGTCTGATGGCAAGAAAAGCTGCGTCTAGGAGGTTGTCCAGTGTTTTCGCTCGACGATTCCATTCTTGGGTGGTTGGTTTGGCCCTTGTTCCTGTAACTCGAATCCTAGCCTGGTATATCCCATTTTAATTTTACACCGTTGTGAACCTTACGCCTTTTTTACTCTCTGATCGAGGTTCTCGGCATTGAAAAATCTTCGTAAACTAAATCACACGTGTATATGTTGATATTTAAGAGTATACAGTCAAGAAAATCAAGGGCAATGGTGATATATATATGCGGATTAGACACCAAAAAAAAACACTCAACAAATGGCTACAATTTAAGGAATGTGTTTAGTGACGGCATCTGATTCCTAATTGATGGAGAAAGATGTGGTGGCATGAAAAGCTGCTTCTAGGAGGTTGTCAAGTGTTTTCGCTAGACGATTCCATTCTTAGGTGGTTGGTTTGGCCCTTGTTCCTGTAACTCGAATCCTAGCCCGATATATCCCATTTTAATTTTACACCATTGTGAACGTTACGCCTTTTTTACTCTCTGATCGAGGTTATCGGCATTGAAAAATCTTCGTAAACTAAATCACACGTGTATATGTTGATATTTAAGAGTATACAGTCAAGAAAATCAAGGGAAATGGGGATATATATATATGCGGATTAGACACAAAAAAAAACACTCAACAAATGGCTACAATTTAAGGAATGTGTTTAGTGACGGCATCAGATTCCTAATTGATGGAGAAAGGTGTGGTGGCAAGAAAAGCTGCTTCTAGGAGGTTGTCAAGTGTTTTCTCTCGACGATTCCATTCTTGGGTGGTTGGTTTGGCCCTTTTTCCTGTAACTCGAATGCTAGCTAGGTATATCCCATTTTAATTTTACACCATTGTGAACCTTACGCCTTTTTTACTCTCTGATAGAGGTACTTGGCATTGAAAAATCTTCGTAAACTAAATCACACGTGTATATGTTGATATTTAAGAGATATGCAGTCAAGAAAATCAAGGGCAATGGTGATATATATGCGGATTAGACAAAAAAAAAACACTCAACAAATGGCTACAATTTAAGAAATGTGTTTAGTGACGGCATCAGATTCCTAATTGATGGAGAAAGGTCTGGTGGCAAGAAAAACTGCTTCTAGGAGGTTGTCAAGTGTTTTCGCTCGACGATTCCATTCTTGGGTGGTTGGTTTGGCTCTTGTTCCTGTAACTCAAATCCTAGCCCGGTATATCCCATTTTAATTTTACACCATTGTGAACCTTACGCCTTTTTTACTCTCTGATAGAGGTTTTCGGCATTGAAAAATCTTCGTAAACTAAATCACACGTGTATATGTTGACATTTAAGAGATATACAGTTAAGAAAATCAAGGGCAATGGTGATATATATATATATGCGGATTAGACACCAAAAAAAAACACTCAACAAATGGCTACAGTTTAAGGAATGTGTTTAGTGACGGTATCAGATTCCTAATTGATGGAGAAAGGTGTGGTGGCAAGAAAAGCTGCTTCTAGGAGGTTGTCAAGTGTTTTAGCTCGACGATTCCATTCTTGGGTGGTTGGTTTGGCCCTCGTTCCTGTAACTCGAATCCAAGCCCGGCATATCCCATTTTAATTTTACACCATTGTGAACCTTACGCCTTTTTTACTCTCCGATCGAGGTTCTCGGCATTGAAAAATCTTCGTAAACTAAATTACACGTGTATATGTTGATATTTAAGAGACATACAGTCAAGAAAATCAAGGGCAATGGTGATATATATAAATATGCGGATTAGACACAAAAAAAACACTCAACAAATGGCTACAATTTAAGGAATGTGTTTAGAGACGGCATCAGATTCCTAATTGATGGAGAAAGGTCTAGTGGCAAGAAAAGCTGCTTCTAGGAGGTTGTCAACTGTTTTTGCTCGACGATTCCATTCTTGGGTGGTTGGTTTGGCCCTTGTGCCAGTAACTCGAATCCTAGCCCGTTATATCCCATTTTAATTTTACACCATTGTGAACCTTACGCCTTTTTTACTCTCTGATCGAAGTTCTCGGCATTGAAAAATCTTCGTAAACTAAATCACACGTGTATATGTTGATATTTAAGAGATATATAGTTATGAAAATCAAGGGCAATGGTGATATATATATATATATATATATATATATATATATATATATATATATATATATATATATATATGCGGATTAGACACAAAAAAAAACACTCAACAAATGGCTACAATTTAAGGAATGTGTTTAGTGACGGCATCAGATTCCTAATTGATGGAGAAAGGTCTGATGGCAAGAAAAGCTGCTTCTAGGAGATTGTCAGGTGTTTTCGCTCGACGATTCCATTCTTGGGTGGTTGGTTTGGCCCTTGTTCCTATAACTCGAATCCTAACCCGGTATATCCCATTTTAATTTTACACCGTTGTGAACCTTACGCCTTTTTTACTCTCTGATCGAGGTTATCGGCATTGAAAAATCTTCGTAAACTAAATCACACGTGTATATGTTGATATTTAAGAGTATACAGTCAAGAAAATCAAGGGCAATGGTGATATATATATGCGGATTAGACACAAAAAAAAAACACTCAACAAATGGCTACAATTTAAGGAATGTGTTTAGTGACGGCATCAGATTCCTAATTGATGGAGAAAGTTGTGGTGGCAAGAAAAGCTGCTTCTAGGAGGTTGTCAAGTGTTTTCGCTCGACGATTCCATTCTTGGGTGGTTGGTTTGGCCCTTGTTCCTGTAACTCGAATCCTAGCCCGGCATATCGCATTTTAATTTTACACCATTGTGAACCGTACGCCTTTTTTACTCTCTGATCGAGGTTCTCGGCATTGAAAAATCTTCGTAAACTAAATTACACGTGTATATGTTGATATTTAAGAGATATACAGTCAAGAAAATCAAGGGCAATGGTGATATATATATATATATGCGAATTAGACACCAAAAAAAAAGACTCAACAAATGGCTACAATTTAAGGAATGTGTTTAGTGACGGCATCAGATTCCTAATTGATGGAGAAAGGTCTGGTGGCAAGAAAAGCTGCTTCTAGGAGGTTGTCAACTGTTTTTGCTCGACGATTCCATTTTTGGGTGGTTGGTTTGGCCCTTGTGCCAGTAACTCGATTCCTAGCCCGGTATATCCCATTTTAATTTTACACCATTGTGAACCTTACGACTTTTTTACTCTCTGATCGAGGTTCTCGGCATTGAAAAATCTTCGTAAACTAAATAACACGTGTATATGTTGATATTTAAGAGTTATACACTCAAGAAAATCAAGGGCAATGGTGATATATATATATATATATATGCGGATTAGACACCAAAAAAAAAACACTCAACAAATGGCTACAATTTAAGGAATGTGTTTAGTGACGGCATCAGATTCCTAATTGATGGAGAAAGGTCTGATGGCAAGAAAAGCTGCTTCTAGGAGGTTGTCAAGTGTTTTCGCTCGACGATTCCATTCTTGGGTGGTTGGTTTGGCCCTTGTTCCTATAACTCGAATCCTAACCCGGTATATCCCATTTTAATTTTACACCGTTGTGAACCTTACGCCTTTTTTACTCTCTGGTCGAGGTTCTCGGCATTGAAAAATCTTCGTAAACTAAATCACACGTGTATATGTTGATATTTAAGAGTATACAGTCAAGAAAATCAAGGGCAATGGTGATATATATATGCGGATTAGACACCAAAAAAAAACACTCAACAAATGGCTACAATTTAAGGAATGTGTTTAGTGATGGCATCAGATTCCTAATTGATGGAGAAAGGTGTGGTGGCAAGAAAAGCTGTGACAATCCGAATATGTAAGGTCAGTGCCTTTAAGCCATGTAATCCCTATTCTCTAATTGTTTCTCTTTTACGCCCCTACGACAATATGAATTGGGATAAAAGTGTGACTTTAATAATCTTGTTAAACATTAAACGAAACAAATCCGGTTTAATGCGTTGGGTGTTAGTGAGTTAGTTTAGTGCCTAGAGTGTGTGGGCCGAAACCTGTATTAAATTACATCAAATGGAACTGGGCCGTACAAGTTGGTTATCTCTTCATCTAATAAACTAAGCCCACTCTTAATTGTTTCAACTCTCCTGGCCGGCCCACCTCAAGTGTTGTTTAGCATATGATGACTTGGAGGTTACGTAGCCTATTATACTAATTATATTACCAATGTTATGAATTAACAAACCCTACCCTATTACAAACGTGACGGCAGAAGCAGGCCTCTCTCTCTCTCTCGCTTTTGATCTAACATCTTGATCAATCATTCATTCGGTTAGTACATGTATTTGATGTGGTTTACGTGTGTGATTAAACTGTTTGCTGATAATAGGTGGGGTCGATTAATATGATTCTGTGTACATAACACTAATTTAGCAAATCATACATGCATGTCTTAATCATTGGCCTGATTAATGTTCAAAACAGAATATATACGTGTGTTGATCAATTATTGGTAGATCATGGTCTAGGGTGGCGAATGTCATGTCCTGGTTGGTGAATAGTTATCATGATTAATAGAATAATTCATGTGCAACCTTTAAGTGGATTAGGTAGTATGTGGTATGGTATGAAAATAAGAATATGATAGTGATATTCCTGATGTAGATGTAATATTAATAATCAGTTGTGCTTTAGGGATTATGATAATCGATATGGTGGGGCATGATTATATGTTGAGTTATTCATTAAAATTGATCACATAATTCCCTTATGATAATGACTGTTAGTTATTATTTTGACTAAACTTGAATAGACAAATAATCCATTAAATCTGTACATGGGCCAATATGCATTAACTGGATCACAAGGGTAATTGGGTGGTACGATTATGGTTGGGCCGGCTGTGGTATTGGGTTGGGTAATTATGAAATAGACCAAATGCAAGTATTAATATAATGTTGTTTGGCTTAAGTGGAAATTGTGAAACATGCAACCTACATACATGATATTTGGATAGTATGATGTAATTCTGTGATGTAGAATACAATGAAAGAGGGCTTGTATGGCGTATGTGATATCACATGTTGATTTATGGGTGTAATACGTGTAATAGATGTGTATTGAGTGAATACGTGAAACTGGTTGTCATTGATAAATTGTGATAGGACGTATTTTAATAATCAGTGTTTTGCTTGGATTACTTGCGTAACTGTTATACGTGCCTTGTATGATGATAATTGATGTGACCTATGTGAAAGCGAACTGTGAAACTGACAAATACCAAACACTCTCTTAGGTCACGAGTATTGAACTAAATAACAAGTCACTTGTCTAAACCGAGCAAACCTAAGGTGAGTTCATTGCACTTCTCTAAGCATGCGTCCCGGTGGTTTTGGAACATCATTACCAATGCTTGGTTAGGGGCATTGGGGTTGGGCACACTCCCAGGTTATATTGGGCACACTCCCAGGTTATATTGGGCACACTCCCACGGTATATATTGGACACACTTCCAATATATAAGACTCTCCTACGATAATAACAATCTCAAAACGAAACAACAAGTTGACTTAACATATATCTGGTAACTACACACGTTAACAAAACCTTGAACTCACCAGCGTCGTCTGACACACTTGTCTGCATGCTTGCAGGTCATTAGGATTCGTGACGTGGACTTGCTATCTGGGAGTGCTGGAGTGGTCATGGATCGAGGCTCTTGGATTAATTCATAAGTGAAACATTGGTTTTGAGCATTTCTTATGAAACAATTGTTAAACGACTTACTATATTCTTCCGCTACTCAACTCTTTGGGATTAACTTTATGTATGACATTTTCTATTGGTAATTCATAACGTGTTTTATTAAAGTATTTATCATTTGTTCAATGTGATTGGTGGCTCGAACTCTGATGAGTAACACGCCTCGCGGAGTTTCCGCATGTGGTATTTTGGGGGTGTTACAGTTGGTATCAGAGCCACTGGTTATAGCGAACTAGGTTTTAAAACGTTTTATAAAACCAGAATATAACCGAATACCTTCGAAGAATCGATCATGACACTCAGCTCCAGATTGCAAGGTTCGTCTTCTGTTTAGTTTATGCATTGCATCCTTAGTAGTCACACACTCATAACTTGCATGAAACGATACATTTGATACTATGGTGACTTGATAGTGCGACACTACTCTCCGACTTATGTAAATCGTAAACTTGTGATATCAATCGTTGTGTTGTGTGAACGGGGGAAACTTCGAGCGCAAGCTAAGAGGCACTGAGATAAGCATGCAAATTGCCTTATTACTATGGGTGCACACTTAGTAATAACGTGGGGTGCATGCAAGTCCCAGTGAGGCTTATCAAGTGTGAGAAGGGTTCTGCCTTATTATGTGTGAACTTGGTAGTTCATAGATATCAACATGATCCTTGATTTCTATCTCGTTTCAATTTCCTAAATCGGTTCATCTCTATCTATAGAATAATGAGTGGACGAGGACACGGACGTGGCAACATTAACATGACTCAGGCTGAGTTGACTGACCTAATCAACACCCGTGTGGCTGAGGCTTTAGCAGCCTCTCAAGCTGGTACGGAATGTACCAAGTACTCTTTACTCTTATATCGCGTACACGTCTTTTCACTCCTATAATGTGTTTCCTTTCATCCTTTAGGTCAGCAAGCGCATCCCCAGAACAATCAGCCCGTCTGTACGTTTAAAACGTTCATGGACTGTAAGCCACAGACCTTCACAGGGACTGAAGGGGCTGTGGGACTCTTGAGATGGTTCGAGAAAGCAGAGTCCGTGTTTGCTATATGTAACTGTCCCGCTGGGGACAGAGTGAAATATGCTGCGGGTACCTTGGCAGATGGTGCCCTAACGTGGTGGAATGCCCAAGTGCAGTTGCTGGGCATCGAGGCAGCGAATGCCACAACTTGGGATGATTTTAAAGAACTGATCGGGGAGGAGTACTGTCCTCGGGATGAGATCCAGAAGTTGGAAAACGAGTATTATGACTTGAAGATGGTAGGATCTGAAGTCGAAGCGTATGTGAAGCGATCGTATGAACTGGCCGACATGTGCCCGAATTTGTCCCGGCCTATGTCTTGGAGGATTGAGTTATTCATCAAGGGGCTGCCTCCGCGTGTGAAGAATTTGGTCACTGCAGCCCATCTCAATGATTTGACACAGATTGTCCGTTTGACCCACAAGATTGTGGATCAAGAGGTAGAGAGTAACTCGTTACCACCGCGTGTTTCAACCACTACTGCTGCTGCACCCACTGCCACTGCATCCGCTAATGATAACAAGCGGAAGTGGAACGATTACGACAAAGCATCCAGTGCGGGTCAGACTCAGAAAAGGCCAGACAACAATGGCAATCGCAGCATCAGCCAGTCGTCTTCTATCAATCGAGGCCAGGGAGGTAGCCAAGGTCAGGGTTCATATGGGGGGAGGAAGCCACGGTGTAACAAGTGTGGATATCATCATTTCGGGCAGTGTGGACGGGTATGTAACAGGTGAGGTAAAGCGGGCCACGAGGCCAAGGATTGTAGGGCCCCACAGCCCAAACACCAGCAGCAACAGAACCAGCAGAATCAGAGACAACAGGGACAACCACCCCAGCAGAACCAGGACTTCAGAAAGGGGTGCTATCAGTGTGGGGACGAGGGTCACTTTAAGCGGGATTGCCCTCAGTTAAATCAAAACGCTAATGACAACAACCGCCCGAATAACAATAACGCTGGGAACAACCACAACAATGGCAACAATGGGGGCAACGTGGCGCGTGGTCGCGGATTTACTATTGGAGCTGGTGAAGCTCGAAACGATGGCAACGTGGTTACTGGTACGTTTTCAGTAAATGGTGTTTATGCTTCTATTTTATTCGATTCAGGTGCCGACTGGAGTTATGTGTCTTTGGAATTCAGTAGACGTCTAGGATTGAGTCCTACGCCTCTTGTTGTTAAGCATATAGTAGAAATAGCAAATGGTAAAACTATCGAAGCGTCACATGTTCTCATGGGTTGCAAATTAGATCTCTTAGGTCAAGTATTTGACATTGACCTACTTCCTGTCACACTCGGGAGCTTCGATGTAGTTGTTGGAATGGATTGGTTATCCAAATATCAGGCGGAAATTCACTGCAAGGAGAAAGTCGTTCGTATTCCCCTTGCCAGTGGTGAATCTCTATCGGTCCAGGGTCATCGTAGCGGCGCCACAGTAGGTATTATCTCAGCCATGAAGGCTCTAAGTTTTCTACGAAAGGGCTATCCTTCCATTCTCGTCCTAGTTACTAATTCTCAGACTAACGAAAGGAAACTCGAAGACCTTCCTATTGTTCGAGAATTTCCTGATGTCTTTCCTGAAGAACTCCTCGGTTTACCTCCACATCGTCAGGTGGAATTTCAGATTGATCTTCAGCCAGGAGCAGCACCGATTGCTCGTGCTCCGTATCGTCTTGCACCAGGAGAGTTGCAAGAATTGTCGAACCAACTTCAGGAATTATTGGACCGAGGTTTCATTCGTCCTAGTTCATCTCCTTGGGGAGCCCCTGTGTTATTTGTAAATAAGAAGGACGGGTCTTTTCGTATGTGTATCGACTATCGTGAGCTCAACAAGGTGATGATCAAGAATCGTTATCCTCTGCCTCGCATCGACGACTTGTTTGACCAGCTACAGGGATCCAGTTTTTACTCCAAGATTGATTTGAGGTCGGGGTATCATCAGGTACGGGTTAGAGAGGAGGATGTACCTCGAACAGCGTTTCGAACGCGGTATGGCCACTATGAGTTCTTGGTTATGCCATTCGGGATGACCAACGTACCAGCGGTTTTCATGGACCTCATGAACCGCGTGTGCAAACCTTACCTTGACGATTTCGTTATCGTTTTTATTGATGACATCTTGATCTACTCCAAGAACAAGGAAGACCACGAGCGCCATCTTCGTCTCATCTTGGAACTTTTGAGGAAGGAACAACTGTATGCAAAGTTTTCTAAGTGTGACTTCTGGATTCGGGAAGTGCATTTCCTCGGGCACATCGTTAACGAAATGGGTATTCATGTGGATCCTGCCAAGATCGATGCTATACGAAATTGGGCGCCACCAAAGAATCCTTCGGAGGTGCGTCAATTTCTTGGTCTTGCGGGGTATTATCGTCGTTTTATTCGGGATTTTTCGAAGATTGCACAGCCTCTCACCGCCTTGACTCAAAAGAAAGTTGTTTATTCTTGGGGATCGAATCAGGAAGAAGCTTTTCAGCTCTTAAAGCAGAAGTTGTGCAGCGCACCGATTTTATCTCTACCAGAGGGTACTAAAGATTTTGTAGTTTATTGCGACGCGTCTATTCAAGGTCTCGGCTGTGTGTTGATGCAGCGAGACAAGGTGATAGCTTATGCATCTCGACAGTTGAAGGTACACGAAAAGAACTACACGATACACGACCTGGAGTTAGGAGCCGTAGTCTTCGCATTGAAAATTTGGAGGCATTACCTGTACGGTACCAAGTGTACCATCTATACCGACCACAGGAGTCTTAAACATATTTTCGACCAGAAGGAGTTGAATATGCGGCAGCGGCGTTGGGTTGAGCTTTTTAATGATTATGAGTGTGCTATCAAGTATCATCCGGGTAAAGCTAATGTTGTAGCTGATGCTCTTAGTCGCAAGGAACCGAAACAGAAGCGTGTTCGTGCCCTACAGCTTACTATTCACTCTAATTTACCTGCCCGGATTCGTTCAGCTCAGATTGAAGCGTTAAACGAAGAAAATATTGAAGCTGAAGGATTACGAGGTCTACATAAGAAGAAGTTTGAGCGACGGTCTGACGATATCTATTACTTCATGGAACGGATATGGGTTCCTTCATTTGGTAATCTTCGAGAACTTGTGATGGACGAAGCACACAAGTCGCGATATTCTATTCATCCAGGGTCTGATAAGATGTACCAGGACCTCAAGGTTTTGTATTGGTGGCCGAACATGAAAGCTATTATTGCCACCTATGTGGGTAAGTGTTTGACCTGTGCTCGGGTCAAGGCCGAGTACCAGAAGCCTTCGGGTCTACTTCAGCAGCCAGAGATACCCATGTGGAAATGGGAACAGATCGCTATGGATTTTGTTACGGGGTTACCTAGAACACAGGCTGGGAACGATACAATATGGGTGATTGTCGACCGTCTCACAAAGTCAGCACATTTCCTAGCAATCAAGGAGACAGATAAGTATTCGCAGCTCGCAGCAGTGTACCTTAAAGAGGTGGTTTCTAGGCACGGGGTGCCGACTTCTATTATCTCTGATCGAGATCCTCGTTTTACTTCGGAGTTATGGCAGGCTATGCATAAGATGTTCGGCTCACGTCTCGATATGAGCACGGCTTATCACCCACAGACAGATGGTCAGAGTGAGCGCACTATTCAGACACTAGAAGACATGCTGCGGGCATGTGCTATTGATTTCGGGAAAGGATGGGAGATGCATTTGCCGTTGGTAGAGTTTTCCTACAATAACAGCTACCACACCAGTATTAAAGCGGCACCATTTGAGGCACTGTACGGGAGGAAGTGTCGTTCACCTCTCTGCTGGGCTGAGGTGGGTGATAGTCAGATCACAGGTCCTGAGATGGTACTCGAAACTTCAGATATGATTGTGAAAATCAGGGAACGTATGGCAGCTGCTCGTGACCGCCAGAAGGCCTATGCTGACGAGCGTGCCAAGGAAGTAGTGTTTGAAGTGAATGACCGCGTCATGCTGAAAGTCTCACCGTGGAAAGGGGTTGTACGCTTTGGGAAGCGTGGCAAGCTGAATCCACGTTATGTTGGGCCGTTTAAAGTTCTTGAGCGTATCGGTAAGGTGGCTTATAGGTTGGAGTTACCTACTGAGCTGGGTAATGTTCACGACGTATTTCATGTATCACAGTTAAAGAAGTGTTATGCTGACGACCCATTAGTGGTACCTTTTCAAGAGTTAAAAATCGACGACAAGTTACAGTTTGTTGAAGAACCCATCGAAATCATGGACCGTGAGGTCAAAGTGCGTAAACACAGTTGTATTCCCATCGTTAGAGTTCGCTGGAACTCAAGACGTGGACCGGAGTTCACGTGGGAGCGCGAGGATCGGATGAAGCTTAAGTATCCTCACCTTTTTCCTAAAGATCAGCCTGAATCTAGTAAAGGTGGTGAATCTCGGGACGAGATTCCTCTTCAAGTTGGGGATGATGTGACACCTGAGCAAAATCCGCAACAATCTTGATTCGTCACTTCACTCCTTTGAGCCTACTTGCCAAATTTCGGGACGAAATTTCTTTCAAGTTGGGGATAATGTGACAATCCGAATATGTAAGGTCAGTGCCTTTAAGCCATGTAATCCCTATTCTCTAATTGTTTCTCTTTTACGCCCCTACGACAATATGAATTGGGATAAAAGTGTGACTTTAATAATCTTGTTAAACATTAAACGAAACAAATCCGGTTTAATGCGTTGGGTGTTAGTGAGTTAGTTTAGTGCCTAGAGTGTGTGGGCCGAAACCTGTATTAAATTACATCAAATGGAACTGGGCCGTACAAGTTGGTTATCTCTTCATCTAATAAACTAAGCCCACTCTTAATTGTTTCAACTCTCCTGGCCGGCCCACCTCAAGTGTTGTTTAGCATATGATGACTTGGAGGTTACGTAGCCTATTATACTAATTATATTACCAATGTTATGAATTAACAAACCCTACCCTATTACAAACGTGACGGCAGAAGCAGGCCTCTCTCTCTCTCTCTCGCTTTTGATCTAACATCTTGATCAATCATTCATTCGGTTAGTACATGTATTTGATGTGGTTTACGTGTGTGATTAAACTGTTTGCTGATAATAGGTGGGGTCGATTAATATGATTCTGTGTACATAACACTAATTTAGCAAATCATACATGCATGTCTTAATCATTGGCCTGATTAATGTTCAAAACAGAATATATACGTGTGTTGATCAATTATTGGTAGATCATGGTCTAGGGTGGCGAATGTCATGTCCTGGTTGGTGAATAGTTATCATGATTAATAGAATAATTCATGTGCAACCTTTAAGTGGATTAGGTAGTATGTGATATGGTATAAAAATAAGAATATGATAGTGATATTCCTGATGTAGATGTAATATTAATAATCAGTTGTGCTTTAGGGATTATGATAATCGATATGGTGGGGCATGATTATATGTTGAGTTATTCATTAAAATTGATCACATAATTCCCTTATGATAATGACTGTTAGTTATTATTTTGACTAAACTTGAGTAGACAAATAATCCATTAAATCTGTACATGGGCCGATATGCATTAACTGGATCACAAGGGTAATTGGGTGGTACGATTATGGTTGGGCCGGCTGTGGTATTGGGTTGGGTAATTATGAAATAGACCAAATGCAAGTATTAATATAATGTTGTTTGGCTTAAGTGGAAATTGTGAAACATGCAACCTACATACATGATATTTCGATAGTATGATGTAATTCTGTGATGTAGAATACAATGAAAGAGGTCTTGTATGGCGTATGTGATATCACATGTTGATTTATGGGTGTAATACGTGTAATAGATGTGTATTGTGTGAGTACGTGAAACTGTTTGCCATTGATAAATCGTGATAGGACGTATTTGAATAATCAGTGTTTTGCTTGGATTACTTGCGTAACTGTTATACGTGCCTTGTATGATGATAATTGATGTGACCTATGTGAAAGCGAACTGAGAAACTGACAAATACCAAACACTCTCTTAGGTCACGAGTATTGAACTAAATAACAAGTCACTTGTCTAAACCGAGCAAACCTAAGGTGAGTTCATTGCACTTCTCTAAGCATGCGTCCCGGTGGTTTTGGAACATCATTACCAATGCTTGGTTAGGGGCATTGGGGTTGGGCACACTCCCAGGTTATATTGGGCACACTCCCAGGTTATATTGGGCACACTCCCACGGTATATATTGGACACACTTCCAATATATAAGACTCTCCTACGATAATAACAATCTCAAAACGAAACAACAAGTTGACTTAACAGATATCTGGTAACTACACACGTTAACAAAACCTTGAACTCACCAGCGTCGTCTGACACACTTGTCTGCATGCTTGCAGGTCATTAGGATTCGTGACGTGGACTTGCTATCTGGGAGTGCTGGAGTGGTCATGGATCGAGGCTCTTGGATTAATTCATAAGTGAAACATTGGTTTTGAACATTTCTTATGAAACAATTGTTAAACGACTTACTATATGCTTCCGCTACTCAACTCTTTGGGATTAACTTTATGTATGACATTTTCTATTGGTAATTCATAACGTGTTTTATTAAAGTATTTATCATTTGTTCAATGTGATTGGTGGCTCGAACTCTGATGAGTAACACGCCTCGCGGAGTTTCCGCATGTGGTATTTTGGGGGTGTTACAAAAGCTGCTTCTAGGAGGTTGTCAAGTGTTTTCGCTCGACGATTGCATTCTTGGGTGGTTGGTTTGGCCCTTGTTCCTGTAACTCGAATCCTAGCCCAGCATATCGCATTTTAATTTTACACCATTGTGAACCTTACGCCTTTTTTACTCTCTGATCGAGGTTCTCGGCATTGAAAAATCTTCGTAAACTAAATTACACGTGTATATGTTGATATTTAAGAGATATACAGTCAAGAAAATCAAGGGCAATGGTGATATATATATATATATGCGAATTAGACACCAAAAAAAAGACTCAACAAATGGCTACAATTTAAGGAATGTGTTTTGTGACGGCATCAGATTCCTAATTGATGGAGAAAGGTCTGGTGGCAAGAAAAGCTGCTTCTAGGAGGTTGTCAACTGTTTTTGCTCGACGATTCCATTTTTGGGTGGTTGGTTTGTCCCTTGTGCCAGTAACTCGAATCCTAGCCCGGTATATCCCATTTTAATTTTACACCATTGTGAACCTTACGACTTTTTTACTCTCTGATCGAGGTTCTCGGCATTGAAAAATCTTCGTAAACTAAATCACACGTGTATATGTTGATATTTAAGAGATATACACTCAAGAAAATCAAGGGCAATGGTGATATATATATATATGCGGATTAGACACCCAAAAAAAACACTCAACAAATGGCTACAATTTAAGGAATGTGTTTAGTGACGGCATCAGATTCCTAATTGATGGAGAAAGGTCTGATGGCAAGAAAAGCTGCTTCTAGGAGGTTGTCAAGTGTTTTCGCTCGACGATTCCATTCTTGGGTGGTTGGTTTGTCCCTTGTTCCTGTAACTCGAATCCTAGCCCGGTATATCCCATTTTAATTTTACACCGTTGTGAACCTTACGCCTTTTTTACTCTCTGATTGAGGTTCTCGGCATTGAAAAATCTTCGTAAACTAAATCAGACGTGTATATGTTGATATTTAAGAGTATACAGTCAAGAAAATCAAGGGCAATGGTGATATATATGCGGATTAGACAAAAAAAAACACTCAACAAATGGCTACAATTTAAGAAATGTGTTTAGTGACGGCATCAGATTCCTAATTGATGGAGAAAGGTCTGGTGGCAAGAAAAGCTGCTTCTAGGAGGTTGTCAAGTGTTTTCGCTCGACGATTCCATTCTTGGGTGGTTGGTTTTGCTCTTGTTCCTGTAACTCAAATCCTAGCCCGGTATATCCCATTTTAATTTTACACCATTGTGAACCTTACGCCTTTTTTACTCTCTGATAGAGGTTTTCGGCATTGAAAAATCTTCGTAAACTAAATCACACGTGTATATGTTGACATTTAAGAGATATACAGTTAAGAAAATCAAGGGCAATGGTGATATATATATATATATATGCGGATTAGACACCAAAAAAAAACACTCAACAAATGGCTACAGTTTAAGGAATGTGTTTAGTGACGGCATCAGATTCCTAATTGATGGAGAAAGGTGTGGTGGCAAGAAAAGCTGCTTCTAGGAGGTTGTCAAGTGTTTTCGCTCGACGATTCCATTCTTGGGTGGTTGGTTTGGCCCTCGTTCCTGTAACTCGAATCCAAGCCCGGCATATCCCATTTTAATTTTACACCATTGTGAACCTTACGTCTTTTTTACTCTCCGATCGAGGTTCTCGGCATTGAAAAATCTTCGTAAACTAAATTACACGTGTATATGTTGATATTTAAGAGATATACAGTCAAGAAAATCAAGGGCAATGGTGATATATATATATATATGCGGATTAGACACAAAAAAAACACTCAACAAATGGCTACAATTTAAGGAATGTGTTTAGTGACGGCATCAGATTCCTAATTGATGGAGAAAGGTCTGGTGGCAAGAAAAGTTGCTTCTAGGAGGTTGTCAACTGTTTTTGCTCGACGATTCCATTCTTGGGTGGTTGGTTTGGCCCTTGTGCCAGTAACTCGAATCCTAGCCCGTTATATCCCATTTTAATTTTACACCATTGTGAACCTTACGCCTTTTTTACTCTCTGATTGAAGTTCTCGGCATTGAAAAATCTTCGTAAACTAAATCACACGTGTATATGTTGATATTTAAGAGATATATAGTCATGAAAATCAAGGGCAATGGTGATATATATATATATATATATATGCGGATTAGACACAAAAAAAAAACACTCAACAAATGGCTACAATTTAAGGAATGTGTTTAGTGACGGCATCAGATTCCTAATTGATGGAGAAAGGTCTGATGGCAAGAAAAGCTGCTTCTAGGAGGTTGTCAAGTGTTTTCGCTCGACGATTCCATTCTTGGGTGGTTGGTTTGGCCCTTGTTCCTATAACTCGAATCCTAACCGGGTATATCCCATTTTAATTTTACACCGTTGTGAACCTTACGCCTTTTTTACTCTCTGATCGAGGTTATCGGCATTGAAAAATCTTCGTAAACTAAATCACACGTGTATATGTTGATATTTAAGAGTATACAGTCAAGAAAATCAAGGGCAATGGTGATATATATATGCGGATTAGACACCAAAAAAAAACACTCAACAAATGGCTACAATTTAAGGAATGTGTTTAGTGACGGCATCAGATTCCTAATTGATGGAGAAAGGTGTGGTGGCAAGAAAAGCTGCTTCTAGGAAGTTGTCAAGTGTTTTCGCTCGACGATTCCATTCTTGGGTGGTTGGTTTGGCCCTTGTTCCTATAACTCGAATCCTAGCCCGGCATATCGCATTTTAATTTTACACCATTGTGAACCTTACGCCTTTTTTACTCTCTGATAGAGGTTCTCGGCATTGAAAAATCTTCGTAAACTAAATTACACGTGTATATGTTGATATTTAAGAGATATATACAGTCAAGAAAATCAAGGGCAATGGTGATATATATATATATGCGAATTAGACACCAAAAAAAAAGACTCAACAAATGGCTACAATTTAAGGAATGTGTTTATTGACGGCATCAGATTCCTAATTGATGGAGAAAGGTCTGGTGGCAAGAAAAGCTGCTTCTAGGAGGTTGTCAACTGTTTTTGCTCGACGATTCCATTTTTGGGTGGTTGGTTTGGCCCTTGTGCCAGTAACTCGAATCCTAGCCCGGTATATCCCATTTTAATTTTACACCATTGTGAACCTTACGACTTTTTTACTCTCTGATCGAGGTTCTCGGCATAGAAAAATCTTCGTAAACTAAATCACACGTGTATATGTTGATATTTAAGAGATATACACTCAAGAAAATCAAGGGCAATGGTGATATATATATATATATATATGCGGATTAGACACCAAAAAAAAACACTCAACAAATGGCTACAATTTAAGGAATGTGTTTAGTGACGGCATCAGATTCCTAATTGATGGAGAAAGGTCTGATGGCAAGAAAAGCTGCTTCTAGGAGGTTGTCAAGTGTTTTCGCTCGACGATTCCATTCTTGGGTGGTTGGTTTGGCCCTTGTTCCTGTAACTCGAATCCTAGCCCGGTATATCCCATTTTAATTTTACACCGTTGTGAACCTTACGCCTTTTTTACTCTCTGATCGAGGTTCTCGGCATTGAAAAATCTTCGTAAACTAAATCAGACGTGTATATGTTGATATTTAAGAGTATACAGTCAAGAAAATCAAGGGCAATGGTGATATATATATGCGGATTAGACAAAAAAAAACACTCAACAAATGGCTACAATTTAAGGAATGTGGTTAGTGACGGCATCAGATTCCTAATTGATGGAGAAAGGTGTGGCGGCAAGAAAAGCTGCTTCTAGGAGGTTGTCAAGTATTTTTGCTCGACGATTCCATTCTTGGGTGGTTAGTTTGGCCCTTGTTTGTGTAACTCGAATCCTAGCCCGGTATATCCCATTTTAATTTTACACCATTGTGAACCTTACACCTTTTTTACTCTCTGATCGAGGTTCTCGGCATTGAAAAATCTTCGTAAACTAAATCACACGTGTATATGTTGATATTTAAGAGTATACAGTCAGGAAATTCAAGGGCAATGGTGATATATATATGCGGATTAGACACCCAAAAAAAAAACACTCAACAAATTGCTACAATTTAAGGAATGTGGTTAGTGACGGCATCAGATTCCTAATTGATGGAGAGAGGTCTGATGGCAAGAAAAGCAGCTTCTATGAGGTTGTCAAGTGTTTTCGCTCGACGATTCCATTCTTGGGTGGTTGGTTTGGCCCTTGTTCCTGTAACTCGAATCCTAGCCCGGTATATCTCATTTTAATTTTACACCGTTGTGAACCTTACGCCTTTTTTACTCTCTGATCGAGGTTCTCGGCATTGAAAAATCTTCGTAAACTAAATCACACGTGTATATGTTTATAATTAAGAGTATACAGTCAAGAAAATCAAGGGCAATGGTGATATATATATAGGCGGATTAGACACCAAAAAAAAACACTCAACAAATGGCTACAATTTAAGGAATGTGTTTAGTGACGGCATGAGATACCTAATTGATGGAGAAAGGTGTGGTGGCAAGAAAAGCTGCTTCTAGGAGGTTGTCAAGTGTTTTCGCTCGACGATTCCATTCTTGGGTGGTTGGTTTGGACCTTGTTCCTGTAACTCGAATCCTAGCCCGGTATATCCCATTTTAATTTTACACCATTGTGAACCTTACGCCTTTTTTACTCTCTGATCGACGTTCTCGGCAGTGAAAAATCTTCGTAAACTAAATCACACGTGTATAAGTTGATATTTAAGAGATATACAGTCAAGAAAATCAAGGGCAATGGTGATATATATATATATATGCGGATTAGACACCAAAAAAAAAACACTCAACAAATGGCTACAATTTAAGGAATGTGTTTAGTGACTGCATCAGATTCCTAATTGATGGAGAAAGGTCTGGTGGCAAGAAAAGCTGCTTCTAGGAGGTTGTCAACTGTTTTCGCTCGACGATTCCATTCTTGGGTGGTTGGTTTGGCCCTTGTTCCTGTAACTCGAATCCTATCCCGATATATCCCATTTTAGTTTTACACCATTGTGAACCTTATGCCTTTTTTACTCTCTGATCGAGGTTCTCGGCATTTAAAAATCTTCATAAACTAAATAACACGTGTATATGTTGATATTTAAGAGATATACAGTCAAGAAAATCAAGGGCAATGGTGATATATATATATATATGCGGATTAGACACAAAAAAAAACACTCAACAAATGGCTACAATTTAAGGAATGTGTTTAGTGACGGCATCAGATTCCTAATTGATGGAGAAAGGTCTGATGGCAAGAAAAGCTGCTTCTAGGAGGTTGTCAAGTGTTTTTGCTCGACGATTCCATTCTTGGGTGGTTGGTTTGGCCCTTGTTCCTGTAACTCGAATCCTAGCCCGGTACATCCCATTTTAATTTTACACCATTGTGAACCTTACGTCTTGTTTACTCTCTGATCGAGGTTCTCGGCATTGAAAAATCTTCGTAAACAAAATCGCACGTGTATATGTTGACATTTTAGACATATGTAGTCAAGAAAATCAAGGGCAATGGTAATATATATAACCGGATTAGACACCAAAAAAAAAACACTCAACAAATGGCTACAATTTAAGGAATGTGTTTAGTGACGGCATCAGATTCCTAATTGATGGAGAAAGGTGTGGTGGCAAGAAAAGCTGCTTCTAGGAGGTTGTCAAGTGTTTTCGCTCGACGATTCCATTCTTGGGTGGTTGGTTTGGCCCTTGTTCCTGTAACTCGAATGCTAGCCAGGTATATCCCATTTTAATTTTACACCATTGTGAACCTTACGCATTTTTTACTCTCTGATAGAGGTTCTTGGAATTGAAAAATTTTCGTAAACTAAATCACACGTGTATATGTTGATATTTTGGAGATATGCAGTCAAGAAAATCAAGGCCAATGGTGATATATATGCGGATTAGACACAAAAAAAATACTCAACAAATGGCTACAATTTAAGGAATGTGTTTAGTGACGGCATCAGATTCCTAATTGATGGAGAAATGTCTGGTGGCAAGAAAAGCTGCTTCTAGGAGGTTGTCAAGTGTTTTCGCTCGACGATTCCATTCTTGGGTGGTTGGTTTGGCCCTTGTTCCTGTAACTCAAACCCTAGCCCGGTATATCCCATTTTAATTTTACACCATTGTGAACCTTACGCCTTTTTTACTCTCTGATCGAGGTTCTCGGCATTGAAAAATCTTCGTAAACTAAATCACAGGTGTATATGTTGACATTTAAGAGATATACACTCAAGAAAATCAAGGGCAATGGTGATATATAGATGCGGATTAGACACCAAAAAAAACACTCAACAAATGGCTACAATTTAAGGAATGTGTTTAGTGACGGCATCAGATTCCTAATTGATGGAGAAAGGTGTGGTGGCAAGAAAAGCTGCTTCTAGGAGGTTGTCAAGTGTTTTCACTCGACGATTCCATTCTTGGGTGGTCGGTTTGGCCCTTGTTCCTGTAACTCGAATCCTAGCCCGGTATATCCCATTTTAATTTTACACCATTGTGAACCTTACGCCTTTTTTACTCTCTGATCAAGGTTCTCGGCATTGAAAAATCTTCGTAAACTAAATAACACGTGTATATGTTGACATTTAAGAGATATACAGTCAAGAAAATCAAGGGCAATGGTGATATATATGCGGATTAGACTCCAAAAAAAAAACTTAACAAATGGCTACAATTTAAGGAATATGTTTAGTGACGGCATCAGATTCCTAATTGATGGAGAAAGGTCAAGTGGTAAGAAAAACTACTTATAGGAGGTTGTCAAGTGTTTTCGATCGACGATTCCATTCTTGGGTGGTTGGTTTGGCCCTTGGTCCTGTAACTCGAATCCTAGCCCGGTATATCCCATTTTAATTTTACACCATTGTGAACCTTACGCCTTTTTTACTCTCTGATCGAGGTTCTCGGCATTGAAAAATCTTCGTAAACTAAATCAGACGTGTATATGTTGACATTTAAGAGATATACAGTCAAGAAAATCAAGGGCAATGGTGATATATATGCGGATTAGACACAAAAAAAACACTCAACAAATGGCTCCAATTTTAGGAATGTGTTTAGTGACGGCATCAGATTCCTAATTGATGGAGAAAGGTCTGGTGGTAAGAAAAGCTGCTTCTAGGAGGTTGTCAAGTGTTTTCGCTCGACGATTCCATTCTTGGGTGGTTGGTTTGGCCCTTGGTCCTGTAACTCGAATCTTAGCCTGGTATATCCCATTTTTATTTTACACCATTGTGAACCTTACGGCTTTTTTACTCTCTGATCGAGGTTCTCGGCATTGAAAAATCTCGTAAACTAAATCACACGTGTATATGTTGACATTTAAGAGATATACAGTCAAGAAAATTAAGGGCAATGGTGATATATATGGGGATTAGACACACCAAAAAAAACACTCAACAAATGGCTACAATTTAAGGAATGTGTTTAGTGACGGCATCAGATTCCTAATTGATGGAGAAAGGTCTGGTGGCAAGAAAAGCTGCTTCTAGGAGGTTGTGAAGTGTTTTCGCTTGACGATTCCATTCTTGGGTGGTTGGGTTGGCCCTTGTTGCTGTAACTCGAATCCTAGCCCGGTATATCCCATTTTAATTTTACACCGTTGTGAACCTTACGCCTTTTTTACTCTCTGATCGAGGTTCTCAGCATTGAAAAATCTTCGTAAACTAAATCACACGTGTATATGTTGATATTTAAGAGATATACAGTCAAGAAAATCAAGGGCAATGGTGATATATATGGGGATTAGACACAAAAAAAAACACTCAACAAATGGCTACAATTTAAGGAATGTGTTTAGTGACGGTATCAGATTCCTAATTGATGGAGAAAGGTCTGGTGGTAAGAAAAGCTGCTTCTAGGAGGTTGTCAAGTGTTTTCGCTCGACGATTCCATTCTTGGGTGGTGCGTTTGGCCCTTGTTCCTGTAACTCGAATCCTAGCCCGGTATATCCCATTTTAATTTTACACCATTGTGAACCTTACGCCTTTTTTACTCTCTGATCGAGGTTCTCGGCAGTGAAAAATCTTTGTAAACTAAATCACACGTGTATAAGTTGATATTTAAGAGATATACAGTCAAGAAAATCAAGGGCAATGGTGATATATATGCGGATTAGACACCAAAAAAAACACTCAACAAATGGCTACAATTTAAGTAATGTGTTTAGTGATGGCATCATTTTCCTAATTGATGGAGAAAGGTCTGGTGGCAAGAAAAGCTGCTTCTAGGAGGTTGTCAAGTGTTTTCGCTTGACGATTCCATTCTTGGGTGGTTGGTTTGGACCTTGTTCCTGTAACTCGAATCCTAGCCTGGTATATCCCATTTTAATTTTACACCATTGTGAACCTTACGCCTTTTTTACTCTCTGATCGAGGTTGTCGGCATTGAAAAATCTCGTAAACTAAATCACACATGTATATGTTGACATTTAAGAGATATACAGTCAAGAAAATCAAGGGCAATGGTGATATATATGGGGATTAGACACCAAAAAAATCACTCAACAAATGGCTTCGATTTAAGGAATATGCTTTGTGACGGCATCAGATTCCTAATTGATGGAGAAAGGTCTGGTGGCAAGAAAAGCTGCTTCTAGGAGGTTGTCAAGTGTTTTCGCTCGACGATTCCATTCTTGGGTGGTTGGTTTGGCCCTTGTTCCTGTAACTCGAATCCTAGCCCGGTATATCCCATTTTAATTTTACACCATTGTGAACCTTACGCCTTTTTTACTCTCTGATCGAGGTTCTCGGCATTGAAAAATCTTCGTAAACTAAATAACACGTGTATATGTTGATATTTAAGAGATATACAGTCAATAAAATCAAGGGCAATGGTGATATATATGCGGATTAGACACCAAAAAAAACACTCAACAAATGGCTACAATTTAAGGAATGTGTTTAGTGACGGCATCAGATTCCTAATTGATGGAGAAAGGTCTGGTGGCAAGAAAAGCTGCTTCTAGGAGGTTGTCAAGTGTTTTCGCTCGACGATTCCATTCTTGGGTGGTTGGTTTGGCCCTTGTTCCTGTAACTCGAATCCTAGCACGGTGTTAGGCCCTATAGGTTTATGGATTAGTAGATTAATTGCTTAATGGATCAAGTTCTAGAAGTGGGGGTATTAGAGTGGGCTTTGGGGTAATAATGGGCCTAGGGTTTTGGGGGAAACCCCTTACTATAAATAGGAAAATGATAATTAGGGGCTAAGGTTGGTTGGTTCATTGGTTTTAGAAACTTGTATTAGACAATTCCCATTGTATGCAAGTTTAAGCCTTTGAATATTCAAATCTTCATATTGTTCTTGATTATTTCTTGAAGATCATCAAGTTTGGATTCCGCCCATCCTTGGTGATTGTTTGATATCGTTGTTTGATCCGTATTTTCGGGACTTACAATTGGTATCAGAGCCAATTTGATATCAAACACTCAAGAAATATTTGAATTTTGGTTGAAGATCTTCATCGTGTTCTTCGGGTTTTTCATTGTGTTCTTCGCATTCTTCAAAAAATCTCCATGTTTTGGTTGCTGATCTTCTGTTAGAAAGTGTTAAAGAATTTTTAATATCCTGTCCACATCAACTTTTGTTTTTACTCATCATAAAAAATCTTTCATATACGGTATATCATCTTCCAACATCATCAATTCATTATCTGACATTCTCCGACATCATCATTTCATCGTACATTATTATCCCATTATTTGCTTACATCATCAGCTTCATCATTTTATTAAACAATACCATCCGACATCGATTCGAGATTATCCGAAACAGTTTATCATTTCATCCGGAATCATATCATCTAATCCGGAATCATTCGAAATCAACGTTTTCATCCGTAATACATCTTCAATTCCATCCGGAATCATATCCGAAATCATCCGGAATCGTCACTACGAAACCTTCATTCATCAAACCTTCCGTCCGTGATCGTTTCGTTTTCATCCGGAATAAATATATCCAGGAAGACAAGCAGAGGAGTCAGAATCACGCAAACACATCGTCATCTACGTCTAACTGTCAGAAGGTCATTGGTACTTCGCCATTTGCTACTAATCCCAACGCTGCTCAGATTCCCTCACCTTCACCCGTGGCAACTTCATCATCTGATGTGAAGAGCCCACAATCAACAGGATCTCATCCCGATGAGGTGGCCAAACCAGCACCCCAGGCCCAAGTTGAATAACCGAAATCATCTTCTGATGTGAAGAGCCCACAATCAACAGGATCTCATCCCGATGAGGTGGCCAAACCAGCACCCCAAGCCCAAGTTGAAGAACCGAAATCTCTCTCTGAAACGTTAAATTCTCTGTTGTGTACAGAGCACTGTAGAAAGAAAGTTGCACTTCTGAGATCACAAAACTCAGCATTGATCACGGATTATAACAGTGTCATGGGAAAGTACATCAGTCTTCGAGAGAATAATAAGATTCTCTATGAAAAGATTGAAGCACTTTAGAAGGACATAGCTCAACTTCACAGAGACGTGAATCAACAGCAATGTTGGGTTCACGACTACAAACATAGACTCACAGTTAAAACTCTTGAATGTGACTCTGTGAAGGGTGAGCTAGAGCTCCTCACTGGAAAGTATAAACAAAATGAGTTAAACATCAAAAAGTTTGATACTTCCAGTGACACTGTTCGTAATCTATGCAATGTGCAACTGGCATTCAAAGACAACAAGGGTAAGGGTTTGGGCTACAAACAAGCTCCGCCACCATACAATCATAATTATTCTAGATTGCCATTCACTGAGCAGGAAATGGAAAATTATGACACTATGATGTATGGCAAACCTAGTGACTATGTTCCATGGGAGCCCTTCAGACCAAAGAATGCCAAACCAGCTGATTTTCAAAAACCAATGAATTTTGTTAAAAATGCGGATAAAAATTGCTCAAACGAATCAGCTGGCGAATCTGAAAAGGAAAATGAACCAGAGAATGAAACAGAACCAGTGAAAACATACGCAAATGAGCCACAAGAAATTTTGTCTAATTCTGATTGTGATTCTGTAGAAAATAATAACTGTTCTAGTTCATGTGCAGAATCAATGACAGTTGAAGAGCAGTCTGCAGTGGATGATGAACCACATTCAATCGTTGCTGATGTTGCTGATGATTCGGATGCTACCAAACCTGATCATTATGCTTGGAACTGTGTTATGTCTTGGTATGCTGAGAGTCGGGGTATTCCAATTAAAACTGATAATTCAGGTGTTGTGATTTTAGATTATGATCGTGACGAAAATGCTTTAACAGGGAAATCTGATGTATCGACTGATAAACTTGAAACACCTGTTTCAAGTGACTCAAAAATGTGTTCTGGTGATTCAGACAACTATTCTAGTATGCCTGAAGCATCAACCGATACATCAGAAACTCATGAACAAGAGAAAAATGAGAAAATTGATATGTTTGATTGTGTTAGTAAAGAAGTCGATGAGCAGGGATCATCTGATGAATCTGACATTCAAGTTGCGGATTCTGGTACATCAGATAATGATTGTAGCGCTTCTGAGAATTCTGAATGTGACAAACACTTAGAATCAAGTAGTGCAACGCCCGAAGAGAGCCAAACAGTTTCAAACATAGACTGCTCTTCGTGTGAGACACCAGAATCAGCTGATGTCAAGGACTCAGAGGTTGATGATTCTGAAGAACAGATATCCGTAGAATCCAATTCTGAAGAAACTCATGAGATCTCGAAGCCTGAAGAGAAGGAATCCATGGAAATCAATTCAATAGTTGAATCAGCTGATGAAACTGAAGAGGAAATTTTTGTGGAAGTCTTCTCTAATGAAACTCCTGAAAACATAGTTTCTGAGGAAAAGGAATCTGTGGAAGTCAATTCAACAGATAATTCAACTCTCGACCCCAAAGGATTAGATTCGGTAGAGAGTGTTTCACACGAGACAAAATCTATTGAATCTGCCCCTTCAAAGAAGAAACGATCACGTAAAAACAGAAGACCACGGAAAAAGAAAGTTCAAAAGGAAAACCTGACTCTCAAGCAAACTGAACCTAAGCTGAAGGGTAAGGTGGTCGATACTTACTCTCATGCTGACAACCGTGAGCAAGGTTCATCCAAAATCAAGATCAATCATGAACAAAAGAAATCAGCACCAAAAGAAAAGAAGAGACTTGCTCAGTTCTCGAGAATAACACAAGCAGAACTAAATGTCTTTTTCTCGAAAAGGCAAACGTGTTTTAATTGTGGAGTTCCGGGACACATTGCAAGAAATTGTGTTCATCGTCCTTACCACCATGGGAACATGTATCATCAGAAGGCTATGCACTCTCACTTTACCAAAAATGGTCCTCCCAAAGCAAGGCCTTCTGACAGAGACTGGAATCTTGCAAAATGGGAAAATCAAAAATTTTCAAATGTAAACAGGTTTCAAAGAAACACAAAAATTTTCTTATCAAATGGAAGTGTTTCAGACACCAAAAATTGGAAACCTAAAACTCCTGTTGGATTCCAGTCTCCGTGTTCACAGCCATCAACATCTGCTTCGTCGCCAAAAACAGCAAGCGATGTTAAGAATTATATGATCTTTCGTGTGGTTTCATACACTGATAGCGATGGTCAACTCAGGTCAACAATGGCCTGGGTTCCAGTTTCTAATTGATACCGCTAAGTGTGCAGGAACAGCTATGGAGGGCGATCGTTAGACCTTGGTTTATCGATAGTAGTTGTTCCAGACACGTGACAGAAGACTTATCCGAGTTGAATAACAAAAAAAGGTATTCGACGGTGGATTTGTCAGCTTCGCGGGAGGGGAAACTGGAAGAATTACCATGAAGGGCACTGTCAGAAACGGGGTTCTCACCTTCTCAGACGTCAATTATGTCCCTGATCTGAAGCACAACCTTTTGAGCGTATCTCCGATGTGCAACAAAAGAATGGAGGTTCTCTTCACCAAGAGTGGCTCGAAACTTCATTCTTCGACTGTTCAGAAGCCGATTTCTGAACCTGCTATAGCTATCCCTGATGGTGCAGTCCGTAAAACTGAAGTCTTCTCAGGACTCTCAAACATTCAAGGAACTTCTCTGTTTCTGGAGAGCAATTCCCTCAGATTGCACTGTAGATCCACCGGTGATCAACAACACTATTGCACCAAATGAGGGGGAGCAATTTGGATTATGATGAGGTACACGCACCGATGGCACGTCTGGAGGCCATTCGTATTTTCGTATGATGAGAAAGAAGTTCGAAATGTGCTCGTTGATGAGAAGTGAAAATGTTTCTGGGCTTGCAAGTTCATCAAAACAGGGATATGAAGTGTGCATCAGCTGGATTCCAAATCTTGGGGACAGTCTCATCTCATGGCAGTACAAGAAGCAAAAGCTCACTTTTGCAGCGGAAGCAAAGTGTGTTACAGCATCTGCTGCTTGCTGCTCTCAGGTTCTTTGGATACAACACCAGCTCAAGGATTACGGTTTGACTTATCTAAACTCTACTACTTATTTTGATAATGATGCCGTTATCCAGATTATCAAAAACCCTGTCTTTCACTCTAAAACCAAGCACATTGATATTAAGGTGCACTTTATTCAAGATTGCTATGACAGAGGATTGTTTAAACTTAAACGGATCAACACTGATACTAATTCAGCCGATCTTTTTTACAAAACCTGTCAGCATCTCGTGATTCAATGTGCTTGTGTATCTTTTGAAAATGACACGTCTCACCGACTGAGCAACGACAAAAAAAAAAAAAAAAAAAAACCTCGGGTTTCTATACCTATGTAAATAAATAAGTAAATTTGCGCATAAAGTGTGATGCACAAATTTAGGGGGGGAGAGGGACATATATGTACATATGCATAGTTTGAGGGGGAGAAAAAAAAAACATATATGTACATACGCATCGTTTGAGGGGGAGAAATAGTTGCCTGGGAAATGAAATGAATTTTCGTGTTAAAGAACTTGATTAACACATGTAAGGTTTGAAGCTGAACAGGCTAGGATCCATTGCGATGTGTTGATAGGTCTGCCGCTCGAAAAGCAAAAGAAGCAAAAGTGATACAAACATAATGGACTGGACATCTCGTGGGTAACAGACCAACGGTGTATGATTTCATGGTCTTAAATCCTGCGTTGATAGATAGCCAACATCTGAAGTTTCGGGTCTTTATGTTGATGATTCATCCAGGATATCAGGGCTGTCCCTCTGCTGTACGAAAGTACTGACCTGGACACAGTCAGGATATCTTGCTAAAAGAGCCCTTGTCAGATTTTCCTTGGTCTCTCTGCTGTACGGAAGTACTGACCTGTTCACCAGGAAGTCTGGCATTGTAAAAAATATAACAATATATAAAAAAAATAGAATAAAAGGGCTCTCGTCAGATCTTCCTTGGTCTCTCTGCTGTACGGAAGTACTGACCTGTTCACCAGGAAGTCTGGCGTTAAAAAAATCAAAAATATAATAAAAGGATGATCTCAGTATACTCACCTGCTACGATGAACTGTTGTGCTTACCTTGATCGTGGGGGTATGCCTTGGAATGGGACACACAGATGTCACAGTATAAACCTACCTAAAAGCGTATCACAAAGCAAAAAGTTGAAGTTTGAGCGGTGGATTTAAGAGGACAAGCATATCAACAATTGCGTGGACCAGCCTGAGTAAACGAAGAGCTGAAAAGTGTCCCTTAATCAGTTCGAGAACGATTTTGATCCCATGGCAAGTTCTCCCTATATTACTCCTCCATTAGTTTTGTATTATTAATTTGTTTTGTTTTGATTATTTCTAAGCTCAAAAAGGTTGCTCGGTTGGTTGGATCGTGGCTTTTGAGAAAGATGTTTTCTGTCTTGAAAAGGAAAATCATTAAAGTAATAGTCTGGCCCACTGTTTCGGATTAGGGCCCACTATCGTGGATAACGCGAATCAGATCCGGCTCATTGCTCTCAAATGTAATTCGGACCATTGTTCCGAGTTGGGGCTTGGCTGTTTGATCTCAGGCCCAATCCGAAACTCTATAAATTGTCAAACATTTCTCATACGAGTCGCATATTCGGACTAATCTCATCTCCTAATTATTTCGGAACCTCTCATCATCTTCGCGGATCACTAATTCGAATTACGAGGTTTGCAGGTTCCTATAATTTTCAAACCAAAGCCTTTGAATGCCACAATTGCCGAAGAGCATGACGTGCAACAGACACTTGCTGATGAGAAAGCTGAGATAGAAACAGAAATTCTAGATTCATACGAAGATGAATCTGACGAAGACAGTGATGTGGAAGCATTTGTCTCTAAGAATGTTGAGGAACTCGTTCGAGAATCAACGTAAATGACGACTGAAAACTTTCAAGCCCTGATCGTGTCTTTGAAGGATAGTGTCGGAAACCCTCCTTCCGTATCTGTTCCTGAGATTGAAGATAATTTGACAGATGATGCTGAACAATCATCCAACAAGAAACGAAGAACTGAAACAACTCCTGATTTTCATTCTACTAGCCCAAGCTCAGAACCAGAGCCTACTATGCCCACTGATCCACAAGTCACTGCTGCTACTCAAGAAACAAGCAAGCAAGATCTCGATTTTGATTTAAAATTCGATTTCGATCTCGATCTGCCTGAAACAACTCATTTGCAACCAGAAAGCTCAAGCGGCATCAGGTTCAATGTAGAAAGTTCCAGTGGTGTCAGTTTCTCCGAGCATGATGAAGCAGCCATGCGTTTCGCCGCGAGCAAGATGAAATTTGTTGAAGAAAGAGATAGTGATGATGATACAGCTGTTGATGTAGCGAATTTGTAGCGAAGAATGATTGTGTTGGAACAAGATGCTGCCCTGAAAGAAGCTCAGATCTCATCTTTGCAAGCTCAAAAATCAAGCAAAGATCAGACGATCGAACAACTACAAAGTGATGTGGGTATGCTGATATTTGTTGAAAGCTAAGCTGAAAAGGAAGTTCCAGAATCGTGTGTTTGCTGATCCGGCTCCGTTGCCTGGTGGTCCTCTTGACGGATTCAACAACTAATCCAGTAAACCTAGGGGGAGATTGTTAGGCCCTATAGGTTTATGGATTAGTAGATTAATTGCTTAATGGATCAAGTTCTAGAAGTGGGGGTATTAGAGTGGGCTTTGGGGTAATAATGGGCCTAGGGTTTTGGGGGAAACCCCTTACTATAAATAGGAAAATGATAATTAGGGGCTAAGGTTGGTTGGTTCATTGGTTTTAGAAACTTGTATTAGACAATTCCCATTGTATGCAAGTTTAAGCCTTTGAATATTCAAATCTTCATATTGTTCTTGATTATTTCTTGAAGATCATCAAGTTTGGATTCCGCCCATCCTTGGTGATTGTTTGATATCGTTGTTTGATCTGTATTTTCGGGACTTACACACGGTATATCCCATTTTAATTTTACACCATTGTGAACCTTACGCCTTTTTTACTCCCTGATCGAGGTTCTCGGCATTGAAAAATCTTCATAAACTAAATCACACGTGTATATGTTGACATTTAAGAGATATATAGTCAAGAAAATCAAGGGCAATGGTGATATATATGCGGATTAGACTCCAAAAAAAACACTCAACAAACGGCTACAATTTAAGGAATGTGTTTAGTGACGGCATCAGATTCCTAATTGATGGAGAAAGGTCAAGTGGTAAGAAAAACTACTTATAGGAGGTTGTCAAGTGTTTTCGATCGACGATTCCATTCTTGGGTGGTTGGTTTGGCCCTTGGTCCTGTAACTCGAATCCTAGCCCGGTATATCCCAGTTTAATTTTACACCATTGTGAACCTTACGCCTTTTTTACTCTCTGATCGAGGTTCTCGGCATTGAAAAATCTTCGTAAACTAAATCACACGTGTATATGTTGACATTTAAGAGATATACAGTCAAGAAAATCAAGGGCAATGGTGATATATATGCGGATTAGACACAAAAAAAACACTCAACAAATGGCTCCAATTTTAGGAATGTGTTTAGTGACGGCATCAGATTCCTAATTGATGGAGAAAGGTCTGGTGGTAAGAAAAGCTGCTTCTAGGAGGTTGTCAAGTGTTTTCGCTCGACGATTCCATTCTTGGGTGGTTGGTTTGGCCCTTGGTCCTGTAACTCGAATCCTAGCCCGGTATATCCCATTTTAATTTTACACCATTGTGAACCTTATGCCTTTTTTACTCTCTGATCGAGGTTCTCGGCATTGAAAAATCTCGTAAACTAAATCACACGTGTATATGTTGACATTTAAGAGATATACAGTCAAGAAAATTAATGGCAATGGTGATATATATGGGGATTAGACACACCAAAAAAAACACTCAACAAATGGCTATAATTTAAGGAATGTGTTTAGTGACGGCATCAGATTCCTAATTGATGGAGAAAGGTCTGGTGGCAAGAAAAGCTGCTTCTAGGAGGTTGTCAAGTGTTTTCGCTCGGCGATTCCATTCTTGGGTGGTTGGTTTGGCCCTTGTTCCTGTAACTCGAATCCCAGCCCGGTATATCCCATTTTAATTTTACACCATTGTGAACCTCACGCCTTTTTTCTCTCTGATCGAGGTTCTCGGCATTGAAAAATCTTCGTAAACTAAACCACACGTGTATATGTTGACATTTAAGAGATATACAGTTAAGAAAATCAAGGGCAATGGTGATATATATGGGGATTAGACACACCAAAAAAAACACTCAACAAATGGCTACAATTTAAGGAATGTGTTTAGTGACGGCATCAGATTCCTAATTGATGGAGAAAGGTCTGGTGGCAAGAAAAACTGCTTCTAGGAGGTTGTCAAGTGTTTTCGCTCGGCGATTCCATTCTTGGGTGGTTGGTTTGGCCCTTGTTCCTGTAACTCGAATCCCAGCCCGGTATATCCCATTTTAATTTTACACCATTGTGAACCTCACGCCTTTTTTCTCTCTGATCGAGGTTCTCGGCATTGAAAAATCTTCGTAAACTAAATCACACGTGTATATGTTGACATTTAAGAGATATACAGTTAAGAAAATCAAGGGCAATGGTGATATATATGCGGATTAGACACCAAAAAAAAAACACTCAACAAATGGCTACAATTTAAGGAATGTGTTTAGTGACGGCATCAGATTCCTAATTGATGGAGAAAGGTCTGGTGGTAAGAAAAGCTGCTTCAAGGAGGTTGTCAAGTGTTTTCGCTCGACGATTCCATTCTTGGGTGGTTGGTTTGGCCCTTGTTCATGTAACTCGAATCCTAGCCTGGTATATCCCATTTTAATTTTACACCATTGTGAACCTTACGCCTTTTTTACTCTCTGACCGAGGTTCTCGGCATTGAAAAATCTCGTAAACTAAATCACACGTGTATATGTTAACATTTAAGAGATATACAGTCAAGAAAATCAAGGGCAATGGTGACATATATGGGGATTAGACACCAAAAAAAACACTCAACAAATGGCTACAATTTAAGGAATGTGTTTAGTGACGGCATCAGATTCCTAATTGAAGGAAAAAGGTCTGGTGGCAAGAAAAGCTGCTTCAAGGAGGTTGTCAAGTGTTTTCGCTTGACGATTCCATTCTTGGGTGGTGGGTTTGGCCCTTGTTCCTATAACTCGAATCCTAGCCCGGTATATCTCATTTTAATTTTACACCATTGTGAACCTTACGCCTTTTTTACTCTCTGATCGAGGTTCTCGGCATTGAAAAATCTCGTAAACTAAATCACACGTGTATATTTGACATTTAAGAGATATACAGTTAAGAAAATCAAGGGCAATGGTGATATATTTGGGGATTAGACACACCAAAAAAAAACACTCAACAAATGGCTACAATTTAAGGAATGTGTTTAGTGACGACATCAGATTCCTAATTGATGGAGAAAGGTCTTGTGGTAAGAAAAGTTGCTTCTAAGAGGTTGTCAAGTGTTTTCGCTCGACGATTCCATTCTTGGGTGGTTGGTTTGGCCCTTGTTCGTGTAACTCGAATCCTAGCCTGGTATATCCCATTTTAATTTTACACCATTGTGAACCTTTCGCCTTTTTTACTCTCTGATCGACGTTCTCGGCATTGAAAAATCTCGTAAACTAAATCACACGTGTATATGTTGACATTTAAGAGATATACAGTAAAGAAAATCAAGGGCAATGGTGATATATATGGGGATTAGACACCAAAAAAAAACACAAAACAAATGGCTACAATTTAAGGACTGTGTTTAGTGACGGCATCAGATTCCTAATTGATGGAGAAAGGTCTGGTGGCAAGAAAAGCTGCTTCTAGGAGGTTGTCATGTGTTTTCGCTCGACGATTCCAATCTTGGGTGGTTGGTTTGGCCCTTGTTCCTGTAACTCGAATCCTAGCCTGGTATATCCCATTTTAATTTTACACCATTGTGAACCTTACGCCTTTTTTACTCTCTGATCGAGGTTCTCGGCATTGTAAAATCTCGTAAACTAAATCACACGTGTATATGTTGACATTTAAGAGATATACAGTCAAGAAAATCAAGGGTAATGGTGATATATATGCGGATTAGACACCAAAAAAAAACACTCAACAAATGGCTACAATTTAAGGAATGTGTTTAGTGACGGCATCAGATTCCTAATTGATGGAGAAAGGTCTGGTGGCAAGCAAAGCTGCTTCTAGGAGGTTGTCAAATGTTTTCGCTCGACAATTCCATTCTTGGGTGGTTGGTTTGGCCCTTGTTCCTATAACTCGAATACTAGCCCGGTATATCTCATTTTAATTTTACACTATTGTGAACCTTACGCCTTTTTTACTCGCTGATCGAGGTTCTCGGCATTGAAAAATCTTCATAAACTAAATCACACGTGTATATGTTGACATTTAAGAGATATAGAGTCAAGAAAATCAAGGGCAATGGTGATATATATGCGGATTAGACACCAAAAAAAAAATACTCAACAAATGGCTTCAATTTAAGGAATGTGTTTAGTGACGGCATCAGATTCCTAATTGATGGAGAAAGGTCTGGTGGCAAGAAAAGCTGCTTCTAGGAGGTTGTCAAGTGTTTTCGCTCGACGATTCCATTCTTGGGTGGTTGGTTTGGCCCTTGTTCCTGTAACTCGAATCCTAGCCCGGTATATCCCATTTTAATTTTACACCATTGTGAACCTTACGCCTTTTTTACTCTCTGATCGAGGTTCTCGGCATTGAAAAATCTTCGTAAACTAAATCACACGTGTATATGTTGACATTTAAGAGATATACAGTCAAGAAAATCAAGGGCAATGGTGATATATATGCGGATTAGACACAAAAAAAAAACACTCAACAAATGGCTCCAATTTTAGGAATGTGTTTAGTGACGGCATCATATTCCTAATTGATGGAGAAAGGTCTGGTGGTAAGAAAAGCTGCTTCTAGGAGGTTGTCAAGTGTTTCCGCTCGACAATTCCATTCTTGGGTGGTTGGTTTGGCCCTTGTTCATGTAACTCGAATCCTAGCCCGATATATCCCAATTTAATTTTACACCATTGTGAACCTTACGCCTTTTTTACTCTCTGGTCGAGGTTCTCGGCGTTGAAAAATCTTCGTAAACTAAATCACACGTGTATATGTTGATATTTAAAGGATATATACAGTTAAGAAAATCAAGGGCAATGGTGATATATATGCGGATTAGACACAAAAAAAAAACACTCAACAAATGGCTACAATTTAAGGAATGTGTTTAGTGACGGCATCAGATTCCTAAATGATCGAGAAAGGTCTGGTGGTAAGAAATGCTGCTTCTAGGAGGCTGTCAAGTGTTTTCGCTCGACAATTCCATTCTTGGGTGGTTGGTTTGGCCCTTGTTCATGTAACTCGAATCCTAGCCCGGTATATCCCATTTTAATTTTACACCATTGTGAACCTTACGCATTTTTTACTCTCTGATCGAGGTTCTCGGCATTGAAAAATCTTTGTAAACTAAATCACACGTGTATATGTTGATATTTAAGAGATATGGAGTCAAGAAAATCAAGGGCAATGGTGATTTATATGCGGATTAGACACCAAAAAAAACACTCAACAAATGGCTACAATTTTAGGAATGTGTTTAGTGATGGCATCAGATTCCTAATTGATGGAGAAAGGTCTGGTGGCAAGAAAAGCTTCTTCTAGGAGGTTGTCAAGTGTTTTCGCTCGACGATTCCATTCTTGGGTGGTTGGTTTGGCCCTTGTTCCTGTAACTCGAATCCTAGCCCGGTATATCCCATTTTAATTTTACACCATTGTCAACCTTACGCCTTTTTTACTCTCTGATCGAGGTTCTCGGCATTGAAAAATCATCGTAAACTAAATCACACGTGAATATGTTGACATTTAAAAGATATACAGTCAAGAAAATCAAAGGCAATGGTGATATATATGCGGATTGGACACCAAATAAAACACTCAACAAATGGCTACAATTTAAGGAATGTGTTTAGTGACGGCATCAGATTCCTAATTGATGAAGAAAGGTCTGGTGGCAAGAAAAGCTGCTTCTAGGAGGTTGTCAAGTGTTTTCGCTCGACGATTCCATTCTTGGGTGGTTGGTTTGGCCCTTGTTCATGTAACTCGAAACCTAGCCCGGTATATCCCATTTTAATTTTACACCATTGTGAACCTTACGCCTTTTTTACTCTCTGATGGAGGTTCTCGGCAATGAAAAATATTCGTAAACTAAATCACACGTGTATATGTTGATATTTAAGAGATATACAGTCAAGAAAATCAAAGGCAATGGTGATATATATGCGGATTACAAACCAAAAAAAACACTCAACAAATGGCTACAATTTAAGGAATGTGTTTAGTGACGGCATCAGATTCCGAAATGATGGAGAAAGGTTTGGTGGTAAGAAAAGCTGCTTCTAGGAGGTTGTGAAGTGTTTTCGCTCGACAATTCCATTCTTGGGTGGTTGGTTTGGCCCTTGTTCATGTAACTCGAATCCTACCCCGGTATATCCCATTTTAATTTTACACCATTGTGAACCTTACGCCTTTTTTACTCTCTGATCGAGGTTCTCGGCATTGAAAAATCTCGTAAACTAAATCACACATGTATATGTTGACATTTAAGAGATATACAGTCAAGAAAATCAAGGGCAATGGTGATATATATGCGGATTAGACACCAAAAAAACACTCAACAAATGGCTACAATTTAAGGAATGTGTTTAGTGACGGCATCAGTTTCCTAATTAATGGAGAAAGGTCTGGTGGCAAGAAAAGCTGCTTCTAGGAGGTTGTCAAGTGTTTTCGCTCGACGATTCCATTCTTGGCTGGTTGGTTTGGCCCTTGTTCCTGTAACTCGAATCCTAGCCTGGTATATCCCATTTTAATTTTACACCTTTTTGAACCTTACGCCGTTTTTACTCTCTGATCGAGGTTCTCGGCATTGAAAAATCTCATAAACTAAATCACATGTGTATATGTTGACATTTAAGAGATATACAGTCAAGAAAATCAAGTGCAATGGTGATATATATGCGGATTAGCCACAAAAAAACACTCAACAAATGGCTACAATTTAAGGAATGTGTTTAGTGACGGCATCAGATTCCTAATTGATGGAGAAAGGTCTGGTGGCAAGAAAAGCTGCTTCTAGGAGGTTCTCAAGTGTTTTCGCTCGACGATTCCATTCTTGGATGGTTGGTTTGGCCCTTGTTCCTGTAACTCGAATCCTAGCCCGGTATATCCCATTTTAATTTTACACCATTGTGAACCTTACGCCTTTTTTACTCTCTGATCGAGGTTTTCGGCATTGAAAAATCTGCGTAAACTAAATCACACGTGTATATGTTGACATTTAAGAGATATACACTCAAGAAAATCAAGGGAAATGGTGATATATATGCGGATTAGACACAAAAAAAAACACTCAACAAATGGCTACAATTTAAGGAATGTGTTTAGTGACGGCATCAGATTCCTAATGGATGGAGAAAGGTCTGGGGGCAAGAAAAGCTGCTTCTAGGAGGTTGTCAAGTGTTTTCGCTCGACGATTCCATTCTTGGGTGGTTGGTTTGGCCCTTGTTCCTGTAACTCGAATCCCAGCCCGGTATATCCCATTTTAATTTTACACCATTGTGAACCTTACGCCTTTTTTACTCTCTGGTCGAGGTTCTCGGCGTTGAAAAATCTTCGTAAACTAAATCACACGTGTATATGTTGATATTTAAAGGATATATACAGTTAAGAAAATCAAGGGCAATGGTGATATATATGCGGATTAGACACAAAAAAAAAACACTCAACAAATGGCTACAATTTAAGGAATGTATTTAGTGACGGCATCAGATTCCTAAATGATGGAGAAAGGTCTGGTGGTAAGAAATGCTGCTTCTAGGAGGCTGTCAAGTGTTTTCGCTCGACAATTCCATTCTTGGGTGGTTGGTTTGGCCCTTGTTCATGTAACTCGAATCCTAGCCCGGTATATCCCATTTTAATTTTACACCATTGTGAACCTTACGCATTTTTTACTCTCTGATCGAGGTTCTCGGCATTGAAAAATCTTTGTAAACTAAATCACACGTGTATATGTTGACATTTAAGAGATATACAGTCAAGAAAATCAAGGGCAATGGTGATATATATGCCGATTAGACATAAAAAAAAAACACTCAACAAATGGCTACAATTTTAGGAATGTGTTTAGTGACGGCATCAAATTCCTAATTGATGGAGAAAGGTCCGGTGGTAAGAAAAGCTGCTTCTAGGAGGTTGTCAAGTGTTTTCGCTCGACGATTCCATTCTTGGGTGGTTGGTTTAGCCCTTGTTCATGTAACTCGAATCCTAGCCCAGTATATCCCATTTTAATTTTACACGATTATGAACCTTACGCCCTTTTTACTCTCTGATAGAGGTTCTCGGCATTGAAAAATCTCGTAAACTAAATCACACACGTATATGTTGACATTTAAGAGATATACAGTCAAGAAAATCAAGGGCAATGGTGATATATATGCGGATTGGACACCAAAAAAAACACTCAACAAATGGCTACAATTTAAGGAATGTGTTTAGTGACGGCATCAGATTCCTAATTGATGCAGAAAGGTCTGGTGGTAAGAAAAGCTGCTTCTAGGAGGTTGTGAAGTGTTTTCGCTCGACGATTCCATTCTTGGGTGGTTGGTTTGGCCCTTGTTCATGTAACTCGAAACCTAGCCCGGTATATCCCATTTTAATTTTACACCATTGTGAACCTTACGCCTTTTTTACTCTCTGATGGAGGTTCTCGGCAATGAAAAATATTCGTAAACTAAATCACACGTGTATATGTTGATATTTAAGAGATATACAGTCAAGAAAATCAAAGGCAATGGTGATATATATGCGGATTACAAACCAAAAAAAAACACTCAACAAATGGCTACAATTTAAGGAATGTGTTTAGTGACGGCATCAGATTCCGAAATGATGGAGAAAGGTTTGGTGGTAAGAAAAGCTGCTTCTAGGAGGTTGTGAAGTGTTTTCGCTCGACAATTCCATTCTTGGGTGGTTGGTTTGGCCCTTGTTCATGTAACTCGAATCCTACCCCGGTATATCCCATTTTAATTTTACACCATTGTGAACCTTACGCCTTTTTTACTCTCTGATCGAGGTTCTCGGCATTGAAAAATCTCGTAAACTAAATCACACATGTATATGTTGACATTTAAGAGATATACAGTCAAGAAAATCAAGGGCAATGGTGATATATATGCGGATTAGACACCAAAAAAACACTCAACAAATGGCTACAATTTAAGGAATGTGTTTAGTGACGGCATCAGTTTCCTAATTAATGGAGAAAGGTCTGTTGGCAAGAAAAGCTGCTTCTAGGAGGTTGTCAAGTGTTTTCGCTCGACGATTCCATTCTTGGCTGGTTGGTTTGGCCCTTGTTCCTGTAACTCGAATCCTAGCCTGGTATATCCCATTTTAATTTTACACCTTTTTGAACCTTACGCCGTTTTTACTCTCTGATCGAGGTTCTCGGCATTGAAAAATCTCATAAACTAAATCACATGTGTATATGTTGACATTTAAGAGATATACAGTCAAGAAAATCAAGTGCAATGGTGATATATATGCGGATTAGCCACAAAAAAAACACTCAACAAATGGCTACAATTTAAGGAATGTGTTTAGTGACGGCATCAGATTCCTAATTGATGGAGAAAGGTCTGGTGGCAAGAAAAGCTGCTTCTAGGAGGTTCTCAAGTGTTTTCGCTCGACGATTCCATTCTTGGATGGTTGGTTTGTCCCTTGTTCCTGTAACTCGAATCCTAGCCCGGTATATCCCATTTTAATTTTACACCATTGTGAACCTTACGCCTTTTTTACTCTCTGATCGAGGTTTTCGGCATTGAAAAATCTGCGTAAACTAAATCACACGTGTATATGTTGACATTTAAGAGATATACACTTAAGAAAATCAAGGGAAATGGTGATATATATGCGGATTAGACACAAAAAAAAAACACTCAACAAATGGCTTCAATTTAAGGAATGTGTTTAGTGACGGCATCAGATTCCTAATTGATGGAGAAAGGTCTGGGGGCAAGAAAAGCTGCTTCTAGGAGGTTGTCAAGTGTTTTCGCTCGACGATTCCATTCTTGGGTGGTTGGTTTGGCCCTTGTTCCTGTAACTCGAATCCCAGCCCGGTATATCCCATTTTAATTTTACACCATTGTGAACCTTACGCCTTTTTTTCTCTCTAATTGAGGTTCTCGGCATTGAAAAATCTTTGTAAACTAAATCACACGTGTATACGTTGACATTTAAGAGATATACAGTTAAGAAAATCAAGGGCAATGGTGATATATATGCGGATTAGACACAAAAAAAAACACTCAACAAATGGCTACAATTTAAGGAATGTGTTTAGTGACGGCATCAGATTCCTAATTGATGGAGAAAGGTCTGGTGGTAAGAAAAACTGCTTATAGGAGGTTTTCAAGTGTTTTCGCTCTGCGATTCCATTCTTGGGTGGTTGGTTTGGCCCTTGTTCCTGTAACTCGAATCCTAGCCCGGTATATCCCATTTTAATTTTACACCATTGTGAACCTTAAGCCGTTTTTACTCTCTGATCGAGGTTCTCGGCATTGAAAAATCTTCGTAAACTAAATGACACGTGTATATGTTGACATTTAAGAGATATACAGTCAAGAAAATCAAGGGCAATGGTGATATATATGCCGATTAGACATAAAAAAAAACACTCAACAAATGGCTACAATTTTAGGAATGTGTTTAGTGACGGCATCAAATTCCTAATTGATGGAGAAAGGTCCGGTGGTAAGAAAAGCTGCTTCTAGGAGGTTGTCAAGTGTTTTCGCTCGACGATTCCATTCTTGGGTGGTTGGTTTAGCCCTTGTTCATGTAACTCGAATCCTAGCCCAGTATATCCCATTTTAATTTTACACGATTGTGAACCTTACCCCCTTTTTACTCTCTGATCGAGGTTCTCGGCATTGAAAAATCTCGTAAACTAAATCACACACGTATATGTTGACATTTAAGAGATATACAGTCAAGAAAATCAAGGGCAATGGTGATATATATGCGGATTAGACACCAAAAAAAACACTCAACAAATGGCTACATTTTAATGAATGTGTTTAGTGACGGCATCAGATTCATAATTGATGGAGAAAGGCCTGGTGGCAAGAAAAGCTGCTTCTAGGAGGTTGTCAAGTGTTTTCGCTCGACGATTCCATTCTTGGGTGGTTGGTTTGGCCCTTGTTCCTGTTACTCGAATCCTAACCAGTTATATCCCATTTTAATTTTACACCATTGTGAACCTTACGCCCTTTTTACTCTCTTGGATCGAGGTTCTCGGCATTGAAAAATCTTCGTAAACTAAATCACACGTGTATATATTGATATTTAAGAGATATACACTCAAGAAAATCAAGGGCAATGGTGATATATATGCGGATTACACACAAAAAAAACACTCAACAAATGGCTACAATTTAAGGAATGTGTTTAGTGACGGCATCAGATTCCTAATTGATGGAGAAAGGTCTGGTGGCAAGAAAAGCTTCTTCTAGGAGGTTGTCAAGTGTTTTCGCTCGACGATTCCATTTTTGGGTGGTTGGTTTGGCCCTTGTTCCTGTAACTCGAATCCTAGCCCGGTATATCCCATTTTAATTTTACACCATTGTCAACCATACGCCTTTTTTACTCTCTGATCGAGGTTCTCGGCATTGAAAAATCTTCGTAAACTCAATCACACGTGTATATGTTGACATTTAAAAGATATACAATCAAGAAAATCAAGGGCAATGGTGATATATTTGCGGATTGGACACCAAAAAAAAACACTCATCAAATGGCTACAATTTAAGGAATGTGTTTAGTGACGGCATCAGATTCCTAATTGACGGAGAAAGGCCTGGTGGCAAGAAAAGCTACTTCTAGGAGGTTGTCAAGTGTTTTCGCTCTACGATTCCATTCTTGGGTGGTTGGTTTGGCCCTTGTTCCTGTAACTCGAATCCTAACCCGGTATATCCAATTCGAATTTTACACCATTGTGAACGTTACGCCTTTTTTACTCTCTGATCGAGGTTCTCGGCATTGAAAAATCTTCGTAAACTAAATCACACGTGTATATGTTGATATTTAAGAGATATACAGTCAAGAAAATCAAGGGCAACGGTGATATATATGCGGATTAGACACCAAAAAAAAAACACTCAACAAATGGCTACAATTTAAGGAATGTGTTTAGTGATGGCATCAGATTCCTAATTGATGGAGAAAGGTCTGGTGGCAAGAAAAGCTGCTTCTCCGAGGTTGTCAAGTGTTTTCGCTCGACGATTCCATTCTTGGGTGGTTGGTTTGGCCCTTGTTCTTGTAACTCGAATCCTAGCCCGATATATCCCATTTTAATTTTACACCATTGTGAACCTTACGCCTTTTTTACAATCTGATCGAGGTTCTCGGCATTGAAAAATCTTCATAAAATAAATCACACGTGTACATGTTGACATTTAAGAGATATACAGTCAAGAAAATCAAGGGCAATGGTGATATATATGCGGATTAGACACAAAAAAAAAACACTCAACAAATGGCTACAATTTAAGGAATGTGTTTAGTGACGGCATCAGATTACTAATTGATGGAGAATGGTCTGGTGGAAAGAAAATCTGCTTCTAGGAGGTTGTCAAGTGTTTTCACTCGACGATTCCATTCTTGGGTGGTTGTTTTAGCCCTTGTTCCTGTAACTCGAATCCTAGCCCGGTATATCCCATTTTAATTTTACACCATTGTGAATCTTACGCCTTTTTTACTCTCTGATAGAGGTTCTCGGCAATGAAAAATCTTCGTAAACAAAATCACACGTGTATATGTTGACATTTAAGAGATATACAGTCAAGAGAATCAAGGGCAATGGTGATATATATGCGGATTAGACACAAAAAAAATCACTCAACAAATGGCTGCAATTTAAGGAATGTGTTTAGTGACGGCATCAGATTCCTAATTGATGGAGAAAGGTCTGGTGGCAAGAAAAGCTTCTTCTAGGAGGTTGTCAAGTGTTTTCACTCGACGATTCCATTCTTGGGTGGTTGGTTTGGCCCTTGTTCCTGTAACTTGAATCCTAGCCCGGTATACCCATTTTAATTTTACACCATTGTGAACCTTACGCCTTTTTACTCTCTGATTGAGGTTCTTGGCATTGAAAAATCTTTGTAAACTAAATCACAAGTGTATATGTTGACATTTAAGAGATATAAAGTCAAGAAAGTCAAGGGAAATGGTGATATATATGCGGATTAGACACCAAAAAAAATCACTCAACAAATTGTTGCAATTTAAGGAATGTATTTAGTGATGACATGAGATTCTTAATTGATGGAGAAAGGTCTGGTGGCAAGAAAAGCTTCTTCTAGGAGGTTGTCAAGTGTTTTCGCTCGACGATTCCATTCTTGGGTGGTTGGTTTGGCCCTTGTTTCTGTAACTCGAATCCTAGCCCGGTATATCCCATTTTAATTTTACACCATTGTGAACCTTAAGCCTTTTTACTCTCTGATCGAGGTTCTTGGCATTGAAAAATCTTCGTAAACTAAATCACACGTGTGTATGTTGACATTTAAGAGATATACAGTCAAGAAAATCAAGGGAAATGGTGATATATATGCGGATTAGATACCAAAAAAATAAACACTCAACAAAAGGCTACAATTTAAGGAATGTGTTTAGTGACGGCATCAGATTCCTAATTGATGGAGAAAGGTTTGGTAACAAGAAAATCTGCTTCTAGGAGGTTGTCAAGTGTTTTCGCTCGACGATTCCATTCTTGGGTGGTTGGTTTGGCCCTTGTTCCTGTAACACGAATCCTAGACCGGTATATCCCATTTTAATTTTACACCATTGTGAACCTTACGCCTGTTTTACTCTCTGATCGAGGTTCTCGGCATTGAAAAATCTTCGTAAACTAAATCATACGTGTATATGTTGATATTTAAGAAATATATAGTCAAGAGAATCAAGGGCAATGGTGATATATATGCGGATTAGACACCAAAAAAAATCACTCAACAAATGGCTGCAATTTAAGGAATGTGTTTAATGATGGCATCAGATTCCTAATTGATGGAGAAAGGTCTGGTGGCAAGAAAAGCATCTTCTAGGAGGTTGTCAAGTGTTTTCGCTCGACGATTCCATTCTTGGGTGGTTGGTTTGGCCCTTGTTCCTGTAACTCGAATCCTAGCCCAGTATATCCCATTTTAATTTTACACCATTGTGAACCTTACGCCTTTTTACTCTCTAATCGATGTTCTTGGCATTGAAAAATCTTCGTAAACTAACTCACACGTGTATATGTTGACATTTAAGAGATATACAGTCAAGAAAATCAAGGGAAATGGTGATATATATGCGGATTAGATACCAAAAAAAAAACACTCCACAAAAGGCTACAATTTAAGGAACGTGTTTAGTGACGACATCAGTTTCCTATATGATGGAGAAAGGTCTGGTGGCAAGAAAAGCTGCTTCTAGGAGGTTGTCAAGTGTTTTCGCTCGACGATTCCATTCTTGGGTGGTTGGTTTGGCCCTTGTTCCTGTAACTCGAATCCTAGCACGGTATATCCCTTTTTAAATTTACACCATTGTGAACCTTACGCCTTTTTTACTCTCTGATCGAGGTTCTCGGCATTAAAAAAATCTTCGTAAACTAAATCACACGTGTATATGTTGATATTTAAGAGATATACAGTCAAGAAAATCAAGGGCAATTGTGATATATATGCGGATTAGATACAAAAAAAAACACTCAACAAAAGGCTACAATTTAAGAAATGTGTTTAGTGACGGCATCAGTTTCCTATATGATGGAGAAAGGTCTGGTGGCAAGAAAAGCTGCTTCTAGGAGGTTGTCAAGTGTTTTCGCTCGACCATTCCATTCTTGGGTGGTTGGTTTGGCCCTTGTTCCTGTAACTCGAATCCTAGCACGGTATATCCCATTTTAAATTTACACCATTGTGAACCTTACGCCTTTTTTACTCTCTGATCGAGGTTCTCGGCATTAAAAAAATCTTCGTAAACTAAATCACACGTGTATATGTTGATATTTAAGAGATATACAGTCAAGAAAATCCAGTGCAATGGTGATAAATATGCGGATTAGACAAAAAAACACTCAACAAATGGCTACAATTTAAGGGATGTGTTTAGTGACGACATCAGATTCCTAATTGATGGAGAAAGGTCTGGTGGCAAGAAAAGCTGCTTCTAGGAGGTTGTCAAGTGTTTTCGCTCGACGATTCCATTCTTGGGTGGTTGGTTTGGCCCTTGTTCCTGTAACTCGAATCCTAGCCCGGTATATCCCCTTTTAATTTTACACCATTGTGAACCTTACGCCTTTTTACTCTCTGATCGAGGTTCTTGGCATTGAAAAATCTTCGTAAACTAAATCACACGTGTATATGTTTACATTTTAGAGATATACAGTCAAAAAAATCAAGGGATATGGTGATATATATGCGGATTAGATACCAAAAAAAACACTCAACAAAAGGCTACAATTTAAGGAATGTGTTTAGTGACGGCATCAGATTCCTAAATGATGGAGAAAGGTCTAGTGGTAAGAAAAGCTGCTTCTAGGAGGTTGTCAAGTGTTTTCGCTCGACGATTCCATTCTTGGGTGGTTGGTTTGGCCCTTGTTCCTATAACTCGAATCCTAGCCCGGTATATCCCATTTTAATTTTACACCATTGTGAACCTTACGCCTTTTTTACTCTCTGATCGAGGTTCTCTGCATTGAAAAATCTTCGTAAACTAAATCACACGTGTATATGTTGATATTTAAGAGATATACAGTCAAGAAAATCAAGGCCCATGGTGATTTATATGCGGATTAGACACCAAAAAAAAACACTCAACAAATGGCTACAATTTTAGGAATGTGTTTAGTGACGGCATCAGATTCCTAATTGATGGAGAAAGGTCTGGTGGCAAGAAAAGCTTCTTCTAGGAGGTTGTCAAGTGTTTTCGCTCGACGATTCCATTCTTGGGTGGTTGGTTTGGCCCTTGTTCCTGTAACTCGAATCCTAGCCCGTTATATCCCATTTTAATTTTAACCCATTGTCAACCTTACGCCTTTTTTACTCTCTGATCGAGGTTCTCGGCATTGAAAAATCTTCGTAAACTAAATCACACGTGTATATGTTGACATTTAAAAGATATACAGTCAAGAAAATCAAGGGCAATGGTGATATATATGCGGATTGGAAACCAAAAAAAAACACTCAACAAATAGCTACAATTTAAGGAATGTGTTTAGTGATGGCATCGGATTCCTAATTGATGGAGAAAGGCCTGGTAGCAAGAAAAGCTGCATCTAGGAGGTTGTCAAGTGTTTCCGCTCGACGATTCCATTCTTGGGTGGTTGGTTTGCCCTTGTTCCTGTAACTCGAATCCTAACCCAGTATATCCAATTCTAATTTTACACCATTGTGAACCTTACGCCTTTTTTACGCTCTGATCGAGGTTCTCGGCATTGAAAAATCTTCGTAAACTAAATCACACGTATATATGTTGATATTTAAGAGATATACAGTTTAGAAAATCAAGGGCAATGGTGATATATATGCGGATTAAACACCAAAAAAAAAACACTTAACAAATGGCTACAATTTAGGGAATGTGTTTAGTGACGGCATCAGATTCCTAATTGATGGAGAAAGGTCTGGTGGCAAGAAAAGCTGCTTCTTCGAGTTTGTCAAGTGTTTTCGCTCGACGATTCCATTCTTGGGTGGTTGGTTTGGCCCTTGTTCCTGTAACTCGAATCCTAGCCTGATATATCCCATTTTAATTTGACACCATTGTGAACCTTACGCCTTTTTTACTCTCTGATCGAGGTTCTCGGCATTGAAAAATCTTCATAAAATAAATCGCACGTGTATATGTTGACATTTAAGAGATATAGAGTCAAGAAAATCAAGTGCAATGGTGATATATATGCGGATTAGACACCAAAAAAAACACTCAACAAATGGCTACAATTTAAGGAATGTGTTTAGTGACGGCATCAGGTTCATAATTGATGGAGAATGGTCTGGTGGAAAGAAGAGTTGCTTCTTGGATGTTGTCAAGAGTTTTCACTCGACGATTCCATTCTTGGGTGGTTGTTTTGGCCCTTGTTCCTGTAACGCAAATCCTAGCCCGGTATATCCCGTTTTAATTTTACACCATTGTGAATCTTACGCCTTTCTTACTCTCTGATAGAGGTTCTCGGCATTGAAAAATCTTCGTAAACAAAATCACACGTGTATATGTTGACATTTAAGAGATATACAGTCAAGAGAATCAAGGGCTATGGTGACATATATGCGGATTAGACACCAAAAAAAAAAAACTCAACAAATGGCTGCAATTTAAGGAATGTGTTTTGTGACGGCATCAGATTCCTAATTGATGGAGAAAGGTCTGGTGGCAAGAAAAGCTACTTCTAGGAGGTTGTCAAGTGTTTTCGCTCGACGATTCCATTCTTGGGTGGTTGGTTTGGCCCTTGTTCCTGTAACTCGAATCCTAGCTCGGTATATCCCATTTTAATTTTACACCATTGTGAACCTTACGCCTTTTTTACTCTCTGATCGAGGTTCTCGGCATTAAAAAAATATTCGTAAACTAAATCACACGTGTATATGTTGATATTTAAGAGATATACAATCAAGGAAATCAAGGGTAATGGTGATATATATGCGGATTAGACAAAAAAAAACACTCAACAAATGGCTACAATTTAAGGAATGTCTTTAGTGACGGCATCAGGTTCCTAATTGATGAAGAAAGGTCTGGTGGAAAGAAAAGCTGCTTCTAGGAGGTTGTCAAGTGTTTTCGCTCGACGATTCCATTCTTGGGTGGTTGGTTTGGCCCTTGTTCCTGTAACTCGAATCCTAGCCCGGTATATCCCATTTTAATTTTACACAATTGTGAATCTTATGCCTTTTTTACTCTCTGATAGAGGTTCTCGGTATTGAAAAATATTTGTAAACAAAATCACACGTGTATATGTTGACATTTAAGAGATATACAGTCAAGAGAATCAAGGGCACTGGTGATATATATGCGGATTAGACACAAAAAAGATCACTCAACAAATGACTGTAATTTAAGGAATGTGTTTAGTGATGGCATCAGATTCCTAATCGATGGAGAAAGGTCTGGTGGCAAGAAAAGCTTCTTCTAGGAGGTTGTCAAGTGTTTTCGCACGAAGATTCCATTCTTGGGTGGTTGGTTTGGCCCTTGTTCCTGTAACTCGAATCCTAGCACGGTATATCCCATTTTAAATTTACACCATTGTGAACCTTATGCCTTTTTACTCTCAGATCGAGGTTCTCGGCATTGAAAAATCTTCGTAAACTAAATCACACGTGTATATGTTGACATTTAAGTGATATACAGTCAAGAAAATCAAGGGAAAAGGTGATATATATGCAGATTAGACACAAAAAAAATCACTCAACAAATGACTGCAATTTAAGGAATGTGTTTAGTGATGGCATCAGATTCCTAATCGATGGAGAAAGGTCTGGTGGCAAGAAAAGCTTCTTCTAGGAGGTTGCCAAGGGTTTTCGCTCGACGATTCCAATCTTGGGTGGTTGGTTTGGCCCTTGTTCCTGTAACTCGAATCCTAGCCAGGTATATCCCATTTTAATTTTACACCATTGTGACCCTTAAGCCTTTTTTACTCACTGATCGAGGTTCTCGCATTAAAAAATCTTCGTAAACTAAATCACACGTGTATATGTTGATATTTAAGAGATATACAGTCAAGAAAATCAAGGACAATGGTGATATATATGCGTATTAGACACCAAAAAAACACACTCAATAAATGGCTACAATTTAAGGAATGTGTTTAGTGACGACATCAGATTCCTAATTGATGGAGAAAGGTCTGGTGGCAAGAAAAGCTGCTTCTACGAGGTTGTCAAGTGTTTTCGCTCGACGATTCCATTCTTGCGTGGTTGGTTTGGCCCTTGTTCCTGTAACTTGAATCCTAGCCCGGTATATCCCATTTTAATTTTACACCATTGTGAACCTTACGCCATTTTTACTCTCTGATCGAGGTTCTCGGCATTGAAAAATCTTCGTAAACTAAATCACACGTATATATGTTGACATTTAAGAGATATACAGTTAAGAAAATCAAGGGAAATGGTGATATATATGCGGATTAGACACAAAAAAAAATCACTCAACAAATGACTGCAATTTAAGGAATGTGTTTAGTGACGGCATCAGATTCCTAATTGATGGAGAAAGGTCTGGTGGCAAGAAAAGCTGCTTCTAGGAGGTTGTCAAGTGTTTTTGCTCGACGATTCCATTCTTGGGTGGTTGGTTTGGCCCTTGTTCCTGTAACTCGAATCCTTGCTCGGTATATCCCATTTTAATCTTACACCATTGTGAACCTTACGCCTTTTTTACTCTCTGATCGAGGTTCTCGGCATTGAAAAATCTTTGTAAACTAAATCACACATGTATAGTTGACATTTAAGAGATATACAGTCAAGAAAATCAAGGTCAATGGTGATATATATGCGGATTAGACACCAAAAAAAACACTCAACAAATGGCTACAATTTAAGGAATGTGTTTAGTGACGGCATCAGATTCCTAATTGATGGAGAAAGGTCTGGTGGCAAGAAAAGCTGCTTCTAGGAGGTTGCCAAGTGTTTTCGCTCGACGTTTCCATTATTGGGTGGTTGGTTTGGCCCTTGTTCCTGTAACTCGAATCCTAGCCCGGTATATCCTATTTTAATCTTACACCATTGTGAACCTTACGACATTTTTACTCTCTGATTGAGGTTCTCAACATTGAAAAATCTTCGTAAACTAAATCACACGTGTATATGTTGATATTAAAGAGATATACAGTCAAGAAAATCAAGGGCAATGGTGATATATATGCGGATTAGACACCAAAAAAAACACTCAACAAATGGCTACAATTTAAGGAATGTGTTTAGTAACGGCATCAGATACCTAATTCATGGAGAAAGGTCTGGTGACAAGAGAAGCTGCTTCTAGGAAGTTGTCAAGTGTTTTTGCCCTGCGATTCCATTCTTGGGTAGTTGGTTTGGCCCTTATTCCTGTAACTCGAATCAAAGCCCGGTATATCCCATTTTAATTTTACACCATTGTGAACCTTACGCCTTTTTTACTCTCTTATCGAGGTTCTCGACATTGAAAAATCTTCGTAAACAAAATCACACGTGTATATGTTGACATTTAAGAGATATACAGTCAAGAGAATCAAGGGCTATGGTGATATATATGCGGATTAGACACCAAAAAAAACACTCAACATTTGGCTACAATTTAAGGAATGTGTTTTGTGACGGCATCAGATTCCTAATTGATGGAGAAAGGTCTGGTGGCAAGAAAAGCTACTTCTAGGAGGTTGTCAAGTGTTTTCGCTCGACGATTCCATTCTTGGGTGGTTGGTTTGGCCCTTGTTCCTGTAACTCGAATCCTAGCTCGGTATATCTGTGACAATCCGAACTTTCAAGGTTAGTTTCGTTTCGTTCCGTGATCTTAACTTCTCATTATTCCTCTCCAACGCTTCCTCCGATGCTAAACTTGTTAAACGTTCTATTCTGTGTTAAGCGTAATCGTAATCTAGGTGTATGGTTGTTTTGTTTGGGCCGCGAGTGTGTTCGGGCCGCACACACACCCTCCTCAAGTCACACCCTCACTTCCTTAAATTATCATCATCACTTCGGCCCACATTTATGTTTGGCCGGCCCATAGTTTGGTTTGGTCTATGTACACATCATCCCATACTCTTTTATGGGTTGCTTAATGGTATAATATGGAATTAAGGGGATACGTGTATCACATTAGGTTTAAAAAAAAGAAAAGAAAACCCTAGGGCATCATGCTCCTGTCGACGATCAGCCCCCATCGTTCCATCACCAATGGCAGCCATCAAGGGTAATCCCCTCAAATCCCTGGTCGCACCCCTATTCACGGCGGCAGTGCAGAATTAATTTCCACTTTGTACACATTATGGCTTTATGATTTGATATTGTGTGGTGTTGATACATATACATGTATGGGAACGAACTGTTAGCTTGACCTCAAAGTAATCATGGAAGTGGAATCCATGATCTCTGTTTGCATGTAAACTAGATTCTAATTAGTGATCATATAATATGCGATTACTAATCAGTTGTGGGTTGCTAATCGATATATGTGAGGGTCGCAAATGGGGGTGTTTGGTGACAAATAAGGTGGGTAATGAACATGATTAGTCCAATAGGGTTTCATGTGAAAGTTATGGGAAGTTATGCATCTCGTAAACTGTGATAATTGTCAGGAGCAAATAAATGGCTATTATTATTTAGTAGTGCATGAAAGCTAGGATGGTATGATGAGTTAATTTAACATCCTGAGTTTAGTCTGTTGAAGGACGGTTGATACCTGTTCAATGGGATCAGGGTTTATAAACAAATAAAAAAAACTAGAAAAGGGAAGTCAGAATGCCATCTTAATAGGATAAGTTATGTAATAGGTATTGTGTGTGATGTGAACACTGGTTGCATGACTTCGAGTTGTTTGGTGTTAGATATGGCAGTTAGCATTCATGGTTGTAAATATAATATATGTGCATGATTACTAATGTTGAACCAAAGTTCACGTGATATTGTTGATTAGTTGTCATCATGTCTGCTGTTGTTAAATCATATAATCATTTGATTGTTTTGATGGCCCATGTAAGTACAAAAGTCAATTCAAGCAGCTCATTTAGATAAGCACCAATTAGATTTGGTCCAATCAAATTGTAGAGTTAATCGGACCAATCACTAATGCTGAATTAGTATGATATCATTTGAGTGCATGCTAGTAATGTTGAATTAGAATGATATAACATGTGTGCATGTTATTAGTGCCGAATTAAGTGTGATGGACTGTTAGTAGCAGACCCATCTGTTAGATGTATTACGTGCTACAAACATGGGATGTAGACTTGTATAAGGATTAGGTACTTGTTATATGATTTTACGATAAACGTGATAGATTAATGGATTGCATGATTATATAAGCACGTATGTCTTACTTGTATGCTACTCACGTAACGTGTATGTTGGATATGTGATATATGTGAACAACGTGAACGTAAACTGATTTCGTGTATATGAACATCATAGGCTTTGACTGGTTATGTGTGAACAAGTAATTTATCATACCGAGCAATCTCAGGTGAGTTCACTGCTCTTTTCCAAGCATGCATCCCGGGAAGGGATATCGGGTAACATTCTAGGGAGGAATGCAGGTTAATGGGATGTTTGTTATTACTTAGTTTCTATTATGTAAGACCCCCTACATCTACCGATTGTTGCCGGTAAGGCAACGAGGTATTTAGTTGATATCGCTATTAGGTTTGGCACCCTCACACCGTGCCGAAATGATGGGCGTGAACTAATTACCTTGACCACTTGACCAATGCCTAGATAGAGGCATTGGGGTTGGGCATTCACATCGTGTATATATAAGACCTGTTACATCTACTCGAGGTTATTAGTTGAGCTAATTACCTCGACCACTTGACCAATGCTTTGATAGAGGCATTGGGGTTGGGCATTCACATCTTGTAGCCATTTCGGTAATCGAGTAATAACAACATCAAATCATCAAAACTACGAAACAGCATATCATCTTGTTAACTGTTTTACACATGTGACTGGTAACTAAACTCGGTAACAAAACTTTGAACTCACCAGCGTAGTCTTACACACTTGTCTGCATGCTTGTAGGTCGTTAGCTGAGATACTTTGGGACTTGCTATCTGGAGCAGCTGGAGTGGGCATGGTCTTGCTGGACATATTTATTTTATTGGTTTAATGATACATTACTTTGGTTTTAAAACTGGTTAACTTTGCTTTCGCTGATACTTTGGTTTTCATTTAAACTCACATACAGTATTTCATTTACAATTAAGTACTTTATCATTTAATTGAATGCGTTTGATATAATTAGTGGCTCGTTGTTGGATCGTCGCACTCCTAGTAGGGACATACCCTGGGTGGAATTTGGGGGTGTGACAGTTTGGTATCAGAGCCACTGGTTATAGTGAACTTGGTTTTAAAAACGTTTTTATAAAACCAGACTATAACCGAACAGTTCTGACAACAAAGAATATGACCATGACACTCAGCTCCAGATTGCAAGGTTTGTCTCTCGTGTACTCATTGTACTGCGTAACTAGTGAACACTTACATATGATATTACATGTGATTCCATGTTTAACACAACGGTATGAATTTACGTATTACTTGCACATGTTATGTGACTGATAGGGTGGTATTTCCCTAAACATTCGTGACTCACGTTTTGTGATACTCTTTGTATGCTACTAGAGTTTGAGGAACCATTCGATATGAGTTAGGATGAGTTGAGATGAGCATGCAAATCACAATATTATTGTGGGTGCACACATAATAATAATGTGGGGTGCATGTGAGTCCCAGTGAGGCTTAACAAGCGAAGAAGGGGTTCCGCTCTGTTATTTGATCAGTGTGAAACGTAACAAATTTATAGGAGTCATAACAGTGATCGTCTCCTACTTGAATGTGACCTTTTCACCTCTCTCTGATTCCTTTCGAATCTCGATGCCATCGAGTATTACCTGAACACCCATCTGAACGCCTAGCGAACCGTGTAGAATGTTAGGTTCTTGTACGAACATCCCTGAGTTGGATGTTGCAGCGTCGAATGATTGGTCGATACCTTCTCACTCCTTTTCATTGGTTGGAACTCTGTGTATTGACGCCTTAGATTCTGTAAGTGCGATCGTTTCTGCAACACCCTAGCAACGTACTGTGTATTACTCGACCAACTTGCAAGAACGATGGACAAGAGGATGAGCATAGTACTTTACCAACTTCGGTAATTGGACGACCCTGAATATCAGTAACGAACATCAGCAATTTGACGCCAAACGAATCCTAAACCCTAGTCAACAACTTATGGGAGCCGACTTTTACGAATCAATCGGGACATAAACGATGACAATTGGCCATGATGTGGAATGTGTAACTGCCAGCACAATGAGTAGCGCCTTGGAACGTGGCACGGAATGTGGAGAGATGGACATTGCTGGTGAAAGATTTCAGGACTCCATTTCGAGCAACAACATTAGAAGCAACGGTCACGATGACAGCAAGGTACTCGCAAATCATGACTTTCGGTATGGAAATGATGGTGGCTTCAACAGGGAATGGCCGATGTTAAGGCAAGACGCCAACAACCCAAGGAGCAATGACAGTTTCGGGAATTCTAGTAGTAGTAGCAACAACACTGGATATGGTACTCGCGAAGGACACTTAGGATTGGCGTGGGCAACGCCAGGATTATAGCAACATGGTGGCCTACACGTTCTTAGTAACTAATCGCTTCGTCACTGCTTTGCTTAACCCTGATGCTTCTTGAAACCGAACCTGCTGCGGAATCGGCTGATGGCAAGTCAGATGAAACCGCATATGTTAGTTGGAATGCAAACTCGACCTTGTGGGACATGTATTCGACACCGATTTTCTTTCTACTATCCTTGATGGCTACAATGCAGTAGTTAGTGTGGACTGGATATCCAGAACTCGCGCGATTGTACCCAGTGGGGAGAAAATTTTGTGTGGTGAATTGTTATTTGTTCTAAAGCGTTAGACTAGTGCAAGGGCTAGCACCATTTTGGCTATGAGGGCCCAGAAACGTCTACGGAGGCATGACCCCACTATATTAGCAACCATTTCTGATGATAAGGCTAAGGAAAATAGGATCGAGGATCCACCAATTGTTGTGACTCGTCTCAATGTGTTATTCGAGGAACTTCCAGGTTTACTACCACAACTGTTAGTCAGAATTTCAGTTGATCTCACGCCAGAGGCAGGTCCGAGTACTCGTACTCTTACCATCTTGCACCAGGAGGGTTACAAGAACTGTATAAGCTAATACGAGAACTGTTGGACAGGAACCTAGTTTTCGCTTTGGGGAGCCCCAGTTTCATTCGTGAAGATAAGTGTTTTTGTGCGTGTACTGACTATCGAGAACTCATCAAGGCGACAGTTGGGAACTGTTTGCCTCGACCATGTATTGACAACCTGTCGACTAGTTGCAAGGGACGAACTTTCATTCAAGGATTGATATACGAGCAAACTATTAGCAGATGCAAGTCCAAGGGGAAAATGTTCTTAAAGTGGCTTATCAGACGCAATTCGGCCATACGACGTTGTATTCCATGACCATTGGGGTAATTATCACACCAACAGCTTTATAGACCATGTGAACCAACCATGCTATTGGGGGATGTTTTGAATCCTTTCTAGGAGAAAAGAGCATCATGGACAGCTTTGTATCTTATTTGAGAGCTCCTGGGGGAGGAGCCACCCCGCGCGAAGTCTTAATAAATGTAACTTCTGAATTCGAGAGGTAACCTTTTTGGGTCATATAATCAACGAAGTGGGAATGCACGTGGATCTCGCTAAGATCCCTCCGGGGGTACAACAATTTCTTGGTTTCGGTGGATGCTGTTGTAGGTTCAACACATGATTTTCGAAGATCGCGCATCTTAACTCCCTTATGCACAACAGGGTGCTGAGTTCGTGGGAGACAAAACGGGAGATCGTCTTTTAAGCTTTCGAATCCCAACTCTGCAATGCACCGAACATCGTCTTCATCCAAGGGTGCAAGTGATCTACTGGTATACCTTAAGGGTTCGAATCAGAGTCCTAGTTGCACATCTATGCAACACGAGAAAGTGATGGCTTACGTAGTGGATTTACAAGAAGAGTTACACGAGACCCAACCTGTGGTGGAACCCATGGCTATGGATTGATGTGGAGGTATTACTTAGACGGTACCAAATGCATTACTTAGACCGATCACAAGGGCCTCACGTGTACCGATGTTTTGAAGAACTAAGCATGTAATGAAGTCGCTGGATGGAACCTTTGAATGGTTACGACTGTGAAACCTGGACATGCACGAGCCTTGCAACTCACTATCGATTCTATCCTACCTGAACAGATTCGCCTTGTTCTAACCGAAGCATTAAAGGAAGAGGAATTTCAAGTTGGGCCCAAGTGGGCGTGGAAGAACAACTTTTGGCAGGATGGACGATATTCGCTACCTCATGAAACGCATATGTTTTCCCCATTATACTGCAACCGTAGGGAACTTGAGTGGAGCAAAGCGCACCTGCCTCAATGTTATAGTCGTCTGGGTCTTGTTAGGGGATACTAGGATTTATAAATCCTGTACTGGCAATCGGGCATGAAGGCCCACGTAGCCGAGTGTGTGAACGATGTTTGACTTGTGCGAAAGTCAAGATGGAATATCAGAAACCTACTGCTTGTGCCAATAACCAGAAAGACCCATATGGAAATGAGAAGCAGACTCTTGGATACTGTCACTAGTCTACTTGCAACTCAAAACGGAAACAATATCACCTAGGTGATCGTTGATGGACTCACATAACCAGCACATTCTATTTCAACCAAAGAAACTGACGAGTCTTCACAGCTGTGAATGTTCCTCTGAGGGAGGCGGCTTTTTGGGCACGAGGTGCCAGCACCAGTTATCCATGATTTTGATCTATACGTGATTCATGGCAGGCATTACACAACACTCATGGCTCGCATGTGGACATGAGCATTATTCGTCATCATAGGACAAACGGTTAGAGTAAACGAACCATCTTGACACTCGAAGACATGCTGCGAGCATGTGTGATTGACTTGGGGAAATTTGGAAGGATACATACCTTTGGCTGAGTTCTACCGTAGCAGTTACCATTCTAGTATTCAGACAGCTCTGTTAGAGGCATTGCAAGGACAGTACACTAATCTCCTTGTTGGATTAAGGAGGGTGACAACGTAATCGCAGGTCCAAGATTTGTACTTGGAAACCCTCGGGGAGATTATTTGGATTGGAAATCGTTTGGCGACAACGCGAGACTTCCAGGAAAACTCTTAAGCTTAGGAAACACTGGGAGTTCGCTGCAGGCGAGCAAGTCAAGTTGAAAGTTTCACCCTGGGAGGGTGTGGTACGCTTTGAGAAGCGTGGCAAGTTTAATTTATGTTGCGATGAGCCGTTCGGAACCCTGGAAGGAATCGGTAAAGTGGACTCCAAACCCGAGTTATCTGACGAATTGGGTAACGTACACAATGTCATTTATGTCTCAAATCGGAGACAGTGGTTGTTCAATGAAAACACTTGTGATACCCTTATTATACAAGTTGTAGTTGTTGAAGAACCCATCGAAATCCTGGATCGGAAAGTTAAGGTTTGTAAGCATAGTCATACTCCAATCATGAGAGTTCGTACGAACTCAAGTCGTGAATTGGAATTCACGTGGGAACGCAAAGATCAGGCAAACACGAGTATACTCAGGCAAAGCACGAGTATTCTGATATCATTGGAGAATTTCGAGACGAAATTCCCTTTCAAGTTGGGGATGATGTGGCACCCGAGGAAAATCCACAGTCATCCTGATTTAACACCTCACTGTTTTTGGGTTACTTATCAAATTTCGGGACGAAATTTCTTTCAAGTTGGGGATGATGTGACAATCCGAACTTTCAAGGTTAGTTTCGTTTCGTTCCGTGATCTTAACTTCTCATTATTCCTCTCCAACGCTTCCTCCGATGCTAAACTTGTTAAACGTTCTATTATGTGTTAAGCGTAATCGTAATCTAGGTGTTTGGTTGTTTTGTTTGGGCCGCGAGTGTGTTCGGGCCGCACACACACCCTCCTCAAGTCACACCCTCACTTCCTTAAATTATCATCATCACTTCGGCCCACAGTTTGGTTTGGTCTACGTACACATCAGCCCATACTCTTTTATGGGTTGCTTAATGGTATAATATGGAATTAAGGGAATACGTGTATCACATTAGGTTTAAAAAAAAGGAAAGAAAACCCTAGGGCATCATGCTCCTGTCGACGATCAGCCCCCATCGTTCCATCACCAATGGCAGCCATCAAGGGTAATCCCCTCAAATCCCTGGTCGCACCCCTATTCACGGCGGCAGTGCAACATGACTCGCCGAAGACACGAAGGCGTCACCGGAAACATCCGAAGCTCTCTTTTCTCTCTCTCTCTCTCACGAACACTTGGTTAGTAGAATCATTGCAGAATTAATTTCCACTTTGTACACATTATGGCTTTATGATATGATATTGTGTGGTGTTGATACATATACATGTATGGGAACGAACTGTTAGCTTGACCTCAAAGTAATCATGGAAGTGGAATCCGTGATCTCTGTTTGCATGTAAACTAGATTCTAATTAGTGATCATATAATATGCGATTACTGATCAGTTGTGGGTTGCTAATCGATATATGTGAGGGTCGCAAATGGGGGTGTTTGGTGACAAATAAGGTGGGTAATGAACATGATTAGTCCAATAGGGTTTCATGTGAAAGTTATGGGAAGTTATGCATCTCGTAAACTGTGATAATTGTCAGGAGCAAATAAATGGCTATTATTATTTAGTAGTGCATGAAAGCTAGGATGGTATGATGAGTTAATTTAACATCCTGAGTTTAGTCTGTTGAAGGACGGTTGATACCTGTTCAATGGGATCAGGGTTTATAAACAAATAAAAAAAATAGAAAAGGGAAGTCAGAATGCCATCTTAATAGGATAAGTTATGTAATAGGTATTGTGTGTGATGTGAACACTGGTTGCATGACTTCGAGTTGTTTGGTGTTAGATATGGCAGTAAGCATTCATGGTTGTAAATATAATATATGTGCATGATTACTAATGTTGAACCAAAGTTCACGTGATATTGTTGATTAGTTGTCATCATGTCTGCTGTTGTTAAATCATATAATCATTTGATTGTTTTGATGGCCCATGTAAGTACAAAAGTCAATTCAAGCAGCTCATTTAGATAAGCACCAATTAGATTTGGTCCAATCAAATTGTAGAGTTAATCGGTCCAATCACTAATGCTGAATTAGTATGATATCATTTGAGTGCATGCTAGTAATGTTGAATTAGAATGATATAACATGTGTGCATGTTATTAGTGCCGAATTAATATGGGAAGTGTGATGGACTGTTAGTAGCAGACCCATCTGTTAGATGTATTACGTGCTACACACATGGGATGTAGACTTGTATAAGGATTAGGTACTTGTTATATGATTTTACGATAAACGTGATAGATTAATGGATTGCATGATTATATAAGCACGTGTGTGTTACTTGTATGCTACTCACGTAACGTGTATGTTGGATATGTGATATATGTGAACAACGTGAACGTAAACTGATTTCGTGTATATGAACATCATAGGCTTTGACTGGTTATGTGTGAACAAGTAATTTATCATACCGAGCAATCTCAGGTGAGTTCACTGCTCTTTTCCAAGCATGCATCCCGGGAAGGGATATCGGGTAACATTCTAGGGAGGAATGCAGGTTAATGGGATGTTTGTTATTACTTAGTTTCTATTATGTAAGACCCCCTACATCTACCGATCGTTGCCGGTAAGGCAACGAGGTATTTAGTTGATAGCGCTATTAGGTTTGGCACCCTCACACCGTGCCGAAAGGACGGGCGTGAACTAATTACCTTGACCACTTGACCAATGCCTAGATAGAGGCATTGGGGTTGGGCATTCACATCGTGTATATATAAGACCCCTTACATCTACTCGAGGTTATTAGTTGAGCTAATTACCTCGACCACTTGACCAATGCTTTGATAGAGGCATTGGGGTTGGGCATTCACATCTTGTAGCCATTTCGGTAATCGAGTAATAACAACTTCAAATCATCAAAACTACGAAACAGCATATCATCTTGTTAACTGTTTTACACATGTGACTGGTAACTAAACTCGGTAACAAAACTTTGAACTCACCAGCGTAGTCTTACACACTTGTTTGCATGCTTGTAGGTCGTTAGCTGAGATACTTTGGGACTTGCTATCTGGAGCAGCTGGAGTGGGCATGGTCTTGCTGGACATATTTATTTTATTGGTTTAATGATACATTACTTTGGTTTTAAAACTGCTTAACTTTGCTTCCGCTGATACTTTGGTTTTCATTTAAACTTACATACAGTATTTCATTTACAATTAAGTACTTTATCATTTAATTGAATGCCTTTGATATAATTAGTGGCTCGTTGTTGGATCGTCGCACTCCTAGTAGGGACATACCCTGGGTGGGAATTTGGGGGTGTGACAGTTTGGTATCAGAGCCACTGGTTATAGTGAACTTGGTTTTAAAAACGTTTTTATAAAACCAGACTATAACCGAACAGTTCTGACAACAAAGAATACGACCATGACACTCAGCTCTAGATTGCAAGGTTTGTCTCTCGTGTACTCATTGTACTGCGTAACTAGTGAACACTTACATATGATATTACATGTGATTCCACGTTTAACACAACAGTATGAATTTACGTATTACTTGCACATGTTATGTGACTGATAGGGTGGTATTTCCCTAAACATTCGTGACTCACGTTTTGTGATACTCTTTGTATGCTACTGGAGTTTGAGGAACCATTCGACATGAGTTAGGATGAGCTGAGATGAGCATGCAAATCACAATATTATTGTGGGTGCACACATAATAATAATGTGGGGTGCATGTGAGTCCCAGTGAGGCTTAACAAGCGAAGAAGGGGTTCCGCTCTGTTATTTGAATCCTAGACCGGTATATCCCATTTTAATTTTACACCATTGTGAATCTTACGCCTTTTTTACTCTCTGATAGAGGTTCTCGGCATTGAAAAATCTTCGTAAACTAAATTACACGTGTATATGTTGACATTTAAGAGATATACAGTCAAGAAAATCAAGGGCAATCGTGATATATTAGGATTAGACACCAAAAAAAATCACTTAACAAATGGCTACAATTTAAGGAATGTGTTTAGTGACGGCATCAGATTCCTAATTGATGGAGAAAGGTCTGGTGGTAAGAAAAGCTGCTTCTAGGAGGTTGTCAAGTGTTTTCGCTCGACGTTCCACTCTTGGGTGGTTGGTTTGTGCCTTGTTCCTGTAACTCGAATCCTAGCACGGTATATCCCATTTTAATTTTACACCATTGTGATCCTTACGCCTTTTTTACTCTTTGATCGAGGTTCTCGGGAAAAATCTTCGTAAACTAAATCACACGTGTATATGTTTATATTTAAGAGATATACAGTCAAGAAAATCAAGGGCAATGGTGATATATATGCGGAGACACCAAAAAAAATCACTCAACAAATGGCTACAATTTAAGGAATGTGTTTAGTGACGGCATCAGATTCCTAATTGATGGAGAAAGGTCTGGTGGTAAGAAAAGCTGCTTCTAGGTGGTTGTCAAGTGTTTTCGCTCGACGATTCCATTCTTGGGTGGTTGGTTTGGCCCTTGTTCCTGTAACTCGAATCCTAGCCCGGTATATCCCGTTTTAATCTTACACCATTGTGAACCTTACGCCTTTTTTACTCTCTGATCGAGGTTCTCGACATTGAAAAATCTTCGTAAACTAAATCACACGTGTATATGTTGACATTTAAGATATATACAGTCAAGAAAATCAAGGGCAATGGTGATATTTTTGCGGATTAGACACCAAAAAAAAATTACTCAACAAATGGATACAATTTAAGGAATGTGTTTAGTGACGGCACCAGAATCCTAATTGATGGAGAAATGTCTGGTGTCAAGAAAAGCTGCTTCTAGGAGGTTGTCAGGTGTTTTCGCTCGACGATTCCACTCTTGGGTGGTTGGTTTGGCCCTTGTTCCTGTAACTCGAATCCTAGCCCGGTATATCCCATTTTAATTTTACACCATTGTGAACCTTACGCCTTTTTTACTCTCTGATCGAGGTTCTCGGCATTGAAAAATCTTCGTAAACTAAATCGCACGTGTATATGTTGACATTTAAGAGATTTACAGTCATGAAAATCAAGGGCAATCGGGATATATATGCGGATTAGACACCAAAAAAAATCACTCAACAAATGGCTACAATTTAAGGAATGTGTTAAGTGACGGCATCAGATTCCTAATTGATGGAGAAAGGTCTGCTGGCAAGAAAAGCTGCTTCTAGGAGGTTGTCAAGTGTTTTCGCTCGACGATTCCACTCTTGGGTGGTTGGTTTGGCCCATGTTCCGGTAACTCGAATCTTAGCCCGGTATATCCCATTTTAATCTTACACCATTGTGAACCTTACCCCTTTTTTACTCTTTGATCGAGGTTCTCGGAATTGAAAAATCTTCGTAAACTAAATCACACGAGTATATATTGATATTTAATAGATATACAGTCAAGAAAATCAAGGGCAATGGTGATATATATATGCGGATTAGACACAAAAAAAAAAACACTCAACAAATTACTACAATTTAAGGAATGTGTTAGTGACGGCATCAGATTCCTAATTGATGGAGAAAGGTCTGATGGCAAGAAAAGCTGCTTCTAGGAGGTTGTCAAGTGTTTTCGCTCGACGATTCCATTCTTGGGTGGTTGGTTTGGCCCTAGTTCCTGTAACTCGAATCCTAGCCCGCCATATCGCATTTTAATCTTACACCATTGTGAACATTACGCCTTTTTTACTCCCTGATCGAGGTTCTCGGCATTGAAAAATCTTCGTACACTAAATCACACGTGTATATGTTGACATTTAAGAGACATACAGTCAACAAAATCAAGGGCAATGGTGATATATATGCGGATTTGACATAAAAAAAAACACTCAACAAATGGCTACAATTTAAGGAATGTGTTTAGTGATGTCATCAGATTCGTAATTGATAGAGAAAGGTCTGGTGGCAAGAAAAGCTGCTTCTCGGAGGTTGTCAAGTGTTTTAGCACGACGATTCCATTCTTGGGTGGTTGGTTTGGCCCTTGTTCCTGTAATTCGAATCCTAGCCAGGTATATTCCATTTTAATCTTACACCATTGTGAACCTTACGCCTTTTTTACTCTCTGATTGTGGTTCTCGGCATTGAAAAATCTTCGTAAACTAAATCACACGTGTATATGTTGATATTTAAGAGATATACATTCAAGAAAATAAAGGGCAATGGTGATATATATGCGGATTAGACACCAAAAAAAACACTCAACAAATGGCTACAATTTAAGGAATGTGTTTAGTGTCGGCATCAGATTCCTAATTGATGGAGAAAAGTCTGGTGGCAAGAAAAGCTGCTTCTAAGAGGTTGTCAAGTGTTTTCGCTCGACGATTCCATTCTTGGGTGGTTGGTTTGACTCTTTTTCCTGTAACTCGAATCCTAGCCTGGTATATCCCATTTTAATTTTACACCATTGTGAACCTTACGCCTTTTTTACTCTCTGATCGAGGTTCTCGGCATTGAAAAATCTTCGTAAACTAAATCACACGTGTATATGTTGACATTTAAGAGATATGCGGTCAAGAAAATCAAGGACAATGGTGATATATATGCGGATTAAACACAAAAAAAAACACTCAACAAATGGCTACAATTTAAGGAATGTGTTTAGTGACGGCATCAGATTCCTAATTGATGGAGAAAGGTCCGGTGGGAAGAAAAGCTGCTTGTAGGAGGTTGTCAAGTGTTTTCGCTCGACGATTCCATTCTTGGGTGGTTGGTTTGGCCCTTGTTCCTGTAACTCGAATCCTAGCCCGGTATATCCCATTTTAATCTTACCTCATTGTGAACCTTACGCATTTCTTATTCTCTGATCGAGGTTCTCGGCATTGAAAAATCTTTGTAAACTTAATCACACGTGTATATGTTGATATTTAAGAGATATACAGTCAAGAAAATCAAGGGCAATGGTGATATATATGCGGATTAAACACCAAAAAAAACACTCAACAAATGGCTACAATTTAAGGAATGTGTTTAGTGACGGCATCAGATTCCTAATTGATGGAGAAAGGTCTGGTGGTAAGAAAAGCTGCTTCTAGGTGGTTGTCAAGTGTTTTCGCTCGACGATTCCATTCTTGGGTGGTTGGTTTGGCCCTTGTTCCTGTAACTCGAATCCTAGCCCGGTATATCCCGTTTTAATCTTACACCATTGTGAACCTTACGCCTTTTTTACTCTCTGATCGAGGTTCTCGGCATTGAAAAATCTTCGTAAACTAAATCACACGTGTATATGTTGACATTTAAGATATATACAGTCAAGAAAATCAAGGGCAATGGTGATATATATGCGGATTAGACACCAAAAAAAAATCACTCAACAAATGGCAACAATTTAAGGAATGTGTTTAATGACGGCACCAGATTGCTAATTGATGTAGAAATGTCTGGTGTCAAGAAAAGCTGCTTCTAGGAGGTTGTTAAGTGTTTTCGCTCGACGATTCCACTCTTGGGTGGTTGGTTTGGCCCTTGTTCCTGTAACTCGAATCCTAGCCAGGTATATCCCATTTTAATTTTACACAATTGTGAACCTTACGCCTTTTTTACTCTCTGATCGAGGTTCTCGGCATTGAAAAAACTTCGTAAACTAAATCACACGTGTATATGTTGACATTTAAGAGATTTACAGTCAAGAAAATCAAGGGGAATCAAGATATATATGCGGATTAGACACCAAAAAAAATCACTCAACAAATGGCTACAATTTAAGGAATGTGTTAAGTGACGGCATCGGATTCCTAATTGATGGAGAAAGGTCTGCTGGCAAGAAAAGCTGCTGCTAGGAGGTTGTCAAGTATTTTCGCACGACGATTCCACTCTTGGGTGGTTGGTTTGGCCCGTGTTCCTGTAACTCGAATCTTAGCCCGGTATATCCCATTTTAATCTTACACCATTGTGAACCTTAAGCCTTTTTTACTCTTTGATCGAGGTTTTCGGCATTGAAAAATCTTCGTAAACTAAATCACACGAGTATATATTGAAATTTAATAGTATGCAGTCAAGAAAATCAAGGGCAATGGTGATATAGATGCGGATTAAACACCAAAAAAAACACTCAACAAATGGCTACAATTTAAGGAATGTGTTTAGTGACGGCATCAGATTCCTAATTGATGGAGAAAGGTCTGGTGGCAAGAAAAGCTGCTTCTAGGAGGTTGTCAAGTGTTTTCGCTCGACGATTCCATTCTTGGGTGGTTGGTTTGGCCTTTGTTTCTGTAACTCGAATCCTAGCCCGGTATATCCCATTTTAATCTTACCTCATTGTGAACCTTACGCATTTTTTATTCTCTGATCGAGGTTCTCGGCATTGAAAAATCTTTGTAAACTTAATCACACGTGTATATGTTGATATTTAAGAGATATACAGTCAAGAAAATCAAGGGCAATGGTGATATATATGCGGATTAAACACCAAAAAAAACACTCAACAAATGGCTACAATTTAAGGAATGTGTTTAGTGACGGCATCAGATTCCTAATTGATGGAGAAAGGTCTGGTGGTAAGAAAAGCTGCTTCTAGGTGGTTGTCAAGTGTTTTCGCTCGACGATTCCATTCTTGGGTGGTTGGTTTGGCCCTTGTTCCTGTAACTCGAATCCTAGCCCGGTATATCCCGTTTTAATCTTACACCATTGTGAACCTTACGCCTTTAGTACTCTCTGATCGAGGTTCTCGGCATTGAAAAATCTTCGTAAACTAAATCACACGTGTATATGTTGACATTTAAGATATATACAGTCAACAAAATCAAGGGCAATGGTGATATATATGCGGATTAGACACCAAAAAAAAATCACTCAACAAATGGCTACAATTTAAGGAATGTGTTTAGTGACGGCACCAGATTGCTAATTGATGTAGAAATGTCTGGTGTCAAGAAAAGCTGCTTCTAGGAGGTTGTTAAGTGTTTTCGCTCGACGATTCCACTCTTGGGTGGTTGGTTTGGCCCTTGTTCCTGTAACTCGAATCCTAGCCCGGTATATCCCATTTTAATTTTACACAATTGTGAACCTTACGCCTTTTTTACTCTCTGATCGAGGTTCTCGGCATTGAAAAAACTTCGTAAACTAAATCACACGTGTATATGTTGACATTTAAGAGATTTACAGTCAAGAAAATCAAGGGCAATCAAGATATATATGCGGATTAGACACCAAAAAAAATCACTCAACAAATGGCTACAATTTAAGGAATGTGTTAAGTGACGGCATCGGATTCCTAATTGATGGAGAAAGGTCTGCTGGCAAGAAAAGCTGCTGCTAGGAGGTTGTCAAGTATTTTCGCACGACGATTCCACTCTTGGGTGGTTGGTTTGGCCCGTGTTCCTGTAACTCGAATCTTAGCCCGGTATATCCCATTTTAATCTTACACCATTGTGAACCTTAAGCCTTTTTTACTCTTTGATCGAGGTTTTCGGCATTGAAAAATCTTCGTAAACTAAATCACACGAGTATATATTGAAATTTAATAGTATGCAGTCAAGAAAATCAAGGGCAATGGTGATATAGATGCGGATTAAACACCAAAAAAAAACACTCAACAAATGGCTACAATTTAAGGAATGTGTTTAGTGACGGCATCAGATTCCTAATTGATGGAGAAAGGTCTGGTGGCAAGAAAAGCTGCTTCTAGGAGGTTGTCAAGTGTTTTCGCTCGACGATTCCATTCTTGGGTGGTTGGTTTGGCCTTTGTTCCTGTAACTCGAATCCTAGCCCGGTATATCCCATTTTAATCTTACCTCATTGTGAACCTTACGCATTTTTTATTCTCTGATCGAGGTTCTCGGCATTGAAAAATCTTTGTAAACTTAATCACACGTGTATATGTTGATATTTAAGAGATATACAGTCAAGAAAATCAAGGGCAATGGTGATATATATGCGGATTAAACACCAAAAAAAACACTCAACAAATGGCTACAATTTAAGGAATGTGTTTAGTGACGGCATCAGATTCCTAATTGATGGAGAAAGGTCTGGTGGTTAGAAAAGCTGCTTCTAGGTGGTTGTCAAGTGTTTTCGCTCGACGATTCCATTCTTGGATGGTTGGTTTGGCCCTTGTTCCTGTAACTCGAATCCTAGCCCGGTATATCCCGTTTTAATCTTACACCATTGTGAACCTTACGTGTAGTTCCCGTGAGCCGTGCGGATCGTAACAGAATCGTCGATCTAACCTAGAGTGCGGAATCCTCTAGATCAGATTTCACAGAAAACGAGTAGAACAAGAATCACGAACACGATACACTTTCAATCCGGTCTTCTATTGATTATCTAACACGAAGTTTACAATCTATTCAAGACCTTCACAAGAAATCTCCTAGCCACTCTCTATAGATTTCTCTAATTCCCCAAACTTGCTAAATGTCCAACCTAAACCCTTATGCCAACCCTTGTTTATATAGGACAAGGGTTTGCACATGGGCTTTGGTCTTGGGCCAGGCCATTCTCCAAGCCCATTACACTAAATAACTCCCTAACCAATATGCTAAGCCCAATACAAAATATCCAAAGAGTAAATAATCAAACTATTAAGCTATTGTCACAAAACATGCACCAACAAACTCCCCCTTGACAATAGCTTCATAGTGTAACTTTGTCTTCAAACATCTTGCAGTCTTTTGGTCTTTGGATAGCGTCAGCTACACAGTTTCTGACATCAACAAACTCCCCCTTAGCTGATGCTTCCAATCTCCAAAAACTTTCATTCGTTGTAGATCAGCGAACTAGCAATCTATGGTTAAGCAAGTATCTTCAAATCTTCCATATCTCTCTCTCTCTTTCTGCAATGTAGTAGAAGGATCCTACCATGCATCTTCACACGTTCTTCACTTCACTCTCAATCTGCACTTTACTTGTATTCTGCACTTCATTTTGATAACTGCATCAATCTGTTTAGCAACACAAGCAAGTATCTCGAAAAACCATTAGTCTTTTTCACATTTAAAGATAAACCAATATTTTATCTTAGTTTGCAAAAACAACTACCTGTCAGTTCAAAATGGGAGATCTTTTAAAAGGAATCTTTTTGGTATTTTTGATATTTTTCAACACAAACTGAACTAACTAAACTAATCTCAAAAATATTTACAATACTTCTTTTTGTGAGTATCATGTGCAAGAAGATCATATCAGCAAAATCAAACTGTTTTCACACTATTAGATAATTCTTTATTTAATTTTTCATGAAAAGCAGTTCAAGACGATTACCAGTATGTTTGTCCACCTAAACAAAATGCATGAACATTTCAAGTACCATTACCGTATGATACGTTAAGGTAATATTAATTCTGATATATTAGTGTGTACCACTTCAGGATATACCCCCGCGATCAAGGTATGCACAAAGATTCATCGTAGCAGGTGAGTATACTGAATTCATCCGTTTTATTTTTCAACGATAGATAATTGGTGAACAGGTCAGTACTTCCGTACAGCAGAGAGACCAAAATATCTTATCGAGGGCTAAGACAAATACCATTTTTGGTACGATTTGTGCATTTAGCACTTATTTTGAATGACTCTCTATGAGAGCTTCTTCATTTTCAGGGTTTTGGCATTTTTAGCTCTTTTAAGATATCCTGGGTGTGTCTAGGTCAGCATGTATCTGGATGCAGCAGAAGGACACCCCTGATATCCCCGGATGAAATAACAGTATAAAGACCCAAAACTTCAGATTTTGGCAATCTATCAACGCAAGATTTAAGGTCATTAAACCATACACCACTGATGTGTTCCCCACTCATACTCAGTGCATTTAAGTTTATATCACATTGGTAAGTTGATTATTTCATGCTTTTGCCTACTGGTATATCATATGATGAAGCTACTATCACACTTAAGCATTTTGATTCAGTTCGAGTGTGACAGTCTAACCTGCTGATGTACTATCATTTCTTCTTTTTCACACCATGAAAACTCATTTTTCCAATTTTTTAATGTTTTTGGATTTTTAAAATTTTATAACTTACTCCCCCTAAACACACGCACTATCTAAACTCTATTTGGCTTAGAGGAATTTCTCCCCCTAAATTTTTGTTTTAATGGAGTAAGTTTCAAAAAACACAAATTTGAAAACACAAACAAAACTCCCACCTTAACCTGACTACAGTTTTTCACTGTTAAAGTTTTGAAATCATCATAACAATCACTGTAGTAAATAGTTCGTTACCCATGTTAACCTACTATTCACCTCAGATGCTTTACAGGAATAACCACTGTCGAACACATCAACAGTCCTTCTTGGTCATCCTGCAGTCACTCAACAACTCAGTTAGACTTTAGAACCCAAGCCCTGATGGTCTTGGGTTTTCCAAATTCATCCATTACAGGAACATCCATCCAATATCCATCACACTTCAGTGGATCCTTGGGTAACTTTTTATCTTGATACCTTCTTCTCCCATAATCATACCATGAATTTTGGAAAAAAATTTGGATTTTGTTGAACATTTGAGTTACTAAAACCCCTATGTCCATTTCTTTGTTGAAAATTTCGATTACCAGCAGTTTGGTATCGAGTTTGATATCCAAAATTTCTATTTTGACTTTGAAATTGATTTGATTTACCATTATAATGACTAAATTGTGGAGAAATACTTCTTGGTCTATCAAAACTTTTCGAAGTTGAGGGTTTAGATTGAGATTCAGGTTTATTTGTCTGACAACTAGTTTTTACACTATTGTTTGACCCAACCTGATTCTCATCCTTAACCTCATCAACCTTTTGTTTACCTTTCTTCAAAGGACAACAACTCGCCACATGCCCTTTGTTGTGACATTTAAAACATGATATTTTCTTATAAGTTTTCTTTTTGTTTGATCCCTTTTTAAATGTGTTGGCCTTTTTGTCTTCAGTATCCTCATCCACTTTATGAGGTGTACTGTTAGACCCAACAGATTCTTTCAAAGAAACTGGACTATTTGGCAAGTCCACAGCTATCGGATCCACTACCTCTTGTGCAGTGGTTACAAAATCAATTAGCTCTTCTTCTTTTGGTAGAAAAGAGTAGTCTTGATTTCCAGAAGATGAAGCTTTAGTAAACCCCACCCCTGTTTTATCATTACTTCTTTTTAAACCTTTTTGAATTTTAGTCCTGACTAACGAAGAATTCCCAAAATTGCTTAACTTCCCCTGAAGTTCAACAATTTTGGCTTGTGCACCAGCCAATTCTGTGCACTTTTCTGAAAGCTTGTTAGTCTTTTCTTTCAGAGTTTCACGAGCCAAATCAATGATCTGTAATTGTTCATTGACTTTGCTTGTTAAACTACTGATTTCTTGTTCATTTGATTTGAGTTTTTCTAAACAATCGGAGTCTCGTTTAATCAAAAGAACATTTGACTCTTTTAACTTTTCTAATTCAGCTAACAGAACTTTTGTTTTGCTCCGATAGTCTGTCAACTTTAACCTGTAGTTCAGTGCAATTAAGACATGTATGACTTACAGAGTCTGATGATACCTTCACCTCTGATGTAAGTCCATTCACATCCTTCATGCCCTTTGAAACTTCTGCATCCTTTTCAGCGTTCTCCTCATCTGCTACCTTCTTCTCCTATCGTCACCGCTGCAAGCTCAGCTACCAATGCTTGATCACAAGAATTTACTTTGGAAGAGATCTGATAACGTTTTTCCAAAGCTTCCCACAGCTCTCTAGAAGTCCCATACGTCTTGAAAGTATGTTTAACACTCTCAGGCAAGGACATCTTTATTGCTGCGAAAGCTTTCTTCTCAGCATCAACCAACAGTTTCTCAGATTCATCCATCTTCTCATAAGAAATTACTCTTGCCCTTCCTTCAACACGGCGTGTAGGAGCAACATATCCATCAATCATACAACACCACATTCTCGTATCTTCACTTTTCACAAATGCCTCAAACTTCTCTTTCCAGTCGGCATATTCTTTGATGTTTTTAAGCTTTGGCCAATTCTTTACAGCTTCACTTCCATTGTTCATCTTAGCCATCACGCAGCGTAAAAGTTCAAATGAATTTTGGTAACCTGTGTCAAAATCCAAATCTAACTTCTCTACTGGTCCTTGGCGAGCTTTTACCGTAAGCGAGCTGATGAAACCGTACAAATATTATCCGAAAACTGTTTTTATCAAATTATACCGTTAGATTCGTCTCGAAATTACGATTCCAATGATATAAAATGTCAAAAACCTATATCCGGATTTTCCAGAGCCTTTTTTTTAACCCTAAAAATCCAAGGATTCAAACGGTGCAAACGGTTTTTTGAGATGAGTTACGGATAATTTTCTAAACACGAAATCGTGAAATTTTTCTTACGCAAGGCACGGAAATTTCCACCTTGTCCGAAATGAACCACCTTTGTCCGAAATGAACCACACTTGTCCGAAATGAACCACACTTGTCCGAAATGGGACAGTCTGGTCCGAAATCAACCTTAACCAGTCCGAAATGGATTCTTCAGATCCGAAATGAGACTTTTAGATCCGTAATGATCCGTAATCCTTTTGACTTATCCGAAATCTATCTAAAACTGGTCCGAAATGGAGCCTATGAATCCGAAATCAACTAGTTCTGGTCCGAAATGCAGCCAACTGATCCGAAATGCAAGTCAGGACATCCGTAATGCATGTGATCTTTTTCGAAATGCTGATATTTGATCCGAAATGCAAGCTTGTGAATCCGAAATGATCCGAAATGCTTGTTTCTTGATCCGAAATGCTTGTTTCTTGATCCGAAATCCAAGTTATCAATCCGTAATGGATCCGAAATGCTTGACTTTGATCCGAAATCCTTGTATTCTGTCCGAAATCACCAGCAGAATTCAAGAACAGCCTTCAAAAATACGTCCAAAACTTCGATTTTCTGCAGAAACGATTCTGAACCAAGCCAATCGAGAGCGTAAAGCTCTGATACCAATTGTAGGTCCCGTGAGCCGTGCGGATCGTAACAGAATCGTCGATCTAACCTAGAGTGCGGAATCCTCTAGATCAGATTTCACAGAAAACGAGTAGAACAAGAATCACGAACACGATACACTTTCACTCCGGTCTTCTATTGATTATCCAACACGAAGTTTACAATCAATTCAAGACCTTCACAAGAAACTCCTAGCCACTCTCTATAGATTTCTCTAATTCCCCAAACTTGCTAAATGTCCAACCTAAACCCTTATGCCAACCCTTGTTTATATAGGACAAGGGTTTGCACATGGGCTTTGGTCTTGGGCCAGGCCATTCTCCAAGCCCATTACACTAAATAACTCCCTAACCAATATGCTAAGCCCAATACAAAATATCCAAAGACTAAATAATCAAACTATTAAGCTGTTGTCACAAAACATGCACCAACAAACTCCCCCTTGACAATAGCTTCATAAAGGGCAATGGTGATATATATGCGGATTAGACACCAAAAAAATACTCAACAAATGGCTATAATTTAAGGAATGTGTTTAGTGACGGCATCAGATTCCTAATTGATGGAGAAAGGTCTGGTGGGAAGAAAAGCTGCTTCTAGGAGGTTGTCAAGTGTTTTCGCTCGACGATTCAATTCTTGGGTGGTTGGTTTGGCCCTTGTTCCTATAACTCGAATCCTAGCCCGGTATATCCCATTTTAATTTTACACCATTGTGAACCCTACGCCTTTTTTACTCTCTGATAGAGGTTCTCGGCATTGAAAAATCTTCGTAAACTAAATCACACGTGTATATGTTGACATTTAAGAGATATACAGTCAAGAAAGTCAAGGGCAATGGTGATATATTTGCGGATTAGACACCAAAAAAAACACTCAACAAATGGCTACAATTTAAGGTATGTGTTTAGTGACGACATCAGATTCCTAATTAATGGAGAAAGGTCTGGTGTTAAGAAAAGCTGCTTCTAGGAGGTTGTCAAGTGTTTTCGCTCGACGATTCCATACTTGGGTGGTTGGTTTGGCCCTTGTTCCTGTAACTCGAATCCTAGCCCGGTATATCCCATTTTGATCTTACACCATTGTGAACCTTACGCCTTTTTTACTCTCTGATCAAAGTTCTCGGCATTGAAAAATCTTTGTAAACTAAATCACACGTGTATATGTTGATATTTAAGAGATATACAGTCAAGAAAATCAAGGACAATGGTGATATATATGCGGATTAGACACCAAAAAAAACACTCAACAAATGGCTACAATTTAAGGAATGTGTTTAGTGACGGCATCAGATTCCTAATTGATGGAGAAAGGTCTGGGGGTAAGAAAAGCTGCTTCTAGGAGGTTGTCAAGTGTTTTCGCTCGACGATTCCATTCCTGGGTGGTTGGTTTGGCCCTTGTTCCTGTAACTCGAATCCTAGCCTGGTATATCCTTATTTAATTTTTACAGCATTGTGAACCTTACGCCTTTTTTTACTCTCTGATCGAGGTTCTCGGCATTGAAAAATCTTCGTAAACTAAATCACACGTGTATATGTTGACATTTAAGACATATACAGTCAAGAAAATCAAGGGCAATGGTGATATATATGCGGATTAGACACCAAAAAAAAACACTCAACAAATGGCTACAATTTAAGGAATGTGTTTAGTGACGGCATCAGATTCCTAATTGATGGAGAAAGGTCTGGTGGCAAGAAAAGCTGATTCTAGGAGGTTGTCAAGTGTTTTCACTCGACGATTCCATTCTTGGGTGGTTGGTTTGGCCCTTCTTCCTGTAACTCGAATCCTTGCCCGGTATATCTCATTTTAATTTTACACCATTGTGAACCTTAGGCCTTTTTTAATCTCTGATCGAGGTTCTCGGCATTGAAAAATTTTCGTAACTAAATCACACGTGTATATGTTGAAATTTATGAGACATACAGTCAAGAAAATCAAGTGCAATGGTGATATATATGCGAATTAGACACAAAAAAAAAACACTCAACAAATGGCTACAATTTAAGGAATGTGTTTAGTGATGGCATCAGATTCCTAATTCATGGAGAAAGGTCTGGTGGCAAGAAAAGCTGCTTCTAGGAGGTTGTCAAGTTTTTTCGTTCGACGATTCCATTCTTGGGTGGGTGGTTTGGCCCTTGTTCCCGTAACTCGAATCCTAGCCCGGTATATCCCATTTTAGTTTTACACCATTGTGAACCTTACGCCTTTTGTACTCTTTGATCGAGGTTCTCGGCATTGAAAAATCTTCGTAAACTAAATCACACGTGTATATGTTGATATTTAAGAGATATACAGTCAAGAAAATCAAGGGCAATGGTGATATATATGCGGATTAGACACCAAAAAATAAACACTCAAAAAATAGCTACAATTTAAGGTATGTGTTTAGTGACGGCATCGGATTCCTAATTGATGGAGAAAGGCCTGGTGATGGGGAGTCTGAAACACGAGCCTTAAGAGTATTATCTTGTGCGATTTAATGCGGTTTATGTGATTATATTTGTTGAATATAGTAACTACGAGCTTTTGTGGTGTTACAGGTTAATCGGGTTAAACCGGCAAAGTTAGAGCTTTTAAGGATGATGAACAAAGTGATTCGTGTTGATCGGGCGCTGATTCAGTTCAAGTTAAAGTTCGGGAATTCTAAAAATATGAGGTAGCAAAGTTTGAGGGCTTTGTGTTGTTTGATAGTGTTCGCGTGGGCTGAGAAATACGCCGCTGCCTACGGTTTGACAACCGTAGGTTACGGTTGTCACATGTTGAAAAAACAAAACAAACAGAGCCTCTGGTCCGTAAGTAGCGGCTCATGGCGTAAGCTACGGCAAGAATACAAGAGGAAGTTGTTTTTGAAAAAAGGTTAAAAGGGTTTTAAATTAAAGTAAAAGGGGAGCCGACAACATGTGGAGTAATTAATTATTATGATGACAAGACCATAGTCCTTATCATCACTTCCTTGGATTTTCGAGAAACTCACAAATATTGGAGGCATTTAAGAAAGCATTACATCAGTTTAGGACTTCACGCGGACTTCTTTGGCAAATGCATGTTTTTCTTTGGTCAACAACATCATCATCATTTTTTGGAAGGCATTGGATGTTATTCATGTGGAGAGTGAATCTGATCATCACATCACATGAATTAATTAAAGGACTTTTGGCAGTAACCTATTTTACTTTGGCAGCCAATAAGGAAATTTTGGGGCTTCTCCATTACTCATCATACGAACAACTATGGGCAGCCCATTATCCACGAAAATTAGCAGCAAACTTCATTATTTTGGGGGCCCATAATCACATCAGGGGATCGATGGGAAGGGGGAAGCCGTCAATACAACTGAGGGGGAGCATTCAACCATCATCATCATAATTATCTTCAACAACAAGATCCGATTCGATCATGAATTCGACATTCTTTCAAGCTATTGAGGATCGCACAAGCATCATGAGCGGCTAATTCTCTCGTGGACACTCTGGGTGAATGATTCTTGTGAGACACTTTTAATTCTAGTTTCTGTTTTGTATTGAGATTTGGATTTATAGTCGGGTGACAGCCGACTATTTACATGATTATATTATTTGTGTGACAGACAAATCCTGAGTGACAGTCAGAGTTATAATTATGTTTTGAATCCAATTATGCTTTTGTTGATTGAATGATTTCTATGTATTAAGATTTTGAACTGCATAGGTAATTGGTAGATGTGACAGATTTACTATTCAATCAATAGCATCAAATAAAATCAGAACTAGGTTATTAGTAATTACAGAATCTGAATTCCGGAGTGATCACCTTTTCTCATCATTCTTTATTATAACTCAATCTTTATCTTAATTGCAACTTATTTCATGTGTTTTTAATTTCATATCAGTTTTATAATCATCATTTAGTTTAGTAAAATTTACAAACAAAACGCGTAACACTAACCACATGTTCCTCGTGGATTCGACACCCGACTTACCTTGTCTATAGGTAAAGTTAGGTTATTATTTTTTTGAGTGGCCCACGACAGCCTCATCACCTGGTGGCAAAAAAAGATGATTCCATGAGGTTCTCAAGTGTTTACGCTAGACGATTCCATTCTTGGGTGGGTGGTTTGGCGCTTGTTCCTGTAACTCGAATCCTAGCCCGTTATATCCCATTTTAATTTTACACCATTGTGAACCTTACGCCTTTTTTACTCTCTGATCAAGGTTCCCGGCATTGAAAAATCTTCGTAAACTAAATCACACGTGTATATGTTGACGTTTAAGAGATATACAGTCAAGAAAATCAAGGGCAATGGTGATATATATGCGGATTAGACACAAAAAAAACACTCAACAAATGGCTACAATTTAAGGAATGTGTTTAGTGACGGCATCAGATTCCTAATTGATGAAGAAAGGTCTGGTGGCAAGAAAGGCTGCTTCTAGGAGATTGTCAAGTGTTTTCGCTCGACGATTCCATTCTTCGGTGGTTGGTTTAGCCCTTTTTCCTGTAACTCGAATCCTAGCCCGGTATATCCCATTTTAATTTTACACCATTGTGAACCTTACGCCTTTTTTACTCTTTGATCGAGGTTCTTGGCATTGAAAAATCTTCGTAAACTAAATCACACGTGTATATGTTGACAATAAAGAGATATACAGTCAAGAAAATAAAGGGCAATGGTGATATATATGCAGATTCGACACCAAAAAAAATACTCAACAAATGGCTACAATTTAAGGAATGTGTTTAGTGACGGCATCAGATTCCTAATTGATGGAGAAAGGTCTGGTGGTAAGAAAAGCTGCTTCTAGGAGGTTGTCAAGTGTTTTTGCTAGACGATTCCATTGTTGGGTGCTTGGTTTTGCCCTTGTTCCTGTAACTCGAATCCTAACCCGGTATATCCCATTTTAATTTTACACCATTGTGAACCTTAAGCCTTTTTTACTCTCTGATCGAGGTTCTCGGCATTGAAAAATCTTCGTAAACTAAATCACACGTGTATATGTTGACATTTAAGAGATATACGGTCAAGAAAATCAAGGGAAATGGTGATATATATGCGGATTAGACACAAAAAAAAACACTCAACAAATGGCCCCAATTTAAGGAATGTGTTCAGTAACAGCATCAGATTCCTAATTGATGGAGAAAGGTCTGGTGGTGAGAAAAGCTGTTTCTAGGAGGTTGTTAAGTATTTTCGCTCGACGATTCCATTCTTGGGTGGTTGGTTTGTCCCTTGTTCCTGTAACTCGAATTCTAGCCCGGTATACCCCATTTTAATTTTACACCATTGTGAACCTTACGCCTTTTTTACTCTCTGATCGAGGTTCTCGGCATTGAAAAATCTTCGTAAACTAAATCACACGTGTATATGTTGATATTTAAGAGATATACAGTCAAAAAAATCAAGGGCAATGGTGATATATATGCGGATTAGACACAAAAAAAAAACACTCCACAAATGGCTACAATTTAAGAAATGTATTTAGTGACGGCATCAGATTCCTAATTGATGGAGAAAGGTCTGGTGCCAAGAAAAGCTGTTTCTAGTAGGTTGTCAAGTGTTTTCGCCCGACGATTCCATTCTTGGGTGGTTGGTTTGGCCCTTGTTCCGGTAACTCGAATCCTAGCCAGGTATATCCCATTTTAATTTTACACCATTGTGAACCTTACGCCTTTTTTACTCTCTGATCGCGGTTCTCGGTATTGAAAAATCTTTATAAACTAAATCACACGTGTATATGTTGACATTTAAGAGATATATACAGTCAAGAAAATCAAGGGCAATGGTGATATATATGCGGATTAGACACCAAAAAAAACACTCAACAAATGGCTATAATTTAAGGAATGTGTTTAGTGACGACATCAGATTCCTAATTGATGGAGAAAGGTCTGGTGGCAAGAAAAGCTGCTTCTAGGAGTTTGTCAAATTTTTTCGCTCGATGATTCCATTCTTGGGTGGTTGGTTTGGCCATTGTTCCTCTAACTCGAATCGCAGCCCGGTATATCCCATTTTAATTTTACACCATTGTGAACCTTACGCCTTTTTTACTCTCTGATAGAGGTTCTCGGCAATGAAAAATCTCCGTAAACTAAATCACACTTGTATATGTTGACATTTAAGAGATATATAGTCAAGAAAATCAAGGGTAATGGTGATATATATGCGGATTAGACACAAAAAAAAAACCCTCAACAAATGGCTACAATTTAAGGAATGTGTTTAGTGACGGCATCAGATTCCTAATTGATGGAGAAAGGTCTGGTGGCAAGAAAAGCTGCTTCTAGAAGGTTGTCAAGTGTTTTCGCTCGACGATTCCATTCTTGGGTGGTTGGTTTGGCCATTGTTCCTGTAACTCGAATCTTATCCCGGTATATCTCATTTTAATTTTACACTATTGTGAACCTTACGCCTTTTTTACTCTCTGATAGAGGTTCTTGGCATTGAAAAATCTTCGTAAACTAAATCACACGTGTATATGTTGATATTTAAGAGATATACAGTCAAGAAAATCAAGGGCAATGGTGATATATATGTGGATTAGACACCAAAAAAAAGACACTCAACAAATGGCTACAATTTAAGGAATGTGTTTAGTGACGGCATTAGATTACTAATTGATGGAGAAAGGTCTGGTGGCAAGAAAAGCTGCTTCTAGGAGGTTGTGAAGTGTTTTCGCTCGACGATTCCATTCTTGGGTGGTTGGTTTGGCCCTTGTTCCGGTAACTAGAATCCTAGCCCAGTATATCCCATTTTAATTTTACACCATTGTGATCCTTACGCCTTTTTTACTCTCTGATCGAGGTTCTCGGTAATGAAAAATCTTTGTAAACTAAATCACATGTGTATATGTTGACATTTAAGAGATATACAGTCAAGAAAATCAAGGGCAATGGTAATATATATGCGGATTAGACACCAAAAAAAACACTCAACAAATGGCTACAATTTAAGGAATGTGTTTAGTGATGGCATCAGATTCCTAATTGATGGAGAAAGGTCTGGTGGCAAGAAAAGCTGCTTCTAGGAGGTTGTCAAGTGTTTTCGCTCGACGATTCCCTTCTTGGGTGGTTGGTTTGGCCCTTGTTTCTGTAACTCGCATCCTAGCCCGGTATATCCCATTTTAATTTTACACCAATGTGAACCTTACGCCTTTTTCCTCTCTGATCGAGGTTCTCGGCATTGAAAAATCTTCTTAACTAAATCACACGTGTATATGTTGACATTTAAGAGATATACAGTCAAGAAAATCAAGGGCAATGGTGATATATGCGGATTAGACACCAAAAAAAACACTCAACAAATGGCTACGATTTAAGGAATGTGTTTAGTGATGGCATCAGATTCCTAATTGATGGAGAAAGGTCTGGTGGCAAGAAAACATGCTTCTAGGTGGTTGTCAACTGTTTTCGCTCGACGATTCCATTCTTGGGTGGTTGGTTTGGCCCTTGTTCCTGTAACTCGAATCCCAGCCCGGTATATCCCATTTTAATTTTACACCATTGTGAACCTTACGCCATTTTTACTATCTGATCGAGGTTCTCGGCATTGAAAAATCTTTTTAAACTAAATCACACGTGTATATGTTGATATTTAAGAGATATACAGTCAAGAAAATCAAGGGCAATGGTGATATATATGCGGATTAGACACCAAAAAAAAAACACTCAACAAATAGCTACAATTTAAGGAATGTGTTTAGTGACGGAATCAGATTCCTAATTGATGGAGAATGGTCTGGTGGCAAGAAAAACTGCTTCTAGGAGTTTGTCAAATGCTTTTGCTCGACGATTCCATTCTTGGGTGGTTGGTTTGGCCCTTGTTCCTGTAACTCGAATCGTTGCACGGTATATCCCATTTTAATTTTATACCATTGTGAACCTTACTCCTTTTTTACTCTCTGATAGGGGTTCTCGGCATTGAAAAATCTCCGTAAACTAAATCACACGTGTATATGTTGACATTTTAGAGATATACAGTCAAGAAAATCAAGGGCAATGGTGATATATATGCGGATTAGACACCAAAAAAAAAAACTCAAAAAATGGCTACAATTTAAGGAATGTGTTTAGTGACGGCATCAGATTCCTAATTGATGGAGAAAGGCCTGGTGGCAAGAAAAGTTGCTTCTAGGAGGTTGTCAAGTGTTTTCGCTCGACGATTCCATTCTTGGGTGGTTGGTTTGGCCCTTGTTCCTGTAACTCGAATCCTAGCCCGGTATATCCCATTTTAATTTTACAACATTGTGAACCTTACGCCTTTTTTACTCTCTGATCGAGGTTATCGGCATTGAAAAATCTTCGTAAACAAAATCACACGAGTATATGTTGATATTTAAGAGATTTACAGTCAAGAAAATGAAGGGCAATGATGATATATATGCGGATTAGACACAAAAAAAAAAAACACTCAACAAATGGCTACCATTTAAGGAATGTGTTTAGTGACGGCATCAGATCCTAATTGATGGAGAAAGCTCTGGTGGCAAGAAAAACTGCTTCTAGGAGGTTGTCAAGTGTTTTCTCTCGACGATTCCATTCTTGGGTGGTTGGTTTGGCCCTTTTTCCTGTAACTCGAATCCTAGCCCGGTATATCCCATTTTAATTTTACACCATCGTGAACCTTACACCTTTTTTACTCTCTGATTAAGGCTCTAGGCACTGAAAAATCTTCGTAAACTAAATCACACTTGTATATGTTGATATTTAAGAGATATACAATCAAGAAAATGATGGGCAATGGTGATATATATGCGGATTAGACACAAAAAAAACACTCAACAAATGGATACAGTTTAAGGAATGTGTTTAGTGACGGCATCAGATTCCTAATTGATGGAGAAAGGTCTGGCGGCAAGAAAAGCTGGTTCTAGGAGGTTGTCAAGTGTTTTCACTCGTCGATTCCATTCTTAGCTTGTTGGTTTGGCCTTTGTTCCTGTAACCCGAATCCTAGCCCGGTATACCCCATTTTAATTTTACACCATTGTGAACCTTACGCCTTTTTTACTCTCTGATCGAGGTTCTCGGCATTGAAAAATCTTCGTAAACTAAATCACACGTGTATATGTTGATATTTAAGAGATATACAGTCAAAAAAATCAAGGGCAATGGTGATATATATGCGGATTAGACACAAAAAAAAAAACACTCAACAAATGGCTACAATTTAAGGAATGTGTTTAGGGACGGCATCAGATTCCTAATTGATGGAGAAAGGTCTGGTGCCAAGAAAAGCTGCTTCTAGTAGGTTGTCAAGTGTTTTCGCTCGACGATTCCATTCTTGGGTGGTTGGTTTGGCCCTTGTTCCTGTAACTCGAATCCTAGCCCGGTATATCCCATTTTAATTTTACACCATTGTGAACCTTACGCCTTTTTTACTCTCTGATCGCGGTTCTCGGTATTGAAAAATCTTTGTAAACTAAATCACACGTGTATATGTTGACATTTAAGAGATATACAGTCAAAAAAATCAAGGGCAATGGTGATATATATGCTGATTAGACACCAAAAAAAACACTCAACAAATGGCTACAATTTAAGGAATGTGTTTAGTGATGACATCAGATTCCTAATTGATGGAGAAAGGTCTGGTGGCAAGAAAAGCTGCTTCTAGGAGTTTGTCAAATGTTTTCGCTCGACGATTAAATTCTTGGGTGGTTGGTTTGGCCATTGTTCCTCTAACTCGAATCGCAGCCCGGTATATCCCATTTTAATTTTACACCATTGTGAACCTTACGCCTTTTTTACTCTCTGATAGAGGTTCTCGGCATTGAAAAATCTCTGTAAACTAAATCACACTTGTATATGTTGACATTTAAGAGATATATAGTCAAGAAAATCATGGGCAATAGTGATATATATGCGGATTAGACACCAAAAAAAACCCCTCAACAAATGGCTACAATTTAAGGAATGTGTTTAGCGACGGCATCAGATTCTTAATTGATGGAGAAAGGTCTGGTGGCAAGAAAAGCTACTTCTAGAAGGTTGTCAAGTGCTTTCGCTCGACGATTCCATTCTTGGGTGGTTGGTTTGGCCATTGTTCCTGTAACTCGAATCCTATCCCGGTATATCTCATTTTAATTTTACACTATTGTGAACCTTACGCCTTTTTTACTCTCTGATAGAGGTTCTCGGCATTGAAAAAATCTTCGTAAACTAAATCACACGTGTATATGTTGATATTTAAGAGATATACAGTCAAGAAAATCAAGGGCAATGGTGATATATATGTGGATTAGACACCAAAAAAAACACACTCTACAAATGGCTACAATTTAAGGAATGTGTTTAGTGACGGCATTAGATTACTAATTGATGGAGAAAGGTCTGGTGGTAAGAAAAGCTGCTTCTAGGAGGTTGTCTAGTGTTTTCGCTCGACGATTCCATTCTTGGGTGGTTGGTTTGGCCCTTTTTCCTGTAACTAGAATCCTAGCCCGGTATATCCCATTTTAATTTTACACCATTGTGAACCTTACGCCTTTTTTACTCTCTGATCGAGGTTCTCGGTATTGAAAAATCTTTGTAAACTAAATCACACGTATATATGTTGACATTTAAGAGATATACAGTAAAGAAAATCAAGGGCAATGGTGATATATATGCGGATTAGACACAAAAAAAAAACACTCAACAAATGGCTACAATTTAAGGAATGTGTTTAGTGATGGCATCAGATTCCTAATTGATGGAGAAAGGTCTGGTGGCAAGAAAAGCTGCTTCTAGGAGGTTGTCAAGTGTTTTCGCTCGACGATTCCATTCTTGGGTGGTTGGTTTGGCCCTTGTTTCTGTAACTCGAATCCTAGCCCGGTATATCCCATTTTAATTTTACACCATTGTGAACCTTACGCCTTTTTACTCTCTGATCGAGGTTCTTGGCATTGAAAAATCTTCTAAACTAAATCACACATGTATATATTGACATTTAAGAGATATACAGTCAAGAAAATCAAGGGCAATGGTGATATATGCGGATTAGACACCAAAGAAAACACTCAACAAATGGCTACAATTTAAGGAATGTGTTTAGTGATGGCATCAGATTCCTAATGGATGGAGAAAGGTCTGGTGGCAAGAAAAGCTGCTTCTAGGAGGTTGTCTGTTGTTTTCGCTCGACGATTCCTTTCTTGGGTGGTTGGTTTGGCCCTTGTTCCTGTAACTCGAATCCCAGCCCGGTATATCCCATTTTAATTTTACACCATTGTGAACCCTACGCCATTTTTACTATCTGATCGAGGTTCTCGGCATTGAAAAATCTTTTTAAACTAAATCACACGTGTATATGTTGATATTTAAGAGATATACAGTCAAGAAAATCAACGGCAATGGTGATATATATGCGGATTAGACACCAAAAAAAACACTCAACAAATAGCTACAATTTAAGGAATGTGTTTAGTGACGGAATCAGATTCCTAATTGATGGAGAAAGGTCTGGTGGCAAGAAAAACTGCTTCTAGAAGGTTGTCAAGTGTTTTCGCTCGACGATTCCATTCTTGGGTGGTTGGTTTGGCCATTGTTCCTGTAACTCGAATCCTATCCCGGTATATCTCATTTTAATTTTACACTATTGTGAACCTTACGCCTTTTTTACTCTCTGATAGAGGTTCTCGGCATTGAAAAAATCTTCGTAAACTAAATCACACGTGTATATGTTGATATTTAAGAGATATACAGTCAAGAAAATCAAGGGCAATGGTGATATATATGTGGATTAGACACCAAAAAAAAGACACTCTACAAATGGCTACAATTTAAGGAATGTGTTTAGTGACGGCATTAGATTACTAATTGATGGAGAAAGGTCTGGTGGCAAGAATAGCTGCTTCTAGGATGTTGTCTAGTGTTTTCGCTCGACGATTCCATTCTTGGGGGGCTGGTTTGGCCCTTTTTCCTGTAACTAGAATCCTAGCCCGGTATATCCCATTTTAATTTTACACCATTGTTAACCTTACGCCTTTTTTACTCTCTGATCGAGGTTCTCGGTATTGAAAAATCTTTGTAAACTAAATCACACGTATATATGTTAACATTTAAGAGATATACAGTCAAGAAAATCAAGGGCAATGGTGATATATATGCGGAATAGACACAAAAAAAAAAACACTCAACAAATGGCTACAATTTAAGGAATGTGTTTAGTGATGGCATCAGATTCCTAATTGATGGAGAAATGTCTGGTGGCAAGAAAAGCTGCTTCTAGGAGGTTGTCAAGTGTTTTCGCTGGACGATTCCATTCTTGGGTGGTTGGTTTGGCCTTTGTTTCTGTAACTCGAATCCTAGCCCGGTATATCCCATTTTAATTTTACACCATTGTGAACCTTACGCCTTTTTACTCTCTGATCGAGGTTCTCGGCATTGAAAAATCTTCTAAACTAAATCACACATGTATATATTGACATTTAAGAGATATACAGTCAAGAAAATCAAGGGCAATGGTGATATATGCGGATTAGACACCAAAGAAAACACTCAACAAATGGCTACAATTTAAGGAATGTGTTTAGTGATGGCATCAGATTCCTAATTGATGGAGAAAGGTCTGGTGGCAAGAAAAGCTGCTTCTAGGAGGTTGTCAATTGTTTTCGCTCGACGATTCCTTTCTTGGGTGGTTGGTTTGGCCCTTGTTCCTGTAACTCGAATCCCAGCCCTGTATATCCCATTTTAATTTTACACCATTGTGAACCCTACGCCATTTTTACTATCTGATCGAGGTTCTCGGCATTGAAAAATCTTTTTAAACTAAATCACACGTGTATATGTTGATATTTAAGAGATATACAGTCAAGAAAATCAACGGCAATGGTGATATATATGCGGATTAGACACCAAAAAAAAAACACTCAACAAATAGCTACAATTTAAGGAATGTGTTTAGTGACGGAATCAGATTCCTAATTGATGGAGAAAGGTCTGGTGGCAAGAAAAACTGCTTCTAGAAGGTTGTCAAGTGTTTTCGCTCGACGATTCCATTCTTGGGTGGTTCGTTTGGCCCTTGTTCCTGTAACTCGAATCCTTTCCCGGTATATCCCATTTTAATTTTACACTATTGTGAACCTTACGCCTTTTTTACTCTCTGATAGAGGTTCTCGGCATTGAAAAATCTTCGTAAACTAAATCACACGTGTATATGTTGATATTTAAGAGATATACAGTCCAGAAAATCAAGGGCAATGGTGATATATATGTGGATTAGACACCAAAAAAAAGACACTCAACAAATGGCTACAATTTAAGGAATGTGTTTAGTGACGGCATTAGATTCCGAATTAATGGAGAAAGGTCTGGTGGCAAGAAAAGCTGCTTTTAGGAGGTTTTCAACTGTTTTCGCTCGACGATTCCATTCTTGGGTGGTTGGTTTGGCCCTTATTCCTGTAACTCGAATCCTAGCCCGGTATATCCTATTTTAATTTTACACCATTGTGAACCTTACACCTTTTTTACTCTCTGATCGAAGTTCTCGGCATTGAAAAATCTTCGTAAACTAAATCACGCGTGTATATGTTGATATTTAAGAGATATTCAGTCAAGAAAATCAAGGGCAATGGTGATATATACGCAGATTAGACAATAAAAAAAAACACTCAACAAATGGCCACAATTTAAGGAATGTGTTTAGGGACGGCATCAGATTCCTAATTGATGGAGAAAGGTCTGGTGGCAAGAAAAGCTGCTTCTAGGAGGTTTTCTCTTGACGATTCCATTCTTGGGAGGTTGGTTTGGCCCTTGTTCCTGTAACTCGAATCCAAGCCCGGTATATCCCATTTTAATTTTACACCATTGTTAACCTTACGCCTTTTTTACTCTCTGATCGAGGTTCTCGGCATTGAAAAATCTCCGTATATTAAATCACACGTGTATATGTTGATATTTAAGAGATATATACAGTCAAGAAAATTAAGGGCAATGGTGATATATACGCGGATTAGACACAAAAAAACACTCAACAAATGGCTACAATTTAAGGAATGTGTTTAGTGACGGCATCAGATTTCTAATTGATGGAGAAAAGTCTCGTGGTAAGAAAAGCTGCTTCGAGGAGGTTTTCAAGTGTTTTCGCTCGACGATTCCATTCTTTGGTGGTTGGTTTGGCCCTTGGTCCTGTAACTCGAATCCTAGCCCGGTATATCCCATTTTAATTTTACACCATTATGAACCTTATGCCTTTTTTACTATCTGATCGAGGGACTCGGCAATGAAAAATCTTCGTAAACTAAATCACACGTGTATATGTTTATATTTAAGAAATATACAGTCAAGAAATTAGAGGGCAATGGTGATATATATGCGGATTAGACACAAAAAAAACATCAACAAATGGCTACAATTTAAGGAATGTGTTTAGTGACGGCATCAGATTCCTATTTGATGGAGAAAGGTCTGGTGGCAAGAAAGGCTGCTTCTAGGAGGTTGTCAAGTGTTTTCGGTCAACGATTCCATTCTTGGGTGGTTGGTTTGGCCCTTGTTCCTGTGACTCGAATCCTAGCCCGGTATATCACATTTTAATTTTACACCATAGTGAACCTTACGCATTTTTTACTCTCTAATCGAGGTTCTCGGCATTGGAAAATCTTCGTAAACTAAATCACACGTGAATATGTTGACATTTAAGAGATATACAGTCAAGAAAATCAAGGGCAATGGTGATATATATGCGGATTAGACACCAAAAAAAACACTCAACAAATTGCTACAATTTAAGGAATGTGTTTAGTGACGGCATCAGATTCCTTATTGATGGAGAAAGGTCTGGTGGCAAGAAAAGCCGCTTGTAGGAGGTTGTCAAGTGTTTTCGCTCGACGATTCATTTCTTGGATGGTTGGTTTGGCCCTTGTTCCTGTAACTCGAATTCTAGCCCGGTATATCCCATTTTAATTTTTCACCATTGTGAAACTTACGCCTTTTTTACTCTCTAATCGAGGTTCTCGGCATTGAAAAATCTTCGTAAACTAAATCACACGTGTATATGTTGACATTTAAGAGATATACAGTCAAGAAAATCAAGGACCATGGTGATATATATGCGGATTAGACACAAAAAAAACAATCAACAAATGGCTACAATTTAAGGAATGTGTTTATTGACGGCATCAGATTCCTAATTGATGGAGAAAGGTATGGTGGTAAGAAAAGCTGCTTCTAAGAGGTTGTCAAGTGTTTTCGCTCAACGGTTCCATTCTAGGGTGGTTGGTTTGGCCCTAGTTCCTATAACTCGAATCCTAGCCCGGTATATCCCATTTTAATTTTACACCATTGAGAACCTTACGCCTTTTTTACTCTCTGATCGAGGTTCTCGGCATTGAATAAACTTCGTAAACTAAATTACACGTGTATATGTAGATATTTAAGAGATATAATGTCAAGAAAATCAAGGGCAATGGTGATATATATGCGGATTAGACACAAAAAAAACACTCAACAAATGGCTACAATTTAAGGAATGTGTTTAGTGACGGCATCAGATTCCTAATTGATGGAGAAAGGTCTGGTGGCAAGAAAAGCTGCTGCTAGAAGCAGCTTCTCTTACCACCAGACCTTTCTCCATCAATGGGGTAGAAGTTGCTCCTAGCAGCACCTTTTCTTGCCACCAGATCTTTCTCCATCAATTAGGAATCTAATGCCGTCACTAAACACATTCCTTAAATTGTAGCCATTTGTTGAGTGTTTTTTTTGGTGTCTAATCCGCATATATATCACCATTGCCCTTGATTTTCTTGACTGTATATCTCTTAAATGTCAACATATACACGTTTGATTTAGTTTACGAAGATTTTTCAATGCCGAGAACCTCGACCAGAGAGTAAAAAAGGCGTAAGGTTCACAATGGTTTAAAATTAAAATGGAATATACCGGGCTAGGATTCGAGTTACAGGAACAAGGGCCAAACCAACCACCCAAGAATGGAATCGTCGAGCGAAAACACTTGACAACCTCCTAGAAGCAGCTTTTCTTGCCACCAGACCTTTCTCCATCAATTAGGAATATGATGCCGTTACTAAACACATTCCTTAAATTGTAGCCATTTGTTTAGTGTTTTTTTTTGGTGTCTAATCCGCATATATATCACAATTGCCCTTGATTTTCTTGACTGTATATCTCTTAAATATCAACATATACACGTGTGATTTAGTTTACGAAGATTTTTAATGCCGAGAACCTCGATCAGAGAGTAAAAAAGGCGTAAGGTTCACAATGGTGTAAAATTAAAATGGGATATACCGGGCTAGGATTCGAGTTACAGGAACAAGGGCCAAACCAACCACCCAAGAATGGAATCGTCGAGCGAAAACACTTGAAAACCTCCTAGAAGCAGCTTTTCTTGCCACCAGACCTTTCTCCATCAATTAGGAATCCGATGCCGTCACTAAACACATTCCTTAAATTGTAGCCATTTGTTGAGTGTTTTTTTTTTTTTTGTGTCTAATCCGCATATATATCGCCATTGCCCTTCATTTTCTTGACTGTATATCTCTTAAATATCAACTTATACACGTGTGATTTAGTTTACGAAGATTTTCAATGCCGAGAACCTCGATCAGAGAGTAAAAAAGGTGTAAGGTTCACAATGGTGTAAAATTAAAATGGGATATACCGGGATTGGATTCGAGTTACAAGAACAAGGCCCAAACCAACCACCCAAGAATGGAATCGTCGACCGAAAATACTTGACAACCTCCTACAAGCAGCTTTTCTTGCCACCAGACCTTTCTCCATCAATTGGGAATCTGATGCCGGCACTAAACACATTCCTTAAATTATAGTCATTTGTTGAGTGTTTTTTTTTGGTGTCTAATCCACATATATATCACCATTGCCTTTGGTTTTCTTGACTTTATATCTCTTAAATGTCAACATCTACATGTGTGATTTAGTTTACGAAGATTTTTCAATGCCGAGAACCTCTATCAGAGAGTAAAAAAGGCGTATGGTTCACAATGTTGTAAAATTAAAAAGGGATATTCCGGGCTAGGATTCGAGTTACAGGAACAAGGGCCAAACCAACCACCCAAGAATGGAATCGTCGAGCGAAAACACTTGACAATCTCCTAGAAGCAACTTTTCTTGCCACCAGACCTTTCTCCATCTATTAGGAATCTAATGTCGTCACTAAACACATTCCTTAAATTGTAGCCATTTGTTGAGTGTTTTTTTTTGGTGTCTAATCCGCAAATATATCACCATTGCCCTTAATTTTCTTGACTGTATATCTCTTAAATATCAACATATACACGTGTGATTTAGTTTACGAAGATTTTTCATTGCCTAGAACCTCGATCAGAGAGTAAAAAAGGCGTAAGGTTCACAATGGTGTAAAATTAAAATAGGATATACCGGGCTAAGATTCGAGTTACAGGAACAAGGGCCAAACCAACCACCCAAGAATGGAATCGTCGAGCGAAAACACTTGACAACCTCCTAGAAGCAGCTTATCTTACCACCAGACCTTTCTCCATCAATTTGGAATTTGATGCCGTCACTAAACACATTCCTAAAATTGTAGCCATTTGTTGAGTGTTTTTTTTGGTGTCTAATCCGCATATATATCACCATTGCCCTTGATTTTTTCTTGACTGTATATATCTCTTAAACGTCAACATATACACGTGTGATTTAGTTTACGAAGATTTTTCAATGCCGAGAACCTCGATCAGAGAGTAAAAAAGGCGTAAGGTTCACAATGGCGTAAAATTAAAATGGGATATACCGGGCTAGGATTCGAGTTACAGGAACAAGGGCCAAACCAACCACCCAAGAATGGAATCATCGAGCGAAAACACTTGACAACCTTCTAGCAGCAGCTTTTCTTGCCACCAGATCTTTCTCCATCAATTAGGAATCTAATGCCGTCACTAAACACATTCCTTAAATTGTAGCCATTTGTTGAGTGTTTTTTTTGGTGTCTAATCCGCATATATATCACCATTGCCCTTGATTTTCTTGACTGTATATCTCTTAAATATCAACATATACACGTGTGATTTAGTTTACGTATATTTTTCAATGCCGAGAACCTCGATCAGAGAGTAAAAAAGGCGTAAGGTTCACAATGGTGTAAAATTAAAATGGGATATACCGGGCTAGGATTCGAGTTACAGGAACAACGGCCAAACCAACCACCCAAGAATGGAATCGTCGAGCAAAAACACTTGACAACCTCCTAAAAGCAGCTTTTCTTGACACCAGACCTTTCTCCATCAATTAGGAATCTGGTGCCGTCACTAAACACATTCCTTAAATTGTAGCCATTTGTTGAGTGTTTTTTTTGTGTCTAATCCGCATATATATCACCATTTGCCCTTGATTTTTTTGATTGTATATCTCTTAAATATCAACATATACACGTGTGATTTAGTTTACGAAGATTTTTCAATGCCGAGAACCTCGATCAGAGAGTAAAAAAGGCGTAAGGTTCACAATGGTGTAAAATTAAAATGGGATATACCGGGCTAGGATTCGAGTTACAGGAACAAGGGACAAACCAACCACCCAAGAATGGAATCGTCGAGCGAAAACACTTGACAACCTCCAAGAAGCAGCTTTTCTTACCACCAGACCTTTCTACATCAATTAGGAATCTGATGCCATCACTAAACACATTCCTTAAATTGTTGCCATTTGTTGAGTGTTTTTTTTAGTGTCTAATCCGCATATATATCACCATTGCCCTTGATTTTCTTGACTGTATACCTCTTAAATATCAACAAATACACGTGTGATTTAGTTTACGAAGATTTTTAAATGCCGAGAACCTCGATCAGAGAGTAAAAAAGGCGTAACGTTCCCAATGGTGTAAAATTAAAATGGGATATACCGGGCTAGGATTCGAGTTACAGGAACAAGGGCCAAACCAACCACCCAAGAATGGAATCGTCGAGCGAAAACACTTGACAACCTCCTAGAAGCAGCTTTTCTTACCATCAGACCTTTCTCCATCAATTAGGAATCTGATGCCGTCACCAAACACATTCCTTAAATTGTAGCCATTTGTTGAGTGTTTTTTTTTGGTGTCTAATCCGCATATATATCACCATTGCCCTTGATTTTCTTGACTGTATATCTCTTAAATATCAACATATACACGTGTGATTTAGTTTACGAAGATTTTTCAATGCCGAGAACCTCGATCAAAGAGTAAAAAAGGCGTAAGGTTCACAATGGTGTAAAATTAAAATGGGATATACCGGGCTAGGATTCGAGTTACAGGAACCAACCACCCAAGAATGGAATCATCGAGCAAAAACACTTGACAACCTCCTAGAAGCAGCTTTTCTTACCACCAGACCTTTCTCCATCAATTAGGAATCTGATACCGTCACTAAACACATTCCTTAAATTGTAGCCATTTGTTGAGTGTTTTTTTTTGTGTCTAATCCGCATATATATCACCATTGCCCTTGATTTTCTTGACTGTATATCTCTTAAATATCAACATATACACGTGTGATTTAGTTTACGTATATTTTTCAATGCCGAGAACCTCGATCAGAGAGTAAAAAAGGCGTAAGGTTCACAATGGTGTAAAATTAAAATGGGATATACCGGGCTAGGATTCGAGTTACAGGAACAACGGCCAAACCAACCACCCAAGAATGGAATCGTCGAGCAAAAACACTTGACAACCTCCTAAAAGCAGCTTTTCTTGACACCAGACCTTTCTCCATCAATTAGGAATCTGGTGCCGTCACTAAACACATTCCTTAAATTGTAGCCATTTGTTGAGTGTTTTTTTTTGTGTCTAATCCGCATATATATCACCATTTGCCCTTGATTTTTTTGATTGTATATCTCTTAAATATCAACATATACACGTGTGATTTAGTTTACGAAGATTTTTCAATGCCGAGAACCTCGATCAGAGAGTAAAAAAGGCGTAAGGTTCACAATGGTGTAAAATTAAAATGGGATATACCGGGCTAGGATTCGAGTTACAGGAACAAGGGACAAACCAACCACCCAAGAATGGAATCGTCGAGCGAAAACACTTGACAACCTCCAAGAAGCAGCTTTTCTTACCACCAGACCTTTCTACATCAATTAGGAATCTGATGCCATCACTAAACACATTCCTTAAATTGTTGCCATTTGTTGAGTGTTTTTTTTAGTGTCTAATCCGCATATATATCACCATTGCCCTTGATTTTCTTGACTGTATACCTCTTAAATATCAACAAATACACGTGTGATTTAGTTTACGAAGATTTTTAAATGCCGAGAACCTCGATCAGAGAGTAAAAAAGGCGTAACGTTCCCAATGGTGTAAAATTAAAATGGGATATACCGGGCTAGGATTCGAGTTACAGGAACAAGGGCCAAACCAACCACCCAAGAATGGAATCGTCGAGCGAAAACACTTGACAACCTCCTAGAAGCAGCTTTTCTTACCATCAGACCTTTCTCCATCAATTAGGAATCTGATGCCGTCACCAAACACATTCCTTAAATTGTAGCCATTTGTTGAGTGTTTTTTTTTGGTGTCTAATCCGCATATATATCACCATTGCCCTTGATTTTCTTGACTGTATATCTCTTAAATATCAACATATACACGTGTGATTTAGTTTACGAAGATTTTTCAATGCCGAGAACCTCGATCAAAGAGTAAAAAAGGCGTAAGGTTCACAATGGTGTAAAATTAAAATGGGATATACCGGGCTAGGATTCGAGTTACAGGAACCAACCACCCAAGAATGGAATCATCGAGCAAAAACACTTGACAACCTCCTAGAAGCAGCTTTTCTTACCACCAGACCTTTCTCCATCAATTAGGAATCTGATACCGTCACTAAACACATTCCTTAAATTGTAGCCATTTGTTGAGTGTTTTTTTTTGTGTCTAATCCGCATATATATCACCATTGCCCTTGATTTTCTTGACTGTATATCTCTTAAATATCAACATATACACGTGTGATTTAGTTTACGTATATTTTTCAATGCCGAGAACCTCGATCAGAGAGTAAAAAAGGCGTAAGGTTCACAATGGTGTAAAATTAAAATGGGATATACCGGGCTAGGATTCGAGTTACAGGAACAACGGCCAAACCAACCACCCAAGAATGGAATCGTCGAGCAAAAACACTTGACAACCTCCTAAAAGCAGCTTTTCTTGACACCAGACCTTTCTCCATCAATTAGGAATCTGGTGCCGTCACTAAACACATTCCTTAAATTGTAGCCATTTGTTGAGTGTTTTTTTTGTGTCTAATCCGCATATATATCACCATTTGCCCTTGATTTTTTTGATTGTATATCTCTTAAATATCAACATATACACGTGTGATTTAGTTTACGAAGATTTTTCAATGCCGAGAACCTCGATCAGAGAGTAAAAAAGGCGTAAGGTTCACAATGGTGTAAAATTAAAATGGGATATACCGGGCTAGGATTCGAGTTACAGGAACAAGGGACAAACCAACCACCCAAGAATGGAATCGTCGAGCGAAAACACTTGACAACCTCCAAGAAGCAGCTTTTCTTACCACCAGACCTTTCTACATCAATTAGGAATCTGATGCCATCACTAAACACATTCCTTAAATTGTTGCCATTTGTTGAGTGTTTTTTTTAGTGTCTAATCCGCATATATATCACCATTGCCCTTGATTTTCTTGACTGTATACCTCTTAAATATCAACAAATACACGTGTGATTTAGTTTACGAAGATTTTTAAATGCCGAGAACCTCGATCAGAGAGTAAAAAAGGCGTAACGTTCCCAATGGTGTAAAATTAAAATGGGATATACCGGGCTAGGATTCGAGTTACAGGAACAAGGGCCAAACCAACCACCCAAGAATGGAATCGTCGAGCGAAAACACTTGACAACCTCCTAGAAGCAGCTTTTCTTACCATCAGACCTTTCTCCATCAATTAGGAATCTGATGCCGTCACCAAACACATTCCTTAAATTGTAGCCATTTGTTGAGTGTTTTTTTTTGGTGTCTAATCCGCATATATATCACCATTGCCCTTGATTTTCTTGACTGTATATCTCTTAAATATCAACATATACACGTGTGATTTAGTTTACGAAGATTTTTCAATGCCGAGAACCTCGATCAAAGAGTAAAAAAGGCGTAAGGTTCACAATGGTGTAAAATTAAAATGGGATATACCGGGCTAGGATTCGAGTTACAGGAACCAACCACCCAAGAATGGAATCATCGAGCAAAAACACTTGACAACCTCCTAGAAGCAGCTTTTCTTACCACCAGACCTTTCTCCATCAATTAGGAATCTGATACCGTCACTAAACACATTCCTTAAATTGTAGCCATTTGTTGAGTGTTTTTTTTTGTGTCTAATCCGCATATATATCACCATTGCCCTTGATTTTCTTGACTGTATATCTCTTAAATATCAACATTTACACGTGTGATTTAGTTTACGAAGATTTTTCAATGCCGAGAACCTCGATCAGAGAGTAAAAAAGGTGTAAGGTTCACAATGGTGTCAAATTAAAAAGGGATATACCGGGCTAGGATTCGAGTTACAGGAACAAGGGCCAAACCAACCACCCAAGAATGGAATCGTCGAGCGAAAACACTTGACAACCTCCAAGAAGCAGCTTTTCTTACCACCAGAACTTTCTCCATCAATTAGGAATCTGATGCCATCACTAAACACATTCCTTAAATTGTAGCCATTTGTTAAGTGTTTTTTTTGGTGTCTAATCCGCATATATATTACCATTGCCCTTGATTTTCTTGACTGTGTATCTCTTAAATATCAACATATACACGTGTGATTTAGTTTACAAAGATTTTTCAATGCCGAGAGCCTCGATCAGAGAGTAAAAAAGGCGTAAGGTTCACAATGGTGTAAAATTAAAATGGGATATACCGGGCTAGGATTCGAGTTACAGGAACCAACCACCCAAGAATGGAATCATCGAGCGAAAACACCTGATAACCTCCTAGAAGCAGCTTTTCTTACCACCAGACCCTTCTCCATCAATTAGGAATCTGATGCCGTCACTAAACACATTCCTTAAATTGTAGCCATTTGTTGAGTGTTTTTTTGTTTCTAATCCGCATATATATCACCATTGCCCTTGATTTTCTTGACTGTATATCTCTTAAATATCAACATATACACGTGTGATTGAGTTTACGAAGATTTTTCAATGCCGAGAACCTCGATCAGAGAGTAAAAAAGGCGTAAGGTTCACAATGGTGTAAAATTAAATTGGGATATACCGGGCTAGGATTTGAGTTACAGGAACAAGGGCCAAACCAACCACCCAAGAATGGAATCATCGAGCGAAAACACTTAACAACCTCCTAGAAGCAGCTTTTCTTACCACCAGACCTTTCTCCATCAATTAGGAATCTGATGCCGTCACTAAACACATTCCTTAAATTGTAGCCATTTGTTGAGTGTTTTTTTTGTGTCTAATCCGCATATATATCACCATTGCCCATGATTTTCTTGACTGTATATCTCTTAAATATCAACATATACACTTGTGATTTAGTTTACGAAGATTTTTCAATGCCGAGAACCTCGATCAGAGAGTAAAAAAGGCGTAAGGTTCACAATGGTGTAAAATTAAAATGGGATATACCGGGCTAGGATTCGAGTTACAGGAACAAGGGCCAAACCAACCACCCAAGAATGGAATCGTCGAGCGAAAACACTTGACAACCTCCTAGAAGCAGCTTTTCTTGCCACTAGACCTTTCTCCATCAATTAGGAATCTGATGTCGTCACTAAACACATTCCTTAAATTGTAGCCATTTGTTGAGTGTTTTTTTTTGTGTCTAATCCGCATTTATATCACCATTGCCCTTGATTTTCTTGACTGTATATCTCTTAAATATCAACATATACATGTGTGATTTTATTTACGAAGATTTTTCAATGTCGAGAACCTCGATCAGAGAGTTAAAAAGGCGTAAGGTTCACAATGGTGTAAAATTAAAATGGGAAATACCGGGCTAGGATTCGAGTTAAAGGAACAAGGGCCAAACCAACCACCCAAGAATGGAATAGTCGAGCGAAAACACTTGACAACCTCCTAGAAGCAGCTTTTCTTACCACCAGACATTTCTCCATCAATTAGGAATCTGATGCTGTCACAAAACACATTCCTTAAATTGTAGCCATTTGTTGAGTGTTTGTTTTTTGGTGTCTAATCCGCATATATATCACCATTGCCCTTGATTTTCTTGACTGTATATCTCTTAGCTATCAACACATACACGTGTGATTTAGTTTACGAAGATTTTTCAATGCCGAGAACCTCGATCAGAGAGTAAAAAAGGCGTAAGGTTCACAATGGTGTAAAATTAAAATGGGATATACCGGGCTAGGATTCGAGTTACAGGAACAAGGGCCAAACCAACCACCCAAGAATGGAATCGTCGAACGAAAACACTTGACAACCTCCTAGAAGCAGCTTTTCTTGCCACCAGACATTTCTCCATCAATTAGGAATCTGATGCCGTCACTATGCACATTCCTTAAATTGTAGCCATTTGTTGAGTGTTTTTTTGGTGTCTAATCCGCATATATATCACCATTGCCCTTGATTTTCTTGACTGTATATCTCTTAAATATCAACATATACAAGTGTGATTTAGTTTACGATGATTTTTCAATGCCGAGATCCTCGATCAGAGAGTAAAAAAGGCGTAAGGTTCACAATGGTGTAAAATTAAAATGGGATATTCCGGGATAAGATTCGAGTTACAGGAACAAGGGCCAAACCAACCACCCAAGAATGGAATCGTCGAGCGAAAACACTTGACAACCTCCTAGAAGCAGCTTTTCTTGCCACCGGACCTTTCTCCATCAATTAGAAATCTGATGCCGTCACTAAACACATTCCTTAAATTGTAGCCATTTGTTGAGTGTTTTTTTTTAGTGTCTAATCCGCCGATATATCACCATTGCCCTTCATTTTCTTGACTGTATATCTCTTAAATATCAACATATACACGTGTGATTTAGTTTACGAAGATTTTTCAATGTCGAGAACCTTGATCAGAGAGTAAAAAAGGTGTAAGTTCACAATGGTGTAAAATTAAAATGGGATATACCGGGCTAGGATTCGAGTTATAGTAACAAGGGCCAAACTAACCACCCAAGAATGGAATCGTCGAGCGAAAACACTTGACAACCTTCTAGAAGCAGCTTTTCTTGCCACCAGACCTTTCTCCATCAATTAGAAATCTGATGCCGTCACTAGACACATTCCTTAAATTGTAGCCATTTGTTGAGTGTTTTTTTTTTGTGTCTAATCCGCATATATATCACCATTGCCCTTGATTTTCTTGACTGTATATCTCTTAAATATCAACATATACAAGTGTGATTTAGTTTACGAAGATTTTTCAATGCCGAGAACCTCGATCAGAGAGTAAAAAAGGCGTAAGGTTCACAATGGTGTAAAATTTAAATGGGATATACCGGGCGGGGATTCGAGTTACAGGAACAAGGGCCAAACCAACTACCCAAGAATGGAATAGTCGAGCGAAAACACTTGACAACCTCCTAGAAGCAGTTTTTCTTACCACCAGACCTTTCTCCATCAATTAGGAATCTGATGCTGTCACTAAGCACATTCCTTAAATTGTAGCCATTTGTTGAGTATTTTTTTTGGTGTCTAATCCGCATATATATCACCATTGCCCTTGATTTTCTTGACTGTATATCTCTTAAATATCAACATATACAAGTGTGATTTAGTTTACGAAGATTTTTCAATGTCGAGAACCTCGATCAGAGAGTAAAAAAGGGGTAAGTTCACAATGGTGTAAAATTAAAATGGGATATACCGGGCTAGCATTTGAGTTACAGGAACAAGGGCCAAACCAACCACCCAAGAATGGAATCGTCGAGCGAAAACACTTGACAACCTCCTAGAAGCAGCTTTTCTTGCCACCGGACCTTTCTCCATCAATTAGAAATCTGATGCCGTCACTAAACACATTCCTTAAATTGTAGCCATTTGTTGAGTGTTTTTTTTAGTGTCTAATCCACATATATATCACCATTGCCCTTGATTTTCTTTACTGTATATCTCTTAAATATCAACATATACACGTGTGATTTAGTTTACGAAGATTTTTCAATGCCGAGAACCTCGATCAGAGAGTAAAAAAGGGGTAAGGTTCACAATGGTGTAAAATTAAAATGGGATATACCGGGCTAGGATTCGAGTTACAGTAACAAGGGCCAAACCAACCACCCAAGAATGGAATCGTCGAGCGGAAACACTTGACAACTTTCTAGAAGCAGCTTTGCTTGCCACCAGACCTTTCTCCATCAATTAGAAATCTGATGTCGTCACTAAACACATTCCTTAAATTGTAGCCATTTGTTGAGTGTTTTTTTTTTTGTGTCTAATCCGCATATATATCACCATTGCCCTTAATTTTCTTGACTGTATATCTCTTAAATATCAACATATACAAGTGTGATTTAGTTTACGAAGATTTTTCAATGCCGAGAACCTCGACCAGAGAGTAAAAAAGGCGTAAGGTTCACAATGGTGTAAAATTAAAATGGGATATACCGAGCTAGGATTCGAGTTACAGGAACAAGGGCCAAACCAACCACCCTAGAATGGAATCGTCGAGCGAAAACACTTGACAACCTCCTAGAAGAAGCTTTTCTTGCCACCAGACCTTTCTCCATCAATTAGGAATCTGATGCCGTCACTAAACACATTCCTTAAATTGTAGCCATTTGTTGAGTGTTTTTTTTGGTGTCTAATCCGCAAATATATCACCATTGCCCTTGATTTTCTTGACTGTATATCTCTTAAATATCAACATATACACGTGTGATTTAGTTTACGAAGATTTTTCAATGCCGAGAACCGCGATCAGAGAGTAAAAAAGGCGTAAGGTTCACAATGGTGTAAAATTAAAATGGGATATACCGGGCTAGGATTCGAGTTACAGTAACAAGGGCCAAACCAACCACCCAAGAATGGAATCGTCGAGCGAAAACACTTGACAACCTTCTAGAAGCAGCTTTTCTTGCCACCAGACCTTTCTCCGTCAATTAGAAATCAGATGCCGTCACTAAACACATTCCTTAAATTGTAGCCATTTGTTGAGTGTTTTTTTTGTGTCTAATCCGCATATATATCACCATTGCCCTTGATTTTCTTGACTGTATATCTCTTAAATATCAACATATACAAGTGTGATTTAGTTTACGAAGATTTTTCAATCCGAGAACCTCGATCAGAGAGTAAAAAAGGCGTAAGGTACACAATGGTGTAAAATTAAAATGGGATATACCGGGCTGGGATTCGAGTTACAGGAACAAGGGCTAAACCAACCACACAAGAATGGAATCGTCGAGCGAAAACACTTGACAACCTCCTAGAAGCAGCTTTTCTTGCCACCAGACCTTTCTCCATCAATTAGGAATCTGATGCCGTCACTAAACACATTCCTTAAATTGTAGCCATTTGTTGAGTGTTTTTTTGGTGTCTAATCGGCAAATATATCACCATTGCCCTTGATTTTCTTAACTGTATATCTCTTAAATATCAACATATACACGTGTGATTTAGTTTACGAAGATTTTTCAATGCCGAGAACCTCGATCAGAGAGTAAAAAAGGCGTAAGGTTCACAATGGTGTAAAATTAAAATGGGATATACCGGGCTAGGATTCGAGTTACAGGAACAAGGGCCAAACCAACCACCCAAGAATGGAATCGTCGAGCGAAAACACTTGACAACCTCTAAGAAGCAGCTTTTCTTACCACTAGACCTTTCTCCATCAATTAGGAATCTGATGCCATCACTAAACACATTCCTTAAATTGTAGCCATTTGTTGAGTGTTTTTTTTTTGTGTCTAATCCGCATATATATCACCATTGCCCTTGATTTTCTTGACTGTATATCTCTTAAATATCAACATATACACATGTGATTTAGTTTACGAAGATTTTTCAATGACGAGAACCTCGATCAGGGAGTAAAAAAGGCGTAAGGTTCCGAATGGTGTAAAAATAAAATGGGATATACCGGGCTAGGATTCGAGTTACAGGAACAAGGGCCAAACCAACCACCCAAGAATGGAATCGTCGAGCGAAAACACTTGACAACTTCCTAGAAGCAGCTTTTCTTGCCACCAGACCTTTCTCCATCAATTAGGAATCTGATGCCGTCACTAAACACATTCCTTAAATTGTAGCCATTTGTTGAGTGTTTTTTTTGGTGTCTAATCCGCAAATATATCACCATTGCCCTTGATTTTCTTAACCGTATATCTCTTAAATATCAACATATACACGTGTGATTTAGTTTACGAAGTTTTTCAATGCCTAGAACCTCGATTAGAGAGTAAAAAAGGCGTAAGGTTCACAATGGTGTAAAATTAAAATGGGATATACCGGGCTAGGATTCGAGTTACAGGAACAAGGGCCAAACCAACCACCAAAGAATGGAATCGTCGAGCAAAAACACTTGACAACCTCCTAGAAGCAGCTTTTCTTGCCACCGGACCTTTCTCCATCAATTTGAAATCTGATGCCGTCACTAAACACATTCCTTAAATTGTAGCAATTTGTTGAGTGTTTTTTTTAGTGTCTAACCCATATATATATCACCATTGCCCTTGATTTTTTTGACTGTATATCTCTTAAATATCAACATATACACGTGTGATTTAGTTTACGAAGATTTTTCAATGCCGAGAACCTCGATCAGAGAGTAAAAAAGGGGTAAGGTTCACAATGGTGTAAAATTAAAATGGGATATACCGGGCTAGGATTCGAGTTACAGTAACAAGGGCCAAACCAACCACCCAAGAATGGAATCGTCGAGCGAAAACACTTGACAACCTTCTAGAAGCAGCTTTTCTTGCCACCAGACCTTTCTCCATCAATTAGAAATCTGATGTCGTCACTAAACACATTCCTTAAATTGTAGCCATTTGTTGAGTGTTTTTTTTTTGGTGTCTAATCCGCATATATATCACCATTTCCCTTGATTTTCTTGACTGTATATCTCTTAAATATCAACATATACAAGTGTGATTTAGTTTACGAAGATTTTTCAATGCCGAGAACCTCGATCAGAGAGTAAAAAAGGCGTAAGGTTCACAATGGTGTAAGATTAAAATGGGATATACCGGGCTGGGATTCGAGTTACAGGAACAAGGGCCAAACCAACCACACAAGAACGTAATCGTCGAGCGAAAACACTTGACAACCTCCTAGAAGCAGCTTTTCTTGCCACCAGACCTTTCTCCATCAATTAGGAATCTGATGCCGTCACTAAACACATTCCTTAAATTGTAGCCATTTGTTGAGTGTTTTTTTGGTGTCTAATCGGCAAATATATCACCATTGCCCTTAATTTTCTTAACTGTATATCTCTTAAATATCAACATATACACGTGTGATTTAGTTTACGAAGATTTTTCAATGCCGAGAACCTCGATCAGAGAGTAAAAAAGGCGTAAGGTTCACAATGGTGTAAAATTAAAATGGGATATACCGGGCTAGGATTCGAGTTACAGGAACAAGGGCCAAACCAACCACCCAAGAATGGAATCGTCGAGCGAAAACACTTGACAACCTCTAAGAAGCAGCTTTTCTTACCACTAGACCTTTCTCCATCAATTAGGAATCTGATGCCATCACTAAACACATTCCCTAAATTGTAGCCATTTGTTGAGTGTTTTTTTTTTGTGTGTCTAATCCGCATATATATCACCATTGCCCTTGATTTTCTTGACTGTATATCTCTTAAATATCAACATATACACGTGTGATTTAGTTTACGAAGATTTTTCAATGACGAGAACCTCGATCAGGGAGTAAAAAAGGCGTAAGGTTCCGAATGGTGTAAAATTAAAATGGGATATACCGGGCTAGGATTCGAGTTACAGGAACAAGGGCCAAACCAACCACCCAAGAATGGAATCGTCGAGCGAAAACACTTGACAACTTCCTAGAAGCAGCTTTTCTTGCCACCAGACCTTTCTCCATCAATTAGGAATCTGATGCCGTCACTAAACACATTCCTTAAATTGTAGCCATTTGTTGAGTGTTTTTTTTGGTGTCTAATCCGCAAATATATCACCATTGCCCTTGATTTTCTTAACCGTATATCTCTTAAATATCAACATATACACGTGTGATTTAGTTTACGAAGATTTTTCAATGCCGAGAACCTCGATCAGAGAGTAAAAAAGGCGTAAGGTTCACAATGGTGTAAAATTAAAATGGGATATACCGGGCTAGGATTCGAGTTACAGGAACAAGGGCCAAACCAACCACCCAAGAATGGAATCGTCGAGCAAAAACACTTGACAACCTCCTAGAAGCAGCTTTTCTTACCACCGGACCTTTCTCCATCAATTTGAAATCTGATGCCGTCACTAAACACATTCCTTAAATTGTAGCAATTTGTTGAGTGTTTTTTTTAGTGTCTAATCCACATATATATCACCATTGCCCTTGATTTTTTTGACTGTATATCTCTTAAATATCAACATATACACGTGTGATTTAGTTTACGAAGATTTTTCAATGCCGAGAACCTCGATCAGAGAGTAAAAAAGGGGTAAGGTTCACAATGGTGTAAAATTAAAATGGGATATACCGGGCTAGGATTCGAGTTACAGTAACAAGGGCCAAACCAACCACCCAAGAATGGAATCGTCGAGCAAAAACACTTGACAACCTCCTAGAAGCAGCTTTTCTTACCACCGGACCTTTCTCCATCAATTTGAAATCTGATGCCGTCACTAAACACATTCCTTAAATTGTAGCAATTTGTTGAGTGTTTTTTTTAGTGTCTAATCCACATATATATCACCATTGCCCTTGATTTTTTTGACTGTATATCTCTTAAATATCAACATATACACGTGTGATTTAGTTTACGAAGATTTTTCAATGCCGAGAACCTCGATCAGAGAGTAAAAAAGGGGTAAGGTTCACAATGGTGTAAAATTAAAATGGGATATACCGGGCTAGGATTCGAGTTACAGTAACAAGGGCCAAACCAACCACCCAAGAATGGAATCGTCGAGCGAAAACACTTGACAACCTTCTAGAAGCAGCTTTTCTTGCCACCAGACCTTTCTCCATCAATTAGAAATCTGATGTCGTCACTAAACACATTCCTTAAATTGTAGCCATTTGTTGAGTGTTTTTTTTTTGTGTCTAATCCGCATATATATCACCATTTCCCTTGATTTTCTTGACTGTATATCTCTTAAATATCAACATATACAAGTGTGATTTAGTTTACGAAGATTTTTCAATGCCAAGAACCTCGATCAGAGAGTAAAAAAGGCGTAAGGTTCACAATGGAGTAAGATTAAAATGGGATATACCGGGATGGGATTCGAGTAACAGGAACAAGGGCCAAACCAACCACACAAGAACGGAATCGTCGAGCGAAAACACTTGACAACCTCCTAGAAGCAGCTTTTCTTGCCACCAGACCTTTCTCCATCAATTAGGAATCTGATGCCGTCACTAAACACATTCCTTAAATTGTAGCCATTTGTTGAGTGTTTTTTTGGTGTCTAATCGGCAAATATATCACCATTGCCCTTGATTTTCTTAAATGTATATCTCTTAAATATCAACATATACACGTGTGATTTAGTTGACGAAGATTTTTCAATGCCGAGAACCTCGATCAGAGAGTTAAAAAAGGCGTAAGGTTCACAATGGTGTAAAATTAAAATGGGATATACCGGGCTAGGATTCGAGTTACAGTAACAGGGGCCAAACCAACCACCCAAGAATGGAATCGTCGAGCGAAAACACTTGACAACCTTCTAGAAGCAGCTTTTCTTGCCACCAGACCTTTCTCCGTCAATTAGAAATCTGATGCCGTCACTAAACACATTCCTTAAATTGTAGCCATTTGTTGAGTGTTTTTTTTTGGTGTCTAATCCGCATATATATCACCATTGCCCTTGATTTTCTTGACTGTATATCTCTTAAATATCAACATATACAAGTGTGATTTAGTTTACGAAGATTTTTCAATGCCGAGAACCTCGATCAGAGAGTAAAAAAGGCGTAAGGTTCACAATGGTGTAAAATTAAAATGGGATATACCGGGCTGGGATTCGAGTTACAGGAACAAGGGCCAAACCAACCACACAAGAACGGAATCGTCGAGCGAAAACACTTGACAACCTCCTAGAAGCAGCTTTTCTTGCCACCAGACCTTTCTCCATCAATTAGGAATTTGATGCCGTCACTAAACACATTCCTTAAATTGTAGCCATTTGTTGAGTGTTTTTTTGGTGTCTAATCGGCAAATATATCACCATTGCCCTTGATTTTCTTAACTGTATATCTCTTAAATATCAACATATACACGTGTGATTTAGTTTACGAAGATTTTTCAACGCCGAGTACCTCGATCAGAGAGTAAAAAAGGCGTAAGGTTCACAATGGTGTAAAATTAAAATGGGATATACCGGGCTAGGATTCGAGTTACAGGATCAAGGGCCAAACCAACCACCCAAGAATGGAATCGTCGAGCGAAAACACTTGACAACCTCTAAGAAGCAGCTTTTCTTACCACTAGACCTTTCTCTATCAATTAGGAATCTGATGCCATCACTAAACACATTCCTTAAATTGTAGCCATTTGTTGAGTGTTTTTTTTGGTGCCTAATCCGCATATATATCACCATTGCCCTTGATTTTCTTGACTGTATATCTCTTAAATATCAACATATACACGTGTGATTTAGTTTACGACTATTTTTCAATGCCGAGAACCTCGATCAGAGAGTAAAAAAGGGGTAAGGTTCACAATGGTGTAAAATTAAAATGGGATATACCGGGCTAGGATTCGAGTTACAGTAACAAGGGCCAAACCAACCACCCAAGAATGGAATCGTCGAGCGAAAACACTTGACAACCTTCTAGAAGCAGCTTTTCTTGCCACCAGACCTTTCTCCATCAATTAGAAATATGATGTCGTCACTAAACACATTCCTTAAATTGTAGCCATTTGTTGAGTGTTTTTTTTTTGGTGTCTAATCCGCATATATATCACCATTTCCCTTGATTTTCTTGACTGTATATCTCTTAAATATCAACATATACAAGTGTGATTTAGTTTACGAAGATTTTTCAATGCCGAGAACCTCGATCAGAGAGTAAAAAAGGCGTAAGGTTCATAATGGTGTAAGATTAAAATGGGATATACCGGGCTGGGATTCGAGTTACAGGAACAAGGGCCAAACCAACCACACAAGAACGGAATCGTCGAGCGAAAACACTTGACAACCTCCTAGAAGCAGCTTTTCTTGCCACCAGACCTTTCTCCATCAATTAGGAATCTGATGCCGTCACTAAACACATTCCTTAAATTGTAGCAATTTGTTGAGTGTTTTTTTGGTGTCTAATCGGCAAATATATCACCATTGCCCTTGATTTTCTTAAATGTATATCTCTTAAATATCAACATATACACGTGTGATTTAGTTGACGAAGATTTTTCAATGCCGAGAACCTCGATCAGAGAGTTAAAAAAGGCGTAAGGTTCACAATGGTGTAAAATTAAAATGGGATATACCGGGCTAGGATTCGAGTTACAGTAACAGGGGCCAAACCAACCACCCAAGAATGGAATCGTCGAGCGAAAACACTTGACAACCTTCTAGAAGCAGCTTTTCTTGCCACCAGACCTTTCTCCGTCAATTAGAAATCTGATGCCGTCACTAAACACATTCCTTAAATTGTAGCCATTTGTTGAGTGTTTTTTTTTTGGTGTCTAATCCGCATATATATCACCATTGCCCTTGATTTTCTTGACTGTATATCTCTTAAATATCAACATATACAAGTGTGATTTAGTTTACGAAGATTTTTCAATGCCGAGAACCTCGATCAGAGAGTAAAAAAGGCGTAAGGTTCACAATGGTGTAAAATTAAAATGGGATATACCGGGCTGGGATTCGAGTTACAGGAACAAGGGCCAAACCAACCACACAAGAACGGAATCGTCGAGCGAAAACACTTGACAACCTCCTAGAAGCAGCTTTTCTTGCCACCAGACCTTTCTCCATCAATTAGGAATTTGATGCCGTCACTAAACACATTCCTTAAATTGTAGCCATTTGTTGAGTGTTTTTTTGGTGTCTAATCGGCAAATATATCACCATTGCCCTTGATTTTCTTAACTGTATATCTCTTAAATATCAACATATACACGTGTGATTTAGTTTACGAAGATTTTTCAACGCCGAGTACCTCGATCAGAGAGTAAAAAAGGCGTAAGGTTCACAATGGTGTAAAATTAAAATGGGATATACCGGGCTAGGATTCGAGTTACAGGATCAAGGGCCAAACCAACCACCCAAGAATGGAATCGTCGAGCGAAAACACTTGACAACCTCTAAGAAGCAGCTTTTCTTACCACTAGACCTTTCTCTATCAATTAGGAATCTGATGCCATCACTAAACACATTCCTTAAATTGTAGCCATTTGTTGAGTGTTTTTTTTGGTGCCTAATCCGCATATATATCACCATTGCCCTTGATTTTCTTGACTGTATATCTCTTAAATATCAACATATACACGTGTGATTTAGTTTACGACTATTTTTCAATGCCGAGAACCTCGATCAGAGAGTAAAAAAGGGGTAAGGTTCACAATGGTGTAAAATTAAAATGGGATATACCGGGCTAGGATTCGAGTTACAGTAACAAGGGCCAAACCAACCACCCAAGAATGGAATCGTCGAGCGAAAACACTTGACAACCTTCTAGAAGCAGCTTTTCTTGCCACCAGACCTTTCTCCATCAATTAGAAATATGATGTCGTCACTAAACACATTCCTTAAATTGTAGCCATTTGTTGAGTGTTTTTTTTTTGGTGTCTAATCCGCATATATATCACCATTTCCCTTGATTTTCTTGACTGTATATCTCTTAAATATCAACATATACAAGTGTGATTTAGTTTACGAAGATTTTTCAATGCCGAGAACCTCGATCAGAGAGTAAAAAAGGCGTAAGGTTCATAATGGTGTAAGATTAAAATGGGATATACCGGGCTGGGATTCGAGTTACAGGAACAAGGGCCAAACCAACCACACAAGAACGGAATCGTCGAGCGAAAACACTTGACAACCTCCTAGAAGCAGCTTTTCTTGCCACCAGACCTTTCTCCATCAATTAGGAATCTGATGCCGTCACTAAACACATTCCTTAAATTGTAGCAATTTGTTGAGTGTTTTTTTGGTGTCTAATCGGCAAATATATCACCATTGCCCTTGATTTTCTTAAATGTATATCTCTTAAATATCAACATATACACGTGTGATTTAGTTTACGAAGATTTTTCAATGCCGAGAACCTCGATCAGAGAGTTAAAAAAGGCGTAAGGTTCACAATGGTGTAAAATTAAAATGGGATATACCGGGCTAGGATTCGAGTTACAATAACAGGGGCCAAACCAACCACCCAAGAATGGAATCGTCGAGCGAAAACACTTGACAACCTTCTAGAAGCAGCTTTTCTTGCCACCAGACCTTTCTCCGTCAATTAGAAATCTGATGCTGTCACTAAACACATTCCTTAAATTGTAGCCATTTGTTGAGTGTTTTTTTTGGTGTCTAATCCGCATATATATCACCATTGCCCTTGATTTTCTTGACTGTATATCTCTTAAATATCAACATATACAAGTGTGATTTAGTTTACGAAGATTTTTCAATGCCGAGAACCTCGATCAGAGAGTAAAAAAGGCGTAAGGTTCACAATGGTGTAAAATTAAAATGGGATATACCGGGCTGGGATTCGAGTTACAGTAACAAGGGCCAAACCAACCACACAAGAACGAAATCGTCGAGCGAAAACACTTGACAACCTCCTAGAAGCAGCTTTTCTTGCCACCAGACCTTTCTCCATCAATTAGGAATCTGATGCCGTCACTAAACACATTCCTTAAATTGTAGCCATTTGTTGAGTGTTTTTTTGGTGTCTAATCGGCAAATATATCACCAATGCCCTTGATTTTCTTAACTGTATATCTCTTAAATATCAACATATACACGTGTGATTTAGTTTACGAAGATTTTTCAACGCCGAGTACCTCGATTAGAGAGTAAAAAAGGCGTAAGGTTCACAATGGTGTAAAATTAAAATGGGATATACCGGGCTAGGATTCGAGTTACAGGAACAAGGGCCAAACCAACCACCCAAGAATGGAATCGTCGAGCGAAAACACTTGACAACCTCTAAGAAGCAGCTTTTCGTACCACTAGACCTTTCTCTATCAATTAGGAATCTGATGCCATCACTAAACACATTTCTTAAATTGTAGCCATTTGTTGAGTGTTTTTTTTGGTGTCTAATCCGCATATATATCACCATTGCCCTTGATTTTCTTGACTGTATATCTCTTAAATATCAACATATACACGTGTGATTTAGTTTACGACTATTTTTCAATGCCGAGAACCTCGATCAGAGAGTAAAAAAGGCGTAAGGTTCACAATGGTGTAAAATTAAAATGGGATATATCGGGCTAGGATTCGAGTTACAGTAACAAGGGCCAAACCAACAACCCAAGAATGGAATCGTCGAGCGAAAACACTTGACAACCTTCTAGAAGCAACTTTTCTTGCCACCAGACCTTTCTCCATCAATTAGAAATCTGATTCCGTCACTAAACACATTCCTTAAATTGTAGCCATTTGTTGAGTGTTTTTTTTAGTGTCTAATCCGCATATATATCACCATTGCCCTTGATTTTCTTGACTGTATATCTCTTAAATATCAACATATACACGTGTGATTTAGTTTACGAAGATTTTTCAATGACGAGAACCTCGATCAGAGAGTAAAAAAGGCGTAAGGTTCCGAATGGTGTAAAATTAAAATGGGATATACCGGGCTAGGATTCGAGTTACAGGAACAAGGGCCAAACCAACCACCCAAGAATGGAATCGTCGAGCGAAAACACTTAACAACTTCCTAGCAGCAGCTTTTCTTGCCACCAGACCTTTCACCATCAAATAGGAATCTGATGTCGTCACTAAACACATTCCTTAAATTGTAGCCTTTTGTTGAGTGTTTTTTTTTTTGGTGTCTAATCCGCATATATATCACCATTTCCCTTGATTTTCTTGACTGTATATCTCTTAAATATCAACATATACAAGTGTGATTTAGTTTATGAAGATTTTTCAATGCCGAGAACCTCGATCAGAGAGTAAAAAAGGCGTAAGGTTCACAATGGTGTAAGATTAAAATGGGATATACCGGGCTGGGATTCGAGTTACAGGAACAAGGACCAAACCAACCACCCAAGAAGAGAATCGTCGAGCGAAAACACTTGACAACCTCCTAGAAGCAGCTTTTCTTGCCACCAGACCTTTCTCCATCAATTAGGAATCTGATGCCGTCACTAAACACATTCCTTAAATTGTAGCCATTTGTTGAGTGTTTTTTTTGGTGTCTAATCCGCAAATATATCACCATTGCCCTTGATTTTCTTGACTGTATATCTCTTAAATATCAACATATACACGTGTGATTTAGTTTACGAAGATTTTTCAATGCCGACAACCTCGATCAGAGAGTTAAAAAAGGCGTAAGGTTCACAATGGTGTAAAATTAAAATGGGATATACCGGGCTAGGATTCGAGTTACAGTAACAGGGGCCAAACCAACCACCCAAGAATGGAATCGTCGAGCGAAAACACTTGACAACCTTCTAGAAGCAGCTTTTCTTGCCACCAGACCTTTCTCCGTCAATTAGAAATCTGATGCCGTCACTAAACACATTCCTTAAATTGTAGCCATTTGTTGAGTGTTTTTTTTTGGTGTCTAATCCGCATATATATCACCATTGCCCTTGATTTTCTTGACTGTATATCTCTTAAATATCAACATATACAAGTGTGATTTAGTTTACGAAGATTTTTCAATGCCGAGAACCTTGATCAGAGAGTAAAAAAGGCGTAAGGTTCACAATGGTGTAAAATTAAAATGGTATATACCGGGCTGGGATTCGAGTTACAGGAACAAGGGCCAAACCAACCACACAAGAATGGAATCGTCGAGCGAAAACACTTGACAACCTCCTAGAAGCAGCTTTTCTTGCCACCAGACCTTTCTCCATCAATTAGGAATCTGATGCCGTCACTAAACACATTCCTTAAATTGTAGCCATTTGTTGAGTGTTTTTTTGGTGTCTAATCCGCATATATATCACCATTGCCCTTGATTTTCTTGACTGTGTATCTCTTAAATATCAACATATACACGTGTGATTTAGTTTACAAAGATTTTTCAATGCCGAGAACCTCGATCAGAGAGTAAAAAAGGCGTAAGGTTCACAATGGTGTAAAATTAAAATGGGATATACCGGGCTAGGATTCAAGTTACAATAACAAGGGCCAAACCAACCACCCAAGAATGGAATCGTCGAGCGCAAATACTTGACAACCTTCTAGAAGCAGCTTTTCTTGCCACCAGACCTTTCTCCATCAATTAGAAATCTGATGCCGTCACTAAACACATTCCTTAAATTGTAGCCATTTGTTGAGTGTTTTTTTTGGTGTCTAATCCGCATATATATCACCATTGCCCTTGATTTTCTTGACTGTATATCTCTTAAATATCAACATATACAATTGTGATTTAGTTTACGAAAAATTTTCAATGCCGAGAACCTCGATCAGAGAGTAAAAAAGGCGTAAGGTTCACAATGGTGTAAAATTACAATGCGATATACCAGGCTGGGATTCGAGTTACAGGAACAAGGGCCAAACCAACCACACAGGAATGGAATCGTCGAGCGAAAACACTTGACAACCTTCTAGAAGCAGCTTTTCTTGCAACCAGACCTTTCTCCGTCAATTAGAAATCTGATGCCGTCACTAAACACATTCCTTAAATTGTAGCCATTTGTTGAGTGTTTTTTTTGGTGTCTAATCCGCATATATATCACCATTGCCCTTGATTTTCTTGACTGTATATCTCTTAAATATCAACATATACAAGTTTGATTTAGTTTACGAAGATTTTTCAATGCCGAGAACCTCGATCAGAGAGTAAAAAAGGCGTAAGGTTCACAATGGTGTAAAATTAAAATGGGATATACCGGGCTGGGATTCGAGTTACAGTAACAAGGGCCAAACCAACCACACAAGAATGGAATCGTCGAGCGAAAACACTTGACAACCTCCTAGAAGCAGCTTTTCTTGCCACCAGACCTTTCTCCATCAATTAGGAATCTGATGCCGTCACTAAACACATTCCTTAAATTGTAGCCATTTGTTGAGTGTTTTTTTGGTGTCTAATCGGCAAATATATCACCATTGCCCTTGATTTTCTTAACTGTATATCTCTTAAATATCAACGTATACACGTGTGATTTAGTTTACGAAGATTTTTCAATGCCGAGAACCTCGATCAGAGAGTAAAAAAGGCGTAAGGTTCACAATGGTGTAAAATTAAAATGGGATATACCGGGCTAGGATTCGAGTTACAGGAACAAGGGCCAAACCAACAACCCAAGAATGGAATCGTCGAGCGAAAACACTTGACAACCTCTAAGAAGCAGCTTTTCTTACCACTAGACCTTTCTCCATCAATTAGGAATCTGATGCCATCACTAAACACATTCCTTAAATTGTAGCCATTTGTTGAGTGTTTTTTTTGGCGTCTAATCCGCATATATATCACCATTGCCCTTGATTTTCTTGACTGTATATCTCTTAAATATCAACATATACACGTGTGATTTAGTTTACGAAGATTTTTCAATGACGAGAACCTCGATCAGAGAGTAAAAAAGGCGTAAGGTTCCGAATGGTGTTAAATTAAAATGGGATATACCGGGCTAGGATTCGAGTTACAGGAACAAGGGCCAAACCAACCACCCAAGAATGGAATCGTCGAGCGAAAACACTTGACAACTTCCTAGCAGCAGCTTTTCTTGCCACCAGACCTTTCACCATCAAATAGGAATCTGATGCCATCACTAAACACATTCCTTAAATTGTAGCCTTTTGTTGAGTGTTTTTTTTGTGTCTAATCCGCATATATATCACCATTGCCCTTGATTTTCTTGACTGTATATCTCTTAAATATCAACATATACACGTGTGATTTAGTTTACGAAGATTTTTCAATGCCGAGAACCTCGATCAGAGAGTAAAAACGGCGTATGGTTTACAATGGTGTAAAATTAAAATGGGATATACCGGGCTAGGATTCCAGTTACAGTAACAAGGGCCAAACCAACCACCCTAGAATGGAATCGTCGAGCGAAAACACTTGACAACCTTCTAGAAGCAGCTTTTCTTGCCACCAGACCTTTCTCCATCAATTAGAAATCTGATGCCGTCACTAAACACATTCCTTAAATTGTAGCCATTTGTTGACTGTTTTTGTTTTGTGTCTAATCCGCATATATATCACCATTGCCCTTGATTTTCTTGACTGTATATCTCTTAAATATCAACATATACAAGTGTGATTTAGTTTACGAAGATTTTTCAATGCCGAGAACCTTGATCAGAGAGTAAAAAAGGCGTAAGGTTCACAATGGTTTAAAATTAAAATGGGATATACCGGGCTAGGATTCTAGTTACAGGAAAAAGGGCCAAACCAACCACCCAAGAATGGAATCGTCGAGCGAAAACACTTGACAACCTCCTAGAAGCAGCTTTTCTTGCCACCGGACCTTTCTCCATCAATTAGAAATCTGATCCCGTCACTAAACACATTCCTTAAATTGTAGCCATTTGTTGAGTGTTTTTTTTAGTGTCTAATCCGCATATATATCACCATTGCCCCTGATTTTCTTGACTGTATATCTCTTAAATATCAACATATACACGTGTGATTTAGTTTACGAAGATTTTTCAATGACGAGAACCTCGATCAGAGAGTAAAAAAGGCGTAAGGTTCCGAATGGTGTAAAATTAAAATGGGATATACCGGGCTAGGATTCGAGTTACAGGAACAAGAGCCAAACCAACCACCCAAGAATGGAATCGTCGAGCGAAAACACTTGACAACTTCCTAGCAGCAGCTTTTCTTGCCACCAGACCTTTCTCCATCAAATAGGAATCTGATGCCGTCACTAAACACATTCCTTAAATTGTAGCCTTTTGTTGAGTGTTTTTTTTTGTGTCTAATCCGCATATATATCACCATTGCCCTTGATTTTCTTGACTGTATATCTCTTAAATATCAACATATACACGTGTGATTTAGTTTACAACTATTTTTCAATGCCGAGAACCTCGATCAGAGAGTAAAAAAGGCGTAAGCTTCACAATGGTGTAAAATTAAAATGGGATATACCGGGCTAGGATTCGAGTTACAGTAACAAGGGCCAAACCAACCACCCAAGAATGGAATCGTCGAGCGAAAACACTTGACAACCTTCTAGAAGCAGCTTTTCTTGCCACCAGACCTTTCTCCATCAATTAGAAATCTGATTCCGTCACTAAACACATTCCTTAAATTATAGCCATTTGTTGAGTGTTTTTTTTAGTGTCCAATCCGCATATATATCACCATTGCCCTTGATTTTCTTGACTGTATATCTCTTAAATATCAACATATACACGTGTGATTTAGTTTACGAAGATTTTTCAATGACGAGAACCTCGATCAGAGAGTAAAAAAGGCGTAAGGTTCCGAATGGTGTAAAATTAAAATAGGATATACCGGGCTAGGATTCGAGTTACAGGAACAAGGGCCAAACCAACCACCCAAGAATGGAATCGTCGAGCGAAAACACTTAACAACTTCCTAGCAGCAGCTTTTCTTGCTACCAGACCTTTCACCATCAAATAGGAATCTGATGTCGTCACTAAACACATTTCTTAAATTGTAGCCTTTTGTTGAGTGTTTTTTTTGTTTCTAATCAGCATATATATCACCATTGCCCTTGATTTTCTTGACTGTATATCTCTTAAATATCAACATATACACGTGTGATTTAGTTTACGACTAATTTTCAATGCCGAGAACCTCGATCAGAGAGTAAAAAAGGGGTAAGGTTCACTATGGTGTAAAATTAAAATGGGATATACCGGGCTAGGATTCGAGTTACAGTAACAAGGGCCAAACCAACCACCCAAGAATGGAATCGTCGAGCGAAAACACTTAACAACCTTCTAGAAGCAGCTTTTCTTGCCACCAGACCTTTCTCCATCAATTAGAAATCTGATTCCGTCACTAAACACATTCCTTAAATTGTAGCCATTTGTTGAGTGTTTTTTTAGTGTCTAATCCGCATATATATCACCATTGCCCTTGATTTTCTTGACTGTATATCTCTTAAATATCAACATATACTCGTGTGATTTAGTTTACGAAGATTTTTCAATGCCGATAACCTCGATCAGAGAGTAAAAAAGGCGTAAGGTTCCGAATGGTGTAAAATTAAAATGGGATATACCGGGCTAGGATTCAAGTTACAGTAACAAGGGCCAAACCAACCACCCAAGAATGGAATCGTCGAGCGAAAACACTTGACAACCTTCTAGAAGCAGCTTTTCTTGCCACCAGACCTTTCTCCATCAATTAGAAATCTGATGCCATCACTAAACACATTCCTTAAATTGTATCCATTTGTTGAGTGTTTTTTTTTTGGTGTCTAATCCGCATATATATCACCATTGCCCTTGATTTTCTTGACTGTATATCTCTTAAATATCAACATATACATGTGTGATTTAGTTTACGAAGATTTTTCAATCCCGAGAACCTCGATCAGAGAGTAAAAAAGGCGTAAGCTTCACAATGGTGTAAAATTAAAATGGGATATACCGGGCTAGGATTCGAGTTACAGTAACAAGGGCCAAACCAACCACCCAAGAATGGAATCGTCAAGCGAAAACACTTGACAACCTTCTAGAAGCAGCTTTTCTTGCCACCAGACCTTTCTCCATCAATTAGAAATCTGATTCCGTCACTAAACACATTCCTTAAATTATAGCCATTTGTTGAGTGTTTTTTTAGTGTCTAATCCGCATATATATCACCATTGCCCTTGATTTTCTTGACTGTATATCTCTTAAATATCAACATATACACGTGTGATTTAGTTTACGAAGATTTTTCAATGCCGAGAATCTCGATCAGAGAGTAAAAAAGGCGTAAGGTTCACAATGGTGTAAAATTAAAATTGGATATACCGGGCTAGGATTCGAGTTACAGGAACAAGGGCCAAACCAACCACCCAAGAATGGAATCATCGAGCGAAAACACTTGACAACCTCCTAGAAGCAGCTTTTCTTGCCACCGGACCTTTCTCTATCAATTAGAAATCTGATCCCGTCACTAAACACATTCCTTAAATTGTAGCCATTTGTTGAGTGTTTTTTTTAGTGTCTAATCCGCATATATATCACCATTGCCCTTGATTTTCTTGACTGTATATCTCTTAAATATCAACATATACACGTGTGATTTAGTTTACGAAGATTTTTCAATGACGAGAACCTCGATCAAAGAATAAAAAAGGCGTAAGGTTCCGAATGGTGTAAAATTAAAATGGGATATACCGGGCTAGGATTCGAGTTACTGGAACAAGGGCCAAACCAACCACCCAAGAATGGAATCGTCGAGCGAAAACACTTGACAACTTCCTAGCAGCAGCTTTTCTTGCCACCAGACCTTTCTCCATCAAATAGGAATCTGATGCCGTCACTAAACACATTCCTTAAATTGTAGCCTTTTGTTTAGTTTTTTTTTTTTTGTGTCTAATCCGCATATATATCACCATTGCCCTTGATTTTCTTGACTGTATATCTCTTAAATATCAACATATACACGTGTGATTTAGTTTACGACTATTTTTCAATGCCGAGAACCTCGATCAGAGAGTAAGAAAGGCGTAAGGTTCACAATGGTGTAAAATTAAAATGGGATATACCGGGCTAGGATTCGAGTTACAGTAACAAGGGCCAAACCAACCACCCAAGAATGGAATCGTCGAGCGAAAACACATGACAACCTTCTAGAAGCAGCTTTACTTGCCACCAGACCTTTCTCCATCAATTAGAAATTTGATGCCGTCGCTAAACACATTCCTTAAATTGTAGCCATTTGTTGAGTGTTTTTTTTTGTGTCTAATCCGCATATATATCACCATTGCCCTTGATTTTCTTGACTGTATATCTCTTAAATATCAACATATACAAGTGTGATTTGGTTTACGAAGATTTTTCAATGCCGAGAACCTCGATCAGAGAGTAAAAAAGGCGTAAGGTTCACAATGGTGTAAAATTAAAATGGGATATACCGGGCTGGGATTCGAGTTACAGGAACAAGGGCCAAACCAACCACCCAAGAATGGAATCGTCGAGCGAAAACACTTGACAACCTCCTAGAAGCAGCTTTTCTTGCCACCAGACCTTTCTCCATCAATTAGGAATCTGATGCCGTCACTAAACACATTCCTTAAATTGTAGCCATTTGTTGAGTGTTTTTTTTGGTGTCTAATCCGCAAATATATCACCATTACCCATGATTTTCTTAACTGTATATCTCTTAAATATCAATATATACACGTGTGATTTAGTTTACGAAGATTTTTCAATGCCGAGAACCTTGATTAGAGAGTAAAAAAGGCGTAAGGTTCACAATGGTGTAAAATTAAAATGGGATATACCGGGCTAGGATTCGAGTTACAGGAACAAAGGCCAAACTAACCACCCAAGAATGGAATCGTCTAGCGAAAACACTTGACAACCACCTAGAAGCAGCTTTTCTTGCCACCGGACCTTTCTCCATCGATTAGAAATCTAATCCCGTCACTAAACACATTCCTTAAATTCTAGCCATTTGTTGAGTGTTTTTTTAGTGTATAATCTGCATATATATCACCATTGCCCTTGATTTTCTTGACTGTATATCTCTTAAATATCAACATATACACGTGTGATTTAGTTTACGAAGATTTTTCAATGCCGAGAACCTCGATCAGAGAGTAAAAAAGGCGTAACGTTCACAATGGTGTAAAATTAAAATGTGATATACCGGGCTAGGATTCGAGTTACAGTAACAAGGGCCAAACCAACCACCCAAGAATGGAATCGTCGAGCGAAAACACTTGACAACCTTCTAGAAGGAGCTTTTCTTGTCACCAGACCTTTCTCCATCAATTAGAAATCTGATGCCGTCACTAAACACATTCCTTAAATTGTAGCCATTTGTTGAGTTTTTTTTTTGTGTCTAATCCGCATATATATCACCATTGCCCTTGATTTTTTTCTTGACTGTATATCTCTTAAATATCAACATATACAAGTGTGATTTAGTTTACGAAGATTTTTCAATGCCGAGAACCTCGATCAGAGAGTAAAAAAGGCGTAAGGTTCACAATGGTGTAAAATTAAAATGGGATATACGGGGCTGGGATTCGAGTTACAGGAACAAGGGCCAAACCAACCACCCAAGAATGGAATCGTCGAGCGAAAACACTTGACAACCTCCTAGAAGCAGCTTTTCTTGCCACCAGACCTTTCTCCATCAATTAGGAATCTGATGCCGTCACTAAACACATTCCTTAAATTGTAGCCATTTGTTGAGTGTTTTGTTTGGTGTCTAATCCGCAAATATATCACCATTGCCCTTGATTTTCTTAACTGTATATCACTTAAATATCAACATATACACGTGTGATTTAGTTTACGAAGATTTTTCAATGCCGAGAACCTCGATCAGAGAGTAAAAAAGGCGTAAGGTTCACAATGGTGTAAAATTAAAATGGGATATACCCGGCTAGGATTCGAGTTACAGGAAAAAGGGCCAAACCAACCACCCAAGAATGGAATCGTCGAGCGAAAACACTTGACAACCTCCTAGAAGCAGCTTTTCTTGCCACCGGACCTTTCTCCATCAATTAGAAATCTGATCCCGTCACTAAACACATCCCTTAAATTGTAGCCATTTGTAGAGTGTTTTTTTAGTGTCTAATCCGCATATATATCACCATTGCCCTTGATTTTCTTGACTGTATATCTTTTAAATATCCACATATACACGTGTTATTTAGTTTACGAAGATTTTTCAATGCCGAGAACCTCGATCAGAGAGTAAAAAAGGCGTTAGGTTCACAATGGTGTAAAATTAAAATGGGATATACCGGGCTAGGATTCGTGTTACAGTAACAAGGGCCAAACCAACCACCCAAGAATGGAATCGTCGAGCGAAAACACTTGACAACCTTCTAGAAGCAGGTTTTCTTGCCACCGGACCTTTCTCCATCAATTAGAAATCTGATGCCGTCACTAAACACATTCCTTAAATTGTAGCCATTTGTTGAGTGTTTTTTTTGGTGTCGAATCCGCATATATATCACCATTGCCTTTGATTTTCTTGACTGTATATCTCTTAAATATCAACATATACAAGTGTGATTAAGTTTACGAAGATTTTTCAATGCCGAGAACGTCGATCAGAGAGTAAAAAAGGCGTAAGGTTCACAATGGTGTAAAATTAAAATGGGATATACCGGGCTGGGATTCGAGTTACAGGAACACGGGCCAAACCAACCACCCAAGAATGGAATCGTCGAGCGAAAACACTTGACAACCTCCTAGAAGTAGCTTTTCTTGCCACCAGACCTGTCTCCATCAATTAGGAATCTGATGCCGTCACTAAACACATTCTTTAAATTGTAGCCATTTGTTGAGTGTTTTTTTGGTGTCTAATCCGCAAATATATCACCGTTGCCCTTGATTTTCTTAACTGTATATCTCTTAAATATCAACATATACACGTGTGATTTAGTTTACGAAGATTTTTCAATGCCGAGAACCTCGATCAGAGAGTAAAAAAGGCATAAGTTTCACAATGGTGTAAAATTAAAATGGGATATACCGGGCTAGGATTCGAGTTACAGGAACAAGGGCCAAACCAACCACCCAATAATGGAATCGTCGAGCGAAAACACTTGACAACCTCTAAGAAGCAACTTTTCTTACCACCAGACATTTCTCCATCAATTAGGAATCTGATGCCATTACTAAACACATTCCTTAAATTGTAGCCATTTGTTGAGTGTTTTTTTTGTGTCTAATCCGCATATATATCACCATTGCCCATGATTTTCTTGACTGTATATCTCTTAAATATCAACATATACACGTGTGATTTAGTTTACGAAGATTTTTCAATGACGAGAACCTCGATCAGAGAGTAAAAAAGGCGTAAGGTTCCGAATGGTGTAAAATTAAAATGGGATATACCGGGCTAGGATTCGAGTTACAGGAACAAGGGCCAAACCAACCACCCAAGAATGGAATCGTCGAACGAAAACACTTGACAACTTCCTAGCAGCAGCTTCTCTTGCAACCAGACCTTTCTCCATTAAATAGGAATCTGATGCCGTCACTAAACACATTCCTTAAATTGTAGCCTTTTGTTGAGTGTTTTTTTTTTGTGTCTAATCCGCATATATATCACCATCGCCCTTGATTTTCTTGACTGTATATCTCTTAAATATCAACATATACACGTGTGATTTAGTTTACGAAGATTTTTCAATGCCGAGAACCTCGATCAGAGAGTAAAAAAGGTGTTAGGTTCACAATGGTGTAAAATTAAAATGGGATATACCGGGCTAGGATTCGAGTTACAGTAACAAGGGCCAAACCAACCACCCAAGAATGGAATCGTCGAGCGAAAACACTTGACAACCTCCTAGAAGCAGCTTTTCTTGCCAGCAGACCTTTCTCCATCAATTAGAAATCTGATGCCTTCACTAAACACATTCCTTAAATTGTAGCCATTTGTTAAGTGTTTTTTTTGTGTCTAATCCGCATATATATCACCATTGCCCTTGATTTTCTTGACTGTATATCTCTTAAATATCAACATATACACGTGTGATTTAGTTTACGAAGATTTTTCAATGCCGAGAACCTCGACCAAAGAGTAAAAAAGGCGTAAGGTTCACAATGGTGTAAAATTAAAATGGTATATACCGGGCTAGGATTCGAGTTACAGGAACAAGGGCCAAACCAACCACCCAAGAATGGAATCGTCGTGCGAAAACACTTGACAACCTCCAAGAAGCAGCTTTTCTTACCACCAGACCTTTCTCCATCAATTAGGAATCTGATGCCATCACTAAACACATTCCTTAAATTGTACCCATTTATTGATTTTTTTTTTGTGTCTAATCCGCATATATATCACCATTGCCCTTGATTTTCTTGACTGTATATCTCTTAAATATCAACATATACACGTGTTATTTAGTTTACGAAGATTTTTCAATGCCGAGAACCTCGATCAGAGAGTAAAAAAGGCGTAAGGTTCACAATGGTGTAAAATTAAAATGGGATATACCGGGCTAGGATTCGAGTTACAGTAACAAGGGCCAAACCAACCACCCAAGAATGGAATCGTCGAGCGAAAACACTTGACAACCTTCTAGAAGCAGTTTTTCTTGCCACCAGACCTTTCTCCATCAATTAGAAATCTGATGCCATCACTAAACACATTCCTCAAATTGTTGCCATTTGTTGAGTGTTTTTTTTGTAGTCGAATCCGCATATATATCACCATTGCCCTTGATTTTCTTGACTGTATATCTCTTAAATATCAACATATACAAGTGTGATTTAGTTTACGAAGATTTTTCAATGCCGAGAACGTCGATCAGAGAGTAAAAAAGGCATAAGGTTCACAATGGTGTAAAATTAAAATGGGATATACCGGGCTGGGATTCGAGTTACAGGAACAAGGGCCAAACCAGCCACCCAAGAATGGAATCGTCGAGCGAAAACACTTGACAACCTCCTAGAAGTAGCTTTTCTTGCCAGCAGACCTTTCTCCATCAATTAGAAATCTGATGCCTTCACTAAACACATTCCTTAAATTGTAGCCATTTGTTGAGTGTTTTTTTTTTTGTGTCTAATTCGCATATATATCACCATTACCCTTGATTTTCTTGACTGTATATCTCTTAAATATCAACATATACAAGTGTGATTTAGTTTACGAAGATTTTTCAATGCCGAGAACCTCGATCAGAGAGTAAAAAAGGCGTAAGGTTCACAATGGTGTAAAATTAAAAATGGATATACCGGGCTAGGATTCGAGTTACAGGAACAAGGGCCAAACCAACCACCCAAGAATGGAATCGTCAAGCGAAAACACTTGACAACCTCTAAGAAGCAGCTTTTCTTACCACCAGACCTTTCTCCATCAATTAGGAATCTGATGCCATCACTAAACACATTCCTTAAATTGTAGCCATTTGTTGAGTGTTTTTTTGTGTGTCTAATCCGCATATATAAAACCATTGCCCTTGATTTTCTTGACTGTATATCTCTTCAATATCAACATATACACGTGTGATTTAGTTTACGAAGATTTTTCAATGACGAGAACCTCGATCAGAGAGTAAAAAAGGCGTAAGGTTCCGAATGGTGTAAAATTAAAATGGGATATACCGGGCTAGGATTCGAGTTACAGGAACAAGGGCCAAACCAACCACCCAAGAATGGAATCGTCGAACGAAAACACTTGACAACATCCTAGCAGCAGCTTTTCTTTCCACCAGACCTTTCTCCATTAAATAGGAATCTGATGCCGTCACTAAACACATTCCTTAAATTGTAGCCTTTTTTGAGTGTTTTTTTTGTGTCTAATCCGCATATATATCACCATTGCGCTTGATTTTCTTGACTGTATATCTCTTAAATATCAACATATACACGTGTGATTTAGTTTACGAAGATTTTTCAATGCCGAGAACCTCGATCAGAGAGTAAAAAAGGCGTAAGGTTCACAATGGTGTAAAATTAAAATGGGATATACCGGGCTAGGATTCGAGTTACAGTAACAAGGGCCAAACCAACCACCCAAGAATGGAATCATCGAGCGAAAACACTTGACAACCTCCTAGAAGCAGCTTTTCTTGCCAGCAGACCTTTCTCCATCAATTAGAAATCTGATGCCTTCACTAAACACATTCCTTAAATTGTAGCCATTTGTTATGTGTTTTTTTTTGTGTCTAATCCGCATATATATCACCATTACCCTTGATTTTCTTGACTGTATATCTCTTAAATATCAACATATACAAGTGTGATTTAGTTTACGAAGATTTTTCAATGCCGAGAACCTCGATCAGAGAGTAAAAAAGGCATAAGGTTCACAATGGTGTAAAATTAAAATGGGATATACCGGGCTAGGATTCGAGTTACAGGAACAAGGGCCAAACCAACCACCCAAGAATGGAATCGTCGAGCGAAAACACTTGACAACCTCCTAGAAGCAGCTTTTCTTGCCACTAGACCTTTCGCTATCAATTAGGAATCTGATGCCGCCGCTAAACACATTCCTTAAAATGTAGCCATTTGTTGAGTGTTTTTTTTGGTGTCTAATCCGCAAATATATCACCATTGCCCTTGATTTTCTTGACTGTATATCTCTTAAATATCAACATATACAAGTGTGATTTAGTTTACGAAGATTTTTCAATGCCGAGAACCTCGATCAGAGAGTAAAAAAGGCATAAGGTTCACAATGGTGTAAAATTAAAATGGGATATACCGGGCTAGGATTCGAGTTACAGGAACAAGGGCCAAACCAACCACCCAAGAATGGAATCGTCGAGCGAAAACACTTGACAACCTCCTAGAAGCAGCTTTTCTTGCCACTAGACCTTTCGCTATCAATTAGGAATCTGATGCCGCCGCTAAACACATTCCTTAAAATGTAGCCATTTGTTGAGTGTTTTTTTTGGTGTCTAATCCGCAAATATATCACCATTGCCCTTGATTTTCTTGACTGTATATCTCTTAAATATCAACATATACACGTGTGATTTAGTTTACGAAGATTTTTCAATGCCGAGAACCTCGATCAGAGAGTAAAAAAGGCGTAAGGTTCACAATGGTGTAAAATTAAAATGGTATATACCGGGCTAGGATTCGAGTTACAGGAACAAGGGCCAAACCAACCACCCAAGAATGGAATCGTCGTGCGAAAACACTTGACAACCTCCAAGAAGCAGCTTTTCTTACCACCAGACCTTTCTCCATCAATTAGGAATCTGATGCCATCACTAAACACATTCCTTAAATTGTACCCACTTGTTGAGTGTTTTTTTTTGTGTCTAATCCGCATATATATCACCATTGCCCTTGATTTTCCTGACTGTATATCTCTTAAATATCAACATATACACGTGTTATTTAGTTTACGAAGATTTTTCAATGCCGAGAACCTCGATCAGAGAGTAAAAAAGGCGTAAGGTTCACAATGGTGTAAAATTAAAATGGGATATACCGGGCTAGGATTCGAGTTACAGTAACAAGGGCCAAACCAACCACCCAAGAATGGAATCGTCGAGCGAAAACACTTGACAACCTTCTAGAAGCAGTTTTTCTTGCCACCAGACCTTTCTCCATCAATTAGAAATCTGATGCCATCACTAAACACATTCCTCAAATTGTTGCCATTTGTTGAGTGTTTTTTTTGTAGTCGAATCCGCATATATATCACCATTGCCCTTGATTTTCTTGACTGTATATCTCTTAAATATCAACATATACAAGTGTGATTTAGTTTACGAAGATTTTTCAATGCCGAGAACGTCGATCAGAGAGTAAAAAAGGCATAAGGTTCACAATGGTGTAAAATTAAAATGGGATATACCGGGCTGGGATTCGAGTTACAGGAACAAGGGCCAAACCAGCCACCCAAGAATGGAATCGTCGAGCGAAAACACTTGACAACCTCCTAGAAGTAGCTTTTCTTGCCAGCAGACCTTTCTCCATCAATTAGAAATCTGATGCCTTCACTAAACACATTCCTTAAATTGTAGCCATTTGTTGAGTGTTTTTTTTTTTGTGTCTAATTCGCATATATATCACCATTACCCTTGATTTTCTTGACTGTATATCTCTTAAATATCAACATATACAAGTGTGATTTAGTTTACGAAGATTTTTCAATGCCGAGAACCTCGATCAGAGAGTAAAAAAGGCGTAAGGTTCACAATGGTGTAAAATTAAAAATGGATATACCGGGCTAGGATTCGAGTTACAGGAACAAGGGCCAAACCAACCACCCAAGAATGGAATCGTCAAGCGAAAACACTTGACAACCTCTAAGAAGCAGCTTTTCTTACCACCAGACCTTTCTCCATCAATTAGGAATCTGATGCCATCACTAAACACATTCCTTAAATTGTAGCCATTTGTTGAGTGTTTTTTTGTGTGTCTAATCCGCATATATAAAACCATTGCCCTTGATTTTCTTGACTGTATATCTCTTCAATATCAACATATACACGTGTGATTTAGTTTACGAAGATTTTTCAATGACGAGAACCTCGATCAGAGAGTAAAAAAGGCGTAAGGTTCCGAATGGTGTAAAATTAAAATGGGATATACCGGGCTAGGATTCGAGTTACAGGAACAAGGGCCAAACCAACCACCCAAGAATGGAATCGTCGAACGAAAACACTTGACAACATCCTAGCAGCAGCTTTTCTTTCCACCAGACCTTTCTCCATTAAATAGGAATCTGATGCCGTCACTAAACACATTCCTTAAATTGTAGCCTTTTTTGAGTGTTTTTTTTGTGTCTAATCCGCATATATATCACCATTGCGCTTGATTTTCTTGACTGTATATCTCTTAAATATCAACATATACACGTGTGATTTAGTTTACGAAGATTTTTCAATGCCGAGAACCTCGATCAGAGAGTAAAAAAGGCGTAAGGTTCACAATGGTGTAAAATTAAAATGGGATATACCGGGCTAGGATTCGAGTTACAGTAACAAGGGCCAAACCAACCACCCAAGAATGGAATCATCGAGCGAAAACACTTGACAACCTCCTAGAAGCAGCTTTTCTTGCCAGCAGACCTTTCTCCATCAATTAGAAATCTGATGCCTTCACTAAACACATTCCTTAAATTGTAGCCATTTGTTATGTGTTTTTTTTTGTGTCTAATCCGCATATATATCACCATTACCCTTGATTTTCTTGACTGTATATCTCTTAAATATCAACATATACAAGTGTGATTTAGTTTACGAAGATTTTTCAATGCCGAGAACCTCGATCAGAGAGTAAAAAAGGCATAAGGTTCACAATGGTGTAAAATTAAAATGGGATATACCGGGCTAGGATTCGAGTTACAGGAACAAGGGCCAAACCAACCACCCAAGAATGGAATCGTCGAGCGAAAACACTTGACAACCTCCTAGAAGCAGCTTTTCTTGCCACTAGACCTTTCGCTATCAATTAGGAATCTGATGCCGCCGCTAAACACATTCCTTAAAATGTAGCCATTTGTTGAGTGTTTTTTTTGGTGTCTAATCCGCAAATATATCACCATTGCCCTTGATTTTCTTGACTGTATATCTCTTAAATATCAACATATACAAGTGTGATTTAGTTTACGAAGATTTTTCAATGCCGAGAACCTCGATCAGAGAGTAAAAAAGGCATAAGGTTCACAATGGTGTAAAATTAAAATGGGATATACCGGGCTAGGATTCGAGTTACAGGAACAAGGGCCAAACCAACCACCCAAGAATGGAATCGTCGAGCGAAAACACTTGACAACCTCCTAGAAGCAGCTTTTCTTGCCACTAGACCTTTCGCTATCAATTAGGAATCTGATGCCGCCGCTAAACACATTCCTTAAAATGTAGCCATTTGTTGAGTGTTTTTTTTGGTGTCTAATCCGCAAATATATCACCATTGCCCTTGATTTTCTTGACTGTATATCTCTTAAATATCAACATATAGACGTGTGATTTAGTTTACGAAGATTTTTCAATGCCGAGAACCTCGATCAGAGAGTAAAAAAGGCGTAAGGTTCACAATGGTGTAAAATTAAAATGGTATATACCGGGCTAGGATTCGAGTTACAGGAACAAGGGCCAAACCAACCACCCAAGAATGGAATCGTCGTGCGAAAACACTTGACAACCTCCAAGAAGCAGCTTTTCTTACCACCAGACCTTTCTCCATCAATTAGGAATCTGATGCCATCACTAAACACATTCCTTAAATTGTACCCACTTGTTGAGTGTTTTTTTTTGTGTCTAATCCGCATATATATCACCATTGCCCTTGATTTTCCTGACTGTATATCTCTTAAATATCAACATATACACGTGTGATTTAGTTTACGAAGATTTTTCAATGCCGAGAACCTCGATCAGAGAGTAAAAAAGGCGTAAGGTTCCGAATGGTGTAAAATTAAAATGGGATATACCGGGCTAGGATTCGAGTTACAGGAACAAGGGACAAACCAACCACCCAAGAATGGAATCGTCGAGCGAAAACACTTGACAACCTCCTAGCAGCAGCTTTTCTTGCCACCAGACCTTTCTCCATCAATTAGGAATCTGATGCGTCACTAAACACATTCCTTGAATTGTAGCCTTTTGTTGAGTGTTTTTTTTTTGTGTCTAATCCGGATATATATCACCATTGCCCTTGATTTTCTTGACTGTATATATCTCTTAAATATCAACATATACACGTGTGACTTAGTTTACGAAGATTTTTGAATGCCGAGAACCCTGATCAGAGAGTAAAAAAGGCGTAAGGTTCACAATTGTAGGATCAATTTGTGACCCAAACGAGTCGTTCAGAAGAGATTATATCAGTTTCAGATGCGGAAAATAAGAAACTGACTTTGAAACAGCTTGATTCACACTTTAAACCTCTTGTATATTGAAATAACAAAGATTACAATCACAAGGAATACCGGCAGCGCTTCGGTATCGAATCTAGTCTTTCTCCCTGTTCACTTCAAATGACAATACATGATGCCTATATATAGTGTTTGCTTGTTCGCTTGAAACCATACTTACACGTTCAAGCGGTCAGACATTTCAGGAGGTTTACATGTTCAAGCGGTCAAACACTATTCAAGCGAACATATTAACTAATAGACAATTCAAGCAAACATGACTTTTATCCTATATGAACATTCAATTTCGTTTCTTGTGCTGATGTAGGATGTGATGTCATATATGTGATGTCACTTGTGATGTCACATATATGATGTCACTAGTTTAGATCCGCAACGCAACCCATACTCGATATAAGACGAAGTCGACAGATGAATGCACCAACAGACTCCCCCTCAGATGTTGACGAGTCTTAAGTGTCGAGTCTTTGCATCTTCAGTCTTTATCAGTCTTAACGCTTTCTGAAATATCTCCCATTGTAAGCATCATCAAACTTTATCTCCTTCTCTTCAGCATCAACAGACTCCCCACGAACAATCTCTACTCGGATGTCTTCAGACTCCCCCTTTCGATATGTTGGGATCGCAGTCTGGCATGTTGAAATCACAAATTCCTTAGGTATCGGAACCTGGCTCTCTTTCAACTATCCAAGATCAATTAGCTTTAATCCTGCACATTCTCTACCCAACAATAAATTTTCTGATGATAACTTGTAAAACAATCTCACCATCTAATGAATCACTTGCAGGAGTTATACAATTAAAGAATGTTTTTTCAATGTTAATCTATTGATGAACCACTAGAAGATATATCATTTTTTATTTTCAAAACAACACACTCTCCCAAACCATTTGTTCATCATGTTTAGCACTCGGAATTTTGAAAATTAGCTCTCCAACACCAGTTGTCGAAAATCTTTTTGAATTTCTCAAAATTTATGCTAAAACACACTAAAAATCTTTTTGAATTTTTGACTGAAACAGAAATGCAGAAAATGAAATATTTACAAACAATATTTTTGTGAGTTCGTGCAAGAGGATCATATCAGTTATTGAGACCAATCACCAACACCGTTAAGCTTTAAAGATTTTAAGCTCTAAACGATTCACATAGATTGACGATATTGTTATCCACTTAAACTCAATCTAAAAACTTTCGAAATGCTTACTGATACATTAAGGTATATTAATTTTGCACTAAGTTCTTATGGACCCCACGATCTCAGCATATCCCTTCATCATGTAATACATTATCTCAAGCAATGCCTTTAAACTTTTATCAACTGTGATTTGTGCGAAAACAAAGCAGAATGTTTAAACATTAACAATCAGGTCGATACTTCCGTATACGCAGAGAAAGTCCAATGATTAAACAAAATAAGAAAAATAAAACAAGTTGAAGTTGTTTAGGCGTTAACCACCAGGTCGATACTTCCGTATACGCAGAGGAGGTCCAAAGCTTAAACGAAACACCAAAGAACATAAAGCAGAACGTTTAGGCAACAACATCCAGGTCGATACTCACGTATACGCAGAGGATGTCCGATGCTTAAACAAAATAAAGAAATAAAACAAGTTTAAATCTTTGCAAAATGAAATGCACAATCACAGTGACTTTTCAGCAAAGTTGTGAAAGTTCACAAACTTAACCAGTTTTATGTCTTTCGACAATCAGCGATTACTGAGTAGGCACACAGTCAAGAAAGACAAAACTAAGTACTATGCTTTTGACCATGTTTCCCACTAGAACTAGGCTTTTTCATTTAAGTTTGTATCGTTATCGCAAATCTACTAGTTTAGCTGAGCCTATCGTCACATCCTTAGTGAGACCGTTTATCACATTTTAACTTTCCATTTCTTTAGCGTGTTGTGACAGTCCACTGATGTACTATCATTTCCTCTTTTATGCAACAAAAACTCATTTTTCATTTTATCATGTTTTTGGCTTTTTCAAATTTTCTAATGTTTTTGGATTTTCTGAAAATATACTCCCCCTAAAATACAAATACATCTAAAGAAAATTTAAAACAAACTGTACAAGAACATGACAACTGATATTGAATCACTTCAATTCGCCATCCACTTGGCATGAACAATCAGAACTCCCCCTCACAACAAACTATTTTCCCATTTAGATTTCAAAACACTTAAGTTTGTTTTAATCAAATGGTTTTTCCGGAAAATAAGTTTTGTTGATTGATTTTAACCATTTGTAGGTTAGGGGATAAACTCATCATATTGTCTACCAACCACTTGTAGGAAAATGCAAGTACAACTTAATGTCCTTGATTTACCACTTGTAAGAATAGTCTAATCAAGTTCAAACTAATGACCTTGATTTTACAACTTGTAGGTAAAAACCTTATTTCAACCAATTTTTCAACCACATGGCTTACCAACCAATACCACTTGTAAGTTACCATATGTATGTTGAATTCTCAAGATGCCGATTCCTACTCCTCGCTTAACAACCTGGGAGTTCCGGCAATTCCTACTGTATGACTTGCCAAAAATTTTCAATTTTCAAACAAACAACATAAGAATGATGCCGATTCATGCTCCACGATTACCAACTTGGGAGCTCCGACAATTCCTGAAGTATGACTTGCCAAAATTTTTCATTATAAAATTCATTCACATAAACAATTAACAAGAAGGATGCCGATTCCTGATCCACGATTACAAACTTGGGATCTCCGGCAAGTCAGGTTTTTACTGTTTGAAAAATATATCCACCCAAGCCTGACCTTCCTTGGGTGTAACAACCTCTTCTTCATCTTTACTTTCAACAGACTTGTGAACATTCATTTTAGAAGCATAGAATTCTTTAACTCCTTTGACCTTACCATCGACAATTTTTCCAAAAATGTCTTTCACATTTCTGTTGAAAACCTTATCAACATCAATTTTCTTCTTGTCAGAATAAAATTGATTTGAAATTTCAACTTTCGCAACTTTCTTTTTAAAATGTTCAGTCCGTAGAGGTGGAAAATTCACATCATCCACATTCGAAACTGATTTCTCAACCTTTTCTTTAACACGTGGCTCCTCTGATTTTGTGGAATTAGATTCATCACCAGAACTGTTTCCTGAACCCTTAACAACCCATTTTTGATTTTTCAGATTTTCTTTTCTTTTAACCACATTCTTTGAACATTCACCAATCTCAAAGGTTGAATTTTCAAAGCCTGTAAATTTTCTGGTTATAAGTTCAGTTTTCTCAACAACTTTTTCTTTCATTTTACGAGAGACTTCCTGTTTTGGTTTGAATGTTTTCGGACAATTTCTAGCAATATGAGTTTTGCACTGAAAACAGGTTCTCGTCTCTGTAGTCTTCTGAGCAATACTCTTCTTCATGTCTTCTTGCTTCTTTGCAAGGAATTCTTGATTTGTCTGCTTTCTGAATGCTTGCTCTTTCTCATCATCTAAAGATATCCCTGAAACAAACACAGTTTTTGGTTTATAAAATTTTTCATTTTTATAATTTTTCGGTTGATTAAATCCTAATCCTTTCTTTTTGAAATTACAGTTATGATTTAGTTTACGAAGATTTTTCAATGACGAGAACCTCGATCAGAGAGTAAAAAAGGCGTAAGGTTCCGAATGGTGTAAAATTAAAATGGGATATACCAGGCTAGGATTCGAGTTACAGGAACAAGGGCCAAACCAACCACCCAAGAATGGAATCGTCGAGCGAAAACACTTGACAACTTCCTAGCAGCAGCTTTTCTTGCCACCAGACCTTTCACCATCAAATAGGAATCTGATGCCGTCACTAAACACATTCCTTAAACTGTAGCCTTTTGTTGAGTGTTTTTTTTTTGTGTGTCTAATCTGCATATATATCACCATTGCCCTTGATTTTCTTGACTGTATATCTTTTAAATATCAACATATACACGTGTGATTTAGTTTACCACTATTTTTCAATGCCGAGAACCTCGATCAGAGAGTAAAAAAGGCGTAAGGTTCACAATGGTGTAAAATTAAAATGGGATATACCGGGCTAGGATTCGAGTTACAGTAACAAGGGCCAAACCAACCACCCAAGAATGGAATCGTCGAGCGAAAACACTTGACAACCTTCTAGAAGCAGCTTTTCTTGCCACCAGACCTTTCTCCATCAATTAGAAATCTGATTCCGTCACTAAACACATTCCTTAAATTGTAGCCATTTGTTGAGTGTTTTTTTTAGTGTCTAATCCGCATATATATCACCATTGCCCTTCATTTTCTTGACTGTATATCTCTTAAATATCAACATATACACGTGTGATTTAGTTTACGAAGATTTTTCAATGCCGAGAACCTCGATCAGAGAGTAAAAAAGGCGTAAGGTTCACAATGGTGTAAAAATAAAATGGGATATACCGGGCTAGGATTCAAGTTACAGTAACAAGGGCCAAACCAACCACCCAAGAATGGAATCGTCGAGCGAAAACACTTGACAACCTTCTAGAAGCAGCTTTTCTTGCCACCAGACCTTTCTCCATCAATTAGAAATCTGATGCCGTCACTAAACACATTCCTTAAATTGTAGGCATTTGTTGAGTGTTTTTTTTTGTGTCTAATCCGCATATATATATCACCATTGCCCTTGATTTTCTTGACTGTATATCTCTTAAATATCAACATATACAAGTGTGATTTAGTTTACGAAGATTTTTCAATGCCGAGAACCTCGATCAGAGAGTAAAAAAGCCGTAAGGTTCACAATGGTGTAAAATTAAAATGGGATATACCGGGCTGGGATTCGAGTTACAGGAACAAGGGCCAAACCAACCACCCAAGAATGGAACCGTCGAGCGAAAACACTTGACAACCTCCTAGAAGCAGCTTTTCTTGCCACCGGACCTTTCTCCATCAATTAGAAATTTGATCCCGTCACTAAACACATTCCTTAAATTGTAGCCATTTGTTGAGTGTTTTTTTAGTGTCTAATCCGCATATATATCACCATTGCCCTTGATTTTCTTGACTGTATATCTCTTAAATATCAACATATACACGTGTGATTTAGTTTACGAAGATTTTTCAATGACGAGAACCTCGATCAGAGAGTAAAAAAGGCGTAAGGTTCCGAATGGTGTAAAATTAAAATGGGATATACCGGGCTAGGATTCCAGTTACAGGAACAAGGGCCAAACCAACCACCCAAGAATGGAATCGTCGAGCGAAAACACTTGACAACTTCCTAGCAGCAGCTTTTCTTGCCACCATACCTTTCTCCATCAAATAGGAATCTGATGGCGTCACTAAACACATTCCTTAAATTGTAGCCTTTTGTTGAGTGTTTTTTTTGTGTCTAATCCGCGTATATATCACCATTGCCCTTGATTTTCTTGACTGTATATCTCTTAAATATCAACATATACACGTGTGATTTAGTTGACGACTATTTTTCAATGCCGAGAACCTCGATCAGAGAGTAAAAAAGGCGTAAGGTTCACAATGGTGTAAAATTAAAGTGGGATATACCGGGCTAGGATTCGTATTACAGTAACAAGGGCCAAACCAACCACCCAAGAATGAAATCGTCGAGCGAAAACACTTGACAACCTTCTAGAAGCAGTTTTTCTTGCCACCAGACCTTTCTCCATCAATTAGAAATCTGATTCCGTCACTAAACACATTCCTTAAATTGTAGCCATTTGTTGAGTGTTTTTTTTAGTGTCTAATCCGCATATATATCACCATTTCCCTTGATTTTCTTGACTGTATATCTCTTAAATGTCAACATATACACGTGTGATTTAGTTTAGGAAGATTTTTCAATGCCGAGAACCTCGATCAGAGAGTAAAAAAGGCGTAGGGTTCACAATGGTGTAAAATTAAAATGGGATATACCGGGCTAGGATTCAAGTTACAGTAACAAGGGCCAAACCAACCACCCAAGAATGGAATCGTCGAGCGAAAACACTTGACAACCTTCTAGAAGCAGCTTTTCTTTCCACCAGACCTTTCTCCATCAATTAGAAATCTGATGCCGACACTAAACACATTCCTTAAATTGTAGCCATTTGTTGAGTGTTGTTTTTTGGTGTCTAATCCGCATATATATATCACCATTGCCCTTGATTTTCTTGACTGTATATCTCTTAAATATCAACATATACAAGTGTGATTTAGTTTACGAAGATTTTTCAATGCCGAGAACCTCGATCAGAGAGTAAAAAAGCCGTAAGGTTCACAATGGTGTAAAATTAAAATGGGATATACCGGGCTGGGATTCGAGTTACAGGAACAAGGGCCAAACCAACCACCCAAGAATGGAACCGTCGAGCGAAAACACTTGACAACCTCCTAGAAGCAGCTTTTCTTGCCACCGGACCTTTCTCCATCAATTAGAAATTTGATCCCGTCACTAAACACATTCCTTAAATTGTAGCCATTTGTTGAGTGTTTTTTTAGTGTCTAATCCGCATATATATCACCATTGCCCTTGATTTTCTTGACTGTATATCTCTTAAATATCAACATATACACGTGTGATTTAGTTTACGAAGATTTTTCAATGACGAGAACCTCGATCAGAGAGTAAAAAAGGCGTAAGGTTCCGAATGGTGTAAAATTAAAATGGGATATACCGGGCTAGGATTCCAGTTACAGGAACAAGGGCCAAACCAACCACCCAAGAATGGAATCGTCGAGCGAAAACACTTGACAACTTCCTAGCAGCAGCTTTTCTTGCCACCATACCTTTCTCCATCAAATAGGAATCTGATGGCGTCACTAAACACATTCCTTAAATTGTAGCCTTTTGTTGAGTGTTTTTTTTGTGTCTAATCCGCATATATATCACCATTGCCCTTGATTTTCTTGACTGTATATCTCTTAAATATCAACATATACACGTGTGATTTAGTTGACGACTATTTTTCAATGCCGAGAACCTCGATCAGAGAGTAAAAAAGGCGTAAGGTTCACAATGGTGTAAAATTAAAGTGGGATATACCGGGCTAGGATTCGTATTACAGTAACAAGGGCCAAACCAACCACCCAAGAATGAAATCGTCGAGCGAAAACACTTGACAACCTTCTAGAAGCAGTTTTTCTTGCCACCAGACCTTTCTCCATCAATTAGAAATCTGATTCCGTCACTAAACACATTCCTTAAATTGTAGCCATTTGTTGAGTGTTTTTTTTAGTGTCTAATCCGCATATATATCACCATTTCCCTTGATTTTCTTGACTGTATATCTCTTAAATGTCAACATATACACGTGTGATTTAGTTTAGGAAGATTTTTCAATGCCGAGAACCTCGATCAGAGAGTAAAAAAGGCGTAGGGTTCACAATGGTGTAAAATTAAAATGGGATATACCGGGCTAGGATTCAAGTTACAGTAACAAGGGCCAAACCAACCACCCAAGAATGGAATCGTCGAGCGAAAACACTTGACAACCTTCTAGAAGCAGCTTTTCTTTCCACCAGACCTTTCTCCATCAATTAGAAATCTGATGCCGACACTAAACACATTCCTTAAATTGTAGCCATTTGTTGAGTGTTGTTTTTTGGTGTCTAATCCGCATATATATCCCCATTGCGCTTGATTTTCTTGACTGTATATCTCATAAATATCAACATATACAAGTGTGATTTAGTTTACGAAGATTTTTCAATGCCGAGAACCTCGATCAGAGAGTAAAAAAGGCGTAAGGTTCACAATGGTGTAAAATTAAAATGGGATATACCGGGCTGGGATTCGAGTTACAGGAACAAGGGCCAAACCAACCACCCAAGAATGGAATCGTCGAGCGAAAACACTTGACAACCTTCTCGAAGCAGCTTTTCTTTCCACCAGACCTTTCTCCATCAATTAGAAATCTGATGTCGTCACTAAACACATTCCTTAAATTGTAGCCATTTGTTGAGTGCTGTTTTTTGGTGTCTAATCCGCATATATATCCCCATTGCCCTTGATTTTCTTGACTGTATATCTCTTAAATATCAACATATACAAGTGTGATTTAGTTTACGAAGATTTTTCAATGCCGAAAACCTCGATCAGAGAGTAAAAAAGGCGTAAGGTTCACAATGGTGTAAAATTAAAATGGGATATACCGGGCTGGAATTCGAGTTACAGGAACATGGGCCAAACCAACCACCCAAGAATGGAATCGTCGAGCGAAAACACTTGACAACCTCCTAGAAGCAGCTTTTCTTGCCACCGGACCTTTCTCCATCAATTAGAAATCTGATCCCGTCACTAAACACATTCCTTAAATTGTTGCCATTTGTTGAGTGTTTTTTTAGTGTCTAATCCGCATATATATCACCATTGCCCTTGATTTTCTTGACTGTATATCTCTTAAATATCAACATATACACGTGTGATTTAGTTTACGAAGATTTTTCAATGCCGAGAACCTCGATCAGAGAGTAAAAAAGGCGTAAGGTTCACAATGGTGTAAAATTAAAATGGGATATACCGGGCTAGGATTCGAGTTACAGTAACAAGGGCCAAACCAACCACCCAAGAATGGAATCGTCGAGTGAAAACACTTGACAACCTACTAGAAGCAGCTTTTCTTGCCACCAGACCTTTCTCCATCAATTAGAAATCTGATGCCTTCACTAAACACATTCCTTAAATTGTAGCCATTTGTTGAGTGTTTTTTTTCGTGTCTAATCCGCATATATATCACCATTGCCCTTGATTTTCTTGACTGTATATCTCTTAAATATCAACATATACAAGTGTGATTTAGTTTACGAAGATTTTTCAATGCCGAGAACATCGATCAGAGAGTAAAAAAGGCGTAAGGTTAACAATGGTGTAAAATTAAAATGGGATATACCGGGCTGGGATTCGAGTTACAGGAACAAGGGCCAAACCAACCACCCAAGAATGGAATCGTCGAGCGAAAACACTTGACAACCTCCTAGAAGCAGCTTTTCTTTCCACCAGACCTTTCTCCTTCAATTAGAAATCTGATGGCGTCACTAAACACATTCCTTAAATTGTAGCCATTTGTTGAGTGTTTTTTTTGGTGTCTAATCCACAAATATATCACCATTGCCCTTGATTTTCTTAACTGTATATCTCTTAAATATCAACATATACACGTGTGATTTAGTTTACGAAGATTTTTCAATGCCGAGAACCTCGATCAGAGAGTAAAAAAGGCGTAAGGTTCACGATGGTGTAAAATTAAAATGGGATATACCGGGCTAGGATTCGAGTTACAGGAACAAGGGCCAAACCAACCACCCAAGAATGGAATCGTCGAGCGAAAACACTTGACAACCTCCTAGAAGCAGCTTTTCTTGCCACCGGACCTTTCTCCATCAATTAAAAATCTGATCCCGTCACTAAACACATTCCTTAAATTGTAGCCATTTGTTGAGTGTTTTTTTAGTGTCTAATCCGCATATATATCACCATTGCCCTTGATTTTCTTGACTGTATATCTCTTAAATATCAACATATACACGTGTGATTTAGTTTACGAAGATTTTCAATGCCGAGAACCTCGATCAGAGAGTAAAAAAGGCGTAAGGTTCACAATGGTGTAAAATTAAAATGGGATATACCGGGCTAGGATTCGAGTTATAGTAACAAGGGCCAAACCAACCACCCAAGAATGGAATCGTCGAGCGAAAACACTTGACAACCTCTAAGAAGCAGCTTTTCTTACCACCAGACCTTTCTCCATCAATTAGGAATCTGATGCCATCACTAAACACATTCCTTAAATTGTAGCCATTTGTTGAGTGTTTTTTTTGGTGTCTAATCCGCATATATATCACAATTGCCCTTGATTTTCTTGACTGTATATCTCTTAAATATCAACATATACACGTGTGATTTAGTTTACGAAGATTTTTCAATGACGAGAACCTCGATCAGAGAGTAAAAAAGGCGTAAGGTTCCGTATGGTGTAAAATTAAAATGGGATATACCGGGCTAGGATTCGAGTGACAGGAACAAGGGCCAAACTAACCACCCAAGAATGGAATCGTCGAACGAAAACACTTGACAACTTCCTAGCAGCAGCTTTTCTTGCCACCAGACCTTTCTCCATTAAATAGGAATCTGATGCCGTCACTAAACACATTCCTTAAATTGTAGCCTTTTGTTGAGTGTTTTTTTTTGTGTCTAATCCGCATATATATCACCATTGCCCTTGATTTTCTTGACTGTATATCTCTTAAATATCAACATATACACGTGTGATTTAGTTTACGAAGATTTTTCAATGCCGAGAACCTCGATCAGAGAGTAAAAAAGGCGTAAGGTTCACAATGGTGTAAAATTAAAATGGGATATACCGGGCTAGGATTCGAGTTACAGTAACAAGGGCCAAACCAACCACCCAAGAATGGAATCGTCGAGCGAAAACACTTGACAACCTTCTAGAAGCAGCTTTTCTTGCCACTAGACCTTTCTCCATCAATTAGAAATCTGATGCCGTCACTAAACACATTCCTTAAATTGTAGCCATTTGTTGAGTGTTTTTTTTTTGTGTCTAATCCGCATATATATCACCATTGCCCTTGATTTTCTTGACTGTATATCTCTTAAATATCAACATATACAAGTGTGATTTAGTTTACGAAGATTTTTCAATGCCGAGAACCTCGATCAGAGAGTAAAAAAGGTGTAAGGTTCACAATGGTGTAAAATTAAAATGGGATATACCGGGCTGGGATTCGAGTTACAGGAACAAGGGCCAAACCAACCACCCAAGAATGGAATCGTCGAGCGAAAACACTTGACAACCTCCTAGAAGCAGCTTTTCTTTCCACAAGACCTTTCTCCATCAATTAGAAATCTGATGGCGTCACTAAACACATTCCTTAAAGTGTAGCCATTTGTTGAGTTTTTTTTTGGTGTCTAATCCCCAAATATATCACCATTGCCCTTGATTTTCTTAACTGTATATCTCTTAAATATCAACATATACACGTGTGATTTAGTTTACGAATATTTTTCAATGCCGAGAACCTCGATCAGAGAGTAAAAAAGGTGTAAGGTTCACGATGGTGTAAAATTAAAATGGGATATACCGGGCTAGGATTCGAGTTACAGGAACAAGGGCCAAACCAACCACCCAAGAATGGAATCGTCGAGCGAAAACACTTGACAACCTCCTAGAAGCAGCTTTTCTTGCCACCGGACCTTTCTCCATCCATTAAAAATCTGATCCCGTCACTAAACACATTCCTTAAATTGTAGCCATTTGTTGAGTGTTTTTTTAGTGTCTAATCCGCATATATATCACAATTGCCCTTGATTTTCTTTACTGTATATCTCTTAAATATCAACATATACACGTGTGATTTAGTTTACAAAGATTTTTCAATGCCGAGAACCTCGATTAGAGAGTAAAAAGGGCGTAAGTTTCACAATGGTGTAAAATTAAAATGGGATATACCGGGCTAGGATTCGAGTTACAGTAACAAGGGCCAAACTGTTGATGCACTTTGTGTGGACGCGACTCGGCTCGGTTCGACTCGGCCTTGAAGACTTGAAGACACGAAGATCGAGACAAAGTTACAGCCAAGGGGGAGTTTGTTGGTGCACTTGTGTCTGTACTTTGTCTGTATTTCGTCATGATACAAAACGATGTCTTATGTTAGTCTGGGCTACGTCTTAGTTTGTTACAATGTGCGTTCGATGTAAGTTTGACCAAGTCAACCATCCTCCTGGTTTGACTTGGCCAAACAGTTAGCACATTGGTTGAAAGATGGCTGTGTCGAAGGATGGTCATCGAAGGATTACTTACATCCTTCGATGATGATGAGCTCGAAAGATAACCACGAAGGATAGACCACGAAGGATATCATCCTTCGTGGTCGACAGATGATCTTTCGATGGCGTTCTGGTCGACAGATGATCTGTCGATCAATCTGTCTGATCCTTCGACCAGACCTACTGTGTCGGGTATAAATACCCATGTGTTGTGTTCAGTTCGACAGTTGACACGAGAGAAACAGAGAGAGCATTCTGTTGAGAGCACACACACACTTTGAGAGTTTATAGAACATATCTGTAAACATTGAGCTTGTAACCGGACCCTTCATTCGTATTAATACATGTGGTGTTAATCGATGAATCTTGTGTGTTGTGTTTTGTGCTTGCTCTCGTATAAATTCTCGGTTGCATGCTAGCTTGGATTCCGCACTCGCTAGTGTGTTTGATATAACAAGGAAAAGGTTTCGATCTCATCCTCGGATAGGGACCTACAAGTGGTATCAGAGCTTTGGCTCTTTTCCTTGTTAAAAACCGAGATTTTGGAGTGTTTTGGACAAAAACTCACTTGGTCTTGCATACGTTTTTACTGATTTTCTCGCTGTTCTTGTTGATTGAAACGTGTTATAAACTTACCGGGTGTGTTTTTGATCGGGTTGGGTAACTTAGAAACTTGTTTTTAAGTATTTTGGTGTTTTCCGGCCAAGATTTCCGGCTTATCCGGTGACCGGTTTCTGGATAAGAAGTTTCTGTTTTTGGGCATTATTTTATTGGTTCAAATCTGCTTTGGCAGAAAAGTATGGTCTGAACATACCTTCTGCCGAAAGATTTCACCAACCCATCACCTTTTTCACCAACCCGTCTCACTTTGTCAACTGTGTCAGACAAGATCGACAGATATCCTTCGAAGTCGAAAGTTCATCTTTCGATCAAGGGAGGTTCGATAGATAATCATCTTTCGAACCAAGGAATCTTTTCGAAACATACATCTTTCGGTCTTCTGTTCTTTTTCGAAAGACTAGGATCCTTCGACTGGGGAGTCTTTCGAAATCATCTTTCGTGTTCATCTTTCGGTCTACAGTCCTTTTTCGAAAGATAAGGATCTTTCGTTTGGGAGAATCTTTCGAAAACAATTGTTCGAAACTCAACAGTGATCTTTCGAACACTGTTGATCCTTCGAACAGGTGTTTGATCTTTCGATCATTAGTCTGTTTAAGTTTAACAGTTTGTGCTTTTCAGGTCTTTCGATTCTTGATCTTTCGGCTGGTTGTTACCCTTCAAAATTTTAACATAGTTTGTGAAAATTAAATTTTTAAAGAGAACTTGTGTTCAAATTTTAAATCTATTTTCACTTAATATATTAATTTTCATAAAATGGGAACAAACGGTCAGTGGGATCCAAGCGCGTGGACTCTAACTCCACAATCAGCAGCTACGCAATCATCAGCTACACAATCTGCGTCAGATTTCAACAAAGCATGGATGCAGGCTATTGTCCCACCTCAAGCAGCAATGATAACTGCAAATCAATGGGCATTGGTCACAAATCAAAGCAACAGCATTCAATCTATGATGCAGAACGACAGTGAAACTGGTACAAGCACGAAACCGCCAAAGCTAAATCATATCAATGATTGGGGATGGTGGAAAGAAAGGCTGAGAACTTATGTTCAGGGGCAAGGTCAAGATCTATGGATGTGCTTCTTCACTGCATTTGATAGTGATTTGGAAGTTGCAGGATCTAATCCAGAAACTTACAGCACTATGTCTGATGATGATAAGAAGAAATTTGAGTTAGAAAAGAAGGCATTCATGATCCTCACACAAGCTCTTCATAAAGACATTTACCACCAGTTTGTTTACTGCACGACTACTAAAAGCTTGTGGGATATGCTTACGTTACGGTGTGAAGGAAATGCTCAATCTAGAAAGATCAAGCAAGAATTACTGAAGAAAGAATTTGAAGGTTTCACGTGCATGGAAAATGAGACTTTGGCAGAGTTATCTACAAGATTCCATCACTTGTTGAGCGAGATGTTTGGTTTTAGAGTCACTGCGACTCCACAAGAAATGGTGAAGAGATTCGCTGATAGCTTACCAGCAAAGTGGAGCAGTTATCTTGAAATCCTTAAAGAAAATGGTGTTCTAGACACAATCAACGTTTATGAGTTGATTCAAAAACTGGAGAACAAGGATGTAGAAGAAAAACTGAAGGCAAAAAGAACACAAACTCCTCAAAATCCAGAAATGTACTTTGGGATTGCAGGAGGTATCAGTGGAGAAAGACCAGCTTCTCAACATGCGAAGCTTCAAACTGCCTTTGTCTCTAACACCGGACCTTCAACAACAGATCAGTTTGATCCTTCAGCTTACATGATGTCTTCAAGACCGAATGTGCAGCCGACAGCTCAGCAGCAAAAACCGCAACAGCAAGGGTTTTATGGAAGCTCGTCAAACTTTCAAGCCACTTCCAATCCGAACACTGTCAGATTAGATACTTCCAACTTTTCCAAAGTCAGTGTCGAAGTAGCCAAGGAGCATATGGAGATGTTAAATACCTTGGTTAGTGCATATAGTGGATTAGTTGCAGGTCAGATTGGGAATATCAATCTAACCAATGAAGATTATCAGCAAGTGGATAAAGAAGAGTTTGAAATGATGGATATCAAATGGGCTCTTGCTAGTGCAATTCGAAGAGCTAAGGAGTTTATGGAAAGGACGGGGAGAACCAACTTGGAAAGCAAGAAAGATACCAAGTATGGGTTCGACAAGCAAGCTGTAACATGCTTTAACTGTGGTGAACGGGGTCATTTCAAAAGGGAATGCACAAGACCAGCTCAGCATGGAAACCAAAACCCCTTCAGAAATCAAGGCAACCAGCAGAACCAGAACAGGAACAATGAGCGTATGTTGATACCTGTCAACAACCGAACTCAAGCAGGACCATCAAATGCAAACCGGGGGCTGGTGGTTCAAATAGATGAGGGTTGTGATTGGTCGCTTCAGCTTGGAGAAGGAGGAAATGGTGGAACAGCATGTTTTGCTGAAGTAGTAAAGGATTTAAAGCACGCCAGTGGTGGAGAATCTTCCACCAATGGTGTTGCATCTTCTGGAGATGAAGACAGTTCTGGTTATAGTGGAAGCTCAGATGAAGAATCCTCCACTTCAGGAAATGATCATGTGGGTGAGACATCAGGAGTGTCAGTCGATGCAGATATTGATGAGCTTTTGAAAGAAGCTGCAGCAGGAGCTGAAAGAAGATCTAATTTGACGGATCAAGCTGCTTACTCTTCGTCTTCTCTCCATTCAGCCTTTATGGCTAATGTCGACAGTTCATCAGGTCAGGTATGTGTCGATGAACCCACTGTAGTTAGCTGTGAAAATTGTGATAGTTTAAATGTTAAATATGCTGAACAGGAAGGTCAGATTGAAATCCTATCCAAACACAATCAAGAATTGATTGTAAACCTTTCTAAAGCAGCTGAAGCTAACGTGTTTTTAACCAGAAATGAAAAGGAATTTAAAACCACAATTGCGTCATTAAGACATGATGTTACAGAATTACAAAAAGCTGTTTTGCGAAAACAACATGCTAACAATGATCTTATAGACACAATTGAAAAGCAGATGGTAGAATTGGCCACCGCTCGATGTGAATGTGAAACAATCAAGCAGAAATTGGAAAGTTATTCCAATTCCCGCTATGTATTGGATCACATTATTGATGTTCAAAAGAAAAAGGGGGATAAGAAGTGTATGGGATTCAAATCATGTCCTCCCCCAATGAATCACAATTACTCCAAATTGCCTGATGACGAGGATATGCCCCGTTTTGAACCTACTGTGCCACTCGGTCTAGATGACTTTGCAGCAGGCCTCGGGTTCACAACTGGTACATCATCCTCAGGCCAATCTGAATCTGAATCTGAGAATGTGACAGATTCATCATGTGTTAAGGAACAGAGTCCTCCCACTGTTGAGGATGCTGATTCTTCGGATGATGAATCTGATGTAATTGTGAACCAACAGTCTAACTCGGTTACACCAGATATTCCAATCGAGAATCACATCCTGTGTGATCCACCAGTGAAACCGAGTGAGACTGAAATGTCAAAAGAAATGGAGTCGAGTGTATCAAGTGTTGAAGGGAGTAACTTGTTGTACACGCTCAAAGGAGATGACAAAATTTACTCTAACAAAGATTTTCCAATTAAAAATGTAAATCAAGATTTAATTGAGCAAATTTTTGAAGGATGTACTGACAAGTTTTTGGGAAACAAAAGTGGCAAAGTTACCGTCACTCAATGTGATCCAATTCCGTGTGAACAAATTAGAAAACAATACGGAAACCAAAAACCAACAGTTGAGCGAAAACAACAAGTCAACTCCGGAAAGGGTAAGGGACAGGGAAAGAAGGCTCAGAACAAGAATGTTCAAGCACCTAAGGTTCAACAACAATGGGTGCAAAACAAAAGAGCTCCTGTTAAGAAAAGAGAACCGAAAGTGAACTTTGTTGGATCCACGGGTTCAGACAAACTTGAAACATTTCAGGATAAATCTAACCTTGATTTTATAAAACAAGTTAGAATTTTGAAACGAAATGAACAGAATAATTACACCCAACACACCAACGGATGTGATTTAGGTCCAAGCACGTCTAGATCACAAAGTTCATGGTCTGGTTCTTCGTCTGGTAATCAACATGTTTCTCCGAGGTTTGTAGAGCGGAGAATGTGTTTTGAGTGTGGCACCATTGGGCATATTGTAAGATACTGCCCATACCTGCAAAAGTTGAAGCCAAAAACAAGTGCTCCCCAAGAAGCCAATTACCAAAAACGTTCATTTTCCCCGAAACAAGACCCACGTGTCTTGAAAGAAAGGGAAAAGAAGTTAAAACAAAAGAATCAAAAGGTAATTGAAAAGGCCTTAAAATCAGAGGTCAAAGAAGAAAAACCTGTTCAAGCAAAACCTAAAACTGTAAAACCAGTAAATGCTAAAACACTTAATGCAAATACTGGTAAAGAACAAACAGCTTGGAAACAAAAACAGGTAATTCAGTCAGGGGGAGCACCACAGGTCCTTTTTCCTAATCATCGAGTGATTGAAATCACTTACCTTGATAATCAAGGACGACCCAAGTCCACGAAGGCTTGGGTCCCTCTCTCCAACTAATTTTTGAGTGAGTGTGTAGGATATTCCAGGAGGAACTTTCGATAGTCGTAAGATTGTTGATAGTGGAGCATCCTTGCACAAGTTAGGCGACAGAAGAAATTGTTGCCTTTGATGGAGAGGAAGAGAAAAAGGAAACAGAAATGTCTATTGAAAGAGATTGAAAAGCTTCGACAAAATGAAAATCATACCAACATTTGATTGTTCAAGGTTTTGATCGGGTCCCAGGGATAGATTCAAATCAAAATGTACGCACCTGCAGCACGTCTGAAGTTCAACAATCTACAAGATGAACGTGCAGTGTACATTTCTTAGTGGTGTGATTGAAGAAAATGTGTTTGTTGAACAAACCAACCAGGTGTGCGGACGCCTTGGCATGGGTTGAACAACCGCACACTACTTCTGAAAGAGAAAGACAAAGACCTTCGCTGGCGCAATGTGGACGACCAGACGGACCAAAAGTTTTCTGATCTTGTTGCTGTCAAGAGATTTTTAAGTAGCTGCAAAGAATCGACTTTGAAATCCACACCGGGTGGATATCCAGTTTGGGAGAGCACTCAGTTTCCTGTCAATGCACGAAGCAGTTGCAGGATACGGTTTTAAATTTCTAATCTCTCTTTTACTTGTCGATTATTAAGCTGCTTTGTGAATTATTATCTCGTACAGCACTCTTTGGCCAGACAATGTTGTCATGGTCCGCACCGCTTACCGACATGCCAACTGATTATGTTTTCCAAAATTCGCTAAATCATTTCTGATTAAAACTTATTTTTGGTAAACGGCATTGAGGTAAAACATGAGTTAACCAACATCGGAAAATCATTTTTGTAAATACCTTTGTGTTTTTAAATTTGTTTTAGTTTATTGATTTTAGGGGGAGTAAATCCAAAATTTGAAAAATCCAAAAACATCGAAAAATTTCAAAAACACAAAAACAATAGAAAAACAAAAATGAGTTTCCTGGCGAGAAAAAGAGAAAATGATAGTACATCAGTGGTCTGTCTAAATCTCTTTAAACCTAAAATGAAAAACGATAAGCAGCTCTATATAAGATGTATCGGTAGGCTCACAATCATTTTAAAGTGTGCAGGGTGATATAAACTTTAATCGACTGAGGACTGGGTGGGAACCATTCATTGGCATATGGTCTTAGTACCGAAATTTCGTTTGAGAGATTGCCGAGGTTCTGAGATATTCGGTCTTTATGCTGCTTATCATCTGGGTATCATGGTTGTATCTTTTACTGAAAAATAACGGGGACGCAAGTCTAGATCTTCCATGATACTATACATACGTGTACATATTGCATACGACCTCAATAAGTGATCAACAATCACATGTCCATACAAATAAGTGATAATATATCACATTCATCCGGGTGTCAAGTTCGTCTCTCTGCTGTACGAAAGTACTGACCTGTTCACGGACTTGCTCCTGTGCCCTCATGCATCGAAAATCAAGTTCCTCATCAATAAGTGATTATATCACACAGGGCTTGTTTTCAATCAAAATAAGTGAGAATCTCACATCATATACGGTCAAACAGATGATAATCGGTATACTCACCGGTAAGATGAACCCTCGTGCATACCTTGATACGGGAATGTGTCGTGATGTGGATGAACACCGGTCAGTAAGTATAAATTATACCTTAACGTATCCCCTCGCCATGATTACAAATGATAAGTTGAGCTTATGTGGACAACAATACCGATAATTGTTATAGGATGCTTATCTTAATGTTATCTAAAAGAACAACAAGAGCGTTTTGGCATGACCGTACACTGATATGATTCTCTTACCCTCGAAACTCGCAAAAAGAAAGTCTGTAAATATTTATTTAATGTTTCCTGCTTATGTATATTTGTACATATTTATTGTTTTCCATCTTTACATTTGAAAAATGAAAATTTCAAAAAGATTTTAAGTGTGTTTTAATATAAACTTTATAAAATCCAAAAAGATTTTTCTTCTAGTTTATTTTTGATCGACCGATGTTGGAACTCGAGTCTATCCTACCCAAAATCCTGATCGTAAGCTGGAAAACAATTGCATCTTCATAAACAGTCGAAGTTAACGAGTTTTGAAAGTTAAAGGATTAAAATGAATATTTTTCTAAACTTTCAAACTACTGTCGGTTGGTGTTTGATTGAGATTTGATCTCATATGTGTCATTAGTTTAAATGTTAACTATATTCCAAGCGGTTATTCTCATTATGCGTTTAGCTTTCTTGCATGTGCAGATGCTAAAGGCGAGGAGAACATGTTCAATGAAAAGCTTTGGAATGAAGACACGAAGTGGAGGCACTCAAAGGACAAAATGATCGAGTTGCCGCTGTCCCTTCATCAACACCACAAGGATCTGAAGAATTGTCAAGTCAAAAGATTCACGAGCATGACTCAATGGAGAGTTCAATCTAAGGGGGAGTTTATTGACACACTACCTAAGTTAAATGGGGAGTTTGTTGATACACTTTCTGCTTTCAAGATGTGAAGACTTTGAAGATCCTCCGACATGAAAGACATAGAAGACGAACCATCACGAGTAGCGTCCAAGGGGGAGTTTGTTGATGCACTTTGTGTGGACGCGACTCGGCTCGGTTCGACTCGGCCTTGAAGACTTGAAGACACGAAGATCGAGACAAAGTTACAGCCAAGGGGGAGTTTGTTGGTGCACTTGTGTCTGTACTTTGTCTGTATTTCGTCATGATACAAAATGATGTCTTATGTTAGTCTGGGCTACGTCTTAGTTTGTTACAATGTGCGTTCGATGTAAGTTTGACCAAGTCAACCATCCTCCTGGTTTGACTTGGCCAAACAGTTAGCACATTGGTTGAAAGATGGCTGTGTCGAAGGATGGTCATCGAAGGATTACTTACATCCTTCGATGATGATGAGCTCGAAAGATAACCACGAAGGATAGACCACGAAGGATATCATCCTTCGTGGTCGACAGATGATCTTTCGATGGCGTTCTGGTCGACAGATGATCTGTCGATCAATCTGTCTGATCCTTCGACCAGACCTGCTGTGTTGGGTATAAATACCCATGTGTTGTGTTCAGTTCGACAGTTGACACGAGAGAAACAGAGAGAGCATTCTGTTGAGAGCACACACACACTTTGAGAGTTTATAGAACATATCTGTAAACATTGAGCTTGTAACCGGACCCTTCATTCGTATTAATACATGTGGTGTTAATCGGTGAATCTTGTGTGTTGTGTTTTGTGCTTGCTCTCGTATAAATTCTCGGTTGCATGCTAGCTTGGATTCCGCACTCGCTAGTGTGTTTGATATAACAAGGAAAAGGTTTCGATCTCATCCTCGGATAGGGACCTACAAGTGGTATCAGAGCTTTGGCTCTTTTCCTTGTTAAAAACCGAGATTTTGGAGTGTTTTGGACAAAAACTCACTTGGTCTTGCATACGTTTTTACTGATTTTCTCGCTGTTCTTGTTGATTGAAACGTGTTATAAACTTACCGGGTGTGTTTTTGATCGGGTTGGGTAACTTAGAAACTTGTTTTTAAGTATTTTGGTGTTTTCCGGCCAAGATTTCCAGCTTATCCGGTGACCGGTTTCTGGATAAGAAGTTTCTGTTTTTGGGCATTATTTTATTGGTTCAAATCTGCTTTGGCCAAACCAAACCAACCACCCAAGAATGGAATCGTCGTGCGAAAACACTTGCAACCTCCAAGAAGCAGCTTTTCTTACCACCAGACCTTTCTCCATCAATTAGGAATCTGATGCCATCACTAAACACATTCCTTAAATTGTAGCCATTTGTTGAGTGTTTTTTTTTGTGTCTAATCCGCATATATATCACCATTGACCTTGATTTTCTTGACTGTATATCTCTTAAATATCAACATATACACGTGTGATTTAGTTTACGAAGATTTTTCAATGCCGAGAACCTCGATCAGAGAGTAAAAAAGGCGTAAGGTTCCGAATGGTGTAAAATTAAAATGGGATATACCGGGCAAGGATTCGAGTTACAGGAACAAGGGCCAAACCAACCACCCAAGAATGGAATCGTCGAGCGAAAACACTTGACAACCTCCTAGCAGCAGCTTTTCTTGCCACCAGACCTTTCCCCATCAATTAGGAATCTGATGCGTCACTAAACACATTCCTTGAATTGTAGCCTTTTGTTGAGTGTTTTTTTTTTGGTGTCTAATCCGGATATATATCACCATTGCCCTTGATTTTCTTGACTGTATATCTCTTAAATATCAACATATACACGTGTGACTTAGTTTACGAAGATTTTTGAATGCCGAGAACCCTGATCAGAGAGTAAAAAAGGCGTAAGGTTCACAATTGTAGGATCAATTTGTGACCCAAACGAGTCGTTCAGAAGAGATTATATCAGTTTCAGATGCGGAAAATAAGAAACTGACTTTGAAACAGCTTGATTCACACTTTAAACCTCTTGTATATTGAAATAACAAAGATTACAATCACAAGGAATACCGGCAGCACTTCGGTATCGAATCTAGTCTTTCTCCCTGTTCACTTCAAATGACAATAGATGATGCCTATATATAGTGTTTGCTTGTTCGCTTGAAACCATACTTACACGTTCAAGCGGTCAGACATTTCAAGAGGTTTACATGTTCAAGCGGTCAAACACTATTCAAGCGAACATATCAACTAATAGACAATTCAAGCAAACATGACTTTTGTCCTATATGAGCATTCAATTTCGTTTCTTGTGCTGATGTAGGATGTGATGTCATATATGTGATGTCACTTGTGATGTCACATATATGATGTCACTAGTTTAGATCCGCAACGCAACCCATACTCGATATAAGACGAAGTCGACAGATGAATGCACCAACAGACTCCCCCTCAGATGTTGACGAGTCTTACGTGTCGAGTCTTTGCATCTTCAGTCTTTATCAGTCTTAACGCTTTCTGAAATATCTCCCATTGTAAGCATCATCAAACTTTATCTCCTTCTCTTCAGCATCACAGACTCCCCACGAACAACCTCTACTCGAATGTCTTCAGACTCCCCCTTTCGATATGCTGGGATCGCAGTCTGGCATGTTGAAATCACAAAGTCCTCAGGTATCGGAACCTGGCTCTCTTTCAACTATCCAAGATCAATTAGCTTTTATCCTGCACATTCTCTACCCAACAATAAATTTTCTGATGATAACTTGTAAAACAATCTCACCATCTAATGAATCACTTGCAGGAGTTATACAATTAAAGAATGATTTTTCAATGTTAATCTATTGATGAACCACTAGACGATATATCATTTTTTATTTTCAAAACAACACACTCTCCCAAACCATTTGTTCATCATGTTTAGCACTCGGAATTTTGAAAATTAGCTCTCCAACACCAGTTGTCGAAAATCTTTTTGAATTTCTCAAAATTTATGCTAAAACACACTAAAAATCTTTTTGAATTTTTGACTGAAACAGAAATGCAGAAAATGAAATATTTACAAACAATATTTTTGTGAGTTCGTGCAAGAGGATCATATCAGTTATTGAGACCAATCACCAACACCGTTAAGCTTTAAACATTTTAAACTCTAAACGATTCACATAGATTGACGATATTGTTATCCACTTAAACTCAATCTAAAAACTTTCGAAATGCTTACTGATACATTAAGGTATATTAATTTTGCACTAAGTTCTTATGGACCCCACGATCTCAGCATATCCCTTCATCATGTAATACACTATCTCAAGCAATGCCTTTAAACTTTTATCAACTGTGATTTGTGCGAAAACAAAGCAGAATGTTTAAACATTAACAATCAGGTCGATACTTCCGTATACGCAGAGAAAATCCAATGTTTAAACAAAATAAGAAAAATAAAACAAGTTGAAGTTGTTTTGGCTTTAACCACCAGGTCGATACTTCCGTATACGCAGAGGAGGTCCAAAGCTTAAACGAAACACCAAAGAACATAAAGCAGAACGTTTAGGCAACAACATCCAGGTCGATACTCACGTATACGCAGAGGATGTCCGATGCTTAAACAAAATAAAGAAATAAAACAAGTTTAAATCTTTGCAAAATGAAATGCACAATCACAGTGACTTTTCAGCAAAGTTGTGAAAGTTCACAAACTTAACCAGTTTTATGTCTTTCGACAATGAGCGATTACTGAGTAGGCACACAGTCAAGAAAGACAAAACTAAGTACTATGCTTTCGACCATGTTTCCCACTAGAACTAGGCTTTTTCATTGAAGTTTGTATCGTTATCGCAAATCTACTAGTCTAGCTGAGCCTATCGTCACATCCTTAGTGAGACCGTTTATCACATTTTAACTTTCCAGTTCTTTAGCGTGTTGTGACAGTCCACTGATGTACTATCATTTCTTCTTTTATGCAACAAAAACTCATTTTTCATTTTATCATGTTTTTGGCTTTTTCAAATTTTCTAATGTTTTTGGATTTTCTGAAAATATACTCCCCCTAAAATACAAATACATCTAAAGAAAATTTAAAACAAACTGTACAAGAACATGACAACTGATATTGAATCACTTCAATTCGCCATCCACTTGGCATGAACAATCAGAACTCCCCCTCACAACAAACTATTTTCCCATTTAGATTTCAAAACACTTAAGTTTGTTTTAACCAAATGGTTTTTCCGGAAAATAAGTTTTGTTGATTGATTTTAACCATTTGTAGGTTAGGGGATAAACTCATCATATTCTCTACCAACCACTTGTAGGAAAATGCAAGTACAACTTAATGTCCTTGATTTACCACTTGTAAGAATAGTCTAATCAAGTTCAAACTAATGACCTTGATTTTACCACTTGTAGGTAAAAACCTTATTTCAACCAATTTTTCAACCACATGGCTTACCAACCAATACCACTTGTAAGTTACCATATGTATGTTGAATTCTCAAGATGCCGATTCCTACTCCTCGCTTAACAACCTGGGAGTTCCTGCAATTCCTACTGTATGACTTGCCAAAAATTTTCAATTTTCAAACAAACAACATAAGAATGATGCCGATTCATGCTCCACGATTACCAACTTGGGAGCTCCGGCAATTCCTGCAGTATGACTTGCCAAAATTTTTCGTTATAAAATTCATTCACATAAACAATTAACAAGAAGGATGCCGATTCCTGATCCACGATTACAAACTTGGGATCTCCGGCAAGTCAGGTTTTTACTGTTTGAAAAATATATCCACCCAAGCCTGACCTTCCTTGGGTGTAACAACCTCTTCTTCATCTTTACTTTCAACAGACTTGTGAACATTCATTTTGGAAGCATAGAATTCTTTAACTCCTTTGACCTTACCATCAACCATTTTTCCAAAAATCTGTTTCACATTTCTGTTGAAAACCTTATCAACATCAAATTTCTTCTTGTCAGAATAAAATTGATTTGAAATTTCAACTTTCCCAACTTTCTTTTTAAAATTTTCAGTCCGTAGAGGTGGAAAATTCACATCATCCACATTCGGAACTGATTTCTCAACCTTTTCTTTAACACGTGGCTCCTCTGATTTTGTGGAATTAGATTCATCACCAGAACTGTTTCCTGAACCCTTAACAACCCATTTTTGATTTTTCAGATTTTCTTTTCTTTTAACCACATTCTTTGAACATTCACCAATCTCAAAGGTTGAATTTTCAAAGCCTGTAAATTTTCTGGTTATAAGTTCAGTTTTCTCAACAACTTTTTCTTTCATTTTACGAGAGACTTCCTGTTTTGGTTTGAATGTTTTCGGACAATTTCTAGCAATATGACCAGCAGTTTTGCACTGAAAACAGGTTCTCGTCTCTGTAGTCTTCTGAGCAATACTCTTCTTCATGTCTTCTTGCTTCTTTGCAAGGAATTCTTGATTTGTCTGCTTTCTGAATGCTTGCTCTTTCTCATCATCTAAAGATTTCCCTGAAACAAACACAGTTTTTGGTTTATAAAATTTTTCATTTTTATAATTTTTCGGTTGATTAAATCCTAATCCTTTCTTTTTGAAATTACAGTTATGATTTGGTTTTTTAAGAATACCAGAACCAGAACTGTAACCCTTTTTCTTGTTTAATGTTTGTTGCACTCTTGAGGTGTAAGGTCTTGGATTTTCAGAAAGATTAATATCTTTTATTTCAGAAATGTTGATTTCTGTTAGTTTGAAAACCTTTTTAATCATTTCAGTTTTAACACCTCTTATTGGAAAAATCTCATCAGAATATAATTTGTCAGAATCTTTCAAAGTATATGCTACTTTGATCGGTTCGTCATTCAAATTAGATTTTGATAGCAAAAATTCCTTATCATAAACCCGTTTGTCATTTTTGATTGTTGACTTTGACTTGTCTGACCCAGACTTTGATTCGGATTTGGACTCTGGTTTTGACTCCTCTATGTCATCTTTATCTAACACCTGATCGACCACACTTTTTATCAACTTGGACTCATGATCAGTATCAGACGATGTGAACGTAACATCAATATTTTCTGGCAAATTATCCGACGACCCTGACTCCCACTGTAAGTTAATTGCCTTTTTGACTCTTTCGGAATTTGGATTTCGAGACAAATATCCATTTTCGACCGGAGGCGGACATCTATTGTAGACAACACTTGGTTTCTTACCAGAAATTTCTACTTCATCCTCTTCTTTTGTCTCGGATTTCTTTTCTTCCGAAGTTTTCTCTTCTTCAAATGTCTTCATTCTTTCAACGATCGGGTAAATCTTGTCAACAACAAAAGTAGAACATGAGTAACTTTTCAATAAATTGTTGACTCTTTCAGTTTCTATTCTTTGTGTTGCCAACTTCAATTCCAGCTCAGCACACTTCTCTGTGTAGTAATTTACATCATCAAGCTGTCTCATGTAAGCTCCTTTGAGTGTATTCAATGCGACGGCTTGTTCACTATTCGAATCAGTGTACTTGTTAATCTCTCTGTTCAAAGTATCATAAGATTCTTTCAATCTTTTTATGTTGTGTAGCAGCTCGTTGTTTTGCATGATCAAAGAATCATAATTCAAACACTTTTCAGGAACTTTGACTGCTTCAGTATCAAATTTGATTTCAAATTCAGGAACATCTTTGACTGTTCTTCTCATTTGGAAAAACTCAGCTCTTTTCTTTTTCTCGGCTTCAGCTTCAGCTTTTAACCTTTCTTCTTCTTCTTCTTCTTCCTCTTCTTCAATTTTTCTCCATTTTTCCTCTTCAGCTTCCCTGACTTTTCTGTATTTTGCAGCCCAATACTCATCATAGGCATTAGCAATAGTCATCTCTTTCAAGCGAAATCACAAGAATATACTTTCAAGCAAGATCTCTGTTTGAAGCGAACTGATTTGATGCGTACTGGTTCTCCTCGTGAAATATCTGTAATCACCTGGAATCATCTGGAGATATAAAAACAAATGATCAGTTTTAACCGAACTGAATATGTGAACGTGTGTTGATGAAATCAATCTAAGACTCGTGTCGAAGATTTGCGGACTCGTTCCAATATTGTTGAAGTGAGATCACTAAATGAATGGGTCTGAAAATGATTTGGGCCGAAGAACTTTCAATTTCTGATGGGGCCGTTGACTTACTTGAGCTGACAACAATTTACTTTCAAACTAATTAATATTTGGGCCAATTATAAAAGACTTATAGCATGTAAACTTCAATTGTATCGAGACACTTTAATACATCTAAACTTTGATTGGGCCGTGAACTATGACTTGGGCCGAGAACTTGTTCAACACATGTATTCATTGGACTTCAAACAATAGTCTACAATATTATCTATCAACTTAATTCCAATTGTACTTCACAATCCACTTAACCGACAAGCACTTAAAAAAACATCACATGCACCTCTGAATTAAGATGCATCACATATCCACATGCAATTGTTTGATAATTTTGCTGGCCGACAACTTTCATCACCCCTCAATTCCCATTGGACCTCAAATGTAGTGGACTGACTCCTCTTTTTTTAAAAAAAAATTAATTTGATTGGGCTGCTATTTGGAATCACATGGATTCTGTCAAATCGATTAATGTGTTCACGTGAATTCTAATCTTTGATAGAACCAATGACTTTAACTATTGAACCGATGATAGCACATGCAACTTTGATTCTATAAACTTCCGACAACTTTTAGTACAAACTTGATTTCATTGGGCCTTGAACTCCACTAAACCGAACATCTTAAGTATGCATGAAAATTGATTGGGTCGCTGTAATTTGTGGACTGATAAACGGCAGGTCACATGCAAACTGATCACTTCATTTTACATTTCACACAACACAATGTAATTTTCAAGCGGTGTACTTTCAAGCGGTCAGACGTTTTCAAGTGGTGTACTTTCAAGCGGTCAAACGTCTTCAAGCGGACTCACGACCTTTTTTCAAGCGGACAGTGTATTTTCAAGCGAAAGATCAATGTATTTTCAAGCGAACAGTCTTTTTCAAGCGGACACGGTGTATTTTCAAGCTAGATACCAGTTTCAAGCGGACTCACAGTGTTATGTTCGCTTGAACATTTGATGATGTCAGCAACTTCGAACAAATTTCAAGCGAAACAATGAATTTAACCAGTTTTAAGTCGATTTACGTTCTGAAACTTTACAGGATTTGTTTAAACATGATTACGCACAATATGTGAAAGTTTGAGCCGTTTTTAACCATGAAAAATTTTTAAATTTGAAAAAGAATGGTGTAGAAATCAGAAAAAGTGACGAAAACAGGCTGTTTTTGCAAGATCTCTTCCTCCTGAGCTCTGATACCACTTGTAGGATAGATTTGTGACCCAAACGATTCATTCAGAAGAGATTATATCAGTTTCAGATGCGGAAAATAAGAAAATGACTTTGAAACAGCTTGATTCACACTTTAAACCTCTTGTATATTGAAATAACAAAGGTTACAATCACAAGGAATACCGGCAGCACTTTGGTATCGAATCTAGTCTTTCTCCCTGTTCGCTTCAAATGACAATACATCATGCCTATATATAGTGTTTGCTTGTTCGCTTGAAACCATACTTACACGTTCAAGCGGTCAGACATTTCAAGCGGTTTACATGTTCAAGCGGTCAAACACTATTCAAGCGAACATATCAACTAATAGACAATTCAAGCAAACATGATTTTTGTCCTATATGAACATTCAATTTCGTTTCATGTGCTGATGTAGGATGTGATGGCATATATGTGATGTCACTTGTGATGTCACTAGTTCAGATCCGCAACGCAACCCAGACTCGATATAAGACGAAGTCGACAGATGAATGCACCAACAACAATGGTGTAAAATTAAAATGGGATATACCGGGCTAGGATTCGAGTTACAGGAACAAGGGCCAAACCAACCACCCAAGAATGGAATCGTCGAGCGAAAACACTTGACAACCTCCTAGAAGCAGCTTTTCTTGCCACCAGACCTTTCTCCATCAATTAGGAATCTGATGCCGTCACTAAACACATTCTTTAAATTGTAGCCATTTGTTGAGTGTTTTTTTTTTGTGTCTAATCCGCATATATATCACCATTGCCCTTGATTTTCTTGACTGTATATCTCTTAAATATCAACATATACACGTGTGATTTAGTTTACGAAGATTTTTCAATGACGAGAACCTCGATCAGAGAGTAAAAAAAGGCGTAAGGTTCAGAATGGTGTAAAATTAAAATGGAATATACCAGGCTAGGATTCGAGTTACCGGAACAAGGGCCAAACCAACCACCCAAGAATGGAATCGTCGAGCGAAAACACTTGACAACCTCATAGAAGCAACTTTTCTTACCACCAGACCTTTCTCCATCAATTAGGAATCTGATGCTGTCACTAAACACATTCCTTAAATTGTAGCCATTTGTTGAGTGTTTTTTTTGTGTGTCTAATCCGCATATATATCACCATTGCCCTTGATTTTCTTAACTGTATATCTCTTAAATATCAACATATACACGTGTGATTTAGTTTACGAACATTTTTCAATGCCAAGAACCTCGATCAGAGAGTAAAAAAAGGCGTAAGGTTCACAATGGTGTAAAATTAAAATGGAATATACCAGGCTAGGATTCGAGTTACCGGAACAAGGGCCAAACCAACCACCCAAGAATGGAATCGTCGAGCGAAAACACTTGACAACCTACTAGAAGCAGCTTTTCTTACCACCAGACTTTTCTCCATCAATTAGGAATCTGATGCTGTCACTAAACACACTCCTTAAATTGTAGCCATTTGTTGAGTGTTTTTTTTGTGTCTAATCCGCATATATATCACCATTGCCCTTGATTTTCTTGACAGTATATCTCTTAAATATCAACATATACACGTGTGATTTAGTTTACGAAGATTTTTCAATGCCGAGAACCTCGATCAGAGAGTAAAAAAGGCGTAAGGTTCACAATGGTGGAAAATTAAAATGGGATATACCGGGCTAGGATTCGAGTTATAGGAACAAGGCCAAACCAACCACCCAAGAATGGAATCGTCGAGCGAAAACACTTGAAAACCTCATAGAAGCAACTTTTCTTACCACCAGACCTTTCTCCATCAACTAGGAATCTGATGCTGTCACTAAACACATTCCTTAAATTGTAGCCATTTGTTGAGTGTTTTTTTTGTGTGTCTAATCCGCATATATATTACCATTGCCCTTGATTTTCTTGACTGTATATCTCTTAAATGTCAACATATACACCTGTGATTTAGTTTACGAAGATTTTTCAATGCCGAGAACCTCGATCAGAGAGTAAAAAAGGCATAAGGTTCACAATGGTGTAAAATTAAAATGGGATATACCGGGCTAGGATTCGAGTTACAGGAACAAGGGCCAAACCAACCACCCAAGAATGGAATCGTCGAGCGACAACACTTGAAAACCTCCTAGAAGCACCTTTTCTTGCCACCAGACCTTTCGCCATCAATTAGGAATCTGATGCCGTCACTAAACACATTCCTTAAATTGTAGCCATTTGTTGAGTGTTTTTTTTGGTGTCTAATCCGCATATATATCACCATTGGCCTTGATTTTCTTGACTGTATATCTCTTAAATATCAACATATACAAGTGTCATTTAGTTTACGAAGATTTTTCAATGCCGAGAACCTCGATCAGAGAGTAAAAAAGGCGTAAGGTTCACAATGGTGTAAAATTAAAATGGGATATACCAGACTAGGATTCGAGTTACAGGAACAGGGGCCAAACCAACCACCCAAGAATGGAATCGTCGAGCGAAAACACTTGACAACCTCCTAGAAGCAGCTTTTCTTGCCACCAGAACTTTCTCCATCAATTAGGAATCTGATGCCGTCACTAAACACATTCCTTGAATTCTAGCCATTTGTTGAGTGGTTTTTTTTTTGGTGTCTAATCCGCATATATATCACCATTGCCCTTGATTTTCTTGACTGTATATCTCTTAAATATCAACATATACGCGTGTGATTTAGTTTACGAAGATTTTTCAATGCCGAGAACCTCGATCAAAGAGTAAAAAAGGGGTAAGGTTCACAATGGTGTAAAATTAAAATGGGATATACCGGGCTAGGATTCGAGTTACAGGAACAAGGGCCAAACCAACCACCCAAGAATGGAATCGTCGAGCGAAAACACTTGACAACCTCCAAGAAGCAGCTTTTCTTGCCACCAGACATTTCTCCATCATTTAGGAATCTGATGCCGTCACTAAACACATTCCTTAAATTGTAGCAATTTGTTGAGTGTTTTTTTTTTGTGTCTAATCCGCACATATATCACCATTGCCCTTGATTTTCTTGACTGTATATCTCTTAAATATCAACATATACACGTGTTATTTAGTTTACGAAGATTTTTCAATGCCGAGAACCTCGATCAGAGAGTAAAAAAGGCGTAAGGTTCACAATGGTGTAAAATTAAAATGGGATATTCCGGGCTTGGATTCGAGTTACAGGAACAAGGGCTAAACCAACCACCAAGAATGGAATCGTCGAGCGAAAACACTTGACAACCTCCTAGAAGCAGCTTTTCTTGCCACCAGACCTTTCTCCATCAATTAGGAATCTGATGCCGTCACTAAACACATTCCTTAAATTGTAGCCATTTGTTGAGTGTTTTTTTTTTTGTGTCTAATCCGCATATATATAACCATTTCCCTTGATTTTCTTGACTATATATCTCTTAAATGTCAACATATACACGTGTGATTTAGTTTACGAAGATTTTTCAATGCCGAGAACCTCGATCAGAGAGTAAAAAAGGCGTAAGGTTCACAATGGTGTAAAATTAAAATGAGATATACCGGGCTAGGATTCGAGTTACAGGAACAAGGGCCAAACCAACCACCCAAGAATGGAATCGTCGAGCGAAAACACTTGACAACCTTCTAGAAGCAGCTTTTCTTCCCACCAGACCTTTCTCCATCAATTAGGAATCTGATGACGTCACTAAACACATTCCTTAAATTGTAGCCATTTGTTGAGTGTTTTTTATTTTTTGTCTAATCCGCATATATATATCACCATTGCCCTTGATTTTCTTGATTGTATATCTCTTAAATATCAACATATACACGTGTGATTTAGCTTACGAAGATTTTTCAATACCGAGAACCTCGATCAAAGAGTAAAAAAGGCGTAAGGTTCACAATGGTGTAAAATTAAAATGGGATATACCGGGCTAGGATTCGAGTCACAGGAACAAGGGCCAAACCAACCACCCAAGAATGGAATCGTCGAGCGAAAACACTTGACAACCTCCTAGAAGCAGCTTTTCTTACCACCAGACATATCTCCACCAATTAGGAATCTGATGCCGTCACTAAACACATTCCATAAATTGTAGCCATTTATTGAGTGATTTTTTATTGTGTCTAATCCGCATATATATCACCATTGCCCTAGATTTTCTTGTCTGTATATCCCATAAATATCAACATATACACGTGTGATTTAGTTTACGAAGATTTTTCAATGCCGAGAACCTCGATCAGAGAGTAAAAAAGGCGTAAGGTTCACAATGGTGGAAAATTAAAATGGGATATACCGGGCTAGGATTCGAGTTACAGGAACAAGGGCCAAACCAACCACCCAAGAATGGAATCGTCGAGCGAAAACACTTGACAACCTCATAGAAGCAACTTTTCTTACCACCAGACCTTTCTCCATCAATTAGGAATCTGATGCTGTCACTAAACACATTCCTTAAATTGTAGCCATTTGTTGAGTGTTTTTTTTTGTGTCTAATCCCCATATATATTACCATTGCCCTTGATTTTCTTGACTGTATATCTCTTAAATGTCAACATATACATGTGTGATTTAGTTTACGAAGATTTTTCAATGCCGAGAACCTCGATCAGAGAGTAAAAAAGGCATAAGGTTCACAATGGTGTAAAATTAAAGTGGGATATACCGGGCTAGGATTCGAGTTACAGGAACAAGGGCCAAACCAACCACTATAGGTCCCCTAATCGTATGGATCTTTCACAGAATTGTCTTTCCAATCAAGAGTGCGGAATCCTCTTGGTCAGAATATCACAGAAACAAGTAGAAAACAGAAACAGCAAAACACTTTCAAACTGGATCTTTATTGATTATCTATCAACCTTGATTACAATCAATCAAGATCCCTCACCAACACTCAAATTCGTCCAAACCCTAAAGCTCTCACGAATTCTCTCTCTAAAACTGTTTTGGCTGATTAGCTGATTAACCTAAACCCTAAAGCCTAACCTTGTTTATATAACACAAGGTTACTACTTGGGCCAAGGCTTCCAACATGGACTGCGAATTGGACAGGCCCAATTCGCCCCCATCACCCAATTCGTTGGGTTTAGTTAGCCCAAGCATTACAACTAACTATTACGAAGCTAAACCTGCTAACTGTTTATCGTTTAACTAATTACAAGATATCCAAAGACCAAATCTAAGCTGTTGTCACAAACATGCACCAACAAACTCCCCCTTGACAATAGCTTCATAAAATAACTTTGTCTTCAGTCATCTTGCAATCTTCATGTATTCTTGCACTGTCTTTGGTCTTTGGATAGCTTCAGCTTCAATAGCTTCTGTCAGCAACAGACTCCCCCTAAGCTGATGCATCCAATCACCAAAGCTTCAAAACTTTAGCGTTTGAGTAAACTCCAGTTTAGCATATGTATAGCAATCTTCAAACTCTTCAGCTTTGTCTGCAATATAGAAAGGAGGTTCTACCATGCATCCAATCAAACTCTCATCTTCACAGCAACTCAGCAACACAGCAACTTCTCAGCAACACACTGCTTCAATCTGTTTACTATAACACAAACATCTCGAGAAACCATAAGAATTTTTCAACATAAGTTAAACAAATTATTATTTTCCAAGAGATTTGTTAAACTGTATAACAGATTAAGCATCTTCAATTTATCACCAACACGCAAAACTTTTTAATCACACACCCTATAACCCGCATGATTTAAAAAATTGTGAACTCACTTTCCAACACCGTCTCCCCCTATCAGTAACAATTCCTCCAAGAATAACAGTTTTCCGTACGTTAAGAATTTTAAACAGAAAAAGACACTATTTTTGGATTTTTTATATTTTCTGAAAGCAAGTAAATAACAAAAGCAATAAACACTCAATTTTTGTGAGAATCATTGGTAAGAAGATCATATCAGCACAATCAAACTATTTCACACTATTAGATAATTCTTTATTTAATTTTTCATGAAAAGCAGTTCAAGACGATTACCAGTATGTTTGTCCACTTAAACAAAATGCATGAACATTTCAAGTTCCATTACCGTATGATACGTTAAGGTAATTTTAATTACTGATATACTAGTGTGTCCCACTTCAGGATATACCCCCACGATCAAGGTATGCACAAAGATTCATCGTAGTAGGTGAGTATACTGAATTCATCCTTTAAGATATCCTGACAATGTCTAGGTCTGCATATAATCTGTTTTATCATGTTTTAATTGCTTAACTATGAACACCCAAATAAATACTAATCAAATCCTGGAAATATAAACAACACACTCTATCATGCAAGTATCTTCCCTACCACATATTTCACAAGTCCAATCCAGATTTCTGAAATCTTAACTGGGAATAGGTTGAGAAGAGAACAGAATAGATCTTTAGGAGAGATGGTATAATATACAGATCAAATGAGTTTTCTCAGTTTGATATAGGTTTATTGGGTTTCATTTGGGCACTAGAGGGCCTCTTTCGGGTGTATTAGATCTATAGCGCGACAACGTACAGCTAGGTCAGCATGTATCTGGATGCAGCAAAAGCTGTCGTTGCCTAGCACCTCCAGGTCAGCATATATCTGGATGCAGCAGAGGAGGTACACGACTTTTTTCAGAGAAGATTTCAGAATCAGATCAAAATTGTGTGTATCGGGACACATACAGACATTCAAATAGAAATGTGCTAATTCCAAGTGACTTTCTTTCCTGGGGTCATGTACAATTTTAGTTCTGAACAGAAAGACAGCCAAGATATCCCCAGATGAAATAACAGTATAAAGACCCAAAACTTCAGATTTTGGCAATCTATCAACGCAAGATTTAAGGTCATTAAACCATACACCACTGATGTGTTCCCCACTCAAACACAGTTCATTTATGTTTATATCACATTGGTAAGTTGATTATTTCATGCTTTTTGCCTACTGGTACATCATATGATGAAGCTGCTATCACACTTATGCAATTTAATTTCAATTTCAGTGTGACAGTCTAACATGCTGATGTACTATCATATCTTCTTTTTCACACAGTGATAACTCATTTTTGATTTTCTATTTTTTTTATGTTTTTGATTTTTCAAATTTTTATTTTATTTTTGATTTTTAAGAAAAACAGTAAACTATTTACAAAAATTCTTATGAAAAACCAGTTATTCAGGATTCCTCATCCCGTTGAGTTCAACTAAGTGTTCAAAGCGAGCCCTGTCAAAAGCTTTAGTATAAAGATCTGCCAGGTTATCTAGTGTGTCGACTCAGCACTTTGAACTTCAATTTAAATCAATGAATATATATATCAACAATCTCACATCCCCCTTCATATGCCTAGAGCAGCCATTATCAACATGAGTTGATAATCCTCCTTAGCAGCTCCTACACACACCAACTAAGAAATTAGTTAGATTGGGGGACCCAAGCCTTAATGGTCTTGGGTCGTCCAAATTCACCAACCACTCGAACATCCATCCAATATCCATTACTCCTAACTGGAGTCTTGGATCTTAGACCTGTTGATGGAATTTGATTTTGATTTCCACTAGGTCTTTGGTCCTGAGGGTTCCTATATACATTTGGACTATATGACCTTTGAAAATTTTGATTTTGAAACCTTGAGTTTTGATTCCAAGAAGCATGATTGTTATAATTTCTAAAGCCATTATTATAAAAATTTCGACAACCATTATTTTGGTACCGATTTTGATATTGACCTTGACTTCTGAAATTATTTGTTTTTCCATTAAAATTGTTCATTCTAGGTGAACTGCTTCTAGGTCTCTCGTATCTGCCTGGTGGAGATCTAGGCTGAAATCTTTGTTGATTTCTTTGAAAACGAGGAACTTGTGGAGTTCCTTTTTCAGCCTTATCTACACCAACAGCAACATTCTTTGGTTGCTTAGGAGCAGATTTCTTTGGAGAATTTGAGCCTTTCTCCTCACTATCACCTTCCTTCACTGGTAATTTCCCTCTCTGTTTTTCACTAAGTTTTGCTTCACTCTTTTTGTTAGGACAGCAGCTTGCTACATGTCCCTTGACGTGACATTTGAAGCACGATCTCTTTCTCGAAGACTTCTTAGCTGGAGTCTCTGAGGTAGATCCCTTATCAGATGGTGATGATCCCTTGGATGAACCATGTTCAGTTTGCTTGGGTTCAGATTTTTCTTTGTTTTTATTTTTAGCAAACTCTACATTCGATTCATTTTCAATAACAGCAGTTTCGTTTTTCATATCACTACCTTGAACAAAATTAATCTGTTTAAAAACAGTTGGATTCTTATTCTTAGGATGTGAAGTTTTATTTTTCAAAACTGGTTTGCTGTTATTATTTTTCTTAGCATCATCACTCTCAGATCCATCACCTTGACTTGATGTGGATGCGAAACTACTAGGTGTAGATGCCATAAAGTCTGCTAGCTCATTTTCACTAGGCAGGAATGAATAGTCATGACTAAGAGGAGGTGGAACTTCATTAAAGCCTTGGAAGCCCACACTTGTCTTGTCATTACTCTTCTTTAACCCACCCATCATGTGTTTCATTACAAAAGATGAATCTCTGAATTGACCTAATTTCTTTTCAAGTTCAACAATTTTGAGTTGTGCATCTGACAACTCTTTGCATTTTTCAGAAATCTCTTTTGTTTTCTCTGCCATCATGTCATGAGCTAAATCTATTACTTGAAGTTTTCATTTAACTTGCATGTTAAAGCTTCAATTTCAGCTTCACAACCTTTTATTTTCTTCAAGTATGATGATTCATTTCTTTTAACAAAAAAGTTTGCTTCTTTTATGTTAGACATCTCACTTACCAGACTTTGGTTTTGTGTTGTCAACCTGGCAACCTCACCCTGTAGTTCACGACATCTCAAACACACAGAAATAGATTGTACCTCTTTCTCATGAACTTCTGAGTTTTCATCAGCAACAACCTGTTCAGCTTCACTCTCTTTCTCTACTTCAGCATCCACTTTTGCTTCAGCATTCTTCACTTCAGATTCAGCATCACTTACACTAGTTTCAGCCTCATCAACTGGCACTATCTCTGCCATGAATGCCTGAGTGGCACTCTCATTCCCCTGATATCGCTTTTGTAATGCATCCCACATATCCTTTGAATTAGTGTACTTTTTGAAGATATGCTTGATGCTATCAGGTAAGGACATTTTAATTGCAGCCAATGCTCTCTTTTCAGCGTCATGCTTCCTTTTATCATCCTCTTTCATGTTCACAAAGTCTGTTCTACGTTGTCTGCCCTCATAATCATGTGTAGGGTTTACATACCCATCTTCAATACAGATCCACATGCGTGCATCCTGAGATTCAATGAAAGATTTGAAGTTGTCCTTCCATGTAAGATAATTCTCCACCTTCATCATCTTAGGTGCATTTAACTTTGTCATGTTTGACATTTTAACGCAAACAGACTGGTAAAACCGTACAAAATATCTCCGAAAACTGTGGTTACTAACTTACACCGTTAGAATCGTCTCGAAAAGACAAATCCAATGATATATAATGTCAAAAACCGTATTCGGGATTTTCCAGAGTCTAACGGTCCAAACGGTTCTGTCAAACGAGCTACGGATTAATTTCTATTTGCAAAACACTGAAATTTTATCGACGCTTGCCAACGAAAATTCCACCTCTTAATTTCGCTGGTTTTAGTTAAATTCGCTGGATCTCAGTTAAATTCGCTGAGCTGGTTAAATTCGCTGGTTATATCGCTGCCAAATTCGCTAGTCAATTTCTCGATTACGACGATCTGTAAAGTCGCTGAAAACCGTGATGATTTCGCTGTGGACAATCACACGGTTACCAAAGTCGCCTTTGGATTTAACGTCGCCGGTAAATTTGCTGGTTTCAGTTAATTTCGCTGATGATTGAGCTGATCAGTTAATTTCGCAGCCTGTTAATTTCGCGGATCCTGTAAATCTGGAAAGTTAATCTGATCAAATATTCTGAAGATTCTCCAACACAATCTGCAAAATCAAAACAACCTAATCAGCTCAAAATTTTCGAAAATTATGAAGAACAGATTGAAAACCACGAAGAACACGAAGAACAGTCTTCGAATCTTCAAGAAATTCAGCCAAAATTCTTCACACAAACAACCAAAAACTGTCCTGCAAACCCTAAAACCTGCAAAACAGCAATCAAACAAACCAGAAGATCAAAACAACCAAACAAATTCGAAAATTTTATCAAGAATTTCGAAAATTTTCAAAACCCTAATTTTATCAGATTTCAAAAATTTCGAAATCTCCCTGTTTCTGCAGACACAATTCTGAACCGAGCCTTCAAGAGCCTAATGCTCTGATACCAATTGTAGGTCCCCTAATCGTATGGATCTTTCACAGAATTGTCTTTCCAATCAAGAGTGCGGAATCCTCTTGGTCAGAATATCACAGAAACAAGTAGAAAACAGAAACAGCAAAACACTTTCAAACTGGATCTTTATTGATTATCTATCAACCTTGATTACAATCAATCAAGATCCCTCACCAACACTCAAATTCGTCCAAACCCTAAAGCTCTCACGAATTCTCTCTCTAAAACTGTTTTGGCTGATTAGCTGATTAACCTAAACCCTAAAGCCTAACCTTGTTTATATAACACAAGGTTACTACTTGGGCCAAGGCTTCCAACATGGACTGCGAATTGGACAGGCCCAATTCGCCCCCCATCACCCAATTCGTTGGGTTTAGTTAGCCCAAACATTACAACTAACTATTACAAAGCTAAACCTGCTAACTGTTTATCGTTTAACTAATTACAAGATATCCAAAGACCAAATCTAAGCTGTTGTCACAAACATGCACCAACAACCACCCAAGAATGGAATCGTCGAGCGAAAACACTTGACAACCTCCTAGAAGCACCTTTTCTTGCCACCAGACCTTTCACCATCAATTAGGAATCTGATGCCGTCACAAAACACATACCTTAAATTGTAGCCATTTGTTGAGTGTTTTTTTTTGGTGTCTAATCCGCATATATATCACCATTGGCCTTGATTTTCTTGACTGTATATCTCTTAAATATCAATATATACAAGTGTCATTTAGTTTACGAAGATTTTTCAATGCCGAGAACCTCGATCAGAGAGTAAAAAAGGCGTAAGGTTCACAATGGTGTAAAATTAAAATGGGATATACCGGACTAGGATTCGAGTTACAGGAACAGGGGCAAAACCAACCACCCAAGAATGGAATCGTCGAGCGAAAACACTTGACAACCTCCTAGAAGCAGCTTTTCTTGCCACCAGAACTTTCTCCATTAATTAGGAATCTGATGCCGTCACTAAACACATTCCTTAAATTCTAGTGATTTGTTGAGTGGTTTTTTTTTGGTGTCTAATCCGCATATATATCACCATTGCCCTTGATTTTCTTGACTGTATATCTCTTAAATATCAACATATACACGTGTGATTTAGTTTACGAAGATTTTTCAATGCCGAGAACCTCGATCAAAGAGTAAAAAAGGGGTAAGGTTCACAATGGTGTAAAATTAAAATGGGATATACCGGGCTAGGATTCGAGTTACAGGAAAAAGGGCCAAACCAACCACCCAAGAATGGAATCGTCGAGCGAAAACACTTGACAACCTCCTAGAAGCAGCTTTTCTTGCCACCAGACATTTCTCCATCATTTAGGAATCTGATGCCGTCACTAAACACATTCCTTGAATTGTAGCAATTTGTTGAGTGTTTTTTTTTTGTGTCTAATCCGCACATATATCACCATTGCCCTTGATTTTCTTGACTGTATATCTCTTAAATATCAACATATACACGTGTTATTTAGTTTACGAAGATTTTTCAATGCCGAGAACCTCGATCAGAGAGTAAAAAAGGCGTAAGGTTCACAATGGTGTAAAATTAAAATGGGATATACCGGGCTAGGATTCGAGTTACAGGAACAAGGGCTAAACCAACCACCCAAGAATGGAATCGTCGAGCGAAAACACTTGACAACCTCCTAGAAGCAGCTTTTCTTGCCACCAGACTTTTCTCCATCAATTAGGAATCTGATGCCGTCACTAAACACATTCCTTAAATTGTAGCCATTTGTTGAGTGTTTTTTTTTGGTGTCTTATCCGCATATATATAACCATTACCCTTGATTTTCTTGACTATATATCTCTTAAATGTCAACATATACACGTGTGATTTAGTTTACGAAGATTTTTCAATGCCGAGAACCTCGATCAGAGAGTAAAAAAGGCGTAAGGTTCACAATGGTGTAAAATTAAAATGAGATATGTTAGGACCGGTTTGACTCCGATACGATTGCGTAACGAAAGTTCGACGTGCGGAATCCGTGAACTATCGAGAACAAAACACACAAGATGTAATATAAACGTGATTCTATATAAGATCTGAAACTGTACAATCACTTGAATCACTTAGATACTTTCTCTCTCTAGTTTGTCTGTCTAGAACTAGAGCTCTCCAAAAGTCAAATGTGCAAAAGTCTTCTTCAAGCTCAATCATGATTTAGCTTGAATGGTATATATAGTGGTGTTGATTTAGCTTGAAATGACACATGCTACTTTCAAGCTAAATCATGATTTCCCTTGAAATGACATGTGACACTTTCAAGCTAAATCATGATTTCCCTTGAAATGACATGTGACACTTTCAAGGTAAATCACCACGTTCAAGCTAAATTATCTTATGCACTGATAATCCTATTACATGATACAAGACGAAGTCAATAGACATAGTGCACTAACAGACTCCCCCTTGGATATTGATGAAGTCTTCAGTGACTATTCTTTGTTAGGACACCTTCTTCAGTCTTGATCATTCTGTATCCTCACTTAGATTGTAAAATTGTACGCATCCATCACTCTCTTCTTCTATCAGCTTCAGGCTCCCCCTTTCATCAAGCTTCCGTGCTTTGGGATCGACACCTAGCTTTCCATCTACAAGCTTTTCTTTGTTTCAAACTTGTCTTCAGACTCCCCCTTAGACTTTGCTTCCGGGATCGTAGTCTGGACTATCATCTACAATTTCTCAAACATTTATGAGTAACAACATTTTGAATTTTCAATCAATCTCTCTAATCCACTCCCCCTATCAACAAACAGTATAGATTTAGCAGTATTAAAGAATCCAACTCCCTCACAGTTAATCATCCAAGTTCAAGCTAATGACCTTGGAGATATCACAAACTGTTTTTTAAAATTTTTTATTTTAATTCAAGTTTCAATTTAATGAACTTGTTTTATTTTCAGAAACACAATCAGCTTACTTAGATTTTGAAACTCAGCACTCAGACATCGATTGTCGAAAATAAAGCAGAATCAAAATCTTTTTGTATTTTCTGAAAATATAAAAGAATAACGAAATATGTACAAACATATTTACAGACAATATTTTTGTTTGAGTATGCGTTAGAGGATCATATCAGTTACCGACAAGTCACAAGTACCGTTGAGCTTAAAATCACATTATGCATTAAACAATTCACTTAGATTGTCGATATACTGATCCACTTAAATTTTCACACAAATTTCAACTGATTCAGGATACGAATTAGATATTTTAGGAACTTAAACTCATTCATGTGTCCCACCTCTTGAATATACTCCCGTATCCAGAATCCCAATAATCAGTCTTACAGGTGAGTATACTACAATGATATCTGTACATAAATTAGGTATGCGAGGGCCGAGGGATCTCAGGTCGATACTTCCGTATACGCAGAGAGATATCAGCTTCGACTTTACGGTATGTCCCCTTTAGAGGATCTTTTTGCTTACAACAGCAGCGGCTATCAATTTTATTGTTTCATCAGCATGCTGAGGGTTTAATGCTATGTTTTAAGCATTTGCAGAAAGTATTATCCAAGGACTAGGTCAGAACTTCCATTCAGCAGAAGTCCCGGAATAATACCCCAGACATCATCGAGTATAAAGACCTAGTATATCAGATTATGAGACCTTTCAAACGAGATTTCAGGGGTTACCTATATATCCAAGTAGTGTTCCCCACGAAATAAGCAAGTGTTTGAATTTAGGTTTATATCCCGAAAAAGTTTACTAAATGTATAAAAACCTACCGACACATCCACGGTGAGATCGTTTAACACATTTAAACTTTCCAATTCTTTAGCGTACTGTAACCGTCTACTGATGTACTATCATTTCCTCTTTTTACGCAAAAACTCAATTTTTTTAATTTTATCATGTTTTTTTACTTTTTCAAATTTTCAAATGTTTTTGTATTTTCTAACAATATTACTCCCCCTAAAATGCAAAACCATTTAAAGAAAATTTGACAACCAACACTGATAGCTTTGTCTCGCCATCCATTTTCTGCTTATCGTGTTCTGATTTGCAGAAAAAATACACTTTAAACAGAAAATATAACGTACCCCCATGATTTACAACACATTGATCTTAACAGTTTGAAAACCGTTTTTCAATCTGATGAAAGTAATCATGTTTGTTCAGCCGTGAGGGTTTCGGCATATTCAATCAACACTCCCCATACAACAAACTATTTTCCCATAATGATTTCAAAACACTTAAGTTTGTTTTAATCAGAATGGTTTTTCCGGAAAAATTAGTTTGTTTACCCATCACTTGTGAGTTCGGGGTCATCTCGTCACCTTGTTCTCTTTTAAACATATTGAAAATTTAACAATATAAGATCAAACACCACAATCACTTGTAGAAAATCAAGTACAACTTAATGTCCTTGATTTACCACTTGTAAGACGAAATATCACAGTTACCATCCTGTGAATTTCTCAAGAATGATGCCGATACCTGCTTCACACTTACCAACCTGGAAGCTCCGGCAAGTCAGGAATTCAACCAACAGATTTTGACACCCAAGCCTGACCAGCCTTAGGCGCATTTTGAGCTTTTCTTTTTTCATCATAAAATTCTTTTGCCCCTTTTACCTTTCCATCAGCCATCTTACTAAAAATATGTTTAACATTGCTATTAAACATTTTTCCAGCATCAACACCTTTTGATTTTAGGTTTGCGGCTTGTAATGGTGGAAAGTTCTCATCATTCATTAATGGAACTGTCTCTTCCTTTTTTACCTCAACTTGTGGCTCCTCTGATTTTATGGAATCAGATTCATTGCCCGAACTTAGCTTGTCTGACTTGGATAAGCCAGATTCATCGCCAATAACTTTCTTTTTCTTCTTGTTTTCTTTTGTCCTCAGATTTGCATCTGAAGAATTCGATTTGCTTGACTTTGCCGTCGAGTGAATCGATTCATCAGAACTTTTATTCGAACCAACTGGTGAACCCGAAGACAAAATCTTCTCCAAATACTCTCTCGCCTTCTTCCTCTTCTTCCTCAATCTATCTCTCTGCCCCTGTGAAAGCTTTACTTTCTTATCTTCCACTTTCTGTTCTTTGGGCTTGACAGTGACTGGTTTCTTTATCGTTCTCTGAGATTCAACCCTTGATCTTCCCATCGATCTCTTTGAGCAATCTCTAGCAATGTGACCTTTGATCTGGCAGTTATAGCATCTTCTTGTTTCATAATTCCAATTCTGGCAGTTAACAGCAATGTGTCCTCTAATACCACAGGTGTAGCACACTCTGTTATCGTACCATCCACTTTGGTCAGTCCAAACCTTCAGATCATAACATTGTTTGGCTTGGTTATAGTCATTTCTCCTCCTCAATGTTGGATTTTTCTTTTGAGCACTGTGGTCAAACCTGCACCACTTATTACCATCATTTTGTGAGTTTTCATTTTTAAATTTTTGTGATTTTTGGTAATGATTGGATGATTTATCTGATGAGCTTTTATTTTCAATTTTAGAATTTTTCAAATTTTTAACTTTTTGTTTCTGTTCTACACTCTTCTTAACAGGTTTTTGCTTTGAGCATTCACCTATTTCAGTAGATTGCAAAACAGTATTTTTGAATTTTTCTTTTAATTCTAAAAATAATTTTTGTTTAGTTTGTTTTTCATTTTCATCATCAATTCCTTCATCACAATCCTCAACTTTGACATTGTCAAAGTTTGTGACATTGTCACTTATTGGAACAGCATTGATTGGTTTTGGACACACATATGATGCAGAAGTCACAAAACTTTTCAACTTGTTTTCTAAATCAGCAATTTTCTTTCTATTACCTTCGGCTTCATGCTCAAGTCGAATGATTTTATCAAGATGAGAATTTATCGCACATTGTTTTTCGAGATTATTTTTACCAAAAACATCTCTCTCATCTTCTAAAATCTTTAATTGACTTTTGAAATCATTTTCTAATTTTTTAAAACTTTCATTTTTTAATGACAAACTCTCAACATTCTTCAAAAGTTTGTCATTTTCAGATTTCAATTTTTCACAGTTCAAGCGCAACTTCAGAATCTGTTCATCATCGGTTTTCTTTTCATCTCTCAACTTCTCGACTTCCGATGTCAAACTTTCTGTATCCTTCAAAAGTTTGTCATTGTCAGCCTTAAAGTTATCACATTTAGAACACACTGATTCTGAACTTGAAGATCCAAGCTTCAAAGATTCTTCGTTCTTTGGAATATCCTTTGTTTCCATCTTATATGTTCCTGCACAAAAGAGTTTAACGAAATCAAAAGGATTCATACTTGCATCAATATAACATTTCCTTTTAATATCATATTTCAGAATACTCTTTGTTGCAAGACACACACGAATTCTATTATCAATTTCAGTAATAACATCCAATTCCAATTTTTGTAAATTCTTTTCCATTTCGGTCAAAATTTCCTTCTTTTTCTTATATTCCTTACGAAACTCTCCATTAACCTCATTAAAGAACTGTTTTGGATAAAGTTCTTGAAAAAAATCTTCCCGTTTTAGCTCAACTAAGAATTTATCCCATTTAGCAGGTAATGCATTTGCCAATTTCGATATCTGTTCATCATTTGATATTCTAATATCCTTGTTTCTCAAACTATCCATTAAAATTTTAAACCGTATTTCCAACTCATCCAACGTTTCATCCTTTTGACACATGAAATATTCAAATCTTTCAACTAAAACCTCCTTTTTCTCAAAAGAAGAACAACAAGTCCAATTGTTTATTCTTTCAAATTTAGTGTTTTCCAGTTCATCAAACATTTTGAATTCTTGGTATTTGTGCCTTGTAAATCACCTTGAATCACCTGCAAACAAACAAACAAAAAAACAATCAGTATGCACAATAATATCCTGAAACAGACTGATACACTGTTGACGTGAAATAATCTCGACACGAAATTTCACTTTTCAAGCGAAATAAGGATCTCAAGTGAAATCTCAAGTCTTGAACAATCTCAAGCGAAATCACTATACCAACCACTTCAAGCGAAATCAAGTAATCACTCTTTAAGCGAAATCTTGATTTCAAGCGAAATCACTTGATCAATTTCAAGCGAAATCCCAATTTTTTCAGTTGAAGCGAAATCAACCACTATGCAGTTTCAAGCGAAATCTGATATTATGCTATTTCAAGCGAAATCAAGTAGTTGTTCATTCAAGCGAAATCCAACAGTTGTTCATTCAAGCGAAATCTTGATTTAATGTTGTTTCAAGCGAAATCTGATCTAATGCTGTTTCAAGCGAAATCCCAGACTGATGTTTCAAGCGAAATCTTCAGACATTTCAAGCGAAATCCTGCTGAAAGTTACGGATCCGAAGACAAAAACTCAAAAATCTCCTAAACGACAAGGAATTTGAATCTGAAACTTGGTAGGATTGTTTATCAACTGTTTTCGCACAACATACTAAAAAATTAGCCAATTCGGACCGTGAAATCCCGTTCAATTTGTCGAAAATCCATAGAAAACGTGAAAGAAAAAGTAGATGAAGAAGAAATGATGCAATTCAGATCTGAAAACGTTGTAATCTGGTACGAATCTTGTTGTTTGATCAACGCAATCGAGCTCCTGCTCTGATACCACTTGTTAGGACCGGTTTGACTCCAATACGATTGCGTAACGAAAGTTCGACGTGCGGAATCCGTGAACTATCGAGAACAAAACACACAAGATGTAATATAAACGTGATTCTATATAAGATCTGAAATTGTACAATCACTTGAATCACTTAGAGACTTTCTCTCTCTAGTTTCTCTCTCTAGAACTAGAGCTCTCCAAAAGTCAAATGTGCAAAAGTCTTCTTCAAGCTCAATCATGATTTAGCTTGAATGGTATATATAGTGGTGTTGATTTAGCTTGAAATGACACATGCTACTTTCAAGCTAAATCATGATTTCCCTTGAAATGACATGTGACACTTTCAAGCTAAATCATGATTTCCCTTGAAATAACATGTGACACTTTCAAGGTAAATCACCACGTTCAAGCTAAATTATCTTATGCAATGATAATCCTATTACATGATACAAGACGAAGTCAATAGACATAGTGCACTAACAAGATATACCGGGCTAGGATTCGAGTTACAGGAACAAGGGCCAAACCAACCACCCAAGAATGGAATCGTCGAGCGAAAACACTTGACAACCTTCTAGAAGCAGCTTTTCTTACCACCACACCTTTCTCCATCAATTAGGAATCTGATGACGTCACTAAACACATTCCTTAAATTGTAGCCATTTGTTGAGTGTTTTTTATTTTTTGTCTAATCCGCATATATATATCACCCTTGCCCTTGATTTTCTTGATTGTATATCTCTTAAATATCAACATATACACGTGTGATTTAGCTTACGAAGATATTTCAATACCGAGAACCTCGATCAAAGAGTAAAAAAGGCGTAAGGTTCACAATGGTGTAAAATTAAAATGGGATATATCAGGCTAGGATTCGAGTCACAGGAACAAGGGTCAAACCAACCACCCAAGAATGGAATCGTCGAGCGAAAACACTTGACAACCTCCTAGAAGCAGCTTTTCTTTCCACCAGACCTATCTCCACCAATTAGGAATCTGATGCCGTCACTAAACACATTCCATAAATTGTAGCCATTTATTGAGTGATTTTTTATTGTGTCTAATCCGCATATATATCACCATTGCCCTAGATTTTCTTGTCTGTATATCCCATAAATATCAACATATACACCTGTGATTTAGTTTACAAAGATTTTTCAATGCCGAGAACCTCGATCAGAGAGTAAAAAAGGCGTAAGGTTCACAATGGTGTAAATTTAAAATGAGATATACCGGGCTTGGATTCGAGTTACAGGAACAAGGGCCAAACCAACCACCCAAGAATGGAATCGTCGAGCGAAAACACTTGACAAGCTCCAAGAAGCAGCTTTTCTTACCACTCGACCTTTCTCCATCAATTAGGAATCTGATGCCGGCACTAAACATATTCCTTAAATTGTAGCCATTTGTTGAGTGTTTTTTTTTGTGTCTAATTCGCATATATATCACCATTGCCATTGATTTTCTTGACTGTATATCTCTTAAATGTCAACATATACATGTGTGATTTAGTTTACGAAGATTTTTCAATGCGGAGAACCTCAATCAGAGAGTAAAAAAGGCGTAAGGTTCACAATGGTGTAAAATTAAAATGGAATATACCGGGCTAGGATTCGATTTACAGGAACAAGGGCCAAACCAACCACCCAAGAATGGAATCGTCGAGCGAAAACACTTGACAACCTCCTAGAAGCAGCTTTTCTTACCACCAGACCTTTCTCCATCAATTACAAATATGATGCCGTCACTAAACACATTTCTTAAATTGTAGCCATTTGTTGAGTGTTTTTTTTGGTGTATAATCCGCATATATATAACCATTGCCCTTGATTTTCTTGACTATATATCTCTTAAATGTCAACATATACACGTGTGATTTAGTTTACGAAGATTTTTCAATGCCGAGAACCTCGATCAGAGAGTAAAAAAGGCGTAAGGTTCACAATGGTGTAAAATTAAAATGAGATATACCGGGCTAGGATTCGAGTTACAGGAACAAGGGCCAAACCAACCACCCAAGAATGGAATCGTCGAGCGAAAACACTTGACAACCTTCTAGAAGCAGCTTTTCTTCCCACCAGACCTTTCTCCATCAATTAGGAATCTGATGACGTCACTAAACACATTCCTTAAATTGAAGCCATTTGTTGAGTGTTTTTTATTTTTTGTCTAATCCGCATATATATATCACCATTGCCCTTGATTTTCTTGAATGTATATCTCTTAAATGTCAACATATACATGTGTGATTTAGTTTACGAAGATTTTTCAATGCGGAGAACCTCAATCAGAGAGTAAAAAAGGCGTAAGGTTCACAATGGTGTAAAATTAAACTGGGATATACCGGGCTAGGATTCGATTTACAGGAACAAGGGCCAAACCAACCACCCAAGAATGGAATCGTCGAGCGAAAACACTTGACAACCTCCTAGAAGCAGCTTTTCTTACCACCAGATCTATCTCCACCAATTAGGAATCTGATGCCGTCACTAAACACATTCCATAAATTGTAGCCATTTATTGAGTGATTTTTTATTGTGTCTAATCCGCATATATATCACCATTGCCCTAGATTTTCTTGTCTGTATATCCCATAAATATCAACATATACACGTGTGATTTAGTTTACGAAGATTTTTCAATGCCGAGAACCTCGATCAGAGAGTAAAAAAGGCGTAAGGTTCACAATGGTCTAAATTTAAAATGAGATATACCGGGCTTGGATTCGAGTTACAGGAACAAGGGCCAAACCAACCACCCAAGTATGGAATCGTCGAGCGAAAACACTTGACAAGCTCCTAGAAGCACCTTTTCTTACCACCAGACCTTTCTCCATCAATTAGGAATCTGATGCCGGCACTAAACACATTCCTTAAATTGTAGCCATTTGTTGAGTGTTTTTTTTGTGTCTAATTCGCATATATATCACCATTGCCATTGATTTTCTTGACTGTATATCTCTTAAATGTCAACATATACATGTGTGATTTAGTTTACGAAGATTTTTCAATGCGGAGAACCTCAATTAGAGAGTAAAAAAGGCGTAAGGTTCACAATGGTGTAAAATTAAAATGGAATATACCGGGCTAGGATTCGATTTACAGGAACAAGGGCCAAACCAACCACCCAAGAATGGAATCGTCGAGCGAAAATACTTGACAACCTCCTTGAAGCAGCTTTTCTTACCACCAGACCTTTCTCCATCAATTAGGAATATGATGTCGTCACTAAACACATTTCTTAAATTGTAGCCATTTGTTGAGTGTTTTTTTTGGTGTCTAATCCGCATATATATCACCATTGCCCTTGATTTTCTTGATTGTATATCTCTTAAATATCAACATATACACATGTGATTTAGTTTACGAAGATTTTTCAATGCCGAGAACCTCGACCAGAGAGTAAAAAAGGCGTAAGGTTCAGAATGGTGTAAAATTAAAATGGGATATACCGGGCTAGGATTCGAGTTACAGGAACAAGGGTGCAAACCAACCACCCAAGAATGGAATCATCGAGCGAAAACACTTGACAACCTCCTTGAAGCAGCTTTTCTTGCCACCAGACCTTTCTCCATCAATTAGGAATCTGATGTCGTCACTAAACACATTCCTAAAATTGTAGCCATTTGTTGAGTGTTTTTTTTGTGTCTAATCCGCATATATATCACCATTGCTCTTGATTTTCTTGACTGTATATCTCTTAAATATCAACATATACACGTGTGATTTAGCTTACGAAGATTTTTCAATGCCGAGAACCTCGATCAAAGAGTAAAAAAGGCGTAAGGTTCACAATGGTGTAAAATTAAAATGGGATATACCGGGTTAGGATTCGAGTTACAGGAACAAGAGCCAAACCAACCACCCAAGAATGTAATCGTCGAGTGAAAACACTTGACAACCTCCTAGAAGCTGCTTTTCTTGCCACCAGACCTTTCTCCATCAATTAGGAATCTGATGCCGTCACTAAACACATTCCTTAAATTGTAGCCATTTGTTGAGTGTTTTTTTTTTGTGTCTAATCCGCATATATATCACCATTGCCCTTGATTTTCTTGACTGTATATCTCTTAAATGTCAACATATACACGTGTGATTTAGTTTACCAATATTTTTCAATGCCGAGAACCTCTATCAGAGAGTAAAAAAGGCATAAGGTGTACAATGATGTAAAATTAAAATGGGATATACCGGGCTAGGATTCGAGTTACAGGAACAAGGGCCAAACCAAACACCCAAGAATGGAATCGTCGTACGAAAACACTTGACAACCTCCTAGAAGCCGCTTTTCTTGCCACCAGACCTTTCTCCATGAATTAGGAATCTGATGCCGTCACTAAACACATTCCTTAAATTGTAGCCATTTGTTGAGTGTTTTTTTTTGGTGTCTAATCTGCATATATATCACCATTGCCCTTGATTTTCATGACAATATATCTCTTAAATGTCAACATATACACATGTGATTTAGTTTACGAAGATTTTTCAATGCCGAGAACCTCGATCAAAGAGTAAAAAAGGCGTAAGGTTCACAATGGTGTAAAATTAAAATGGGATATACCAAGCTAGGATTCGAGTTACAGGAACAAGGGCCAAACAAACCACCCAAGAATGGAATCGTCGATCGAAAACACTTGAAAACCGCCTAGAAGCAGCTTTTCTTACCACCAGACCTTTCTCCATCAATTAGGAATTTGATGCCATCACTAAACACATTCCTTAAATTGTAGCCATTTGTTGAGTGTTTTTTTTTATGTCTAATCCGCATATATATAACCATTGCCCTTGATATTCTTGACTGTATATCTCTTAAATGTTAATATATACACGTGTGATTTAGTTTATAAAGATTTTTCAATGCCGAGAACCTCGATCAGAGAGTAAAAAAGGCATAAGGTTCACAATGGTGAAAAATTAAAATGGGATATACCGGGCTAGGATTCGAGTTACAGGAACAAGGGCCAAATCAACCACCCAAGAATGGAATCGTCGAGCGAAAACACCTGACAACCTGAGCAGCTTTTCTTGCCACCAGACCTTTCTCCATCAATTAGGAATCTGATGTCGTTACTAAACACATTCCTTAAATTGTAGCCATTTGTTGAGTGTTTTTTCTTGGTGTCTAATCTGCATATATATCACCATTGCCCTTGATTTTCTTGACTGTATATCTCTTAAATATCAACATATACACGTGTGATTTAGTTTACGAAGATTTTTCAATGCCGAGAACCTCGATCAGAGAGTAAAAAAGGCGTAAGGTTCACAATGGTGTAAAATTAAAATGGGATATACAGGGCTAGGATTCGAGTTACAGGAACAAGGGCCAAACCATCCACCCAAGAATGGAATCGTCGAGCGAAACACTTGACAACCTCCTAGAAGCAGCTTTTCTTGCTACCAGACTGTAACACCTCAAAAATTCACGTCCTATAATGTGTTGACACGTGTCATATGTTTGAACGTGTGAAAGAATGTTATAGAAGGATTAAAGTTGACAAGCATGGAAAGTGTGTGAATATACGAGTTTTAAATGTCAACAGTGAATAAACATATTGTACATTAACCCTACATGATGCTCATACCTTCAAACGAATAAATCATGGATCATACGAAGCTAAATATGAAAGAAAGTGAGAGATTACAAACTACAGGGGTTAAATGTGTCAACATGTTTAAGTTATACCTCTGAGTGACCTTTTGACAAACCCGAAGCTTTGTAACGGTTAATTATGTTCACTAGAATGCACGATATAAATTTCATAAACTTTCGTTATCGTATGAGAATGTTATGATCAAAATCGTATACAAGGGGTTAAAGCGTCAATGTTGAAGTTTATGACTTTTTGGGTAACAATAAAGTTAACGGAGGACTAAACAAAGTGGGTAAATGTCTTAAAGCCCTTATAAGTCAATTTAGAGGGCTCATTGTGCAAAACAAGACGTGAAAGCGACCTTTAGAAGGACCAGGGACCAAAACTGCAAATAATGGAAAATTGGTTTGTCAGATCATCACATGCTCGCGTAGCGCGAGCACTAACACCTTATGCCGTCGCGCTACGCGACGACCTTACCAGATCAGAATTCCGATCTTGTTGGGATTCTTGTCTGCCATAGCCTTGTAACCGCCTTTAACTCGATTTTCCTCATCTTGCTTGTCCCCTAAACAACCCCTAGACACTTAGGGACATCTGGAAGTGATCCAAGGCCATGGTTAGACTTGTGTGTCAATGATCCATGAGTTCTTGAGCACTATATAAAGGGACAAAGGTTGCAACCAATTCTTCACACCTTCCTTCAGCATTCCTGATCATTTATGGAGCTCCAAAGCAGGCTCAAATGATCACTAATCAAGCAAAGGACTCTAGTAAGTATGCTTAACCTTTCTTAGTTAAGTTTTTGCTTAGTTTTAGCTTAAAAGTCAAACCGTCGTAATTAACGGTTGACTTAGCGATTAATCACTAATGGTCCAGTGATTAGTCGAATTGAAAGTAGTTATAAGTTGGTAATTATGTGGGTAATAAACCCTTAAAAGGGTTCCCCCTGATTCCCACTCTAACTAGGTCAAATGTCGGGTCAAACTTGCTATTAAAAAGTCAACAGAATGTTTATTTTCTAATTTATGCATAATTAGCAATGTAGAACACATACAACCTGTTTGATCATTAATATAACTTGGTAATTAGTGTAAGAACATGTCTAAACATGTTCAACCCGACAATTTACTGTTTAGACCCGGTTCGGAACCGAAAGTCGCAAAGCTTTGACTTTTGCTTTGAGTTCAGTTCTGACCCATTTTGGTATGTTTTAGAAATACCTTAGAGCTTTAATTGGACTAGGATACATGCTAGTATAACCCTCTGTGATTATACACCTTGGTTCATTAGTTATCCAATTAATATGCATGATTCCGTTAATTGCTCATATGTTGACCATTATGCCCTTTTCACCTTAAAACGTGATTTTTGAAAATGTAAAAGAGTAGAAACCTTAGTTACTGATATATAAACTTGCACCCAAAATTTGACATCAGTTTGAGGTGTAGATTTAGAATAATGCTCATTAGCGTAATTAGAAAGCTTCTTTAGCGATTAAACGGCGTAATAAGCGTATAGCCTAGTTAAGCCTACTTTTTGATATCAAACTTATTACCCACTGATGTAATATATTATTTTGGGATTTTTGAAGATTTTTAATTAATTTTAGGCTGAGCATAACTTATAGTCATAGGCTTAATCCGGTAATTGTCGGTTTTGCCCTGCCCTTACGGGCTATAAAATGAGTTTTACATATCTAATTGACTCCAAACCTTTTGCTACTGAATACACATGATAAATAAATTATTTTAAGGTTTTTGGAATAATAAAAATATCAACTTTATGTATAGAACCCGGAAATGGCTTCTAATCGCCCTTTTAAGCGTTTTTAACTCATAGTATGTACTAAGACTATTTTAAACATACAAGGGTTGATACCTACTGATATTTTAGATAAATTATAATATTTTAACAGTAAGAAAAAGTTGTTAAACTCAGACTTCAGTTTTGAGCTTTTCGGCTTATGTGAAATTACCAAAATGCCCCTACGGTGCATAGTTTGGTTATAATTGATAAAATTTCACATATATACTTTACCCTACTGTTATAACTTATCAAATTAAGTATTTTTTTCTGATTATATCAGACCTGTAACTCAGGTTAATACTTAAACTCTTTTATAACCATTTAAATGACGAAACTACCCCTACGGGGCATAGTTTGTGTCTAAATTCGTTTCGGGCATAATAAAAGACATCTTACTATGTCACAACATATTTGAAGCATATTAACTTAGGAAACCTGTATATGGCTCTTACGTTCACCCGTTACGCTTATTACGCGTTTGGTTCGGTTTATGTAACTAGTTTGCATAAATTAGCCGAAACAGGTCAAACCTTATCGGTTTTATCTCAAAATCCAGAATGTGTATGAAATACCCATATTAAGCAAGTCTTCAAACTTTTCGGGTCTAAATCACATTCTATCCGGTCTTCGCTTAATCGTGCGTACGAACCGTATCTTTGAAACTAACCGGTCTAAGCTTAAGCTTAATTAAAGACCCGTTAGGATTCTAATAGGTTATTATAAACCTTCGTTCCAGATTAGGTGGACCAGTAAAAGCTACTTGCATTTGCTTATTGTGATTATTACTTTGCTCAGGTAAATACTTTTAACTTATTTTCCCTATACGGGCTTGGGTTACGGTATATAAAATACCGCTTGGTCGGGCATTAAATCTTCCATCGTTTGGTGGTTAATTGAATAATTTGATCGGCCCGTTTAAATCGTTTTGTTTACTTAAAGCCTTTGGGGGGTTAATGACCATGTCCCGGATATCCTTGGCATCATTTTACGAAATGGCCACGACCTAAGCGCGGAGTGTAGGCCTACACTCGTCAGTGCATAAATAGTTGATGTGGTGTGTCTATTGATCTTTAACCCGGCACGATCCGGGCTACTGAACGCATAAGGAACATGTAATTCTTTTACAAGATTATATATTTAAATGATTATCCCAAGTTATAAAATGTTTATGCCACGTGCATCCAAATCAATTTTTAATCATTTTCTAAAATGAGTCGGTTAATTATATTTACCAGTGTAAACTGACGTATTTTCCCAAAAAGATTAAATGCAGGTACTAAGCGTAATAGGCTGGGATTTCTCCTTAGCATCAATAGAAGTCTCGCAAGCTTAAGATGCCTAAAGTCTATTGAACTATTACTTATTTTGATCCTTCTGGGGACAAACTTTCAACTGTTGTGATACACGATATTACAATATTTTTATTTGGTTGAAATATATCTTTTCAATTGCTTCCGCTGTGCATATTAAATATTGTGTTGTTTGACTATTATGTTGCCAACCACGTCACGATACTCTCCACCGGGCCCACCGGTGACACGTGGAATTCGGGGTGTGACAGGTTGGTATCAGAGCCAACACTGAGTGAATTAAACACTAGCCTTTTGTGTTTAATCTCAATTACACAATTGCACATTCCAAAAAAAAACTTTCGAGTCTAGACAAATAACATAGGACAAATTCTAATTTGTTTTGTTTTGTCTTTTATTTTATATATTCTTGTCGTTATCTTATGTTGTATTGACAGGATTAAACATGCCACCAAGATTCTTTCGACGAAGAAGAAAAGGCAAGGGGCCAATCACCGCCCCCAATGACGACGAGGCAGGACCTTCGCACATACGAGCTCCTACCACCACTGCGAGTGCTGACCCTAGAGAAAACCGGAGGAACCTATTTGAACCAGCTAGATGATCTGTATCGCACAGTTCGACACCTCCCATTCACAACTCATATGGGCCACAGTCGGAAAATGAGCCCGACAACCCTCAACCTTCCTACATATCCCTTCAACGATCCCTATCACACCATTCTTTTGCTGACCCTACACCTGTTTTCCGAGGCCGGTTTAATCCGGCAAACTACATACCAGAACCAATGGTTTTTAACCCATTGGGGCCAGAGGATCATTTCTCCGGCGATCATCCGGAAGATATGGACGAGGACACGGATCCCGTCGAGGCCGCAACCGGAACACCGAACCATCCTATCGAGATCTCCGATGGTTCGTCTTTTCACGGATCACCCTACGGTGGTCCAGACAGCTTTCAGGCGAGGTTTAACCAGCACGAGTGGTACTTCACACCCTCTCACCATTCATCACCTCACCAACAGCAGCAGCAGCAGGATCCCTCTGAGGATTCCCGATTTGTGGCAGTCACGCCACCGCCTCCACCGCCACCAGTTCAGCCGGCACCTCCGCAACCGCCAAGGCGTAGGAGATCCAGAGCACGTATGTCTGCACAAGGAGGTGACTTTCATTTTAGCTCTCCTCGACAATCAAGTGGCAGCCATTATCCGCCACTTCAAGAAGATCCACAGATGGCTGGACCTTCAAACCCCGTTGCACCGCAACCACCACCGATGGGTTTTGCTAACCCGATTCCAGCATACACGGGTTCTATGACGTACAACCCGTTTGGGCCGCCGATTCACACCAACTACAATTACGCTGAAGCCGACCCATACTTGGTAGCATCCAATTACAACGCCTTTAACCCTGAAGGACCATATGGAGCTCCTTGGGGAGCAGAATACCCAACCCATGGGTACCAGATACCTGCCAGACCTATAATACGGACACAATCTCAGCCGCCACGGTTTTCTCCCCCAGAACGGGAGGAAATTCTTCAGAGACTGGACCAGGTCGAGCGAGACTTTCACCGAGATCGCAGGGAGCGACAGACCTTCTTCCAAGGATTGACAAGCCTAATAAAAGGGAAGAGCAAGAAGGACCACTGAATCCTTCCACTGCTGTTGTAATTTTCCTTGTATCATTTGAGCCCCTGCGTGGGCCTGTCTTGCTGTATTAGCCCCTGTGTGGGTATGTATGTATGTTTGTTTGTTTTGACCCCTGCGTGGGTTTATCTTTCTGTTAACCCCTACGAGGGTATATTGTTTGTTAAGTCCCTGCGTGGACTAGTATGTTGATTAAGCCCCTGCGTGGGTAAGTCTTTGCTTAAACCCCTGCGTGGGTGATTTGTCTATTTGAAAAGTCCCGTTTAGGGCGATATGTAATCTTTTGATAAATTAATGGAATGTAAGTTTATAAATTTCATTTTGCCATAATATGCATAAATTATATATGAAATAAATAAATCAAAATCATTCCTATAAAAAAATATATCTGCCTATTTAAATATTAGTTAAAAATCTTAATGGTATAACCTAGCCTGGATGTCATTATAAGACCTAGCCAAGATGGTAAAACTTGTTAAAAAGATTCAAATCCCATTTAACATCTGAAAACATGTTAACACTCCTGGCAGAAGTGATTCGTTAAAATCACACGTGTCATTATTATATAAGGATCTTTTTAAAGATTCCAAACCCAACTAAATGATCCCTGAATCATGGGTTAAATCATCAATTAAGATGATCATATTTTGACCATACATTAGTAATATAATGCCTACGGGCCCTGCTCATTTCCATATGAGCCAAAAGACAGTGGTAGCTATGACTCCCTGTCAGAAAAAGGTAATGAACTATGTTCAAACCTTCATGCCTTGATTCTCTGAAATCATGGTTTATAATTTAAAAATGTCCTTGTGACTAGGCCTTTTGTGCTACTAATAAAACAGTTATTGTTTTATAATTAGGATAAATTATAATAGAAATCCTAAATAAATGTGATTAATAAATTAACCAAATATGGTCTCTGTTCACCATGGTTAATGAATTACCCTAAGGGGCAATTCCATAATAAACTCCCAAGTAAACTATTGTCCTTGTTTTATGTAACAGTTCAATAAAAATGGCTGACTCAGATGAAATTAATAGTCACCCAGTGGAGAATAATGATAACGCCTGAATTAATATAACGGGTGCTGAATTAAAAGCGTTAGTAGACGACACTGTTACAAAAGCCTTGGAGCGGCAGTATGAAGAATATAGCGGAACTCGGAGTAGAACGCTATCTACACCGCATTCAAATCCACCCTCAAAGAAGGATGAACCCAAGAAGGATGATGATCGACACTCCTCAAACCACCACAGTGCTCCATCCCAACAGATTGTACTAAATCAAGAACCCCGTAGTAAGGGTTGCTCCTATAAATACTTTGTTTCATGCAAACCCAGAGATTTCACTGGGGAAAAAGGAGCCATTGACTGCATGACGTGGTTATATGAGATGGATACAGTAGTGGATATCAGCGGGTGCGCTGAGAGGGATGTAGTCAAGTTTGTGTCGCAATCGTTTAAAGGCGAGGCTTTAGCCTGGTGGAGATCACTGATTCAAGCCACTGGGAAGATCCCATTGTACAACATGTCATGGGAACAATTCATTTCCCTCATCAGGGATAATTACTGCCCCCAGCATGTAACACCTCGAAAATTCACGTCCTATAATGTGTAGACACGTGTCAAATGTTTAAACGTGTAAAAGAAATATTATAGAAGGACTAAAGTTGACAAACATGGAAAGTATGTGAATATACATATTCTAAGTGTCAATTGTGAATAAATATAATGTACATTAACCCTACATGGTGCTTATACCTTCAAACGAATAAATCATGGATCATACGAAGCTAAAGGTGAGAGATTACAAACTACAGGGACTAAATGTGTCAACATGTTTAATTTATACCTCTGAGTGACCTTTTGACAAACCCGAAGCTTTGTAAATGTTAATTATGCTCACTAGAATACATGGTTTAAATTTCGTAAAGTTTCGTTAACGTATGAGAAAGTTATGATAAAATTCGTGTGCGAAGGGTTAAAGCGTAAACGTTGAAAGTTAGGACTTTTCGGGTAACAATAAAGTTACCCGGGGACTTAACAAAGTGGGTATATGTTTTAAAGCCCTTATAGATCAATCTTGAGGGTTTACAATGCAATAAATCAAGTGCCTAATCGAATTTTGAAGAGCCAAGGATCAAGTCGCAAAAATCACAAAATCTGACCAGACGAGGCCTAGTGCGACGCGAGGGGAGGTGGCGTCACGCTAGCCCTGCCCAGCTCCGAGAAATGTGGGTTCTTGCCTGCCATTGCCTTTGTTCGCGAACTATACCCGATTTTCCACATCCCTTGGCCCCTAAAGCACCCCCTAAGCATCTAGGACACATGTGGGAAGCTTGTGGTGTGTGCTAGACCTTGTTGTCAACACTTTTGGTGATTGAAAACACTATAAAAGGCCAAGGTCTTGCAAACACTTACTTCACACCTTCATCTGCATTTGAGGACCACTTCTGGAGCTCAACTTCCTCTCAAGTGTTCCCTAATCAAGCTTAGGACTTCAGTAAGTGTTCTAATCCTTTCTATATTGAGTTTAGCTTAGTTTATTAGCTAAAAGACAAACCGTCGTAATTACGGTTTGACTTCGAGATTAGTCAACAACGGCTCAGTCATATCTCGAATTAAAAGTAGATATAATTTGGTATTTATGTGGGTAATAAACCCTCAAAAGGGTTCCCCCTGATTACCACTCTAACCAGATCAAAAGTCGGGTCAAACGTGTACTTAAAAAGTCAACAGAAAGTTTAAAATGCCATTTATGCATAATTAACATTGTAGATCATATACAACCTGTTGGAACATTGTTATAACTTAGTAATAAGTGTAAGAACATGTCTAAACATGTTCAACCCAACAATTTCCTGTATAGACCCGGTTCGGAACCGAAAGTCACATAGTTTGACTTTCACTTTGACTTTCAGTTCTGACCCGTTTAGGCATGTTTTAGAAATGCCTCAGAGCTTTAATTGGATTAGGTTACATGTTAGAACAACCCTCTGTGATTATACACCTTGGTTCACTAGTTATCCAATTAATATGCATGTTTCCGTTAATTGCTCATATGTTGACCGTTATGCCCTTATTACCTTAAAACATGATTTATGAAAATGTAAAAGTGTAGAAACCTTAGTTACTGATATATAAACTTGTATGCAAAGTTTGACATCAGTTTGACTTATAGATTGAGAGTTATGCTCATTATCGCAAAATTAATGCTTTATGTTAATAAAACGGCGTAATTAGCGTATAGCCTAGTTAAGCCTACTTTTGATACCAAATATTTTACCCACTGATGTAATATATTATTTTGGGATTTTTAAAGATTTTTAATTAATTTTTGGCTGAGCATAACTAGTAGTCGTAAGCTTAATCCGGTAATTGTCGGTTTTGCCCTTACGGGCCATAAAATGAGTTTTACATATCTAAACGACTCCAAACCTTTTGCTACTGATCACATATGATAAATAAATTATTTTAAGCCTTCTGGAAATATAAAAACATCAGATTTAAGTATCGAACCCGGAAATGGCCTTTTATCGCCTTATTTAGCGTTCTTAACGCATAGTATGTATTAAAATTATATTGAACATACCCGGGTTGATACCTACTGATATAAGAGGCAAATTATAATATTTTAACAGTAAGCAAAGGTTGATAAACTCAGACTTCAGTTTTGAGCTTTTCGGCTTATGTGAAATTACCAAAATACCCCTACGGGGCATAGTTTGGTTAAAAATGATAAATTTCACATATATGCTTTATCTTACTATTATAACTCATTAACTTGAGTATGTTTACTGATTACATCAGACCTGTAACTCAGGTTGTTACTTAAACTCTTTTATAAACTTTTAAAATGACCAAACTACCCCTACGGGGCCTAGTTTGTGTTTAAACACGTTTCGGGCATAATGAAAGACATCTTACTGATGTCACAACATATTTGAGACATAATTAACTTAGGAAACCTGTATATAGCTCTCATAAATACCCGTCACGCTTATTACGCGTACGGTTCGGTTTATGTAACAAGTTTACATAAATTAGCCGAAACGGGTCAAACCTTAACGGTTTTATCTCAAAATCCAGAATGTGAATAATAAACCCATATTAAACAAGTCTTCAAACTTGTCGGGTCTAAATCACATTCTATCCAGTCTTCGCTTAATCATGCGTACGTACCGTATCTTTGAAACTAGCCGGTCTAAGCTTAAGCTTAATTAAAGACCCGTTAGGATTCTAATAGGTTATTATAAAACCTTCGTTCCAGATTAGGAGGACCAGTATATAGCATACCGCTTGATCGAGCATCAAATCTCCACAGTTGAGTGGGTAGTTGACTAATTTCGTCGGCTCGTTTAAACAGTCTTGATTACTTAAAGCCTTTGGGGGGTTAATGACCATGTCCCGGATATCCTTGGCATCATCTTACGAGATGGCCACGACCTGAGCACGGGGTGTAGGCGTACACCCGTCATTGTATAACTCTATGATGTGGTGTGTCTGTTGATCTTTAACCCGGACAAGATCCGGGCTACTGAACGCACAAGTAACATGTAATTCGTTCACAAGATTATAATATTAAATAATTCTCCCAAGTTATAAAAATGTTTATGCCATGTGCATCCAAACCAATTTTAAATCATTTTTCAAAATGAGTCAGTTGATTGTATTTACCAGTGTAAACTGACGTATTTTCCCAAAATGACTGAATGCAGGTACTAAACGAAATTGGCTGGATTGTCTCCTTAGTATCAATAAAAAGTCTCGCAAGCTTAGGATTCCTGAAGTCTGTTGAACCATAAATATTATTTTTATTTCGATCCATGTGTGGATAAACTTCCGAATATTGTGACATTTGAAATTACAATATTAAATTCGGTTGTATCATATTTTAAATTTGCTTCCGCTGTGCATATTGATATTGTGTTGTTTGACTATTACGTTACCAACCATGACGTCACGATACTCCCCCACCGGGCCCACCGGTGACACGTGGAAATCGGGGTGTGACAGGTTGGTGAATTTGAGAAGTCGAGAACTGCCCTTGATGAAGAGAGGGCGAAGCTTGAGGCTGATAAGAAGGCCGAAGCAGCTGGCTAAGGAGAAAGCCGAATTCAAGCGCATATGCGAGAAGGACAATGAGCGCGCGGCCGCGGCTCGTAACAAGATTGTCAACCTTGAAGCCAAGATTGTGGAGTTGACGGCGGAGGTCGAGGGTGTGCAAGCTGCTAAGGCTGCTAAGGAACAGCTTGAGGTTTGTACAACTTATACCTTTTCCTTCTGTGCTTTGTTTGCAAAATATCCTAAGTCCTGTCCTTTTTAGGTGGAGCTTGCTGATGTGAAGTTGCAGCTGTCGGGCAAGGACAAGGATCTTCGGGCCAAGGATGTCGAGATCGCTGAGCTGAAACGTCGCCTGCGAGAGCAGGTTGACAAAAGTGAATCTTTGGAGATCGATCCGGAGGCTGAAAAGTATAAGGCTGCCTCAGCTGAAGAGGCGAAGCTGAGGGCTTAGGAAGCGCGTGATGTTAGTACTGCGGCTCTTAATGTAGCGCAGACTAATTATGCTGAAGCTCAGGGTATCGTGGATACTCTCGTCTCTGATGCCGAGTGGCTGCGCGGCCGGGGAATAGTTCTGGTATATCTTAACTTTGGTTTTACTTACCAAGTTAGTTCCTTATTTGCTTATTTTGATGCAGATGGCTAACTCGATTCTGAATGCTGGCGAGCTGGACCAGACTGTCGCTGCTCTCATTGATGCTTCTCGCGCCGTTGGACATCGCGGAGGTTATATGGAGTGTGCGCAGCATGCCGCAGAAATGTTTGGACAAGAGTTTGATGCCAGTCATTGCTCGGTAACTGATGGAGCTGATGCCGAGTTGGCTCAAGCTGAAAATTCTTATAATCATTTAGCCTTATCTATGATGGATTTGGTCTCGAAGGCTCTAGAGCACGATGACTGGTGTGCACGTATGAATGGCATTCTTGATCCACCAGAGCACGTAGAACTCTCTGATGAAGATGAAGCGGCGGGCAATGATGGTGGAAATGATGGTGATGACGGTAAGCCTGGCGACGATGGCGATAAAGGCGATAAACACGATGGCAATGGAGATGATGAATTTGAATAGGTTTGTCAACAGGCTGTGCCTTGTAAAAAGTTCTAGTAGGTTTATGATGTAACTCTTTGCGCGGGCGCGCTTTTATCTAATGAATGACATTGTGTTTCTATAACTGTTGCGTGGCTGCGCTTATTAAATAGTATGTTTGCTTATTTTCCGTTACAATTATTGCACTGTTGTTAGAAACTTTGGTTAAGTTAGTGCGAATAAGTCTAAGTGCGGCTCTTGAGCGTAACTGGAGTGTTTTCGTGCTAATCAGAAGTTTAACATGCATTTTTAATGAAAGGAGTCAGCGTAAAAGAAAACATGTCGTATGCTTTCAATAACTTGGAAACAGGCGCTTAGGCCAAACATACATTGCTTGTAATCGTAAAAGGCGTGTAGCCAACATGGAAAAGTAAAAGGCGCATGGCCAACATTAGTGGATAAAGGCGCAGGGCCTAGAGTAGTCACATATAGCATTTGCGCAGTTGTTGCGCATTCCACGTGCGAGGGATGATATGTCCATCCAGGGTGCGCAATTTGTAAGCCCCTTTTCCTAGCACTTCGTGAACCAAGTATGGGCCTTCCCATTTGGGTGCTAGTTTTCCTGGGCGTTCGGCGTTTGAGGCTTCGTTGTCTCGAAAGATGTACTCCCCTGGATTGAAGGTACAGATGCGGACTCACGCATTGTAGTACCTTTCCAGTTATGTTTTGTACTTGGCTTCTTTAATTCGCGCAATTTCGCGCCTTTCTTCTAGCAAATCCAAGTCAAGAAGACGCTCTGCCTCGTTGTCGATTGCGTTGACTGCTGTCAAACGCGGAGAGGGCAGGCCAACTTCTGCCGGGATAACCGCTTCTGAGCCATAGACTAGGCTAAAAGGGGTTTCGCCGGTACTTGTTTTTGGCATGGTACGGTGAGCCCACAAGATACTCAGGAGCTCATCCACCCAGCCTCTTCGCTTTGTGCCCAGTCGGGCCTTAATCCCATCAACAATACACTTGTTCACACTTTCAACCTACCTGTTGCCTTGAGGGTGCGCCACGGAGGAGAAAGTGTGTTCGATTTTCATCTCTTTCATCCACTGCTGGAGGTCTTTAGAAACGAAATTGGTGCCGTTGTCTGTGACAATCTTGAGTGGGAGACCAAACCTGCAAATGATGTGTTCCCAGATGAACTTGCGCACCATCATTGCAGTGGTTGAGGCGAGAGCTTTGGCCTCCACCCACTTAGTAAAGTAATCCACGGCTACAATTATGAACTTGACGGCGCCAGGAGCGTCTGGGAAAGGTCCCACCATATCAATTCCCAACTGCTGAAAAGGCCAAGCAGTGGATACGGGAATCAGGTCATTCTTGGGGCGCAGGGTTTTCGGAGAGTGCCGCTGACAGGAGTCGCACTTGCGCAGCTCCTTCAGGGCATCAACATGCATCCCTGGCCAGTAATACCCCGCGTTCATGATCTTTGCGACAACTATGCGTGGCCCTGCATGAATGCCGCAAATTCCTTCATGAATCTCCCTTATCAGATAACTCGCATCCTGGGGGTCCACGCAGCGCAGTAGTGGCCCCCAGAAGGATTTGCGGTATAAGATACCACCATTCATTTCGTACTACAGAGCTTTGTTTTGAATCTTCCTTGCCTCTGCTTTGCTTTCAGGGAGTATTCCTTCTTGCAAGTATTGAATGATAGGGGTCATCCAGGATGGATGCCCTATCTCGATCACGTTGACTTGTCGTAGCAGGACTGAAGGATTCTTGAGTACCTCAATCCTTACATCTTTGGCGAGATGTTGAAAGGAGGTCGAAGCAAGCTTGCTCAAGGCGTCAGCTGGTTTGTTTTCAGATCGATTGATGTGGATTACCTTGTGAGACTTGAACTGTTGAAGCAATTCTTTTGCCTGCTCTAGATATAGGGCCGTAACCTCGCCCTTTGCATCATATATACCATTAACTTGGCTGGCTATCAGGAGTGAGTCAACGTGTGCTTGTAGATTCTTAGCTCCCATTTTGATGGCGAGGCGCAAGCCTGCCAGAAATGCCTCGTATTCCGCCTCGTTGTTGGTGTTTTTAAAATCCAACTTGATGGCGTAAGTGAATTCAAGGTTTTCAGGGCTTACTAGGCGCAATCCAGCTCCCGCGCCGTCCTCATTTGAGGCACCATCAGTATAAAGCATCCAAGTCTCATGTGTCGTGTCTTTTTCAGGAGTCTCCACTAGCTCACAATCTTTGACTTTCTCAACTAGGACTTCTGTGATGAAGTCCGCTAGAACTTGACCCTTGATGGCTGGGCGCGGTCGGTACAGAATGTTGTGGCCCCCCAGCTCGATGGCCCATTTTGCTAACCGCCCGGATGTTTCTGGTTTTTGAAGTATCGTGCCGATATGGAAATTGGTAAGTACGGTGATCACATGCCCTGTAAAATATTTGCGCAGCCTTCGGGAGGCGTGTAGCAGCGCTAGCACCAATTTTTCCATCGTGGAATATCTCGTTTCCGGGTCAGTGAGTACCCTGCTGACGTAATAAATTGGAGTTTGAACTCCATTTCTTTCCACCAGTAACACCGATCCTACTGCCTTATCTGAAGAAGATAAGTACAGTACGAGTGGTTCTTTTTCAAACGGTGCAGTCAGGGTGGGGCTCGATCAAACATTCTTTCATTTGTTGAAAAGCCTTTTCTGCTTCAGGGGTCCATCTGAACTCTTGCTTCTTCACATAGTTGCGCAGCGTGCTGATAAAAGGGTACGACTTCGCGGCGTGATTTGACAAAAAACGGTTAAGCGCGGCGAGGCGGCCGGCTAGCCGTTGCATCTCTTTGATTGTTCGCGGCGATGGCATTCGCTCTATGGCATGGACTTTCTCCGGATTCACTCTGAAGCCGCCGTTTGTGACTATGAAGCCTAGAAACTTCCCCTCTTCCAACATTTGGCTGGATTCAACTTCATGTTTACGCTGCGCAATGAATTGAAGGTTTTTTCGATGTCTTTCAACATTTGGTCCTCTTCGGGACTTTTGACCACTAGATCATCGATGTAAACTTCGATATGCTTTACGATGTCACCCGCGAAGGTCTTGTCCATCAATCGCTGGTATGTGGCACCAGCGTTTTTCAGGCCGAATGGCATCTTTGTGTAGCAAAAAATCCCAAGATCAGTACGAAAAGCTGTCTTATCTTCATCTTCGAGCTTCATTTGAACTTGATGGTACCCCTTGTAGCAATCCAAGAAGCACTTCCATCTGTATGGCGCGAGAGAGTCTATCTTTTTGTCGATCTCAGGCAAAGAATAGCAATCTTTAGGGCATGCCTTGTTGAGATCGGTATAGTCAACACACATTCGCCATCCACCATTAGACTTCTCTACCATCACGGGGTTCGCGACCCAACTTTGATAACGTACTTCTCGCAGGATGTCGGCTTTAAGTAACTCGCATACTTGCTCATTCATTGCTTTCGTCTTGTCTGCCCCTAAGTTGCGCCTTCTTTGGACTTTCGGTTCAACAGAGGGGTAGGTGTTTAAACAGTGCTCTGTGATGTCGCACGGGACTCCGGTCATATCGGCCGGGGTCCAGGCAAAAATATCCATGTTCTTGAATAGGAGCTGCTTGAGACGAGTTCTGATGTTTGGTGAGATAGCATGGCCTATCGTCACCGTTTGCTCCGGGTAATTGCGATTTAATACCCATTTTTCGGGCTCGGTTGCTGAAACCTTCGCCGCTTTTGTTGGGTGCATCTCTTCTGTTGACATCACTTCCTTCTTTGCATAAACGATTGCCACCCCCGTCTTGGTTGGGAAACCAATCGCTGAGTGGGGGGTGGAAGTTATCATATTCAGCTCACCTTGCGTCTCTCTCCCGATCAGCACATCATGTCTTGACTTAACATGCATCACCATGAAGTTAACGTTCGTTGTTCTTGAATGCTTCCCGTCGGAGAGTGTGACGGGGAAGCTAATTTGGCCTAGCGGGAAGACCATTTCATTGCAGAACCCATACAGTGGGTAGTCAACTGGTTCAAGTCTCGCTTTGTCTTCGTCGTCGAACTGGTTAAAGCATTGTTCATAGATGATGTCTGCTGTACTCTCCGGGTCAATGAAGACGTATTCAGTTTCATAATGGCCGATGATACCGGTGATGACGATGGGTCGTGTGGCTCGGGGACCCCCGCGCACCACCGGGAAAATAACTTGCTGTTCTTGCCATGAAGGCTCATAAGGTCTCTTGCCTTTTTCTCTCGCGCTATACCTTGGTCCATTGACCATGTGTGTCTCCAGGCGTCGAACTTTCTTGTGATTTCCTTCATCGTGGCGATGGAGCTGGAGCTGTCGAGTTTCTTTGCGCACGTTTTTAACTAAGTGGCTTAGCTTTCCGCTCTTTAGTGCTCTCTCGATCTCTTGACGCAAGCTGTAACAATCATCTGTTAAGTGGCCTGTATCCTTGTGGAAATCACAATACAGATTGGGGTCTTGCCCCTTTTTGTTCGTCATAGGCCTGGGAGCCTTAAAATCATGGTTTTCTCCGTCATTAGCACCTCTTTTGGTGTTTTTATGAGCGGGGTCCAATGCTTTTCACGATTATCATCTCGGACTGCCTTTCTATAGCCGATGCGGTTAATAGTATCTCGCGCGTCTTCCTTATAGCGGGATCGTTCTTCATAACGGGGTCGTTCACTATAACTGCTGGAGTGGTTGGCCTTCCACCCAGGGTTCTTGCCCTTGTTGCGTCTGTTGTCGTCGCGTGAGTGACCCCCTTTAGAAAATCTATCCTTCGAACGATAGCTGTTGTTTCGTGCGAGTGACTCTTCCGTTTGCGCGACTATCTTCGCGGCTTCCATGAGTTTATCCCACTCCTTGGGCATTCCATCCTTCCCAGTGATGGTTCTAATTAGGCTATCGCAGCGGATGGCTTTCTTGAAGTGGCAGCGCATGAGTTGTTCACTCACGCAACCGATCTCCAAACATTCTTTGTTAAAGCGCGTAATGAAATCTTCCAAACCCTCGTTATCTCTTCGCCAGATATCTTCAACTTCAGCTGTGTCGCGCTGGTATCGCCTTTGTTGACTGAAGTGACTCAAAAACTGAGTCCTGAAATCTACCCATGATTTTTTCTTTCCCGGAGGAAGGCTGTCGAACCAGGCGCGAGCAGCCCCCGTTAATGTTTGGATAAACAGATGACACCACATAGGCATGTTCCAACCACCCATGCAGCCCACGCTATTAAACACTCTGACGTGATCGTCGGGATCAGTCAATCCGTTAAACTTTCCGACAGTTGGAGGTAACTTTTCTCTCTTGAGCGGCGCTAGTGCTATCTTTGGGATGAACTTTGAATGCTCTATAGCTTCCTCTGGTCGATAGGCGAGGCGAAAGTCACGCTCTGCCTCTTCGGTATACCCAACGTGCTGCCTTGGTTTGTAGTACTCGTGATTTCTTTGCAAACGATTGAAGACCGAAGATTCGTCATCGTTCTCCCAGGTTGGATCATTCGGGTCAGTTTCTTCCCACTCATCGTTCATGTTGCGCGGCGTGAGCCGGCTATGAACTGGGCCTCTTTGGAAGTTTGACGGTTCGTCGTAGTAGCTTTCTGTCTCCCCCCGTGTATCGCGCGTGTCCTGCACGCTTAGTCTTCGGGTAGGGGGAGGTGTGTTAGCTCTTCCTTGGATATTTTGCGATGGTGGCATCTGGCGCGGCCCGTGACTTGGGCCGGTTGGTGTAACCAAGGAAGGTTCTGCCGTTAAAACTGCTTGTTGCGCGCTCAAGGATTGATATGCCGCGTTAATGGTGGCGAGTTGCTTGGCGTACCATGAGGCTGGGGTTTCGCCCTCTGGTAACTCTAGTAGTGCCGAGATATTCTGAGGTGGAGCTGGGTTCGACGGTCCAGCACCATTGTTTCCTGGGGTAGTTTGAGTGATGCGGGTGAAGCTCCCGCGCGGACCCCCAGTGTTGGCTATCTCGATTTCGCCGATTTCTTCAACATGCTGGGGTTGGATGTTTTGGTTATCCTCTCCCAACGCTGCATTGGGGTCTGCTCCAAGACCAACAAACTCGGGCATGATTCCTTGACCAGCCATGATCGAAGGAAGAAAAAACAACGAAAACTCAGGAAAGAAGATGAAGGTGGTTTGTAGAAAAAAATTGGTGGGCGCCAATGAAGAAACACGGAACTAATTAAGGGACTAATTAGTTTGGTTTATGTTTCTACCATTATGGTTAATCTTCTTTAAGGTTTCCTAAGCTCCTTAATGACTGTGGTTATCTGCAAAACAAAACACCGTTACTCGTTAAGAGGGGAATGTGGGGGTTTCCCTCTTAACCGGGCTCCGGCGTGAGAATAAGCGACTGCTTTGTGGAGAGAATTAAGTATTAAGTGAGAGTAGAGGGAATGGAATGTTTAACCTATGAAGTGAGGTCTCTATTTATATCCGGAGTAGTGTAAGAGGGTGTGGGCTGATGGGCCTTGGGCCGGAAGGCGACAACATGGAGGATATGCTCTTTGTCTCACTGGTCTCGACCGTTAGTGGCTTCTAGGAGCCTTATGGAGTTGGCGCAATGTGATTGGAGCCACGTGTCAGTGTTGTCGGCCTGGTCGCCCTTCTGCCATCAGCAGGTAGGTGGAGATCGTGGGGCAGTTGTCTCTGCCCTGTGATTGGTGCCACATAGGCGTCCTTACGTACTTTTTGTCTCTTGCATGTCAGACGATCGTGGAGCACGATTGCGCAGGATTAGAAGGACCCTGATTGGCTCTTTTATTCTGCCACTTGTACCTTGTGTACTACTTGAAAAGGCCTTCGCCGTAGTCACGCATGAGTCTTGCTGAGCACGTTACTACCTCGCACGAGGCATGGACTTTCAGATATTCTTTTCAAAATGCTAAGTGTTGCTAATTGGAGCTTCTCATTGTTCAGGACTCGCGCAACGTACAGTAGTGCGTGGTGTAACTCGCACGAGGTTAAAGATAAGAAGCTTTTTGAATAAGGAGTGTGGTCCCGCGCGCAACCCTTACGGAGGTTTGCGCGGCTTTTGGGGACCATACCCCTTCAGTATCAGAGCCAACACTGAGTGAATTAAACACTAGCCTTTTGTGTTTAATCTCAGTTACACAATTGCACATATCTAAACCTTCGAGTCTAGACATATAACATAGGACAAATTCCACCTCTTCGGCTTTTGTTTTGTCCTTTAAAATTTTTATCTTGTTATTGTTATCTTATGCTACATTGACAGGAGTAACAAGATGCCTCCAAGATTTTTCCGTAGAAGAGGACGAGGAAAGGGGCCGATCACCGCCCCCAATGACAATGAGGCGGGACCTTCAAATGTTCGAGCTCCGTCTAACACGGAGAGTGACGATCCACGCCAAAACAGAAGAAACCTATTTGAACCGGCTAGACGGTCGGTTTCTCATAGCTCGACACCTCCGGTCCAAAACCCTTATGGACCACAACCGGATTATGAGCCCAACAATCCGCAGCCCTCCTACATACCACTACAGCGATCTCTATCGCATCATTCGTTTGGTGACCCTACACCAGTTTTTCGAGGCCGGTTCAATCCGGTAGGCTACGTGCCAGAACCCGTGGGTTTTAACCCACTAGGGCCAGATGACCATTACTCTGGCGACAACGCTGACGATATGGACGAGGATACGGATCCCGTCGAACCTGCAAGTGGCACTCCGAACCACCCGATAGAGATCTCCGACGGATCTTCATTCCATGGATCGCCCTATGTTGGTCCGGATAGCTTTCAGGCGATGTTCACTCGACACGAGTGGTACTACACACCTCCTCACCATTCGTCGCCTCATGAGCAGCAGCAGCCGCAACAGCAGCAGCATCATCAAGATTCCTCTGAGGATCACCGATTTGTGGCAGTTACGCCACCGCCTCCACCGCCACCAGTACAGTCGGCACCTCCTCAACCGCCAAGGCGTAGGAGAACTGGTGCCCGAATGTCGTCACGAGCAGGGGATTTCCATTTCAGTTCCCCACGTCAGTCCAGTGCCAGCCATTATCCGCCACATCAGGAGGACCAACAAATGGGTGGACCTTCACAGCCAGCTGTTCCACAGCTACCGCCGATGGGTTTTGACAACCCAATTCCAGCGTATACGGGTTCCATGGCATACAACCTGTTTGAACCGCCCAATCACCACAATTATGGTTACGCGGAGGCCGACCCTTACATGGTTGCGGCGAACTACAACACCCAGGGACCCTATGGAGATCCATGGGGAGTAGGGTACCCGACACATGTGTACCAGATACCTCCTAGGCCTATTATTGGGACTCATTCACAGCCGCCTAGGTTCTCTCCACCTGAGCATGAAGAACTCCTTCAGAGGTTGAATCAAGTTGAACGGGTAGTTCACGAGGACCGCAGGGAGAGACAGACTTTCTTCCAAGGATTAGTAGGATTGATCAAAGGGAAGAACAAGAAGGATCATTGAATCCTCCCAATTTCTGTATAAGCCCTTGCGTGGGTGTATTTGGTTGTTAAGCCCCTACGTGGGTATTTATGTTTGTATGTTTGCTTTGAGCCCCTGCGTGGGCCTATCTTTCCATAAACCCCTACGTGGGTATGTATGTTTGATGATTTGACCCCTGCGTGGGTCTATTTTCCGTTAACCCCTGCGTGGGTATGATGTTTATTTGTTAAGGTCCCTGCGTGGACTAGTTTGTTTGTTTAAAGCCCCTGCGTGGGCAAGTACTTGTTTAAAACCCCTGCGTGGGTAAGTTGTTATTTGAAAAGACCCGTTTAGGGCAGCGTGTAATATTTTGAATAAATTAATGGAATGTTTGTTTTTATAAATTTCATGTTTGCCTAATGTGCATAAATAAATTATATATGAAATAAATAAATCAAAATCATTCCTTTTGAAAATAATTTGCGTATGTAAATTTTTAAAAAATAAGAATCTTAAAGTGTGAAACCTAGCCTTTTGGTCATGATAATACCGGGCCAAGATGGTAAGACCTGTTCAAAAGATTCAAATTCAAGTTAACATCTGAAAACATGTTAACACTACTAGCACAAGTGATTCATTAAAATCAAATGTCATTGCATATGTATAAGGATTCTTTAGAAGATTCCAAACCCAATTATATGATCTCTGAATCATGGGTTAAATCATCAATTAAGATAATCATATTTTACCATACGTGGTAATATGATGCCTACGGGCCCTGCTCACTTCCATATGAGCCAAAAGACAGTGATAGCTATGACTCCCTGTCTGATAAGGATAATGAACTAGGTTCAAACCTTAAAAGTCTTGATTCTCTGAAATCATAGCTTATAATTTAAATTGTCCATGTGACTAAGCCTTATGTGCTAATATATATTGTTATTGTTTATAATTAGGATAAATTTTAATTGAAATCCTAAATTAATACGATTAATAAGTTAACCAAATATGGTCTCTATTTACCATGTTTAACGAGTTACCCTAAGGGGTAATTCCATAATAAACTCCCAAATAAAATATTGTCCTTGTTTTCTGCAACAGTTCAATTCAAATGGCTGACTTAAATGAAATAAATAGCCATCCAGTGGAGCAAAATGAGAACGCCCAGATTACGTTAACGGGTGCTGAATTAAAAGCGATCATAGACGGCGCTGTTACACAGGCTTTGGAAAGGCAGTATGAAGAGTACAGTGGGACTCATAGTAGGACCCAATCTACACAGCCTTCAAAGCCACCGCCCAAGAAGGACGACCCGAAGAAAAACGATGATCGACGCTCCTCGAACCACAGTGCTCCATCTCAGCAGGTTATACGAAATCAAGGGCCCGTGACAAGGGTTGCTCGTATAAATATTTTGTTTCTTGCAAGCCCCGGGATTTCACTGGGGAGAAAGGAGCCATTGACTGTATGACATGGCTGGATGAGATGGATACGGTTGTAGACATCAGCGGATGTGCGGAGAGAGACGTGGTCAAGTTTGTGTCACAGTCTTTTAAGGGTGAAGCGTTAGCATGGTGGAGATCTATGATTGAGGCCACCGGAAAAATACCATTGTATAATATGTCGTGGGATCAATTTGTCGCCCTAATCAAGGAAAATTACTGCCCTCAACATGAGGTGCAGAAGATAGAATCTGACTTTCTATCGTTGGTGATGACGAACCTCGACTGTCAAGCTTACGTGACGAGCTTCAATACGATGTCCCGGTCGGTTCCTTATCTGGTAACCCCAGAGCCAAAAAGAATCGCTCGTTTTATCGGAGGTTTAGCCCCGGAAATCAAGGCAAGCGTAAAAGCTTCTCGGCCAGCTACCTTCATGTCTGTAACTGACATTTCCTTATCCCTCACTCTGGATGCGGTCAGGCAGAGATCGCTGAGGAATAAGGAGGCTGAGAAGAGGAAGCGTGAAGATGATGGTTCACGAAAGTCGAACAAGAAGCACCGTGGGAGCGGTGATAACAAGAAAGGATCTGAGTCGAGGAAGGATGGGCATAATTCTGGAGAGAAGCCCAAATGCAAAATTTGCAAGAAACAACACTATGGAAAGTGCAGACTTGAGTCGAACTCTCAGACTCAGTCAAAACCCTTTGCTTGCAGTATATGCAAATCCACGGATCACAAAACCTTGGATTGCAAGAAGATAAAAGACGCAACGTGCTACCGTTGCAATGAAAAGCGGCACATTAAGACCAACTACCCAAAATACAACAAGAAGCCTGAGGAGGCTAAGAAGACTAATGCCAGAGTCTTCAGAATGGATGCGAAAGAGGTTGTGCAAGACGATAATGTCATAACAGGTACTTTCCTTGTAAATGATGTCTTTGCAAGAGTACTTTTTGATTCAGGCGCAGATAAGTCTTTCGTAGATTATAAGTTTAGTAAACTGTTGAATTTACCTGTCAAAACCTTAAACGTAAACTATGAGGTAGAGTTAGCAGATGGTACCATAGAAACCGTCTCTACTGTGTTAGATGGATGTGTTATATCCATTAAGAACCATTCTTTTCCTCTGTCTCTACTTCCCTTTAAGTTGGCCGGTTTTGACATAGTTCTGGGTATGGACTGGTTATCTCATAACCAGGCCCAAATAGTCTGTAACAAGAAATAAGTGGTAATAAAGACTCCGTCTGGTGAATCACTTACCATTCGGGGAGATACCCAGTATGGGCTGCCTGAGCAGGTGACTATGCTCAAGGCTTCCAAGTGTTTGAAGAAGGGGTGTGTCATCTACATGGCGCAAGTGATTATTGATGAGCCTAAACCGAAGATAGAAGACATCCCTGTCATTTCTGAATACCCAGAAGTATTTCCTGAAGATCTACCTGGTTTACCACCAGATAGAAAAGTAGAATTCAGGATTGATATCATCCCTGGAGCCGCACATGTTGCTAGAGCACCATACAGATTGGCACCCACATAAATGAAGGAGTTACGGATGCAGCTAGATGAATTGTTGGCTAAAGGTTTCATTAGACCTAGTTCATCTCCTTGGGGAGCACCAATCTTGTTTGTCAAGAAGAAGGATGGGTCGATGCGTCTGTGCATCGACTATCGCGAGCTTAATAAAGTCACGATCAAGAATAGGTATCCTTTGCCCAGGATCGACGATTTGTTCGATCAGCTTCAAGGGGCAAGTTACTTCTCGAAGATTGATTTGAGGTCAGGCTACCATCAATTGAAGGTCAAAGATGAAGACGTGCACAAGACTGCATTTAGGACTCGTTATGGTCACTACGAGTTCCTAGTGACGCCTTTTGGGCTCACTAATGCACCGGCCGCGTTCATGGATCTCATGAATCGCGTCTGCAAGCCTTACTTGGATAAATTCGTCATCATTTTCATCGACGACATTCTCATTTATTCTAATATTCAAGCTGACCATGAGAAACATCTTCGCTGTATTCTCCAACTTCTACAACAGGAGAAGCTCTATGCCAAATTCTCCAAGTGTGAATTTTGGCTACGAGAAGTCCAATTTCTTGGACACGTGGTTAGTGAGCGTGGTATCCAGGTGGATCCCGCTAAGGTTGAAGCCGTAATGAACTGGCAAGAGCCGAAGACGCCTACAGAGATTCGTAGCTTCCTGGGATTGGCAGGATATTGCAGGCGTTTCATCAAAAAATTTTCAAGGATTGCTGCACCCCTAGCTTCATTGACCAAGAAGAAAGTAAAGTTCGTTTGGGGCCCTAAGCAGCAAGAATCCTTCGATATCTTGAAGCAAAAATTGAGCAACGCCCCAGTACTGACATTGCCAGATGGAATAGAAGAATTTGTGGTTTATTGTGATGCTTCGCACACTGGCATGGGGTGTGTGCTTATGCAGAAAGGCAAGGTGATTACCTACGCTTCACGACAATTGAAAGTGCATGAAAAGAATTACACCACCCACGACTTGGAGTTGGGTGCCGTTGTATTCGCACTAAAGCTTTGGAGGCACTATCTATATGGTGCCAAATGTGTGATTTATTCGGATCACAAGAGCCTCCAACATCTGTTCAATCATAAGGAATTGAATATGAGGCAGCGCCGCTGGATGGAGACTTTAAATGATTATGATTGTGAAATCAAATACCATCCCGGCAAGGCGAATGTAGTTGTCGATGCCTTGAGTCGGAAGGAAAGGGTTAAACCCATCCGAATCAATGCCAAGCGCATGGAGATGAAGAATAATTTGATTGAAAGGTTGTTAGCTGCACAGAAGGAAGCTGTGTTGGAATCTAACTATCCTACGAAAAGCTAGGAGTAACTGAGGAGCAGTTAACTCTTAGCAAGGACGAAATTTTACGATTAAATGGACGAATATGGGTTCCAATTTATGGAGGACTTCGAGATGTCATCCTTCAGGAAGCCCATAGTTCCAAATACTCCGTTCATCCTGGAGCTGATAAGATGTACCAGGATCTAAAGGCAAATTATTGGTGGATAGGCTTGAAAAAGTATGTGGCCACCCATGTAGCTAAATGCTTGACATGTGCGCAAGTCAAAGCCGAGCATCAAAAGCCGTCGGGCTTGCTACAACAGCCTGAACTTCCTAAGTGGAAGTGGGAAATGGTAACTATGCATTTTATTACTAAGTTACCCAAGACAAGGAAAGGAAATGATACAATATGGGTTATAGTTGGTAGACTGACTAAGTCAGCACATTTCTTACCCATCAAGGAGACTTATAGCTCCGACATGTTAACCCAGTTATACGTTGATAAGATTGTAGCCTTGCATGGCATACCTGTAGCTATTATCTCTGATAGAGATACTAGGTACACGTCGCATTTTTGGAAGAGTTTCCAACAATCTTTGGGCACACGTTTGAATTTTAGTACGGCTTATCATCCTCAGACTGACGGTCAGAGTGAGCGTACTATTCAAACGTTGGAAGACATGCTACGTGCATGTGCGATCGATTTGGGTGGTAGTTGGGATAAGAACCTACCATTAATCGAATTCTCCTACAACAATAGCTACCACACCAGCATTAAGGCTGCGCCTTTCGAGGCATTATACGGTAGAAAGTGTAGATCGCCTATTTGTTGGGCGGAAGTTGGAGATGTCCAGTTATCAGGACCAGAGATCGTGTTCGAAACGACGGACAAGATTGTCCAAATTCGTGACAATCTCAAAGCTGCCCGGGATAGGCAGAAGAGTTACGCTGATCCTAAGCGTAAGGATTTTCACTTCGAAGTAGGTGACAAAGTCCTGCTTAAAGTGTCACTCTGGAAAGGAGTGATGCGGTTTGGTAAGAAAGGCAAGCTAAGCCCGAGATACATAGGACCTTTCGAGGTTATCGAACGTGTCGGGTCAGTTGCCTATAAGTTGAACTTACCGGAAGAGCTCAGTGGAATTCACAATGTGTTCCACATCTGCAATCTGAAGAAGTGCTTCGCTGATGAATCACTGGTAATACCCCATACAGATGTGCATATAGACGAGAGCTTGAAATTTGTTGAAAAACCTTTGTCGATTGAAGATCGACAGGTAAAGAAGCTTCGAAGGAAGCATGTACCTATTGTAAAGGTCAAATGGGATGCCCGTAGAGGTCCCGAATACACGTGGGAGGTTGAATCCACGATGAAAGAAAACTACCCTTACTTATTTCAGTAAATCTCGGGTCGAGATTTATTTTAAGGGGGTGAGGATGTAACACCTCGAAAATTCACGTCCTATAATGTGTAGACACGTGTCAAATGTTTAAACGTGTGAAAGAAATATTATAGAAGGATTAAAGTTGACAAACATGGAAAGTATGTGAATATACGTATTCTAAGTGTCAATTGTGAATAAATATAATGTACATTAACCCTACATGGTGCTTATACCTTCAAACGAATAAATCATGGATCATACGAAGCTAAAGGTGAGAGATTACAAACTACAGGGACTAAATGTGTCAACATGTTTCATTTATACCTCTGAGTGACCTTTTGACAAACCCGAAGATTTGTAAATGTTAATTATACTCACTAGAATACACGGTTTAAATTTTGTAAAGTTTCGTTAACGTATGAGAAAGTTATGATCAAATTCGTGTGCGAAGGGTTAAAGCGTAAACGTTGAAAGTTAGGACTTTTCGGGTAACAATAAAGTTACCCGGGGACTTAACAAAGTGGGTATATGTTTTAAAGCCCTTATAGATCAATCTTGAGGGTTTACAATGCAAGAAATCAAGCGCCTAATCGAATTTTGAAGAGCCAAGGATCAAATCGCAAAAATCACAAAATCTGACCAGACGAGGCCTAGCGCGACGCGAGGGGGGGGGGTGGCGTCACGCTAGCCCTGCCCAGCTCCGAGAAATGTGGGTTCTTGCCTGCCATTGCCTTTGTGCGCGACTTATACCCGATTTTCCACATCCCTTGGCCCCTAAAGCACCCCCTAAGCATCTAGGACACATGTGGGAAGCTTGTGGTGTGTGCTAGACCTTGTTGTCAACACTTTGTGGTGATTGAAAACACTATAAAAGGCCAAGGTCTTGTAAACACTTACTTCACACCTTCATCTGCATTTGAGGACCACTTCTGGAGCTCAACTTCCTCTCAAGTGTTCCCTAATCAAGCTCAGGACTTCAGTAAGTGTTCTAATCCTTTCTGTATTGAGTTTAGCTTAGTTTATTAGCTAAAAGACAAACCGTCGTAATTACGGTTTGACTTCGAGATTAGTCAACAATGGCTCAGTCATATCTCGAATTAAAAGTAGATATAAGTTGGTATTTATGTGGGTAATAAACCCTCAAAAGGGTTCCCCCTGATTACCACTCTAACCAGGTCAAAAGTCGGGTCAAACGTGTACTTAAAAAAGTCAACAGAAAGTTTAAAATGCCATTTATGCATAATTAACATTGTAGATCATATACAACCTATTGGAACATTGCTATAACTTAGTAATAAGTGTAAGAACATGTCTAAACATGTTCAACCCGACAATTTCCTGTTTAGACCCGGTTCGGAACCGAAAGTCACATAGTTTGACTTTCACTTTGACTTTCAGTTCTGACCCGTTTAGGCATGTTTTAGAAATGCCTCAGAGCTTTAATTGGATTAGGTTACATGTTAGAACAACCCTCTGTGATTATACACCTTGGTTCACTAGTTATCCAATTAATATGCATGTTTCCGTTAATTGCTCATATGTTGACCGTTATGCCCTTATTACCTTAAAACATGATTTATGAAAATGTAAAAGTGTAGAAACCTTAGTTACTGATATATAAACTTGTATGCAAAGTTTGACATCAGTTTGACTTATAGATTGAGAGTTATGCTCATTATCGCAAAATTAATGCTTTATGTTAATAAAACGGCGTAATTAGCGTATAGCCTAGTTAAGCCTACTTTTGATACCAATTCTTTTACCCACTGATGTAATATATTATTTTGGGATTTTTAAATATTTTTAATTAATTTTTGGCTGAGCATAACTAGTAGTCGTAAGCTTAATCCGGTAATTGTCGGTTTTGCCCTTACGGGCCATAAAATGAGTTTTACATATCTAAACGACTCCAAACCTTTTGCTACTGATCACATATGATAAATAAATTATTTTAAGCCTTCTGGAAATATAAAAATATCAGATTTAAGTATCGAACCCGGAAATGGCCTTTAATCGCCTTATTTAGCGTTCTTAACGCATAGTATGTATTAAAATTATATTGAACATACCCGGGTTGATACCTACTGATATAAGAGGAAAATTATAATATTTTAAAAGTAAGCAAAGGTTGATAAACTCATACTTCAGTTTTGAGCTTTTCGGCTTATGTGAAATTACCAAAATACCCCTACGGGGCATAGTTTGGTTAAAAATGATAAATTTCACATATATGTTTTATCTTACTGTTATAACTCATTAACTTGAGTATGTTTACTGATTACATCAGACCTGTAACTCAGGTTGTTACTTAAACTCTTTTATAAACTTTTAAAATGACCAAACTACCCCTACGGGGCCTAGTTTGTGTTTAAACACGTTTCGGGCATAATGAAAGACATCTTACTGATGTCACAACATATTTGAGACATAATTAACTTAGGAAACCTGTATATAGCTCTCATAAATACCCGTCACGCTTATTACGCATACGGTTCGGTTTATGTAACAAGTTTACATAAATTAGCCGAAACGGGTCAAACCTTAACAGTTAATCGTGCGTACGTACCGTATCTTTGAAACTAGCCGGTCTAAGCTTAAGCTTAATTAAAGACCCGTTAGGATTCTAATAGGTTATTATAAAACCTTCGTTCCAGATTAGGAGGACCAGTAAAAGCTACGTGCATTTTGCTTATTGTGATTAATACTTACTCAGGTAAATACTTTTAACTTATTTTCCCAATACGGGCTTGGGTTACGGTATATAGCATACCGCTTGATCGAGCATCAAATCTCCACAGTTGAGTGGGTAGTTGACTAATTTGATCGGCTTGTTTAAACAGTCTTGATTACTTAAAGCCTTTGGGGGGTTAATGACCATGTCCCGGATATCCTTGGCATCATCTTACGAGATGGCCACGACCTGAGCATGGGGTGTAGGCGTACACCCGTCAGTGTATAACTCTATGATGTGGTGTGTCTATTGATCTTTAACCCGGACAAGATCCGGGCTACTGAACGCACAAGTAACATGTAATTCGTTCACAAGATTATAATATTAAATAATTCTCCCAAGTTATAAAAATGTTTATGCCATGTGCATCCAAACCAATTTTAAATCATTTTTCAAAATGAGTCAGTTGATTGTATTTACCAGTGTAAACTGACGTATTTTCCCAAAAAGACTGAATGCAGGTACTAAACGAAATTGGCTGGAATGTCTCCTTAGCATCAATAAAAAGTCTCGCAAGCTTAGGATGCCTGAAGTCTGTTGAACCATAAATATTATTTTTATTTCGATCCATCTGTGGATAAACTTCCGAATATTGTGACATTTGAAATTACAATATTAAATTCGGTTGTATCATATTTTAAATTTGCTTCCGCTGTGCATATTGATATTGTGTTGTTTGACTATTACGTTACCAACCATGACCTCACGATACTCCCCCACCGGGCCCACCGGTGACACGTGGAAATCGGGGTGTGACACAGCATGAGGTGGAGAAGATAGAGTCTGATTTTCTATCGTTGGTAATGACAAACCTTGACTGTCAAGCTTACCTCACGAGCTTCAACACAATGTCCCGGTTGGTCCCGTATCTGGTGACCCCGGAACCAAAAAGAATAGCTCGTTTTATCGGTGGTTTAGCCCCCGAGATAAAGGCAAGCGTGAAGGCCTCTCGGCCAGCTACTTTCAGATCTGTAGCTGACATATCTTTGTCCCTCACTCTGGATGCGGTGAGACAAAGATCGCTGAGGAACAAAGATGCTGAGAAGAGAAAACGTGAAGATGATAATTCACGGAGGTCGAACAAGAAGCACCGAGGAAACGGTGACAACAAGAAGGGGTCTGAGTCAAGGAAAGATGGGCATCAGTCTGGTGAGAAGCCCAATGCAAAATTTGCAAGAAACAGCACTTCGGAAAGTGCAGGCTGGAATCAAACTCACAGACTCAGTCAAGAACTTTTGCCTGTGGTATATGTAAGTCCAAGGACCAAAAAGCTGAAGGATGCAACATGCTATAGTTGCAATGAGAAGGGGCACGTTAAAAGCAGCTACCCTAAATACGCGAAGAAGCCTGAAGAGGCCAAAAAGACCAATGCTAGGGTCTTTAGGATGGATGCGAAGGAGGCTGTGCAAGACGATAACGTGATCACAGGTACCTTTCTCATAAATAATATCTATGCAAGAGTACTTTTTGATTCAGGCGCAGATAAATCATTTGTAGATAATAAGTTTTGCAAATTGCTAAATTTACCTGTTAAAACCTTAACAGTGAAATATGAGGTAGAGTTAGCAGATGGCACCTTAGAAACCGCCTCAACCATATTAGATGGATGCTTCATATCCATTAAGAACCACTCTTTTCCTTTAACCCTACTTCCTTTGAAGTTGGCTGGTTTTGACATCGTGGTAGGCATGGACTGGTTATCTCATAACCAGGCCCAAATTGTCTGTAATAAGAAGCAAGTGATGATCAAGACTCCGTCTGGTGAATCACTTACTATTCAGGGAGATACCTGGTATGGACTGCCTGAGCAAGTGACTATGCTCAGGGCCTCAAAGTGTTTGAAAAAGGGTTGTGTCATTTACATGGCACAAGTGACTATTGATGAGCCGAAACCCAAGATGGAAGACATCCCCATCATTTCTGAATACCCTGAAGTTTTTCCGGAAAAACTACCTGGTTTGCCACCAGATAGGCAAGTGGAATTCAGAATTGACATCATCCCTGGAGCAGCACCTGTTGCTAGAGCACCTTATAGGTTGGCGCCCACAGAAATGAAGGAATTGAGAGCACAACTAGATGAATGGCTAGCTAAAGGTTTCATTAAACCTAGTTCGTCTCCTTGGGGAGCACCAGTCTTGTTTGTCAAGAAGAAGGATGGATCGATGCTTCTATGCATCGATTACCGTGAACTGAATAAGGTTACAATAAAGAATAGGTATCCTTTGCCCAGGATCGACGATTTGTTCGATCAATTACAAGGGACAAGTTATTTCTCGAAGATTTACTTGAGGTCAGGCTACCACCAACTGAAGGTTAGAGATGAAGACGTACACAAAACTGCATTCAGGACTCGTTATGGTCATTACGAATTCCTAGTGATGCCTTTTGGGCTCACTAATGCACCTCCCGCATTCATGGATCTCATGAATCACGTTTGCAAGCCTTACTTAGACAAATTCGTCATCATTTTCATCGACGACATTCTTATCTACTCGAAGAACCAAGCTGACCATGAGAAACACCTTCGCTGTATTCTCAAACTCCTGCATCATGAGAAACTCTATGCCAAATTCTCTAAGTGTGAATTCTGGCTTCGAGAAGTCCAATTCCTTTGACATGTGGTTAGTGAGCGTGGTATCTAAGTGGATCCCGCTAAGGTTGAAGCTGTTATGAACTGGCAAGAGCCAAAGACGCCTACAGAGATTCGTAGCTTTCTAGGCTTAGCAGGATATTATAGGCGTTTCATTGAAATTTTTTCAAGGATTGCTGCACCCCTAACCTCATTGACTAGGAAGAAAATAAAGTTTGATTGGGGCCCTAAGCAGCAAGAATCTTTTGATATTCTGAAGCAAAAGTTGAGCAACGCTCCTGTACTGACATTGCCTGAAGGTACCGAAGAATTCGTAGTTTACTGCGATGCATCACACACCGGAATGGGGTGTGTGCTTATGCAGAAAGGCAAGGTCATCGCCTATGCTTCAAGACAGTTAAAGGTGCATGAAAAGAATTACACCACCCATGACTTGGAGTTGGGTGCCGTTGTATTTGCACTGAAGCTCTGGAGGCATTATTTATATGGAATTAAGTGTGTGATCTATTCTGATCACAAGAGCCTCCGGCACCTGTTTAATCAGAAGGATTTAAATATGAGGCAGCGCCGTTGGATGGAGACTTTGAATGATTATGATTGTGAAATCAGATACCATCCCGACAAGGCGAATGCAGTCGCTGATGCCTTGAGTCGAAAAGAAAGGGTGAAACCCATCCGAATCAATGCCAAGAGCATTGAGATTAAGAACAGTTTGAATGAAAGGTTGTTAGCTGCACAGAAGGAAGCTGTGTTGGAAGCTAACTATCCTAACGAAAAGCTAGGAGTAACTGAAGAGCAGTTATCTCTTGGCAAGGATGGAATTCTTAGATTGAATGGACGAATATGGGTTCCAATCTATGGAGGACTTCGAGATGTCATCCTCCAGGAAGCCCATAGTTCTAAATATTCCGTTAATCCTGGAGCTGATAAGATGTACCAGGATCTAAGGGCGAACTATTGGTGGATAGGCTTGAAAAAGTCTGTAGCTGCCTATGTAGCTAAGTGCTTGAGTTGTGCACAAGTCAAAGCAGAACATCAAAGGCCATCAGGCTTGCTACAACAGCCTGAACTTCCCACTTGGAAGTGGGAAATGGTAACTATGGATTTTATCACCAAGTTACCTAAGACAAGGAAAGGAAATGACACCATTTGGGTGATCGTAGACAGACTGACTAAGTCAGCACATTTCCTGCCCATTAAGGAGACTTATAGCTCCGACATGTTAGCCCAGTTGTACGTGGATAAGATTGTAGCCTTACATGGCATACCTGTGTCTATTATCTCTGACAGAGATACTAGATACACGTCACATTTTTTGGAAAAGTTTCCAGCAATCTTTGGGCACGCGTTTAAATTTTAGTACGGCTTACCATCCTCAGACGGACGGTCAGAGTGAGCGTACTATTCAAACTTTGGAAGACATGCTTCGGGCATGCGTGATTGATTTAGGTGGTAGTTGGGATAACCACCTGCCGTTAATCGAATTCTCCTACAACAATAGCTACCATACCAGCATCAAGGCTGCGCCTTTCGAGGCCTTATACGGTAGAAAGTGTAGAACGCCCGTTTGTTGGGCGGAAGTTGGAGATGTCCAATTATCAGGACCAGAGATAGTCTTTGAAACGACGGACAAGATTGTCCAGATTCGTGACCGTCTCAAAGCTGCCCGAGATAGGCAGAAGAGCTACGCAGATCCAAAGCGTAAAGCTATGAAATTTGAAATTGGTGACAAAGTCTTACTTAAAGTATCACCCTGGAAGGGGGTGATGCGATTTGGTAAGAAAGACAAGCTAAGCCCGAGATACATAGGACCTTTTGAGGTCATCGAACGTGTCGGGTCAGTTGCCTATAAGTTAAACTTACCTGAAGAGCTCAGTAGTATACATAATGTATTCCACATCTGCAATCTGAAGAAGTGTTTCGCTGATGAATCACTGGTTATACCACATACAGATGTGCATATAGATGAGAGCTTAAAATTTGTGGAAAAACCATTGTCGATTGAAGATCGACAGGTTAAGAAGCTTCGAAGGAAGCATGTGCCTATTGTAAAGGTGAAATGGGATGCCCGTAGAGGTCCCAAATTTACGTGGGAGGTTGAGTCCACCATTAAAGAAAAATACCCTTATTTATTTCAGTAAATCTAGAGGTCGAGATTTCTTTTAAGGGGGTGAGGATGTAACACCTCGAAAATTCACGTCCTATAATGTGTTGACACGTGTCATATGTTTGAACGTGTGAAAGAATGTTATAGAAGGATTAAAGTTGACAATCATGGAAAGTATGTGAATATACGAGTTTTAAATGCCAACAGTGAATAAATATATTGTACATTAACCCTACATGATGCTCATACCTTCAAACGAATAAATCATGGATCATACGAAGCTAAATATGAAAGAAAGTGAGAGATTACAAACTACAGTGGTTAAATGTGTCAACATGTTTAAGTTATACCTCTGAGTGACCTTTTGACAAACCCAAAGCTTTGTAACGGTTAATTATGCTCACTAGAATGCACGATATAAATTTCATAAAGTTTCGTTATCGTATGAGAAAGTTATGATCAAAATCGTATACAGGGGGTTAAAGCGTCAACGTTGAAGTTTATGACTTTTCGGGTAACAATAAAGTTAACCGAGGACTAAACAAAGTGGGTAAATGTCTTAAAGCCCTTATAAGTCAATTTAGAGGGCTCATTGTGCAAAACAAGACGTGAAAGCGACCTTTAGAAGGACCAGGGACCAAAACTGCAAATAATGGAAAATTGGTTTGTCAGATCATCACATGCTCGCGTAGCGCGAGCACTAACACCTTATGCCGTCGCGCTACGCGACGGCCTTACCTGATCAGAATTCTGATTTTGTTGGGATTCTTGTCTGCTATAGCCTTGTAACCGCCTTTAACTCGATTTTCCTCATCTTGCTTGACCCCTAAACAACCCCTAGACACTTAGGGACATCTGGAAGTGATCCAAGGCCATGGTTAGACTTGTGTGTCAATGATCCATGAGTTCTTGAGCACTATATAAAGGGCCAAGGTTGCAACCAATTCTTCACACCTTCCTTCAGCATTCCTGATCATTTCTGGAGCTCCAAAGCAGGCTCAAGTGATCACTAATCAAGCAAAGGACTCTAGTAAGTGTGCTTAACCTTTCTTAGTTAAGTTTTTGCTTAGTTTTAGCTTAAAAGTCAAACCGTCGTAATTAACGGTTGACTTAGCGATTAATCACTAATGGTCCAGTGATTAGTCGAATTGAAAGTAGTTATAAGTTGTTAATTATGTGGGTAATAAACCCTTAAAAGGGTTCCCCCTGATTCCCACTCTAACTAGGTCAAATGTCGGGTCAAACTTGTTATTAAAAAGTCAACAGAATGTTTATTTTCTAATTTATGCATAATTAGCAATGTAGAACACATACAACCTGTTTGATCATTAATATAACTTGGTAATTAGTGTAAGAAGATGTCTAAACATGTTCAACCCGACAATTTACTGTTTAGACCCGGTTCGGAACCGAAAGTCGCAAAGCTTTGACTTTTGCTTTGAGTTCAGTTCTGACCCGTTTTGGTATGTTTTAGAAATACCTTAGAGCTTTAATTGGACTAGGATACATGCTAGTATAACCCTCTGTGATTATACACCTTGGTTCATTAGTTATCCAATTAATATGTATGATTCCGTTAATTGCTCATATGTTGACCATTATGCCCTTTTCACCTTAAAACGTGATTTTTGAAAATGTAAAAGAGTAGAAACCTTAGTTACTAATATATAAACTTGCACCCAAAATTTGACATTAGTTTGAGGTGTAGATTGAGAGTTATGCTCATTAGCGTAATTAGAAAGCTTCTTTAGCGATTAAACGGCGTAATTAGCGTATAGCCTACTTAAGCCTATTTTTTGATATCAAACTTATTACCCACTGACGTAATATATTATTTTGGGATTTTTGAAGATTTTTAATTAATTTTAGGCTGAGCATAACTTATAGTCATAGGCTTAATCCGGTAATTGTCGGTTTTGCCCTAACGGGCTATAAAATAAGTTTTACATATCTAATTGACTCCAAACCTTTTGCTACTGAATACATATGATAAATAAATTATTTTAAGCCTTCTGGAATAATAAAAATATCAACTTTATGTATAGAACCCGAAAATGGCTTCTAATCGCCCTTTTAAGCGTTTTTAACGCATAGTATGTACTAAGACTATTTTAAACATACAAGGGTTGATACCTACTGATATTTTAGGTAAATTATAATATTTTAACAGTAAGCAAAAGTTGTTAAACTCAGACTTCAGTTTTGAGCTTTTCGGCTTATGTGAAATTACCAAAATGCCCCTACGGTGCATAGTTTGGTTATAATTGATAAAATTTCACATATATACTTTACCCTACTGTTATAACTTATCAAATTAAGTATTTTTTCTGATTATATCAGACCTGTAACTCAGGTTAATACTTAAACTCTTTTATAACCATTTAAATGACCAAACTACCCCTACGGGGCATAGTTTGTGTCTAAATTCGTTTCGGGCATAATAAAAGATATCTTACTGATGTCACAACATATTTGAAGCATATTAACTTAGGAAACCTGTATATGGCTCTTACGTTCACCGGTTACGCTTATTATGCGTTCGGTTCGGTTTATGTAACTAGTTTGCATAAATTAGCCGAAACAGGTCAAAACTTATCGGTTTTATCTCAAAATCCAGATTTGTATGAAATACCCATATTAAGCAAGTCTTCAAACTTGTCGGGTCTAAATCACATTCTATCCGGTCTTCGCTTAATCGTGCGTACGAACCGTATCTTTGAAACTAACCGGTCTTTAAAGACCCGTTAGGATTCTAATAGGTTATTATAAACCTTCGTTCCAGATTAGGAGGACCAGTAAAAGCTACTTGCATTTGCTTATTGTGATTATTACTTTGCTCAGGTAAATACTTTTAACTTATTTTCCCTATACGGGCTTGGGTTAGGGTATATAAAATACCGCTTGGTCGGGCATTAAATCTTCCATCGTTTGGTGGTTAATTGAATAATTTGATCGGCCCGTTTAAATCGTTTTGTTTACTTAAAGCCTTTGGGGGGTTAATGACCATGTCCCGGATATCCTTGGCATCATTTTACAAAATGGCCATGACCTAAGCGCGGAGTGTAGGCGTACACTCGTCAGTGCATAAATAGTTGATGTGGTGTGTCTATTGATCTTTAACCCGGCACGATCCGGGCTACTGAACGCATAAGGAACATGTAATTCTTTTACAAGATTATATATTTAAATGATTATCGCAAGTTATAAAATGTTTATGCCACGTGCATCCAAATCAATTTTTAATCATTTTCTAAAATGAGTCGGTTAATTGTATTTACCAGTGTAAACTGACGTATTTTCCCAAAAAGATTAAATGCAGGTACTAAGCGTAATAGGCTGGGATTTCTCCTTAGCATCAATAGAAGTCTCGCAAGCATAAGATGCCTAAAGTCTGTTGAACTATTACTTATTTTGATCCTTCTGTGGACAAACTTTCAACTGTTGTGATACACGATATTACAATATTTTTATTTGGTTGAAATATATCTTTTCATTTGCTTCCGTTGTGCATATTAAATATTGTGTTGTTTGACTATTATGTTGCCAACCACGTCACGATACTCCCCACCGGGCCCACCGGTGACACGTGGAATTCGGGGTGTGACACAGACCTTTCTCCATCAATTAGGAATCTGATGCCGTAACTAAACACATTCCTTAAATTGTAGCCATTTGTTGAGTGTTTCTCTTTTGGTGTCTAATCCGTATATATATCACCATTGCCCTTGATTTTCTTGACTGTATATCTCTTAAATATCAACATATACACGTGTGATTTAGTTTTCGAAGATTTTTCAATGCCGAGAACCTCGATCAAAGAGTAAAAAAGGCGTAAGGTTCACAATGGTGTAAAATTAAAATGGGATATACCGGGCTAGGATTCGAGTTACAGGAACAAGGGCCAAACCAACCACCCAAGAATGGAATCGTCGAGCGAAAACACTTGACAACCTCCTAGAAGCAGCTTTTCTTACCACCAGACCTTTCTCCATCAATTAGGAATCTGTTGCCGTCACTAAACACATTCCTTAAATTCTAGCCATTTGTTGAGTGTTTTTTTTTTGGTGTCTAATCCGCATATATATCACCATTGCCCTTGATTTTCTTGACTGTATATCTCATAAATTTCAACATATACACGTGTTATTTAGTTTACGAAGATTTTTCAATGCCGAGAACCTCGATCAGAGAGTAAAAAAGGCGTAAGGTTCACACGGGTGTAAAATTAAAATGGGATATACCGGGCTAGGATTCGAGTTACAGGAACAAGGGCCAAACCAACCACCCAAGAATGGAATCGTCGAGCGAAAACACTTGACAACCTCCAAGAAGCAGCTTTTCTTGCCACCAGACCTTTCTCCATTAATTAGGAATCTGATGCAGTCACTAAACACATTCCTTAAATTGTAGCCATTTGTTAAGTGTTTTTGTTTTGGTGTCTAATCCGCATATATATCACCATTGCCCTTGATTTTCTTGACCGTATATCTCTTAAATACATATACACGTGTGATTTAGTTTACAAAGATTTTTCAATGCTGAAAACCTCGATCAGAGAGTAAAAAAGGCGTAAGGTTCACAATGGTGTAAGATTAAAATGGGATATACCGGGCTAGGATTCGAGTTACAGGAACAAAGGCCAAACCAACCACCCAAGAACGGAATCGTCGAGCGAAAACACTTGACAACCTCCTAGAAGCAGCTTTTCTTGCCACCAGACCTTTCTCCTTCAATTAGGAATCTGATGCCGTCACTAAACACATTCCTTAAATTGTAGCCATTTGTTGAGTGTTTCTCTTTTGGTGTCTAATCCGCATATATATCACCTTTGCCCTTGATTTCCTTGACTGCATATCTCTTAAATGTCAACATATACACGTGTGATTTAGCTTACGAAGATTTTTCAATGCAGATAACCTAGATCAGAGAGTAAAAAAGGCGTAAGGTTCACAATGGTGTAAAATTAAAATGGGATATACCTGGCTAGGATTCGAGTTACAGGAACAAGGGCCAAACTAACCACCCAAGAATGGAATCGTCGAGCGAAAACACTTAACAACCTCCTAGAAGCAGCTTTTCTTGCCACCAGATATTTCTCCATCAATTAGGAATCTGATGCCGTCACTAAACACATTCCTTTAATTGTAGCCATTTGTTGGTGATTTTTTTTTTGGTGTCTAATCCGCATATATATCACCACTGTCCTTGATTTTCTTGATTGTATATCTCTTAAATATCAACATATACACGTGTGATTTACTTTACGAAGATTTTTCAATGCCGAGAACCTTGATCAGAGAGTAAAAAATGCGTAAGGTTCACAATGGTGTAAGATTAAAATGGGATATACCGGGCTAGGATTCGAGTTACAGGAACAAGGGCCAAACCAACCACCCAAGAATTGAATCGTCGAGCGAAAAGACTTGACAACCTCCTAGAAGCACCTTTCTTGCCACCAGACCTTTCTCCATCAATTAGGAATCTGATGCCGTCTCTAAACACAATCCTTAAATTGTAGCCATTTGTTGAGTGTTTCTCTTTTGGTGTCTAATCCGCATATATATCACCTTTGCCCTTGATTTCCTTGACTGCATATGTCTTAAATGTCAACATATACACGTGTGATTTAGCTTACGAAGATTTTTCAATGCAGATAACCTCGATCAGAGAGTAAAAAAGGCGTAAGGTTCACAATGGTGTAAAATTAAAATGGGATATACCTGGCTAGGATTCGAGTTACAGGAACAAGGGCCAAACTAACCACCCAAGAATGGAATCGTCGAGCGAAAACACTTAACAACCTCCTAGAAGCAGCTTTTCTTGCCACCAGATATTTCTCCATCAATTAGGAATCTGATGCCGTCACTAAACACATTCCTTAAATTGTAGCCATTTGTTGGTGATTTTTTTTGGTGTCTAATCCGCATATATATCACCACTGTCCTTGATTTTCTTGATTGTATATCTCTTAAATATCAACATATACACGTGTGATTTAGTTTACGAAGATTTTTCAATGCCGAGAACCTTGATCAGAGAGTAAAAAATGCGTAAGGTTCACAATGGTGTAAGATTAAAATGGGATATACCGGGCTAGGATTCGAGTTACAGGAACAAGGGCCAAACCAACCACCCAAGATTGGAATCGTCGAGCGAAAAGACTTGACAACCTCATAGAAGCACCTTTCTTGCCACCAGACCTTTCTTCATCAATTAGGAATCTGATGCCGTCTCTAAACACAATCCTTAAATTGTAGCCATTTGTTGAGTGTTTTTTTTTTTTGGTGTCTAATCTGCATATATATCACCATTGCCCTTGATTTTCTTGACTGTATACCTCTTAAATATCAACATATACACGTGTGATTTAGTTTACGAAGATTTTTTAATGCCGAGAAACTCAATCAGAGAGTAAAAAAGGCGTAAGGTTCACAATGGTGTAAAATTAAAATGTGATTTACCGGGCTAGGATTCGAGTTACAGGAACAAGGGCCAAACCAACCACCCAAAAATGGAATCGTCGAGCGAAAACACTTAACAACCTCGTAGAAGCAGCTTTTCTTGCCATCAGACATTTCTCCATCAATTTGGAATCTGATGCCGTCACTAAACACATTCCTTAAATTGTAGCCAATTGTTGAGTGTTTTTTTTGGTGTCTAATCCGCATATATATCACCATTGCCCTTGATTTTATTGACTGTATATCTCCTAAATATCAACGTATACACGTGTGATTTAGTTTATGAAGATATTTCAATCCCGAGAACCTCGATCAGAGAGTAAAAAAGGCGTAAGTTTCACAATGGTGTAAAATTATAATGGGATATACCGGGCAAGGATTCGAGTTACGGGAACAAGGGCCAAACCAACCACCCAAGAATGGAATCGTCAAGCGAAAACACTTCACAACCTCCTAGAAGCAGCTTTTCTTGCCACCAGACCTTTCTCCATCAATTAGGAATCTGATGCCGTCACTAAACACATTCCTTAAATTGTAGCCATTTGTTGAGTGATTTTTTTTGGAGTCTAATCCGCATATATATCACCATTGCCCTTGATCTTCTTTACTGTATATCTCTTAAATATCAACTTATACACGTGTGATTTAGTTTACGAAGATTTTTCCATGCCGAGAACCTTGATCAGAGAGTAAAAAAGGCGTAAGGTTCACAATTTTGTAAAATTAAAATGGGATATACCGGCTTGGATTCGAGTTACAGGAACAAGGGCCAAACCAACCACCCAAGAATGGAATCGTCGAGCGAAAACACTTGACAGCCTCCTAGAAGCAGCTTTTCTTGCCACCAGACCTTTCACCACCAATTAGGAATCCGATGCCATCACTAAACACATTCCTTAATTTGTAGCCATTTGTTGAGTGTTTTTTTTTGGTGTCTAATCCGCATACATATCACCATTGCCCTTGATCTTCTTGACTGTATATCTCTTAAATATCAACATATTCACGTGTGATTTAGTTTACGAAGATTTTTCAATGCCGAGAACCTCGATCAGAGAGTAAAAAAGGTGTAAGGTTCACAATGGTGTAAAATTAAAATGTGATATACCGGGCTAGGATTCGAGTTACAGGAACAAGGGCCAAACCAACCACCCAAGAATGGAATCGTTGAGCGAAAACACTTGACAACCTCCTAGAAGCAGCTTTTCTTGCCACCAGACCTTTCTCCATCAATTAGGAATTTGATGCCGTCACTAAACACATTCCTTAAATTGTAGCCATTTGTTGAGTGTTTTTTTTGGGTGTCTAATCCGCATATATATCACCATTGCCCTTGATCTTCTTGACTGTATATCTCTTAAATATCAACATATACACGTGTGATTTAGTTTACGAAGATTTTTCAATGCCGAGAACCTCGATCAGAGAGTAAAAAAGGCGTAAGGTTCACAATGGTGTAAAATTAAAATGGGATATACCGGACTACGATTCGAGTTACAGGAACAAGGGCCAAACCAACCACCCAAGAATGGAATCGTCGAGCGAAAACACTTGACAACCACCTAGAAGCATCTTTTCTTGCCACCAGACGTTTCTCCATCAATTAGGAATCTGATGCCATCACTAAACACATTCCTTAAATTGTAGCCATTTGTTGAGTGTTTTTTTTGGGTGTCTAATCCGCATATATATCACCATTGCCCTTGATCTTCTTTACTGTATATCTCTTAAATATCAACATATACACGTGTGATTTAGTTTACGAAGATATTTTAAATGCCGAGAACCTCGATCAGAGAGTAAAAAAGGCGTAAGGTTCACAATGGTGTAAAATTAAAATGTGATATACCGGGCTAGGATTCGAGTTACAGGAACAATGGCCAAACCAACCACCCAAGAATGGAATTGTCGAGCGAAAACACTTGACAACCTCCTAGAAGCAGCTTTTCTTGCCATCAGACCTTTCTCCATCAATTAGGAATCTGATGCCGTCACTAAACACATTCCTTAAATTGTAGCCATTTGTTGAGTGATTTTTTTTGGTGTCTAATCCTCATATATATCACCATTTCCCTTGATTTTCTTGACTGTATATCTCTTAAATATCAACATATACATGTGTGATATTTTTAACGAAGATTTTTCAATGCCGAGAACCTTGATCAGAGAGTAAAAAATGCGAAAGGTTCACAATGGTGTAAGATTAAAATGGGATATACCGGGCTAGGATTCGAGTTACTTGAACAAGGGCCAAACCAACCACCCAAGAATGGAATCGTCCAACGAAAACACTTAACAACCTCCTAGAAGAAGCTTTTCTTGCCACCAGACCTTTCTCCAGCAATTAGGAATCTGATGCCGTCACTAAACACATTCCTTAAATTGTAGCCATTTGTTGAGTGTTTTTTTTTGGGTGTCTAATCCGCATATATATCACCATTCCCCTTGATCTTCTTGACTGTGTATCTCTTAAATATCAACATATACACGTGTGATTTAGTTTACGAAGATTTTTCAATGCCGAGAACCTCGATCAGAGAGTAAAAAAGGCGTAAGGTTCACAATGGTCTAAAATTAAAACGGGATATACCGGGCTAGGATTCGAGTTACAGGAACAAGGGCTAAACCAACCACCCAAGAATGGAATCGTCGAGCGAAAACACTTGACAACCTCCTAGAAGCAGCTTTTCTTGCCACCAGACCTTTCTCTATCAATTAGGAATCTGATGCCGTCGTCACTAAACACATTCCTTAAATTGTAGCCATTTGTTTAGTGTTTATTTTTTTGGTGTCTAATCCGCATATATATCACCATTTCCCTTGATTTTCTTGATTATATATCTCTTAAATGTCAACATATACACGTGTGATTTAGTTTACGAAGATTTTTCAATGCCGAGAACCTCTATGAGAGAGTAAGAAAGGCGTAAGGTTCACAATGGTGTAAAATTAAAATGGGATATACCGGGCTAGGATTCGAGTTACAGGAACAAGGGCCAAACCAACCACCCAAGAATGGAATCGTCGAGCGAACACACTTAACAACCTCCTAGAAGCAGCTTTCTTACCACCATATCTTTCTCCATCAATTAGGAATCTGATGCCATCACTAAACACATTCCTTATATTGTAGCCATTTGTTGAGGGTTTTTTTTGGTGTCTAATCCGCATATATATCACCGTTACCCTTGATTTTCTTGACTGTATATCTCTAAAATGTCAACATATACACGTGTGATTTAGTTTATGAATGTTTTTCAATGCCAAGAACCTCGATCAGAGAGTAAAAAAGGCGTAAGGTTCACAATGGTGTAAAATTAAAGTGGGATATACCGGGCTAGGATTCGAGTTACAGGAACAAGAGCCAAACCAAACACCCAAGAATGGAATCGTGGAGCGAAAACACTTGACAACCTCCTATAAGCAGCTGTTCTTACCACCAGACCTTTCTCCATCAATTAGGAATCTGATGCCGTCACTAAACACATTCCTTAAATTGTAGCAATTTGATGAGTGATTTTTTTTGGTGTCTAATCCGCATATATATCACCATTGCCCTTGATTTTCTTGACTGTATATCTCTTAAATGTCAACATATACACGTGTGATTTAGTTTACGAAGATTTTTCAATGCCGAGAACCTCGATCAGAGAGTAAAAAAGGCGTAAGGTTCACAATGGTGTAAAATTAAAATTAGATATACCGGGCTAGGATTCAAGTTACAGGAACAAGGGCCAAACCAACTACCCAAGAATGGAATCGTCGAGCGAAAACACTTGACAACCTCCTAGAAGCAGCTTTTCTTGCCACCAGACCTTTCTCCATCAATTAGGAATCTGATGCCGTCACTAAACACATTCCTTAAATTGTAGCCATTTGTTGAGTGTTTTTTTTTTGTCTAATCCGCATATATATCACCATTGCCTTTGATTTTCTTGACTGTATATCTCTTAAATGTCAACATATACACGTGTTATTTAGTTTACAAAGTTTTTTCAATGCCGAGAACCTCGATCTGAGAGTAAAAAAGTCGTAAGGTTGACAATGGTGTCAAATTAAAATGGGATATACCGGGCAAGGAATCAAGTTACAGGAACAAGGGCCAAACCAACCACCCAAGAATGGAATCGTCGAACGAAAACACTTGACAACCTCCTAGAAGCAGCTTTTCTTATCCCCAGACCTTTCTCCATCAATTAGTAATCTGATGTGTCACTAAACACATTCCTGAAATTGTAGCCATTTGTTGAGTGTTTTTTTGGGTGTCTAATCCGCATATATATCACCATTGCCTTTGATCTTCTTGACTGCATATCTCTTAAATATCAAGATATACACGTGTGATTTAGTTTACGAAGATTTTTCAATGCCGAGAACCTCGATCAGAGAATAAAAAAGGCGTAAGGTTCACAATGGTGTAAAATTAAAATGGGATATACCGGGCTTGGATTCGAGTTACAGGAACAAGGGCCAAACCAACCACCCAAGAATGGAATCGTCGAGCGAAAACACTTGACAACCTCCTAGAAGCAGCTTTTCTTGCCACCAGACCTTTCTCCATCAATTAGGAATTTGATGCCGTCACTAAACACATTCCATAAATTGTAGCCATTTGTTGAGGGTTTTTTTTGGGTGTCTAATCCGCATATATATCACCATTGCCCTTGATCTTCTTGGCTGTATATCTCTTAAATATCAACATATACACGTGTGATTTAGTTTTACGAAGATTTTTCAATGCCGAGAACCTCGATCAGAGAGTAAAAAAGGCGTAAGGTTGACAATGGTGTAAAATTAAAATGGGATATACCGGGCAAGGATTCGAGTTACAGGAAAAAGGGCCAAACCAACCACCCAAGAATGGAATCGTCGAGCGAAAACACTTGACAACCTCCTACAAGCAGCGTTTCTTATCCCCAGACCTTTCTCCATCAATTAGTAATATGATGCCGTCACTAAACACATTCCTTAAATTGTAGCCATTTGTTGAGTGTTTTTTTGGGTGTCTAATCCGCATATATATCACCATTGCCCTTGATCTTCTTGACTGTATATCTCTTAAATATCAACATATACACGTGTGATTTAGTTTACGAAGATTTTACAATGCCGAGAACCTCGATCAGAGAGTAAAAAAGGCGTAAGGTTCACAATGGTGTAAAATTAAAATGGGATATACCGGGCTAGGATTCGAGTTACAGGAACAAGGGCCAAACCAACCACCCAAGAATGGAATCGTCGAGCGAAAACACTTGACAACCTCCTAGAAGCAGCTTTTCTTGCCACCAGACCTTTCTCCATCAATTAGGAATCTGATGCCGTCACTAAACACATTCCTTAAATTGTAGCCATTTGTTGAGTGTTTTTTTTGGGTGTCTAATCCGCATATATATCACCATTGCCCATGATCTTCTTGACTGTATATCTCTTAAATATCAACATATACACGTGTGATTTAGTTTACGAAGATTTTTCAATGTCGAGAACCTCGATCAGAGAGTAAAAAAGGCGTAAGGTTCACAATGGTGTAAAATTAAAATGTGATATACCGGGCTAGGATACGAGTTACAGGAACAAGGGCCAAACCAACCACCCAAGAATGGAATTGTCGAGCGAAAACACTTGACAACCTCCTAGAAGCAGCTTTTCTTTCCACCAGACCTTTCTCCATCAATTAGGAATCTGATGCCGTCACTGAACACATTCCTTAAAATGTAGCCATTTGTTGAGTGATTTTTTTTGGTGTCTAATCCGCATATATATCACCATTGCCCTTGATTTTCTTGACTGTATATCTCTTAAATATCAACATATACACGTGTGATTTAGTTTACGAAGATTTTTCAATGCCGAGAACCTTGATCAGAGAGTAAAAAATGCGTAAGGATCACAATGGTGTAAGATTAAAATGGGATATACCAAGCTAGGATTCGAGTTACAGGAACAAGGGCCAAACCAACCACCCAAGAATGGAATCGTCGAGCGAAAACACTTAACAACCTCCTTGAATCAGCTTTTCTTGCCACCAGACCTTTCTCCAGCAATTAGGAATCTGATGCCGTCACTAAACACATTTCTTAAATTGTAGCCATTTGTTGAGTGTTTTTTTTGGGTGTCTAATCTGCATATATATCACCATTGCCCTTGATCTTCTTAACTGTATATCTCTTAAATATCAACATATACACGTGTGATTTAGTTTACGAAGATTTTTCAATGCCGAGAACCTCGATCAGAGAGTAAAAAAGGCGTAAGGTTCACAATGGTGTAAAATTAAAATGGGATATACCGGGATATGATTCGAGTTACAGGAACAAGAACCAAACCAACCACCCAAGAATGGAATCGTCGAGCGAAAACACTTGACAACCTCCTAGAAGCAGATTTTCTTGCCACCAGACCTTTCTCCATCAATTAGGAATCTGATGCCGTCACTTAACACATTACTTAAATTGTAGCCATTTGTTGAGTGTTTTTTTGGGTGTCTAATCCGCATATATATCACCATTGCCCTTGATCTTCTTGACTGTATATCTCTTAAATGTCAACATATACACGTGTGATTTAGTTTACGAAGATTTTTCAATGTCGAGAACCTCGATCAGAGAGTAAAAAGGGCGTAAGGTTCACAATGGTGTAAAATTAAAATGGGATATACCGGGCTAGGATTTGAGTTACAGGAACAAGGGCCAAACCAACCACCCAAGAATGGAATTGTCGAGCGAAAACACTTGACAACCACCTAGAAGCAGCTTTTCTTGCCACCAGACCTTTCTCCATCAATTAGGAATCTGATGCCGTCACTAAACACATTCCTTAAATTGTAGCCATTTGTTTAGTGTTTATTTTTTTGGTGTCTAATCCGCATATATATCACCATTTCCATTGATTTTCTTGATTGTATATCAATTAAATGTCAACATATACACGTGTCATTTAGTTTACGAAGATTTTTCAATGCCGAGAACCACTATCAGAGAGTAAAAAAGGCGTAAGGTTCACAATGGTGTAAAATTAAATTGGGATATACCGGGCTAGGATTCGAGTTACAGGAACAAGGGCCAAACCAACTACCCAAGAATGGAATCGTCGAGCAAAAACACTTGACAACCTCCTAGAAGCAGTTTTTCTTGCCACCAGACCTTTCTCCATCAATTAGGAATCTGATGCCGTCACTAAACACATTCCTTAAATTGTAGCCATTTGTTGAGTGTTTTTTTTTGTGTCTAATCCGCATATATATCACCATTGCCCTTGATTTTCTTGACTGTATATCTCTTAAATATCAACATATACACGTGTGATTTAGTTTACGAAGATTTTTCAATGCCGAGAACCTTGATCAGAGAGTAAAAAATGCGTAAGGATCACAATGGTGTAAGATTAAAATGGGATATACCGAGCTAGGATTCGAGTTACAGGAACAAGGGCCAAACCAACCACCCAAGAATGGAATCGTCGAGCGAAAACACTTAACAACCTCCTAGAATCAGCTTTTCTTGCCACCAGACCTTTCTCCAGCAATTAGGAATCTGATGCCGTCACTAAACACATTTCTTAAATTGTAGCCATTTGTTGAGTGTTTTTTTGGGTGTCTAATCCGCATATATATCACCATTGCCCTTGATCTTCTTAACTGTATATCTCTTAAATATCAACATATACACGTGTGATTTAGTTTACGAAGATTTTTCAATGCCGAGAACCTCGATCAGAGAGTAAAAAAGGCGTAAGGTTCACATTGGTGTAAAATTAAAATGGGATATACCAGGCTAGGATTCGAGTTACAGGAACAAGGGCCAAACCAACCACACAAGAATGGAATCGTCGAGCGAAAACACTTGACAACCTTCTAGAAGCAGATTTTCTTGCCACCAGACCTTTCTCCATCAATTAGGAATCTGATGCCGGCACTAAACACATTACTTAAATTGTAGCCATTTGTTGAGTGTTTTTTTGGGTGTCTAATCCGCATATATATCACCATTGCCCTTGATCTTCTTGACTGTATATCTCTTAAATCTCAACATATACACGTGTGATTTAGTTTACGAATATTTTTCAATGCCGAGAACCTCGATCAGAGAGTAAAAAGGGCGTAAGGTTCACAATGGTGTAAAATTAAAATGGGATATACCGGGCTAGGATTTGAGTTACAGGAACAAGGGCCAAACCAACCACCCAAGAATGGAATTGTCGAGCGAAAACACTTGACAACCACCTAGAAGCAGCTTTTCTTGCCACCAGACCTTTCTCCATCAATTAGGAATCTGATGCCGTCACTAAACAAATTCTTTAAATTGTAGCCATTTGTTTAGTGTTTATTTTTTTGGTGTCTAATCCGCATATATATCACCATTTCCGTTGATTTTCTTGATTGTATATCTCTTAAATGTCAACATATACACGTGTCATTTAGTTTACGAAGATTTTTCAATGCCGAGAACCTCTATCAGAGAGTAAAAAAGGCGTAAGGTTCACAATGGTGTAAAATTAAATTGGGATATACCGGGCTAGGATTCGAGTTACAGGAACAAGGGCCAAACCAATCACCCAAGAATGGAATCGTCGAGCGAAAACACCTGACAACCAACCACCCAAGAATGGAATAGTCGAGCGAAAACACTTGACAACCTCCTAGAAGCAGCTTTTCTTGCCACCAGACCTTTCTCCATCAATTAGGAATCTGATGCCGTCACTAAACACATTCCTTAAATTGTAGCCATTTGATGAGTGATTTTTTTTGGTGTCTAATCCAGATATATATCACCATTGCCCTTGATTTTCTTGACTGTATATCTCTTAAATGTTAATATATACACGTGTGATTTAGTTTACGAAGATTTTTCAATGCCGAGAACCTCGATCAGAGAGTAAAAAAGGCGTAAGGTTCACAATGGTGTAAAATTAAAATTGGATATACCGGGCTAGGATTCGAGTTACCGGAACAAGGGCCAAACCAACTACCCAAGAATGGAATCGTCGAGCGAAAACACTTGACAACCTCCTAGAAGCAGCTTTTCTTGCCACCAGACCTTTCTCCATCAATTAGGAATCTGATGCCGTCACTAAACACATTCCTTAAATTGTAGCCATTTGTTGAGTGTTTTTTTTTGTGTCTAATCCGCATATATATCACCATTGCCTTTGATTTTCTTGACTGTATATATCTTAAATGTCAACATATACACATGTGATTTAGTTTACGAGGATTTTTCAATGCCGAGAAACTCGATCAGAGAGTAAAAAAGGCGTAAGGTTCACAATGGTGTAAAATTAAAATGGGATATACCGGGCAAGGATTCGAGTTACAGGAACAAGGGCCAAACCAACCACCCAAGAATGGAATCGTCGAGCGAAAACACTTGACAACCTCCTAGAAGCAGCTTTTCTTATCCCCAGATCTTTCTCCATCATTTAGGAATCTGATGCCATCACTAAACACATTCCTTAAATTGTAGCCATTTGTTGAGGGTTTTTTTTGGTGTCTAATCCGCATATATATCACCGTTACCCTTGATTTTCTTGACTGTATATCTCTAAAATGTCAACATATACATGTGTGATTTAGTTTACGAATGTTTTTCAATGTCAAGAACCTCGATCAGAGAGTAAAAAAGGCGTAAGGTTCACAATGGTGTAAAATTAAAGTGGGATAAGGATTCGAGTTACAGGAACAAGAGCCAAACCAACCACCCAAGAATGGAATCGTCGAGCGAAAACACTTGACAACCTCCTATAAGCAGCTGTTCTTACCACCAGACCTTTCTCCATCAATTAGGAATCTGATGCCGTCACTAAACACATTCCTTAAATTGTAGTTGAGTGTTTTATTTTTGGAGTCTAATCCGCATATATATCACCATTGCCCTTGATTTTCTTGACTGCATATCTCTTAAATGTCAACATATACACGTGTGATTTAGTTTACGTAGATTTTTCAATGCCGAGAACCTCGATCAGAGAGGAAAAAGGGCGTAAGGTTCACAATGGTCTAAAATTAAAATGGGATATACCGGGCTAGGATTTGAGTTACAGGAACAAGGGCCAAACCAACCACCCAAGAATGGAATTGTCGAGCGAAAACACTTGACAACCACCTAGAAGCAGCTTTTCTTGCCACCAGACCTTTCTCCATCAATTAGGAAACTGATGTCGTCACTAAACAAATTCCTTAAATTGTAGCCATTTGTTTAGTGTTTATTTTTTTGGTGTCTAATCCGCATATATATCACCATTTCCGTTGATTTTCTTGATTGTATATCTCTTAAATGTCAACATATACACGTGTCATTTAGTTTACCAAGATTTTTCAATGCCGAGAACCTCTATCAGAGAGTAAAAATGGTGTAAGGTTCACAATGGTGTAAAATTAAATTGGGATATACCGGGCTAGGATTCGAGTTACAGGAACAAGGGCCAAACCAACCACCCAAGAATGGAATCGTCGAGTGAAAACACCTGACAACCAACCACCAAAGAATGGAATCGTCGAGCGAAAACACTTGACAACCTCCTAGAAGCAGATTTTCTTGCCACCAGACCTTTCTCCATCAATTAGGAATCTGATGCCGTCACTAAACACATTCCTTAAATTGTAGCCATTTGATGAGTGATTTTTTTTTGGTGTCTAATCCGGATATATATCACCATTGCCCTTGATTTTCTTGACTGTATATCTCTTGAATGTCAATATATACACGTGTGATTTAGTTTACGAAGATTTTTCAATGCCGAGAACCTCGATCAGAGAGTAAAAAAGGCGTAAGGTTCACAATGGTGTAAAATTAAAATTGGATATACCGGTCTAGGATTCGAGTTACAGGAACAAGGGCCAAACCAACTACCCAAGAATGGAATCGTCGAGTTAAAACACTTGACAACCTCCTAGAAGCAGCTTTTCTTGCCACCAGACCTTTCTCCATCAATTAGGAATCTGATGCCGTCACTAAACACATTCCTTAAATTGTAGCCATTTGTTGAGTGTTTTTTTGTGTCTAATCCGCATATATATCACCATTGCCTTTGATTTTCTTGACTGTATATATCTTAAATGTCAAAATATACACATGTGATTTAGTTTACGAGGATTTTTCAATGCCGAGAAACTCGATCAGAGAGTAAAACAGGCGTAAGGTTCACAATGGTGTAAAATTAAAATGGGATATACCAGGCAAGGATTCGAGTTACAGGAACAAGGGCCAAGCCAACCACCCAAGAATGGAATCGTCGAGCGAAAACACTTGACAACCTCCTAGAAGCAGCTTTTCTTATCCCCAGACCTTTCTCCATCATTTAGGAATCTGATGCCATCACTAAACACATTCCTTAAATTGTAGCCATTTGTTGAGGGTTTTTTTTTGGTGTCTAATCCGCATATATATCACCGTTACCCATGATTTTCTTGACTGTATATCTCTAAAATGTCAACATATACACGTGTGATTTAGTTTACGAATGTTTTTCAATGCCAAGAACCTCGATCAGAGAGTAAAAAAGGCATAAGGTTCACAATGGTGTAAAATTAAAGTGGGATAAGGATTCGAGTTACAGGAACAAGAGCCAAACCAACCACCCAAGAATTGAATCGTCGAGCGAAAACACTTGACAACCTCCTATAAGCAGCTGTTCTTACCACCATACCTTTCTCCATCAATTAGGAATCTGATGCCGTCACTAAACACATTCCTTAAATTGTTGTTGAGTGTTTTATTTTTGGAGTCTAATCCGCATATGTATCACCATTGCCCTTGATTTTCTTGACTGTATATCTCTTAAATGTCAACATATACACGTGTGATTTAGTTTACGAAGATTTTTCAATGCCGAGAACCTCGATCAGAGAGTAAAAAAGGCGTAAGGTTCACAATGGTGTAAAATTAAAATTGGATATACCGGGCTAGGATTCGAGTTACAGGAACAAGGGCCAAACCAACTACCCAAGAATGGAATCGTCGAGCGAAAACACTTGACGACCTCCTAGAAGCAGCTTTTCTTGCCACCAGACCTTTCTCCATCAGTTAGGAATCTGATGCCATCACTAAACACATTCCTTAAATTGTAGCCATTTGTTGAGTGTTTTTTTTGTGTCTAATCCGCATATATATCACCATTGCCTTTGATTTTCTTGACTGTATATATCTTAAATGTCATCATATACACATGTGATTTAGTTTACGAGGATTTTTCAATGCCGAGAAACTCGATCAGAGAGTAAAAAAGGCGTAAGGTTCACAATGGTGTAAAATTAAAATGGGATATACCGGGCAAGGATTCGAGTTACAGGAACAAGGGCCAAACCAACCACCCAAGAATAGAATCGTCGAGCGAAAACACTTAACAACCTCCTAGAAGCAGCTTTTCTTATCCCCAGACCTTTCTCCATCATTTAGGAATCTGATGCCATCACTAAACACATTTCTTAAATTGTAGCCATTTGTTGAGGGTTTTTTTTTTGGTGTCTAATCCGCATATATATCACCGTTACCCTTGATTTTCTTGACTGTATATCTCTAAAATGTCAACATATACACGTGTGATTTAGTTTACGTATGTTTTTCAATGCCAAGAACCTCGATCAGAGAGTAAAAAAGGCGTAAGGTTCACAATGGTGTAAAATTAAAGTGGGATATACCGGGCTAGGATTCGAGTTACAGGAACAAGAGCCAAACCAACCACACAAGAATGGAATCGTCGAGCGAAAACACTTGACAACCTCCTATAAGCAGCTGTTCTTACCACCAGACCTTTCTCCATCAATTAGGAATCTGATGCCGTCACTAACCACATTCCTTAAATTGTTGTTGAGTGTTTTATTTTTGGAGTCTAATCCGCATATATATCACCATTGCCCTTTATTTTCTTGACTGTATATCTCTTAAATGTCAACATATACACGTGTGATTTAGTTTACGAAGATTTTTCAATGCCGAGAACCTCGATCAGAGAGTAAAAAAGGCGTAAGGTTCACAATGGTGTAAAATTAAAATTGGATATACCGGGCTAGGATTCGAGTTACAGGAACAAGGGCCAAACCAACCACCCAAGAATGGAATCGTCGAGCGAAAACACTTGACGACCTCCTAGAAGCAGCTTTTCTTGCCACCAGACCTTTCTCCATCAATTAGGAATCTGATGCCGTCACTAAACACATTCCTTAAATTGTAGCCATTTGTTGAGTGTTTTTTTTTGTCTAATCCGCATATATATCACCATTGCCTTTGATTTTCTTGACTGTATATATCTTAAATGACAACATATACACATGTGATTTAGTTTACGAGGATTTTTCAATGCCGAGAAACTCGATCAGAGAGTAAAAAAGGCGTAAGGTTCACAATGGTGTAAAATTAAAATGGGATATACCGGGCTAGTATTCGAGTTACACGTGTATAAATTGTAGCCATTTGTTGAGTGTTTTTTTGTGTCTAATCCGCATATATATCACCATTGCCTTTGATTTTCTTGACTGTATATATCTTAAATGACAACATATACACATGTGATTTAGTTTACGAGGATATACACAGTGACGGCATCAGATTCCTAATTGATGGAGAAAGGTCTGGTGGTAAGAAAAGATGCTTCTAGGAGGTTGTCAAGTGTTTTCGCTCGACGATTCCATTCTTGGGTGGTTGGTTTGGCCCTTATTCCTGTAACTCGAATCCTAACCCGGTATTTCCCATTTTAATCTTACACCATTGTGAACCTTACGCCTTTTTTACTCTCTGATCGAGGTTCTCGGCATTAAAAAATCTTCGTAAACTAAATCACACGTGTATATGTTGATATTTAAGAGATATTCAGTCAATAAAATCAAGGGCAATGGTGATATATATGCGGATTAGACACCAAAAAAAAAAAACACTCAACAAATGGCTACAATTTAAGGAATGTCTTTAGTGACGACATCAGATTCCTAATTGATGGAGAAAGGTCTGGTGGTAAGAAAAGCTGCTTCTAAGAGGTTGTCAAGTGTTTTCGCTCGACGATTCCATTTTGGGTGGTTGGTTTGGCCCTTGTTCCTGTAACTCGAATACTAGCCCGGTATATCCCATTTTAAATTTACACCTTTGTGAACCTTACGCCTTTTTTACTCTCTGATCGAGGTTCTCGGCATTGAAAAATCCTCGTAAACTAATTCACACGTGTATATGTTGACATTTAAGAGATATACAGTCAAGAAAATAAAGGGCAATGGTGATATATATGCGGATTAGACACCAAACAAAAAAAACCCTCAACAAATGGATACAATTTATGGAATGTGTTTAGTGACGGCATCAGATTCCTAATTGACGGAGAAAGGTCTTGTGGCAAGAAAAGCTGCGTCTAGGAGGTTGTCAAGTGTTTTCGCTCGACGATTCCATTCTTGGGTGGTTGGTTTGGCCCTTGTTCCTGTAATTCGAATCCTAGCATGGTATATCAAATTTTAATTTTACACCATTGTGAACCTTACGCCTCTTTTACTCTCTAATTGAGGTTCTCGGCATTGAAAAATCTTCGTAAACTAAATCACACGTGTATATGTTGACATTTAAGAGATATACAGTCAAGAAAATCAAGGGCAATGGTGATATATATGCGGATTAGACACCAAAAAAATACTCAAAAAATGGCTACAATTTAAGGAATGTGTTTAGTGACGGCATCAGATTCCTAATTGATGGCGAATGGTCTGGTGGCAAGAAAAGCTGCTTCTAGGAGGTTGTCAAGTGTTTTCGCTGGACGATTTCATTCTTGGGTGGTTGGTTTGGACCTTGTTCCTGTAACTCGAATCCTAGCCTGGTATATCCCATTTTAATTTTACACCATTGTGAACCTTACGCCTTTTTTACTCTCTCATCGAGGTTCTCGGCATTGAAAAATCTTCGTAAACTAAATCACACGTGTATATGTTGATATTTAAGAGATATACGGTCAAGAAAATCAAGGGAAATGGTGATATATATGCGGATTAGACACCAAAAAAAACACTCAACAAATGGCTACAATTTAAGGAATGTGTTTAGTGACAGCATCAGATTCCTAATTGATGGAGAAAGGTCTGGTGGTAAGAAAAGCTGCTTCTAGGAGGTTGTCAAGTGTTTTCGCTCGACGATTCCATTCTTGGGTGGTTGGTTTGGCCCTTATTCCTGTAACTCGAATCCTATCCCGGTATTTCCCATTTTAATCTTACACCATTGTGAACCTTACGCCTTTTTTACTCTCTGATCGAGGTTCTCGGCATTAAAAAATCTTCGTAAACTAAATCACACGTGTATATGTTGATATTTAAGAGATATTTAGTCAAGAAAATCAAGGGCAATGGTGATATATATGCGGATTAGACACAAAAAAAAACACTCAACAAATGGCTACAATTTAAGGAATGTCTTTAGTGACGGCATCAGATTCCTAATTGATGGAGAAAGGTCTGGTGGTAAGAAAAGCTGCTTCTAAGAGGTTGTCAAGTGTTTTCGCTCGACGATTCCATTTTGGGTGGTTGGTTTGGCCCTTGTTCCTGTAACTCGAATACTAGCCCGGTATATCCCATTTTAATTTTACACCATTGTGAACCTTACGCCTTTTTTACTCTCTGATCGAGGTTCTCGGCATTGAAAAAACTTCGTAAACTAAATCACACGTGTATATGTTGACATTTAAGAGATATACAGTCAAGAAAATAAAGGGCAATGGTGATATATATGCGGATTAGACACAAAAAAAAAACACTCAACAAATGGATACAATTTATGGAATGTGTTTAGTGACGGCATCAGATTCCTAATTGATGGAGAAAGGTCTTGTGGCAAGAAAAGCTGCGTCTAGGAGGTTGTCAAGTGTTTTCGCTCGACGATTCCATTCTTGGGTGGTTGGTTTGGCCCTTGTTCTTGTAATTCGAATCCTAGCCTGGTATATCAAATTTTAATTTTACACCATTGTGAACCTTACGCCTCTTTTACTCTCTAATTGAGGTTCTCGGCATTGAAAAATCTTCGTAAACTAAATCACACGTGTATATGTTGACATTTAAGAGATATACAGTCAAGAAAATCAAGGGCAATGGTGATATATATGCGGATTAGACACCAAAAAAAACACTCAACAAATGGCTACAATTTAAGGAATGTGTTTAGTGACAGCATCAGATTCCTAATTGATGGAGAAAGGTCTGGTGGTAAGAAAAGCTGCTTCTAGGAGGTTGTCAAGTGTTTTCGCTCGACGATTCCATTCTTGGGTGGTTGGTTTGGCCCTTATTCCTGTAACTCGAATCCTAGCCCGATATTTCCCATTTTAATCTTACACCATTGTGAACCTTACGCCTTTTTTACTCTCTGATCGAGGTTCTCGGCATTAAAAAATCTTCGTAAACTAAATCACACGTGTATATGTTGATATTTAAGAGATATTCAGTCAAGAAAATCAAGGGCAATGGTGATATATATGCGGATTAGACACAAAAAAAAACACTCAACAAATGGCTACAATTTAAGGAATGTCTTTAGTGACGGCATCAGATTCCTAATTGATGGAGAAAGGTCTGGTGGTAAGAAAAGTTGCTTCTAAGAGGTTGTCAAGTGTTTTCGCTCGACGATTCCATTTTGGGTGGTTGGTTTGGCCCTTGTTCCTGTAACTCGAATACTAGCCCGGTATATCCCATTTTAATTTTACACCATTGTGAACCTTACGCCTTTTTTACTCTCTGATCGAGGTTCTCGGCATTGAAAAAACTTCGTAAACTAAATCACACGTGTATATGTTGACATTTAAGAGATGTACAGTCAAGAAAATAAAGGGCAATGGTGATATATATGCGGATTAGACACCAAAAAAAAAAAACACTCAACAAATGGATACAATTTATGGAATGTGTTTAGTGACGACATCAGATTCCTAATTGATGGAGAAAGGTCTTGTGGCAAGAAAAGCTGCGTCTAGGAGGTTGTCAAGTGTTTTCGCTCGATGATTCCATTCTTGGGTGGTTGGTTTGGCCCTTGTTCTTGTAATTCGAATCCTAGCTTGGTATATCAAAATTTAATTTTACACCATTGTGAACCTTACGCCTCTTTTACTCTCTAATTGAGGTTCTCGGCATTGAAAAATCTTCGTAAACTAAATCACACGTGTATATGTTGACATTTAAGAGATATACAGTCAAGAAAATCAAGGGCAATGGTGATATATATGCGGATTAGACACCAAAAAAACACTCAATAAATGGCTACAATTTAAGGAATGTGTTTAGAGACGGCATCAGATTCCTAATTGATGGAGAAAGGTCTGGTGGCAAGAAAAGCTGCTTCTAGGAGGTTGTCAAGTGTTTTCGCTCGACGATTCCATTCTTGGGTGGTTTGTTTGGACCTTGTTCCTGTGACTCGAATCCTATCCCGGTATATCCCATTTTAATTTTACACCATTGTGAACCTTTCGCCTTTTTTACTCTCTCATCGAGGTTCTCGGCATTGAAAAATCTTCGTAAACTTAATCACACGTGTATATGTTGACATTTAAGAGATATACAGTCAAGAAAATCAAGGGCAATGGTGATATATATGCGGATTAGACACAAAAAAAAACACTCAACAAATGACTACAATTTAAGGAATGTGTTTAGTGACGGCATCAGATTCCTAATTGATGGAGAAAGGTCTTGCGGTAAGAAAAGCTTCTTCCAGGAGGTTGTCATGTGTTTTCGCTCGACGATTCCATTCTTGGGTGGTTGGTTTGGACCTTGTTCCTGTAACTCGAATCCTAGCCCGGTATATCCCATTTTAATTTTACACCATTGTGAACCTTACGCCTTTTTTACTCTCTCATCGAAGTTCTCGGCATTGAAAAATCTTCGTAAACTTAATCACACGTGTATATGTTGACATTTAAGAGATATACAGTCAAGAAAATCAAGGGCAATGGTGATATATATGCGGATTAGACACCAAAAAAAACACTCAACAAATGGCTACAATTTAAGGAATGTGTTTAGTGACGGCATCAGATTCCTAATTGATGGAGAAAGGTCTTGCGGTAAGAAAAGCTGCTTATAGGAGGTTGTCAAGTGTTTTCGCTCGACGATTCCATTCTTAGGTGGTTGGTTTGGCCCTTGTTCTTGTAACTCGAATCTTAGCCAGGTATATCAAATTTTAATTTTACACCATTGTGAACCTTACGCCTTTTTTACTCTCTAATTGAGGTTCTCGGCATTGAAAAATCTTCGTAAACTAAATCACACGTGTATATGTTGACATTTAAGAGATATACAGTCAAGAAAATCAAGGGCAATGGTGATATATATGCGGATTAGACACCAAAAAAAAACACTCAACAAATGACTACAATTTAAGGAATGTGTTTAGTGACGGCATCACATTCCTAATTGATGGAGAAAGGTCTTGTGGTAAGAAAAGCTGCTTCTAGGAGGTTGTCAAGTGTTTTCGCTTGACGATTCCATTCTTGGGTGGTTGTTTTGGACCTTGTTCCTGTAACTCGAATCATAGCCCGGTATATCCCATTTTAATTTTACACCATTTTGAACCTTACTCCTTTTTTACTCTCTCATCGAAGTTCTCGGCATTGAAAAATCTTCGTAAACTTAATCACACGTGTATATGTTGACATTTAAGAGATATACAGTCAAGAAAATCAAGGGCAATGGTGATATATATGCGGATTAGAGACCAAAAAAAACACTCAACAAATGGCTACAATTTAAGGAATGTGTTTAGTGACGGCATCAGATTCCTAATTGATGGAGAAAGGTCTTGCGGTAAGAAAAGCTGCTTCTAGGAGGTTGTCAAGTGTTTTCGCTCGACGATTCCGTTCTTGGGTGGTTGGTTTGGCCCTTGTTCCTGTAACTCGAATCTTAGCCAGGTATATCAAATTTTAATTTTACACCATTGTGAACCTTACGCCTTTTTCACTCTCTAATTGAGGTTCTCGGCATTGAAAAATCTTCGTAAACTAAATCACACGTGTATATGTTGACATTTAAGAGATATACTGTCAAGAAAATCAAGGGCAATGGTGATATATATGCGGATTAGACACCAAAAAAAACACTCAATAAATGGCTACAATTTAAGGAATTTGTTTAGTGACGGCAACAGATTCCTAATTGATGGAGAAAGGTCTGGTGGTAAGAAAAGCTGCTTCTAGGAGGTTGTCAAGTGTTTTCGCTCGACGATTCCATTCTAGGGTGGTTTGTTTGGCCCTTGTTCCAGTAACTCGAATCCTAGCCCGGTATATCCCATTTTAATTTTACACCATTGTGAACCTTACGCCATTTTTACTCTCTCATCGAGGTTCTCGGCATTGAAAAATCTTCGTAAACTTAATCACACGTGTATATGTTGACATTTAAGAGATATACAGTCAAGAAAATCAAGGGCAAAGGTGATATATATGCGGATTAGACACAAAAAAAAACACTCAACAAATGACTACAATTTAAGGAATGTGTTTAGTGACGGCATCAGATTCCTAATTGATGGAGAAAGGTCTTGTGGTAAGAAAAGCTGCTTCTAGGAGGTTGTCAAGTGTTTTCGCTCGACGATTCCATTCTTGGGTGGTTGGTTTGGACCGTCTTCCTGTAACTCGAATCATAGCCCGGTATATCCCATTTTAATTTTACACCATCGTGAACCTTACGCCTTTTTTACTCACTCATCGAAGTTCTCGGCATTGAAAAATCTTCGTAAACTTAATCACACGTGTATATGTTGACATTTAAGAGATATACAGTCAAGAAAATCAAGGGCAATGGTGTATATATGCGGATTAGACACCAAAAAAAAAACACTCAACAAATGGCTACAATTTAAGGAATGTGTTTAGTGACGGCATCAGATTCCTAATTGATGGAGAAAGGTCTTGCGGTAAGAAAAGCTGCTTCTAGGAGGTTGTCAAGTGTTTTCGCTCGACGATTCCATTCTTGGGTGGTTGGTTTGGCCCTTGTTCCTGTAACTCGAATCTTAGCCAGGTATATCAAACTTTAATTTTACACCATTGTGAACCTTACGCCTTTTTTACTCTCTAATTGAGGTTCTCGGCATTGAAAAATCTTCGTAAACTAAATCACACGTGTATATGTTGACATTTAAGAGATATACAGTCAAGAAAATCAAGGGCAATGGTGATATATATGCGGATTAGACACCAAAAAAAACACTCAATAAATGGCTACAATTTAAGGAATTTGTTTAGTGACGGCAACAGATTCCTAATTGATGGAGAAAGGTCTGGTGGCAAGAAAAGCTGCTTCTAGGAGGTTGTCAAGTGTTTTCGCTCGACGATTCCATTCTAGGGTGGTTTGTTTGGCCCTTGTTCCAGTAACTCGAATCCTAGCCCGGTATATCCCATTTTAATTTTACACCATTGTGAACCTTACGCCATTTTTACTCTCTCATCGAAGTTCTCGGCATTGAAAAATCTTCGTAAACTTAATCACACGTGTATATGTTGACATTTAAGAGATATACAGTCAAGAAAATAAAGGGCAATGGTGATATATATGCGGATTAGACACAAAAAAAACACTCAACAAATGACTACAATTTAAGGAATGTGTTTAGTGACGGCATCAGATTCCTAATTGATGGAGAAAGGTCTTGTGGTAAGAAAAGCTGCTTCTAGGAGGTTGTCAAGGGTTTTCGCTCGACGATTCCATTCTTGGGTGGTTGGTTTTGACCGTGTTCCTGTAACTCGAATCATAGCCCGGTATATCCCATTTTAATTTTACACCATTGTGAACCTTACGCCTTTTTTACTCACTCATCGAAGTTCTCGGCATTGAAAAATCTTCGTAAACTTAATCACACGTGTATATGTTGACATTTAAGAGATATACAGTCAAGAAAATCAAGGGCAATGGTGTATATATGCGGATTAGACACCAAAAAAAAACACTCAACAAATGGCTACAATTTAAGGAATGTGTTTAGTGACGGCATCAGATTCCTAATTGATGGAGAAAGGTCTTGCGGTAAGAAAAGCTGCTTCTAGGAGGTTATCAAGTGTTTTCGCTCGACGATTCCATTCTTGGGTGGTTGGTTTGGACCTTGTTCCTGTAACTCGAATCCTAGCCAGGTATATCAAACTTTAATTTTACACCATTGTGAACCTTACGCCTTTTTTACTCTCTAATTGAGGTTCTTGGCATTGAAAAATCTTCGTAAACTAAATCACACGTGTATATGTTGACATTTAAGAGATATACAGTCAAGAAAATCAAGGGCAATGGTGATATATATGCGGATTAGACACCAAAAAAAACACTCAATAAATGGCTACAATTTAAGGAATTTGTTTAGTGACGGCAACAGATTCCTAATTGATGGAGAAAGGTCTGGTGGCAAGAAAAGCTGCTTCTAGGAGGTTGTCAAGTGTTTTCGCTCGACGATTCAATTCTAGGGTGGTTTGTTTGGCCCTTGTTCCAGTAACTCGAATCCTAGCCTGGTATATCCCATTTTAGTTTTACACCATTGTGAACCTTACGCCATTTTTACTCTCTCATCGAAGTTCTCGGCATTGAAAAATCTTCGTAAACTTAATCACACGTGTATATGTTGACATTTAAGAGATATACAGTCAAGAAAATAAAGGGCAATGGTGATATATATGCGGATTAGACACAAAAAAAAACACTCAACAAATGACTACAATTTAAGGAATGTGTTTAGTGACGGCATCAGATTCCTAATTGATGGAGAAAGGTCTTGTGGTAAGAAAAGCTGCTTCTAGGAGGTTGTCAAGGGTTTTCGCTCGACGATTCCATTCTTGGGTGGTTGGTTTTGACCGTGTTCCTGTAACTCGAATCATAGCCCGGTATATCCCATTTTAATTTTACACCATTGTGAACCTTACGCCTTTTTTACTCACTCATCGAAGTTCTCGGCATTGAAAAATCTTCGTAAACTTAATCACACGTGTATATGTTGACATTTAAGAGATATACAGTCAAGAAAATCAAGGGCAATGGTGTATATATGCGGATTAGACACCAAAAAAAAAAACACTCAACAAATGGCTACAATTTAAGGAATGTGTTTAGTGACGGCATCAGATTCCTAATTGATGGAGAAAGGTCTTGCGGTAAGAAAAGCTGCTTCTAGGAGGTTATCAAGTGTTTTCGCTCGACGATTCCATTCTTGGGTGGTTGGTTTGGACCTTGTTCCTGTAACTCGAATCCTAGCCCGGTATATCCCATTTTAATTTTACACCGTTGTGAACCTTACCCCTTTTTTACTCTCTCATCGAGGTTCTCAGCATTGAAAAATCTTCGTAAACTTAATCACACGTGTATATGTTGACATTTAAGAGATATACAGTCAAGAAAATCAAGGGCAATGGTGATATATATGCGGATTAGACACCAAAAAAAACACTCAACAAATGACTACAATTTAAGGAATGTGTTTAGTGACGGCATCAGATTCCTAATTGATGGATAAAGGTCTTGTGGTAAGAAAAGCTGCTTCTAGGAGGTTGTCAAGTGTTTTCGCTCGACGATTACATTCTTGGGTGGTTGGTTTGGACCTTGTTCCTGTAACTCGAATCATAGCCCGGTATATCTCATTTTAATTTTACACCATTGTGAACCTTACACCTTTTTTACTCACTCATCGAAGTTCTCGGCATTGAAAAATCTTCGTAAACTTAATCACACGTGTATATGTTGACATTTAAGAGATATACAGTCAAGAAAATCAAGGGCAATGGTGTATATATGCGGATTAGACACCAAAAAAAAACACTCAACAAACGGCTACAATTTAAGGAATGTGTTTGGTGACGGCATCAGATTCCTAATTGATGGAGAAAGGTCTTGCGGTAAAAAAAGCTGCTTCTAGGAGATTGTCAAGTGTTTTCGCTCGACGATTCCATTCTTGGGTGGTTGGTTTGGACCTTGTTCCTGTAACTCGAATCCTAGCCCGGTATACCCCATTTTAATTTTACACCGTTGTGAACCTTACCCCTTTTTTACTCTCTCATCGAGGTTCTTGGCATTGAAAAATCTTCGTAAACTTAATCACACGTGTATATGTTGACATTTAAAAGATATACAATCAAGAAAATCAAGGGCAACGATGATATATATGCGGATTAGACACAAAAAAAAAACACTCAACAAATGGCTACATTTTAAGGAATGTGTTTAGTGACGGCATCAGATTTCTAATTGATGGAGAATGGTCTTGTGGCAAGAAAAGCTGCTTCTAGGAGGTTGTCAAGTGTTTTCGCTCGACGATTCCATTCTTGGGTGGCTGGTTTGGCCCTTGTTCCGGTAACTCGAATCCTAGCCTGGAATATCAAATTTTAATTTTACACCATTGTGAACCTTACGCCTTTTTTACTCTCTAATCGAGGTTCTCGGCATTGAAAAATCTTCGTAAACTTAATCACACGTGTATATGTTGACATTTAAAAGATATACAGTCAAGAAAATCAAGGGCAACGGTGATATATATGCGGATTAGACACCAAAAAAAAACACTCAACAAACGGCTACAATTTAAGGAATGTGTTTAGTGACGGCATCAGATTCCTAATTGATGGAGAAAGGTCTTGCGGTAAAAAAAGCTGCTTCTAGGAGGTTGTCAAGTGTTTTCGCTCGACGATTCCATTCTTGGGTGGTTGGTTTGGACCTTGTTCCTATAACTCGAATCCTAGCCCGGTATACCCCATTTTAATTTTACACCGTTGTGAACCTTACCCCTTTTTTACTCTCTCATCGAGGTTCTCGGCATTGAAAAATCTTCGTAAACTTAATCACACGTGTATATGTTGACATTTAAAAGATATACAGTCAAGAAAATCAAGGGCAACGGTGATATATATGCGGATTAGACACAAAAAAAACACTCAACAAATGGCTACAATTTAAGGAATGTGTTTAGTGACGGCATCAGATTCCTAATTGATGGAGAAAGGTCTAGTGGCAAGAAAAGCTGCTTCTAGGAGGTTGTCAAGTGTTTTCGCTCGACGATTCCATTCTAGGGTGGTTTGTTTGGCCCTTGTTCTGTAACTCGAATCCTAGCCCGGTACATCCCATTTTAATTTTACACCATTGTGAACCTTACACCTTTTTTACTCTCTAATTGAGGTTCTCGGCATTGAAAAATCTTCGTAAACTAAATCACACGTGTATATGTTGACATTTAAGAGATACACAGTCAAGAAAATCAAGGGCAATGCTGATATATATGTGGAATAGACACAAAAAAAAAAACACTCAACAAATGGCTACAATTTAAGGAATGTGTTTAGTGATGGCATCAGATACCTAATTGATGGAGAAAGGTCTGGTGGCAATAAAAGCTGCTTCTAGGAGGTTGTCAAGTGTTTTCGCTCGACGATTCCATTCTTGGGTGGTTGGTTTGGCCCTTGTTCCTGTAACTCGAATCTTAGCCCGGTATATCCCATTTTAATTTTACACCACTGTGAACCTTACGCCTTTTTTACTCTCTGATCGAGGTTCTCGGCATTCAAAAATCTTCGTAAACTAAATCACACGGGTATATGTTGACATTTAAGAGATATACAGTCAAGAAAATCAAGGGCAATGGTGATATATATGCGGATTAGACACCAAAAAAAAAAACACTCAACAAATGGATACAATTTATGGAATGTGTTTAGTGACGGCATCAGATTCCTAATTGATGGAGAAAGGTTGGTGGTAAGAAAAGCTGCTTCTTGGAGGTTGTCAAGTGTTTTCGCTCGACGATTCCATTCTTGGGTGGTTGGTTTGGCCCTTGTTCCTGTAACCCGAATCCTAACCCGGTATATCCCATTTTAATTTTACACCATTGAGAACCTAACGCCTTTTTTACTCTCTGATCGAGGTTCTCTGCATTGAAAAATCTTCGTAAACTAAATCACACGTGTATATGTTGACATTTAAGAGATATACAGTCAAGAAAATCAAGGGTAATGGTGATATATATGCGAATTAGACACCAAAAGAAAACACTCAACAAATGGCTACAATTTAAGGAATGTGTTTAGTAGTGGCATCAGATTCCTAATTGATGGAGAAAGGTCTGGTGGCAAGAAAAGCTGCTTCTAGGAAGTTGTCAAGTGTTTTTGCTCGACGATTCCATTCTAGGGTGGTTTGTTTGGCCCTTTTTCCTGTAACTCGAATCCTAGCCCGGTATATCACATTTTAATTTTACACCATTGTGAACCTTACGCCTTTTTTACTCTCTAATGGAGGTTCTCGGCGTTGAAAAATCTTCGTAAACTTAATCACACGTGTATATGTTCACATTTAAGAGATATACAGTCAAGAAAATCAAGGGCAACGGTGATATATATGCGGATTAGACTACAAAAAAAAAAACACTCAACAAATGACTACAATTTTAGGAATGTGTTTAGTGATGGCATCAGATTCCTAATTGATGGAGAATGGTCTTGGGGTAAGAAAAGCTGCTTCTAGGAGGTTGTCAAGTGTTTTCGCTCGACGATTCCATTCTTGGGTGGTTGGTTTGGACCTTGTTCCTGTAACTCGAATCATAGCCCGGTATATCCCATTTTAATTTTACACCATTGTGAACCTTACACCTTTTTTACTCTCTCATCGAAGTTCTCGGCATTGAAAAATCTTCGTAAACTTAATCACACGTGTATATGTTGACATTTAAGAGATATACAGTCAAGAAAATCAAGGGCAATGGTGTATATATGCGGATTAGACACCAAAAAAAAACTCAACAAATGGCTACAATTTCAGGAATGTGTTTAGTGACGGCATCAGATTCCTAATTGATGGAGAAAGGTCTTGCGGTAAGAAAAAGCTGCTTCTAGGAGGTTGTCAAGTGTTTTCGCTCGACGATTCCATTCTTGGGTGGTTGGTTTGGACCTTGTTCCTGTAGCTCGAATCCTAGCCCGGTATATCCCATTTTAATTTTACACCGTTGTGAACCTTACCCCTTTTTTACTCTCTCATCGAGGTTCTCGGCATTGAAAAATCTTCGTAAACTTAATCACACGTGTATATGTTGACATTTAAGAGATATACAGTCAAGAAAATCAAGGGCAATGGTGATATATATGCGGATTAGACACAAAAACAAACACTCAACAAATGGCTACATTTTAAGGAATGTGTTTAGTGACGACATCAGATTTCTAATTGATGGAGAATGGTCTTGTGGCAAGAAAAGCTGCTTCTAGGAGGTTGTCAAGTGTTTTCGGTCGACGATTCCATTCTTGGGTGGTTGGTTTGGCCCTTGTTCCTGTAACCCGAATCCTAACCCGGTATATCCCATTTTAATTTTACACCATTGAGAACCTAACTCCGTTTTTACTCTCTGATCTAGGTTCTCTGCATTGAAAATTCTTCGTAAACTAAATCACACGTGTATATGTTGACATTTAAGAGATATACAGTCAAGAAAATCAAGGGTAATGGTGATATATATGCGAATTAGACACCAAAAGAAAACACTCAACAAATGGCTACAATTTAAGGAATGTGTTTAGTAATGGCATCAGATTCCTAATTGATGGAGAAAGGTCTGGTGGCAAGAAAAGCTGCTTCTAGGAAGTTGTCAAGTGTTTTTGCTCGACGATTCCATTCTAGGGTGGTTTGTTTGGCCCTTTTTCCTGTAACTCGAATCCTAGCCCGGTATATCACATTTTAATTTTACACCATTGTGAACCTTACGCCTTTTTTACTCTCTCATCGAAGTTCTCGGCATTGAAAAATCTTCGTAAACTTAATCACACGTGTATATGTTGACATTTAAGAGATATACAGTCAAGAAAATAAAGGGCAATGGTGATATATATGCGGATTAGACACAAAAAAAAAACACTCAACAAATGACTACAATTTAAGGAATGTGTTTAGTGACGGCATCAGATTCCTAATTGATGGAGAAAGGTCTTGTGGTAAGAAAAGCTGCTTCTAGGAGGTTGTCAAGGGTTTTCGCTCGACGATTCCATTCTTGGGTGGTTGGTTTTGACCGTGTTCCTGTAACTCGAATCATAGCCCGGTATATCCCATTTTAATTTTACACCATTGTGAACCTTACGCCTTTTTTACTCACTCATCGAAGTTCTCGGCATTGAAAAATCTTCGTAAACTTAATCACACGTGTATATGTTGACATTTAAGAGATATACAGTCAAGAAAATCAAGGGCAATGGTGTATATATGCGGATTAGACACCAAAAAAAAAACACTCAACAAATGGCTACAATTTAAGGAATGTGTTTAGTGACGGCATCAGATTCCTAATTGATGGAGAAAGGTCTTGCGGTAAGAAAAGCTGCTTCTAGGAGGTTATCAAGTGTTTTCGCTCGACGATTCCATTCTTGGGTGGTTGGTTTGGACCTTGTTCCTGTAACTCGAATCCTAGCCCGGTATATCCCATTTTAATTTTACACCGTTGTGAACCTTACCCCTTTTTTACTCTCTCATCGAGGTTCTCAGCATTGAAAAATCTTCGTAAACTTAATCACACGTGTATATGTTGACATTTAAGAGATATACAGTCAAGAAAATCAAGGGCAATGGTGATATATATGCGGATTAGACACCAAAAAAAACACTCAACAAATGACTACAATTTAAGGAATGTGTTTAGTGACGGCATCAGATTCCTAATTGATGGATAAAGGTCTTGTGGTAAGAAAAGCTGCTTCTAGGAGGTTGTCAAGTGTTTTCGCTCGACGATTACATTCTTGGGTGGTTGGTTTGGACCTTGTTCCTGTAACTCGAATCATAGCCCGGTATATCTCATTTTAATTTTACACCATTGTGAACCTTACACCTTTTTTACTCACTCATCGAAGTTCTCGGCATTGAAAAATCTTCGTAAACTTAATCACACGTGTATATGTTGACATTTAAGAGATATACAGTCAAGAAAATCAAGGGCAATGGTGTATATATGCGGATTAGACACCAAAAAAAAACACTCAACAAACGGCTACAATTTAAGGAATGTGTTTGGTGACGGCATCAGATTCCTAATTGATGGAGAAAGGTCTTGCGGTAAAAAAAGCTGCTTCTAGGAGATTGTCAAGTGTTTTCGCTCGACGATTCCATTCTTGGGTGGTTGGTTTGGACCTTGTTCCTGTAACTCGAATCCTAGCCCGGTATACCCCATTTTAATTTTACACCGTTGTGAACCTTACCCCTTTTTTACTCTCTCATCGAGGTTCTTGGCATTGAAAAATCTTCGTAAACTTAATCACACGTGTATATGTTGACATTTAAAAGATATACAATCAAGAAAATCAAGGGCAACGATGATATATATGCGGATTAGACACAAAAAAAAAACACTCAACAAATGGCTACATTTTAAGGAATGTGTTTAGTGACGGCATCAGATTTCTAATTGATGGAGAATGGTCTTGTGGCAAGAAAAGCTGCTTCTAGGAGGTTGTCAAGTGTTTTCGCTCGACGATTCCATTCTTGGGTGGCTGGTTTGGCCCTTGTTCCGGTAACTCGAATCCTAGCCTGGAATATCAAATTTTAATTTTACACCATTGTGAACCTTACGCCTTTTTTACTCTCTAATCGAGGTTCTCGGCATTGAAAAATCTTCGTAAACTTAATCACACGTGTATATGTTGACATTTAAAAGATATACAGTCAAGAAAATCAAGGGCAACGGTGATATATATGCGGATTAGACACCAAAAAAAAACACTCAACAAACGGCTACAATTTAAGGAATGTGTTTAGTGACGGCATCAGATTCCTAATTGATGGAGAAAGGTCTTGCGGTAAAAAAAGCTGCTTCTAGGAGGTTGTCAAGTGTTTTCGCTCGACGATTCCATTCTTGGGTGGTTGGTTTGGACCTTGTTCCTATAACTCGAATCCTAGCCCGGTATACCCCATTTTAATTTTACACCGTTGTGAACCTTACCCCTTTTTTACTCTCTCATCGAGGTTCTCGGCATTGAAAAATCTTCGTAAACTTAATCACACGTGTATATGTTGACATTTAAAAGATATACAGTCAAGAAAATCAAGGGCAACGGTGATATATATGCGGATTAGACACAAAAAAAACACTCAACAAATGGCTACAATTTAAGGAATGTGTTTAGTGACGGCATCAGATTCCTAATTGATGGAGAAAGGTCTAGTGGCAAGAAAAGCTGCTTCTAGGAGGTTGTCAAGTGTTTTCGCTCGACGATTCCATTCTAGGGTGGTTTGTTTGGCCCTTGTTCTGTAACTCGAATCCTAGCCCGGTACATCCCATTTTAATTTTACACCATTGTGAACCTTACACCTTTTTTACTCTCTAATTGAGGTTCTCGGCATTGAAAAATCTTCGTAAACTAAATCACACGTGTATATGTTGACATTTAAGAGATACACAGTCAAGAAAATCAAGGGCAATGCTGATATATATGTGGAATAGACAAAAAAAAAAACACTCAACAAATGGCTACAATTTAAGGAATGTGTTTAGTGATGGCATCAGATACCTAATTGATGGAGAAAGGTCTGGTGGCAATAAAAGCTGCTTCTAGGAGGTTGTCAAGTGTTTTCGCTCGACGATTCCATTCTTGGGTGGTTGGTTTGGCCCTTGTTCCTGTAACTCGAATCTTAGCCCGGTATATCCCATTTTAATTTTACACCACTGTGAACCTTACGCCTTTTTTACTCTCTGATCGAGGTTCTCGGCATTCAAAAATCTTCGTAAACTAAATCACACGGGTATATGTTGACATTTAAGAGATATACAGTCAAGAAAATCAAGGGCAATGGTGATATATATGCGGATTAGACACCAAAAAAAAAACACTCAACAAATGGATACAATTTATGGAATGTGTTTAGTGACGGCATCAGATTCCTAATTGATGGAGAAAGGTTGGTGGTAAGAAAAGCTGCTTCTTGGAGGTTGTCAAGTGTTTTCGCTCGACGATTCCATTCTTGGGTGGTTGGTTTGGCCCTTGTTCCTGTAACCCGAATCCTAACCCGGTATATCCCATTTTAATTTTACACCATTGAGAACCTAACGCCTTTTTTACTCTCTGATCGAGGTTCTCTGCATTGAAAAATCTTCGTAAACTAAATCACACGTGTATATGTTGACATTTAAGAGATATACAGTCAAGAAAATCAAGGGTAATGGTGATATATATGCGAATTAGACACCAAAAGAAAACACTCAACAAATGGCTACAATTTAAGGAATGTGTTTAGTAGTGGCATCAGATTCCTAATTGATGGAGAAAGGTCTGGTGGCAAGAAAAGCTGCTTCTAGGAAGTTGTCAAGTGTTTTTGCTCGACGATTCCATTCTAGGGTGGTTTGTTTGGCCCTTTTTCCTGTAACTCGAATCCTAGCCCGGTATATCACATTTTAATTTTACACCATTGTGAACCTTACGCCTTTTTTACTCTCTAATGGAGGTTCTCGGCGTTGAAAAATCTTCGTAAACTTAATCACACGTGTATATGTTCACATTTAAGAGATATACAGTCAAGAAAATCAAGGGCAATGGTGTATATATGCGGATTAGACACCAAAAAAAAACTCAACAAATGGCTACAATTTCAGGAATGTGTTTAGTGACGGCATCAGATTCCTAATTGATGGAGAAAGGTCTTGCGGTAAGAAAAGCTGCTTCTAGGAGGTTGTCAAGTGTTTTCGCTCGACGATTCCATTCTTGGGTGGTTGGTTTGGACCTTGTTCCTGTAGCTCGAATCCTAGCCCGGTATATCCCATTTTAATTTTACACCGTTGTGAACCTTACCCCTTTTTTACTCTCTCATCGAGGTTCTCGGCATTGAAAAATCTTCGTAAACTTAATCACACGTGTATATGTTGACATTTAAGAGATATACAGTCAAGAAAATCAAGGGCAATGGTGATATATATGCGGATTAGACACAAAAACAAACACTCAACAAATGGCTACATTTTAAGGAATGTGTTTAGTGACGACATCAGATTTCTAATTGATGGAGAATGGTCTTGTGGCAAGAAAAGCTGCTTCTAGGAGGTTGTCAAGTGTTTTCGGTCGACGATTCCATTCTTGGGTGGTTGGTTTGGCCCTTGTTCCTGTAACCCGAATCCTAACCCGGTATATCCCATTTTAATTTTACACCATTGAGAACCTAACTCCGTTTTTACTCTCTGATCTAGGTTCTCTGCATTGAAAATTCTTCGTAAACTAAATCACACGTGTATATGTTGACATTTAAGAGATATACAGTCAAGAAAATCAAGGGTAATGGTGATATATATGCGAATTAGACACCAAAAGAAAACACTCAACAAATGGCTACAATTTAAGGAATGTGTTTAGTAATGGCATCAGATTCCTAATTGATGGAGAAAGGTCTGGTGGCAAGAAAAGCTGCTTCTAGGAAGTTGTCAAGTGTTTTTGCTCGACGATTCCATTCTAGGGTGGTTTGTTTGGCCCTTTTTCCTGTAACTCGAATCCTAGCCCGGTATATCACATTTTAATTTTACACCATTGTGAACCTTACGCCTTTTTTACTCTCTAATGGAGGTTCTCGGCGTTGAAAAATCTTCGTAAACTTAATCACACGTGTATATGTTCACATTTAAGAGATATACAGTCAAGAAAATCAAGGGCAACGGTGATATATATGCGGATTAGACTACAAAAAAAAAACACTCAACAAATGACTACAATTTTAGGAATGTGTTTAGTGATGGCATCAGATTCCTAATTGATGGAGAATGGTCTTGGGGTAAGAAAAGCTGCTTCTAGGAGGTTGTCAAGTGTTTTCGCTCGACGATTCCATTCTTGGGTGGTTGGTTTGGACCTTGTTCCTGTAACTCGAATCATAGCCCGGTATATCCCATTTTAATTTTACACCATTGTGAACCTTACACCTTTTTTACTCTCTCATCGAAGTTCTCGGCATTGAAAAATCTTCGTAAACTTAATCACACGTGTATATGTTGACATTTAAGAGATATACAGTCAAGAAAATCAAGGGCAATGGTGTATATATGCGGATTAGACACCAAAAAAAAACTCAACAAATGGCTACAATTTCAGGAATGTGTTTAGTGACGGCATCAGATTCCTAATTGATGGAGAAAGGTCTTGCGGTAAGAAAAGCTGCTTCTAGGAGGTTGTCAAGTGTTTTCGCTCGACGATTCCATTCTTGGGTGGTTGGTTTGGACCTTGTTCCTGTAGCTCGAATCCTAGCCCGGTATATCCCATTTTAATTTTACACCGTTGTGAACCTTACCCCTTTTTTACTCTCTCATCGAGGTTCTCGGCATTGAAAAATCTTCGTAAACTTAATCACACGTGTATATGTTGACATTTAAGAGATATACAGTCAAGAAAATCAAGGGCAATGGTGATATATATGCGGATTAGACACAAAAACAAACACTCAACAAATGGCTACATTTTAAGGAATGTGTTTAGTGACGACATCAGATTTCTAATTGATGGAGAATGGTCTTGTGGCAAGAAAAGCTGCTTCTAGGAGGTTGTCAAGTGTTTTCGGTCGACGATTCCATTCTTGGGTGGTTGGTTTGGCCCTTGTTCCTGTAACCCGAATCCTAACCCGGTATATCCCATTTTAATTTTACACCATTGAGAACCTAACTCCGTTTTTACTCTCTGATCTAGGTTCTCTGCATTGAAAATTCTTCGTAAACTAAATCACACGTGTATATGTTGACATTTAAGAGATATACAGTCAAGAAAATCAAGGGTAATGGTGATATATATGCGAATTAGACACCAAAAGAAAACACTCAACAAATGGCTACAATTTAAGGAATGTGTTTAGTAATGGCATCAGATTCCTAATTGATGGAGAAAGGTCTGGTGGCAAGAAAAGCTGCTTCTAGGAAGTTGTCAAGTGTTTTTGCTCGACGATTCCATTCTAGGGTGGTTTGTTTGGCCCTTTTTCCTGTAACTCGAATCCTAGCCCGGTATATCACATTTTAATTTTACACCATTGTGAACCTTACGCCTTTTTTACTCTCTCATCGAAGTTCTCGGCATTGAAAAATCTTCGTAAACTTAATCACACGTGTATATGTTGACATTTAAGAGATATACAGTCAAGAAAATAAAGGGCAATGGTGATATATATGCGGATTAGACACAAAAAAAAACACTCAACAAATGACTACAATTTAAGGAATGTGTTTAGTGACGGCATCAGATTCCTAATTGATGGAGAAAGGTCTTGTGGTAAGAAAAGCTGCTTCTAGGAGGTTGTCAAGGGTTTTCGCTCGACGATTCCATTCTTGGGTGGTTGGTTTTGACCGTGTTCCTGTAACTCGAATCATAGCCCGGTATATCCCATTTTAATTTTACACCATTGTGAACCTTACGCCTTTTTTACTCACTCATCGAAGTTCTCGGCATTGAAAAATCTTCGTAAACTTAATCACACGTGTATATGTTGACATTTAAGAGATATACAGTCAAGAAAATCAAGGGCAATGGTGTATATATGCGGATTAGACACCAAAAAAAAACACTCAACAAATGGCTACAATTTAAGGAATGTGTTTAGTGACGGCATCAGATTCCTAATTGATGGAGAAAGGTCTTGCGGTAAGAAAAGCTGCTTCTAGGAGGTTATCAAGTGTTTTCGCTCGACGATTCCATTCTTGGGTGGTTGGTTTGGACCTTGTTCCTGTAACTCGAATCCTAGCCAGGTATATCAAACTTTAATTTTACACCATTGTGAACCTTACGCCTTTTTTACTCTCTAATTGAGGTTCTTGGCATTGAAAAATCTTCGTAAACTAAATCACACGTGTATATGTTGACATTTAAGAGATATACAGTCAAGAAAATCAAGGGCAATGGTGATATATATGCGGATTAGACACCAAAAAAAACACTCAATAAATGGCTACAATTTAAGGAATTTGTTTAGTGACGGCAACAGATTCCTAATTGATGGAGAAAGGTCTGGTGGCAAGAAAAGCTGCTTCTAGGAGGTTGTCAAGTGTTTTCGCTCGACGATTCAATTCTAGGGTGGTTTGTTTGGCCCTTGTTCCAGTAACTCGAATCCTAGCCTGGTATATCCCATTTTAGTTTTACACCATTGTGAACCTTACGCCATTTTTACTCTCTCATCGAAGTTCTCGGCATTGAAAAATCTTCGTAAACTTAATCACACGTGTATATGTTGACATTTAAGAGATATACAGTCAAGAAAATAAAGGGCAATGGTGATATATATGCGGATTAGACACAAAAAAAAAACACTCAACAAATGACTACAATTTAAGGAATGTGTTTAGTGACGGCATCAGATTCCTAATTGATGGAGAAAGGTCTTGTGGTAAGAAAAGCTGCTTCTAGGAGGTTGTCAAGGGTTTTCGCTCGACGATTCCATTCTTGGGTGGTTGGTTTTGACCGTGTTCCTGTAACTCGAATCATAGCCCGGTATATCCCATTTTAATTTTACACCATTGTGAACCTTACGCCTTTTTTACTCACTCATCGAAGTTCTCGGCATTGAAAAATCTTCGTAAACTTAATCACACGTGTATATGTTGACATTTAAGAGATATACAGTCAAGAAAATCAAGGGCAATGGTGTATATATGCGGATTAGACACCAAAAAAAAACACTCAACAAATGGCTACAATTTAAGGAATGTGTTTAGTGACGGCATCAGATTCCTAATTGATGGAGAAAGGTCTTGCGGTAAGAAAAGCTGCTTCTAGGAGGTTATCAAGTGTTTTCGCTCGACGATTCCATTCTTGGGTGGTTGGTTTGGACCTTGTTCCTGTAACTCGAATCCTAGCCCGGTATATCCCATTTTAATTTTACACCGTTGTGAACCTTACCCCTTTTTTACTCTCTCATCGAGGTTCTCAGCATTGAAAAATCTTCGTAAACTTAATCACACGTGTATATGTTGACATTTAAGAGATATACAGTCAAGAAAATCAAGGGCAATGGTGATATATATGCGGATTAGACACCAAAAAAAACACTCAACAAATGACTACAATTTAAGGAATGTGTTTAGTGACGGCATCAGATTCCTAATTGATGGATAAAGGTCTTGTGGTAAGAAAAGCTGCTTCTAGGAGGTTGTCAAGTGTTTTCGCTCGACGATTACATTCTTGGGTGGTTGGTTTGGACCTTGTTCCTGTAACTCGAATCATAGCCCGGTATATCTCATTTTAATTTTACACCATTGTGAACCTTACACCTTTTTTACTCACTCATCGAAGTTCTCGGCATTGAAAAATCTTCGTAAACTTAATCACACGTGTATATGTTGACATTTAAGAGATATACAGTCAAGAAAATCAAGGGCAATGGTGTATATATGCGGATTAGACACAAAAAAAAAACACTCAACAAACGGCTACAATTTAAGGAATGTGTTTGGTGACGGCTTCAGATTCCTAATTGATGGAGAAAGGTCTTGCGGTAAAAAAAGCTGCTTCTAGGAGATTGTCAAGTGTTTTCGCTCGACGATTCCATTCTTGGGTGGTTGGTTTGGACCTTGTTCCTGTAACTCGAATCCTAGCCCGGTATACCCCATTTTAATTTTACACCGTTGTGAACCTTACCCCTTTTTTACTCTCTCATCGAGGTTCTTGGCATTGAAAAATCTTCGTAAACTTAATCACACGTGTATATGTTGACATTTAAAAGATATACAATCAAGAAAATCAAGGGCAACGATGATATATATGCGGATTAGACACAAAAAAAAAAACACTCAACAAATGGCTACATTTTAAGGAATGTGTTTAGTGACGGCATCAGATTTCTAATTGATGGAGAATGGTCTTGTGGCAAGAAAAGCTGCTTCTAGGAGGTTGTCAAGTGTTTTCGCTCGACGATTCCATTCTTGGGTGGCTGGTTTGGCCCTTGTTCCGGTAACTCGAATCCTAGCCTGGAATATCAAATTTTAATTTTACACCATTGTGAACCTTACGCCTTTTTTACCCTCTAATCGAGGTTCTCGGCATTGAAAAATCTTAGTAAACTTAATCACACGTGTATATGTTGACATTTAAAAGATATACAGTTAAGAAAATCAAGGGCAACGGTGATATATATGCGGATTAGACACCAAAAAAAAACACTCAACAAACGGCTACAATTTAAGGAATGTGTTTAGTGACGGCATCAGATTCCTAATTGATGGAGAAAGGTCTTGCGGTAAAAAAAGCTGCTTCTAGGAGGTTGTCAAGTGTTTTCGCTCGACGATTCCATTCTTGGGTGGTTGGTTTGGACCTTGTTCCTATAACTCGAATCCTAGCCCGGTATACCCCATTTTAATTTTACACCGTTGTGAACCTTACCCCTTTTTTACTCTCTCATCGAGGTTCTCGGCATTGAAAAATCTTCGTAAACTTAATCACACGTGTATATGTTGACATTTAAAAGATATACAGTCAAGAAAATCAAGGGCAACGGTGATATATATGCGGATTAGACACAAAAAAAACACTCAACAAATGGCTACAATTTAAGGAATGTGTTTAGTGACGGCATCAGATTCCTAATTGATGGAGAAAGGTCTAGTGGCAAGAAAAGCTGCTTCTAGGAGGTTGTCAAGTGTTTTCGCTCGACGATTCCATTCTAGGGTGGTTTGTTTGGCCCTTGTTCTGTAACTCGAATCCTAGCCCGGTACATCCCATTTTAATTTTACACCATTGTGAACCTTACACCTTTTTTACTCTCTAATTGAGGTTCTCGGCATTGAAAAATCTTCGTAAACTAAATCACACGTGTATATGTTGACATTTAAGAGATACACAGTCAAGAAAATCAAGGGCAATGCTGATATATATGTGGAATAGACACAAAAAAAAAACACTCAACAAATGGCTACAATTTAAGGAATGTGTTTAGTGATGGCATCAGATACCTAATTGATGGAGAAAGGTCTGGTGGCAATAAAAGCTGCTTCTAGGAGGTTGTCAAGTGTTTTCGCTCGACGATTCCATTCTTGGGTGGTTGGTTTGGCCCTTGTTCCTGTAACTCGAATCTTAGCCCGGTATATCCCATTTTAATTTTACACCACTGTGAACCTTACGCCTTTTTTACTCTCTGATCGAGGTTCTCGGCATTCAAAAATCTTCGTAAACTAAATCACACGGGTATATGTTGACATTTAAGAGATATACAGTCAAGAAAATCAAGGGCAATGGTGATATATATGCGGATTAGACACCAAAAAAAAAAACACTCAACAAATGGATACAATTTATGGAATGTGTTTAGTGACGGCATCAGATTCCTAATTGATGGAGAAAGGTTGGTGGTAAGAAAAGCTGCTTCTTGGAGGTTGTCAAGTGTTTTCGCTCGACGATTCCATTCTTGGGTGGTTGGTTTGGCCCTTGTTCCTGTAACCCGAATCCTAACCCGGTATATCCCGTTTTAATTTTACACCATTGAGAACCTAACGCCTTTTTTACTCTCTGATCGAGGTTCTCTGCATTGAAAAATCTTCGTAAACTAAATCACACGTGTATATGTTGACATTTAAGAGATATACAGTCAAGAAAATCAAGGGTAATGGTGATATATATGCGAATTAGACACCAAAAGAAAACACTCAACAAATGGCTATAATTTAAGGAATGTGTTTAGTAGTGGCATCAGATTCCTAATTGATGGAGAAAGGTCTGGTGGCAAGAAAAGCTGCTTCTAGGAAGTTGTCAAGTGTTTTTGCTCGACGATTCCATTCTAGGGTGGTTTGTTTGGCCCTTTTTCCTGTAACTCGAATCCTAGCCCGGTATATCACATTTTAATTTTACACCATTGTGAACCTTACGCCTTTTTTACTCTCTAATGGAGGTTCTCGGCGTTGAAAAATCTTCGTAAACTTAATCACACGTGTATATGTTCACATTTAAGAGATATACAGTCAAGAAAATCAAGGGCAACGGTGATATATATGCGGATTAGACTACAAAAAAAAAACACTCAACAAATGACTACAATTTTAGGAATGTGTTTAGTGATGGCATCAGATTCCTAATTGATGGAGAATGGTCTTGGGGTAAGAAAAGCTGCTTCTAGGAGGTTGTCAAGTGTTTTCGCTCGACGATTCCATTCTTGGGTGGTTGGTTTGGACCTTGTTCCTGTAACTCGAATCATAGCCCGGTATATCCCATTTTAATTTTACACCATTGTGAACCTTACACCTTTTTTACTCTCTCATCGAAGTTCTCGGCATTGAAAAATCTTCGTAAACTTAATCACACGTGTATATGTTGACATTTAAGAGATATACAGTCAAGAAAATCAAGGGCAATGGTGTATATATGCGGATTAGACACCAAAAAAAAACTCAACAAATGGCTACAATTTCAGGAATGTGTTTAGTGACGGCATCAGATTCCTAATTGATGGAGAAAGGTCTTGCGGTAAGAAAAGCTGCTTCTAGGAGGTTGTCAAGTGTTTTCGCTCGACGATTCCATTCTTGGGTGGTTGGTTTGGACCTTGTTCCTGTAGCTCGAATCCTAGCCCGGTATATCCCATTTTAATTTTACACCGTTGTGAACCTTACCCCTTTTTTACTCTCTCATCGAGGTTCTCGGCATTGAAAAATCTTCGTAAACTTAATCACACGTGTATATGTTGACATTTAAGAGATATACAGTCAAGAAAATCAAGGGCAATGGTGATATATATGCGGATTAGACACAAAAACAAACACTCAACAAATGGCTACATTTTAAGGAATGTGTTTAGTGACGACATCAGATTTCTAATTGATGGAGAATGGTCTTGTGGCAAGAAAAGCTGCTTCTAGGAGGTTGTCAAGTGTTTTCGGTCGACGATTCCATTCTTGGGTGGTTGGTTTGGCCCTTGTTCCTGTAACCCGAATCCTAACCCGGTATATCCCATTTTAATTTTACACCATTGAGAACCTAACTCCGTTTTTACTCTCTGATCTAGGTTCTCTGCATTGAAAATTCTTCGTAAACTAAATCACACGTGTATATGTTGACATTTAAGAGATATACAGTCAAGAAAATCAAGGGTAATGGTGATATATATGCGAATTAGACACCAAAAGAAAACACTCAACAAATGGCTACAATTTAAGGAATGTGTTTAGTAATGGCATCAGATTCCTAATTGATGGAGAAAGGTCTGGTGGCAAGAAAAGCTGCTTCTAGGAAGTTGTCAAGTGTTTTTGCTCGACGATTCCATTCTAGGGTGGTTTGTTTGGCCCTTTTTCCTGTAACTCGAATCCTAGCCCGGTATATCACATTTTAATTTTACACCATTGTGAACCTTACGCCTTTTTTACTCTCTAATCGAGGTTCTCGGCATTGAAAAATCTTTGTAAACTAAATCACACGTGTATATGTTGACATTAAAAAGATACACAGTCAAGAAAATCAAGGGCAATGGTGATATATATGCAGAATAGACACCACAAAAAACACTCAACAAATGGCTACAATTTAAAGAATGTGTTTAGTGAAAGCATCAGATTCGTAATTGATGGAGAAAGGTCTGGTGGCAAGAAAAGCTGCTTCTAGGAGGTTGTCAAGTGTTTTCGCTCGACGATTCCATTCTTGGGTGGTTGGTTTGGCTCTTGTTCCTGTAACTCGAATCTTAGCCCGGTATATCCCATTTTAATTTTACACCATTGTGAACCTTACGCCTTTTTTACTCTCTGATCGAGGTTCTCGGCATTGAAAAATCTTCGTAAACTAAATCACACGTGTATATGTTGATATTTAAGAGATATAAGTCAAGAAAATCATGGGCAATCGTGATATATATGCGGATTAGACACCAAAAAAAACACTCAACAAATGGCTACAATTTAAGAAATGTTTTAGTGACGGCATCAGATTCCTAATTGATGGAGAAAGGTCTGGTGGTAAGAAAAGCTGCTTCTAGGAGGTTGTCAAGTGTTTTCGCTCGACGATTCCATAATTGGGTGGTTGGTTTGGCCCTTATTCCTGTAACTCGAATCCTAGCCGGGTATTTCCCATTTTAATCTTACAACATTTTGAACCTTACGCCTTTTTTACTCCCTGATCGAGGTTCTCGACATTGAGAAATCTTCGTAAACTAAATTACACGTGTATATGTTGATATTTAAGAGATATTCAGTCAAGAAAATCAAGGGCAATGGTGATATATATGCGGATTGGACACAAAAAAAACACTCAACAAATGGCTACAATTTAAGGAATGTATTTAGTGACGGCATCAGATTCCTAATTGATGGAAAAAGGTCTGGTGGTAAGAAAAGCTGCTTCTAAGAGTTTGTCAAGTGTTTTCGCTCGACGATTCCATTTTGGGTGGTTGGTTTGGCCCTTGTTCCTGTAACTCGAATCCTAGCCCGATATTTCCCATTTTAATTTTACACCATTGTGAACCTTACGCCTTTTTTACTCTCTGATCGAGGTTATCGGCATTGAAAAATCTTCGTAAACTAAATAAAACGTGTATATGTTGACATTTAAGAGATATACAGTCAAGAAAATCAAGGGCAATGGTGATATATATGCGGATTAGACACAATAAAAAAACACTCAACAAATGCCTACAATTTAAGGAATGTGTTTAGTGACGGCATCAGATTCCTAATCGATGGAGAAAGGTTTGGTGGTAAGAAAAGCTGCTTCTTAGAGGTTGTCAAGTGTTTTCGCTCGACGATTCCATTCTTAGGTGGTTGGTTTGGCCCTTATTCCTGTAACTCGAATCCTAGCCCGGTATATCCCATTTAAATCTTACACCATTGTGAAACTTACGCCTTTTTACTCTCTGATCGAGGTTCTCGGCATTGAAAAATCTTCGTAAACTAAATCACACATGTATATGTTGATATTTAAGTGATATACAGTCAAGAAAATCAAGGGTAATGGTGATATATATGTGGATTAGACACAAAAAAAACTCTCAACTTATGGCTACAAATTAAGGAATGTGTTTAGTGACGGCATCAGATTCCTAATTGATAGAGAAAGGTCTGGTGGTAAGAAAAGCTGCTTCTAGGAGGATGTCAAGTGTTTTCGCTCGACGATTCCATTCTTGGGTGGTTGGTTTGGCCCTTGTTCCTGTAACTCGAATCCTAGCCCGGTATATCCCATTTTAATCTTACACCATTGTGAACCTTACGCCTTTTTTACTCTTTGATCGAGGTTCTCGGCATTGAAAAATATTCGTAAACTAAATCATACGTGTATATGTTGACATTTAAGAGATATACCATCAAGAAAATCAAGGGCAATGGTGATATATATGCGGATTAGACACCAAAAAAAAAAACACACACACACACAACAAATGGCTACAATTTAAGGAATGTGTTTAGTGACGGCATCAGATTCCTAATTGATGGAGAAAGGTCTGGTGGTAAGAAAAGCTGCTTCTAGGTGGTTGTCAAGTGTTTTCGCTCGACGATTCCATTCTTGGGTGGTTAGTTTGGCCCTTGTTCCTGTAACTCGAATCCTAGCCCGGTATATCCCATTTTAATTTTACACCATTGTGAACCTTACGCCTTTTTTACTCTCTGAACGGGGTTCTCGGCATTGAAAAATCTTCGTAAACTAAATCACACGTGTATATGTTGACATTTAAGAGATATACCAACAAGAAAATCAAGGGCAATGGTGATATATATGTGGATTAGACACAAAAAAAAAACACACACACAACAAGTGGCTACAATTTAAGGAATGTGTTTAGTGATGGCATCAGAATCCTAATTGATGGAGAAAGGTCTGTTGGCAACAAACGCTGCTTCTAGGAGGTTGTCAAGTGTTTTCGCTCGACGATTCCATTCTTGGGTGGTTGGTTTGGCCCTTGTTCCTGTAAATCGAATCCTAGCCCGGTATATCCCATTTTAATTTTACACCATTGTGAACCTTACGCCTTTTTTACTCTCTGATCGAGGTTCTGGGCATTGAAAAATCTTAGTAAACTAAATAACACGTGTATATGTTAACATTTAAGAGATATACAGTCAAGAAAATCAAGGGCAATGGTGATATATATGCGGATTAGACACAAAAAAAAAACACTCAACAAATGGCTACAATTTAAGGAATGTGTTTAGTGAGGGCATCAGATTCCTAATTGATGGAGAAAGGTTTGGTGGTAAGAAAAGCTACTTCTTGGAGGTTGTCAAGTGTATTCGCTCGACGATTCCATTCTTGGGTGGTTGGTTTGGACCTTGTTCCTGTAACTCAAATCCTTGCCCGGTATATCCCATTTTAATTTTACACCATTGTGAACCTAACGCCTTTTTTACTCTCTGATCGAGGTTCTCGGCATTGAAAAATCTTCGGAAACTAAATCACACGTGTATATGTTGACGTTTAAGAGAAATATACAGTCAAGAAAATCAAGGGTAATGGTGATATATATGCGAATTAGACACCAAAACAAAACACTCAACAAATGGCTACAATTTAAGGAATGTGTTTATTGACGGCATCAGATTCCTAATTGATGCAGAAAGGTCTGGTGGTAAGAAAAGCTGCTTCTAGGAGGTCGTCAAGTGTTTTCGCTCAACGATTCCATACTTGGGTGGTTGGTTTGGCCCTTGTTCCTGTAACTCGAATCCTAGCCCGGTATATCCCATTTAAATCTTACACCATTGTGAACCTTACCCCTTTTTTACTCTCTGATCGAGGTTCTCGGCATTGAAAAATCTTCGTAAACTAAATCACACATGTATATGTTGATATTTAAGAGATATACAGTCATGAAAATCAAGGGCAATGGTGATATATATGCGGATTAGACACAAAAAAAACACTCAACTTATGGCTACAATTTAAGGAATGTGTTTAGTGACGGCATCAGATTCCTAATTGATAGAGAAAGGTCTGGTGTTAAGAAAAGCTGCTTCTAGGAGGTTATCAAGAGTTTTCGCTCGACGATTCCATTCTTGGGTGGTTGGTTTGGCCCTTGTTCCTGTAACTCGAATCCTAGCCCGGTATATCCCATTTTAATCTTACACCATTGTGAATCTTACGCCTTTTATACTCTCTGATCGAGGTTCTCGGCATTGAAAAATCTTCGTAAACTAAATCACACGTGTATATGTTGATATTTAAGAGACATACAGTCAAGAAAATAAAGGTGCAATGGTGATATATACGCGGATTAGACACAAAAAAAAAAACAACACAACAAATGGCTACAATTTAAGGAATGTGTTTAGTGACGGCATCAGATTCCTAATTGATGGAGAAAGATCTGGTGGTAAGAAAAGCTGCTTCTAGGTGGTTGTCAAGTGTTTTCGCTCGACGATTCCATTCTTGGGTGGTTGGTTTGGCCCTTGTTCCTGTAACTCGAATCCTAGCCCGGTATATCCCATTTTAATTTTACACCATTGTGAACCTTACGCCTTTTTTACTCTCTGATCGAGGTTCTCGGCATTGAAAAATCTTCGTAAACTAAATCACACGTGTATATGTTGACATTTAAGAGATATACAGTCAAGAAAATCAAGGGCAATGGTGATATATATACGGATTAGACACCAAAAAAAACACACAACAAATGGCTACAATTTAAGGAATGTGTTTAGTGATGGCATCAGATTCCTAATTGATGGCGATAGGTCTGGTGGCAAGAAAAGCTGCTTCTAGGAGGTTGTCAAGTGTTTTCGCTCGACGATTCCATTCTTGGGTGGTTCGTTTGGCCCTTGTTCGAGTAACTCGAATCCTAGCCCGGTATATCCCATTTTAATTTTACACCATTGTGAACCTTACGCCTTTTTCACTCTCTGATCGAGGTTATCGGCTTTGAAAAATCTTCGTAAACTAAATCACACGTGCATATGTTGATATTTAAGAGATATACAGTCAAGAAAATCAAGGGCAATGGTGATATATATGCGGATTAGACACAAAAAAAAAAACACTCAACAAATGGCTACAATTTAAGGAATGTGTTTAGTGATGACATCAGATTCCTAATTGATGGAGAAAGGTCTGGTGGTAAGAAAAGCTGCTTCTAGGAGGTTGTCATGTGGTTTCGCATGACGATTCCATTCTTGGGTGGTTGGTTTGGCCCTTGTTCCTGTAATTCGAATCCTAGCTCGGCATATCCCAATTTAATTTTACACCATTGTGAACCTTACGCCTTTTTTACTCTCTGATCGAGGTTCTCGGCATTGCAAAATCTTCGTAAACTAAATCACACATGTATATGTTGACATTTAAGAGATAAACAGTCAAGAAAATCAAGGGCAATGGTGATATATATGTGGATTAGACACAAAAAAAAAAACTCAACAAATGGCTACAATTTAAGGAATGTGTTTAGTGACGGCATCATATTCCTAATTGATGGAGAAAGATCTGGTGGTAAGAAAAGCTGCTTCTAGGTGGTTGTCAAGTGTTTTCGCTCGACGATTCCATTCTTGGGTGGTTGGTTTGGCCCTTGTTCCTGTAACTCGAAACCTAGCCCGGTATATGCCATTTTAATTTTACACCATTGTGAACCTTACGCCTTTTTTACTCTCTGATCGAGGTTCTCGGCATTGAAAAATATTCGTAAACTAAATCACACGTGTATATGTTGACATTTAAGAGATATAAAGTTAAGAAAATCAAGGGCAATGGTGATATATATTTGCGGATTAGACACCAAAAAAACACTCAACAAATGGCTACAATTTAAGGAATGTGTTTAATGAAGGCATCAGATTCTTCCTAATTGATGGCGAAAGTTCTGGTGGCAAGAAAAGCTGCTTCTAGGAGGTTGTCAAGTGTTTTCGCTCGACGATTCCATTCTTGGGTGGTTGGTTTGGCCCTTGTTCCTGTAACTCGAATCTTAGCCCGGTATATCCCATTTTAATTTTTCACCATTGTGAGCCTTACGCCTTTTTTACTCTCTGATCGAGGTTCTCGGCATTGAAAAATCTTCGTAAACTAAATCACACGTGTATATGTTGACATTTAAGAGATATACAGTCAAGAAAATCAAGGGAAATGGTGATATATATGCGGATTAGACACCAAAAGAAAACACTCAACAAATGGCTACAATTTAAGGAATGTGTTTAGTGACGGCATCAGATACCTAATTAATGGAGAAGGTCTGGTGGTAAGAAAAGCTGCTTCTTGGAGGTTGTCAAGTGTTTTCGCTCGACGATTCCATTCTTGGCTGGTTGGTTTGGCCCTTGTTCCTGTAACTCAAATCCTTGCCCGGTATATCCCATTTTAATTTTACACCATTGTGAGCCTAACGCCTTTTTTACTCTCTGATCGAGGTTCTAGGCATTGAAAAATCTTCGGAAACTAAATCACACGTGTTTATGTTGACATTTAAGAGATATATACAATCAAGAAAATCAAGGGTAATGGTGATATATATGCGAACTAGACACCAAAAGAAAACACTCAACAAACGGCTACAATTTAAGGAATGTGTTTATTGACGGCATCAGATTCCTAATTGATGGAGAAAGGTCTGGTGGTAAGAAAAGCTGCTTCTAGGAGGTCGTCAAGTGTTTTCGCTCGACGATTCCATTCTTTGGTGGTTGGTTTGGCCCTTGTTCCTGTAACTCGAATCCTAGCCCGGTATATCCCATTTAAATCTTACACCATTGTGAACCTTACCCCTTTTTTACTCTCTGATCGAGGTTCTCGGCATTGAAAAATCTTCGTAAACTAAATCACACATGTATATGTTGATATTTAAGAGATATACAGTCATGAAAATCAAGTGCAATGGTGATATATATGCGGATTAGACACAAAAAAAAAACACTCAACTTATGGCTACAATTTAAGGAATGTGTTTAGTGACGGCATTAGATTCCTAATTGATAGAGAAAGGTCTGGTGGTAAGAAAAGCTGCTTCTAGGAGGTTGTCAAGTGTTTTCGCTCGACGATTCCATTCTTGGGTGGTTGGTTTGGCCCTTGTTCCTGTAACTCGAATCCTAGCCCGGTATATCCCATTTTAATTTTACACAATTGTGAACCTTACGCCTTTTTTACTCTCTGATCGAGGTTCTCGGCATTGAAAAATCTTCGCAAACTAAATCACACGTGTATATGTTGACATTTAAGAGATATACAGTCAAGAAAATCAAGGGCAATGGTGATATATATACGGATTAGACACCAAAAAAAACACACAACAAATGGCTACAATTTAAGGAATGTGTTTAGTGATGGCATCAGATTCCTAATTGATGGCGAAAGGTCTGGTGGCAAGAAAAGCTGCTTCTAGGAGGTTGTCAAGTGTTTTCGCTCGACGATTCCATTCTTGGGTGGTTCGTTTGGCCCTTGTTCGAGTAACTCGACTCCTAGCCCGGTATATCCCATTTTAATTTTACACCATTGTGAACCTTACGCCTTTTTCACTCTCTGATCGAGGTTCTCGGCATTGAAAAATCTTCGTAAACTAAATCACACGTGCATATGTTGATATTTAAGAGATATACAGTCAAGAAAATCAAGGGCAATGGTGATATATATGCGGATTAGACACAAAAAAAAACACTCAACAAATGGCTACAATTTAAGGAATGTGTTTAGTGATGACATCAGATTCCTAATTGATGGAGAAAGGTCTGGTGGTAAGAAAAGCTGCTTCTAGGAGGTTGTCATGTGGTTTCGCATGACGATTCCATTCTTGGGTGGTTGGTTTGGCCCTTGTTCCTGTAACTCGAATCCTAGCTCGGCATATCCCAATTTAATTTTACACCATTGTGAACCTTACGCCTTTTTTACTCTCTGATCGAGGTTCTCGGCATTGAAAAATCTTCGTAAACTAAATCACACATGTATATGTTGACATTTAAGAGATAAACAGTCAAGAAAATCAAGGGCAATGGTGATATATCTGTGGATTAGACACAAAAAAAAAAAACTCAATAAATGGCTACAATTTAAGGAATGTGTTTAGTGACGGTATCATATTCCTAATTGATTGAGAAAGATCTGGTGGTAAGAAAAGCTGCTTCTAAGTGGTTGTCAAGTGTTTTCGCTCGACGATTCCATTCTTGGGTGGTTGGTTTGGCCCTTGTTCCTGTAACTCGAAACCTAGCCCGGTATATCCCATTTTAATTTTACACCATTGTTAACCTTACGCCTTTTTTACTCTCTGATCGAGGTTCTCGGCATTGAAAAATATTGGTAAACTAAATCACACGTGTATATGTTGACATTTAAGAGATATAAAGTCAAGAAAATCAAGGGAAATGGTGATATATATGCGGATTAGACACCAAAAAAAACACTCAACAAATGGCTACAATTTAAGGAATGTGTTTAGTGACGGCATCAGATTCCTAATTGATGGCGAAAGTTCTGGTGGCAAGAAAAGCTGCTTCTAGGAGGTTGTTAAGTGTTTTCGCTCGACGATTCCATTCTTGGGTGGTTGGTTTGGCCCTTGTTCCTGTAACTCGAATCCTAGCCCGGTATATCCCATTTTAATTTTTCACCATTGTGAGCCTTACGCCTTTTTTACTCTCTGATCGAGGTTCTCGGCATTGAAAAATCTTCGTAAACTAAATCACACGTGTATATGTTGACATTTAAGAGATATACAGTCAATAAAATCAAGGGAAATGGTGATATATATGCGGATTAGACACCAAAAGAAAACACTCAACAAATGGCTACAATTTAAGGAATGTGTTTAGTGACGGCATCAGATACCTAATTAATGGAGAAGGTCTGGTGGTAAGAAAAGCTGCTTCTTGGAGGTTGTCAAGTGTTTTCGCTCGACGATTCCATTCTTGGCTGGTTGGTTTGGCCCTTGTTCCTGTAACTCAAATCCTTGCCCGGTATATCCCATTTTAATTTTACACCATTGTGAGCCTAACGCCTTTTTTACTCTCTGATCGAGGTTCTAGGCATTGAAAAATCTTCGGAAACTAAATCACACGTGTTTATGTTGACATTTAAGAGATATATACAATCAAGAAAATCAAGGGTAATGGTGATATATATGCGAACTAGACACCAAAAGAAAACACTCAACAAACGGCTACAATTTAAGGAATGTGTTTATTGACGGCATCAGATTCCTAATTGATGGAGAAAGGTCTGGTGGTAAGAAAAGCTGCTTCTAGCAGGTTGTCAAGTGTTTTCGCTTGACGATTACATTCTTGGGTGGTTGGTTTGGCCCTTGTTCCTGTAACTCGAATACTAGCCCGGTATATCCCATTTTAATTTTACACCGTTGTGAACCTTACGACTTTTTTACTCTCTGATCCAGGTTCTCGGCATTGAAAAATCTTTGTAAACTAAATCGCACGTGTATATGTTGACATTTAAGAGATATAGAGTCAAGAAAATCAAGGGCAATGGTGATATATATGCGGATTAGAGACCAAAAAAAATCACTCAACAAATGGCTACAATTTAAGAAATGTGTTTAGAGACGGCATCAGATTCCTAATTGATGGCGAAAGGTCTGGTGGTAAGAAAAGCTTCTTCTAGGAGGTTGTCAAGTGTTTTCGCTCGACGATTCCATTCTTGGGTGGTTGGTTTGGCCCTTGTTCCTGTAACTCGAATCCTAGCCCGGTATATCCCATTTTAATTTTTCACCATTGTGAGCCTTACGCCTTTTTACTCTCTAATCTTGGTTCTCGGCATTGAAAAATCTTCGTAAACTAAATCACACATGTATATGTTGACATTTAAGAGATATACAATCAAGAAAATCTAGGGCAATGGTGATATATATGCGGATTAGATGCCAAAAAAACCACTCAACAAATGGCAACAATTTAAGGAATGTGTTTAGTGACGGCATCAGATTCCTTATTGATGGAGAAAGTTCTAGTGGCAAGAAAAACTGCTTCTAGAAGGTTGTCAAGTGTTTTCGCTCGACGATTCAATTCTTAATGGAGAAAGTTCTAGTCACGGCATCAGATTCCTTATTCCTGTAACTCGAATCCTAACTCGGTATATCCCATTTTAATTTTACACCATTGTGAAGCTTACGCCTTTTTTACTCTCTGATCGAGGTTCTCGGCATTGAAAAATCTTCGTAAACTAAATCAAATGTGTATATGTTGATATTTAAGAGATATACTGTCAAGAAAATCAAGGGCAATGGTGATATATATGCGGATTAGACATAAAAAAAAACAATCAACAAATGGCTACAATTTAAGGAATGTTTTTAGTGACGGCATCCAATTCCTAATTGATGGAGAAAGGTCTGGTGGTAAGAAAAGCTGCTTCTAGGAGGTTGTCAAGTGTTTTCGCTCGACGATTCCATTCTTGTGTGGTTGGTTTGGCCCTTGTTTCTGTAACTCGAAGCCTAGCCCGGTATATCCCATTTTAATTTTACACCATTGTGAACCTTACGCCTTTTTTACTCTCTGATCGAGGTTCTTGGCATTAAAAATCTTCGTAAACTAAAGCACACGTGTATATGTTGACATTTAAGAGATATACAGTCAAGAAAATCAAGGGCAATGGTGATATATATGCGGATTAGACACCAAAAAAACACTCAACAAATGGCTACAGTTTAAGGAATATGTTTAGTGACCGCATCAGATTCCTAATTGATGGAGAATGGTCTGGTGGTAAGAAAAGCTGCTTCTAGGAGGTTGTCAAGTGTTTTCGCACGACGATTCCATTCTTGGGTGGTTGGTTTGGCCCTTGTTCCTGTAACTCTAAAACTAGCCCGGTATATCCCATTTTAATTTTACACCATTGTGAACCGTACGAGTTTTTTACTCTCTGATCTAGGTTCTCGGCATTGAAAAATCTTTGTAAACTAAATCGCACGTGTATATGTTGACATTTAAGAGATATAGAGTCAAGAAAATCAAGGGCAATGGTGATATATATGCGGATTAGACACAAAAAAAAATCACTCAACAAATGGCTACAATTTAAGGACTGTGTTTAGAGACGGCATCAGATTCCTAATTGATGGCGAAAGGTCTGGTGGCAAGAAAAGTTGCTTCTAGGAGGTTGTCAAGTGTTTTCGCTCGACGATTCCATTCTTGGGTGGTTGGTTTGGCCCTTGTTCCTGTAACTCGAATCCTATCCGGGTATATCCCATTTTAATTTTTCACCATTGTTAGCCTTACGCCTTTTTTACTCTCTGATCTAGGTTCTCGGCATTGAAAAATCTTCGTAAACTAAATCACACGTGTATATGTTGACATTTAAGAGATATACAGTCAAGAAAATCAAGGACAATGGTGATACACATGCGGATTAGACACCAAAAAAAATCACTCAACAAATGGCTAAAATTTAAGGAATGTGTTTAGTGACGGCATCAGATTCCTAATTGATGGAGAAAGGTCTGGTGGTAAGAAAAGCTGTTTCTAGGAGGTTGTCAAGTGTTTTCGCTTGACGATTCAATTCTTGAGTGGTTGGTTTGGCCCTTGTTCCTGTAACTCGAATCCTAGCCCGGTATATCCCATCTTAATTTTACACCATTGTGAACCTTGCTCCTTTTTTTACTCTCCGATCGAGGTTCTCGGCATTAAAAAATCTTCGTAAACTAAATCACACGTGTATATGTTGATATTTAAGAGATATACAGTCAAGAAAATCAAGGGCAATGGTGATATATATACGGATTAGACACCAAAAAAAAACTCAACAAATGGCTACAATTTAAGGAATGTGTTTAGTGACGGCATCAGATTCCTAATTGATGAAGAAAGGTCTGGTGGCAAGAAAAGCTGCTTCTAGGAGGTTGTCAAGTGTTTTCGCTCGAAGATTCCATTCCTGGGTGGTTGGTTTGGCCCTTGTTCCTGTAACTCGGATCCAAGCCCGGTATATCCCATTTTAATTTTACACCATTGTGAACCTTACGCCTTTTTTACTCTCTGATCGAGGTTCTCGGCATTAAAAATCTTCGTAAACTAAAGCACACGTGTATATGTTGACATTTAAGAGATATACAGTCAACAAATGGCTACAATTTAAGGAATATGTTTAGTGACCGCATCAGATTCCTAATTGATGGAGAATGGTCTGGTGGAAAGAAAAGCTGCTTCTAGGAGGTTGTCAAGTGTTTTCGCCTGACGATTCCATTCTTGGGTGGTTGGCTTGGCCCTTGTTCCTGTAACTCGAATACTAGCCCGGTATATCCCATTTTAATTTTACACCGTTGTGAACCGTATGAGTTTTTTACTCTCTGATTCAGGTTCTCGGCATTGAAAAATCTTTGTAAACTAAATCGCACGTGTATATGTTGACATTTAAGAGATATATAGTCAAGAAAATCAAGGGCAATGGTGATATATATGCGGATTAGACACCAAAAAAAATCACTCAACAAATGGCTACAATTTAAAGAATGTGTTTAGTGACGGCATCAGATTCCTAATTGATGGCGAAAGGTCTGGTGGCAAGAAAAGCTGCTTCTAGGAGGTTGTGAAGTGTTTTCGCTCGACGATTCCATTCTTGGGTGGTTGGTTTGGCCCTTGTTCCTGTAACTCGAATCCTATCTCGGTATATCCCATTTTAATTTTTCACCATTGTGAGCCTTACGCCTTTTTTACTCTCTGATCTAGGTTCTCGGCATTGAAAAATCCTCGTAAACTAAATCACACGTGTATATGTTGACATTTAAGAGATATACAGTCAAGAAAATCAAGGACAATGGTGATACATATGCGGATTAGACACCAAAAAAATCACTCAACAAATGGCTACAATTTAAGGAATGTGTTTAGTGACGGCATCAGATTCCTAATTGATGGAGAAAGGTCTGGTGGTAAGAAAAGCTGCTTCTAGGAGGTTGTCAAGTGTTTTCGCTTAACGATTCCATTCTTGAGTGGTTGGTTTGGCCCTTGTTCCTGTAACTCGAATCCAAGCCCGGTATATCCCATCTTAATTTTACACCATTGTGAACCTTACTCCTTTTTTTACTCTCTGATCGAGGTTCTCGGCAATGAAAAATCTTCGTAAACTAAATCACACGTGTATATGTTGATATTTATGAGATATACAGTCAAGAAAATCAAGGGCAATGGTGATATATATGCGGATTAGACACCAAAAAAAAATCACTCATCAAATTGCTACAATTTAAGGAATGTGTTTAGTGACGGCATCAGATTCCTAATTGATGGAGAATGGTCTGGTGGTAAGAAAAGCTGCTTCTAGGTTGTTGTCAAGTGTTTTCGCTCGACGATTCCATTCTTGGGTGGTTGGTTTGGCCCTTGTTCCTGTAACTCGAATCCTAGCCCGGTATATCCCATTTTAATTATACACCATTGTGAACCTTACGCCTTTTTTACTCTCTGATCGAGGTTCTCGACATTGAAAAATCTTCGTAAACTAAATCAAACGTGCATATGTTGATATTTAAGAGATATACTGTCAAGAAAATCAAGGGCAATGGTGATATATATGCGGATTAGACATAAAAAAAACAATCAACAAATGGCTACAATTTAAGGAATGTTTTTAGTGACGGCATCCGATTCCTAATTGATGGAGAAAGGTCTGGTGGTAAGAAAAGCTGCTTCTAGGAGGTTGTCAAGTGTTTTCGCTCGACGATTCCATTATTGTGTGGTTGGTTTGGCCCTTGTTCCTGTAACTCGAATCCTAGCCCGGTATATCCCATTTAAATTTTACACCTTTGTGAACCTTACGCCTTTTTTACTCTCTGATCGTGGTTCTCGGCATTAAAAATCTTCGTAAACTAAAGCACACGTGTATATGTTGACATTTAAGAGATATACAGTCAAGAAAATCAAGGGCAATGGTGATATATATGCGGATTAGACACCAAAAAAAACACTCAACAAATGGCTACAGTTTAAGGAATATGTTTAGTGACCGCATCAGATTCCTAATTGATGGAGAATGGTCTGGTGGAAAGAAAAGCTGCTTCTAGGAGGTTGTCAAGTGTTTTCGCTCGACGATTCCATTCTTGGGTGGTTGGTTTGGCTCTTGTTCCTGTAACTCGAATACTAGCCCGGTATATCCCATTTTAATTTTACACCATTGTGAAGCTTTCGCCTTTTTTACTCTCTGATCGAGGTTCTCGGCGTTGAAAAATATTCGTAAACTAAATCACACATGTATATGTTGACATTTAAGAGACATACAGTCAAGAAAATCAAGGGCAATGGTGAAATATATGCGGATTAGACGCCAAAAAAAACAGTCAACAAATGGCTACAATTTAAGGAATGTGTTTAGTGACGGCATCAGATTCCTTATTGATGGAGAAAGGTCTGGTGGCAAGAAAAACTGCTTCTAGAAGGTTGTCAAGTGTTTTCGCTCGACGATTCCATTCTTGGGTGGTTGGTTTGGCCCTAGTTCTTGTAACTCGAATCCTAGCTCGGTATATCCAATTTTAATTTTACACCATTGTGAACCTTACGCCTTTTTTACTCTCTGATCGAGGTTCTCGGCATTGAAAAATTTTCGTAAACTAAATCAAACGTGTATATGTTGATATTTAAGAGATATACTGTCAAGAAAATCAAGGACAATGGTGATATATATGTGGATTAGACACCAAAAAAAAACAATCAACAATTGGCTACAATTTAAGGAATGTTTTTAGTGACGGCATCAGATTCCTAATTGATGGAGAATGGTCTGGTGGTAAGAAAAGTTGTTTCTAGTAGGTTGTCAAGTGTTTTCGCTTGACGATTTCATTCTTGTGTGGTTGGTTTGGCCCTTGTTCCTGTAACTCGAATCCTAGCACGGTATATCCCATTTTAATTTTACACCATTGTGAACCTTACGCCTTTTTTACTCTCTGATCTAGGTTCTCGGCATTAAAAATCTTCGTAAACTAAATCACACGTGTATATGTTGACATTTAAGAGATATACAGTCAAGAAAATCAAGGACAATGGTGATACATATGCGGATTAGACACCAAAAAAATCACTCAACAAATGGCTACAATTTAAGGAATGTGTTTAGTGACGGCATCAGATTCCTAATTGATGGAGAAAGGTCTGGTGGTAAGAAAAGCTGCTTCTAGGAGGTTGTCAAGTGTTTTCGCTTAACGATTCCATTCTTGAGTGGTTGGTTTGGCCCTTGTTCCTGTAACTCGAATCCAAGCCCGGTATATCCCATCTTAATTTTACACCATTGTGAACCTTACTCCTTTTTTTACTCTCTGATCGAGGTTCTCGGCAATGAAAAATCTTCGTAAACTAAATCACACGTGTATATGTTGATATTTATGAGATATACAGTCAAGAAAATCAAGGGCAAAGGTGATATATATGCGGATTAGACACCAAAAAAAAATCACTCATCAAATTGCTACAATTTAAGGAATGTGTTTAGTGACGGCATCAGATTCCTAATTGATGGAGAATGGTCTGGTGGTAAGAAAAGCTGCTTCTAGGTTGTTGTCAAGTGTTTTCGCTCGACGATTCCATTCTTGGGTGGTTGGTTTGGCCCTTGTTCCTGTAACTCGAATCCTAGCCCGGTATATCCCATTTTAATTATACACCATTGTGAACCTTACGCCTTTTTTACTCTCTGATCGAGGTTCTCGACATTGAAAAATCTTCGTAAACTAAATCAAACGTGTATATGTTGATATTTAAGAGATATACTGTCAAGAAAATCAAGGGCATTGGTGATATATATGCGGATTAGACATAAAAAAAACAATCAACAAATGGCTACAATTTAAGGAATGTTTTTAGTGACGGCATCCGATTCCTAATTGATGGAGAAAGGTCTGGTGGTAAGAAAAGCTGCTTCTAGGAGGTTGTCAAGTGTTTTCGCTCGACGATTCCATTATTGTGTGGTTGGTTTGGCCCTTGTTCCTGTAACTCGAATCCTAGCCCGGTATATCCCATTTAAATTTTACACCTTTGTGAACCTTACGCCTTTTTTACTCTCTGATCGTGGTTCTCGGCATTAAAAATCTTCGTAAACTAAAGCACACGTGTATATGTTGACATTTAAGAGATATACAGTCAAGAAAATCAAGGGCAATGGTGATATATATGCGGATTAGACACCAAAAAAAACACTCAACAAATGGCTACAGTTTAAGGAATATGTTTAGTGACCGCATCAGATTCCTAATTGATGGAGAATGGTCTGGTGGAAAGAAAAGCTGCTTCTAGGAGGTTGTCAAGTGTTTTCGCTCGACGATTCCATTCTTGGGTGGTTGGTTTGGCCCTTGTTCCTGTAACTCGAATACTAGCCCGGTATATCCCATTTTAATTTTACACCATTGTGAAGCTTTCGCCTTTTTTACTCTCTGATCGAGGTTCTCGGCATTGAAAAATATTCGTAAACTAAATCACACATGTATATGTTGACATTTAAGAGACATACAGTCAAGAAAATCAAGGGCAATGGTGAAATATATGCGGATTAGACGCCAAAAAAAACAGTCAACAAATGGCTACAATTTAAGGAATGTGTTTAGTGACGGCATCAGATTCCTTATTGATGGAGAAAGGTCTGGTGGCAAGAAAAACTGCTTCTAGAAGGTTGTCAAGTGTTTTCGCTCGACGATTCCATTCTTGGGTGGTTGGTTTGGCCCTTGTTCTTGTAACTCGAATCCTAGCTCGGTATATCCCATTTTAATTTTACACCATTGTGAACCTTACGCCTTTTTTACTCTCTGATCGAGGTTCTCGACATTGAAAAATTTTCGTAAACTAAATCAAATGTGTATATGTTGATATTTAAGAGATATACTGTCAAGAAAATCAAGGACAATGGTGATATATATGTGGATTAGACACCAAAAAAAACAGTCAACAAATGGCTACAATTTAAGGAATGTTTTTAGTGACGGCATCAGATTCCTAATTGATGGAGAATGGTCTGGTGGTAAGAAAAGCTGCTTCTAGTAGGTTGTCAAGTGTTTTCGCTCGACGATTTCATTCTTGTGTGGTTGGTTTGGCCCTTGTTCCTGTAACTCGAATCCTAGCACGGTATATCCCATTTTAATTTTACACCATTGTGAACCTTACGCCTTTTTTACTCTCTGATCTAGGTTCTCGGCATTAAAAATCTTCGTAAACTAAATCACACGTGTATATGTTGACATTTAAGAGATATAGGGTCAAGAAAATAAAGGGAAATGTTGATATATATGCGGATTAGACACCAAAAAAAACACTCAACAAATGGCTATAATTTAAGGAATGTGTTTAGAGACGGCATCAGATTCCTAATTGATGGAGAATGGTCTGGTGGAAAGAAAAGCTGCTTCTAGAAGGTTGTCAAGTGTTTTCGCTCGACGATTCCATTCTTGGGTGGTTGGTTTGGCCCTTGTTCCTGTAACTCGAATCCTAGCCCGGTATATCCCATTTTAATTTTTCACCATTGTGAACCTTACGACTTTTTTATCTCTGATCCAGGTTCTCGGCATTGAAAAATCTTAGTAAACTAAATCGCACGTGTATATGTTGACATTTAAGTGATATAGAGTCAAGAAAATCATGGGCAATGGTGATATATATGCGGATTAGACACCAAAAAAATCACTCAACAAATGGCTACAATTTAAGGAATGTGTTTAGGTACGGCATCAGATTCCTTATTGATGGCGAAAGGTCTGGTGGCAAGAAAAGCTGCTTCTAAGAGGTTGTCAAATGTTTTCGCTCGACGATTCCATTCTTGGGTGGTTGGTTTGGCCCTTGTTCCTGTAACTCGAATCCTAGCCCGGTATATCCCATTTTAATTTTTCACCATTGTGAGCCTTACGCCTTTTTTACTCTCCGATCTAGGTTCTCGGCATCGAAAAATCTTCGTAAACTAAATCACACGTGTATATATTGACATTTAAGAGATATACAGTCAAGAAAATCAAGGACAATGGTGATATATATGCGGATTAGACACCAAAAAAAATCACTCAACAAATGGCTACAATTTAAGGATTGTGTTTAGTGACGTCATCAGATTCCTAATTGATGGAGAAAGGTCTGGTGGTAAGAAAAGTTGCTTCTAGGACGTTGTCAAGTGTTTTCGCTTGACGATTCCATTCTTGGGTGGTTGGTTTGGCCCTTGTTCCTGTAACTTGAATCCTAGCCCGGTATATCCCATCTTAATTTTACACCATTGTGAACCTTACTCCTTTTTTACTCTCTGATCGAGGTTCTCGGCATTGAAAAATATTCGTAAACTAAATCACACGTGTATATGTTGATATTTAAGAGATATGCAGTCTAGAAAATCAAGGGCAATGGTGATATATATGCGGATTAGACACCAAAAAAAAACTCAACAAATGGCTACAATTTAAGGAATGTGTTTAGTGACGGCATCAGATTCCTAATTGATGGAGAAAGGTCTGGTGGTAAGAAAGGCTGCTTGTAGGTTTTTGTCAAGTGTTTTCGCTCGACGATTCCATTCTTGGGAGGTTGGTTTGGCCCTTGTTCCTGTAACTCGAATCCTAGCCCGGTATATCCCATTTTAATTTTACACCATTGTGAACCTTACGCCTTTTTTACTCTCTGATCGAGGTTCTCGGCATTGAAAAATCTTCGTAAACTAAATCATAGGAGTATATGTTGACATTTAAGAGATATACACTCAAGAAAATCAAGGGCAATGGTGATATATATGCGGATTAGAGACCAAAAAAAACACTCAACAAATGGCTACTATTTAAGGAATGTGTTTAGTGACGGCATCAGATTCCTAATTAATGGAAAAGGTCTGGTGGTAAGAAAAGCTGCTTCTAGTAGGTTGTCAAGTGTTTTCGCTCGACGATTCCATTCTTGGGTGGTTGGTTAGGCCCTTGTTCCTGTAACTCGAATCCTAGCCCGGTATATCCCATTTTAATTTTACACCATTGTGAAACTTACGCCTTTTTTACTCTCTGATCGTGGTTCTCGGCTTTAAAAAATCTTCGTAAACTAAATCACACGTGTATATGTTGATATTTAAGAGATATACAGTCAAGAAAATCAAGGGCAATGGTGATATATATGCGGATTAGACACAAAAAAAACACTCAACAAATGGCTACAATTTAAGGAATGTGTTTAGTGACGGCATCAGATTCCTAATTGATGGAGAAATGTCTGGTGGCATTAAAAGCTGCTTCTAGTAGGTTGTCAAGTGTTTTCGCTCGACGATTCCATTCTTGGGTGGTTGGGTTGTCCATTCTTCCTGTAACTCGAATCCTAGCTCGGTATATCCCATTTTAATTTTACACCATTGTGAACCTTACGCCTTTTTTACTCTCTGATCGAGGTTCTCGGCATTGAAAAATCTTCATAAACTAAATCACACGTGTATATGTTGACATTTAAGAGATATACAGTCAAGAAAATCAAGGGCAATGGTGATATAAATGCGGATTAGACACCAAAAAAAAAACACTCAACAAATGGCTACAATTTAAGGAATGTGTTTAGTGACGGCATCAGATTCCTAATTTATGGAGAAAGATCTGGTGGCAAGAAAAGCTGCTTCTAGGAGGTTGTCAAGTGTTTTCGCTCGACGATTCCATTCTTGGGTGTTTGGGTGGGCCCTTGTTCCTGTAACTCGAATCCTAGCACGGTATATCCCATTTTAATTTTACACCATTGTGAAGCTTACACTTTTTTTACTCTCTGATCGAGGTTCTCGGCATTGAAAAATCTTCGTAATCTAAATCACACATGTATATGTTGACATTTAAGAGATATACAGTCAAGAAAATCAAGGGCAATGGTGATATATATGCGGATTAGGCGCCAAAAAAAACACTCAACAAATGGCTACAATTTAAGGAATGTGTTAAGTGACGGCATCGGATTCCTAATTGATGGAGAAAGGTCTGGTGGCAAGAAAAACTGCTTCTAGGAGGTTGTCAAGTGTTTTCGCTCGACGATTCCATTCTTGGGTGGTTGGTTTGGCCCTTGTTCCTGTAACTCGAATCCTAAATCGGTATATCCCATTTTAATTTTACACCGTTGTGAACCTTACACATTTTTTACTCTCTGATCGAGGTTCTCGGCATTGTAAAATCTTCGTAAACTAAATCAAACGTGTATATGTTGATATTTAAGAGATATACTGTCAAGCAAATCAAGGGCATTGGTGATATATATGCGGATTAGACACAAAAAAAAAAACAATCAACAAATGGCTACAATTTAAGGAATGTTTTTAGTGACGGCATCAGATTCCTAATTGATGGAAAAAGGTCTGATGGTAAGAAAAGCTGCTTCTAGGAGGTTGTCAAGTGTTTTCGCTCGACGATTCCATTCTTGGGTGGTTGGTTTGGCCCTTGTTCCTGTAACTCGAATCCTAAATCGGTATATCCCATTTTAATTTTACACCATTGTGAACCTTACACATTTTTTACTCTCTGATCGAGGTTCTCGGCATTGAAAAATCTTCGTAAACTAAATCAAACGTGTATATGTTGATATTTAAGAGATATACTGTCAAGCAAATCAAGGGCAATGGTGAAATATATGCGGATTAGACGCCAAAAAAAACAGTCAACAAATGGCTACAATTTAAGGAATGTGTTTAGTGACGGCATCAGATTCCTTATTGATGGAGAAAGGTCTGGTGGCAAGAAAAACTGCTTCTAGAAGGTTGTCAAGTGTTTTCGCTCGACGATTCCATTCTTGGGTGGTTGGTTTGGCCCTTGTTCTTGTAACTCGAATCCTAGCTCGGTATATCCCATTTTAATTTTACACCATTGTGAACCTTACGCCTTTTTTACTCTCTGATCGAGGTTCTCGACATTGAAAAATTTTCGTAAACTAAATCAAATGTGTATATGTTGATATTTAAGAGATATACTGTCAAGAAAATCAAGGACAATGGTGATATATATGTGGATTAGACACCAAAAAAAACAATCAACAATTGGCTACAATTTAAGGAATGTTTTTAGTGACGGCATCAGATTCCTAATTGATGGAGAATGGTCTGGTGGTAAGAAAAGCTGCTTCTAGTAGGTTGTCAAGTGTTTTCGCTCGACGATTTCATTCTTGTGTGGTTGGTTTGGCCCTTGTTCCTGTAACTCGAATCCTAGCACGGTATATCCCATTTTAATTTTACACCATTGTGAACCTTACGCCTTTTTTACTCTCTGATCTAGGTTCTCGGCATTAAAAATCTTCGTAAACTAAATCACACGTGTATATGTTGACATTTAAGAGATATAGGGTCAAGAAAATAAAGGGAAATGTTGATATATATGCGGATTAGACACCAAAAAAAACACTCAACAAATGGCTATAATTTAAGGAATGTGTTTAGAGACGGCATCAGATTCCTAATTGATGGAGAATGGTCTGGTGGAAAGAAAAGCTGCTTCTAGAAGGTTGTCAAGTGTTTTCGCTCGACGATTCCATTCTTGGGTGGTTGGTTTGGCCCTTGTTCCTGTAACTCGAATCCTAGCCCGGTATATCCCATTTTAATTTTTCACCATTGTGAACCTTACGACTTTTTTATCTCTGATCCAGGTTCTCGGCATTGAAAAATCTTAGTAAACTAAATCGCACGTGTATATGTTGACATTTAAGTGATATAGAGTCAAGAAAATCATGGGCAATGGTGATATATATGCGGATTAGACACCAAAAAAATCACTCAACAAATGGCTACAATTTAAGGAATGTGTTTAGGTACGGCATCAGATTCCTTATTGATGGCGAAAGGTCTGGTGGCAAGAAAAGCTGCTTCTAAGAGGTTGTCAAATGTTTTCGCTCGACGATTCCATTCTTGGGTGGTTGGTTTGGCCCTTGTTCCTGTAACTCGAATCCTAGCCCGGTATATCCCATTTTAATTTTTCACCATTGTGAGCCTTACGCCTTTTTTACTCTCCGATCTAGGTTCTCGGCATCGAAAAATCTTCGTAAACTAAATCACACGTGTATATATTGACATTTAAGAGATATACAGTCAAGAAAATCAAGGACAATGGTGATATATATGCGGATTAGACACCAAAAAAAATCACTCAACAAATGGCTACAATTTAAGGATTGTGTTTAGTGACGTCATCAGATTCCTAATTGATGGAGAAAGGTCTGGTGGTAAGAAAAGTTGCTTCTAGGACGTTGTCAAGTGTTTTCGCTTGACGATTCCATTCTTGGGTGGTTGGTTTGGCCCTTGTTCCTGTAACTTGAATCCTAGCCCGGTATATCCCATCTTAATTTTACACCATTGTGAACCTTACTCCTTTTTTACTCTCTGATCGAGGTTCTCGGCATTGAAAAATATTCGTAAACTAAATCACACGTGTATATGTTGATATTTAAGAGATATGCAGTCTAGAAAATCAAGGGCAATGGTGATATATATGCGGATTAGACACCAAAAAAAAACTCAACAAATGGCTACAATTTAAGGAATGTGTTTAGTGACGGCATCAGATTCCTAATTGATGGAGAAAGGTCTGGTGGTAAGAAAGGCTGCTTGTAGGTTTTTGTCAAGTGTTTTCGCTCGACGATTCCATTCTTGGGAGGTTGGTTTGGCCCTTGTTCCTGTAACTCGAATCCTAGCCCGGTATATCCCATTTTAATTTTACACCATTGTGAACCTTACGCCTTTGTTACTCTCTGATCGAGGTTCTCGGCATTGAAAAATCTTCGTAAACTAAATCATAGGAGTATATGTTGACATTTAAGAGATATACACTCAAGAAAATCAAGGGCAATGGTGATATATATGCGGATTAGAGACCAAAAAAAACACTCAACAAATGGCTACTATTTAAGGAATGTGTTTAGTGACGGCATCAGATTCCTAATTAATGGAAAAGGTCTGGTGGTAAGAAAAGCTGCTTCTAGTAGGTTGTGAAGTGTTTTCGCTCGACGATTCCATTCTTGGGTGGTTGGTTAGGCCCTTGTTCCTGTAACTCGAATCCTAGCCCGGTATATCCCATTTTAATTTTACACCATTGTGAAACTTACGCCTTTTTTACTCTCTGATCGTGGTTCTCGGCTTTAAAAAATCTTCGTAAACTAAATCACACGTGTATATGTTGATATTTAAGAGATATACAGTCAAGAAAATCAAGGGCAATGGTGATATATATGCGGATCAGACACAAAAAAAACACTCAACAAATGGCTACAATTTAAGGAATGTGTTTAGTGACGGCATCAGATTCCTAATTGATGGAGAAATGTCTGGTGGCATGAAAAGCTGCTTCTAGTAGGTTGTCAAGTGTTTTCGCTCGACGATTCCATTCTTGGGTGGTTGGGTTGTCCATTCTTCCTGTAACTCGAATCCTAGCTCGGTATATCCCATTTTAATTTTACACCATTGTGAACCTTACGCCTTTTTTACTCTCTGATCGAGGTTCTCGGCATTGAAAAATCTTCATAAACTAAATCACACGTGTATATGTTGACATTTAAGAGATATACAGTCAAGAAAATCAAGGGCAATGGTGATATAAATGCGGATTAGACACCAAAAAAAAACACTCAACAAATGGCTACAATTTAAGGAATGTGTTTAGTGACGGCATCAGATTCCTAATTTATGGAGAAAGGTCTGGTGGCAAGAAAAGCTGCTTCTAGGAGGTTGTCAAGTGTTTTCGCTCGACGATTCCATTCTTGGGTGTTTGGGTGGGCCCTTGTTCCTGTAACTCGAATCCTAGCACGGTATATCCCATTTTAATTTTACACCATTGTGAAGCTTACACTTTTTTTACTCTCTGATCGAGGTTCTCGGCATTGAAAAATCTTCGTAATCTAAATCACACATGTATATGTTGACATTTAAGAGATATACAGTCAAGAAAATCAAGGGCAATGGTGATATATATGCGGATTAGGCGCCAAAAAAAACACTCAACAAATGGCTACAATTTAAGGAATGTGTTAAGTGACGGCATCGGATTCCTAATTGATGGAGAAAGGTCTGGTGGCAAGAAAAACTGCTTCTAGGAGGTTGTCAAGTGTTTTCGCTCGACGATTCCATTCTTGGGTGGTTGGTTTGGCCCTTGTTCCTGTAACTCGAATCCTAAATCGGTATATCCCATTTTAATTTTACACCGTTGTGAACCTTACACATTTTTTACTCTCTGATCGAGGTTCTCGGCATTGAAAAATCTTCGTAAACTAAATCAAACGTGTATATGTTGATATTTAAGAGATATACTGTCAAGCAAATCAAGGGCATTGGTGATATATATGCGGATTAGACACACAAAAAAAAACAATCAACAAATGGCTACAATTTAAGGAATGTTTTTAGTGACGGCATCAGATTCCTAATTGATGGAAAAAGGTCTGATGGTAAGAAAAGCTGCTTCTAGGAGGTTGTCAAGTGTTTTCGCTCGACGATTCCATTCTTGGGTGGTTGGTTTGGCCCTTGTTCCTGTAACTCGAATCCTAAATCGGTATATCCCATTTTAATTTTACACCATTGTGAACCTTACACATTTTTTACTCTCTGATCGAGGTTCTCGGCATTGAAAAATCTTCGTAAACTAAATCAAACGTGTATATGTTGATATTTAAGAGATATACTGTCAAGCAAATCAAGGGCATTGGTGATATATATGCGGATTAGACACAAAAAAAAAAAATCAACAAATGGCTACAATTTAAGGAATGTTTTTAGTGACGGCATCAGATTCCTAATTGATGGAAAAAGGTCTGATGGTAAGAAAAGCTGCTTCTAGGAGGTTGTCAAGTGTTTTCGCTCGACGATTCCATTCTTGGGTGTTTGGGTGGGCCCTTGTTCCTGTAACTCGAATCCTAGCCCGGTATATCCCATTTTAATTTTACACCATTGTGAAGCTTACGCTTTTTTTACTCTCTGATCGAGGTTCTCGGCATTGAAAAATCTTCGTAATCTAAATCACACATGTATATGTTGACATTTAAGAGATATACAGTCAAGAAAATCAAGGGCAATGGTGATATATATGCGGATTAGGCGCCAAAAAAAACACTCAACAAATGGCTACAATTTAAGGAATGTGTTAAGTGACGGCATCGAATTCCTAATTGATGGAGAAAGGTCTGGTGGCAAGAAAAACTGCTTCTAGGAGGTTGTCAAGTGTTTTCGCTCGACGATTCCATTCTTGGGTGGTTGGTTTGCCCCTTGTTCCTGTAACTCGAATCCTAAATCGGTATATCCCATTTTAATTTTACACCATTTTGAACCTTAAGCCTTTTTTAGTCTCTGATCGAGGTTCTCGGCATTGAAAAATCTTCGTAAACTAAATCACACGTGTATATGTTGATATTTAAGAGATATACAGTCAAGAAAATCAAGGGCAATGGTGATATATATGCAGATTAGAGACAAAAAAAGCACTCAACAAATGGCTACAATTTAATGAATGTGTTTAGTGACGGCATCAGATTCCTAATTGATGGAGAAAGGTCTGGTGGCAAGATAGCTGCTTCTAGGAGGTTGTCAAGTGTTTTCGCTCGACGATTCCATTCTTGGGTGGTTGGTTTGGCCCTTGTTCTTGTACTCGAATCCTAGCCCGGTATATCCCATTTTAATTTTACACCATAAGGAACCTTACGCCTTTTTTACTCTCTGGTCGAGGTTCTCGGCATTTAAAAATCTTCGTAAACTAAATCACACGTGTATTTGTTGCTATTTAAGAGATATACAGTCAAGAAAATCAAGGGCAATGGTGATATATATGCGGATTAGACACCAAAAGAAAAACACTCAACATATGGCTACAATTTAAGGAATGTGTTTAGTGACGACATCAGATTCCTAATTGATGGAGAAAGGTCTGGTGGCAAGAAAAGCAGCTTCTAGGAGGTTGTCAAGTGCTTTCGCTTGACGATTCCATTCTTGGTTGGTTGGTTTGGCCCTTGTTCCTGTAACTCGAATCCTAGCCCGGTATATCCCATTTTAATTTTACACCATTGTGAACCTTACGCTTTTTTTACTCTCTGATCGAGGTTCTCGGCATTGAAAAATCTTGGTAAACTAAATCACACGTGTATATGTTGATATTGAAGAGATATACAGGCAAGAAAATCAAGGGCAATGGTGATATATATGCGGATTAGACACAAAAAAAATCACTCAACAAATGGCTACAATTTAAGGAATGGGTTTAGTGGCAGCATCAAATTCCTAATTGATGGAGAAAGGTTTGGTGGTAAGAAAAGCTGCTTCTAGGAGGTTCTCAAGGGTTTTCGCTCGACGATTCCATTCTTGGGTGGTTGGTTTGTCCCTTGTTCCTATAACTCGAATCCTAGCCTGGTATATCCCATTTTAATTTTACACCATTGAGAACCTTACGCCTTTTTTACTCTCTGATCGAAGTTCTCAGCATTGAAAAATCTTCGTAAACTAAATCACACGTGTATATGTTGATATTTAAGAGATATACAGTTAAGAAAATCAAGGGCAATGGTGATATATAAGCGGATTAGACACCAAAAAAAACACTCAACAAATGGCTACAATTTAAGGAATGTGTTTAGTGACGGCATCAGATTCCTAATTGATGGAGAAAGGTCTGGTGGCAAGAAAAGCTGTTTCTAGGAGGTTGTCAAGTGTTTTCGATTGACGATTCCATTCTTGGGTAGTTGGTTTGGCCCTTGTTCCTGTAACTCGAATCCTAGCCCGATATATCCCATTTTAATTTTACACCATTGTGAAGCTTACGCTTTTTTTACTCTCTGATCGAGGTTCTCGGCATTGAAAAATCTTGGTAAACTAAATCACACGTGTATATGTTGATATTTAAGAGATATACAGTCAAGAAAATCAAGGGCAATGGTGATATATATGCGGATTAGACACAAAAAAAAATCACTCAACAAATGGCTACAATTTAAGGAATGTGTTTAGTGACAGCATTAGATTCCTAATTGATGGAGAAAGGTCTGGTGGAAATAAAAGCTGCTTCTAGGAGGTTGTCAAGTGTTTTCGCTCGACGATTCCATTCTTGGGTGGTTGGATTGGCCCTTGTTCCTGTAACTCGAATCCTAGCCCGGTATATCCCATTTTAATTTTACACAATTGAGAACCTTACGCCTTTTTTACTCTCTGATCGATGTTCTCGGCATTGAAAAATCTTGGTAAACTAAATCACACGTGTATATGTTGATATTTAAGAGATATACAGTCAAGAAAATCAAGGGCAATGGTGATATATATGCGGATTAGACACAAAAAAAACACTCAACAAATGGCTACAATTTAAGGAATATGTTTAGTGATGACATCAGATTTCTAATTGATGGAGAAAGGTCTGGTGGCAAGAAAAGCTGCTTCTAGGAGGTTGTCAAGTGTTTTCGCTCGACGATTGCATTCTTGGGTGGTTGGTTTGGCCTTTGTTCCTGTAACTCGAATCCTAGCCCGGTATATCCCATTTTAATTTTACACCATTGTGAAGCTTACGCCTTTTTTACTCTCTGATCGACGTTCTCGGCATTGAAAAATCTTCGTAATCTAAATCACACATGTATATGTTGACATTTAAGAGATATACAGTCATGAAAATTAAGGGCGATGGTGATATATATGCGGATTAGACACAAAAAAAAAACACTCAACAAATGGCTACAATTTAAGAAATGTGTTTAGTGACGGCATCAGATTTCTAATTGATGGAGAAAGGTCTGGTGGCAAAAAAAACTGCTTCGAGGAGGTTGTCAAGTGTTTTCGCTCGACGATTCCATTCTTGGGTGGTTGGTTTGGCCCTTATTCCTGTAACTCGAATCCTAGCTCGGTATATCCCATTTAAATTTTACACCATTGTGAACCTTACGCCTTTTTTACTCTCTGATCGAGGTTCTCGGCATTGAAAAATCTTCATAAACTAAATCATACGTGTATATGTTGACATTTAAGAGATATACAGTCAAGAAAATCAAGGGCAATGGTGATATATATGCGGATTAGACACCAAAAAAACACTCAACAAATGGCTACAATTTAAGGAATGTGTTTAGTGACGGCATCAGATTCCTAATTGATGGAGAAATGTCTGGTGGCAAGAAAAGCTGCTTCTAGGAGGTTGTCCAGTGTTTTCGCTCGACGATTCTATTCTTGGGTGGTTGGTTAGGCCCTTATTCCTGTAACTCGAATCCTAGCTCGGTATATCCCATTTTAATTTTACACCATTGTGAACCTTACGCCTTTTTTACTCTCTGATCGAGGTTCTCGGCATTGAAAAATCTTCATAAACTAAATCACACGTGTATATGTTGACATTTAAGAGATATATAGTCAAGAAAATCAAGGGCGATGGTGATATATATGCGGATTAGACACAAAAAAAAACACTCAACAAATGGCTACAATTTAAGAAATGTGTTTAGTGACGGCATCAGATTCCTAATTGATGGAGAAAGGTCTGGTGGCAAAAAAAACTGCTTCGAGGAGGTTGTCAAGTGTTTTCGCTCGACGATTCCATTCTTGGATGGTTGGTTTGGCCCTTATTCCTGTAACTCGAATCCTAGCTCGGTATATCCCATTTTAATTTTACACCATTGTGAACCTTACGCCTTTCTTACTCTCTGATCGAGGTTCTCGGCATTGAAAAATCTTCATAAACTAAATCATACGTGTATATGTTGACATTTAAGAGATATACAGTCAAGAAAATCAAGGGCAATGGTGATATATATGCGGATTAGACACCAAAAAAAACACTCAACAAATGGCTACAATTTAAGGAATGTGTTTAGTGACGGCATCAGATTCCTAATTGATGGAGAAATGTCTGGTGGCAAGAAAAGCTGCTTCTAGGAGGTTGTCAAGTGTTTTCGCTCGACGATTCTATTCTTGGGTGGTTGGTTTGGCCCTTATTCCTGTAACTCGAATCCTAGCTCGGTATATCCCATTTTAATTTTACACCATTGTGAAACTTACGCCTTTTTTACTCTCTGATCGAGGTTCTCGGCATTGAAAAATCTTCATAAACTAAATCACACGTGTATATGTTGACATTTAATAGATATACAGTCAAGAAAATCAAGGGCAATGGTGATATATATGCGGATTAGACATCAAAAAAAAAACACTCAACCAATTGCTACAATTTAAAGAATGTGTTTAGTGACGGCATCAGATTCCTAATTGATGGAGAAAGGTCTGGTGGCAAGAAAAGCTGCTTCTAGGAGGTTGTCAAGTGTTTTCGCTCGACGATTCCATTCTTGGGTGTTTGGGTGGGCCCTTGTTCCTGTAACTCGAATCCTAGCCCGGTATATCCCATTTTAATTTAACACCATTGTGAAGGTTACGCCTTTTTTACTCTCTGATCGTGGTTCTCGGCGTTGAAAAATCTCCGTAATCTAAATCACACATGTATATGTTGACATTTAAGAGATATACAGTCAAGAAAATAAGGGCAATGGTTATATATATGCGGATTAGAAGCCAAAAAAAAAAAACACTCAACAAATGGCTACAATTTAAGGAATGTGTTAAGTGACGGCATCAGATTCCTAATTGATGGAGAAAGGTCTGGTGGCAAGAAAAACTACTTCAAGGAGGTTGTAAAGTGTTTTCGCTCGACGATTCCATTCTTTTGTGGTTGGTTTGGCCCTTGTTCCTGTAACTCGAATCCTAGCTCGGTATATCCCATTTTAATTTTACACCATTGTGAACCTTACGCCTTTTTTACTCTCTGATCTAAGTTCTCGGCATTGAAAAATCTTCGTAAACTAAATCAAACGTGTATATGTTGATATTTAAGAGATATATAGTCAAGAAAATCAAGGGCAATGGTGATATATATTTGCGGATTAGACACAAAAAAAAACAATCAACAAATGGCTATAATTTAAGGAATGTTTCTAGTGACGGCATCAGATTCCTAATTGATGGAGAACGGTCTGGTGGTAAGAAAAGCTGCTTCTAGGAGTTTGTCAAGTGTTTTCGCTCGACGATTCCATTCTTGGGTGGTTGGTTTGGCCCTTGTTCTTGTAACTCGAATCCTAGCCTGGTATATCCCATTTTAATTTTACACCATTTTGAACCTTAAGCCTTTTTTTGTCTCTGATCGAGGTTCTCGGCATTGAAAAATCTTCGTAAACTAAATCACACGTGTATATGTTGATATTTAAGAGATATACAGTCAAGAAAATCAAGGGCAATGGTGATATATATGTGGATTAGACACAAAAAAAGCACTCAACAAATGGCTACAATTTAAGGAATGTTTTTAGTGACGGCATCAGATTCCTAATTGATGGAGAATGGTCTGGTGGTAAGAAAAGCTGCTTCTAGGAGGTTGTCAAGTGTTTTCGCTCGACGATTCCATTCTTGGGTGGTTGGTTTGGCCCTTGTTCATGTACTCGAATCCTAGCCCGGTATATCCCATTTTAATTTTACACCATTGTGAACCTTACACCTTTTTTACTCTCTGATCTAAGTTCTCGGCATTGAAAAATCTTCGTAAACTAAATCAAACGTGTATATGTTGATATTTAAGAGATATATAGTCAAGAAAATCAAGGGCAATGGTGATATATATTTGCGGATTAGACACAAAAAAAAACAATCAACAAATGGCTACAATTTAAGGAATGTTTTTAGTGACGGCATCAGATTCCTAATTGATGGAGAACGGTCTGGTGGTAAGAAAAGCTGCTTCTAGGAGGTTGTCAAGTGTTTTCGCTCGACGATTCTATTCTTGGGTGGTTGGTTTGGCCCTTATTCCTGTAACTCGAATCCTAGCTCGGTATATCCCATTTTAATTTTACACCATTGTGAACCTTACGCCTTTTTTACTCTTTGATCGAGGTTCTCGGCATTGAAAAATCTTCATAAACTAAATCACACGTGTATATGTTGAAATTTAAGAGATATACAGTCAAGAAAATCAAGGGCGATGGTGATATATATGCGGATTAGACACAAAAAAAAAACACTCAACAAATGGCTACAATTTAAGAAATGTGTTTAGTGACGGCATCAGATTCCTAATTGATGGAGAAAGGTCTGGTGGCAAAAAAAACTGCTTCGAGGAGGTTGTCAAGTGTTTTCGCTCGACGATTCCATTCTTGGATGGTTGGTTTGGCCCTTATTCCTGTAACTCGAATCCTAGCTCGGTATATCCCATTTTAATTTTACACCATTGTGAACCTTACGCCTTTCTTACTCTCTGATCGAGGTTCTCGGCATTGAAAAATCTTCATAAACTAAATCATACGTGTATATGTTGACATTTAAGAGATATACAGTCAAGAAAATCAAGGGCAATGGTGATATATATGCGGATTAGACACCAAAAAAAACACTCAACAAATGGCTACAATTTAAGGAATGTGTTTAGTGACGGCATCAGATTCCTAATTGATGGAGAAATGTCTGGTGGCAAGAAAAGCTGCTTCTAGGAGGTTGTCAAGTTTTTCGCTCGACGATTCTATTCTTGGGTGGTTGGTTTGGCCCTTATTCCTGTAACTCGAATCCTAGCTCGGTATATCCCATTTTAATTTTACACCATTGTGAAACTTACGCCTTTTTTACTCTCTGATCGAGGTTCTCGGCATTGAAAAATCTTCATAAACTAAATCACACGTGTATATGTTGACAATTAATAGATATACAGTCAAGAAAATCAAGGGCAATGGTGATATATATGCGGATTAAACATAAAAAAAAACACTCAACGAATTGCTACAATTTAAAGAATGTGTTTAGTGACGGCATCAGATTCCTAATTGATGGAGAAAGGTCTGGTGGCAAGAAAAGCTGCTTCTAGGAGGTTGTCAAGTGTTTTCGCTCGACGATTCCATTCTTGGGTGTTTGGGTGGGCCCTTGTTCCTGTAACTCGAATCCTAGCCCGGTATATCCCATTTTAATTTAACACCATTGTGAAGCTTACGCCTTTTTTACTCTCTGATCGTGGTTCTCGGCATTGAAAAATCTCCGTAATCTAAATCACACATGTATATGTTGACATTTAAGAGATATACAGTCAAGAAAATCAAGGGCAATGGTTATATATATGCGGATTAGACGCCAAAAAAAAACACTCAACAAATGGCTACAATTTAAGGAGTGTGTTAGGTGACGGCATCGGATTCCTAATTGATGGAGAAAGGTCTGGTGGCAAGAAAAACTACTTCAGGAGGTTGTAAAGTGTTTTCGCTCAACGATTCCATTCTTGGGTGGTTGGTTTGGCCCTTGTTCCTGTAACTCGAATCCTAGCTCGGTATATCCCATTTTAATTTTACACCATTGTGAACCTTATGCCTTTTTTACTCTCTGATCTAAGTTCTCGGCATTGAAAAATCTTCGTAAACTAAATCAAACGTGTATATGTTGATATTTAAGAGAAATATAGTCAAGAAAATCAAGGGCAATGGTGATATATATTTGCGGATTAGACAAAAAAAAAAAACAATCAACAAATGGCTACAATTTAAGGAATGTTTTTAGTGACGGCATCAGATTCCTAATTGATGGAGAACGGTCTGGTGGTAAGAAAAGCTGCTTCTTGGAGGTTGTCAAGTGTTTTCGCTCGACGATTCCATTCTTGGGTGGTTGGTTTGGCCCTTGTTCTTGTAACTCGAATCCTAGCCCGGTATATCCCATTTTAATTTTACACCATTTTGAACCTTAAGCCTTTTTTAGTCTCTGATCGAGGTTCTCGGCATTGAAAAATCTTCGTAAACTAAATCACACGTGTATATGTTGATATTTAAGAGATATACAGTCAAGAAAATCAAGGGCAATGGTGATATATATGTGGATTAGACACAAAAAAAGCACTCAACAAATGACTACAATTTAAGGAATGTTTTTAGTGACGGCATCAGATTCCTAATTGATGGAGAAAGGTCTGGTGGCAAGAAAAGCTGCTTCTAGGAGCTTGTCAAGTGTTTTCGTTTGACGATTCCATTCTTGGGTGGTTTGTTTGGCCCTTGTTCCTGTAACTCGAATCCTAGCCCGGTATATCCCTTTTTAATTTTACACCATTGTGAACCTTACGCTTTTTTTACTCTCTGATCGAGGTTCTCGGCAATGAAAAATCTTGGTAAACTAAATCACACGTGTATATGTTGATATTTAAGAGATATACAGTCAAGAAAATCAAGGGCAATGGTGATATATATGCGGATTAGACACCAAAAAAAATCACTCAACAAATGGCTACAATTTAAGGAATGTGTTTAGTGACGGCATCAGATTCCTAATTGATGGAGAAAGGTCTGGTGGCAAGAAAAGCTGCTTCTAGGAGCTTGTCAAGTGTTTTCGCTCGACGATTCCATTCTTGGGTGGTTGGTTTGGCCCTTGTTCCTGTAACTCGAATCCTAGCCTGGTATATCCCATTATAATTTTACACCATTGTGAACCTTACGCCTTTTTTACCCTGTGATCGAGGTTCTCGGCATTGACAAATCTTCGTAAGCTAAATCACACGTGTATATGTTGATATTTAAGAGATATACAGTCAAGAAAATCAAGGGCAATTGTGATATATATGCGGATTAGACACAAAAAAAAAACACTAAACAAATGGCTACAATTTAAGGAATGTGTTTAGTGACGGCATCAGATTCCTAATTGATGTAGAAAGGTCTGGTGGCAAGAAAAGCTGCTTCTAGGAGGTTGTCAAGTGTTTTCGCTTGACGATTCCATTCTTGGGTGGTTGGTTTGGCCCTTGTTCCTATAACTCCAATCCTAGCCTGGTATATCCCATTTTAATTTTACACCATTGAGAACCTTACGCCTTTTTTACCCTGTGATCGAGGTTCTCGGCATTGACAAATCTTCGTAAGCTAAATCACACGTGTATATGTTGATATTTAAGAGATATACAGTCAAGAAAATCAAGGGCAATGGTGATATATATGCGGATTAGACACAAAAAAAAACACTAAACAAATGGCTACAATTTAAGGAATGTGTTTAGTGACGGCATCAGATTCCTAATTGATGTAGAAAGGTCTGGTGGCAAGAAAAGCTGCTTCTAGGAGGTCGTCAAGTGTTTTCGCTTGACGATTCCATTCTTGGGTGGTTGGTTTCGCCCTTGTTCCTGTAACTCGAATCCTAGCCCGGTATATCCCATTTTAATTTTAAACCATTGTGAAGCTTACGCTTTTTTTACTCTCTGATTGAGGTTCTCGGCATTGAAAAATATTGTTAACTAAATCACACGTGTATAAGTTGATATTTAAGATATATACAGTCAAGAAAATCAAGGGCAATGGTGATATATATGCAGATTAGACACCAAAAAAAAATCACTCAACAAATGGTTACAATTTAAGGAATGTGTTTAGTGACAGCATCAGATTCCTAATTGATGGAGAAAGGTCCGGTGCTAAGAAAAGCTGCTTCTAGGAGGTTGTCAAGTGTTTTCGCTCGACGATTCCATTCTTGGGTGGTTGGGTTGACCCTTGTTCCTGTAACTCGAATCCTAGCCCGGTATATCCTATTTTAATTTTACACAATTGAGAACCTTACGCCTTTTTTACTCTCTGATAGAGGTTCTCGGCATTGAAAAATCTTCGTAAACTAAATCACACGTGTATATGTTGCTATTTAAGAGATATACAGTAAAGAAAATCAAGGGCAATGGTGATATATATGCGGATTAGACACAAAAAAAAACAGTCAACAAATGGCTACAATTTAAGGAATGTGTTTAGTGACGGCATCAGATTTCTAATTGATGGAGAAAGGTCTGGTGGTAAGAAAAGCTGCTTCTAGGAGCTTGTCAAGTGTTTTCGCTCGACGATTCCATTCTTGGGTGGTTGGTTTGGCCCTTGTTCCTGTAACTCGAATCCTAGCCTGGTATATCCCATTTTAATTTTACACCATTGTGAACCTTACGCCTTTTTTACCCTGTGATCGAGGTTCTCGGCATTGACAAATCTTCGTAAGCTAAATCACACGTGTATAAGTTGATATTTAAGAGATATACAGTCAAGAAAATCAAGGGCAATAGTGATATATATGCAGATTAGACACCAAAAAAAAATCACTCAACAAATGGCTACAATTTAAGGAATGTGTTTAGTGACAGCATCAGATTCCTAATTGATGGAGAAAGGTCTGGTGGTAAGAAAAGCTGCTTCTAGGAGGTTGTCAAGTGTTTTCGCTCGACGATTCCATTCTTGGGTGGTTGGGTTGACCCTTGTTCCTGTAACTCGAATCCTAGCCCGGTATATCCTATTTTAATTTTACACAATTGAGAACCTTACGCCTTTTTTACTCTCTGATAGAGGTTCTCGGCATTGAAAAATCTTCGTAAACTAAATCACACGTGTATATGTTCCTATTTAAGAGATATACAGTCAAGAAAATCAAGGGCAATGGTGATATATATGCGGATTAGACACAAAAAAAAAACACTAAACAAATGGCTACAATTTAAGGAATGTGTTTAGTGACGGCATCAGATTCCTAATTGATGTAGAAAGGTCTGGTGGCAAGAAAAGCTGCTTCTAGGAGGTTGTCAAGTGTTTTCGCTTGACGATTCCATTCTTGGGTGGTTGGTTTGGCCCATGTTCCTGTAACTCGAATCCTAGCCCGGTATATCCCATTTTAATTTTAAACCATTGTGAAGCTTACGCTTTTTTTACTCTCTGATCGAGGTTCTCGGCATTGAAAAATATTGTTAACTAAATCACACGTGTATAAGTTGATATTTAAGAGATATACAGTCAAGAAAATCAAGGGCAATGGTGATATATATGCAGATTAGACACCAAAAAAAAATCACTCAACAAATGGCTACAATTTAAGGAATGTGTTTAGTGACAGCATCAGATTCCTAATTGATGGAGAAATGTCTGGTGGTAAGAAAAGCTGCTTCTAGGAGGTTGTCAAGTGTTTTCGCTCGACGATTTCATTCTTGGGTGGTTGGGTTGACCCTTGTTCCTGTAACTCGAATCCTAGCCCGGTATATCCTATTTTAATTTTACACAATTGAGAACCTTACGCCTTTTTTACTCTCTGATAGAGGTTCTCGGCATTGAAAAATCTTCGTAAACTAAATCACACGTGTATATGTTGCTATTTAAGAGATATACAGTAAAGAAAATCAAGGGCAATGGTGATATATATGCGGATTAGACACAAAAAAAAAACAGTCAACAAATGGCTACAATTTAAGGAATGTGTTTAGTGACGGCATCAGATTTCTAATCGATGGAGAAAGGTCTGGTGGTAAGAAAAGCTGCTTCTAGGAGCTTGTCAAGTGTTTTCGCTCGACGATTCCATTCTTGGGTGGTTGGTTTGGCCCTTGTTCCTGTAACTCGAATCCTAGCCCGGTATATCCCATTTTAATTTTACACCATTGTGAACCTTACGCCTTTTATACTCTCTGATCGAGGTTCTCGGCATTGACAAATCTTCGTAAGCTAAATCACACGTGTATATGTTGATATTTAAGAGATATACAGTCAAAAAAATCAAGGGCAATGGTGATATATATGTGGATTAGACACCAAAAAAAACACTCAACAAATGGCTACAATTTAAGGAATGTGTTTAGTGACGGCATCAGATTTCTAATTGATGGAGAAAGGTCTGGTGACAAGAAAAGCTGCTTCTAGGAGGTTGTCAAGTGTTTTCGCTCGACGATTCCATTCTTGGGTGGTTGGTTTGGCCCTTGTTCCTGTAACTCGAGTCCTAGCCCGGTATATCCCATTTTAATTTTACACCATTGTGAACCTTACGCCTTTTATACTCTCTGATCGAGGTTCTCGGCATTGAAAAATCTTCGTAAACTAAATCACACGTGTATATGTTGATATTTAAGAGATATACAGTCAACAAAATCAAGGGCAAGGGTGATATATATGTGGATTAGACACCAAAAAAAACAGTCAACAAATGGCTACAATTTAAGGAATGTGTTTTGTGACGGCATCAGATTTCTAATTGATGGAGAAAGGTCGGGTGACAAGAAAAGCTGCTTCTAGGAGGTTATCAAGTGTTTTCGCTCGACGATTCCATTCTTGGGTGGTTGGTTTGTCCCTTGTTCCCGTAACTCGAATCCTAGCCCGGTATATCCCATTTTAATTTTACACCATTGTGAACCTTACGCCTTTTATACTCTCTGATCGAGGTTCTCGGCATTGAAAAATATTCGTAAACTAAATCAAACGTGTATATGTTGATATTTAAGAGATATACAGTCAACAAAATCAAGGGAAATGGTGATATATATGCGAATTAGACACAAAAAAAAACAATCAACAAATGGCTACAATTTAAGGAATGTGTTTAGTGACGGCATCAGATTCCTAATTGATGGAGAAAGGTCTGGTGGTAAGAAAAGCTGCTTCTAGGAGGTTGTTAGGTGTTTTCGCTCGACGATTCCATTCTTGAGTGGTTGGTTTGGCCCTTGTTCCTGTAACTCGAATCCTAGCCCGGTATATCCCATTTTAAATTTACACCATTGTGAACCTTACGCCTTTTTTACTCTCAGATCGAGGTTCTCGGCATTGAAAAATCTTCGTAAATTAAATCACACGTGTATATGTTGACATTTAAGAGATATACAGTCAAGAAAGTCAAGGGCAATGGTGATATATATGCGGATTAGACACAAAAAAAAACACTCAACAAATGGCAACAATTTAAGAAATGTGTTTAGTGACGGCATCAGATTCCTAATTGATGGAGAAAGGTCTGGTGCTAAGAAAAGCTGCTTCTCGGAGGTTGTCAAGTGTTTTCGCTCGACGATTCCATTCTTGGATGGTTGGTTTGGCCCTTGTTCCTGTAACTCGAATCCTAGCCCGGTATATCCCATTTTAATTTTACACCATTGTGAACCTTACGCCTTTTTTACTCTCTGATCGAGGTTCTCGGCATTGAAAAATCTTCGTAAACTAAATCGCACGTGTATATGTTGCTATTTAAGAGATATACAGTCAAGAAAATCAAGGGCAATGGTGATATATATGCGGATTAGACACCAAAAAAAAACACTCAACAAATGGCTACAATTTAAGGAATGTGTTTAGTGACGGCATCAGATTCCTAATTGATGAAGAAAGGTCTGGTGGCAAGAAAAGCTGCTTCTAGGTGGTTGTAAAGTGTTTTCGCTCGACGATTCCATTCTTTGGAGGTTGGTTTGGCCCTTGTTCCTGTAACTCGAATCCTAGCCCGGTATATCCCATTTTAATTTTACACCATTATGAACCTTACGCTTTTTTTACTCTCTGATCAAGGTTCTCCGCATTGAAAAATCTTCGTAAACAAAATCACACGTGTATATGTTAATATTTAAGAGAAATACAGTCAACAAAATCAAGGGCAATGGTGATATATATGTGGATTAGACACAAAAAAAACACTCAACAAATGGCTACAATTAAAGGAATGTGTTTAGTAACGGCGTCAGATTCCTAATTGATGGAGAAAGGCCTGGTGGTAAGAAAAGCTGATTCTAGGAGGTTGTTAGGTGTTTTCGCTCGACGATTCCATTCTTGAGTGGTTGGTTTGGCCCTTGTTCCTGTAACTCGAATCCTAGCCCGGTATATCCCATTTTAAATTTACACCATTGTGAACCTTACGCCTTTTTTACTCTCAGATCGAGGTTCTCGGCATTGAAAAATCTTCGTAAACTAAATCACACGTGTATATGTTGACATTTAAGAGATATACAGTCAACAAAGTCAAGGGCAATGTTGATATATATGCGGATTAGACACCAAAAAAACACTCAACAAATGGCAACAATTTAAGAAATGTGTTTAGTGACGGCATCAGATTCCTAATTGATGGAGAAAGGTCTGGTGCTAAGAAAAGCTGCTTCTAGGAGGTTGTCAAGTGTTTTCGCTCGACGATTCCATTCTTGGGTGGTTGGTTTGGCCCTTGTTCCTGTAACTCGAATCCTAGCCCGGTATATCCCATTTTAATTTTACACCATTGTGAACCTTACGCCTTTTTTACTCTCTGATCAAGGTTCTCGGCATGGAAAAATCTTTGTAAACTAAATCACACGTGTATATGTTGATATTTAAGAGATATACGGTCAACAAAATCAAGGGCAATGGTGATATATTTGCGGATTAGACACCAAAAAAAAAACACTCAACAAATGGATACAATTTAAGGAATGCGTTTAGTGACGGCATCAGATTCCTAATTGATGGAGAAAGGTCTGGTGGCAAGAAAAGCTGCTTCTAGGAGGTTGTCAAGTGTTTTCGCTCGACGATTCCATTCTAGGGTGGTTGGTTTGGCCCTTGTTCCTGTAACTCGAATCCTAGCCCGGTATATCCCATTTTAATTTTATACCATTGTGAACCTTACGCCTTTTATACTCTCTGATCGAGGTTCTCGGCATTGAAAAATCTTCGTAAACTAAATCACACGTGTATATGTTGATATTTAAGAGATATACAGTCAACAAAATCAAGGGCAATGGTGATATATATGTGGATTAGACACCAAAAAAAAACACTCAACAAATGGCTACAATTTAAGGAATGTGTTTAGTGACGGCATCAGATTTCTAATTGATGGAGAAAGGTCTGGTGACAAGAAAAGCTGCTTCTAGGAGGTTGTCAAGTGTTTTCGCTCGATGATTCCATTCTTGGGTGGTTGGTTTGGTCCTTGTTCCTGTAACTCGAATCCTAGCCCGGTATATCCCATTTTTATTTTACACCATTGTGAAGCTTACGCTTTTTTTACTCTCTGATCGAGGTTTTCGGCATTGAAAAATCTTGGTAAACTAAATCACACGTGTATATGTTGATATTTAAGAGATATACAGTCAAGAAAATCAAGGGCAATGGTGATATATATGCGGATTAGACACCAAAAAAAATCACTCAACAAATGGCTACAATTTAAGGAATGTGTTTAGTGGCAGCATTAGATTCCTAATTGATGGAGAAAGGTCTGGTGGTAATAAAAGCTGCTTCTAGGAGGTTGTCAAGTGTTTTCGCTCGACGATTCCATTCTTGTGTGGTTGGTTTGGCCCTTGTTCCTGTAACTCGAATCCTAGCCCGGTATATCCCATTTTAATTTTATACCATTGTGAACCTTACGCCTTTTATACTCTCTGATCGAGGTTCTCGGCATTGAAAAATCTTCATAAACTAAATCACACGTGTATATGTTGATATTTAAGAGATATACAGTCAACAAAATCAAGGGCAATGGTGATATATATGTGGATTAGACACCAAAAAAAACACTCAACAAATGGCTACAATTTAAGGAATGTGCTTAGTGACGGCATCAGATTTCTAATTGATGGAAAAAGGTCTGGTGACAAGAAAAGCTGCTTCTAGGAGGTTGTGAAGTGTTTTCGCTCGACGATTCCATTCTTGGGTGGTTGGTTTGGCCCTTGTTCCTGTAACTCGAATCCTAGCCCGGTATATCCCATTTTAATTTTACACCATTGTGAAGCTTACGCTTTTTTTACTCTCTAATCGAGGTTTTCGGCATTGAAAAATCTTGGTAAACTAAATCACACGTGTATATGTTGATATTTAAAAGATATAGAGTCAAGAAAATCAAGGGCAATGGTGATATATATGCGGATTAGAGACCAAAAAAAAATCACTCAACAAATGGCTACAATTTAAGGAATGTGTTTGGTGGCAGCATTAGATTCCTAATTGATGGAGAAAGGTCTGGTGGTAATAAAAGCTGCTTCTAGGAGGTTGTCAAGTGTTTTCGCTCGACGATTCCATTCTTGGGTGGTTGGTTTGGCCCTTGTTCCTATAACTCGAAACCTAGCCCGGTATATCTCATTTTAATTTTACACAATTGAGAACCTTACGCCTTTTTTACTCTCTGATCGAGGTTCTCGGCATTGAAAAATCTTGGTAAACTAAATCACACGTGTATATGTTGATATTTAAGAGATATACAGTCAAGAAAATCAAGGGCAATGGTGATATATATGCGGATTAGACACAAAAAAAAACACTCAACAAATGGCTACAATTTAAGGAATGTGTTTAGTGATGACATCAGATTTCTAATTGATGGAGAAAGGTCTGGTGGCAAGAAAAGCTGCTTCTAGGAGGTTGTCAAGTGTTTTCGCTCGACGATTCCATTCTTGGGTGGTTGGTTTGGCCCTTGTTCCTGTAACTCGAATCCCAGCCCGGTATATCCCATTTTAATTTTACACCATTGTGAAGCTTACGCCTTTTTTACTCTCTGATCGAGGTTCTCGGCATTGAAAAATCTTCGTAATCTAAATCACACATGTATATGTTGACATTTAAGAGATATACAGTCAAGAAAATAAAGGAAAATGGTGATATATATGCGGATTAGACACAAAAAAAAAAACACTCAACAAATGGCTACAATTTAAGAAATGTGTTTAGTGACGGCATCAGATTCCTAATTGATGGAGAAAGGTCTGGTGGCAAAAAAAACTACTTCGAGGAGGTTATCAAGTGTTTTCGCTTGACGATTCCATTCTTGGGTGGTTGGTTTGGCCCTTATTCCTGTAACTCGAATCCTAGCTCGGTATATCCCATTTTAATTTTACACCATTGTGAACCTTACACCTTTTTTACTCTCTGATCGAGGTTCTCGGCATTGAAAAATCTTCATAAACTAAATCATACGTGTATATGTTGACATTTAAGAGATATACAGTCAAGAAAATCAAGGGCAATGGTGATATATATGCGGATTAGACACCAAAAAAAAACACTCAACAAATGGCTACAATTTAAGGAATGTGTTTAGTGACGGCATCAGATTCTTAATTGATGGAGAAAGGTCTGGTGGCAAGAAAAGCTGCTTCTAGGAGGTTGTCAAGTGTTTTCGCTCGACGATTCCATTCTTGGGTGTTTCGGTGGGCCCTTGTTCCTGTAACTCGAATCCTAGCCCGGTATATCCCATTTTAATTTAACACCATTGTGAAGCTTACGCCTTTTTTACTCTCTGATCGAGGTTCTCAGCATCGAAAAATTTTCGTAATCTAAATCACACATGTATATGTTGGCATTTAAGAGATATACAGTCAAGAAAATCAAGGGCAATGGTTATATATATGCGAATTAGACGCCAAAAAAAAAACACTCAACAAATGGCTACAATTTAAAGAATGTGTTAAGTGACGGCATCGGATTCCTAATTGATGGAGAAAGGTCTGGTGGCAAGAAAAATTGTTTCTAGGAGGTTGTAAAGTGTTTTCGCTCGACGATTCCATTCTTGGGTGGTTGGTTTGGCCCTTGTTCCTGTAACTCGAATCCTAGCTCGGTATATCCCATTTTAATTTTACACCATTGTGAACCTTACGCCTTTTTTACTCTCTGATCTAAGTTCTCGGCATTGAAAAATCTTCGTAAACTAAATCAAACGTGTATATGTTGATATTTAAGAGATATACTGTCAAGAAAATCAAGGGCAATGGTGATATATATTTGCGGATTAGACACAAAAAAAAACAATCAACAAATGGCTACAATTTAAGGAATGTTTTTAGTGACGGCATCAGATTCCTAATTGATGGAGAACGGTCTGGTGGTAAGAAAAGCTATTTCTAGGAGGTTGTCAAGTGTTTTCGCTCGACGATTCCATTCTTGGGTGGTTGGTTTCGCCCTTGTTCTTGTAACTCGAATCCTAGCCCGGTATATCCCATTTTAATTTTACACCATTTTGAACCTTAAGCCTTTTTTAGTCTCTGATCGAGGTTCTCGGCATTGAAAAATCTTCGTAAACTAAATCACACGTGTATATGTTGATATTTAAGAGATATACAGTCAAGAAAATCAAGGGCAATGGTGATATATATGTGGATTAGACACAAAAAAAGCACTCAACAAAGGGCAACAATTTAATGAATGTGTTTATTGATGGCATCAGATTCCTAATTGATGGAGAAAGGTCTAGTGGCAAGAAAAGCTGCTTCTAGGAGGTTGTCAAGTGTTTTCGCTCGACGATTCCATTCTTGGGTGGTTGGTTTGGCCCTTGTTCCTGTACTCGAATCCTAGCCCGGTATATCCCATTTTAATTTTACACCATTGTGAATCTTACGCCTTTTTTACTCTCTGGTCGAGGTTCTCGGCATTGAAAAATCTTCGTAAACTAAATCACACGTGTATATCTTGCTATTTAAGAGATATACAGTCAAGAAAATCAAGGGCAATTGTGATATATATGCGGATTAGACACCAAAAAAAAGACTCAACAAATGGCTACAATTTAAGGAATGTGTTTAGTGACGGCATCAGATTCCTAATTGATGGAGAAAGGTCTGGTGGCAAGAAAAGCTGGTTCTAGGAGCTTGTCAAGTGTTTTCGCTTGACGATTCCATTCTTGGGTGGTTGGGTTGGCCCTTGTTCCTGTAACTCGAATCCTAGCCCGGTATATCCCATTTTAATTTTACACCATTGTGAACCTTACGCTTTTTTTACTCTCTGATCGAGGTTCTCGGCATTGAAAAATCTTGGTAAACTAAATCACACGGGTATATGTTGATATTTAAGAGATATACAGTCAAGAAAATCAAGGGCAATGTTGATATATATGCGGATTAGACACCAAAAAAAATCACTCAACAAATGGCTACAATTTAAGGAATGTGTTTAGTGACAGCTGTGACAACTGGCACAAACCGGTAATTTCCGTACACATTAATTATTGCTTAATGACTGCAATTATGAGTTTAAGTGTCAGCAATGTCTGAACACATGATTAAACAAGTGAATTCATGCATGTTGTATACTACAAAATATTGCTTTATGCATAAACGAGAGCGTTGCATCAGAATAATAGTAAACTCACCGGTAAGACACAATGTGTCAACAGAACTGCAGAAAGCAGTCAGACATCAGAATTGAGGCCTAGGTGTAGGTCCGACAACAAGAATGCATTAAAACCCGAGAGTACATACAAGGGTTTGATTTATATACATTGCGAAAGCAAATATAAGCACTAAAAAGCACCCGAAACGCACTTTAAGTGCAGAATTTATAAAATTCAGCAATAATTCAGCATTTAAGCATATAAATATTATGCAGAAATGTCATTTTATTATCCAGAATATTTCCCTAAGTGTTGGGAATTGAAAGAGCACAAGAAAGGTACTTAATCGACACTAAAAAGTGTGATTTAGCACTTTAACGAATCGGTATGTAACCGAACAACCGGACTATACCCGAAACATGAAAATATTGTTATTTTCATTATTCATCTTTTTCTGAGCTAGTCATGATCCCCGAACACCCTAATACACACTAGAATATCTAGTAACTAACTACACTAGCTAGATACTTGGCATATGATTACAAGTAACTACATGGTTCACAATTTACACTTTACCCCCCCCCCATATGCTACCTACGGCCTAAAGAGGTGGCCCCCACCTCAAGATTACCATGATCTCCTCAAATCCTTTTAAGATCTAATAAGATCTCTAGTAAATTTGGTGTAAGGATTTGCATGTACTCTTGGAGACATAATAACCAATAGGTAAAAGAACTTGTGGTTATAAGTTAGACAAGATCCTCCATCCTCTTCAACACCATCTCACTCCTCCCTTGGCCTCCCATTCACGGCCGTAACCCCCTCCCCTCATACCACCACCTTCACTTCAAGTTCATCCAATTCCAAGCTTGATACAAGGTGTAAGAAGGCCACTAACGAAGCTCGGAGCAAGCGGAACGCGAAGGACCTCTCTACCTTGCTTTTATCCACTCGATTTGTGCTTAGATTCTTCCCTAGCCTTGAGCTAGAGGTATAACACTTAAAACTCATATTTGAACTTATCTAAAGTGGTTAAAAGGAATTTTGTCGGTTAAATATCGATAACATACGTTTTGAAGCATTAAAGTCTAGTAAAAACACTAAAATGGTGGTTAATAACATATAACTTGTGTAAAAGTTGTAGGACTTGAAAATTGTTATTTTTGAGACCCGATCTATGATGTGGTAGCTCGGATCATCGTTTAACCCGACTTTGTAAGATCATGGATCTTCACATAAGCTCGTTTTTGGTTACTACAAGGGTTAAAAGGCGAAACTCTACCACACTAAAGACATAAACTTGTGTAAAATATTTTACTTGTGTAAAAGTAATTTAACCTGTACGTTGGTGTTTAAAACTAGCGGATCTACGTATCTGCAAGTGGTATTTTTGAAGAACCACACTTTAAAGAAATCACATGTTCTAAACCGGGTCTTACACAAACAAAAGTGGTTTTTGTGAACAAACAAGTGTATGGATACTTGTGTAACAAGGGTTTTTACAAAGAAATAATTTTCGTAAAAACCGACTAGAAGTTGTAAAACTTCATACTCTTTAAAAATAAAGTTTTTAAGAAATTAAACTTATTTTTAAAGATAACAAGACTTACTAAATGTGCTAGTAAGTTACTACACATTTTTGTAAATATCCAAGTTCATGAAATTAGTGATTATTGTTGACGATTATTATTGATAATTGTTGTTGATGATTGATGATGATTTAAAAGAAAATAAACACACGTTTTGAAAACGTGGGAAACCTCCATTTTTAGGGGAAACTCTGTCAAAATTTTTATAAATTTTGACACTTAGAAAAATATAAGTTTTTGAGAAACTTATTCCCTAAAAATGTGTTTAAGAGTATTACTAAGGTTTCCCTAATTTTTGGTGATAAGAAATGAGGATTTCTTCAAGAATAAAAATGGATAATAAGTATATATTTTTGAGAGAAAAATATATATTATTTTATCACCAAATTTTGTGCTAAGTGTATATAGTATGTGTTATATGTGCTAGTGTATTAAGACTTAAAAATACACTAAATACTCATGAGGAGTAGAAATATAGAAATACACATACAAAACACAAGATACATGATTCGGGTGCAAAGTGCAAAACACAAAAGACTTATATTTATTTTTGGAGAAAATAATATAAGTAAGATACGTAGTTAAAAATATAGAATATTTTTAACACAAGAAAATATACAAGAGAGTGACTGAACTTGTGCGACGCAAGTCTAGTGACTAACGTTAAGAAAACGCGTATAGGTTACGACGTTAATTAAGCAAATCCGGTGGAGTTTACGACGCTAGGAACGCAAAGTTGTGAGTTCATGCTCCCCCTTTTCTCTTTAACTGTTTTCAGTTTTTATAACTTCGGGGGTGAAATACATGTACAAATGTACAAAATTTATAATTGGTATGATATAAATACAAGAAGTACACTTGGTGAGAACGAGAACCAAGTGTGACGAAATATAAGAATACAAGAAGTACACTTGGTGAGAACGAGAACCAAGTGTGATGAAATATAAGAATATGAGAGGCGCACTTGGTGAGAACGAGAACCAAGTATGAGGCGCTATGAGAAATGATAACAAGAAACGCGCTTGGTGAGAACGAGAACCAAGTAGGATGCGTTATGAGGAATAGTGTCACGAATAGGGTACAGAAGCACCATTAATCGTGTACATACTTAGACCGCAGAACAAAAGGTTAGATCTAACAGGTGCCTGGCAGCCTCACACTCGGTCGGGGCGAGAATCGAGTGGTGCTTTTGTGTCTCAGAATATACCAATTAAATGCCTTAGGTTTGGTGACTTCCTATGACGTGCCACAGGTTAATGGCTTTGCAACCCATTAACAATCTGATAAGTACAGAAATACTGTATTTACATAAAATTCATACCATACAAAAAGTGATAAATAACTTGAAGTACGTGGGGTACTCAAGAGAATTGATAAATAACTTGAAGTACGTGGGGTACTCAAGAGAACGAGAATTAAACTTGAGTACGTGGGGTACTCAAGAGGAAATTGAATTATACAGATGTACGTGGTGTACACATGAAACTGGATTTACATATGAAAACTTGATTTACTCACAAACTATGTTTTCATACAAAGTATACAAACATGAAATACAAAACTGCATGAATTCACACCAACTTTATGTTGACGTTTTTCCAAAAACTCACATGTATTTCAGGTAACTAGGATGGATGTGCGCGTGGTCTAGCTTATGCTCGTGGATGTCGCTTGTGTTTAATTTTGAATAAAGTTGTAAACTTTTAAGACAATGCTTTATGCGACTTAGCGATGTAAACGCTAGCGTATGTTTTCAAATTATGGTATTTGAATGTTATTTTACGAGCATGTAGCATGTTTACTCTTCGTATGCAATGAGAACCTTTCATGATCACACCTCGTGCTTCCGCCGCAGAAAGGGGTGTGACAGATTGGTATCAGAGCTGCGATTGTAGTGAACCAGGATTCCTTCTCGAGTCTAGTCTACAATCTCTAGGATCCATTCACGAAAACAATTTTCAAAGAGTTTTCATTGCATAAAACGTCCCGCGACATCCACTGCCTGAAACTGTATACATAAGTCTAGAAAAGACACTACGAGACTTAGAGTGCACTTGAGTAGCACTTGTCGTTGGCTAGAAATTACTTGCAATTATGTGTGATAATTGGCATGTACTAGAAGTAGAATGTCACAAGTATATGTGACTTTACCTGAAAGAAATGGCCTACCTGAAGGAAGAAATACGAGGATGAAACGAACTGTGCGGACTGTGCAAGGAATTACGTAATTATGGATGCATACATAATTATGGAATTTAGTGCACAGAAACCACAGCAAGTCTTGTCACGTGTGGATTCCCTCAGTGCAAGCCTACTAAGTACTCTGCTAGAGTAATAATTGTTTGATGTCACTTATGTGGTATATATACCTGTGAATATATATGATACTACTGTTTAGTGTGACGATATCAAACCAATGTCTAACCCTGCCGTGTTATGTTCTGTCAGAACATGGCACCCAGGAAAACTGTGAATGCTCGCAATGACGATCAACCTCCTCCTCCCCCACTGCCAAGAACTGCTGAAGAGCTGGACGCTCTACTGGAGGAAAGGATCTCCGCTGCTATCGCCCAGTACGAGGCGAACCGAACTCAAGACAGTGGAGGACCAAGCAACGCTAGGCGTAATGGGAATGGAGATTCGTCTGGAGGCAATGCAGCTCAAGGTAACCTTGAGACACTGTACTAAGCATGAGGAAATTTATGAATGGTCTTTGTTTCATTATTTCTTCGATTGCTCACATGTGAATTGGTTGAATCAATTCCAGGCTGCACTTTCAAGCAGTTCCTCGACTGCAAGCCGATGAACTATGATGGCACAGGAGGTGCAGTAGCATTTGTGCGTTGGACGGAGAAGACTGAAGCTACCTTCCGCATGAGCAAGTGTACCGCGGATCAACAAGTCACTTTTGCTACTGGGTTATTCGTCGATGAAGCTCTGACTTGGTGGAACCTGCAAGCCCAAACTTTGGGTGATGATGCCGCTTATGGCCTAGCTTGGGAGGAACTGAAGGAAAGGATGAGAGAGAAGTACTGCTGTCGTGCAGAACTCCAAAGGCTGGAAACAGAGTTCTGGCACTTAACTATGGAAGGTGCTGACGTCAATGGTTACACTCGAAGGTTCCACGACCTGTCCAGAGTGCTTCCCTACATGGTGACTCCTGAATTTAAGCGTGTGGAACGCTACATTTGGGGACTGGCCTCAGAGTTTCGTGGCATGGTGACGTCGGCCAAACCACAAACAATCACCGAGGCTGTAACTCTGGCTGTCAGCCTGACTGAAGATTGTGTTCGTATGAAGAAGCTCTCACTGAACCCAACAGAAAATACCGAGACGCATGCTGAGTCGTCTGGCAACAAGAAAAGGAAACATGCAAACTTGAATCAAGAAACTCGTAACAACAAGGGTTTCAGCAAGAAGCGTGACGCTAACACGTCCCAGGAGGCGAAAACCCATGCAACCAAAGCATACCAAGGCTCCATGCCTAGATGCCAAAAGTGTAAGTATCATCATGATGGAGCTTGTCGCATTCCAAGGTGCGACAAATGTGGTAAATTGGGTCATCAAACAGAAGACTGTTGGGGAAAAGGAAAGAACCGAAATGGGAACGGTACTGGTAACAAGAATGGCAACGGGAAAGGGCAAGGATGCTTCAAGTGTGGAAGCAATGATCATTTCATGAAGAACTGCCCAGAGAGAAACAACGCTCCGGCTCGAGCATTTGTGATTGGAGCAAGAGACGCACGCGAGGACCCTAACGTGGTCACCGGTACGTTTCTCATTAACAATCACTTTGCATCCATATTATTCGACACTGGCGCCGATTATAGCTTCATGTCTGTGGAATTTAAACGTATACTCGGAATAGAATCTAGTAGATTAGAAATTCCTTATTCCATAGAACTAGCCAATGGCAAACTTGTTGAATCGGGCGAAGTTGTTAGAGGCTGCACACTAGAACTTGGTGAACGAAGATTTAGCATCGATCTCTTACCTATTCAATTAGGTAGCTTCGATGTAGTGGTCGGAATGGACTGGTTGTCCAAGAACAAAGCTGAAGTTATTTGCCATGAGAAAATCATTCGCATCCCTTTAGCGAATGGTGAAACTCTCATCGTGCATGGAGAAAGACGAAACGCGCCTCTACGAATCATCAGTTGCATGAAGGCACAGAAGTGCTTGAGGAAAGGATGTGTCGCTTTCCTAGCGCACGTTATAGACAAGAAGGCTGTGGAGCCGAAACTCGAAGACATTCCCGTGGTGAAGGAATTTCCTGATGTATTCCCCGAAGATCTGCCAGGACTACCTCCGCAACGACAAGTCGAATTCCGTATAGACTTGGTTCCAGGAGCTGCTCCTGTAGCCAAGGCACCCTATCGACTTGCTCCATCCGAAATGCAAGAATTATCTACACAACTCCAGGAGTTGTTGGATAAAGGATTCATAAGGCCAAGCTTCTCACCCTGGGGAGCTCCAGTATTGTTCGTGAAGAAGAAGGATGGAACGCTACGGATGTGTATCGATTACAGGGAACTGAACAAGCTCACAATCAAGAATCGGTATCCGCTACCAAGGATTGATGACTTGTTTGATCAACTGCAAGGATCAAGCTACTATTCCAAGATCGACCTTCGATCTGGATACCATCAGCTGAGAATCCAAGATGAAAGCGTACCAAAGACTGCATTCAGAACGCGATATGGGCACTACGAATTTCTGGTGATGCCGTTTGGGCTGACGAATGCACCAGCGGTCTTTATGGACCTAATGAACCGCGTATGCAAACCATATCTCGATAAATTCGTGATTGTATTTATCGATGATATCCTGATTTACTCGCGAACGAAAGAAGAGCACGAGCAACATCTCAGAACTATCTTGGAACTACTGAAGAAAGAGAAACTTTATGCAAAGTTCTCGAAATGCGAATTCTGGATTCGCGAAGTGCAATTTCTTGGCCACGTGGTGAATGAGAAGGGCATTCATGTAGACCCGTCCAAGATAGAAGCAATAAAGAATTGGGAAGCTCCCAAGACCCCAACCAAAGTCCGTCAATTTTTGGGCTTAGTGGGCTACTATCGGCGATTCATTGAGAATTTCTCGAAGATAGCTCAACCGCTAACGACCCTTACACAGAAAGACAAGAAATACGACTGGGGTCACAAACAAGAAGAAGCCTTTCAGCTACTTAAGAACAAGCTCTGTGATGCACCGATACTATCGTTACCCGAAGGCACTGAAGACTTCGTGGTATACTGTGAGGCTTCACGACAAGGTTTGGGTTGCGTGCTCATGCAACGCCAAAAAGTCATCGCTTATGCTTCAAGACAACTGAAGGTTCATGAGAGAAATTATACCACTCACGACCTGGAGCTGGGTGCAGTGGTATTCGCCTTAAAAATTTGGCGACATTATTTATATGGTACTCGATGTACAATCTTCACAGATCACAAAAGCTTACAACACATATTTGATCAGAAGGAATTGAATATGCGCCAGCGACGTTGGGTCGAGCTGCTGAACGATTATGACTGTGAGATTAAGTACCATCCTGGAAAGGCAAACGTTGTAGCAGACGCGTTGAGCCGAAAAGAAAGGGTTAAGACCCTAAGGGTTCGAGCATTGGAAATGACGATTCGAACGAACCTCACTGCACGCATTCGAGATGCACAACAAGAAGCTCTTAAAGAGGAGAACCGTAAGGCTGAATACCTCCGGGGTGCATTGAATTACATGGTGCCAAATGAAGAGGGAGCCTTATACTTCAAGAAGCGTATCTGGGTTCCACTCTGTGGTGGCATACGTGAGGTCATCCTTAATGAAGCCCACAAATCGAGATATTCGATCCATCCAGGATCGGACAAGATGTACCAAGACTTGAAAGAGTACTATTGGTGGCCGAGACTCAAAAGCGACGTTGCTGTTTATGTTGGAAAATGCCTAACCTGTGCGAAGGTTAAGGCCGAATATCAGAAACCGTCCGGCCTACTACAACAACCAGAGATTCCCGTGTGGAAGTGGGAACAAATCTCGATGGACTTCATAACGAAATTACCCAGGACCCCGAGAGGGCACGATATGATATGGGTAATAGTTGATCGATTGACGAAGTCTGCGCACTTCCTACCGATCCGAGAAAAAGACAGCACTGGAAAGCTTGCTGAGATATACTTAAGAGAAATTGTGGCACGTCATGGAGTGCCAATCTCAATCATTTCAGACAGAGATGGACGCTTTGTCTCAAGAATCTGGCAATCATTTCAGGAAGCCTTTGGATCTCAGTTAGATCTAAGCACGGCATTCCATCCACAAACAGATGGCCAGAGCGAACGGACTATACAAACGTTAGAAGATATGCTTCGCGCATGTGTCATGGACCTAGGCGGCAGCTGGGATACTCATCTACCTTTAGTTGAGTTTTCCTACAATAACAGTTATCATACGAGCATAAAAGCCGCGCCGTTCGAAGCTCTGTATGGCCGCAAATGCCGGTCGCCCTTATGTTGGGCAGACGCTGGAGATAAACGTATGGTTGGTCCTGAACTTGTACAAGAGACAACCGATAAGATTGCGCAGATCCGAGAGCGCATTAGGGCGGCTCGAGAGCGACAAAAGAGCTACGCGGATCCAAATAGGAAATCGGTAGATTTCAAAGTGGGAGACAAAGTGTTGTTAAAAGTCTCACCATGGAAGGGCGTAGTCAGATTTGGAAAGCGTGGAAAGTTGAATCCACGATACATCGGACCATTCAGAATATTGAGAAGAATTGGTACCGTGGCATACAAGTTGGAGTTACCGGCAGAACTTAATGGAGTACATGATACGTTTCATGTATCCAACCTGAAGAAGAGTCCAACGCAAGAAAACGTGACCATCCCGATGGATGAAGTGCATATTGATGAAGCCCTCCGATTTACAGAAAAACCCGTTGAGGTTACTGACTGGAAAGTCAACAAGACCAGGAGGAGCAGTGTGAAACTTGTCAAAGTACGTTGGAGCTCTAAGCACGGACCCGAGTATACATGGGAACGTGAAGACCAGTTCAAGAAAAAGTATCCCCACCTATTCAAGAAGACTCCAGCGAGAGTTAGTTCAGCCTGAATTTCAGGACGAAATTCTTTTAACGGGGGGAGACTGTGACAACTGGCACAAACCGGTAATTTCCGTACACATTAATTATTGCTTAATGACTGCAATTATGAGTTTAAGTGTCAGCAATGTCTGAACACATGATTAAACAAGTTAATTCATGCATGTTGTATACTACAAAATATTGCTTTATGCATAAACGAGAGCGTTGCGTCAGAATAATAGTAAACTCACCGGTAAGACACAATGTGTCAACAGAACTGCAGAAAGCAGTCAGACATCAGAATTGAGGCCTAGGTGTAGGTCCAACAACAAGAATGCATTAAAACCCGAGAGTACATACAAGGGTTTAATTTATATACATTGCGAAAGCAAATATAAGCACTAAAAAGCACCCGAAACGCACTTTAAGTGCAGAATTTATAAAATTCAGCAATAATTCAGCATTTAAGCATATAAATATTATGCAGAAATGTCATTTTATTATCCAGAATATTTCCCTAAGTGTTGGGAATTGAAAGAGCACAAGAAAGGTACTTAATCGACACTAAAAAGTGTGATTTAGCACTTTAACGAATCGGTATGTAACCGAACAACCGGACTATACCCGAAACATGAAAATATTGTTATTTTCATTATTCATCTTTTTCTGAGCTAGTCATGATCCCCGAACACCCTAATACACACTAGAATATCTAGTAACTAACTACACTAGCTAGATACTTGGCATATGATTACAAGTAACTACATGGTTCACAATTTACACTTTACCCCCCCCCCCCCATATGCTACCTACGGCCTAAAGAGGTGGCCCCCACCTCAAGATTACCATGATCTCCTCAAATCCTTTTAAGATCTAATAAGATCTCTAGTAAATTTGGTGTAAGGATTTGCATGTACTCTTGGAGACATAATAACCAATAGGTAAAAGAACTTGTGGTTATAAGTTAGACAAGATCCTCCATCCTCTTCAACACCATCTCACTCCTCCCTTGGCCTCCCATTCACGGCCGTAACCCCCTCCCCTCATACCACCACCTTCACTTCAAGTTCATCCAATTCCAAGCTTGATACAAGGTGTAAGAAGGCCACTAACGAAGCTCGGAGCAAGCGGAACGCGAAGGACCTCTCTACCTTGCTTTTATCCACTCGATTTGTGCTTAGATTCTTCCCTAGCCTTGAGCTAGAGGTATAACACTTAAAACTCATATTTGAACTTATCTAAAGTGGTTAAAAGGAATTTTGTCGGTTAAATATCGATAACATACGTTTTGAAGCATTAAAGTCTAGTAAAAACACTAAAATGGTGGTTAATAACATATAACTTGTGTAAAAGTTGTAGGACTTGAAAATTGTTATTTTTGAGACCCGATCTATGATGTGGTAGCTCGGATCATCGTTTAACCCGACTTTGTAAGATCATGGATCTTCACATAAGCTCGTTTTTGGTTACTACAAGGGTTAAAAGGCGAAACTCTACCACACTAAAGACATAAACTTGTGTAAAATATTTTACTTGTGTAAAAGTAATTTAACCTGTACGTTGGTGTTTAAAACTAGCGGATCTACGTATCTGCAAGTGGTATTTTTGAAGAACCACACTTTAAAGAAATCACATGTTCTAAACCGGGTCTTACACAAACAAAAGTGGTTTTTGTGAACAAACAAGTGTATGGATACTTGTGTAACAAGGGTTTTTACAAAGAAATAATTTTCGTAAAAACCGACTAGAAGTTGTAAAACTTCATACTCTTTAAAAATAAAGTTTTTAAGAAATTAAACTTATTTTTAAAGATAACAAGACTTACTAAATGTGCTAGTAAGTTACTACACATTTTTGTAAATATCCAAGTTCATGAAATTAGTGATTATTGTTGACGATTATTATTGATAATTGTTGTTGATGATTGATGATGATTTAAAAGAAAATAAACACACGTTTTGAAAACGTGGGAAACCTCCATTTTTAGGGGAAACTCTGTCAAAATTTTTATAAATTTTGACACTTAGAAAAATATAAGTTTTTGAGAAACTTATTCCCTAAAAATGTGTTTAAGAGTATTACTAAGGTTTCCCTAATTTTTGGTGATAAGAAATGAGGATTTCTTCAAGAATAAAAATGGATAATAAGTATATATTTTTGAGAGAAAAATATATATTATTTTATCACCAAATTTTGTGCTAAGTGTATATAGTATGTGTTATATGTGCTAGTGTATTAAGACTTAAAAATACACTAAATACTCATGAGGAGTAGAAATATAGAAATACACATACAAAACACAAGATACATGATTCGGGTGCAAGTGCAAAACACAAAAGACTTATATTTATTTTTGGAGAAAATAATATAAGTAAGATACGTAGTTAAAAATATAGAATATTTTTAACACAAGAAAATATACAAGAGAGTGACTGAACTTGTGCGACGCAAGTCTAGTGACTAACGTTAAGAAAACGCGTATAGGTTACGACGTTAATTAAGCAAATCCGGTGGAGTTTACGACGCTAGGAACGCAAAGTTGTGAGTTCATGCTCCCCCTTTTCTCTTTAACTGTTTTCAGTTTTTATAACTTCGGGGGTGAAATACATGTACAAATGTACAAAATTTATAATTGGTATGATATAAATACAAGAAGTACACTTGGTGAGAACGAGAACCAAGTGTGACGAAATATAAGAATACAAGAAGTACACTTGGTGAGAACGAGAACCAAGTGTGATGAAATATAAGAATATGAGAGGCGCACTTGGTGAGAACGAGAACCAAGTATGAGGCGCTATGAGAAATGATAACAAGAAACGCGCTTGGTGAGAACGAGAACCAAGTAGGATGCGTTATGAGGAATAGTGTCACGAATAGGGTACAGAAGCACCATTAATCGTGTACATACTTAGACCGCAGAACAAAAGGTTAGATCTAACAGGTGCCTGGCAGCCTCACACTCGGTCGGGGCGAGAATCGAGTGGTGCTTTTGTGTCTCAGAATATACCAATTAAATGCCTTAGGTTTGGTGACTTCCTATGACGTGCCACAGGTTAATGGCTTTGCAACCCATTAACAATCTGATAAGTACAGAAATACTGTATTTACATAAAATTCATACCATACAAAAAGTGATAAATAACTTGAAGTACGTGGGGTACTCAAGAGAATTGATAAATAACTTGAAGTACGTGGGGTACTCAAGAGAACGAGAATTAAACTTGAGTACGTGGGGTACTCAAGAGGAAATTGAATTATACAGATGTACGTGGTGTACACATGAAACTGGATTTACATATGAAAACTTGATTTACTCACAAACTATGTTTTCATACAAAGTATACAAACATGAAATACAAAACTGCATGAATTCACACCAACTTTATGTTGACGTTTTTCCAAAAACTCACATGTATTTCAGGTAACTAGGATGGATGTGCGCGTGGTCTAGCTTATGCTCGTGGATGTCGCTTGTGTTTAATTTTGAATAAAGTTGTAAACTTTTAAGACAATGCTTTATGCGACTTAGCGATGTAAACGCTAACGTATGTTTTCAAATTATGGTATTTGAATGTTATTTTACGAGCATGTAGCATGTTTACTCTTCGTATGCAATGAGAACCTTTCATGATCACACCTCGTGCTTCCGCCGCAGAAAGGGGTGTGACACAGCATCAGATTCCTAATTAATGGAGAAAGGTCTGGTGGTAAGAAAAGCTACTTCTAGGAGGTTCTCAAGTGTTTTCGCTCGACGATTCCATTCTTGGGTGGTTGGTTTGGCCCTTGTTCCTGTAACTCGAATCCTAGCCTGGTATATCCCATTTTAATTTTACACCATTGAGAACCTTACGCCTTTTTTACCCTCTGATCGAGGTTCTCGGCATTGAAACATCTTCGTAATCTAAATCACACGTGTATATGTTGATATTTAAGAGATATACAGTCAAGAAAATCAAGGGCAATGGTGATATATACGCGGATTAGACACAAAAAAAAAACTCAACAAATGGCTACAATTAAAGGAATGTGTTTAGTGACGGCATCAGATTCCTAATTGATGTAGAAAGGTCTGGTGGCAAGAAAAGCTGCTTCTAGGAGGTTGTCAAGTGTTTTCGCTTGACGATTCCATTCTTGGGTGGTTGGTTAGGCCCTTGTTCCTGTAACTCGAATCCTAGCCTGGTATATCCCATTTTAATTTTAAACCATTGTGAAGCTTACGCTTTTTTTACTCTCTGATCGAGGTTCTCGGCATTGAAAAATCTTGGTAAACTAAATCACACGTGTATAAGTTGATATTTAAGAGATATACAGTCAAGAAAATCAAGCGCAATGGTGATATATATGCGGATTAGACACCAAAAAAAATCACTCAACAAATGGCTACAATTTAAGGAATGTGTTTAGTGACAGCATCAGATTCCTAATTGATGGAGAAAGGTCTGGTGGTAAGAAAAGCTGCTTCTAGGAGGTTGTCAAGTGTTTTCGCTCGACGATTCCATTCTTGGGTGGTTGGGTTGACCCTTGTTCCTGTAACTCGAATCCTAGCCCGGTATATCCCATTTTAATTTTACACAATTGAGAACCTTACACCTTTTTTACTCTCTGATCGAGGTTCTCGACATTGAAAAATCTTCGTAAACTAAATCACACGTGTATATGTTGATATTTAAGAGATATACAGTAAAGAAAATCAAGGGCAATGGTGATATATATGCGGATTAGACACAAAAAAAAAACACTTAACAAATGGCTACAATTTAAGGAATGTGTTTAGTGACGGCATCAGATTTCTAATTGATGGAGAAAGGTCTGGTGGCAAGAAAAGCTGCTTCTAGGAGGTTGTCAAGTGTTTTCGCTCGACGATTCCATTCTTGGGGGGTTGGTTTGGCCCTTGTTCCTGTAACTCGAATCCTAGCCCGGTATATCCCATTTCAATTTTACACCATTGCGAACCTTACGCCTTTTGTACTCTCTGATCGATGTTCTCGGCATTGAAAAATCTTCGTAAACTAAATCACACATGTATTTGTTGATATTAAAGAGATATACAGTCAACAAAATCAAGGGCAATGGTGATATATATGAGGATTAGACACCAAAAAAAAACAGTCAACAAATGGCTACAATTTAAGGAATGTGTTTAGTGACGGCATCAGATTTCTAATTGATGGAGAAAGGTCGGGTGACAAGAAAAGCTGCTTCTAGGAGGTTATCAAGTGTTTTCGCTCGACGATTCCATTCTTGGTTGGTTGGTTTGGCCCTTGTTCCTGTAACTCGAATCCTAGCCCGGTATATCCCATTTTAATTTTACACCATTGTGAACCTTACGCCTTTTATACTCTCTGATCGAGGTTCTCGGCATTGAAAAATCTTCGTAAACTAAATCACACGTGTATATGTTGATATTAAAGAGATATACAGTCAACAAAATCAAGGGCAATGGTGATATATATGTGGATTAGACACCAAAAAAAAAGAGTCAACAAATGGCTACAATTTAAGGAATGTGTTTAGTGACGTCATCAGATTTCTAATTGATGGAGAAAGGTCGGGTGACAAGAAAAGCTGCTTCTAGGAGGTTATCAAGTGTTTTCGCTCGACGATTCCATTCTTGGGTGGTTGGTTTGGCCCTTGTTCCTGTAACTCGAATCCTAGCCCGGTATATCCCATTTTAATTTTACACTATTGTGAACCTTACGCCTTTTATACACTCTGATCGAGGTTCTCGGCATTGAAAAATCTTCGTAAACTAAATCACACGTGTATAAGTTGATATTTAAGAGATATACAGTCAAGAAAATCAAGGGCAATGGTTATATATATGCGGATTAGACACCAAATAAAAATCACTCAACAAATGGCTACAATTTAAGGAATGTGTTTAGTGACAGCATCAGATTCCTAATTGATGGAGAAAGGTCTGGTGGTAAGAAAAGCTGCTTCTAGGAGGTTGTCAAGTGTTTTCGCTCGACGATTCGATTCTTGGGTGGTTGGGTTGACCCTTGTTCCTGTAACTCGAATCCTAGCCCGGTATATCCCATTTTAATTTTACACAATTGAGAACCTTACACCTTTTTTACTCTCTGATCGAGGTTCTCGACATTGAAAAATCTTCGTAAACGAAATCACACGTGTATATGTTGATATTTAAGAGATATACAGTAAAGAAAATCAAGGGCAATGATGATATATATGCAGATTAGACACAAAAAAAACACTCAACAAATGGCTACAATTTAAGGAATGTGTTTAGTGACGGCATCAGATTTCTAATTGATGGAGAAAGGTCGGGTGACAAGAAAAGCTGCTTCTAGGAGGTTATCAAGTGTTTTCGCTCGACGATTCCATTCTTGGGTGGTTGGTTTGGCCCTTGTTCCTGTAACTCGAATCCTAGCCCGGTATATCCCATTTTAATTTTACACCATTGTGAATCTTACACCTTTTTTACTCTCTGGTCGAGGTTCTCGGCATTGAAAATTCTTTGTAAACTAAATCACACGTGTATATCTTGCTATTTAAGAGATATACAGTCAAGAAAATCAAGGGCAATGGTGATATTTATGCGGATTAGACACCAAAAAAAAGACTCAACAAATGGCTACAATTTAAGGAATGTGTTTAGTGACGGCATCAGATTCCTAATTGATGGAGAAAGGTCTGGTGGCAAGAAAAGCTGCTTCTAGGAGCTTGTCAAGTGTTTTCGCTTGACGATTCCATTCTTGGGTGGTTGGTTTGGCCCTTGTTCCTGTAACTCGAATCCTAGCCCGGTATATCCCATTTTAATTTTACACCATTGTGAACCTTACGCTTTTTTTACTCTCTGATCGAGGTTCTCGGCATTGAAAAATCTTGGTAAACTAAATCACACGGGTATATGTTGATATTTAAGAGATATACAGTCAAGAAAATCAAGGGCAATGTTGATATATATGCGGATTAGACACCAAAAAAAATCACTCAACAAATGGCTACAATTTAAGGAATGTGTTTAGTGACAGCATCAGATTCCTAATTAATGGAGAAAGGTCTGGTGGTAAGAAAAGCTACTTCTAGGAGGTTCTCAAGTGTTTTCGCTCGACGATTCCATTCTTGGGTGGTTGGTTTGGCCCTTGTTCCTGTAACTCGAATCCTAGCCTGGTATATCCCATTTTAATTTTACACCATTGAGAACCTTACGCCTTTTTTACCCTCTGATCGAGGTTCTCGGCATTGAAACATCTTCGTAAACTAAATCACACGTGTATATGTTGATATTTAAGAGATATACAGTCAAGAAAATCAAGGGCAATGGTTATATATATGCGGATTAGACACCAAATAAAAATCACTCAACAAATGGATACAATTTAAGGAATGTGTTTAGTGACAGCATCAGATTCCTAATTGATGGAGAAAGGTCTGGTGGTAAGAAAAGCTGCTTCTAGGAGGTTGTCAAGTGTTTTCGCTCGACGATTCCATTCTTGGGTGGTTGGGTTGACCCTTGTTCCTGTAACTCGAATCCTAGCCCGGTATATCCCATTTTAATTTTACACAATTGAGAACCTTACACCTTTTTTACTCTCTGATCGAGGTTCTCGACATTGAAAAATCTTCGTAAACTAAATCACACGTGTATATGTTGATATTTAAGAGATATACAGTAAAGAAAATCAAGGGCGATGATGATATATATGCGGATTAGACACAAAAAAAACACTCAACAAATGGCTACAATTTAAGGAATGTGTTTAGTGACGGCATCAGATTTCTAATTGATGGAGAAAGGTCTGGTGGCAAGAAAAGATGCTTCTAGGAGGTTGTCAAGTGTTTTCACTCGACGATTCCATTCTTGGGGGGTTGGTTTGGCCCTTGTTCCTGTAACTCGAATCCTAGCCCGGTATATCCCATTTTAATTTTACACCATTGCGAACCTTACGCCTTTTGTACTCTCTGATCGATGTTCTCGGCTTTGAAAAATCTTCGTAAACTAAATCACACATATATATGTTGATATTAAAGAGATATACAGTCAACAAAATCAAGGGCAATGGTGATATATATGTGGATTAGACACCAAAAAAAACAGTCAACAAATGGCTACAATTTAAGGAATGTGTTTAGTGACGTCATCAGATTTCTAATTGATGGAGAAAGGTCGGGTGACAAGAAAAGCTGCTTCGAGGAGGTTATCAAGTGTTTTCGCTCGACGATTCCATTCTTGGGTGGTTGGTTTGGCCCTTGTTCCTGTAACTCGAATCCTAGCCCGGTATATCCCATTTTAATTTTACACCATTGTGAACCTTACGCCTTTAATACTCTCTGATCGAGGTTCTCGGCATTGAAAAATCTTCGTAAACTAAATCACACGTGTATATGTTGATATTAAAGAGATATACAGTCAACAAAATCAAGGGCAATGGTGATATATATGTGGATTAGACACCAAAAAAAAACAGTCAACAAATGGCTACAATTTAAGGAATGTGTTTAGTGACGGCATCAGATTTCTAATTGATGGAGAAAGGTCGGGTGACAAGAAAAGCTGCTTCTAGGAGGTTATCAAGTGTTTTCGCTCGACGATTCCATTCTTGGGTGGTTGGTTTGGCCCTTGTTCCTGTAACTCGAATCCTAGCCCGGTATATCCCATTTTAATTTTACACAATTGAGAACCTTACGCCTTTTTTACTCTCTGATCGAGGTTCTCGACATTGAAAAATCTTCGTAAACTAAATCACACGTGTATATGTTGATATTTAAGAGATATACAGTAAAGAAAATCAAGGGCAATGGTGATATATATGCGGATTAGACACAAAAAAAACACTCAACAAATGGCTACAATTTAAGGAATGTGTTTAGTGACGGCATCAGATTTCTAATTGATGGAGAAAGGTCTAGGGGCAAGAAAAGCTGCTTCTAGGAGGTGGTCAAGTGTTTTCGCTCGACGATTCCATTCTTGGGGGGTTGGTTTGGCCCTTATTCCTGTAACTCGAATCCTAGCCCGGTATATCCCATTTCAATTTTACACCATTGCGAACCTTACGCCTTTTGTACTCTCTGATCGATGTTCTCGGCATTGAAAAATCTTCGTAAACTAAATCACACGTGTATATGTTGATATTAAAGAGATATACAGTCAACAAAATTAAGGGCAATGGTGATATATATGTGGATTAGACACAAAAAAAAACAGTCAACAAATGGCTACAATTTAAGGAATGTGTTTAGTGACGGCATCAGATTTCTAATTGATGGAGAAAGGTCGGGTGACAAGAAAAGCTGCTTCTAGGAGGTTATCAAGTGTTTTCGCTCGACAATTCAATTCTTGGGTGGTTGGTTTGGCCCTTGTTCCTGTAACTCGAATCCTAGCCCGGTATATCCCATTTTAATTTTACACCATTGTGAACCTTACGCCTTTTATACTCTCTGATCGAGGTTCTCGGCAATGAAAAATCTTCGTAAACTAAATCACACGTGTATATGTTGATATTAAAGAGATATACAGTCAACAAAATCAAACGCAATGGTGATATATATGTGGATTAGACACCAAAAAAAACAGTCAACAAATGGCTACAATTTAAGGAATGTGTTTAGTGACGGCATCAGATTTCTAATTGATGGAGAAAGGTCGGGTGACAAGAAAAGCTGCTTCTAGGAGGTTATCAAGTGTTTTCGCTCGACGATTCCATTCTTGGGTGGTTGGTTTGGCCCTTGTTCCTGTAACTCGAATCCTAGCCCGGTATATCCCATTTTAATTTTACACCATTGTGAACCTTACGCCTTTTATACTCTCTGATCGAGGTTCTCGGCATTGAAAAATCTTCGTAAACTAAATCAAACGTGTATATGTTGATATTTAAGAGAGATACGGTCAACAAAATCAAGGGCAATGGTGATATATATGCAGATTAGACACAAAAAAAAAACAATCAACAAATGGCTACAATTTAAGGAATGTGTTTAGTGACGGCATCAGATTCCTAATTAATGGAGAAAGGTCTGGTGGTAAGAAAAGCTGCTTCTAGGAGGTTGTTAGGTGTTTTCGCTCGACGATTCCATTCTTGAGTGGTTGGTTTGGCCCTTGTTCCTGTAACTCGAACCCTAGCCCGGTATATCCCATTTCAATTTTACACCATTGCGAACCTTACGCCTTTTATACTCTCTGATTGATGTTCTCGGCATTGAAAAATCTTCGTAAACTAAATCACACGTGTATATGTTGATATTTAAGAGATATACAGTCAACAAAATCAAGGGCAATGGTGATATATATGTGGATTAGACACAAAAAAAAAACACTCAACAAATGGCTACAATTTAAGGAATGTGTTTAGTGACGGCATCAGATTTCTAATTGATGGAGAAAGGTCTGGTAACAAGAAAAGCTGCTTCTAGGAGGTTGTCAAGTGTTTTCGCTCGACGATTCCATTCTTGGGTGGTTGGTTTGGCCCTTGTTCTTGTAACTCGAATCCTAGCCTGGTATATCCCATTTTAATTTTACACCATTGTGAACCTTACGCCTTTTATACTCTCTGATCGAGGTTCTCGGCATTGAAAAATCTTCGTAAACTAAATCACACGTGTATATGTTGATATTTAAGAGATATACAGTCAACAAAATCAAGGGCAATGGTGATATATATGTGGATTAGACACCAAAAAAAACACTCAACAAATGGCTACAATTTAAGGAATGTGTTTAGTGACGGCATTAGATTTCTAATTGATGGAGAAAGGTCTGGTGACAAGAAAAGCTGCTTCAAGGAGGTTGTCAAGTGTTTTCGCTCGACGATTCCATTCTTGGGTGGTTGGTTTGGCCCTTGTTCCTGTAACTCGAATCCTAGCCCGGTATATCCCATTTTAATTTTACACCATTGTGAACCTTACGCCTTTTATACTCTCTGATCGAGGTTCTCGGCATTGAAAAATCTTTGTAAACTAAATCACACGTGTATATGTTGATATTTAAGAGATATACAGTCAACAACATCAAGGGCAATGGTGATATATATGTGGATTAGACACCAAAAAAAAACAGTCAACACATGGCTACAATTTAAGGAATGTGTTTAGTGACGGCATCAGATTTCTAATTGATGGAGAAAGGTTGGGTGACAAGAAAAACTGCTTCTAGGAGGTTATCAAGTGTTTTCGCTCGACGATTCCATTCTTGGGTGGTTGGTTTGGCCCTTGTTCCTGTAACTCGAATCCTAGCCCGGTATATCCCATTTTAATTTTACACCATTGTGAACCTTACGCCTTTTATACTCTCTGATCGAGGTTCTCGGCATTGAAAAATCTTCGTAAACTAAATCAAACGTGTATATGTTGATATTTAAGAGAGATACAATCAACAAAATCAAGGGCAATGGTGATATATATGCGGATTAGACACAAAAAAAAACAATCAACAAATGGCTACAATTTAAGGAATGTGTTTAGTGACGGCATCAGATTCCTAATTAATGGAGAAAGGTCTGGTGGTAAGAAAAGCTGCTTCTAGGAGGTTGTTAGGTGTTTTCGCTCGACGATTCCATTCTTGAGTGGTTGGTTTGGCCCTTGTTCCTGTAACTCGAATCCTAGCCCGGTATATCCCATTTTAAATTTACACCATTGTGAACCTTACGCCTTTTTTACTCTCAGATCGAGGTTCTCGGCATTGAAAAATCTTCGTAAACTAAATCACACGTGTATATGTTGACATTTAAGAGATATACAGTCAAGAAAGTCAAGGGCAATGGTGATATATATGCGGATTAGACACCAAAAAAAAAACACTCAACAAATGGCAACAATTTAAGAAATGTGTTTAGTGACGGCATCAGATTCCTAATTGATCAAGAAAGGTCTGGTGGCAAGAAAAGCTGCTTCTAGGTGGTTGTCAAGTGTTTTCGCTCGACGATTCCATTCTTTGGTGGTTGGTTTGGGCCTTGTTCCTGTAACTCGAATCCTAGCCCGGTATATCCCATTTTAATTTTACACCATTATGAACCTTACGCTTTTTTTACTCTCTGATCGAGGTTCTCCGCATTGAAAAATCTTCGTAAACAAAATCACACGTGTATATGTTGATATTTAAGAGATATACAGTCAACAAAATCAAGGGCAATGGTGATATATATGTGGATTAGACAAAAAAAACACTCACCAAATGGCTACAATTTAAGGAATGTGTTTAGTAACGACATCAGATTCGTAATTGATGGAGAAAGGTCTGGTGGTAAGAAAAGCTGCTTCTAGGAGGTTGTTAGGTGTTTTTGCTCGACGATTCCATTCTTGAGTGGTTGGTTTGGCCCTTGTTCCTGTAACTCAAATCCTAGCCCGGTATATCCCATTTTAAATTTACACCATTGTGAACCTTAGGCCTTTTTTACTCTCAGATCAAGGTTCTCGGCATTGAAAAATCTTCGTATACTAAATCACACGTGTATATGTTGACATTTAAGAGATGTACAGTCAAGAAAGTCAAGGGCAATGGTGATATATATGCGGATTAGACACCAAAAAAAACACTCAACAAATGGCAGCAATTTAAAAAATGTGTTTAGTGACGGCATCAGATTCCTAATTGATGGAGAAAGGTCTGGTGCTAAGAAAAGCTGCTTCTAGGAGGTTGTCAAGTGTTTTCGCTCGACTATTCCATTCTTGGGTGGTTGGTTTGGCCCTTGTTCCTGTAACTCGAATCCAAGCCCGGTATATCCCATTTTAATTTTACACCATTGTGAACCTTATGCCTTTTTTACTCTCTGATCGAGGTTCTCGGCATTGAAAAATCTTCGTAAACTAAATCACACGTGTATATGTTGATATTTAAGAGATATACAGTCAACAAAATCAAGGGCAATGGTGATATATATGCGGATTAGACACCAAAAAAAAAACACTCAACAAATGGATACAATTTAAGGAATGTGTTTAGTGACGGCATAAGATTCCTAATTGATGGAGAAAAGTCTGGTGGTAAGAAAAGCTGCTTCGAGGAGGTTGTCAAGTGTTTTCGCTCGACGATTCCATTCTTGGTAGGTTGGTTTGGCCCTTGTTCCTGTAACTCGAATCCTAGCCCGGTATATCCCATTTTAATTTTACACCATTGTAAATCTTATGCCATTTTTACTCTCTGATCGAGGTTCTCGGCATTGAAAAATTTCGTAAACTAAATCACACTTGTATATGTTGATATTTAAGAGATATACAGTCAAGAAAATCAAGGGCAATGGTGATATATATGCGGATTAGACACCAAAAAAAACACTCAACAAATGGCTACAATTTAAGGAATGTGTTTAGTGACGGCATGAGATTGCTAATTGATGGAGAAAGGTCTGGTGACAAGAAAAGCTGCTTCTAGGAGGTTGTCAAGTGTTTTCGCTCGACGATTCCATTCTTGGGTGGTTGGTTTGGCCCTTGTTCCTGTAACTCGAATCCGAGCCCAGTATATCCCATTTTAATTTTACACCATTGTGAACCTTACGCCTTTTATACTCTCTGATCGAGGTTCTCGGCATTGAAAAATCTCCGTAAACTAAATCACACGTGTATATGTTGATATTTAAGAGATATACAGTCAACAAAATCAAGGGCAATGGTGATATATATGTGGATTAGACACCAAAAAAAAAAAACAGTCAACAAATAGCAACAATTTAAGGAATGTGTTTAGTGACGGCATCAGATTTCTAATTGATGGAGAAAGGTCGGGTGACAAGAAAAGCTGCTTCTAGGAGGTTGTCAAGTGTTTTCGCTCGACGATTCCATTCTTGGGTGGTTGGTTTGGCCCTTGTTCCTGTAACTCGAATCCTAGCCCGGTATATCCCATTTTAATTTTACACTATTGTGAACCTTACGCCTTTTATACTCTCTGGTCGAGGTTCTCGGCATTGAAAAATCTTTGTAAACTAAATCACACGTGTATATGTTGATATTTAAGAGATATACAGTCAACAAAATCAAGGGCAATGGTGATATATATGTGGATTAGTCACCAAAAAAAACACTCAACAAATGGCTACAATTTAAGGAATGTGTTTAGTGACGGCATCAGATTCCTATTTAATGGAGAACGGTCTGGTGGTAAGAAAAGCTGCTTCTAGGAGGTTGTTAGTTGTTTTCGCTCGACGATTCCATTCTTGAGTGATTGGTTTGGCCCTTGTTCCTGTAACTCGAATCCTAGCCCGGTATATCCCATTTTAAATTTACAACATTGTGAACCTGACGCCTTTTTTACTCTCAGATCGAGGTTCTCGGCATTGAAAAATCTTCGTAAACTAAATCACACGTGTATATGTTGACATTTAAGAGATATACAGTCAAGAAAGTCAAGGGCAATGGTGATATATATGCGGATTAGAAACCAAAAAAAAACCACTCAACAAATGGCAACAATTTAAGAAATGTGTTTAGTGACGGCATCAGATTCCTAATTGATGGAGAAAGGTCTGGTGCTAAGAAAAGCTGCTTCTAGGAGGTTGTCAAGTGTTTTCGCTCGACGATTCCATTCTTGGATGGTTGGTTTGGCCCTTGTTCCTGTAACTCGAATCCTATCCCGGTATATCCCATTTGAATTTTACACCATTGTGAACCTTACGCCTTTTTTACTCTCCGATCGAGGTTCTCGGCATTGAAAAATCTTCGTAAACTAAATCACACGTGTATATGTTGAAATTTAAGAGATATACAGTCAACAAAATCAAGGGCAATGGTGATATATATGCGGATTAGACACCAAAAAAAACACTCAACAAATGGACACAATTAAAGGAATGTGTATAGTGACGGCATCAGATTCCTAATTGATTGAGAAAGGTCTGGTGGTAAGAAAAGCTGCTTCTAGGAGGTTGTCAAGTGTTTTCGCTCGACGATTCCATTCTTGGGAGGTTGGTTTGGCCCTTGTTCCTGTAACTCGAATCCTAGCCCGGTATATCCCATTTTAATTTTACACCATTGTAAACCTTACGCCTTTTTTACTCTCTGATCGAGGTTCTCGGCATTGAAAAATCATTGTAAACTAAATCACACTTGTATTTGTTGATATTTAAGAGATATACTGTCAAAAAAATCAAGGGCAATGGTGATATATATGCGGATTAGACACAAAAAAAAAACACTCAACAAATGGCTACAATTTAAGGAATGTGTTTAGTGACGGCATCAGATTCCTAATTGATTGATAAAGGTCTGGTGGCAAGAAAAGCTGCTTCTAGGTGGTTGTCAAGTGTTTTCGCTCGACGATTCCATTCTTGGGTGGTTGGTTTGGCCCTTGTTCCTGTAATTCAAATCCTAGCCCGGTATATCCCATTTTAATTTTACACCATTATGAACCTTACGCTTTTTTTACTCTCTGATCGAGGTTCTCCGCATTGAAAAATCTTCGTAAACAAAATCACACGTGTATATGTTGATATTTAAGAGATATACAGTCAAGAAATCAAGGGCAATGGTTATATATATGTGGATTAGACACCAAAAAAAAATCACTCAACAAATGGCTACAATTTAAAGAATGTGTTTAGTGACGGCATCAGATTCCTAATTGATGGAGAAAGGTCTGGTGGCACGAAAAGCTGCTTGTAGGAGGTTGTCAAGAGTTTTCGCTTGACGATTCCATTCTTGGGTGGTTGGTTTGGCCCTTGTTCCTGTAAATCAAATCCTAGCCCGGTATTTCCCATTTAAATTTTACACCATTGTGAACCTTACGCTTTTTTTACTCTCTGATCGAGGTTCTCGGCATTGAAAAATCTTGGTAAACTAAATCACACGTGTATATGTTGATATTTAAGAGATATACAGTCAAGAAAATCTAGGGCAATGGTGATATATATGCGGATTAGACACCAAAAAAAAATCACTCAACAAATGGCTACAATTTAAGGAATGTGTTTAGTGACCGCATCAGATTCCTAATTGATGGAGAAAGGTCTGGTGGTAAGAAAAGCTGCTTCTAGAAGGTTGTCAAGTGTTTTCGCTCGACAATTCCATTCTTGGGTGGTTGGTTTGGCCCTTGTTCCTGTAACTCGAATCCTAGCCCGGTATATCCCATTTTAATTTTACACAATTGAGAACCTTACGCCTTTTTTACTCTCTGATCGAGGTTCTCGGCATTGAAAAATCTTCGTAAACTAAATCACACGTGTATATGTTGATATTTAAGAGATTTACAGTCAAGAAAATCAAGGGCAATGGTGATATATATGCGGATTAGACACAAAAAAACACTCAACAAATGGCTACAATTTAAGGAATGTCTTTAGTGACGGCATCAGATTTCTAATTGATGGAGAAAGGTCTGGTGGCAAGAAAAGGTGCTTCTAGGAGGTTGTCCAGTGTTTTCCCTCGACGATTCCATTCTTGGGTGGTTGGTTTGGCCCTTGTTCCTGTAACTCGAATCGTAGCCCGGTATATCCCATTTTAATTTTACACCATTGTGAACCTTACGCCTGTTGGTGCATGTTATATGACAACAGCTTTGGATTGGTCTTTGGATATTAAACAAAAGATTGGATCATGAAGACTTAAAGAAAAACGAGCTCTATGAAGCCCAATCAGTCCAACTTTGTAACAAGTCTATTAGGCCCAAGTTTATGTGACAAATGTAATATGGGAAAAGCCCAATTCGAGTCTTGGCTGTGTGTATATAAACAACCTTAGTCTTGAGTTTTAGGTTAGATACTTCAGATAACTTGAGAGAGCATTCAAGTGTGAGAGGTTAAGAACAAAACAGAAATCGGCTGTTAGGTTCTTGTAGATCTTAGTGATTGTAAAACGTTTCTAAAGGTTTGATAATCACAGAAGATCAGTTTGAAAGCTTGCGTGTTTGTGTGTTCGAGTTCTTGTTCTTCTACATAATCTTGTTTCTGTGTTCGAAGATCAATCAAGGGGATTCCGCACCCTTGATAGATTAACAGTCTTGTAACGATCCATACGTGATTCAGGGACCTACAATTGGTATCAGAGCGTTTGCTCTTGTGCATGGTTCAAGACTGAAGACTGGATTCAAGTTGTGTTTCGGTTGAAGAAGTTTTGGTGTCTCATTCAAAATTTTCGTGAAGAACAGCAAGAACAAGGAAGAACAGTTCAAAATTCTGAGTTTTGATCTGTTTTGGTAGTTGGTTGTTTGAAAATTTCGTGTTAAAGTTCTGGGTTTTTGCGAAGAACACGAAGAACACGAAGAACACTTGAAGAACAGTTTAAATTCGTGTACTTTAATCTGTTTTGATTATTTGTTTTGACTGTTTTCGTGTTTTGTAGGAAATCTGATTGAGACTTTGCTTGAAAAGTTTCAAAAGAGGAAGCAGATTTCGTGTTGGTCAGCTGCTGCAGTTGTTAGCTGCTGCATGTTTCTGGATTGGGTGGCTGAGTGGCCCAATCAGCTCTTGAGCGAATTTAACAGATATCTCGGAGACCAGCGAAATTAAGTGAAACCAGCATATTTATCGGCGACGTTAAATCCAAAGGCGACTTTGGTAACCGTGTGATTGTCCACAGCGAAATCATCACGGTTTCAGCGACTTCACTAGTCGTCGTATTAGCGAAATTATACCAGCGAATTTGTCCAGCAAAGATAACCAGCGAAATTGACTCAGAATCAGCGAATTTAAGAGAGAAATTAAGGGGTGGAATTTCAGTTGGCAAGCGTCGAAAATATTTCAGAGTTTTGCAAATAGAAATTGATCCGTAGCTCGTTTGAAGAAACTGTTTGCACCGTTGAACTCGTGGGATTTTTCAATGCCGAGATATCATTAGATATCATTGGATAACATTGGAAAATCCCGATTTCGGTTTTCGACATTAGATATAATTGGATTCGTCTTTTCGAGGCGATTCTAACGGTGTAATTTGGTAACCACTGTTTTCGGAAAAATTTTGTACGGTTTTATCAGTCTGTTACGTTGAAATGTCGAACATGTCAAAATTGAACGAACTCTTAAGGATGGAGCATGAGGTAGGCACGACGAACAAACCACCTAAGATGATGAAGGTGGAGAACTACTTGACTTGGAAGGATAGGTTTCAATCTTTTGTTGAGTACCAGGACACGCGTATGTGGATATGCATAGACGATGGGTATGTGAACCCAACTCATGACTTTGAGGGAAGACAACGTATAACTGCTTACGTTGATATGGATGCCGAACAAAAGAAAATGTATGAGGCTGAGAAGAGAGCCTTGGCAGCCATTAAAATGTCTTTACCTGATGGCATCAAGCATACCTTTAAGAAGTACACTACTTCAAAGGAAATGTGGGATGCACTAGAGAAGAGATATGAGGGAAATCCTGATGTCAAGAAGAACAAGGTTGATCTACTGAAGAAGCAGTTTGCTGTGTTCAAGTACATGAAGAATGAGTCACTTGAAGACGTCATCACTCGATACTACCATCTGATGTCAGAACTGGATAATTATGATATAGATTGCTATACTGACATTGAGAAAAACGACAAGCTGCTTGATGCTCTACCGGCTAAATGGGATATCTACACTCTCATGATTAAGGGAGAAGCAGATTATGACACGAAGGAATTGGAAGAAGTAGTTGGAAAGCTTAGAGCTTATGAGCTTAGTATGAAGAAAAAGGACACTGGTTATGATCAGGTTCAAGATCCAGGGATATACAATGGGCTTACATCTTCTTCACCTCATGATGCTTCTAGCGACTCTGCAACTGCATTTCTTTCGTGTGATAAGGAGCAGGTCACAGTGAATGAGGATGGTGATGTGTGCTTTGTAGCTGCTGCAGGAGGATCAACAGGAGTCAAGAGAACATCAACCTCAAAGCAAAGTAGTAGTGCAAAGTCAATGCCTATGAGTGTGAAGTCTGCTGAAGGACATCTTGCTCTACTTGCTTCTTTTGTTGCGTCTTATGAGAACTACATTCAAGGGAAAATATCTGATCCTGCCACTTTAGATGAAGATTATGATCAGATTGACCCTGACGATCTAGAAGAGATGGATCTACAATGGCAGATGGCCATGATTTCGAGACGTGTGAAGAGGTTCATGAACAGAACTGGAAGGAAGTTTGTAGGAAAGAGCGTAGGTTTTGACAAGACAAAAGTCAGGTGCTTTAACTGTCAGAGTTATGGTCATTTCGCTAGGGAATGTCAAAAACAAAAGCATGAGAATACGAATCAAAGTTCAAACAATCGGAATGCTTCAAACAACTCTAACTCTAACTCAAGGGCGTTGATATCTACTGCAAGAGAAGGCTCATATGACTGGAGCATTCACTTAGAAAATGATGAGAATGTCACTCAAGCATTCATGGCAGAGATCACTCAAATCAATGATGGTGAAGCTACAGTAGATGAGGCTAAAGTTGAGAAGAAGAGTGAAGTTGAGGAAGCTAAGGCTGATCAGACAACAGATGCTGAAGAGGATAAGCCAGAGTCTGAGCATGAAATGGAAGCTGATGAGAAAGATGAAATCATCAAAAGAATGGAAGCTCAACTTGCTGCTCTCATGGCCAACTCAGACAAATCGACAGGAGAGGTAAGTAACTCTGCCACTTCTATGTGTTTAAAGTGTCGTGAACTACAGGGTGAAGTTGACAAATTGTCAACTCAAAACAAAAGTCTTGTGAGTGAAATGTCTAACGTAAAAGAATCAAACTTCTTTGCTAAAAGAAACGAGTCATCATATTTGAAAAAGATAAAAGGCTATGAAGCTGAAATTGAAGTTTTAACCAGCAAACTAAACGAAAAACTTCAAGTCATAGACTTAGCTCACGACATGATGGCTGAGAAAACAAAAGAGATTTCTGATAAAAACAAAGAGTTGTCAGATGCACAACTTAAAATTGTTGAACTTGAAAAGAAATTAGGTCAATTCAGAGATTCTACTTTTGTTATGAAACATATGATGGGTGGGTTAAAGAAGAGTAATGACAAGACAAGTGTGGGATTCCAGGGCTTTAATGAAGTCCCACCTCCTCTTAGTCATGACTATTCCTTCCTACCTGATGAGGATGAGCTTACAGACTGTCTGTCAACATCACCAAGTAGTTTCACATCCAGTCAAGATGATGTGTTTGAAGATAATGATGCTAAGAAGGAAAATAACAGCAAACCTGTTTTGAAAAAGAAAAATACACCTTCTAAAAACAATAATCAAACTTTTGTTAAAAAGGTTAATTTTGTTCAAGGAAGTGACATGAAAACCGAAACAGCTGTTATTGAAAAGGTATCAAATGTAGAGTTTGCTAGAAACAAAAACATAGAAAAATCTGAAATTAAGCAAACTGAGCAAAATCCTTCCAAGGCATCATCATCAAAACCAGAATCTAGTTCAAAGGCTTCAACTAAGAAGTCTTCGAATAAGGGATCGTGCTTCAAATGTCACACAAAGGGACATGTAGCTAGCTCTGTCCTAACAAAAAGGTTGAAGCACAAGTTAGTGAGAAACAAAGAGGGAAATCACCTGAGAAGCAAGGTGATATTGAGGAAAAGGTCTCAAATTCTCAAAAGAAATCTGCTCCAAAGCAACAACCGAGTGTTGCTGGTGCTGTAGATAGGGCTGAAAAGGGAACTCCACAAGTTCCTCGTTTCCAAAGAAATCAACCAAGATTTCAGCCTGAATCTACATCAGGCAGATATGAAAGACCTAGAAGTAACTCACCAAGAATGAATAATCAAAATTCAAATAATTTCAGAAGTCAAGGTCAATATCAAAATCGATACCGAAATAATGGTGGTCGAACTTTTTATAACAATGGCTTTAGAAATTACAATCAAGGTTCTTGGAATCAAAATCAAAATTTTCAAAGGTCACATAGTCCAAACACAAATAGGTACCCTCAGGACCAGAGACCTTATGGAAATCATGCCCCATTTCCATCAACAGGTCCGAGATCCAAGACTCCAATTAGGGGTGATGGATCTTGGATGGATGTTCAAGTAGTAGGTGAATTTGGACGACCCAAGACCATTAAGGCTTGGGTCCCCCAATCTAACTAATCTTTCGGTTGGTGTGTGCAGGAGCTGCTAAGGAGGATTATCAACTTATGGTATGTTGATAGTGGCTGCTCCAGGCACATGACGGGGGATGCGAGGTTGTTTTCTGAATTTGAAGAATTTGATGGTGGACATGTAAATTTTGCTGGTGCTAAAGGTGGAAAAATTACTGGACGAGGAAAAGTGACGAATGGGAAGATCACATTGGACAAAGTGAACTATGTTGAGCAGCTTAAACACAATCTGATGAGCGTGTCACAAGTCTGCGACAAGGGTCACTCGGTCCATTTTACCAAGTCTGAGGCATTGGTGTTGAAACCGGGTTTGGTCATTCCGGAAGATTGGATAGTTATGCGTGCACCAAGGAAAAATGATACTTATGTCATGGACATGGGTGCCAAGGATCCAACTGCTGCGGTGGCGTGTTTACTGTCAAAAGCATCTGAAGCTGAATCAATGTTGTGGCACAGACGCATGGCTCATATTCACTACCGCAAAATGAATTACATTATTAAAAATGAGCTAGTGAAAGGGGTTCCATTGCTGAGGTTTCAAGTGGAAGATAAATGTCTTCCATGCCAAAAGGGAAAACAACATAAGAAACCTCATAAGTCTAAAACAGTAAATTCCATTAATGCCCCTTATGATTTACTTCACATGGATTTATTCGGTCCAGTGAACGTAAGGAGCATAGGTGGAAAGTACTATTGTCTTGTTGTCACTGATGATTACTCACGTTATTCATGGGTTTTCTTTTTAGGTACAAAAGATGAGACAGCAGAGATGTTGATAGATCTTTTTACAAAATTGGAAAACGTTCATGATGCAAGGATCAAGAGGTTAAGGAGTGATAATGGCACGGAGTTCAAGAATCGGTTTCTGGATCTCTACTGTCTTCGAAAGGGAATTGAACATCAATATTCTGCTCCTTATACGCCTCAACAAAATGGAGTCGCTGAGAGGAAAAACAGGACGTTGATTGAAGCCGCTAGGACGATGCTTTCAGATTCAAAGCTACCAGTTCTTTTCTGGGGAGAAGCTGTGAATACAGCTTGCTACGTCCTAAACAAAGTTTTGACCGTTAAACGTTTTAACAAAACTTGTCATGAGTTAATGTTTAATGAAAAACCAAACTTAACAGGCTTTGAACCATTCGGATTACCCTGCACCATTGTGCGAAACAAAGATAAACAAAAATTCGGTGAGGTGGCAGATGAAGGCTACTTTCTGGGCTACGTGCCTGGCACACCGAATAAAAGGGTTTTTAATCTAAAAACTGGTAAAATTGAGATTGTTTTTAATGTGGAAATTACTTCCTACAAACCTCAACAGTCAACGAGTGGTCCTGCTATATTGTATGATTATGAAAGTGTGTTTAAATCATTTAATATTCCTGAGGTTTCTGATGCAGATGGTTCTCAGCTGATTCAAACAGTTGTATGTGAAGACGATGAAGGCGAGTTCATGCCTAGATCGAATGTTGATATGTCAGACGCTCCGGAAACTTCCCAAGGTGCTGCTAATCCTGATTCAAGCGATAGTGACTCTGAACCCTTTCAGGGGGAGGATTTCATTAATCCGTTTGCAAATCAAAATATTCAGGGGGAGGTTGGATCAAACCTGGGTGATAATCTAGAAGTCGATGCTGTTGCTACTACACGAGCAAATAGAGATCATCCGGTTGATATGATACTGGGAGATCCTACTGTAGGTGTTCAGACGAGAAGAAGCATAGCAGAAAATTCTGGGTTATTTGTTTCGATTGAAAAGACTGGGATAGTGAACGAGTGCTTGTATAGTTGCTTTATTTCCCAAGAGGAGCCGAAGAACATTCATATGGCTCTTAAAGACAATTCATGGGTTGAAGCTATGCAAGAGGAATTGGCCCAGTTTGCTAAGTTGAAGGTTTGGGAATTGGTGGACCTTCCAAAAGGTGAGAGAGAGATTGGCACTAAATGGGTATTTAGGTGCAAGAAATATGAAAGAGGTATTGTCACACGCAACAAAGCTCGGTTGGTTGTCAAAGGTTTTAATCAGCAAGAGGGGATTGATTACAATGAGGTGTTTGCACCAGTGGCGAGGTTGGAGGCAATTCGTTTGTTTCTAGCTTTTGCTTCATTCAAGGGCTTCAAAGTTTACCAACTAGACGTGAAGAGTGCATTTCTTTACGGAAAAGTCCAAGAAGTGGTGTATGTCTCACAACCAGATGGTTTCGTTGATCCAGACTATCCAGATCGAGTGTACAAACTTGATAAGGCTTTGTATGGGTTACATCAAGCTCCCAGGGCGTGGTACGAGACACTGTCTACACATCTGATCAAGAATGGTTTTGAAAGAGGTCAGATTGACGGTACACTGTTCATTAAGAGAAAGAAGGAAGATTTTCTGCTGGTACAGGTATACGTGGATGACATCATCTTTGGGTCATCTGACGAAAACATGTGTAAGGAATTTGAACAGGTGATGAAGAGCAAGTTTGAAATGAGTGCTATGGGTGAGCTGTCTTACTTTCTGGGATTACAAGTTGAACAGAAGGAGGACGGGATGTTTATACATCAAACAAAGTATGTGTATGACATTTTGGCTCGATTCAAAATGAATTATTGCTCTACTTTCAACACACCCATTTGTGAAAACCACAATCTCGGCCCAGATCATGAAAGCACTGAAGATGTTGATCTAACTCAATACAGGGCGATGATTGGTTCTCTAATGTACTTGACTGCTTCAAGACCTGACATCATGTTTGCCGTATGCTTGTGTGCCAGATATCAGGCGAATCCAAAAGAGTCACATATGAAAGCAGTGAAGCGGATTCTTCGTTACTTGAAGGGGAAACCTAAACTTGGGTTGTGGTATCCAGCTGATAGTGATTTGAGGTTCGTTGCTTACACTGATTCAGACTTTGGAGGATGCAAGACGAACAGGAACTCTACAACAGGTGGTTGTCAGTTCTTAGGAGGCAGGATCGTGTCTTGGCAATGCAAGAAGCAATCCTGTGTGTCTACATCTACGTGTGAAGCTGAATATATTGCTGCGGGTAGCTGTTGCTCTCAGGTTCTCTGGATTCAACAGCAGATGCGCGATTACGGTTTGGATTTCACTCGTACTCCTATTATGATAGATAATAATGCCACTATATCAATCACAAACAATCCCGTAAAGCACAGTAGAACTAAACACATTGACATACGTCATCACTTTATACGGGATTGTGCTGAAAAACGATTAATTGAATTGCACCGAGTCAACACAGAAGATAACCTTGCTGATCTTTACACAAAAGCTTTTGATCGAGCTCGCTTTGAACACTTAGTCGAACTCAATGGGATGAGGAATCCTGAATAACTGGTTTTTCATAAGAATTTTTGTAAATAGTTTACTGTTTTTCTTAAAAATCAAAGATACAAAAACATCAAAAAATTTCAAAAACACAAAAAAAAAAAAATAGAAAAGCAAAAATGAGTTTCCTGGCGAGCAAAAGAGAAAATGATAGTACATCAGTGGTCTGTCTAAACCTCTTTAAACCTTAAATGAAATATGCTAAGCAGCTCTATATAAGATGTATCGGTAGGCTCACAATCATTTTAAAGTGTGCAGGATGATATAAACTTAAATCGACTGACGACCAGGTGGGAACCATTCATTGGCATATGGTCTTAGTACCGAAATTTCGTTTGAGAGATTGCCGAGGTTCTGAAATATTCGGTCTTTATGCTGCTTATCATCTGGGTATCATGGTTGTATCTTTTACCGAAAAAAAATTAATGGGGACGCAAGTCTACATCTTCCATGATATCATACATACGTGTACATATTGCATTCGACCTCAATAAGTGATCAACAATCACATGTCCCCAAAATAAGTGATAAAATATCACATTTATCCGGGAGTCAAGTTTCGTCTCTCTGCTGTACGAAAGTACTGACCTGTTCACGGACTTGCTCCTGTGCCCTCATGCATCTGAAAATCAAGTTCCTTATCAATAAGTGATTCTATCACATAGGGCTTGTTTTCAATCAAAATAAGTGAGTTTCTCACATCATATACGGTCAAACAGATGATAATCGGTATACTCACCGGTAAGATGAACCCTCGTGCATACCTTGATACGGGAATGTGTCGTGATGTGGATGAACACCGGTCGGTAAGTATAAATCATACCTTAACGTATCCCCTCGCCATGATTACATATGATTAGTTGAGCTTATGTGGACAACAATACCGATAATCGTTATAGGATGCTTATCTAAATGTTAACTAAAAGAACAACAAGAGCGTTTTGACATGACCGTACACTGATATGATTCTCTTACCCTCGAAACTCGCAAAAAGAATGTCTGTAAATATTTATTTACTGCTTTCAGTCTTTACATTTGAAAATATAAAAATCCAAAAATAGTGTCTTTTTCTGTTAAAATTCTTAATGTACGGAAAACTGTTATTCTTGGAGGAGTTGTTACCAAAAGGGGGAGACTGTGTTAGAAAGTAGGTTCAAAATTTTTTAAATCATGCAGGTTATAAGGTGTTTGTTAAAATTTGTGCGTGTTGGTGCTAAATTGGAAAATGCTTAATCTGATACAGTTTAACTATCTCTAATATAATAAAAATTCTTTAACTATGTTGAAAAATTCTTATGGTTTCTCGAGATGTTTGTTTTATAGTATACAGATTGAAGCAGTTGTTGATGAGAAGTTGCTGTGAAGAGAGGCGGAGTTTGTTGCTGCTTGGTAGAATCCTCCTTCTACAATGCAGAGTGGATGCTGTGAAGACACATTGAATGCTGACTCAAAACTTGGAAGATTTGGTGATTGGATGCATCAGCTTAGGGGGAGTGTGTTGCTGACAAAGACAGAATTCTGTTGCTGACAAAGACAGAATTCATGTTGAAGCTGACGCTATCCAAAGACCAAAGACTGTGAGATTCACATACGTGCATCCTGAGATTCAATGAAGGATTTGAAGTTTGCCTTCCATGTGAGATTCACATACGTGCATCCTGAGATTCTTGACCAGCGAATTTGAACAAGTAACAGACCCAGCAAATTTAATCACTGACCCAGCGAATTTAAATCAGAACCAGCGAAATTAATCTGTTGCTGACAAAGACAGAATTCATGTTGAAGTTGACGCTATCCAAAGACCAAAGACTGTGAGATTCTGAAGACTAAAGTTTCCTTTGCAAGCTATTGTCAAGGGGGAGTTTGTTGGTGCATGTTATATGACAACAGCTTTGGATTGGTCTTTGGATATTAAACAGAAGATTGGATCATGAAGACTTAAAGAAAAACGAGCTCTATGAAGCCCAATCAGTCCAACTTTGTAACAAGTCTATTAGGCCCAAGTTTATGTGACAAATGTAATATGGGCAAAGCCCAATTCGAGTCTTGGCTGTGTGTATATAAACAACCTTAGTCTTGAGTTTTAGGTTAGATACTTCAGATAACTTGAGAGAGCATTCAAGTGTGAGAGGTTAAGAACAAAACAGAAATCGGCTGTTAGGTTCTTGTAGATCTTAGTGATTGTAAAACGTTTCTAAAGGTTTGATAATCACAGAAGATCAGTTTGAAAGCTTGCGTGTTTGTGTGTTCGAGTTCTTGTTCTTCTACATAATCTTGTTTCTGTGTTCGAAGATCAATCAAGGGGATTCCGCACCCTTGATAGATTAACAGTCTTGTAACGATCCATACGTGATTCAGGGACCTACAACACCTTTTTTACTCTCTGATCGAGGTTCTCGGCATTGAAAAATCTTCGTAAACAAAATCACACGTGTATATGTTGATATTTAAGAGATATACAGTCAAGAAATCAAGGGCAATGGTTATATATATGTGGATTAGACACCAAAAAAAAATCACTCAACAAATGGCTACAATTTAAAGAATGTGTTTAGTGACGGCATCAGATTCCTAATTGATGGAGAAAGGTCTGGTGGCAAGAAAAGCTGCTTCTAGAAGGTTGTCAAGAGTTTTCGCTTGACCATTCCATTCTTGGGTGGTTGGTTTGGCCCTTGTTCCTGTAAATCGAATCCTAGCCCGGTATTTCCCATTTAAATTTTACACCATTGTGAACCTTACGCTTTTTTTACTCTCTGATCGAGGTTCTCGGCATTGAAAAATCTTGGTAAACTAAATCACACGTGTATATGTTGATATTTAAGAGATATACAGTCAAGAAAATCAAGGGCAATGGTGATATATATGCGGATTAGACACCAAAAAAAAATCACTCAACAAATGGCTACAATTTAAGGAATGTGTTTAGTGACATCATCAGATTCCTAATTGATGGAGAAAGGTCTGGTGGTAAGAAAAGCTGCTTCTAGAAGGTTGTCAAGTGCTTTCGCTCGACGATTCCATTCTTGGGTGGTTGGTTTGGCCCTTTTTCCTGTAACTCGAATCCTAGCCCGGTATATCCCATTTTAATTTTACACAATTGAGAACCTTACGCCTTTTTTACTCTCTGAACGAGGTTCTCGGCATTGAAAAATCTTCGTAAACTAAATCACACGTGTATATGTTGACATTTAAGGGATATACAGTCAAGAAAATCAAGGGCGATGGTGATATATATGCGGATTAGACACAAAAAAAAAACAATCAACAAATGGCTACAATTTAAGGAATGTGTTTAGTGACGGCATCAGATTCCTAATTGATGGAGAAAGGTCTGGTGGCAAGAAAAGCTGCTTCTAGGCGGTTGTCAAGAGTTTTCGCTTGACCATTCCATTCTTGGGTGGTTGGTTTGGCCCTTGTTCCTGTAAATCGAATCCTAGCCCGGTATTTCCCATTTAAATTTTATACCATTGTGAACCTTACGCTTTTTTTACTCTCTGATCGAGGTTCTCGGCATTGAAAAATCTTGGTAAACTAAATCACACGTGTATATGTTGATATTTAAGAGATATACAGTCAAGAAAATCAAGGGCAATGGTGATATATATGCGGATTAGACACCAAAAAAAATCACTCAACAAATGGCTACAATTTAAGGAATGTGTTTAGTGACAGCATCAGATTCCTAATTGATGGAGAAAGGTCTGGTGGTAAGAAAAGCTGCTTCTAGAAGGTTGTCAAGTGTTTTCGCTCGACGATTCCATTCTTGGGTGGTTGGTTTGGCCCTTGTTCCTGTAACTCGAATCCAAGCCCGGTATATCCCATTTTAATTTTACACAATTGAGAACCTTACGCCTTTTTTACTCTCTGATCGAGGTTCTCGGCATTGAAAAATCTTCGTATACTAAATCACACGTGTATATGTTGATATTTAAGAGATATACAGTCAAGAAAATCAAGGGAAATGGTGATATATATGCGGATTAGACACAAAAAAAAAACACTCAACAAATGGCTACAATTTAAGGAATGTGTTTAGTGACGGCATCAGATTTCTAATTGATGGAGAAAGGTCTGGTGGCAAGAAAAGCTGCTTCTAGGAGGTTGTCAAGTGTTTTCGCTCGACGATTCCATTCTTGGGTGGTTGGTTTGGCCCTTGTTCCTGTAACTCGAATCCTAGCCCGGTATATCCCATTTTAGTTTTACACAATTGCGAACCTTACGCCTTTTTTACACTCTGATCGAGGTTCTCGGCATTGAAAAATCTTCGTAAACTAAATCACACGTGTATATGTTGACATTTAAGAGATATACAGTCAAGAAAATTAAGGGCAATGGTGATATATATGCGGATTAGACACCAAAAAAACACTCAACAAATGGCTACAATTTAAGGAATGTGTTTAGTGACGGCATCGGATTGATAATTGATGGAGAAAGGTCTGGTGGTAAGAAAAGCTGCTTCTAGGAGGGTGTCAAGTGTTTTCGCTCGACGATTCCATTCTTGGGTGGTTTGTTTGGCATTGTTCCTATAACTCGAAACCTAACCCGGTATATCCCATTTTAATTTTACACCATTGTGAACCTTACGCCTTTTTTACTCTCTGATCGAGGTTCTCGGCATTGAAAAATCTTCGTATACTAAATCACACGTGTATATGTTGACATTTAAGAGATATACAGTCAAGAAAATCATGGGCAATGGTGATATATATGCGGATTAGACACCAAAAAATGCACTCAACAAATGGCTACAATTTAAGGAATGTGTTTAGTGACGGCATCAGATTCCTAATTGATGGAGAAAGGTCTGGTGGTAAGAAAAGCTGCTTCTAGGAGGTTGTCAAGTGTTTTCGCTCGACGATTCCATTCTTGAGTGGTTGGTTTGGCCCTTGTTCCTGTAACTCGAATCCTAGCCCGGTATATCCCATTTTAATTTTACACCATTGTGAACCTTACGCCTTTTTTACTCTCTGATCGAGGTTCTCGGCATTGAAAAATCTTCGTAAACTAAATCACACGTATATATGTTGATATTTAAGAGATATACAGTCAACAAAATCAAGGGCAATGGTGATATATATGTGGATTAGACACAAAAAAAAACACTCAAGAAATGGCTACAATTTAAGGAATGTGTTTAGTGACGGCATCAGATTCCTAATGGATGGAGAACGGTCCGGTGGTAAGAAAAGCTGCTTCTAGGAGGTTGTCAAGTGTTTTCGCTCGACGATTCCATTCGTGGGAGGTTGGTTTGGCCCTTGTTCCTGTAACTCGAATCCAAGCCCGGTATATCCCATTTTAATTTTACACCATTGTAAACCTTACGCCTTTTTTACTCCCTGATCGAGGTTCTCGGCATTGAAAAATCTTCGTAAACTAAATCACACTTGTATATGTTGATATTTAAGAGATATACAGTCAAGAAAATAAAGGGCAATGGTGATATATATGCGGATTAGACACAAAAAAAAACACTCAACAAATGGCTACAATTTAAGGAATGTGTTTAGTGACGGCATCAGATTCCTAATTGATGGAGAAAGGTCTGGTGGTAAGAAAAGCTGCTTCTAGGAGGTTGTCAAGTGTTTTCGCTCGACGATTCCATTCATGGGTGGTTGGTTTGGCCCTTGTTCCTGTAACTCGAATCCTAGCCCGGTATATCCCATTTTAATTTTACACCACTGTGAACCTTACGCCTTTTTTACTCTCTGATCGAGGTTCTCGGCATTGAAAAATCTTCGTAAACTAAATCACATGTGTATATGTTGACATTTAAGAGATATACAGTCAAGAAAATCAAGGGCAATGGTGATATATTTGCGGATTAGACACTAAAAAAAATCACTCAACAAATGGCTACAATTTAAGGAATGTGTTTAGTGATGGCATCAGATTCGTAATTGATGGAGAAAGGTCTGGTGGCAAGAAAAGCTGCTTCTAGGAGGTTGTCAAGTGATTTCACTCGACGATTCCATTATTGGGTGGTTGGTTTGGCCCTTGTTCCTGTAACTCGAATCCTAGCCTGGTATATCCCATTTTAATCTTACACCATTGTGAACCTTACGCCTTTTTTACTCTCTGGTCGAGGTTCTCGGCATTGAAAAATCTTCGTAAACTAAATCACACGTGTATATGTTGACATTTAAGAGATATACAGTCAAGAAAATCAAGAGCAATGGTGATATATATGCGGATTAGGCAGCAAAAAAAACACTCAACAAATGGCTACAATTTAAGGAATCTGTTTTGTGACGGCATCAGATTCCTAATTGATGTAGAAAGGTCTGGTGGTAAGAAAAGCTGTTTCTAGGAGGTTGTCAAGTGTTTTCGAACGACGATTCCATTCTTGGGTGGTTGGTTTGGCCCTTGTACCTGTAACTGAATCCTAGCCCGGTATATCCTATTTTAATTTTACACCATTGTGAACCTTATGCCTTTTTTACAATCTGATCGAGGTTCTCGGCATTGAAAAATCTTCGTAAACTAAATCACACGTGTATATGTTAACATTTAAGAGATATACAGTCAAGAAAATCAAGGGCAATGGTGATATATATGCGGATTAGACACCAAAAAAAACTCAACAAATGGCTACAATTTAAGGAATGTGTTTAGTGACGACATCAGATTCCTAATTGACGGAGAAAGGTCTGGTGGCAAGAAAAGCTGCTTCTAGGAGGTTGCCAAGTGTTTTCGCTCGACGATTCCATTCTTGGGTGGTTGGTTTGGCCCTTGTTCCTGTAACTCGAAACCTAGCCCGGTATATCCCATTTTAATTTTACACGATTGTGAACCTTACGCCTTTTTTACTCTCTGATCGAGGTTCTCGGCATTGAAAAATCTTCGTGAACTAAATCACACGTGTATATTTTGACATTTAAGAGATATACAGTCAAGAAAATCAAGGGCAATGGTGATATATATGCGGATTAGACACAAAAAAAACACTCAACCAATGGCTACAATTTAAGGAACGTGTTTAGTGACGGCATCAGATTCCTAATTGATGGAGAAAGGTCTGGTGGCAAGAAAAGCTGCTTCTAGGAGGTTGTCAAGTGTTTTCGCTCGACGATTTCATTCTTGGGTGGTTGGTTTGGCCCTTGTTCCTGTAACTTGAATCCTAGCCCGGTATATCCCATTTTAATCTTACAACATTGTGAACCTTACGCCTTTTTTACTCTCTGATCGAGGTTCTCGGCATTGAAAAATCCTCGTAAAGTAAATCACACGTGTATATGTTGATATTTAAGAGATATACAGTCAAGAAAATCAAGGGCAATGGTGATATATATGCGGATTAGACACAAAAAAAACTCAACAAATGGCTACAATTTAAGGAATGTGTTTAGTGACGGCATCAGATTTCTAATTGATGGAGAAAGGTCTGGTGGCAAGAAAAGCTGCTTCTAGAAGGTTGTCAAGTGTTTTCGCTCGACGATTCCATTCTTGGGTGGTTGGTTTGGCCCTTGTTCCGGTAACTCGAATCCTAGCCCGGTATATCCCATTTTAATTTTTCACCATTGTGAACCTTACGCCTTTTTTACTCTCTGATCGAGGTTCTCGGCATTGAAAAATCTTCGTAAACTAAATCACACGTGTATATGTTGACATTTAAGAGATATACAGTCAAGAAAATCAAGGGCAATGGTGATATATATGCGGATTAGACACAAAAAAAAAACACTCAACAAATGGCTACAATTTAAGGAATGTGTTTAGTGACGGCATCAGATTCCTAATTGATGGAGAAAGGTCTGGTGGCAAGAAAAGCTGCTTCTAGGCGGTTATCAAGTCGCTTGACCATTCCATTCTTGGGTGGTTGGTTTGTCCCTTGTTCCTGTAAATCGAATCCTAGCCCGGTATTTCCCATTTAAATTTTACACCATTGTGAACCTTACGCTTTTTTTACTCTCTGATCGAGTTTCTCGGCATTGAAAAATCTTGGTAAACTAAATCAAACGTGTATATGTTGATATTTAAGAGATATACAGTCAAGAAAATCGAGGGCAATGGTGATATATATGCGGATTAGACACAAAAAAAAATCACTCAACAAATGGCTACAATTTAAGGAATGTGTTTAGTGACAGCATCAGATTCCTAATTGATGGAGAAAGGTCTGGTGGTAAGAAAAGCTGCTTCTAGAAGGTTGTCAAGTGTTTTCGCTCAACGATTCCATTCTTGGGTGGTTGGTTTGGCCCTTGTTCCGGTAACTCGAATCCTAGCCCGGTATATCCCATTTTAATTTTACACCAATGAGAACCTTACGCCTTTTTTACTCTCTGATCGAGGTTCTTGGCATTGTAAAATCTTCGTAAACTAAATCACACGTGTATATGTTGACATTTAAGAGATATACAGTTAAGAAAATCAAGGGCAATGGTGATATATATGCGGATTAGACACAAAAAAAAAACACTCAACAAATGGCTACAATTTAAGGAATGTGTTTAGTGACGGCATCAGATTCCTAATTGATGGAGAAAGGTCTGGTGGCAAGAAAAGCTGCTTCTAGGAGGTTGTCAAGAGTTTTCGCTTGACGATTCCATTCTTGGGTGGTTGGTTTGGCCCTTGTTCCTGTAACTCGAATCCTAGCCCGGTATATCCCATTTTAATTTTACACAATTGAGAACCTTACGCCTTTTTTACTCTCTGATCGAGGTTCTCGGCATTGAAAAATCTTCGTATACTAAATCACACGTGTATATGTTGATATTTAAGAGATATACAGTCAAGAAAATCAAGGGAAATGGTGATATATATGCGGATTAGACACAAAAAAAAAACACTCAACAAATGGCTACAATTTAAGGAATGTGTTTAGTGACGGCATCAGATTTCTAATTGATGGAGAAAGGTCTGGTGGCAAGAAAAGCTGCTTCTAGGAGGTTGTCAAGTGTTTTCGCTCGACGATTCCATTCTTGGGTGGTTGGTTTAGCCCTTGTTCCTGTAACTCGAATCCTAGCCCGGTATATCCCATTTTAGTTTTACACCATTGTGAACCTTACGCCTTTTTTACACTCTGATCGAGGTTCTCGTCATTGAAAAATCTTCGTAAACTAAATCACACGTGTATATGTTGACATTTAAGAGATATACAGTCAAGAAAATTAAGGGCAATTGTGATATATATGCGGATTAGACACCAAAAAAAACACTCAACAAATGGCAACAATTTAAGGAATGTGTTTAGTGACGGCATCGGATTGATAATTGATGGAGAAAGGTCTGGTGGTAAGAAAAGCTGCTTCTAGGAGGGTGTCAAGTGTTTTCGCTCGACGATTGCATTCTTGGGTGGTTTGTTTGGCATTGTTCCTTTAACTCGAATCCTAACCCGGTATATCACATTTTAATTTTACACCATTGTGAACCTTACGCCTTTTTTACTCTCTGATCGAGGTTCTCGCCATTGAAAAATCTTCGTAAACTAAATCACACGTGTATATGTTGAAATCTAAGAGATATACAGTCAAGAAAATCATGGGCAGTGGTGATATATATGCGGATTAGACACCAAAAAAAACACTCAACAAATGGCTACAATTTAAGGAATGTGTTTAGTGACGTCATCAGATTCCTAATTGATGGAGAAAGGTCTGGTAGTAAGAAAAGCTGCTTCTTGGAGCTTGTCAAGTGTTTTCGCTCAACGATTCCATTCTTTGGTGGTTGGTTTGGCCCTTGTTCCTGTAACTCGAATCCTAGCCCGGTATATCCCATTTTAATTTTACACCATTGTGAACCTTACGCCTTTTTTACTCTCTGATCGAGTTTCTCGGCATTGAAAAATCTTCGTAAACTAAATCACACGTATATATGTTGATATTTAAGAGATATACAGTCAACAAAATCAAGGGCAATGGTGATATATATGTGGATTAGACACCAAAAAAAACACTCAACAAATGGCTACAATTTATGGAATGTGTTTAGTGACGGCATCAGATTCCTAATGGATGGAGAAAGGTCCGGTAGTAAGAAAAGCTGCTTCTAGAAGGTTGTCAAGTGTTTTCGCTCGACGATTCCATTCTTGGGTGGTTGGTTTGGCCCTTGTTCCTGTAACTCGAATCCTAGCCCGGTATATCCCATTTTTATTTTACACCATTGTGAACCTTACGCCTTTTTTACTCTCTGATCGAGGTTCTCGGCATTGAAAAATCTTCGTAAACTAAATCACACGTGTATATGTTGACATTTAAGAGATATACAGTCAAGAAAATCAAGGGCAATGGTGATATATATGCGGATTAGACACAAAAAAAAACACTCAACAAATGGCTACAATTTAAGGAATGTGTTTAGTGACGGCATCAGATTCCTAATTGATGGAGAAAGGTCTGGTGGCAAGAAAAGTTGCTTCTAGGCGGTTATCAAGGGTTTTCGCTTGACCATTCCATTCTTGGGTGGTTGGTTTGGCCCTTGTTCCTGTAAATCGAATCCTAGCCCGGTATTTCCCATTTAAAGTTTACACCATTGTGAACCTTACGCTTTTTTTACTCTCTGATCGAGTTTCTCGGCATTGAAAAATCTTGGTAAACTAAATCAAACGTGTATATGTTGATATTTAAGAGATATACAGTCAAGAAAATCGAGGGCAATGGTGATATATATAGGGATTAGACACCAAAAAAAATCACTCAACAAATGGCTACAATTTAAGGAATGTGTTTAGTGACAGCATCAGATTCCTAATGGATGGAGAAAGGTCTGGTGGTAAGAAAAGCTGCTTCTAGAAGGTTGTCAAGTGTTTTCGCTCAACGATTCCATTCTTGGGTGGTTGGTTTGGCCCTTGTTCCGATAACTCGAATCCTAGCCCGGTATATCCCATTTTAATTTTACACCAATGAGAACCTTACGCCTTTTTTACTCTCTGATCGAGGTTCTTGGCATTGTAAAATCTTCGTAAACTAAATCACACGTGTATATGTTGACATTTAAGATATATACAGTTAAGAAAATCAAGGGCAATGGTGATATATATGCGGATTAGACACAAAAAAAAAACACTCAACAAATTGCTACAATTTAAGGAATGTGTTTAGTGACGGCATCAGATTTCTAATTGATGGAGAAAGGTCTGGTGGCAAGAAAAGCTGCTTCTAGGAGGTTGTCAAGTGTTTTCGCTCGACGATTCCATTCTTGGGTGGTTGGTTTAGCCCTTGTTCCTGTAACTCGAATCCTAGCCCCGTATATCCCATTTTAGTTTTACACCATTGTGAACCTTACGCCTTTTTTACACTCTGATCGACGTTCTCGGCATTGAAAAATCTTCGTAAACTAAATCACACGTGTATATGTTGACATTTAAGAGATATACAGTCAAGAAAATTAAGGGCAATGGTGATATATATGCGGATTAGACACCAAAAAAAACACTCAACAAATGGCTACAATTTAAGGAATGTGTTTAGTGACGGCATCGGATTGATAATTGATGGAAAAAGGTCTGGTGGTAACAAAAGCTGCTTCTAGGAGGGTGTCAAGTGTTTTCGCTCGATGATTGCATTCTTGGGTGGTTTGTTTGGCATTGTTCCGATAACTCGAATCCTAGCCCGGTATATCCCATTTTAATTTTACACCAATGAGAACCTTACGCCTTTTTTACTCTCTGATCGAGGTTCTTGGCATTGTAAAATCTTCGTAAACTAAATCACACGTGTATATGTTGACATTTAAGATATATACAGTTAAGAAAATCAAGGGCAATGGTGATATATATGCGGATTAGACACAAAAAAAAAAACACTCAACAAATTGCTACAATTTAAGGAATGTGTTTAGTGACGGCATCAGATTTCTAATTGATGGAGAAAGGTCTGGTGGCAAGAAAAGCTGCTTCTAGGAGGTTGTCAAGTGTTTTCGCTCGACGATTCCATTCTTGGGTGGTTGGTTTAGCCCTTGTTCCTGTAACTCGAATCCTAACCCGGTATATCCCATTTTAATTTTACACCATTGTGAACCTTACGCCTTTTTTACTCTCTGATCGAGGTTCTCGGCATTGAAAAATCTTCGTAAACTAAATCACACGTGTATATGTTGAAATTTAAGAGATATACTGTCAAGAAAATCATGGGCAATGGTGATATATATGCGGATTAGACACCAAAAAAAACACTCAACAAATGGCTACAATTTAAGGAATGTGTTTAGTGACGGCATCAGATTCCTAATTGATGGAGAAAGGTCTGGTAGTAAGAAAAGCTGCTTCTAGGAGCTTGTCAAGTGTTTTCGCTCAACGATTCCATTCTTGGGTGGTTGGTTTGGCCCTTGTCCCTGTAACTCGAATCCTAGCCCGGTATATCCCATTTTAATTTTACACCATTGTGAACCTTACTCCTTTTTTACTCTTTGATCGAGTTTCTCGGCATTGAAAAATCTTCGTAAACTAAATCACACGTATATATGTTGATATTTAAGAGATATACAGTCAACAAAATCAAGGGCAATGGTGATATATATGTGGATTAGACACCAAAAAAAAACACTCAACAAATGGCTACAATTTATGGAATGTGTTTAGTGACGGCATCAGATTCCTAATGGATGGAGAAAGGTCCGGTGGTAAGAAAAGCTGCTTCTAGGAGGTTGTCAAGTGTTTTCGCTCGACGATTCCATTCTTGGGAGGTTGGTTTGGCCCTTGTTCCTGTAACTCGAATCCTAGCCCGGTATATCCCATTTTAATTTTACACCATTGTAAACCTTACGCCTTTTTTACTCCCCGGTCGAGGTTCTCAGCATTGAAAAATCATCGTAAACTAAATCACACTTGTATATGTTGATATTTAAGAGATACACAGTCAAGAAAATCAAGGGCAATGGTGATATATATGCGGACTAGACACAAAAAAAAACACTCAACAAATGGCTACAATTTTGGTAACGATTCCAGTGACGACATCAGATTCCTAATTGATGGAAAAAGGTCTGGTGGTAAGAAAAGCTGCTTCTAGGAGGTTGTCAAGTGTTTTCGCTCGACGATTCCATTCATGGGTGGTTGGTTTGGCCCTTGTTCCTGTAACTCGAATCCTAGCCCGGTATATCCCATTTTAATCTTACACAATTGTGAACCTTACGCCTTTTTTACTCTCTGGTCGAGGTTCTCGGCATTGAAAACTCTTCGTAAACTAAATCACACGTGTATATGTTCAACATTTAAGAGATATACATTCAAGAAAATCAAGAGCAATGGTGATATATATGCGGATTAGGCACCAAAAAAAACACTCAACAAATGGCTACAATTTAAGGAATCTGTTTTGTGACGGCATCAGATTCCTAATTGATGTAGAAAGGTTTGGTGGTAAGAAAAACTGTTTCTAGGAGGTTGTCAAGTGTTTTCGCACGACGATTCCATTCTTGAGTGGTTGGTTTGGCCACTGTACCTGTAACTCGAATCCTAGCCCGGTATATCCTATTTTAATTTTACACAATTGTGAACCTTATACCTTTTTTACAATCTGATCGAGGTTCTCGGCATTGAAAAATCTTCGTAAACTAAATCACACGTGTATATGTTAACATTTAAGAGATATACAGTCAAGAAAATCAAGGGCAATGGTGATATATATGCGGATTAGACACCAAAAAAAAACTCAACAAATGGCTACTATTTAAGGAATGTGTTTAGTGACGACATCAGATTCCTAATTGATGGAGAAAGGTCTGGTGGCAAGAAAAGCTGCTTCTAGGAGGTTGCCAAGTGTTTTCGCTCGATGATTCCATTCTTGGGTGGTTGGTTTGGCCCTTGTTCCTGTAACTCGAATCCTAGCCCGGTATATCCCATTTTAATTTTACACCATTGTGAACCTTACGCCTTTTTTACTCTCTGATCGAGGTTCTCGGCATTGAAAAATCTTTGTGAACTAAATCACACGTGTATATTTTGACATTTAAGAGATATACAGTCAAGAAAATCAAGGGAAATGGTGATATATATGCGGATTAGACACAAAAAAAAACACTCAACAAATGGCTACAATTTAAGGAACGTGTTTAGTGACGGCATCAGATTCCTAATTGATGGAGAAAGGTCTGGTGGCAAGAAAAGCTGCTTCTAGGAGGTTGTCAAGTGTTTTCGCTCGACGATTTCATTCTTGGGTGGTTGGTTTGGCCCTTGTTCCTGTAACTCGAATCCTAGCCCGGTATATCCCATTTTAATCTTACACCATTGTGAACCTTACGCCTTTTTTACTCTCTGATCGAGGTTCTCGGCATTGAAAAATCTTCGTAAACTAAATCACACGTGTATATGTTGATATTTAAGAGATATACAGTCAAGAAAATCAAGGGCAATGGTGATATATGTGCGGATTAGAAACAAAAAAAACACTCAACAAATGGCTACAATTTAAGGAATGTGTTTAGTGACGGCATCAGATTCCTATGTAGGTCCCGAAATCTGAGGATCGATTACGAATCGAATCACTTGTTTATAGTAAACACGGTTATGTGTGCGGAATCCACGTAACTATGCCAAATCAAACATATAAAGCAATAATAACAACGGATTAATCAATGATACACACTCGATTGATTAACGGGATGAGAACCGATTACAACTGATACAAACACAGTTCAGACAGAATTTCGGCAGAGTTTTGTTACTATGGTCAATATCTCATCTCTATGTTCAAATGAAACAGAGATGTTGTTTATATAGTCCCTGGGCCAATGATATCGACGAAACACACAAAGTGTTTGACGAATCTGAACATGGGCCAGACATTGGGCCTGGAACAGCCCAGTACAAGACGAATCAAGGTCTGATTCGTCATGACCTTCAACGAAACAGAAGTTTGAACACTGGTCTGTTTCGCCATGAAGTGTTCCGACGAAACAGGTCTGTTTCGTCGAGGACTGCAACTGTTGTGGTTGTTTCTGTTAACCATAGCAACAAACAGCAACATATAAACATAGTAATGACCAAACTACCCTTTAATGCAACATGCATTGTTCATAATACTTTACATATCAAAAGAGACAAATAAGTTGTACACAAGTAGATAGGAGGATATCTGACTTGGTCAACATAACATACAGACTCGATAATTAATAAAAGACCATACAAAATACATCGTTAAACAAGACTAGTTACAGACACTAAAAATGCATCAACAATAAAACAACAGATTTATGAATATTTTTCCAGAAAATAAATTTTTTCAAGAACTCATTTTCAGAAAAACACACACAAAATACTTGATAAAAACCGAACAAGTTTGATTTTAAACAAGGATAAGAGCCAATGCTCTGATACCACTTGTAGGTCCCGAAATCTGAGGATCGATTACGAACCGAATCACTTGTTTATAGTAAACACGGTTACGTGTGCGGAATCCACGTAACTATGCCAAATCAAACATATAAAGCAATAATAACAACGGATTAATCAATGATACACACTCGATTGATTAACGGGATGAGAACCGATTACAACTGATACAAACACAGTTCAGACAGAATTTCGGCAGAGTTTTGTTACTATGGTCAATATCTCATCTCTATGTTCAAATGAAACAGAGATGTTGTTTATATAGTCCCTGGGCCAATGATATCGACGAAACACACAAAGTGTTTGACGAATCTGAACATGGGCCAGACATTGGGCCTGGAACAGCCCAGTACATGACGAATCAAGGTCTGATTCGTCATGACCTTCAACGAAACAGAAGTTTGAACACTGGTCTGTTTCGCCATGAAGTGTTCCGACGAAACAGGTCTGTTTCGTCGAGGACTGCAACTGTTGTGGTTGTTTCTGTTAACCACAGCAACAAACAGCAACATATAAACATAGTAATGACCAAACTACCCTTTAATGCAACATGCATTGTTCATAATACTTTACATATCAAAAGAGACAAATAAGTTGTACACAAGTAGATAGGAGGATATCTGACTTGGTCAACATAACATACAGACTCTATAATTAATAAAAGACCATACAAAATACATCGTTAAACAAGACTAGTTACAGACACTAAAAATGCATCAACATCCTAATTGATGGAGAAAGCCCTGGTGGTAAGAAAAGCTGCTTCTAGGAGGTTGTCAAGTGTTTTCGCTCGACGATTCCATTCTTGGGTGGTTGGTTTGGCCCTTGTTCCTGTAACTCGAATCCTAGCCCAGTATATCCCATTTTAATTTTACACCATGGTGAACCTTACGCCTTTTTTACCCTCTGATCGAGGTTCTCGGCATTGAAAAATCTTTGTAAACTAAATCACACATGTATATGTTGACATTTAAGAGATATACAGTCAAGAAAATCAAGCGCAATGGTGATATATATGCGAATTAGAGACAAAAAAAAACACTCAACAAATGGCTACAATTTAAGGAATGTGTTTAGTGACGGAATCAGATTCCTAATTGATGGAGAAAGGTCTAGTGGTAAGAAAAGCTGCTTCTAGGAGGTTGTCAAGTGTTTTCGCTCAACGATTCCATTCTTGGGTGGTTGGTTTGGCCCTTGTTCCAGTAACTCGAATCCTCGCCCGGTATATCCCAATTTAATTTTACACCATTGTGAACCTTACGTCTTTTTTTCTCTCTGATCGAGGTTCTCGGCATTGAAAAATCTTCGTAAACTAAATCATACGTGTATATGTTGATATTTAAGAGATATACAGTCAAGAAAATAAGGGGCAATGGTGATGTATATGCGGATTAGACACCAAAAAACACTCAACAAATGCCTACAATTTAAGGAATGTGTTTAGTGACGGAATCAGATTCATAATTGATGGAGAAAGGTCTGGTGGCAAGAAAAGTTGCTTCTATGAGATTGTCAAGTGTTTTCGCTCGACGATTCCATTCTTGGGTGGTTGTTTTGGCCCTTGTTCCTGTAACTTGATTCCTAGCCCGTTATATCTCGTTTTAATCTTACACCATTGTGAACCTTACGCCTTTTTTACTCTCTGATCGAGGTTCTCGGCATTGAAAAATTTTCGTAAACTAAATCACATGTGTATATGTTGATATTTAAGAGATATACAGTCAAGAAAATCAAGGGCAATGGTGATATATATGCGGATTAGACACAAAAAAAAACCTCAACAAATGGCTACAATTTAAGGAATGTGTTTAGTGAAGGCATCAGATTCCTAATTGATGGAGAAAGGTCTGGTGGCAAGAAAAGCTACGTCTAGGAGCTTGCCAAGTGTTTTCGCTCGACGATTCCATTCTTGGGTGGTTGGTTTGGTCCTTGTTCCTGTAACTCGAATCCTAGCCCGGTATATCCCATTTTAATGTTACACCATTGTGAACCTTACGCCTTTTTTACTCTCTGATCGAGGTTCTCGGCATTGAAAAATCTTCGTAAACTAAATCACACGTGTATATGTTGATATTTGAGAGATATACAGTCAAGAAAATCAAGGGCAATGGTGATATATATGCGGATTAGACACCAAAAAAAACACTCAACAAATTGCTACAATTTAAGGAATGTGTTTAGTGACGGCATCAGATTCCTAATTGATGGAGAAAGGTCTGGTGGCAAGAAAAGATGCTTTTAGGAGGTTGCCAAATGTTTTCGCTCGATGATTCCATTCTTGGGTGGTTGGTTTAGCCCTTGTTCCTGTAACTAGAATCCTAGCCCGGTATATCCCATTTTAATTTTACACAATTGTGAACCTTACGCCTTTTTTACTCTCTAATCGAGGTTCTCGGCATTGAAAAATCATCGTAAACTAAATCACACGTGTATATGTTGATATTTAAGAGATATACAGTCAAGAAAATCAAGGGCAATGGTGATATATATGCGGATTAGACACTAAAAAAAACACTCAACAAATGGCTACAATTTAAGGAATGTGTTTAGTGACGGCATCAGATTCCTAATTTATGGAAAAGGTCTGGTGGCAAGAAAAGCTACTTCTAGGAGGTTGTCAAGTGTTTTCGCTCGACGATTCCATTCTTGGGTCGTTCGTTTGGCCCTTGTTCCTGTAACTCGAATCCTAGCCTGGTATATCCCATTTTAATTTTACACAATTGAGAACCATACGCATTTTTTACTCTCTGATCGAGGTTCTCGGAATTGAAAAATCTTCGTAAACTAAATCACACGTGTATATGTTGATATTTAAGGGATATACAGTCAAGAAAATCAAGGGCAATGGTGATATATATGCGGATTAGACATAAAAAAAACACTCAACAAATGGCTACAATTTAAGGAATATGTTTAGTGACGGCATCAGATTTCTAATTGATGGAGAAAGGTCTGGTGGCAAGAAAATCTGCTTCTAGGAGGTTGTCAAGTGTTTTCGCTCGACGATTCCATTCTTGGGTGGTTGGTTTGGCCCTTGTTCCTGTAACTCGAATCCTAGCCTGATATATCACATTTTAATTTTACACCATTGTGAACCTTACGCCTTTTTTACTCTCTGATCGAGGTTCTCGGCATTGAAAAATCTTCGTAAACTAAATCACACGTGTATATGTTGACATTTAAGAGATATACAGTCAAGAAAATCATGGGCAATCGTGATATATATGCGGATTAGACACCAAAAAAAAACTCAACAAATGGCTACAATTTAAGGAATGTGTTTAGTGACGGCATCAGATTCCTAATTGATGGAGAAAGGTCTGGTGGCAAGAAAAGCTACTTCTAGGAGGTTGCCAAGTGTTTTCGCTCGACGATTCCATTCTTGGGTGGTTGGTTTGGCCCTTGTTCCTGTAACTCGAATCCTAGCCCGGTATATCCCATTTTAATGTTACACCATTGTGAACCTTACGCCTTTTTTACTCTCTGATCGAGGTTCTCGACATTGAAAAATATTCGTAAACTAAATCACACGTGTATATGTTGATATTTAAGAGATATACAGTCAAGAAAATCAAGGGCAATGGTGATATATATGCGGATTAGACATAAAAAAAAACACTCCACAAATGGCCACAATTTAAGGAATGTGTTTAGTGACGGCATCAGATTTCTAATTGATGGAGAAAGGTCTGGTGGCAAGAAAAGCTGCTTCTAGGAGGTTGTCAAGTGTTTTCGCTCGACGATTCCATTCTTGGGTGGTTGGTTTAGCCCTTGTTCCTGTAACTCGAATCCTAGCCCGGTATATCCCATTTTAATTTTACACAATTGAGAACCATACGCCTTTTTTACTCTCTGATCGAGGTTCTCGGCATTGAAAAATCTTCGTAAACTAAATCACACGTGTATATGTTGATATTTAAGAGATATACAGTCAAGAAAATCAAGGGCAATGGTGATATATATGCGGATTAGACATAAAAAAAACACTCAACAAATGGCTAAAATTTAAGGAATGTGTTTAGTGACGACATTAGATTTCTAATTGATGGAGAAAGGTCTGGTGGCAAGAAAAGCTGCTTCTAGGAGGTTGTCAAGTGTTTTCGCTCGACGACTCCATTCTTGGGTGGTTGGTTTGGCCCTTGTTCCTGTACCTCGAATCCTAGGCCGATATATCACATTTTAATTTTACACCATTGTGAACCTTACTCCTTTTTTACTCTCTGTTCGAGGTTCTCGGCATTGAAAAATCTTCGTAAACTAAATCACACGTGTTTATGTTGACATTTAAGAGATATACAGTCAAGAAAATCATGGGCAATGGTGATATATATGCGGATTTGACACCAAAAAAAACACTCAACAAATGGCTACAATTTAAGGAATGTGTTTAGTGACGGCATCAGATTCCTAATTGATGGAGAAAGGTCTAGTGGTAAGAAAAGCTGCTTCTAGGAGGTTGTCAAGTGATTTCGCTCAACGATTCCATTCTTGGGTGGTTGGTTTGGCCCTTGTTCCAGTAACTCGAATCCTAGCCCGGTATATCCCAATTTAATTTTACACCATTGTGAACCTTACGCCTTTTTTACTCTCTGATCGAGGTTCTCGACATTGAAAAATATTTGTAAACTAAATCACACGTGTATATGTTGATATTTAAGAGATATACAGTCAAGAAAATCAAGGGCAATGGTGATATATATGCGGATTAGACATAAAAAAAAAACACTCCACAAATGGCCAAAATTTAAGGAATGTGTTTAGTGACGGCATCAGATTTCTAATTGATGGAGAAAGGTCTGGTGGCAAGAAAAGCTACTTCTAGGAGGTTGCCAAGTGTTTTCGCTCGACGATTCCATTCTTGGGTGGTTGGTTTGGCCCTTGTTCCTGTAATTAGAATCCTAGCCCGGTATATCCCATTTTAATTTTACACAATTGTGAACCTTACGCCTTTTTTACTCTCTGATCGAGGTTCTCGGCATTGAAAAATCATCGTAAACTAAATCACACGTGTATATGTTGATATTTAAGAGATATACAGTCAAGAAAATCAAGGGCAATGGTGATATATATGCGGATTAGACACCAAAAAAAACACTCAACAAATGGCTACAATTTAAGGAATGTGTTTAGTGACGGCATCAGATTCCTAATTGATGGAGAAAGGTCTAGTGGTAAGAAAAGCTGCTTCTAGGAGGTTGTCAAGTGATTTCGCTCAACGATTCCATTCTTGGGTGGTTGGTTTGGCCCTTGTTCCAGTAACTCGAATCCTAGCCCGGTATATCCCAATTTAATTTTACACCATTGTGAACCTTACGTCTTTTTTTCTCTCTGATCGAGGTTCTCGACATTGAAAAATCTTCGTAAACTAAATCATACGTGTATATGTTGATATTTAAGAGATATACAGTCAAGAAAATAAGGGGCAATGGTGATGTATATGCGGATTAGACACCAAAAAAAAAACACTCAACAAATGCCTACAATTTAAGGAATGTGTTTAGTGACGGAATCAGATTCCTAATTGATGGAGAAAGGTCTGGTGGCAAGAAAAGGTGCGTCTATGAGATTGTCAAGTGTTTTCGCTCGACGATTCCATTCTGGGGTGGTTGTTTTGGCCCTTGTTCCTGTAACTCGAATCCTAGCCCGTTATATCTCATTTTAATCTTACACCATTGTGAACCTTACGCCTTTTTTACTCTTTGATCGAGGTTCTCGGCATTGAAAAATTTTCGTAAACTAAATCACATGTGTATATGTTGATATTTAAGAGATATACAGTCAAGAAAATCAAGGGCAATGGTGATATATATGCGGATTAGACACCAAAAAAAACACTCAACAAATGGCTACAATTTAAGGAATGTGTTTAGTGACGGCATCAGATTCCTAATTGATGGAGAAAGGTCTGGTGGCAAGAAAAGCTACTTCTAGGAGCTTGCCAAGTGTTTTCGCTCGACGATTCCATTCTTGGGTGGTTGGTTTGGTCCTTGTTCCTGTAATTCGAATCCTAGCCCGGTATATCCCATTTTAATGTTACACCATTGTGAACCTTACGCCTTTTTTACTCTCTGATCGAGGTTCTCGGCATTGAAAAATCTTCGTAAACTAAATTACACGTGTATATGTTGATATTTAAGAGATATACAGTCAAGAAAATCAAGGGCAATGGTGATATATATGCGGATTAGACAACAAAAAAAAAACACTCAACAAATTGCTACAATTTAAGGAATGTGTTTAGTGACGGCATCAGATTCCTAATTGATGGAGAAAGGTCTGGTGGCAAGAAAAGCTGCTTTTAGGAGGTTGCCAAATGTTTTCGCTCGACGATTCCATTCTTGGGTGGTTGGTTTAGCCCTTGTTCCTGTAACTAGAATCCTAGCCCGGTATATCCCATTTTAATTTTACACAATTGTGAACCTTACGCCTTTTTTACTCTCTGATCGAGGTTCTCGGCATTGAAAAATCATCGTCAACTAAATCACACGTGTATATGTTGATATTTAAGAGATATACAGTCAAGTAAATCAAGGGCAATGGTGATATATATGCGGATTAGACACTAAAAAAAACACTCAACAAATGGCTACAATTTAAGGAATGTGTTTAGTGACGGCATCAGATTCCTAATTTATGGAAAAGGTCTGGTGGCAAGAAAAGCTGCTTCTAGGAGGTTGTCAAGTGTTTTCGCTCGACGATTCCATTCTTAGGTCGTTGGTTTGGCCCTTGTTCCTGTAACTCGAATCCTAGCCCGGTATATCCCATTTTAATTTTACACAATTGAGAACCATACGCATTTTTTACTCTCTGATCGAGGTTCTCGGAATTGAAAAATCTTCGTAAACTAAATCACACGTGTATATGTTGATATTTAAGGGATATACAGTCAAGAAAATCAAGGGCAATAGTGATATCTATGCGGATTAGACATAAAAAAAACACTCAACAAATGGCTACAATTTAAGGAATGTGTTTAGTGACGGCATCAGATTTCTAATTGATGGAGAAAGGTCTGGTGGCAAGAAAATCTGCTTCTAGGAGGTTGTCAAGTGTTTTCGCTCGACGATTCCATTCTTGGGTGGTTGGTTTAGCCCTTGTTCCTGTAACTCGAATCCTAGCCCGATATATCCCATTTTAATTTTACACAATTGAGAACCATACGCCTTTTTTACTCTCTGATCGAGGTTCTCGGCATTGAAAAATCTTCGTAAACTAAATCACACGTGTATATGTTGATATTTAAGAGATATACAGTCAAGAAAATCAAGGGCAATGGTGATATATATGCGGATTAGACATAAAAAAACACTCAACAAATGGCTAAAATTTAAGGAATGTGTTTAGTGACGGCATCAGATTTCTAATTGATGGAGAAAGGTCTGGTGGCAAGAAAAGCTGCTTCTAGGAGGTTGTCAAGTGTTTTCGCTCGACGATTCCATTCTTGGGTTGTTGGTTTGGCCCTTGTTCCTGTACCTCGAATCCTAGGCCGATATATCACATTTTAATTTTACACCATTGTGAACCTTGCGCCTTTTTTACTCTCTGTTCGAGGTTCTCGGCATTGAAAAATCTTCGTAAACTAAATCACACGTGTATATGTTGACATTTAAGAGATATACAGTCAAGAAAATCATGGGCATTGGTGATATATATGCGGATTAGACACCAAAAAAAACTCAACAAATGGCTACAATTTAAGGAATGTGTTTAGTGACGGCATCAGATTCCTAATTGATGGAGAAAGGTCTGGTCGCAAGGAAAGCTACTTCTAGGAGGTTGCCAAGTGTTTTCGCTCGACGATTCCATTCTTGGGTGGTTGGTTTTGCCCTTGTTCCTGTAACTCGAATCCTAGCCCGGTATATCCCATCTTAATCTTACACCATTGTGAACCTTACGCCTTTTTTATTCTCTGATCGAGGTTCTCGGCATTGAAAAATCTTCGTAAACTAAATCACACGTGTATATGTTGATATTTAAGAGATATACAGTCAAGAAAATCAAGGGCAATGGTAATATATATGCGGATTAGACATAAAAAAAAACACTCCACAAATGGCTACAATTTAAGGAATGTGTTTAGTGACGGCATCATATTTCTAATTGATGGAGAAAGGTCTGGTGGCAAGAAAAGCTGCTTCTAGGAGGTTGTCAAGTGTTTTCGCTCGACGATTCCATTCTTGGGTGGTTGGTTTGGCCCTTGTTCCTGTAACTCGAATCCTAGCCCGGTATATCCCATTTTAATTTTACACAATTGAGAACCATACGCCTTTTTTACTCTCTGATCGAGGTTCTCGGCATTGAAAAATCTTCGTAAACTAAATCACACGTGTATATGTTGATATTTAAGAGATATACAGTTCAGAAAATCAAGGGCAATGGTGATATATATGCGGATTAGACATAAAAAAACACTCAACAAATGGATAAAATTTAAGGAATGTGTTTAGTGACGGCATCAGATTTCTAATTGATGGAGAAAGGTCTGGTGGCAAGAAAAGCTGCTTCTAGGAGGTGGTCAAGTGTTTTCGCTCGACGATTCCATTCTTGGGTGGTTGGTTTGGCCCTTGTTCCTGTACCTCGAATCCTAGGCCAATATATCACATTTTAATTTTACACCATTGTGAACCTTACGTCTTTTTTACTCTCTGTTCGAGGTTCTCGGCATTGAAAAATCTTCGTAAACTAAATCACACGTGTATATGTTGACATTTAAGAGATATACAGTCAAGAAAATCATGGGCAATGGTGATATATATGCGGATTAGACACCAAAAAAAAACTCAACAAATGGCTACAATTTAAGGAATGTGTTTAGTGACGGCATCAGATTCCTAATTGATGCAGAAAGGTCTGGTGGCAAGGAAAGCTACTTCTAGGAGGTTGCCAAGTGTTTTCGCTCGACGATTCCATTCTTGGGTGGTTGGTTTGGCCCTTGTTCCTGTAACTCGAATCCTAGCCCGGTATATCCCATTTTAATCTTACACCATTGTGAACCTTACGCCTTTTTTACTCTCTGGTCGAGGTTCTCGGCATTGAAAAAGCTTCGTAAACTAAATCACACGTGTATATGTTGACATTTAAGAGATATACAGTCAAGAAAATCAAGAGCAATGGTGATATATATGCGGATTAGGCACCAAAAAAAACACTCAACAAATGGCTACAATTTAAGGAATGTGTTTAGTGACGGCATCAGATTTCTAATTGATGGAGAAAGGTCTGGTGGCAAGAAAAGCTACTTCTAGGAGGTTGTCAAGTGTTTTCGCTCGACGATTCCATTCTTGGGTGGTTGGTTTGGCCCTTGTTCCTGTAACTCGAATCCTAGCCCGGTATATCCCATTTTAATTTTACACAATTGAGAACCATACGCCTTTTTTACTCTCTGATCGAGGTTCTCGGCATTGAAAAATCTTCGTAAACTAAATCACACGTGTATATGTTGATATTTAAGAGATATACAGTTCAGAAAATCAAGGGCAATGGTGATATATATGCGGATTAGACATAAAAAAACACTCAACAAATGGATAAAATTTAAGGAATGTGTTTAGTGACGGCATCAGATTTCTAATTGATGGAGAAAGGTCTGGTGGCAAGAAAAGCTGCTTCTAGGAGGTTGTCAAGTGTTTTCGCTCGACGATTCCATTCTTGGGTGGTTGGTTTGGCCCTTGTTCCTGTACCTCGAATCCTAGGCCAATATATCACATTTTAATTTTACACCATTGTGAACCTTACGTCTTTTTTACTCTCTGTTCGAGGTTCTCGGCATTGAAAAATCTTCGTAAACTAAATCACACGTGTATATGTTGACATTTAAGAGATATACAGTCAAGAAAATCATGGGCAATGGTGATATATATGCGGATTAGACACCAAAAAAAAAACTCAACAAATGGCTACAATTTAAGGAATGTGTTTAGTGACAGCATCAGATTCCTAATTGATGGAGAAAGGTCTGGTAGCAAGAAAAGCTACTTCTAGGAGGTTGCCAAGTGTTTTCGCTCGACGATTCCATTCTTGGGTGGTTGGTTTGGCCCTTGTTCCTGTAACTCGAATCCTAGCCCGGTATATCCCATTTTAATGTTACACCATTGTGAACCTTACGAATTTTTTACTCTCTGATCGAGGTTCTCGGCATTGAAAAATCTTCGTAAACTAAATCACACGTGTATATGTTGATATTTAAGAGATATACAGTCAAGAAAATCAAGGGCAATGGTGATATATATGCGGATTAGACACCAAAAAAAAACTCAACAAATGGCTACAATTTAAGGAATGTGTTTAGTGACGGCATCAGATTCCTAATTGATGGAGAAAGGTCTGGTGGCAAGAAAAGCTACTTCTAGGAGGTTGCCAAGTGTTTTCGCTCGACGATTCCATTCTTGGGTGGTTGGTTTGGCCCTTGTTCCTGTAACTCGAATCCTAGCCCGGTATATCCCATTTTAATTTTACACAATTGAGAACCATACGCCTTTTTTACTCTCTGATCGAGGTTCTCGGCATTGAAAAATCTTCGTAAACTAAATCACACGTGTATATGTTGATATTTAAGAGATATACAGTCAAGAAAATCAAGGGCAACGGTGATATATATGCGGATTAGACATAAAAAAAACACTCAACAAATGGCTACAATTTAAGGAATGTGTTTTGTGACGACATCAGATTTCTAATTGATGGAGAGAGGTCTGGTGGCAAGAAAAGCTGCTTCTAGGAGGTTGTCAAGTGTTTTCACTCGACGATTCCATTCTTGGGTGGTAGGTTTAGCCCTTGTTCCTGTACCTCGAATCCTAGGCCGATATATCACATTTTAATTTTACACCATTGTGAACCTTACGCCTTTTTTACTCTCTGATTGAGGTTCTCGGCATTGAAAAATCTTCGTAAACTAAATCACACATGTATATGTTGACATTTAAGAGATATACAGTCAAGAAAATCATGGGCAATGGTGATATATATGCGGATTAGACACCAAAAAAAAAACTCAACAGATGGCTACAATTTAAGGAATGTGTTTAGTGACGGCATCAGATTCCTAATTGATGGAGAAAGGTCTGGTGGCAAGAAAAGCTACTTCTAGGAGGTTGCCAAGTGTTTTCGCTCGACGATTCCATTCTTGAGTGGTTGGTTTGGCCCTTGTTCCTGTAACTCGAATCCTTGCCCGGTATATCCCATTTTAATGTTACACCATTGTGAACCTTACGCCTTTTTTACTCTCTGATCGAGGTTCTCGGCATTGAAAAATCTTCGTAAACTAAATCACACGTGTATATGTTGATATTTAAGAGATATACAGTCAAGAAAATCAAGGGCAATGGTGATATATATGCGGATTAGACATAAAAAAAAACACTCAACAAATGGCTACAATTTAAGGAATGTGTTTAGTGACGGCATCAGATTTCTAATTGATGGAGAAAGGTCTGGTGGCAAGAAAAGCTGCTTCTAGGAGGTTGTCAAGTGTTTTCACTCGACGATTCCATTCTTGGGTGGTTGGTTTGGCCCTTGTTCCTATAACTCGAATCCTAGCCCGGTATATCCCATTTTAATTTTACACAATTGAGAACCATACGCCTTTTTTACTCTCTGATCGAGGTTCTCGGCATTGAAAAATCTTCGTAAACTAAATCACACGTGTATCTGTTGATATTTAAGAAATATACAGTCAAGAAAATCAAGGGCAATGGTGATATATATGCGGATTGGACATAAAAAAACACTCAACAAATGGCTACAATTTAAGGAATGTGTTTAGTGACGGCATCAGATTTCTAATTGATGGAGAAAGTTCTGGTGGCAAGAAAAGCTGCTTCTAGGAGGTTGTCAAGTGTTTTCGCTCGACGATTCCATTCTTGGGTGGTTGGTTTGGCCCTTGTTCCTGTAACTCGAATCCTAAGCCGATATATCACATTTTAATTTTACACCATTGTGAACCTTACGCCTTTTTTACTCTCTGATCGAGGTTCTCGGCATTGAAAAATCTTCGTAAACTAAATCACACGTGTATATGTTGACATTTAAGAGATATACAGTCAAGAAAATCATGGGCAATGGTGATATATATGCGGATTAGACACCAAAAAAAAAAAACTCAACAAATGGCTACAATTTAAGGAATGTGTTTAGTGACGGCATCAGATTCCTAATTGATGGAGAAAGGTCTGGTGGCAAGAATAGCTACTTCTAGGAGGTTGCCAAGTGTTTTCGCTCGACGATTCCATTCTTGGGTGGTTGGTTAGGCCCTTGTTCCTGTAACTCGAATCCTAGCCCGGTATATCCCATTTTAATCTTACACCATTGTGAAGCTTACGCATTTTTTACTCTCTGGTCGAGGTTCTCGGCATTGAAAAATTTTCGTAAACTAAATCACGCGTGTATATGTTGATATTTAAGAGATATACAGTCAAGAAAATAAGGGGCACTGGTGATGTATATGCGGATTAGACACCAAAAAAAAAAAAACACTCAACAAATGCCTACAATTTAAGGAATGTGTTTAGTGACGGAATCAGATTCCTAATTGATGGACAAAGGTCTGGTGGCAAGAAAAGGTGCGTCTAGGAGGTTGCCAAGTGTGTTCGCTCGACGATTCCATTCTTGGGTGGTTGGTTTGGCCCTTGTTCCTGTACCTCGAATCCTAGGCCGATATATCACATTTTAATTTTACACCATTGTGAACCTTACGCCTTTTTTACTCTCTGATCAAGGTTCTCGGCATTGAAAAATCTTCTTAAACTAAATCACACGTGTATATGTTGATATTTAAGAGATATACAGTCAAGAAAATAAGGGGCAATGGTGATGTATATGCGGATTAGACACCAAAAAAAAAACACTCAACAAATGCCTACAATTTAAGGAATGTGTTTAGTGACAGCATCAGATTCCTAATTGATGGAGAAAGGTCTGGTAGCAAGAAAAGCTACTTCTAGGAGGTTGCCAAGTGTTTTCGCTCGACGATTCCATTCTTGGGTGGTTGGTTTGGCCCTGGTTCCTGTAACTCGAATCCTAGCCCGGTATATCCCATTTTAATGTTACACCATTGTGAACCTTACGCCTTTTTTACTCTCTGATCGAGGTTCTCGGCATTGAAAAATCTTCGTAAACTAAATCACACGTGTATATGTTGATATTTAAGAGATATACAGTCAAGAAAATCAAGGGCAATGGTGATATATATGCGGATTAGACACCAAAAAAAAACTCAACAAATGGCTACAATTTAAGAAATGTGTTTAGTGACGGCATCAGATTCCTAATTAATGGAGAAAGGTCTGGTGGCAAGAAAAGCTACTTCTAGGAGGTTGCCAAGTGTTTTCGCTCGACGATTCCATTCTTGGGTGGTTGGTTTGGCCCTTGTTCCTGTAACTCGAATCCTATCCCGGTATATCCCATTTTAATTTTACACAATTGAGAACCATACGCCTTTTTTACTCTCTGATCGAGGTTCTCGGCATTGAAAAATCTTCGTAAACTAAATCACACGTGTATATGTTGATATTTAAGAGATATACAGTCAAGAAAATCAAGGGCAATGGTGATATATATGCGGATTAGACATAAAAAAAACACTCAACAAATGGCTACAATTTAAGGAATGTGTTTTGTGACGACATCAGATTTCTAATTGATGGAGAGAGGTCTGGTGGCAAGAAAAGCTGCTTCTAGGAGGTTGTCAAGTGTTTTCACTCGACGATTCCATTCTTGGGTGGTAGGTTTAGCCCTTGTTCCTGTACCTCGAATCCTAGGCCGATATATCACATTTTAATTTTACACCATTGTGAACCTTACGCCTTTTTTACTCTCTGATTGAGGTTCTCGGCATTGAAAAATCTTCGTAAACTAAATCACACGTGTATATGTTGACATTTAAGAGATATACAGTCAAGAAAATCATGGGCAATGGTGATATATATGCGGATTAGACACCAAAAAAAAAACTCAACAGATGGCTACAATTTAAGGAATGTGTTTAGTGACGGCATCAGATTCCTAATTGATGGAGAAAGGTCTGGTGGCAAGAAAAGCTACTTCTAGGAGGTTGCCAAGTGTTTTCGCTCGACGATTCCATTCTTGAGTGGTTGGTTTGGCCCTTGTTCCTGTAACTCGAATCCTAGCCCGGTATATCCCATTTTAATGTTACACCATTGTGAACCTTACGCCTTTTTTACTCTCTGATCGAGGTTCTCGGCATTGAAAAATCTTCGTAAACTAAATCACACGTGTATATGTTGATATTTAAGAGATATACAGTCAAGAAAATCAAGGGCAATGGTGATATATATGCGGATTAGACATAAAAAAAAATACTCAACAAATGGCTACAATTTAAGGAATGTGTTTAGTGACGGCATCAGATTTCTAATTGATGGAGAAAGGTCTGGTGGCAAGAAAAGCTGCTTCTAGGAGGTTGTCAAGTGTTTTCACTCGACGATTCCATTCTTGGGTGGTTGGTTTGGCCCTTGTTCCTATAACTCGAATCCTAGCCCGGTATATCCCATTTTAATTTTACACAATTGAGAACCATACGCCTTTTTTACTCTCTGATCGAGGTTCTCGGCATTGAAAAATCTTCGTAAACTAAATCACACGTGTATCTGTTGATATTTAAGAAATATACAGTCAAGAAAATCAAGGGCAATGGTGATATATATGCGGATTGGACATAAAAAAACACTCAACAAACGGCTACAATTTAAGGAATGTGTTTAGTGACGGCATCAGATTTCTAATTGATGGAGAAAGTTCTGGTGGCAAGAAAAGCTGCTTCTAGGAGGTTGTCAAGTGTTTTCGCTCGACGATTCCATTCTTGGGTGGTTGGTTTGGCCCTTGTTCCTGTAACTCGAACCCTAAGCCGATATATCACATTTTAATTTTACACCATTGTGAACCTTACGCCTTTTTTACTCTCTGATCGAGGTTCTCGGCATTGAAAAATCTTCGTAAACTAAATCACACGTGTATCTGTTGATATTTAAGAGATATACAGTCAATAAAATCAAGAGCAATGGTGATATATATGCGGATTAGGCACAAAAAAAAACACTCAAAAAATGGCTACAATTTAAGGAATCTGTTTTGTGACGGCATTAGATTCCTAATTGATGTAGAAAGGTCTGGTGGTAAGAAAAGCTGTTTCTAGGAGGTTGTCAAGTGTTTTCGCACGACGATTCCATTCTTGGGTGGTTGGTTTGGCCCTTGTACCTGTAACTCGAATCCTAGCCCGGTATATCCTATTTTAATTTTACCCCATTATGAACCTTATGCCTTTTATACTATATGATCGAGGTTCTCGGCATTGAAAAATCTTCGTAAACTAAATCACACGTGTATATGTTAACATTTAAGAGATATACAGTCAAGAAAATCAAGGGCAATGGTGATATATATGCGGATTAGACACCAAAAAAAACTCAACAAATGGCTACAATTTAAGGAATGTGTTTAGTGACGGCATCAGATTCCTAATTGATGGAGAAAGGTCTGGTGGCAAGAAAAGCTACTTCAAGGAGGTTGCCAAGTGTTTTCGCTCGACGATTCCATTCTTGGGTGGTTGGTTAGGCCCTTGTTCCTGTAACTCGAATCCTAGTCCGGTATATCCCATTTTAATCTTACACCATTGTGAAGCTTACGCATTTTTTACTCTCTGGTCGAGGTTCTCGGCATTGAAAAATCTTCGTAAACTAAATCACACGTGTATATGTTGACATTTAAGAGATATACAGTCAATAAAATCAAGAGCAATGGTGATATATATGCGGATTAGGCACCAAAAAAAACACTCAAAAAATGGCTACAATTTAAGGAATCTGTTTTGTGACGGCATCAGATTCCTAATTGATGTAGAAAGGTCTGGTGGTAAGAAAAGCTGTTTCTAGGAGGTTGTCAAGTGTTTTCGCACGACGATTCCATTCTTGGGTGGTTGGTTTGGCCCTTGTACCTGTAACTCGAATCCTAGCCCGGTATATCATATTTTAATTTTACACCATTATGAACCTTATGCGTTTTTTACAATATGATCGAGGTTCTCGGCATTGAAAAATCTTCGTAAACTAAATCACACGTGTATATGTTGACATTTAAGAGATATACAGTCAAGAAAATCAAGGGCAATGGTGATATATATGCGGATTAGACACCAAAAAAAACACTCAATAAATTGCTACAATTTAAGGAATGTGTTTAGTGACGACATCAGATTCCTAATTGATGGAGAAAGGTCTGGTGGTAAGAAAAGCTGCTTCTAGGAGGTTGTCAAGTGTTTTCACTCAACGATTCCATTCTTGGGTGGTTGGTTTGGCCCGTGTTCCAGTAACTCGAATCCTAGCCCGGTATATCCCAATTTAATTTTACACCATTGTGAACCTTACGACTTTTTTACTCTCTGATCGAGGTTCTCGGCATTGAAAAATCTTCGTAAACTAAATCATACGTATATATGTTGATATTTAAGAGATATACAGTCAAGAAAATAAGGGGCAATGGTGATATATATGTGGATTAGACACCAAAAAAAACACACAACAAATGCCTACTATTTAAGGAATGTGTTTAGTGATGGAATCAGATTCCTAATTGATGGAGAAAGGTCTGGTGGCAAGAAAAGCTGCTTCTATGAGATTGTCAAGTGTTTTTGCTCGACGATTCGATTCTTGGGTGGTTGGCTTGGCCCTTGTTCCTGTAACTCGAATCCTCGCCCGTTATATCTCATTTTAATCTTACACCATTGTGAACCTTACGCCTTTTTTACTCTCTGATCGAGGTTCTCGGCATTGAAAAATCTTCGTAAACTAAATCACACGAGTATATGTTGATATTTAAGAGATATACAGTCAAGAAAATCAAGGGCAATGGTGATATATATGCGGATTAGACACCAAAAAAACACTCAACAAATGGCTACAATTTAAGGAATGTGTTTAGTGACGGCATCAGATTCCTAATTGATGGAGAAAGGTCTTGTGGCAAGAAAAGCTGCTTTTAGGAGGTTGCCAAATGTTTTCGCTCGACGATTCCATTCTTGGGTGGTTGGTTTAGCCCTTGTTCCTGTAACTCGAATCCTAGCCCGGTATATCCCATTTTAATTTTACACAATTGTGAACCTTACACCTTTTTTACTCTCTGATCGAGGTTCTCGGCATTGAAAAATCTTCGTAAACAAAATCACACGTGTATATGTTGATATTTAAGAGATATACAGTCAAGAAAATCAAGGGCAATGGTGATATATATGCGAATTAGACACTAAAAAAACACTCAACAAATGGCTACAATTTAAGGAATGTGTTTAGTGACGGCATCAGATTCCTAATTTATGGAAAAGGCCTGGTGGCAAGAAAAGCTGCTTCTAGGAGGTTGTCAAGTGTTTTCGCTCGACGATTCCATTCTTGGGTGGTTAGTTTGGCCCTTGTTCCTGTAACTCGAATCCTAGCCCGGTATATCCCATTTTAATTTTACACAATTGAGAACCATAAGCCTTTTTTACTCTCTGATCGAGGTTCTCGGCATTGAAAAATCTTCGTAAACTAAATCACACGTGTATATGTTGATATTTAAGAGATATACAGTCAAGAAAATCAAGGGCAATGGTGATATATATGCGGATTAGACATAAAAAAAACACTCAACAAATGGCTACAATTTAAGGAATGTGTTTAGTGACGGCATCAGATTTCTAATTGATGGAGAAAGGTCTGGTGGTAAGAAAAGCTGCTTCTAGGAGGTTGTCAAGTGTTTTCGCTCGACGATTCCATTCTTGGTTGGTCGGTTTGGCCCTTGTTCCTGTAACTCGAATCCTAGCCCGATATATCACATTTTAATTTTACACCATTGTGAACCTTACGCCTTTTTTACTCTCTGATCGAGGTTCTCGGCATTGAAAAATCTTCGTAAACTAAATCACACGTGTATATGTTGACATTTAAGAGATATACAGTCAAGAAAATCATGGGCAATGGTGATATATATGCGGATTATACACCAAAAAAAAACTCAACAAATGGCTACAATTTAAGGAATGTGTTTAGTGATGGCATCAGATTCCTAATTGATGGAGAAAGGTCTGGTGGCAAGAAAAGTTACTTCTAGAAGGTTGCCAAGTGTTTTCGCTCGACGATTCCATTCTTGGGTGGTTGGTTTGGCCCTTGTTCCTGTAACTCGAATCCTAGCCCGGTATATCCCATTTTAATATTACACCATTGTGAACCTTACGCCTTTTTTACTCTCTGATCGAGGTTCTCGGCATTGAAAACTCTTCGTAAACTAAATCACATGTGTATATGTTGATATTTAAGAGATATACAGTCAAGAAAATCAAGGGCAATGGTGATATATATGCGGATTAGACATAAAAAAAAACACTCAACAAATGGCTACAATTTAAGGAATGTGTTTAGTGACGGCATCAGATTTCTAATTGATGGAGAAAGGTCTGGTGGCAAGAAAAGCTGCTTCTAGGAGGTTGTCAAGTGTTTTCGCTCGACGATTCCATTCTTGGGTGGTTGGTTTGGCCCTTGTTCCTGTAACTCGAATCCTAGCCCGGTATATCCCATTTTAATTTTACACAATTGAGAACCATACGCCTTTTTTACTCTCTGATCGAGGTTCTCGGCATCGAAAAATCTTCGTAAACTAAATCACACGTGTATATGTTGATATTTAAGAGATATACAGTCAAGAAAATCAAGGGCAATGGTGATATATACGCGGATTAGACATAAAAAAAACACTCAACAAATGGCTACAATATAAGGAATGTGTTTAGTGACGGCAGCAGATTTCTAATTGATGGAGAAAGGTCTGGTGGCAAGAAAAGCTGCTTCTAGGAGGTTGTCAAGTGTTTTCGCTCGACGATTCCATTCTTGGGTGGTTGGTTTGGCCCTTGTGCCTGTAACTCGAATCCTAGCCCGATATATCACATTTTAATTTTACACCATTGTGAACCTTACGCCTTTTTTACTCTCTGATCGAGGTTCTCGGCATTGAAAAATCTTCGTAAACTAAATCACACGTGTATATGTTGACATTTAAGAGATATACAGTCAAGAAAATCATGGGCAATGGTGATATATATGCGGATTAGACACCAAAAAGAACACAACAAATGGCTACAATTTAAGGAATGTGTTTAGTGGCGGCATCAGATTCCTAATTGATGGAGAAAGGTCTGGTGGCAAGAAAAGCTACTTCTAGGAGGTTGCCAAGTGTTTTCGCTCGACGATTCCATTCTTGGGTGGTTGGTTTGGCCCTTGTTCCTGTAACTCGAATCCTAGCCCGGTATATCCCATTTTAATGTTACACCATTGTGAACCTTACGTCTTTTTTACTCTCTGATCGAGGTTCTCGGCATTGAAAAATCTTCGTAAACTAAATCACACGTGTATATGTTGATATTTAAGAGATATACAGTCAAGAAAATCAAGGGCAATGGTGATATATATGCGGATTAGACATAAAAAAAACACTCAACAAATGGCTACAATTTAAGGAATGTGTTTAGTGACGGCATCAGATTTCTAATTGATGGAGAAATGTCCGGTGGCAAGAAAAGCTGCTTCTAGGAGGTTGTCAAGTGTTTTCGCTCGACGATTCCATTCTTGGGTGGTTGGTTTGGCCCTTGTTCCTGTAACTCGAATCCTAGCCCGATATATCCCATTTTAATTTTACACAATTGAAAACCATACGCCTTTTTTACTCTCTGATCGAGGTTCTCGGCATTGAAAAATCTTCGTAAACTAAATCACACGTGTATATGTTGATATTTAAGAGATATACAGTCAAGAAAATCAAGGGCAATGGTGATATATATGCGGATTAGACATAAAAAAAACACTCAACAAATGGCTACAATTTAAGGAATGTGTTTAGTGACGACATCAGATTTCTAATTGATGGAGAAAGGTCTGGTGGTAAGAAAAGCTGCTTCTAGGAGGTTGTCAAGTGTTTTCGCTCGACGATTCCATTCTTGGGTGGTCGGTTTGGCCCTTGTTCCTGTAACTCGAATCCTAGGCCGATATATCACATTTTAATTTTACACCATTGTGAACCTTACGCCTTTTTTACTCTCTGATCGAGGTTCTCGGCATTGAAAAATCTTCGTAAACTAAATCACACGTGTATATGTTGACATTTAAGAGATATACAGTCAAGAAAATCATGGGCAATGGTGATATATATGCGGATTATACACCAAAAAAAAACTCAACAAATGGCTGCAATTTAAGGAATGTGTTTAGTGACGGCATCAGATTCCTAATTGATGGAGAAAGGTCTGGTGGCTAGAAAAGCTACTTCTAGGAGGTTGCCAAGTGTTTTCGCTCGACGATTCCATTCTTGGGTGGTTGGTTTGGCCCTTATTCCAGTAACTCGAATCCTAGCCCGGTATATCCCATTTTAATGTTACACCATTGTGAACCTTACGCCTTTTTTACTCTCTAATCGAGGTTCTCGGCATTGAAAAATCTTCGTAAACTAAATTACACGTGTATATGTTGACATTTAAGAGATATACAGCCAAGAAAATCATGGGCAATGGTGATATATATGCGGATTAGACACCAAAAAAAACACTCAATAAATGGCTATAATTTAAGGAATGTGTTTAGTGACGTCATCAGATTCCTAATTGATGGAGAAAGGTCTGGTGGTAAGAAAAGCTGCTTCTAGGAGGTTGTCAAGTGTTTTCGCTCGACGATTCCATTCTAGGGTGGTTGGTTTGGTCCTTGTTCCTGTAACTCGAATCCTAGCCCGGTATATCCCATTTTAATTTTACACCATTGTGAACCTTATGCCTTTTTTACAATCTGCTCGAGGTTCTCGGCATTGAAAAATCTTCGTAAACCAAATCACACGTGTATATGTTAACATTTAATAGATATACAGTCAAGAAAATCAAGGGCAATGGTGATATATATGCGGATTAGACACCAAAAAAAAAAAACTCAACAAATGGCTACAATTTAAGGATTGTGTTTAGTGACGGCATCAGATTCCTAATTGATGGAGAAAGGTCTGGTGGCAAGAAAAGCTGCTTCTAGGAGGTTGTCAAGTGTTTTCGCTTGACGATTCCATTCGTCGATGGTTGGTTTGGCCCTTGTTCCTGTAACTCGAATCCTAGCACGATATATCCCATTTTAATTTTACTCCATTGTGAACCTTACGCCTTTTTTACTCTCTGATCGAGGTTCTCAGCTTTGAAAAATCTTCGAAAACTAAATCACACGTGTATATGTTGATATTTAAGAGATATACAGTCAAGAAAATCAAGGGCAATGGTGATATATATGCGGATTAGACACCAAAAAAAAAACACTCAACAAATGGCTACAATTTAAGGAATGTATTTAGTGAAGGCATTAGATTCCTAATTGATGAAGAAAGGTCTGGTGGCAAGAAAAGCGGCTTCTAGGAGGTTGTCAAATGTTTTCGCTAGAAGATTCCATTCTTGGCTGGTTGGTTTGGCCCTTGTTCCTGTAACTCGAATCCCAGCCCGATATATCCCATTTTAATTTTACTCCATTGTGAACCTTACGCCTTTTTTACTCCCTGATCAAGGTTCTCGGCATTGAAAAATCCTCCTAAACTAAATCACACGTGTATATGTTGACATTTAAGAGATATACAGTCAAGAAAATCAAGGGTAATAGTGATATATATGCGGATTAGACACCAAAAAAAAAACTCAACAAATGGCTACAATTTAAAGAATGTGTTTAGTGATGGCATCAGATTCCTAATTGATGGAGAAAGGTCTGGTGGCAAGAAAAGCTACTTCTAGGAGGTTGTCAAGTGTTTTCGCTCGACGATTCCATTCTTGGGTGGTTGGTTTGGCCCTTGTTCCTGTAACTCGAATCCTAGCCCGGTATATCCCATTTTAATGTTACACCATTGTGAACCTTACGCCTTTTTTACTCTCTGATCGAGGTTCTCGGCATTGAAAAATCTTCGTAAACTAAATCATACTTGTATATGTTGACATTTAAGAGATATACAGTCAAGAAAATCAAGGGCAATGGTGATATATATGCGGATTAGACACAAAAAAAAAACACTCAACAAATGGTTACAATTTAAGGAATGTGTTTAGTGACGGCTTCAGATTCCTAATTGATGGAGAAAGGTCTGGTGGCAAGAACAGCTGCTTCTAGGAGGTTGTCAAGTGATTTCGCTCGACGATTCCATTCTTGGGTGGTTGGTTTGGCCCTTGTTCCTGTAACTCGAATCTTAGCCCGGTATATCCCATTTTAATCTTACACCATTGTGAACCTTACGCCTTTTTTACTCTCTGATCAAGGTTCTCGGCATTGAAAAATCTTCGTAAACTGAATCATGGGTATATGTTGACATGTAAGAGATATACAATCAAGAAAATCAAGGGCAATGGTGACATATATGCGGATTAGACACCAAAAAAAAACACTCAACAAATGGTTACAATTTAAAGAATGTGTTTAGTGACGGCATCAGATTCCTAATTGATGGAGAAAAGTCTGGTGGCAAGAAAAGCTGCTTCTAGGAGGTTATCAAGTGTTTTCGCTCGACGATACCATTCTTGGGTGGTTGGTTTGGCCCTTGTTCCTGTAACTCGAATCGTAGCCCGGTATATCCTACTTTAATTTTATACCATTGTGAACATTACGCCTTTTTTACTTTTTGATCGAGGTTCTCGGCATTGAAAAATCTTCGTAAACTAAATCACACGTGGATATGATGACATTTAAGAGACATATAGTCAAGAAAATCAAGGGCAATGGTGATATATATGCGGATTAGACACCAAAAAAAAACACACTCAACAAATGGCTACAATTTAAGGAATGTGTTTAGTGACGGCATCAGATTCCTAATTGATGGAGAAAGGTCTGGTGGCAAGAAAAGCTGCTTCTAGGAGGTTGTCAAGTGTTTTCGCTCGACGATTCCATTCCTGGGTGGTTGTTTTGGCCCTTGTTCCTGTAACTCGAATCCTAGCCCGGTATATCCCTTTTTAATCTTACACCATTGTGAACCTTACGCCTTTTTTACTCTCTGATCAGGTTCTCGGCATTGAAAAATCTTCGTAAACTAAATCACATGTGTATATGTTGACATTTAAGAGATATTAAGTCAAGAAAATCAAGGGCAATGGTGATATATATGCAGATTAGACACCCAAAAAAAACACTCAACAAATGGCTACAATTTAAGGAATGTGTTTAGTGATGACATCAGATTCCTAATTGATGGAGAAAGGTCTGGTGATAAGAAAAGCTGCTTCTAGGAGGTTGTTAAGTGTTTTCGCTCGACGATTCCATTCTTGGGTGGTTGGTTTGGACCTTGTTCCTGTAACTCGAATCCTAGCCCGGTATATCCCATTTTAATCTTACACCATTGTGAACGTTACGCCTTTTTTACTCTCTGATAGAGGTTCTCGGCATTGAAAAATCTTCGTAAACTTAATCACACTTGTATATGTTGACATTTAAGAGATATACAGTCAAGAAAATCAAGGGCAATGGTGATATATATGCAGATTAGACACCAAAAAAAACACTCAACAAATGGCTACAATTTAAAGAATGTGCTTAGTGACGGGATCAGATTCCTAATTGATGGAAAAAGGTCTGGTGGCAAGAAAAGCTGCATCTAGGAGGTTGTCAAGTGTTTTCGCTCGACGATTCCATTCTTGGGTGGTTGGTTTGGCCCTTGTTCCTGTAACTCGAATCCTAGCCCGGTATATCCTACTTTAATTTTATACCATTGTGAACCTTACGCCTTTTTTTCTCTCTGATCGAGGTTCTCGGCATTGGAAAATTTTCGTAAACTAAATCACACGTGTATATGATGACATTTAAGAGATAGACAGTCAAGAAAATGAAGGGCAATGGTGATATATATGCGGATTAGACACAAAAAAAAACACACTCAACAAATGGCTACAATTTAAGGAATGTGTTTAGTGACGACATCAGATTCCTAATTGATGGAGAAAGGTCTGGTGGCAAGAAAAACTGCTTCTAGGAAGTTGTCAAGTGTTTTCGCTCGACGATCCCATTCCTGGGTGGTTGTTTTGGCCATTGTTCCTGTAACTCGAATCCTAGCCCGGTATATCCCATTTTAATCTTACACCAATGTGAACCTAACGCCTTTTTTACTCTCTGATCGAGGTTCTCGGCATTGAAAAATCTTCGTAAACTAAATCACACGTGTATATGTTGACATTTAAGAGATATACAGTCAATAAAATCAAGGGCAATGGTGATATATATGCAGATTAGACACAAAAAAAACACTCAACAAATGGCTACAATTTAAGTAATGTGTTTAGTGACGGCATCAGATTCCTAATTGATGGGGAAAGGTTTGGTGGTAAGAAAATCTGCTTCTAGGAGGTTGTCAAGTGTTTTCGCTCGACGATTCCATTCTTGGGTGGTTGGTTTGGCCCTTGTTCCTGTAACTCGAATCCTAGCCCGGTATATCCCATTTTAATTTTACTCCATTGTGAACCTTACACCTTTTTTACTCTCTGATCGAGGTTCTCGGCATTGAAAAATCTTCGTAAACTAAATCACACGTGTATATGTTGATATTTAAGAGATATACAGTCAAGAAAATCAAGGGCAATGGTGATATATATGCGGATTAGACACCAAAAAAAACACTTAACAAATGGCTACAATTTAAGGAATGTGTTTAGTGACGGCATCGGATTCCTAAATGATGGAGAAAGGTCTGGTGGCAGGAAAAGTTGCTTCTAGGAGGTTGTCAAGTGTTTTCGCTCGACGATTCCATTCTTGGGTGGTTAGTTTGGCCCTTGTTCCTATAACTCGAATCCTAGCCCGTTATATCCCATTTTAGTCTTACACCATTGTGAACCTTACGCCTTTTTTACTCTCTGATCGAGGTTCTCGGCATTGAAAAATCTTCGTCAACTAAATCACAGGTGTATATGTTGACATTTAAGAGATATACAGTCAAGAAAATCAAGGGCAATGGTGATATATATGCAGATTAGACACCAAAAAAACACTCAACAAATGGCTACAATTTAAGGAATGTGTTTTCTGACGGCATCAAATTCCTAATTGATGGAGAAAGGTCTGGTCGTAAGAAAAGCTTCTTCTAGGAGGTTGTTAAGTGTTTACGCTCGACGATTCCATTCTTGGGTGGTTGGTTTGGCACTTGTTCCTGTAACACGAATCCTACCCCGGTATATCCCATTTTAATTTTACACCATTGTGAACCTTACGCCTTTTTTACTCTCTGATCGAGGTTCTCGGCATTGAAAAATCTTCGTAAACTAAATCACATGTGTATATGTTGACATTTAAGAGATATACAGTCAAGAAAATCAAGGGCAATGGTGATATATATGCGGATTGGACACCAAAAAAACACTCAACAAATGGCTACAATTTAAGGAATGTGTTTAGTGACGGCATCGGATTCCTAATTGTTGGAGAAAGGTCTGGTGGTAAGAAAAGCTGCTTCTAGGAGGTTATCAAGTGTTTTTGCTCGACGATTCCATTTTGTGTGGTTGGTTTGGCCCTTGTTCCTGTAACTCGAATCCTAGCCCGGTATATCCCATTTTAATTTTACACCATTGTGAACCTTACGCCTTTTTTACTCTCTGATAGAGGTTCTCGGCATTGAAAAATCTTTGTAAACTAAATCACACGTGTATATGTTGACATTTAAGAGATATACAGTTAAGAAAATCAAGGGCAATGGTGATATATTTGTGGATTAGACACAAAAAAACACTCAACAAATGTAGACAATTTAAGGAATATGTTCACTGACGGCATCAGATTCCTAATTGATGGAGAAATGTCTGGTGGCAATAATTTTACACCATTGTGAACCTTACGCCTTTTTTACTCTCTGATAGAGGTTCTCGGCATTGAAAAATCTTTGTAAACTAAATCACACGTGTATATGTTGATATTTAAGAGATATACAGTTAAGAAAATCAAGGTTAATGGTGATATATATGCGGATTAGACACCAAAAAAAACACTCAACAAATGGCTACAATTTAAGGAATGTGTTTAGTGAAGGCATCAGATTGCTAATTGATGGAGAAAGGTCTGGTGGCAAGAAATGCTGCTTCAAGGAGGTTGTCAAATGTTTTCGCTCGATGATTCCATTCATGGGTGGTTGGTTTGGCCCTTGCTCCTGTAACTCGAATTCTAGCCCGATATATCCCATTTTAATTTTACTCCATTGTGAACCTTACGCCTTTTTTACTCTCTGATCGAGGTTCTCGGCATTGAAAAATCTTCGTAAACAAAATCACACGTGTATATGTTGACATTTAAGAAATATACAGTCAAGAAAATCAAGGGCAATGGTGATATATATGTGGATTAGACACCAAAAAAAACACTCAACAAATGGCTACAATTTAAGGAATGTGTTTAGTGACGGCATCAGATTCCTAATTTATGGAGAAAGGTCTGGTGGCAAGAAAAGCTGCTTCTAGGAGGTTGTCAAGTGTTTTCGCTCGACGATTCCATTATTGGGTGGTTAGTTTCGCCCTTGTTCCTGTAACTCGAATCCTAGCCCGTTATATCCCATTTTAGTCTTACACCATTGTGAACCTTACGCCTTTTTTACTCTCTGATCGAGGTTCTCGGCATTGAAAAATCTTCGTAAACTAAATCACAGGTGTATATGTTGACATTTAAGAGATATACAGTCAAGAAAATCAAGGGCAATGGTGATATATATGCAGATTAGACACAAAAAAAAAAACTCAACAAATGGCTACAATTTAAGGAATGTGTTTAGTGACGGCATCAAATTCCTAATTGATGGAGAATGGTCTGGTGGTAAGAAAAGCTTCTTCTAGGAGGTTGTTAAGTGTTTTCGCTCGAAGATTCCATTCTTGGGTGGTTGGTTTGGCACTTGTTCCTGTAACACGAATCCTACCCCGGTATATCCCATTTTAATGTTACACCATTTTGAACCTTACGCCTTTTTTACTCTCTGATCGAGGTTCTCGGCATTGAAAAATCTTCATAAACTAAATCAAACGTGTATATGTTGACATTTAAAAGATATACAGTCAAGAAAATCAAGGGCAATGGTGATATATATGCTGATTAGACACCAAAAAAAAACACTCAACAAATGGCTACAATTTAAGGAATGTGTTTAGTGACGGCATCAGATTCCTAATTGATTGAGAAAGGTCTGGTGGCAAGAAAAGATGCTTCTAGGAGGTTGTCAAGTGTTTTCGCTCGACGATTCCATTCTTGGGTGGTTGGTTTGGCCCTTGTTCCTGTAACTCGAATCCAAGCCCTGTATATCCCATTTTAATATTACACCATTGTGAACCTTACACCTTTTTTACTCTCTGATAAAGTTCTCGGCATTGAAAAATCTTCGTAAACTAAATCACACGTGTATATGTTGATATTTAAGAGATATACAATCAAGAAAATCAAGGGCAATGGTTATATATATGCGGATTAGACACAAAAAAAAACACTCAACAAATGGCTACAATTTATGAAAATGTGTTTACTGACGGCAGCAGATTCCTAATTGATGGAGAAATGTCTAGTGGCAATAATTTTACACCATTGTGAACCTTACGCCTTTTTTACTCTCTGATCGAGGTTCTCGGCATTGAAAAATCTTTGTAAACTAAATCACACGTGTATATGTTGATATTTAAGAGATATACAGTAAAGAAAATTAAGGGCAAAGGTGATATATATGCGGATTAGACACAAAAAAAAAACCTCAACAAATGGCTACAATTTAAGGAATGTGTTTAGTGAAGGCATCAGAATCCTAATTGATGGAGAAAGGTCTGGTGGCAAGAAATGCTGCTTTAAGGAGGTTGTCAAATGTTTTCGCTCGATGATTCCATTCATGGGTGGTTGGTTTGGCCCTTGCTCCCGTAACTCGAATTCTAGCCCGATATATCCCATTTTAATTTTACTCCATTGTGAACCTTACGCCTTTTTTACTCTCTGATCGAGGTTCTCGGCATTGAAAAATCTTCGTAAACTAAATCACACGTGTATATGTTAACATTTAAAAAATATACAGTCAAGAAAATCAAGGGAAATGGTGATATATATGTGGATTAGACACCAAAAAAAACACTCAACAATTGGCTACAATTTAAGGAATGTTTTTAGTGACGGCATCAGATTCCTAATTGATGGAAAAAGGTCTGGTGGCAAGAAAAGCTGCTTCTAGGAGGTTGTCAAGTGTTTTCCCTCAACGATTCCATTCTTGGGTGGTTGGTATGTCCCTTGTTCCTGTAACTCGAATCCTAGCCCGGTATATCCCATTTTAATTTTACAACATAGTGAACCTTACGCCTTTTTTACTCTCAGATAGAGGTTCTCGGCATTGAAAAATCTTCGTAAACTTAATCACCTGTGTATATTTTGATATTTAAGAGATATACAGTCAAGAAAATCAAGGGCAATGGTGATATATATGCGGATTAGACACGAAAAAAAAACACTCAACAAATGGCTACAATTTATGGAATGTGTTTAGTGACGGCATCAGATTCCTAATTGATAGAGATAGGTCTGGTGGCAAGAAAAGCTGCTTCTACGAGGTTGTCAAGTGTTTTCGCTCGATGATTCCATTCTTGGGTGGTTTGTTTGGCCCTTGTTCCTGTAACTCGAATCTTAGTCCGGTATATCCCATTTTAATCTTACACCATTGTGAACCTTACGCCTTTTTTACTCTCTGATCGTGGTTCTCGGCATTGAAAAATTTTCGTAAACTAAATCACACGTGTGTATGTTGATATTTAAGAGATATACAGTCAAGAAAATCAAGGGCAATGGTAATATATATGCGGATTAGACACAAAAAAAAAACACTCAACAAATGGCTACAATTTAAGGAATGTGTTTAGCGACGGCATCAGATTCCTAATTGATGGAGAAAGGTCTGGTGGCAAGAAAAGCTGCTTCTAGGAGGTTGTCAAGTGTTTTCGCTCGACGATTCCATTCTTGGGTGGTTTGTTTGGCCCTTGTTCCTGTACCTCGATTCCTAGCCCGGTATATCCCATTTTAATCTTACACAATTGTGAACCTTACGCCTTTTTTACTCTTTGATCGAGGTTCTCGGCATTGAAAAATTTTCATAAACTAAATCACACGTGTATATGTTGACATTTGATCATCAACATCTAGCCTAATCACAGATTACATGTTATCATATTGTTGATACAAACAGTATTATCTATAACTTCAATACAACATCAAATTGATCATAGATAGTGGACATAAACCATTACAATCATAAGTATCAGATCTAGTCTAAATGATTGGCGACAGAATCTTCGAACCCTATCTAGTAACTAATTCATCATTACACTATCACATACAGATCATCAAATCCGCAATTTACAAGTATCATACTCATCAAACAATTGAATCTCAACATACAGACGATCATAACCATCTACACATACAACCCTAGGAAAAGGTCATTAGATAATAACAATCAAATCGCTCTATCCTGGCATCATGCAAATCGAATATGACAGGAAATTGAATCAGTTAATTAATATCTATGCACTAACCGGTTACAAGGTGAACTAGCAAGGATTCGAGAGGGATGATGGCGAGAGATGATGGTTGCCGTCGCATAGAGGGTAGGAAAAGAGACTCTAGGGTTTGCTAAAAGAAATCTCCATGCAAATTACGTAAATATATATGTATGCGAAACACAGTTGGGCCTTAACTGGGCTTCTGAGAAACCCGGGCCGGTGAAACACTGTGTTTCGTCGAGATGAAGGTGGAGAAACACTGCTGTTTCGTCGTAGTCGTTAATGGCGAAACCCTCGAGTTTCGTCGAACCCATTCAAGGTTCAAATAGTTTAAGTTTTTCAAACAGGTTACATATTATATCACCAAACACCTTAACCACATTAAATATATAACCTATCAATCACAATACGAATTAACATATTACAAACGTGTATAGTTGCAAAACAAACAAGTCGTGTAAACAAACAACTTAAACAATTAACGTGCAATTAATGCGAAGATGGAATCTTGGAAACTCGAGTTGTCACATAAGAGATATACAGTCAAGAAAATCAAGGGCAATGGTGATATATATGCGGATTAGATACCAAAAAAAATACTCAACAAATGGCTAAAATTTAAGTAATGTGTTTAGTGACGGTATCAGATTCCTAATTGATGGAGAAAGGTCTGGTGGCAAGAAAAGCTGCTTCTAATAGGTTGTCAAGTGTTTTCGCTCGACGATTCCATTCTTGGGTGGTTAGTTTGGCCCTTGTTCCTGTAACTCGAATCCTAGCACGGTATATCCCTTTTTAATTTTACACCATTGTGAACCTTACGCCTTTTTTACTCTCTGATCGAGGTTCTCGGCATTGAAAAATCTTCATAAACTAAATCACACGTGTATATGTTGATATTTAAGAGATATACAGTCAAGAAAATCAAGGGCAATGGTGATATATATGCGGATTAGACACCAAAAAAAACACTCAACAAATGGCTAAAATTTAAGGAATGTGTTTAGTGACGGCATCGGATTCCTAAATGATGGAGAAAGGTCTGGTGGCAGGAAAAGTTGCTTCTAGGAGGTTGTCAAGTGTTTTCGCTCGACGATTCCATTCTTGGGTGGTTAGTTTGGCCCTTGTTCCTGTAACTCGAATCCTAGCCCGTTATATCACATTTTAGTCTTACACCATTGTGAACCTTACGCCTTTTTTACTCTCTGATCGAGGTTCTTGGCATTGAAAAATCTTCGTAAACTAAATCACAGGTGTATATGTTGACATTTAAGAGATATACAGTCAAGAAAATCAAGGACAATGCTGATATATATGCAGATTAGACACCAAAAAAACACTCAACAAATGGCTAAAATTTAAGGAAATGTGTTTAGTGACGGCATCAAATTCCTAATTGATGGAGAAAGGTCTGGTAGTAAGAAAAGCTTCTTCTAGGAGGTTGTTAAGTGTTTTCGCTCGACGATTCCATTCTTGGGTGGTTGGTTTGGCACTTGTTCCTGTAACACGAATCCTACCCCGGTATATCCCATTTTAATTTTACACCATTGTGAACCTTACGCCTTTTTTACTCTCTGATCGAGGTTCTCGGCATTGAAAAATCTTGGTAAACTAAATCACACGTGTATATGTTGACATTTAAGAGATATACAGTCAAGAAAATCAAGGGCAATGGTGATAAATATGCGGATTGGACACAAAAAAAAAAACACTCAACAAATGGCTACAATTTAAGGAATGTGTTTAGTGACGGCATCAGATTCCTAATTGTTGGAGAAAGGTCTGGTGGTAAGAAAAGCTGCTTCTAGGAGGTTGTCAAGTGTTTTCACCTGAAGATTCCATTCTTGTGTGGTTGGTTTGGCCCTTGTTCCTGTAACTCGAATCCTAGCCCGGTATATCCCATTTTAATTTTACACCATTGTGACCCTTACGCCTTTTTTACTCTCTGATAGAGGTTCTCGGCATTGAAAAATCTTCGTAAACTAAATCACACGTGTATATGTTGATATTTAAGAGATATACAGTTAAGAAAATCAAGGGCAATGGTGATATATATGTGGATTAGACACCAAAAAAAACACTCAACAAATGGCTACAATTTAAGGAATGTGTTTAGTGACGGCATCAGATTCCTAATTGGTGGAGAAAGGTGTGGTGGCAGGAAATGCTGCTTCAAGGAGGTTGTCAAATGTTTTCGCTCGATGATTCCATTCATGGGTGGTTGGTTTGGCCCTTGCTCCGGTAACTCGAATTCTAGCCCGATATATCCCATTTTAATTTTACTCCATTGTGAACCTTACGCCTTTTTTACTCTCTGATCGAGGTTCTCGGCATTGAAAAATCTTCGTAAACTAAATCACACGTGTATATGTTGACATTTAAAAAATATACAGTCAAGAAAATCAAGGGCAATGGTGATATATATGTGGATTAGACACCAAAAAAAACACTCAACAAATGGCTACAATTTAAGGAATGTGTTTAGTGACGGCATCAGATTCCTAATTGGTGGAAAATGGTCTGGTGGCAAGAAAAGCTGCTTCTAGGAGGTTGTCAAGTGTTTTCCCTCGACGATTCCATTCTTGGGTGGTTGGTATGTCCCTTGTTCCTGTAACTCGAATCCTAGCCCGGTATATCCCATTTTAATTTTACAACATAGTGAACCTTACGCCTTTTTTACTCTCAGATAGAGGTTCTCGGCATTGAAAAATCTTCGTAAACTTAATCACACGTGTATATGTTGATATTTAAGAGATATACAGTCAAGAAAATCAAGGGCAATGGTGATATATATGCGGATTAGACACGAAAAAAAAACACTCAACAAATGGCTACAATTTAAAGAATGTGTTTAGTGACGGCATCAGATTCCTAATTGATAGAGAAAGGTCTGGTGGCAAGAAAAGCTGCTTCTACGAGGTTGTCAAGTGTTTTCGCTCGACGATTCCATTCTTGGGTGGTTTGTTTAGCCCTTGTTCCTGTAACTCGAATCTTAGTCCGGTATATCCCATTTTAATCTTACACCATTGTGAACATTACGCCTTTTTTACTCTCTGATCGTGGTTCTCGGCATTGAAAAATTTTCGTAAACTAAATCACACGTGTTATGTTGACATTTAAGAGATATACAGTCAAGAAAATCAAGGGCAATGGTAATATATATGCGGATTAGACACCAAAAAAAAACACTCAACAAATGGCTACAATTTAAGGAATGTGTTTAGCGACGGCGTCAGATTCCTAATTGATGGAGAAAGGTCTGGTGGCAAGAAAAGCTGCTTCTAGGAGGTTGTCAAGTGTTTTCGCTCGACGATTCCATTCTTGGGTGGTTTGTTTGGCCCTTGTTCCTGTACCTCGAATCCTAGCCCGGTATATCCCATTTTAATCTTACACCATTGTGAACCTTACGCCTTTTTTACTCTTTGATCGAGGTTCTCGGCATTGAAAAATTTTCATAAACTAAATCACACGTGTATATGTTGACATTTGATCATCAACATCTAGCCTAATCACAGATTACATGTTATCATATTGTTGATACAAACAGTATTATCTATAACTTCAATACAACATCAAATTGATCATAGATAGTGGACATAAACCATTACAATCATAAGTATCAGATCTAGTCTAAATGATTGGCGACAGAATCTTCGAACCCTATCTAGTAACTAATTCATCATTACACTATCACATACAGATCATCAAATCCGCAATTTACAAGTATCATACTCATCAAACAATTGAATCTCAACATACAGACGATCATAACCATCTACCCATACAACCCTAGGAAAAGGTCATTAGATAATAACAATCAAATCGCTCTATCCTGGCATCATGCAAATCGAATATGACAGGAAATTGAATCAGTTAATTAATATCTATGCACTAACCGGTTACAAGGCGAACTAGCAAGGATTAGAGAGGGATGATGGCGAGAGATGATGGTTGCCGTCGCATAGAGGGTAGGAAAATAGACTCTAGGGTTTGCTAAAAGAAATCTCCATGCAAATTACGTAAATATATATGTATGCGAAACACAGTTGGGCCTTAACTGGGCTTCTGAGAAACCCGGGCCGGTGAAACACTGTGTTTCGTCGAGATGAAGGTGGCGAAACACTCCTGTTTCGTCATAGTCGTTAATGGCGAAACCCTCGGGTTTCGTCGAACCCATTCAAGGTTTAAATAGTTTAAGTTTTTCAAACAGGTTACATGTTATATCACCAAACACCTTAACCACATTAAATATATAACCTATCAATCACAATACGATTTAACATATTACAAACGTGTATAGTTGCAAAACAAACAAGTCGTGTAAACAAACAACTTAAACAATTAACGTGCAATTAATGCGAAGATGGAATCTTGGAAACTCGAGTTGTCACATAAGAGATATACAGTCAAGAAAATCAAGGGCAATGGTGATATATATGCGGATTAGACACCAAGAAAAATACTCAACGAATGGCTAAAATTTAAGTAATGTGTTTAGTGACGGTATCAGATTCCTAATTGATGGAGAAAGGTCTGGTGGCAAGAAAAGCTGCTTCTAATAGGTTGTCAAGTGTTTTCGCTCGACGATTCCATTCTTGGGTGGTTGGTTTGGCCCTTGTTCCTGTAACTCAAATCCTAGCACGGTATATCCCTTTTTAATTTTACACCATTATGAACCTTACGCCTTTTTTACTCTCTGATAGAGGTTCTCGGCATTGAAAAATCTTCGTAAACTAAATCACACATGTATATGTTGACATTTAAGAGATATACAGTCAAGAAAATCAAGGGCAATGGTGATATATATGCGGATTAGACACAAAAAAAAAATACTCAACAAATGGCTACAATTTAAGGATTGTGTTTAGTGACGGTATCAGATTCCTAATTGATGGAGAAAGGTTAGGTGGTAAGAAAAGCTACTTCTAGGAGGTTGCCAAGTATTTTCGCTCGACGATTCCATTCTTGGGTGGTTGGTTTGGCCCTTGTTCTTGTAACTCGAATCCTAGCCCGGTATATCCCTTTTTAATTTTACACCATTTTGAACCTTACGCCTTTTTTACTCTCTGATCGAGGTTCTCGGCATTGAAAAATCTTTGTAAACTAAATCACACATGTATATGTTGATATTTAAGAGATATTCAGTCAAGAAAAATAAGGGCAATGGTTATGTATATGCTGATTAGACACCAAAAAAAACATTCAACAAATGGCTACAATTTAAGGAATGTGTTTAGTGATGGCATCAGATTCCTAATTGATTGAGAAAGGTCTGGTGGCAAGAAAAGCTGCTTCTAGGAGGTTTTCAAGTGTTTTCGCTCGACGATTCCATTCTTGGGTGGTTGGTTTGGCCCTTGTTCCTGTAACTCGAATCCTAGCCCGGTATATCACACTTTAATTTTACACCATTGTGAACCATACGCCTTTTTTACTCTCTAATCGAGGTTCTTGGCATTGAAAAATCTTCATAAACTAAATCACTCATGTATATGTTGACTTTTAAGAGATATACAGTCAAGAAAATCAAGGGCAATGTTGATGTATATGCGGATTAGACACAAAAAAAAAACACTCAACAAATGGCTACAATTAAAGGAATGCGTTTAGTGACGGCATCAGATTCCTAATTGATGGAGAAAGGTCTGGTGGTAAGAAAAGCTGCTTCTAGGAGGTTGTCAAGTGTTTTCGCTCGACGATTCCATTCTTGGGGGGTTGGTTTGGCCCTTGTTCCTGTAACTCGAATCCTAGCCTGGTATATCCCATTTTAATTTTACACCATTGTGAACCTTACGCCTTTTTTACTCTCTGATCGAGGTTCTCGGCATTGAAAAATCTTCATAAACTAAATCACACGTATATATGTTGACATTTAAGAGATATTCAGTCAAGAAAATCAAGGGCAATGGTTATATATATGCGGATTAGACACCAAAAAAAAAACAATCAACAAACGGCTACAATTTAAGGAATGTGTTTAGTGATGGCATCAGATTCCTAATTGATGGAGAAAGGTCTGGTGGTAAGAAAAGCTGCTTCTAGGAGGTTGTCAAGTGTTTTCGCTCGTCGATTCCATTCTTTGGTGGTTGGTTTGGCCCTTGTTCCTGTAACTCGAATCCAAGCCCGGTATATCCCATTTTAATTTTACACCATTGTGAACCTTATGCCTTTTTTACTCTCTGATCGAGGTTCTCGGCATTGAAAAATCTTCGTAAACTAAATCACACGTGTATATGTTGATATTTAAGAGATATACAGTCAAGAAAATCAAGGGCAATGGTGATATATATGCGGATTAGACACAAAAAAAACCACTCAACAAATGGCTACAATTTATGAAAATGTGTTTAGTGACGGCATCAGATTCCTAATTGATTGAGAAAGGTCTGGTGGCAAGAAAAGCTGCTTCTAGGAGGTTGTCAAGTGTTTTCGCTCGACGATTCCATTCTTGGGTGGTTGGTTTGGCCCTTGTTCCTGTAACTCGAATCCTAGCCCGGTATATCCCATTTTAATCTTACACCATTGTGAACCTTACTCCTTTTTTACTCTCTGATCGAGGTTCTCGGCATTGAAAAATCTTCGTAAACTAAATCACACGTGTATATGTTGATATTTAAGAGATATACAGTCAAGAAAATCAAGGGCAATGGTGATATATATGCGGATTAGACACCAAAAAAAACACTCAACAAATGGCAACAATTTAAGGAATGTGTTTAGTGACGGCATCAGATTCCTAATTGATGGAGAAAGGTCTGGTGGCAAGAAAAGCTGCTTCTAGGAGGTTGTCAAGTGTTTTCGCTCGACGATTCCATTCTTGGGTGGTTGGTTTGGCCCTTCTTCCTGTAACTCGAATCCTAGCACGGTATATCCCTTTTTAATTTTACACCATGGTGAACCTGACGCCTTTTTTACTCTCTGATAGAGGTTTTCGGCGTTGAAAAATCTTTGAAAACTAAATCACACATGTATATGTTGACATTTAAGATATATACAGTCAAGAAAATCAAGGGCAATGTGATATATATGCGGATTAAACACCAAAAAAAAAACACTCAACAAATGGCTACAATTTAAGGAATGTGTTTAGTGACGGCATCAGATTCCTAATTGATGGAGAAAGGTTAGGTGGTAAGAAAAGATACTTCTAGGAGGTTGTCAAGTGTTTTCGCTCGACAATTCCATTCTTGGGTGGTTGGTTTGGCCCTTGTTCCTGTAACTAGATTCCTAGCCCGGTATATCCCATTTTAATTTTACACCATTTTGAACCTTACGCCTTTTTTACTCTCTGATCGAGGTTCTCGGCATTGAAAAATCTTCATAAACTAAATCACACGTGTATATGTTGATATTTAAAAGATATACAGTCAAGAAAAACAAGGGCAATGGTGATATATATGCTGATTAGACACCAAAAAAAAAACACTCAACAAATGGCTACAATTTAAGGAATGTGTTTAGTGACGGCATCAGATTCCTAATTGATTGAGAAAGGTCTGGTGGAAAGAAAAGCTGCTTCTAGGAGGTTGTCAAGTGTTTTCGCTCGACGATTCCATTCTTGGGTGGTTGGTTTGGCCCTTGTTCCTGTAACTCGAATCCAAGCCCTGTATATCCCATTTTAATATTACACCATTGTGAACCTTACACCTTTTTTACTCTCTGATAAAGTTCTCGGCATTGAAAAATCTTCGTAAACTAAATCACACGTGTATATGTTGATATTTAAGAGATATACAGTCAAGAAAATCAAGGGCAATGGTTATATATATGCGGATTAGACACAAAAAAAAACACTCAACAAATGGCTACAATTTATGAAAATGTGTTTACTGACGGCAGCAGATTCCTAATTGATGGAGAAATGTCTGGTGGCAAGAAAAGCTGGTTCTAGGAGGTTGTCAAGTGTATTCGCTCGACGATTCCATTCATGGGTGGTTGGTTTGGCCCTTGTTTCTGTAACTCGAATCCTAGCCCGATATATCCCATTTTAATCTTACACCATTGTGAACCTTACACCTTTTTTACTCTCTGATCGAGGTTCTCGGCATTGAAAAATCTTCGTAAACTAAATCACACGTGTATATGTTGATATTTAAGAGATATACAGTCAAGAAAATCAAGGGCAATGGTGATATATATGCGGATTAGACACCAAAAAAAAACACTCAACAAATGGCTACAATTTAAGAATTGTGTTTAGTGACGGCATCAGATTCCTAATTGATGGAGAAAGGTCTGCTGGCAAGAAAAGCTGCTTCTAGGAGGTTGTCAAGTGTTTTCGCTCGACGGTTCCATTCTTGGGAGGTTGGTTTGGCCCTTGTTCCTGTAACTCGAATCCTAGCCAGGTATATCCCATTTTAATTTTACACCATTGTGAACCTTACGCCTTTTTTACTCTCTGATCGAGGTTCTCGGCATTGAAAAATCTTCATAAACTAAATCACACGTATATATGTTGACATTTAAGAGATATTCAGTCAAGAAAATCAAGGGCAATGGTTATATATATGCGGATTAGACACCAAAAAAAAAACAATCAACAAACGGCTACAATTTAAGGAATGTGTTTAGTGATGGCATCAGATTCCTAATTGATGGAGAAAGGTCTGGTGGTAAGAAAAGCTGCTTCTAGGAGGTTGTCTAGTGTTTTCGCTCGTCGATTCCATTCTTTGGTGGTTGGTTTGGCCCTTGTTCCTGTAACTCGAATCCAAGCCCGGTATATCCCATTTTAATTTTACACCATTGTGAACCTTATGCCTTTTTTACTCTCTGATCGAGGTTCTCGGCATTGAAAAATCTTCGTAAACTAAATCACACGTGTATATGTTGATATTTAAGAGATATACAGTCAAGAAAATCAAGGGCAATGGTGATATATATGCGGATTAGACACAAAAAAAACCACTCAACAAATGGCTACAATTTATGAAAATGTGTTTAGTGACGGCATCAGATTCCTAATTGATTGAGAAAGGTCTGGTGGCAAGAAAAGCTGCTTCTAGGAGGTTGTCAAGTGTTTTCGCTCGACGATTCCATTCTTGGGTGGTTGGTTTGGCCCTTGTTCCTGTAACTCGAATCCTAGCCCGGTATATCCCATTTTAATCTTACACCATTGTGAACCTTACTCCTTTTTTACTCTCTGATCGAGGTTCTCGGCATTGAAAAATCTTCGTAAACTAAATCACACGTGTATATGTTGATATTTAAGAGATATACAGTCAAGAAAATCAAGGGCAATGGTGATATATATGCGGATTAGACACCAAAAAAAACACTCAACAAATGGCAACAATTTAAGGAATGTGTTTAGTGACGGCATCAGATTCCTAATTGATGGAGAAAGGTCTGGTGGCAAGAAAAGCTGCTTCTAGGAGGTTGTCAAGTGTTTTCGCTCGACGATTCCATTCTTGGGTGGTTGGTTTGGCCCTTCTTCCTGTAACTCGAATCCTAGCACGGTATATCCCTTTTTAATTTTACACCATGGTGAACCTGACGCCTTTTTTACTCTCTGATAGAGGTTTTCGGCGTTGAAAAATCTTTGAAAACTAAATCACACATGTATATGTTGACATTTAAGATATATACAGTCAAGAAAATCAAGGGCAATGTGATATATATGCGGATTAAACACCAAAAAAAAAACACTCAACAAATGGCTACAATTTAAGGAATGTGTTTAGTGACGGCATCAGATTCCTAATTGATGGAGAAAGGTTAGGTGGTAAGAAAAGATACTTCTAGGAGGTTGTCAAGTGTTTTCGCTCGACAATTCCATTCTTGGGTGGTTGGTTTGGCCCTTGTTCCTGTAACTAGATTCCTAGCCCGGTATATCCCATTTTAATTTTACACCATTTTGAACCTTACGCCTTTTTTACTCTCTGATCGAGGTTCTCGGCATTGAAAAATCTTCATAAACTAAATCACACGTGTATATGTTGATATTTAAAAGATATACAGTCAAGAAAAACAAGGGCAATGGTGATATATATGCTGATTAGACACCAAAAAAAAAACACTCAACAAATGGCTACAATTTAAGGAATGTGTTTAGTGACGGCATCAGATTCCTAATTGATTGAGAAAGGTCTGGTGGAAAGAAAAGCTGCTTCTAGGAGGTTGTCAAGTGTTTTCGCTCGACGATTCCATTCTTGGGTGGTTGGTTTGGCCCTTGTTCCTGTAACTCGAATCCAAGCCCTGTATATCCCATTTTAATATTACACCATTGTGAACCTTACACCTTTTTTACTCTCTGATAAAGTTCTCGGCATTGAAAAATCTTCGTAAACTAAATCACACGTGTATATGTTGATATTTAAGAGATATACAGTCAAGAAAATCAAGGGCAATGGTTATATATATGCGGATTAGACACAAAAAAAAACACTCAACAAATGGCTACAATTTATGAAAATGTGTTTACTGACGGCAGCAGATTCCTAATTGATGGAGAAATGTCTGGTGGCAAGAAAAGCTGGTTCTAGGAGGTTGTCAAGTGTATTCGCTCGACGATTCCATTCATGGGTGGTTGGTTTGGCCCTTGTTTCTGTAACTCGAATCCTAGCCCGATATATCCCATTTTAATCTTACACCATTGTGAACCTTACACCTTTTTTACTCTCTGATCGAGGTTCTCGGCATTGAAAAATCTTCGTAAACTAAATCACACGTGTATATGTTGATATTTAAGAGATATACAGTCAAGAAAATCAAGGGCAATGGTGATATATATGCGGATTAGACACCAAAAAAAAACACTCAACAAATGGCTACAATTTAAGAATTGTGTTTAGTGACGGCATCAGATTCCTAATTGATGGAGAAAGGTCTGCTGGCAAGAAAAGCTGCTTCTAGGAGGTTGTCAAGTGTTTTCGCTCGACGGTTCCATTCTTGGGAGGTTGGTTTGTCCCTTGTTCCTGTAACTCGAATCCTAGCCCGGTATAGCACACTTTAATTTTACACCATTGTGAACCATACGCGTTTTTTACTCTCTAATCGAGGTTCTTGGCATTGAAAAATCTTCATAAACTAAATCACACATGTATATGTTGACATTTAAGAGATATACAGTCAAGAAAATCAAGGGCAATGGTGATATATATGCGGATTAGACACAAAAAAAAACACTCAACAAATGACTACAATTTAAGGAATGTGTTTAGTGACGGCATCAGATTCCTAATTGATGGAGAAAGGTCTGGTGGTAAGAAAAGCTGCTTCTAGGAGGTTGTCAAGTGTTTTCGCTCGACGATTCCATTCTTGGGGGGTTGGTTTGGCCCTTGTTCCTGTAACTCGAATCCTAGCCCGGTATATCCCATTTAAATTTTACACCATTCTGAACCTTACGCCTTTTTTACTCTCTGATCGAGGTTCTCGGCATTGGAAAATCTTCATAAAATAAATCACACGTGTATATGTTGACATTTAAAAGATATTCAGTCAAGAAAATCAAGGGCAATGGTTATATATATGCGGATTAGACACAAGAAAAAACACTCCACAAATGGCTACAATTTAAGGAATGTGTTTAGTGATGGCATCAGATTCCTAATTGATGAAGAAAGGTCTGGTGGTAAGAAAAGCTGCTTCTAATAGGTTGTCAAGTGTTTTTGCTCGTCGATTCCATTCTTGGGTGGTTGGTTTGGACCTTGTTCCTGTAACTCGAATCCTAGCCCGGTATATCCCATTTTAATTTTACACCATTGTGAACCTTATGCCTTTTTTACTCTCTGATCGAGGTTCTCGGCATTGAAAAATCTTCGTAAACTAAATCACACGTGTATATGTTGATATTTAAGAGATATACAGTCAAGAAAATCAAGGGAAATGGTGATATATATGCGGATTAGACACAAAAAAAAACACTCAACAAATGGATACAATTTATGAAAATGTGTTTAGTGACGGCATCAGATTCCTAATTGATTGAGAAAGGTCTGGTGGCAAGAAAAGCTGCTTCTAGGAGGTTGTCAAGTGTTTTCGCTCGACGATTCTATTCTTGGGTGGTTGGTTTGTCCCTTGTTCCTGTAACTCGAATCCTAGCCCGGTATATCACATTTTAATTTTACACCATTGTGAACCATACGCCTTTTTTACTCTCTAATCGAGGTTCTTGGCATTGAAAAATCTTCATAAACTAAATCACACATGTATATGTTGACATTTAAGAGATATATAGTCAAAAAATCAAGGGCAATGGTGATATATATGCGGATTAGACACAAAAAAAAACACTCAACAAATGGCTACAATTTAAGGAATGTGTTTAGGGATGGCATCAGATTCCTAATTGATGGAGAAAGGTCTGGTGGTAAGAAAAGTTGCTTCTAGGAGGTTGTCAAGTGTTTTCGCTCGACGATTCCATTCTTGGGGGGTTGGTTTGGCCCTTGTTCCTGTAACTCGAATCCTAGCCCGGTATATCCCATTTTAATTTTACACCATTGTGAACCTTACGCCTTTTTTACTCTCTGATCGAGGTTCTCGGCTTTGAAAAATCTTCATAAACTAAATCACACGTGTATAAGTTGACATTTAAGAGATATTCAGTCAAGACAATCAAGGGCGATGGTTATATATATGCGGAATAGACACAAAAAAAAAACACTCAACAAATGGCTACAATTTAAGGAATGTGTTTGGTGACGGCATCAGATTCCTAATTGATGGAGAAAGGTCTGGTGGTAAGAAAAGCTGCGTCTAGGAGGTTGTCAAGTGTTTTCGCTCGTCGATTCCATTCTTGGGTGGTTGGTTTGGCCCTTTTTCCTGTAACTCGAATCCTAGCCTGGTATATCCCATTTTAATTTTACACCATTGTGAACCTTATGCCTTTTTTACTCTCCGATCGAGGTTCTCGGCATTGAAAAATCTTCGTAAACTTAATCACACGTGTATATGTTGATATTTAAGAGATATACAGTCAAGAAAAACAAGGGCAATGGTTATATATATGCTGATTAGACACCAAAAAAACACTCAACAAATGGCTACAATTTAAGGAATGTGTTTAGTGACGGCATCAGATATCTAATTGATGGAGAAAGGTCTGGTGGCAAGAAAAGCTGCTTCTAGGAGGTTGTCAAGTGTTTTCGCTCGACGATTTCATTCTTGGGTGGTTGGTTTAGCCCTTGTTCCTGTAACTCGAATCCTAGCCCGGTATATCCCATTTTAATTTTACACCATTGTGAACCTTACACCTTTTTTACTCTCTGATAGAGGTTCTCGGCATTGAAAAATCTTCGTAAACTAAATCACACGCGTATATGTTGATATTTAAGAGATATACAGTCAAGAAAATCAAGGGCAATGGTGATGTATATGCGGATTAGACACAAAAAAAACACTTAACAAATGGCTACAATTTATGAAAATGTGTTTAGTGACGGCATCAGATTCCTAATTGATCGAGAAATGTCTGTTGTCAAGAAAAGCTGCTTCTAGGAGGTTGTCAAGTGTTTTCACTCGACGATTCCATTCTTGGGTGGTTGGTTTGGCCCTTGTTCCTGTAACTCGAATCCTAGCCCGGTATATCCCATTTTAATCATACACCATTGTGAACCTTACGCCTTTTTTACTCTCTCATCAATGTTCTCGGCAATGAAAAATCTTCGTAAACTAAATCACACGTGGATATGTTGATATTTAAGAGATATACAGTCAAGAAAATCAAGGGCAATGGTGATATATATGCGGACTAGACACAAAAAAAAACACTCAACGAATGGCTACAATTTAAGGAACGTGTTTAGTGACGGCATCAGATTCCTAATTGATGGAGAAAGGTCTGCTGGCAAGAAAAGCTGCTTCTAGGAGGTTGTCAAGTGTTTTCGCTCGACGATTCCATTATCGGGTGGTTGGTTTGTCCCTTGTTCCTGTAACTCGAATCCTAGCCCGGTATATCACATTTTAATTTTACACCATTGTGAACCATACGCCTTTTTTACTCTCTAATCGAGGTTCTCGGCATTGAAAAATCTTCGTAAACTAAATCACACATGTATATGTTGATATTTAAGAGATATACAGTCAAGAAAATCAAGGGCAATGGTGATATATATGCGGATTAGACACAAAAAAAACACTCAACAAATGGCTACAATTTAAGGAATGTGTTTAGAGACGGTATCAGATTTCTAATTGATGGTGAAAGGTCTGGTGGTAAGAAAAACTGCTTCTAGGAGGTTGTCAAGTGTTTTCGCTCGACGATTCCATTCTTGGGTGGTTGGTTTGGCCCTTGTTCCTGTAACTCGAATCCTAGCCCGGTATATCCCATTTTAATTTTACACCATAGTGAACCTTACGCCTTGTTTACTCTCTGATCGAGGTTCTCGGCATTGAAAAATTTTCGTAAACTAAATCACACGTGTATATGTTGACATTTAAGAGATATTCAGTCAAGAAAATTAAGGGTAATGGTGATATATATGCGTATTAGACACCAAAAAAAAACACTCAACAAATGGCTACAATTTAAGGAATGTGTTTAGTGACGTCATCAGATTTCTAATTGATGGAGAAAAGTCTGGTGGTAACAAAAGCTGCTTCTAGGAGGTTGTCAAGTGTTTTCGCTTGTCGATTCCATTCTTGGGTGGTTGGTGTGGCCCTTGTTCCTGTAACTCAAATTCTAGCCCGGTATATCCCATTTTAATTTTACAGCATTGTGAACCATACGCCTTTTTTACTCTCTAATCGAGGTTCTTGGCATTGAAAAAGCTTCATAAACTAAATAACACAAGTATATGTTGACATTTAAGAGATATACACTCAAGAAAATCAAGGGCAATGGTGATATATATGCGGATTAGACACAAAAAAAAACACTCAACAAATGGCTACAATTTAAGGAATGTGTTTAGTTACGACATCAGATCCCTAATTGATGGAGAAAGGTCTGGTGGTAAGAAAAGCTGCTTCTAGGAGGTTGTCAAGTGTTTTCGCTTGTCGATTCCATTCTTGGGTGGTTGGTGTGGCCCTTGTTCCTGTAACTCGAATCCTAGCCCGGTATATCCCATTTTAATTTTACACCATTGTGAACCTTACGCCTTTTTTACTCTCTGATCGAGGTTCTCGGCATTGAAAAATCTTCATAAACTAAATCACATGTGTATATGTTGATATTCAGGAGATATACAGTCAAGAAAATCAAGGGCAATGGTGATATATATGCGGATTAGACCCAAAAAAATAAAACACTCAACAAATGGCTACAATTTATGAAAATGTGTTTAGTGACGGCATCAGATACCTAATTGATCGAGAAATGTCTGGTGGCAAGAAAAGCTGCTTCTAGGAGGTTGTCAAGTGTTTTCACTCGACGATTCCATTCTTGGGTGGTTGGTTTGGCCCTTGTTCCTGTAACTCGAATCCTTGCCCGGTATATCCCATTTTAATCATACACCATTGTGAACCTTACGCCTTTTTTACTCTCTGATCAAGGTTCTCGGCAATGAAAAATCTTCGTAAACTAAATCACACGTGTATATGTTGATATTTAAGAGATATACAGTCAAGAAAATCAAGGGCAATGTTGATATATATGCCGATTAGACAACAAAAAAAACACTCAACGAATGGCTACAATTTAAGGAATGTGTTTAGTGACGGCATCAGATTCCTAATTGATGGAGAAAGGACTGCTGGCAAGAAAACCTGCTTCTAGGAGGTTGTCAAGTGTTTTCGCTCGACGATTCCATTATCGGGTGGTTGGTTTGTCCCTTGTTCCTGTAACTCGAATCCTAGCCCGGTATATCACATTTTAATTTTACACCATTGTGAACCATACGCCTTTTTTACTCTCTAATCGAGGTTCTCGGCATTGAAAAATCTTCGTAAACTAAATCACACATGTATATGTTGATATTTAAGAGATATACAGTCAAGAAAATCAAGGGCAATGGTGTTATATATGCGGATTAGACACAAAAAAACACTCAACAAATGGCTACAATTTAAGGAATGTGTTTAGAGACGGTATCAGATTTCTAATTGATGGTGAAAGGTCTGGTGGCAAGAAAAGCTGCTTCTAGGAGGTTGTCAAGTGTTTTCGCTCGACGATTTCATTCTTGGGTGGTTGGTTTAGCCCTTGTTCCTGTAACTCGAATCCTAGCCCGGTATATCCCATTTTAATTTTACACCATTATGAACCTTACACCTTTTTTACTCTCTGATAGAGGTTCTCGGCATTGAAAAATCTTCGTAAAGTAAATCACATGCGTATATGTTGATATTTAAGAGATATACAGTCAAGAAAATCAAGGGCAATGGTGATATATATGCGGATTAGACACAAAAAAAAAACACTTAACAAATGGCTACAATTTATGAAAATGTGTTTAGTGACGGCATCAGATTCCTAATTGATCGAGAAATGTCTGGTGTCAAGAAAAGCTGCTTCTAGGAGGTTGTCAAGTGTTTTCACTCGACGATTCCATTGTTGGGTGGTTGGTTTGGCCCTTGTTCCTGTAACTCGAATCCTAGCCCGGTATATCCCATTTTAATCATACACCATTGTGAACCTTACGCCTTTTTTACTCTCTCATCAATGTTCTCGGCAATGAAAAATCTTCGTAAACTAAATCACACGTGGATATGTTGATATTTAAGAGATATACAGTCAAGAAAATCAAGGGCAATGGTGATATATATGCGGACTAGACACAAAAAAAAACACTCAACGAATGGCTACAATTTAAGGAACGTGTTTAGTGACGGCATCAGATTCCTAATTGATGGAGAAAGGTCTGCTGGCAAGAAAAGCTGCTTCTAGGAGGTTGTCAAGTGTTTTCGCTCGACGATTCCATTATCGGGTGGTTGGTTTGTCCCTTGTTCCTGTAACTCGAATCCTAGCCCGGTATATCACATTTTAATTTTACACCATTGTGAACCATACGCCTTTTTTACTCTCTAATCGAGGTTCTCGGCATTGAAAAATCTTCGTAAACTAAATCACACATGTATATGTTGATATTTAAGAGATATACAGTCAAGAAAATCAAGGGCAATGGTGATATATATGCGGATTAGACACAAAAAAAACACTCAACAAATGGCTACAATTTAAGGAATGTGTTTAGAGACGGTATCAGATTTCTAATTGATGGTGAAAGGTCTGGTGGTAAGAAAAACTGCTTCTAGGAGGTTGTCAAGTGTTTTCGCTCGACGATTCCATTCTTGGGTGGTTGGTTTGGCCCTTGTTCCTGTAACTCGAATCCTAGCCCGGTATATCCCATTTTAATTTTACACCATAGTGAACCTTACGCCTTGTTTACTCTCTGATCGAGGTTCTCGGCATTGAAAAATTTTCGTAAACTAAATCACACGTGTATATGTTGACATTTAAGAGATATTCAGTCAAGAAAATTAAGGGTAATGGTGATATATATGCGTATTAGACACCAAAAAAAAACACTCAACAAATGGCTACAATTTAAGGAATGTGTTTAGTGACGTCATCAGATTTCTAATTGATGGAGAAAAGTCTGGTGGTAACAAAAGCTGCTTCTAGGAGGTTGTCAAGTGTTTTCGCTTGTCGATTCCATTCTTGGGTGGTTGGTGTGGCCCTTGTTCCTGTAACTCAAATTCTAGCCCGGTATATCCCATTTTAATTTTACAGCATTGTGAACCATACGCCTTTTTTACTCTCTAATCGAGGTTCTTGGCATTGAAAAAGCTTCATAAACTAAATAACACAAGTATATGTTGACATTTAAGAGATATACACTCAAGAAAATCAAGGGCAATGGTGATATATATGCGGATTAGACACAAAAAAAAACACTCAACAAATGGCTACAATTTAAGGAATGTGTTTAGTTACGACATCAGATCCCTAATTGATGGAGAAAGGTCTGGTGGTAAGAAAAGCTGCTTCTAGGAGGTTGTCAAGTGTTTTCGCTTGTCGATTCCATTCTTGGGTGGTTGGTGTGGCCCTTGTTCCTGTAACTCGAATCCTAGCCCGGTATATCCCATTTTAATTTTACACCATTGTGAACCTTACGCCTTTTTTACTCTCTGATCGAGGTTCTCGGCATTGAAAAATCTTCATAAACTAAATCACATGTGTATATGTTGATATTCAAGAGATATACAGTCAAGAAAATCAAGGGCAATGGTGATATATATGCGGATTAGACCCAAAAAAATAAAACACTCAACAAATGGCTACAATTTATGAAAATGTGTTTAGTGACGGCATCAGATACCTAATTGATCGAGAAATGTCTGGTGGCAAGAAAAGCTGCTTCTAGGAGGTTGTCAAGTGTTTTCACTCGACGATTCCATTCTTGGGTGGTTGGTTTGGCCCTTGTTCCTGTAACTCGAATCCTTGCCCGGTATATCCCATTTTAATCATACACCATTGTGAACCTTACGCCTTTTTTACTCTCTGATCAAGGTTCTCGGCAATGAAAAATCTTCGTAAACTAAATCACACGTGTATATGTTGATATTTAAGAGATATACAGTCAAGAAAATCAAGGGCAATGTTGATATATATGCCGATTAGACAACAAAAAAAACACTCAACGAATGGCTACAATTTAAGGAATGTGTTTAGTGACGGCATCAGATTCCTAATTGATGGAGAAAGGACTGCTGGCAAGAAAACCTGCTTCTAGGAGGTTGTCAAGTGTTTTCGCTCGACGATTCCATTATCGGGTGGTTGGTTTGTCCCTTGTTCCTGTAACTCGAATCCTAGCCCGGTATATCACATTTTAATTTTACACCATTGTGAACCATACGCCTTTTTTACTCTCTAATCGAGGTTCTCGGCATTGAAAAATCTTCGTAAACTAAATCACACATGTATATGTTGATATTTAAGAGATATACAGTCAAGAAAATCAAGGGCAATGGTGTTATATATGCGGATTAGACACAAAAAAAACACTCAACAAATGGCTACAATTTAAGGAATGTGTTTAGAGACGGTATCAGATTTCTAATTGATGGTGAAAGGTCTGGTGGCAAGAAAAGCTGCTTCTAGGAGGTTGTCAAGTGTTTTCGCTCGACGATTTCATTCTTGGGTGGTTGGTTTAGCCCTTGTTCCTGTAACTCGAATCCTAGCCCGGTATATCCCATTTTAATTTTACACCATTATGAACCTTACACCTTTTTTACTCTCTGATAGAGGTTCTCGGCATTGAAAAATCTTCGTAAAGTAAATCACATGCGTATATGTTGATATTTAAGAGATATACAGTCAAGAAAATCAAGGGCAATGGTGATATATATGCGGATTAGACACAAAAAAAAAACACTTAACAAATGGCTACAATTTATGAAAATGTGTTTAGTGACGGCATCAGATTCCTAATTGATCGAGAAATGTCTGGTGTCAAGAAAAGCTGCTTCTAGGAGGTTGTCAAGTGTTTTCACTCGACGATTCCATTGTTGGGTGGTTGGTTTGGCCCTTGTTCCTGTAACTCGAATCCTAGCCCGGTATATCCCATTTTAATCATACACCATTGTGAACCTTACGCCTTTTTTACTCTCTCATCAATGTTCTCGGCAATGAAAAATCTTCGTAAACTAAATCACACGTGGATATGTTGATATTTAAGAGATATACAGTCAAGAAAATCAAGGGCAATGGTGATATATATGCGGACTAGACACAAAAAAAAACACTCAACGAATGGCTACAATTTAAGGAACGTGTTTAGTGACGGCATCAGATTCCTAATTGATGGAGAAAGGTCTGCTGGCAAGAAAAGCTGCTTCTAGGAGGTTGTCAAGTGTTTTCGCTCGACGATTCCATTATCGGGTGGTTGGTTTGTCCCTTGTTCCTGTAACTCGAATCCTAGCCCGGTATATCACATTTTAATTTTACACCATTGTGAACCATACGCCTTTTTTACTCTCTAATCGAGGTTCTCGGCATTGAAAAATCTTCGTAAACTAAATCACACGTGGATATGTTGATATTTAAGAGATATACAGTCAAGAAAATCAAGGGCAATGGTGATATATATGCGGATTAGACCCAAAAAAATAAAACACTCAACAAATGGCTACAATTTATGAAAATGTGTTTTGTGACGGCATCAGATACCTAATTGATCGAGAAATGTCTGGTGGCAAGAAAAGCTGCTTCTAGGAGGTTGTCAAGTGTTTTCACTCGACGATTCCATTCTTGGGTGGTTGGTTTGGCCCTTGTTCCTGTAACTCGAATCCTTGCCCGGTATATCCCATTTTAATCATACACCATTGTGAACCTTACGCCTTTTTTACTCTCTGATCAAGGTTCTCGGCAATGAAAAATCTTCGTAAACTAAATCACACGTGTATATGTTGATATTTAAGAGATATACAGTCAAGAAAATCAAGGGCAATGTTGATATATATGCGGATTAGACAACAAAAAAAACACTCAACGAATGGCTACAATTTAAGGAATGTGTTTAGTGACGGCATCAGATTCCTAATTGATGGAGAAAGGACTGCTGGCAAGAAAACCTGCTTCTAGGAGGTTGTCAAGTGTTTTCGCTCGACGATTCCATTCTTGGGTGGTTGGTTTGGCCCTTGTTCCTGTAACTCGAATCCTAGCCCGGTATATCCCATTTTAATTTTACACCATTGTGAACCTTATGCCTTTTTTACTCTCTGATCGAGGTTCTCGGCATTGAAAAATCTTCGTAAACTAAATCACACGTGTATATGTTGGTATTTAAGAGATATACAGTCAAGAAAAACAAGGGCAATGGTTATATATATGCTGATTAGACACCAAAAAAACACTCAACAAATGGCTACAATTTAAGGAATGTGTTTAGTGACGGCATCAGATTTCTAATTGATGGAGAAAGGTCTAGTGGCAAGAAAAGCTGCTTCTAGGAGTTTGTCAAGTGTTTTCGCTCGACGATTCCATTCTTGGGTGGTTGGTTTGGCCCTTGTTCCTGTAACTCGAATCCTAGCCCGGTATATCCCATTTTAATTTTACACCATTGTGAACCTTACACCTTTTTTACTCTCTGATAGAGGTTCTCGGCATTGAAAAATCTTCGTAAACTAAATCACATGTGTATATGTTGATATTTAAGAGATATACAGTCAAGAAAATCAAGGGCAATGGTGATATATATGCGGATTAGACACAAAAAAAAACACTCAACAAATGGCTACAATTTATGAAAATGTGTTTAGTGACGGCATCAGATACCTAATTGATCGAGAAATGTCTGGTGGCAAGAAAAGCTGCTTCTAGGAGGTTGTCAAGTGTTTTCACTCGACGATTCCATTCTTGGGTGGTTGGTTTGGCCCTTGTTCCTGTAACTCGAATCCTAGCCCGGTATATCCCATTTTAATCATACACCATTGTGAACCTTACACCTTTTTTACTCTTTGATCAAGGTTCTCGGCAATGAAAAATCTTCGTAAACTAAATCACACGTGTATATGTTGATATTTAAGAGATATACAGTCAAGAAAATCAAGGGCAATGTTGATATATATGCGGATTAGACACCAAAAAAAACACTCAACGAATGGCTACAATTTAAGGAATGTGTTTAGTGACGGCATCAGATTCCTAATTGATGGAGAAATGTCTGCTGGCAAGAAAACCTGCTTCTAGGAGGTTGTCAAGTGTTTTCGCTCGACGATTCCATTCTTGGGTGGTTGGTTTTACCTTGTTCCTGTAACTCGAATCCTAGCCCGGTATATCACATTTTAATTTTAAACCATTGTGAAACATACGCCTTTTTTACTCTCTAATCAAGTTTCTCGGCATTGAAAAATCTTCGTAAACTAAATCACACATGTATATGTTGACATTTAAGAGATATACAGTCAAGAAAATCAAGGGCAATGGTGATATATATGCGGATTAGACACAAAAAAAAACACTCAACAAATGGCTACAATTTAAGGAATGTGTTTAGTGACGGCATCAGATTCCTAATTGATAGAGAAAGGTCTGGTGGTAAGAAAAGCTGCTTCTAGGAGGTTGTCAAGTGTTTTCGCTCGACGATTCCATTCTTGGGTGGTTGGTTTGGCCCTTGTTCCTGTAACTCGAATCCTAGCCCGGTATATCCCATTTTAATTTTACACCATTGTGAACCTTACGCCTTTTTTACTCTCTGATCGAGGTTCTCGGCATTGAAAAATTTTCGTAAACTAAATCATACGTGTATATGTTGACATTTAAGAGATATTCAGTCAAGAAAATCAAGGGTAATGGTGATATATATGCGGATTAGACACAAAAAAAAACACTCAACAAATGGCTACAATTTAAGGAATGTGTTTAGTGACGGCATCAGATTCCTAATTGATGGAGAAAAGTCTGGTGGTAAGAAAAGCTGCTTCTAGGAGGTTGTCAAGTGTTTTCGCTTGTCGATTCCATTCTTGGGTGGTTGGTGTGGCTCTTGTTACTGTAACTCGAATCCTAGCCCGGTATATCCCATTTTAATTTTACAGCATTGTGAACCATACGCCTTTTTTACTATCTAATCGAGGTTCTTGGCATTGAAAAATCTTTATAAACTAAATAACACATCTATATGTTGACATTTAAGAGATATACAGTCAAGAAAATCAAGGGCAATGGTGATATATATGCGGATTAGACACAAAAAAAAAAACACTCAACAAATGGCTACAATTTAAGGAATGTGTTTAGTTACGACATCAGATTCCTAATTGATGGAGAAAGGTCTGGTGGTAAGAAAAGCTGCTTCTAGGAGGTTGTCAAGTGTTTTCGCTCGACGATTCCATTCTTGGGGGGTTGGTTTGGCCCTTGTTCCTGTAACTCGAATCCTAGCCCGGTATATCCCATTTTAATTTTACACCGTTGTGAACCTTACGCCTTTTTTACTCTCTGATCGAGGTTCTCGGCATTGAAAAATCTTCATAAACTAAATCACACGTGTATATGTTGACATTTAAGAGATATTCAGTCAAGAAAATCAAGGGCAATGGTTATATATATGCGGATTAGACACCAAAAAAACACTCAACAAATGGCTATAATTTAAGGAATGTGTTTAGTGACGGCATCAGATTCCTAATTGATGGAGAAATGTCTGGTGGTAAGAAAAACTGCTTCTTAGAGGTTGTCAAGTGTTTTCGCTCGTCGATTCCATTATTGGGTGGTTCGTTTGGCCCTTGTTCCGGTAACTCGAATCCTTGCCCGGTATATCCCATTTTAATTTTACACCATTGTGAACCTTATGCCTTTTTTACTCTCTGATCGAGGTTCTCGGCATTGAAAAATCTTCGTAAACTAAATCACACGTGTATATGTTGATATTTAAGAGATATACAGTCAAGAAAAACAAGGGCAATGGTTATATATATATGGTGATTAAACACAAAAAAAAAAAAAACACTCAACAAATGGCTACAATTTAAGGAATGTGTTTAGTGACAGCATCAGATTTCTAATTGATGGAGAAAGGTCTGGTGGCAAGAAAAGCTGCTTCTAGGAGGTTGTCAAGTGTTTTCGCGCGACGATTCCATTCTTGGGTGGTTGGTTTGGCCCTTGTTCCTGTAACTCGAATCCTAGCCCGGTATATCCCATTTTAATCTTACACCATTGTGAACCTTACGCCTTTTTTACTCTCTGATAGAGGTTCTCGACATTGAAAAATCTTCGTAAACTAAATCACACGTGTATATGTTGATATTTAAGAGATATACAGTCAAGAAAATCAAGTGCAATGGTGATATATATGCGGATTAAACACTAAAAAAAACACTCAACAAATGGCTACAATTTAAGGAATTTGTTTAGTGACGGCATCGGATTCCTAATTGATGGAGAAAGGTCTGCTGGCAAGAAAAGCTCTTTGTAGGAGGTTGTCAAGTGTTTTCGCTCAACGATTCCATTCTTCGGTGGTTGGTTTGTCCCTTGTTCCTGTAACTCGAATCCTAGCCCGGTATATCACATTTTAATTTTACACCATTGTGAACCATACTCCTTTTTTACTCTCTAATCGAGGTTCTCGGCATTGAAAAATCTTCGTAAACTAAATCACACATGTATATGTTGACATTTAAGAGATATACAGTCAAGAAAATCAAGGGCAATGGTGATATATATGTGGATTAGACACAAAAAAAACACTCAACAAATGGCTACAATTTAAGGAATGTGTTTAGTGACGGCATCAGATTCCTAATTGATGGAGAAAGGTCTGGTGGTAAGAAAAGCTGCTTCTAGGAGGTTGTCAAGTGTTTTTGCTCGACGATTCCATTCTTGGGTGGTTGGTTTGGCCCTTGTTCCTGTAACTCGAATCCTAGCCCGGTATATCCCATTTTAATTTTACACCATTGTGAACCTTGCACCTTTTTTACTCTCTGATCGAGGTTCTCGGCATTAAAAAATCTTCGTAACCTAAATCACACGTGTATATGTTGACATTTAAGAGATATTCAGTCAAGAAAATCAAGGGTAATGGTGATATATATGCGGATTAGACACAAAAAAAACACTCAACAAATGGCTACAATTTAAGGAATGTGTTTAGTGACGGCATCAGATTCCTAATTGATGGAGAAAAGTCTGGTGGTAAGAAAAGCTGCTTCTAGGAGGTTGTCATGTGTTTTCGCTCGTCGATTCCATTCTTGGGTGGTTGGTTTGGCCCTTGTTCCTGTAACTCGAATCCTAGCCCGGTATATCCCATTTTAATTTTACACCATTGTGAACCTTACGCCTTTTTTACTCTCTGATCGAGGTTCTCGGCATTGAAAAATCTTCGTAAACTAAATCACACGTGTATATGTTGAGGGGGAGATTTGTTACCACCAAGTCATTCTGTACAAACCCTTCTAGTGAGCTCAGGCTGAGGGGGAGATTTGTGCATGCATGCATTGTAATTGAGTATTGTAATAAATACAATCATTCAATTTCATGTCAAACATGTTTGCTTAAACTTATTCTATCATTGATTGTGTGTTAAAAGTTTATTTCATATTTCCGCTGCAATTTATCTCTGTTTCATCTTCATTCTTTAAAAAAAAACACAATCAAAAGAAACTCAGATCCTAACAATTGGTATGAGAGCGAGGACAGTCAAATTTGATCTAACAATAATTTTGACGTAAAAGTTCAGCTCAATTTCGTTGATGCTTTCGATTGTTCGTTTTTTGTTGAAAAATAGAGTAAGGTATAATGACGTTCAAAAGTTCGATTGTTCGTTTTTGTAAAACAACAAGAATGGCATCACAACCACAAGACACTAACAACACTGGCTCACTTTGTAAACCACCTATGTTGGTCAGATCTGAATACAACATCTGGCAGCGTAGGATGGGTCACATCTTAGCTCAACAAAATACAGGGTGTTGGAAGTCGTTTATCTTTGGACCACATGTTCCAATGGTGCCAAGTGCTGAGGATCCATAAGTTTTTTAACCTAAGAAAATTGAAAACTATTCCGACCAGGATTTTCAAAAAATTGAATTGGATGCCAAAGCATTTAGCATAGTTGCATCCGGACTCCCAAATAAAATTTATGCTGGGTTGTTACACTGTAACAGTGCCAAGGAATTGTGGGATGCACTTAAGGAATAGTTTGGTGGTACCGAAGAAGTAATTGAAAACAATAGGGAAGTTTTGAACCAACAGTATGAAACATTTTTTCACATTAAGGGTGAATCATTAACACAGCAGTTTGAACGTTTTAGATGTCTCATAAATGAACTGAAACTTGTTAATGTTGAATTTTCTAAATCAACTATAAATAGCAGGTTTCTAAGGTCACTTCCAAAAAATGGGACACAATTGCTTTTGTAACCAGAAATTCAGTTGGGTTTAAAGAGTTGACACTGACTCAACCTCATGGTAGACTCCTCACCTATGAGAGGGAGTTGAACTAGAAAAAGAAGTTACAGGAGTCAGGGAAGGTTGCTGATGACTATACATTTGGTAGCAGCACTTCTTTGTCAAGAGGATTCTGGTAGTAGTAAGGATCAGGGTTATGATCATTATATTGACATAACTGCTGGAGGAGCTTTCACTAACTCTGATTCTTACTCAACTAACTATGCTTTCACAGCTAGTAGTGAAAACCAGAACTCTGACAGTCAATGCTTTGAACTTAATGATCTCCAGTATTTTGATCCTACTGATCTGGAGGAGATGGACATCTTGCATCAACTTACACTGCTGAGTGTTAGGCCCAGTAAATTCTATAAGAGAACAGGGAGAAAATTTCCAGGGTTACATGGAAATCTAAAAGTAGGGTTGGATAAATCAAAGATAAAATGTTACAAGTGTAACAGGTTAGGACATTTTGCTAGAGAGTGTAGGTCACAAAACAGTGGACCAATCATAACACATCCTAGCCCTAGACCTTAAAGCTCACAAAACACTGTGCATTATTACCAAAGTACCCTGCTGCTCATGTAAACACTGCTCACTATGCACACCCTGCAACACCTGTTCTAGTGCATTATGTCCAAACCCCTGCTCCTCAAATACAGTATGTCCAGTCCCCAATTCCTCAGGTTCAGGTGCAACAAGTTGCACCTCAACAAGCTGCTCAAACATCTGCCCAATCAGATCAGCAAAGCTTTTTCACCCAAGGCTTTGTTGATTGGAGTAGCTTACCTGATGAATTAGGAGATGAAAACTTTGCTCTATATGCTAAAAATGATGCTTCTAGTGACGATTTCTGTTTTGTAGCATTAGAGACTATCCAAGAAGGGCTGGAGACTGAATAAGGAGCATCCAATGTAGAAACAGTGGATACAATTGCTGAAGTAGTGGTTACTGCTGTGGTAAGAGTACAACTGTTGGGAGAAAATTCAGAACCCCTGATTGAACCACTGTCTGACCCCTGGTCTGATGAAGAAGAAGAGAAGGAGTAAGAAGAAAAAGATGAGAAGAAACCAGAAGAAAGTGAGAATGTATGTGATTGTGCCATCATGGCTGCAACTAAGGTATCACCCCAGGTTCTTAAAAACCTTTGTACAGACAAGTGCATCATAGCATTTGCGAATGTCAAGGAGGTGAATGAAAACCTTAGAGACAAGATGTTAAATGATGAATTACAATTTGAAAAATCTTTAAAAGAATTGAAAATCAAATTGTCTGAAAAAGAAAATGAGATTTGTAGCCTCAAACATGAGCATAGCATAACCAAGGACCAACTTCAGGCAATGATAGAAAAATATCAGTCCTGCAAAAAGGAGTTGGAATCCACCCAGATCACATGTGAAAAATGGGTGGAATCCTGCAAAGGTTATGAAATCATGCTTGAAAAACAGATCAAAAGCAATGTGAAATTTGGCATAGGGTTCAGAAAAAATGACCAAGTTGAAAACACTTCTCAAAATGAATCTGTTCAAACCACTGTTGAAATCAAACCCACCAACAAGGAAGTTCAAGAAGTTAAAATAACTGATAAAAATGGAAACAAAATCACTCTTGAAAGATCTGTGGACTCCTCAACTTTTGAGGAGATTGAGAAATACCAATTCAAACCCACATGGTCTGATGAGTGTGACCTCCTTGAAAATTTCAAACCCATGGATTTTACCACTGTGGATGGTGTCAAAGCTCCTAAGGCCAAGGTCATTCCTCTTAAGGACATCCCAATAGTAGTTCAAAACTCTGTTGCAAAGGAGTCTGAAAAAGAAGAAGAAAGGAGAAAAGATTAAAAACTTGTTTTGTGATTTCTGTGAGAAGAAAAATTATTTGAAAAAAGATTGTTTTCATTTAAAAGCTTATGATCTTAACAAAACAAGTACCATTGTGCCTTTAAAAAGCTGCACCATATGTGGTAAAACAAACCATATCACTCAGGAATGTGTGTATCTTAAAACTTTTGATGTCAAAATGGAAGAATACACTTCAAAAACATTCATGAGTTCATCAAGTTCACAAGCCAAGAAACAACCATCCTTTGTGCCTGTCCAAACAGCTGTTACAAAACAGCTGAACAAAAACTCTGTTAAAAGAGAGGTTCAAGTGACAGATGTACCACCTGCCAACCACTACCAAAGAGGTAAAGGTCAACCACCATACCAAAGGGTCCCACATGTTTATGAGGCTTACCAAAAGCCTTCTAAACCAAAAGTGAACAGGCATCCCTTTGGTTATCAACAGTTGATAGGAAATGGTCCCCAGCAGTGGTTAGAAAAGAATGTGTCAAAAGTTGTTCAAACCCCTGACCTAACCACTGTCCATGTTACTGAACTTAACTCAGACACTGTTGTGACCCCATCCAAAGCCATATTGGCTTTGGAGACCCTCCTGAACTAATTATTTACTTGATGTGCATGGAGCTTCTGCATGCTTAAATAGTCTTTCGTATGTCGATAGTGGAGGCTCCAGGCACATGACTGGATGTAGAGCCCTACTCAAAGACTTCAAAACTCATGCAGGGGGTGATATATCTTTTGGGAATAATAGTAAGGGGAAGGTTATGGGTTCTGGAACAATACAGTCTGGAAAAGTTAAGTTTGAAAATGCCAATCTAATTGACAATCTAAAATACAACCTCCTTAGTGTTTCACAAATGAGTGACAAGGGTTATGGATCTTTCTTTACTAAGGAGTGTTGTAGGATTGTTGGACCAGAAATGGTTAAAAATATTGAAGAAATAATAAAAAATGGAAAAAACCCAACTTGTTGCTCAAAGGAGTGGCAATGTTTATGTAGTTGATTTGTCAAAAGAGAGTCCCATGACTGATGCCTGTCTGTTCTCAGCTGCCTCTAACAAAGAGACATAACTATGGCATAGAAGATTGGGACACACAAATCTCAAGACAATCACTGATTTATCAAAACAGGCCCTTGTAAGAGGTCTTCCACAAAAATTGTTCACCTGTCCTGAGCATTGTGTTTCCTGTTTAAAAGGAAAACAACATAAAAGCTCTTTTAAGTCCATTGAAGAGTCCAAAACAACCAAGTGCTTGCAAATGCTGCACATGGATCTGTTTGGCCCAGTAAAAGTCATGAGTCTTACAAAGAAAAGATATTGTTTGGTGATTGTAGATGACTTTTCTAGGTTTACATGGACTTATTTCTTACATTCTAAAGATGAGACTGCAGGCATATTGCACAACTTTGTCAAACAAGTTGAAAAGCAGTTTGACCTTCCAGTAAAAGTCTTTAGGAGTGACAATGGCACAGACTTCAAAAATAGGGAGTTAGATGAGTTTTGTGTGTTAAAAGGAATTGTAAGGCTAAACAGCATTCCAAGGACACCCGAACAAAATGGGGTTGTTGAAAGAAAGAACAGAACATTGATTGAGGCTGCCAGGACCATGCTTGTTGATTCAGGTTTGCCATTAACTTTCTGGACAGAGGCTGTAAACACTGCCTGCTATGTCCAGAACAGAGTTTTACTCAACTCCAGGCATCAAAAGACTGCCTATGAAATTCTGTATAAAATCAAACCACTGATCTCATACTTTAAAGTCTTTTGCTGCCCATGCTTCATTTTAAACTTAAAAGATTCCATTTCAAAATTTACAGCCAAAGTTGATTGTGGTTATCATTTGGGATACTCAACCACTGCTAAGGCCTAAAAAGTGATTAACACCAGGACTAAGACAGTGGAAGAAACTTTGAATGTAAAGTTCAATGAACTTTCATCAATGAAAATCCCTACAAATCCTGCAGAATTATTTGATCTTGATAAATTTACTTTTGAAAATGTTTCTGTCAAGACTAACAATGCAGGTCCATCTCAACCACCTCCATCAGACAATGGATATGAAATCATCATTCCACAACAGAAGTTTACATCCATTGCTAGAGCAGCAGATGTTCAAAATAGCTGTCAAAGCCCAACCACTGCTACCTCAACAGTTGTTGACCAAAGTTGCCCTTCAACCTCTGCTTCCAATTCCTCAATCACTGTTGATAAAAATCTGCCAACACTGGATAAAAATAAACATGTTTCCACACCACTAAGTCCTATTCCTCCAACTCCATTTCAAGACCCTGTTGGATCATCAAAGTCACCAACAGTGGTTAGCTCAGATGATTCACATCTGCAGCCCTCACCTTTAAATGCCATTGTTCCATACCAAGGAGTGTTAATCTTCTTGAAGTCTCATCCACCAGACCAAATAATTGGCAACATCAGTGAAGGGGTGTTAGCCCGGTATATCCCATTTTAATCTTACACCATTGTGAACCTTACGCCTTTTTTACTCTCTGATCGAGGTTCTCGGTATTGAAAAATCTTCATAAACTAAATCACACGTGTATATGTTGACATTTAAGAGATATACAGTCAAGAAAATCCAGGGCAATGGTGATATATATGTGGATTAGACACCAAAAAAAACACTCAACAAATGGCTACAATTTAAGGAATGTGTTTAGTGACGGCATCAGATTCCTAATTGATGGAGAAAGGTCTGGTGGTAAGAAAAGCTGCTTCTAGGAGGTTGTCAAGTGTTTTCGCTCGACTATTCCATTCTTGGGTGGTTGGTTTGGCCCTTGTTCCTGTAACTCGAATCCTAGCCCGATATATCCCATTTTAATTTTACACCATTGTGAACCTTACGCCTTTTTTACTCTCTGATAGAGGTTCTCGGCATTGAAAAATCTTCGAAAACTAAATCAGACGTGTATATGTTGATATTTTAGAGATATACAATCAAGAAAATCTAGGGAAATGGTGATATATATGTGGATTAGACACCAAAAAAAAAACACTCAACAAATGGCTACAATTTAAGGAATGTGTTTAGTGACGGCAACAAATTCCTAATTGATGGAGAAAGGTCTGGTGGCAAGAAATGCTGCTTCTAGGATGTTGTCAAGTGTTTTCGCTCGACGATTCCATTCTTGGGTGGTTGGTTTGGCCCTTGTTCCTGTAACTCGAATCCTAGCCCGGTATATTCCATTTTAATTTTACACCATTGTGAACCTTACGCCTTTTTTACTCTCTGGTCAAGGTTCTCGGCATTGAAAAATCTTTGTAAACTAAATCACACGTGTATATGTTGATATTTAAGAGATATACAGTCAAGAAAATCAATGGCAATGGTGATATATATTCGGATTAGACCAAAAAAAAAAAACACTCAACAAATGGCTACAATTTAAGGAATGAGTTTAGTGACGACATCAGATTCCTAATTGATGGAGAAAGGTCTGGTGGTAAGAAAAGCTGCTTCTAGGAGGTTGTCAAGTTTTTTCGCTCGACGATTCCATTCTTGGGTGGTTGGTTTGCCCCTTGTTCCTGTAACTCGAATCCTATCCCGGTATATCCCATTTTAATTTTACACCATTATGAACCTTACGCCTTTTTTACTCTCTGATAGAGGTTCTCGGCATTGAAAAAGCTTCGTAAACTAAATCACACGTGTATATGTTGATATTTAAGAGATATATACAGTCAAGAAAATCAAGGGCAATGGTGATATATATGCGGATTAGACACAAAAAAAAAACACTCAACAAATGGCTACAATTTAAGGAATATGTTTAGTAAGGGCATCAGATTCCTAATTGATGGAGAAAGGTCTGGTGGTAAGAAATGCTGCTTCTAGGAGGTTGTCAAGTGTTTTCGCTCGACGATTCCATTCTTGGGTGGTTGGTTTGGCCCTTGTTCCTGTAACTCAAATCCTAGCCCGGTATATCCCATTTTAATTTTGCACCATTGTGAACCTTAAGCCTTTTTTACTCTCTGATAAAAGTTATCGGCATTGAAAAATCTTCGTAAACTAAATCACAGGTGTATATGTTGATATTTAAGAGATATACAATCAAGAAAATCCAGGGCAATGGTGATATATATGTGGATTAGACACCAAAAAAACACTCAACAAATGGCAACAATTTAAGAAATGTGTTTAGTGACGACATCAGATTCCTAATTGATGGGGAAAGGTCTGGTGGCAAGAAATGTTGCTTCTAGGATGTTGTCAAGTGTTTTCGCTCGACGATTCCATTCTTGGGTGGTTGGTTTGGCCCTTGTTCCTGTAACTCGAATCCTAGCCCGATATATCCCATTTTAATTTTACACCATTGTGAACCTTACGCCTTTTTTACTCTCTGATAGAGGTTCTCGGCATTGAAAAATCTTCGAAAACTAAATCAGACGTGTATATGTTGATATTTTAGAGATATACAATCAAGAAAATCTAGGGAAATGGTGATATATATGTGGATTAGACACAAAAAAAAAACACTCAACAAATGGCTACAATTTAAGGAATGTGTTTAGTGACGGCAACAAATTCCTAATTGATGGAGAAAGGTCTGGTGGCAAGAAATGCTGCTTCTAGGATGTTGTCAAGTGTTTTCGCTCGACGATTCCATTCTTGGGTGGTTGGTTTGTCCCTTGTTCCTGTAACTCGAATCCTAGCCCGGTATATTCGATTTTAATTTTACACCATTGTGAACCTTACGCCTTTTTTACTCTCTGGTCAAGGTTCTCGGCATTGAAAAATCTTTGTAAACTAAATCACACGTGTATATGTTGATATTTAAGAGATATACAGTCAAGAAAATCAATGGCAATGGTGATATATATTCGGATTAGACCCAAAAAAAAAAAACACTCAACAAATGGCTACAATTTAAGGAATGAGTTTAGTGACGACATCAGATTCCTAATTGATGGAGAAAGGTCTGGTGGTAAGAAAAGCTGCTTCTAGGAGGTTGTCAAGTTTTTTCGCTCGACGATTCCATTCTTGGGTGGTTGGTTTGCCCCTTGTTCCTGTAACTCGAATCCTAGCCCGGTATATCCCATTTTAATTTTACACCATTATGAACCTTACGCCTTTTTTACTCTCTGATAGAGGTTCTCGGCATTGAAAAAGCTTCGTAAACTAAATCACACGTGTATATGTTGATATTTAAGAGATATACAGTCAAGAAAATCAAGGGCAATGGTGATATATATGCGGATTAGACACAAAAAAAAACACTCAACAAATGGCTACAATTTAAGGAATATGTTTAGTAAGGGCATCAGATTCCTAATTGATGGAGAAAGGTCTGGTGGTAAGAAAAGCTGCTTCTAGGAGGTTGTCAAGTATTTTCGCTCGACGATTCCATTCTTGGGTGGTTGGTTTGGCCCTTGTTCCTGTAACTCAAATCCTAGCCCGGTATATCCCATTTTAATTTTGCACCATTGTGAACCTTAAGCCTTTTTTACTCTCTGATAAAGGTTATCGGCATTGAAAAATCTTCGTAAACTAAATCACAGGTGTATATGTTGATATTTAAGAGATATATACAATCAAGAAAATCCAGGGCAATGGTGATATATATGTGGATTAGACACCAAAAAAACACTCAACAAATGGCAACAATTTAAGGAATGTGTTTAGTGACGACATCAGATTCCTAATTGATGGGGAAAGGTCTGGTGGCAAGAAATGTTGCTTCTAGGATGTTGTCAAGTGTTTTCGCTCGACGATTCTGTTCTTGGGTTGTTGGTTTGGCCCTTGTTCCTGTAACTCGAATCCTAGCCCGGTATATTCCATTTTAATTTTACACCATTGTGAACCTTACGGCTTTTTACTCTCTGATCGAGGTTCTCGGCATTGAAAAATCTTTGTAAACTAAATCACACGTGTATATGTTGATATTTAAGAGATATACAATCAAGAAAATCAAGGGCAATGGTGATATATATGCGGATTAGACACAAAAAAAACACTTAACAAATGGCTACAATTTAAGGAATGAGTTTAGTGACGACATCAAATTCCTAATTAATGGAGAAAGGTCTGGTGGTAAGAAAAGCTGCTTCTAAGAGGTTGTAAAGTGTTTTCGCTCGACGATTCCATTCTTGGGTGGTTGGTTTGGCCCTTGTTGCTGTAACTCGAATCCTAGCCCGGTATATCCCATTTTAATTTTACACCATTGTGAACCTTATGCCTTTATTACTGTCTGATAGAGGTTCTCGGCATTGAAAAAACTTCGTAAACTAAATCACACGTGTATATGTTGATATTTAAGAGATATACAGTCAAGAAAATCAAGGGCAAGGGTGATATACATGTGTATTAGACACACAAAAAAACACTCAACAAATGGCTACAATTTATGGAATGTGTTTATTAACGACATCAGATTCCTAATTGATGGAGAAAAGTCTGGTGGTAAGAAAAGATGCTTTTAGGAGGTTGTCAAGTGTTTTTGCTCGACGATTCCATTCTTGGGTGGTTGGTTTGGCCCTTGTTCCTGTAACTCGAATCCTAGCCCGGTATATCCCATTTTAATTTTGCACCATTGTGAACCTTATGCCTTTTTTACTCTCTAATAGAGGTTCCCGACATTGAAAAATCTTCGTAAACAAAATCACACGTGTATATGTTGATATTTAAGAGATATACAGTCAAGAAAATCAAGGCCAATGGTGATATATATGCGGATTAGACACAAAAAAAACACTCAACAAATGGCTGCAATTTAAGGAATGTGTTTAGTGACGGCATCAGATTCCTAATTGATGGAGAAAGGTCTGGTGGCAAGAAATGCTGCTTCTAGGATGTTGTCAAGTGTTTTCGCTCGACGATTCCATTCTTGGGTGGTTGGTTTGGCCCTTGTTCCTGTAACTCGAATCCTAGCCCGGTATATCCCATTTTAATTTTACACCATTGTGAACCTTACGCCTTTTTTACTCTCTGATAGAGGTTCTCGGCATTGAAAAAACTTCGTAAACTAAATCACACGTGTATATGTTGATATTTAAGAGATATACAGTCAAGAAAATCCAGGGCAATGGTGATATATATGCGGATTAGACACCAGAAAAAACACTCAACAAATGGCTACAATTTAAGGAATGTGTTTAGTGACGACATCAGATTCCTAATTGATGGAGAAAGGTCTGGTGGTAAGAAAAGCTACTTTTAGGAGGTTGTCAAGTGTTTTCTCTCGACGATTCCATTCTTGGGTGGTTGGTTTGGCCCTTGTTCATGTAACTCGAATCCTAGCCCGGTATATCCCATTTAAATTTTACACCATTGTGAATCTTACGCCTTTTTTACTCTCTGATCGAGGTTCTCGGCATTGAAAAATCTTCGTAAACTAAATCACACGTGTATATGTTGATATTTAAGAGATATACAGTCAAGAAAATCAAGGGCAATGGTGATATATATACGGATTAGACACCAAAAAAAAACAACACTCAACAAATGGCTACAATTTAAGGAATGAGTTTAGTGAGGGCATCAGATTCCTAATTGATGGAGAAAGGTCTGGTGGTAAGAAAAACTGCTTCTAGGAGGTTGTCAAGTGTTTTCGCTCGACGATTCCATTCTTGGGTGGTTGGTTTGGCCCTTGTTCCTGTACCTCGAATCCTAGCCCGGTATATCCCATTTTAATTTTACACCATTGTGAACCTTGCGCCTTTTTTACTCTCTGATAGAGGTTCTCGGCATTGAAAAATCTTCGTAAACTAAATCACACGTGTATATGTTGATATTTAAGAGATATATACAGTCAAGAAAATCAAGGGCAATGGTGATATATATATGCGGATTAGACACCAAAAAAAAACACTCAACAAATGGCTACAATTTAAGGAATGTGTTTAGTGACGGCATCAGATTCCTAATTGATGGAGAAAGGTCTGGTGGTAAGAAAAGCTGCTTCTAGGAGGTTGTCAAGTGTTTTCGCTCGACGATTCCATTCTTGGGTGGTTGCTTTGGCCCTTGTTCCTGTAACTCGAATCGTAGCTCGGTATATCCCATTTTAATTTTACACCATTGTGAACCTTACGCCTTTTTTACTCTTTGATAGAGGTTCTCGGCATTGAAAAATCTTCGTAAACTAAATCACACATGTATATGTTGATATTTAAGAGATATACAGTCAAGAAAATCCAGGGAAATGGTGATATATAAGTGGATTAGACACCAAAAAAAACAATCAACAAATGGCTACAATTTAAGGAATGTGTTTAGTGACGGCATCAGATTCCTAATTGATGGAGAAAGGTCTGGTGGCAAGAAATGCTGCTTGTAGGATGTTGTCAAGTGTTTTCGCTCGACGATTCCATTCTTGGGTGGTTGGTTTGGCCCTTGTTCCTGTAACTCGAATCCTAGCCCGGTATTTTCCATTTTAATTTTACACAATTGTGAACCTTACGCCTTTTTTACTCTCTGATCGAGGTTCTCGGCATTGAAAAATCTTGGTAAACTAAATCACATGTTTATATGTTGATACTTAAGAGATATACAGTCAAGAAAATCAAGGGCAATGGTGATATATATTCGGATTAGACACCAAAAAAAACACTCAACAAATGGCTACAATTTAAGGAATGAGTTTTGTGACGACATCAGATTCATAATTGATGGAGAAAGGTCTGGTGGTAAGAAAAGCTGTTTCTAGGAGGTTGTCAAGTGTTTTCGCTCGACGATTCCATTCTTGGGTGGTTGGTTTGGCCCTTGTTCCTGTAACTCGAATCCTTACCCGGTATATCCCATTTTTATTTTACACCATTGTGAACCTTATGCCTTTTTTACTCTCTGATAGAGGTTCTCGGCATTGAAAAATCTTCATAAACTAAATCACACGTGTATATGTTGATATTTAAGAGATATACAGTCAAGAAAATCCAGGGTCCTGGTGATATATATGTGGGTTAGAAACAAAAAAAAACACTCAACAAATGGCTACAATTTAAGGATTGTGTTTAGTGACGACATCAGATTCCTAATTGATGGAGAAAGGTCTGGTGGCAAGAAATGCTTCTTCTAGGAGGTTGTCAAGTGTTTTCGCTCGACGATTCCATTCATGGGTGGTTGGTTTGGCCCTTGTTCCTGTAACTTGAATCCTAGCCCGGTATATTCCATTTTAATTTTACACCATTGTGAACCTTACGCCTTTTTTACTCTCTGATCGAGGTTGTCGGCATTGAAAAATCTTCGTATACTAAATCACACGTGTATATGTTGATATTTAAGAGAAATACAGTCAAGAAAATCAAGGGCAATGGTAATATATATGCGGATTAGACACCAAAAAAACACTCAACAAATGGCTACAATTTAAGGAATAGGTTTAGTGACGACATCAGATTCCTAATTGATGGAGAAAAGTCTGGTGGTAAGAAAAGCTGCTTCTAGGAGGTTTTCAAGTGTTTTCGCTCGACGATTCCATTCTTGGGTGGTTGGTTTGGCCCTTGTTCCTGTAACTCGAATCCTAGCCCGGTATATCCCATTTTAATTTTGCACCATTGTGAACCTTACGCCTTTTTTACTCTCTGATAGAGGTTCTCGGTATTGAAAAATCTTCGTAAACTAAATCACACGTGTATATGTTGATATTTAAGAGATATACAGTCAAGAAAATCCAGGGCCCTGGTGATAAATATGTGGATTAGACACAAAAAAAAAAACACTCAACAAATGGCTACAATTTAAGGAATGAGTTTTGTGACGACATCAGATTCCTAATTGATGGAGAAAGGTCTGGTGGTAAGAAATGCTTCTTCTAGGAGGTTGTCAAGTGTTTTCGCTCGACGATTCCATTCTTGGGTGGTTGGTTTGGCCCTTGTTCCTGTAACTTGAATCCTAGCCCGGTATATTCCATTTTAATTTTACACCATTGTGAACCTTACGCCTTTTTTACTCTCTGATCGAGGTTGTCGGCATTGAAAAATCTTCGTAAACTAAATCACACGTGTATATGTTGATATTTAAGAGATATATACAGTCAAGAAAATCAAGGGCAATGGTGATATATATATGCGGATTAGACACAAAAAAAAAACACTCAACAAATGGCTACAATTTAAGGAATGTGTTTAGTGACGGCATCAGATTCCTAATTGATGGAGAAAGGTCTGGTGGTAAGAAAAGCTGCTTCTAGGAGGTTGTCAAGTGTTTTCGCTCGACGATTCCATTCTTGGGTGGTTGGTTTGGCCCTTGTTCCTGTAACTCGAATCGTAGCTCGGTATATCCCATTTTAATTTTACACCATTGTGAACCTTACGCCTTTTTTACTCTTTGATAGAGGTTCTCGGCATTGAAAAATCTTCGTAAACTAAATCACACATGTATATGTTGATATTTAAGAGATATACAGTCAAGAAAATCCAGGGAAATGGTGATATATAAGTGGATTAGACACCAAAAAAAACACTCAACAAATGGCTACAATTTAAGGAATGTGTTTAGTGACGGCATCAGATTCCTAATTGATGGAGAAAGGTCTGGTGGCAAGAAATGCTGCTTGTAGGATGTTGTTAAGTGTTTTCGCTCGACGATTCCATTCTTGGGTGGTTGGTTTGGCCCTTGTTCCTGTAACTCGAATCCTAGCCCGGTATTTTCCATTTTAATTTTACACAATTGTGAACCTTACGCCTTTTTTACTCTCTGATCGAGGTTCTCGGCATTGAAAAATCTTGGTAAACTAAATCACATGTTTATATGTTGATACTTAAGAGATATACAGTCAAGAAAATCAAGGGCAATGGTGATATATATTCGGATTAGACACCAAAAAAAACACTCAACAAATGGCTACAATTTAAGGAATGAGTTTTGTGACGACATCAGATTCCTAATTGATGGAGAAAGGTCCGGTGGTAAGAAAAGCTGCTTCTAGGAGGTTGTCAAGTGTTTTCGCTCGACGATTCCATTCTTGGGTGGTTGGTTTGGCCCTTGTTCCTGTAACTCGAATCCTACCCCGGTATATCCCATTTTTATTTTACACAATTGTGAACCTTACGCCTTTTTTACTCTCTGATAGAGGTTCTCGGCATTGAAAAAACTTCGTAAACTAAATCACACGTGTATATGTTGATATTTTAGAGATATACAGTCAAGAAAATCAAGGGCAATGGTGATATATATGCGGATTAGACACAAAAAAAACACTCAAGAAATGGCTACAATTTAAGGAATGTGTTTAGTAACGGCATCAAATTCCTAATTGACGGAGAAAGGTCTGGTGGTAAGAAAAGCTGCTTTTAGGAGGTTGTCAAGTGTTTTCGCTCGACGATTCCATTCTTGGGTGGTTGGTTTGGCCCTTGTTCCTGTAACTCGAATCCTAGCCCGGTATATCCCATTTTAATTTTGCACCATTGTGAACCTTACGCCTTTTTTACTCTCTGATAGAGGTTCTCGGCATTGAAAAATCTTCATAAACTAAATCACACGTGTATATGTTGATATTTAAGAGATATACAGTCAAGAAAATCCAGGGTCCTGGTGATATATATGTGGGTTAGAAACAAAAAAAAACACTCAACAAATGGCTACAATTTAAGGATTGTGTTTAGTGACGACATCAGATTCCTAATTGATGGAGAAAGGTCTGGTGGCAAGAAATGCTTCTTCTAGGAGGTTGTCAAGTGTTTTCGCTCGACGATTCCATACTTGGGTGGTTGGTTTGGCCCTTGTTCCTGTTACTCGAATCCTAGCCCGGTATATCCAATTTTAATTTTACACCATTGTGAACCTTACGCCTTTTTTACTCTCTGATAGAGGTTCTCGGCATTGAAAAATCTTCATAAACTAAATCACACGTGTATAAGTTGGTATTTAAGAGATATACAGTCAAGAAAATCAAGGGCCCTGGTGATATATATGTGGATTAGACACAAAAAAAAAACACTCAACAAATGGCTACAATTTAAGGAATGAGTTTAGTGAGGGTATCAGATTCCTAATTGATGGAGAAAGGTCTGGTGGCAAGAAATGCTGCTTGTAGGATGTTGTCAAGTGTTTTCGCTCGACGATTCCATTCTTGGGTGGTTGGTTTGGCCCTGGTTCCTGTAACTCGAATCCTAGCCCGGTATATTCCATTTTAATTTTACACCATTGTGAACCTTACGCCTTTTTTACTCTCTGATGGAGGTTGTCAAGATTGAAAAAACTTCGTAAACTAAATCACACGTGTATATGTTGATATTTTAGAGATAAACAGTCAAGAAAATCAAGGGCAATGGTGATATATATGCGGATTAGACACAAAAAAAACACTCAAGAAATGGCTACAATTTAAGGAATGTGTTTAGTAACGGCATCAGATTCCTAATTGACGGAGAAAGGTCTGGTGGTAAGAAAAGCTGCTTTTAGGAGGTTGTCAAGTGTTTTCGCTCGACGATTCCATTCTTGGGTGGTTGGTTTGGCCCTTGTTCCTGTAACTCGAATCCTAGCCCGGTATATCCCATTTTAATTTTGCACCATTGTGAACCTTACGCCTTTTTTACTCTCTGATAGAGGTTCTCGGCATTGAAAAATCTTCATAAACTAAATCACACGTGTATATGTTGATATTTAAGAGATATACAGTCAAGAAAATCCAGGGTCCTGGTGATATATATGTGGGTTAGAAACAAAAAAAAAAAAACACTCAACAAATGGCTACAATTTAAGGATTGTGTTTAGTGACGACATCAGATTCCTAATTGATGGAGAAAGGTCTGGTGGCAAGAAATGCTTCTTCTAGGAGGTTGTCAAGTGTTTTCGCTCGACGATTCCATTCATGGGTGGTTGGTTTGGCCCTTGTTCCTGTAACTTGAATCCTAGCCCGGTATATTCCATTTTAATTTTACACCATTGTGAACCTTACGCCTTTTTTACTCTCTGATCGAGGTTGTCGGCATTGAAAAATCTTCGTATACTAAATCACACGTGTATATGTTGATATTTAAGAGAAATACAGTCAAGAAAATCAAGGGCAATGGTAATATATATGCGGATTAGACACCAAAAAAACACTCAACAAATGGCTACAATTTAAGGAATAGGTTTAGTGACGACATCAGATTCCTAATTGACGGAGAAAGGTCTGGTGGTAAGAAAAGCTGCTTTTAGGAGGTTGTCAAGTGTTTTCGCTCGACGATTCCATTCTTGGGTGGTTGGTTTGGCCCTTGTTCCTGTAACTCGAATCCTAGCCCGGTATATCCCATTTTAATTTTGCACCATTGTGAACCTTACGCCTTTTTTACTCTCTGATAGTGGTTCTCGGCATTGAAAAATCTTCATAAACTAAATCACACGTGTATATGTTGATATTTAAGAGATATACAGTCAAGAAAATCCAGGGTCCTGGTGATATATATGTGGGTTAGAAACAAAAAAAAAAACACTCAACAAATGGCTACAATTTAAGGATTGTGTTTAGTGACGACATCAGATTCCTAATTGATGGAGAAAGGTCTGGTGGCAAGAAATACTTCTTCTAGGAGGTTGTCAAGTGTTTTCGCTCGACGATTCCATTCATGGGTTGTTGGTTTGCCCCTTGTTCCTGTAACTTGAATCCTAGCCCGGTATATTCCATTTTAATTTTACACCATTGTGAACCTTACGCCTTTTTTACTCTCTGATCGAGGTTGTCGGCATTGAAAAATCTTCGTATACTAAATCACACGTGTATATGTTGATATTTAAGAGAAATACAGTCAAGAAAATCAAGGGCAATGGTAATATATATGCGGATTAGTCACCAAAAAAACACTCAACAAATGGCTACAATTTAAGGAATGAGTTTAGTGACGACATCAGATTCCTAATTGATGGAGAAAGGTCTGGTGGTAAGAAAAGCTGCTTCTAGGAGGTTGTCAAGTGTTTTCGCTCGACGATTCCATTCTTGGGTGGTTGGTTTGGCCCTTGTTCCTGTAACTCGAATCCTAGCCCGGTATATCCCATTTTAATTTTACACCATTGTGAAACTTACGCCTTTTTTACTCTCTGATAGAGGTTTTCGGCATTGAAAAAACTTCGTAAACTTAATAACATGTGTATATGTTGATATTTAAGAGATATACAGTCAAGAAAATCAAGGGCAATGGTGATATATATGCGGATTAGACAAAAAAAAAACACTCAAGAAATGGCTACAATTTAAGGAATGTGTTTAGTATCGGCATCAGATTCCTAATTGATGGAGAAAGATCTGGTGGTAAGAAAAGCTACTTCTAGGAGGTTGTCAAGTGTTTTCGCTCGACGATTTCATTCTTGGGTGGTTGGTTTGGCCCTTGTTCCTGTAACTCGAATCCTAGCCCGGTATATCCCATTTGAATTTTACACCATTGTGAACCTTACGCCTTTTTTACTCTCTGATAGAGGTTCTCGGCATTGAAAAATCTTCATAAACTAAATCACACGTGTATATGTTGATATTTAAGAGATATACAGTCAAGAAAATCTTGGGCAATGGTGATTTATATGTGGATTAGACACAAAAAAAAAAACACTCAACAAACGGCTACAATTTAAGGAATGTGTTTAGTGACAGCATCAGATTCCTAATTGATGGAGAAAGGTCTGGTGGCAAGAAAAGCTGCTTCTAGGATGTTGTCAAGTGTTTTCGCTCGACGATTCCTTCTTGGGTGGTTAGTTTGGCCCTTGTTCCTGTAACTCGAATCCTAGCCCGGTATATCCCATTTGAATTTTACACCATTGTGAACCTTACGCCTTTTTTACTCTCTGATAGAGGTTCTCGGCATTGAAAAATCTTCATAAACTAAATCACACGTGTATATGTTGATATTTAAGAGATATACAGTCAAGAAAATCTAGGGCAATGGTGATTTATATGTGGATTAGACACAAAAAAAACACTCAACAAACGGCTACAATTTAAGGAATGTGTTTAGTGACAGCATCAGATTCCTAATTGATGGAGAAAGGTCTGGTGGCAAGAAAAGCTGCTTCTAGGATGTTGTCAAGTGTTTTCGCTCGACGATTCCTTCTTGGGTGGTTAGTTTGGCCCTTGTTCCCGTAACTCGAATCCTAGCCCAGTATATTCCATTTTAATTTTACACCAATGTGAACCTTACGCCTTTTTTACTCTCTGATCGAGGTTCTAGGCATTGAAAAATCTTCATAAACTAAATCACACGTGTATATGTTGATATTTAAGAGATATACAGTCAAGAAAATCAAGGGCAATGGTGATATATATGCGGATTAGACACAAAAAAAAAACACTCAACAAATGGCTACAATTTAAGGAATGAGTTTAGTGACGACATCAGATTCCTAATTGATGGAGAAAGATCTGGTGGTAAGAAAAGCTGCTTCTAGGAGGTTGTCAAGTGTTTTCACTCGACGATTCCATTCTTGGGTGGTTGGTTTGGCCCTTGTTCCTGTAACTCGAATCCTAGCCCGGTATATCCCATTTTAATTTTACACCATTGTGAACCTTACGCCTTTTTTACTCTCTGATAGAGGTTCTCGGCATTGAAAAAACTTCGTAAACTAAATAACACGTGTATATGTTGATATTTAAGAGATATACAGTCAAGAAAATCAAGGGCAATGGTGATATATATGCGGATTAGACACAAAAAAAACACTCAACAAATGGCTACAATTTAAGAAATGTGTTTAGTAACGGCATCAGATTCCTAATTGATGGAGAAAGGTCTGGTGGTAAGAAAAGCTGCTTCTAGTAGGTTGTCAAGTGTTTTCGCTCGACGATTTCATTCTTGGGTTGTTGGTTTGGCCCTTGTTCCTGTAACTCGAATCCTAGCCCGGTATATCCCATTTGAATTTTACACCATTGTGAACCTTACGCCTTTTTTACTCTCTGATAGAGGTTCTCGGCATTGAAAAATCTTCATAAACTAAATCACACGTGTATATGTTGATATTTAAGAGATATACAGTCAAGAAAATCTTGGGCAATGGTGATTTATATGTGGATTAGACACAAAAAAAACACTCAACAAACGGCTACAATTTAAGGAATGTGTTTAGTGACAGCATCAGATTCCTAATTGATGGAGAAAGGTCTGGTGGCAAGAAAAGCTGCTTCTAGGATGTTGTCAAGTGTTTTCGCTCGACGATTCCTTCTTGGGTGGTTAGTTTGGCCCTTGTTCCTGTAACTCGAATCCTAGCCCGGTATATCCCATTTGAATTTTACACCATTGTGAACCTTACGCCTTTTTTACTCTCTGATAGAGGTTCTCGGCATTGAAAAATCTTCATAAACTAAATCACACGTGTATATGTTGATATTTAAGAGATATACAGTCAAGAAAATCTAGGGCAATGGTGATTTATATGTGGATTAGACACAAAAAAAAACACTCAACAAACGGCTACAATTTAAGGAATGTGTTTAGTGACAGCATCAGATTCCTAATTGATGGAGAAAGGTCTGGTGGCAAGAAAAGCTGCTTCTAGGATGTTGTCAAGTGTTTTCGCTCGACGATTCCTTCTTGGGTGGTTAGTTTGGCCCTTGTTCCCGTAACTCGAATCCTAGCCCAGTATATTCCATTTTAATTTTACACCAATGTGAACCTTACGCCTTTTTTACTCTCTGATCGAGGTTCTAGGCATTGAAAAATCTTCATAAACTAAATCACACGTGTATATGTTGATATTTAAGAGATATACAGTCAAGAAAATCAAGGGCAATGGTGATATATATGCGGATTAGACACAAAAAAAAAACACTCAACAAATGGCTACAATTTAAGGAATGAGTTTAGTGACGACATCAGATTCCTAATTGATGGAGAAAGATCTGGTGGTAAGAAAAGCTGCTTCTAGGAGGTTGTCAAGTGTTTTCACTCGACGATTCCATTCTTGGGTGGTTGGTTTGGCCCTTGTTCCTGTAACTCGAATCCTAGCCCGGTATATCCCATTTTAATTTTACACCATTGTGAACCTTACGCCTTTTTTACTCTCTGATAGAGGTTCTCGGCATTGAAAAAACTTCGTAAACTAAATAACACGTGTATATGTTGATATTTAAGAGATATACAGTCAAGAAAATCAAGGGCAATGGTGATATATATGCGGATTAGACACAAAAAAAACACTCAACAAATGGCTACAATTTAAGAAATGTGTTTAGTAACGGCATCAGATTCCTAATTGATGGAGAAAGGTCTGGTGGTAAGAAAAGCTGCTTCTAGTAGGTTGTCAAGTGTTTTCGCTCGACGATTTCATTCTTGGGTTGTTGGTTTGGCCCTTGTTCCTGTAACTCGAATCCTAGCCCGGTATATCCCATTTGAATTTTACACCATTGTGAACCTTACGCCTTTTTTACTCTCTGATAGAGGTTCTCGGCATTGAAAAATCTTCATAAACTAAATCACACGTGTATATGTTGATATTTAAGAGATATACAGTCAAGAAAATCTTGGGCAATGGTGATTTATATGTGGATTAGACACAAAAAAAACACTCAACAAACGGCTACAATTTAAGGAATGTGTTTAGTGACAGCATCAGATTCCTAATTGATGGAGAAAGGTCTGGTGGCAAGAAAAGCTGCTTCTAGGATGTTGTCAAGTGTTTTCGCTCGACGATTCCTTCTTGGGTGGTTAGTTTGGCCCTTGTTCCTGTAACTCGAATCCTAGCCCGGTATATCCCATTTGAATTTTACACCATTGTGAACCTTACGCCTTTTTTACTCTCTGATAGAGGTTCTCGGCATTGAAAAATCTTCATAAACTAAATCACACGTGTATATGTTGATATTTAAGAGATATACAGTCAAGAAAATCTAGGGCAATGGTGATTTATATGTGGATTAGACACAAAAAAAAACACTCAACAAACGGCTACAATTTAAGGAATGTGTTTAGTGACAGCATCAGATTCCTAATTGATGGAGAAAGGTCTGGTGGCAAGAAAAGCTGCTTCTAGGATGTTGTCAAGTGTTTTCGCTCGACGATTCCTTCTTGGGTGGTTAGTTTGGCCCTTGTTCCCGTAACTCGAATCCTAGCCCAGTATATTCCATTTTAATTTTACACCAATGTGAACCTTACGCCTTTTTTACTCTCTGATCGAGGTTCTAGGCATTGAAAAATCTTCATAAACTAAATCACACGTGTATATGTTGATATTTAAGAGATATACAGTCAAGAAAATCAAGGGCAATGGTGATATATATGCGGATTAGACACAAAAAAAAAACACTCAACAAATGGCTACAATTTAAGGAATGAGTTTAGTGACGACATCAGATTCCTAATTGATGGAGAAAGATCTGGTGGTAAGAAAAGCTGCTTCTAGGAGGTTGTCAAGTGTTTTCACTCGACGATTCCATTCTTGGGTGGTTGGTTTGGCCCTTGTTCCTGTAACTCGAATCCTAGCCCGGTATATCCCATTTTAATTTTACACCATTGTGAACCTTACGCCTTTTTTACTCTCTGATAGAGGTTCTCGGCATTGAAAAAACTTCGTAAACTAAATAACACGTGTATATGTTGATATTTAAGAGATATACAGTCAAGAAAATCAAGGGCAATGGTGATATATATGCGGATTAGACACAAAAAAACACTCAACAAATGGCTACAATTTAAGAAATGTGTTTAGTAACGGCATCAGATTCCTAATTGATGGAGAAAGGTCTGGTGGTAAGAAAAGCTGCTTCTAGTAGGTTGTCAAGTGTTTTCGCTCGACGATTTCATTCTTGGGTGGTTGGTTTGGCCCTTGTTCCTGTAACTCGAATCCTAGCCCGGTATATCCCATTTTAATTTTGCACAATTGTGAACCTTATGCCTTTTTTACTCTCTGATGGAGGTTGTCAAGATTGAAAAATCTTCATAAACTAAATCACACGTGTATATGTTGATATTTAAGAGATATACAGTCCAGAAAATCAAGGGCAATGGTGATATATATGCGGATTAGACACAAAAAAACACTCAACAAATGGCTACAATTTAAGGAATGTGTTTAGTAACGGCATCAGATTCCTAATTGATGGAGAAAGGTCTAGTGGTAAGAAAAGCTGCTTCTAGGAGGTTGTCAAGTGTTTTCGCTCGACGATTCCATTCTTGGGTGGTTGGTTTGGACCTTGTTCCTGTAACTCGAATCCTAGCCCGGTATATCCCATTTTAATTTTACACCATTGTGAACCTTACGCCTTTTTTACTTTTTGATAGAGGTTCTCGGCTTTGAAAAAACTTCGTAAACTAAATCACACGTGTATACGTTGAAATTTAAGAGATATACAGTCAAGAAAATCAAGGGCAATAGTGATATATATGCGGATTAGACACAAAAAAAAAACTCTCAACAAATGGCTACAATTTAAGGAATGTGTTTAGTAATGGCATCAGATTCCTAATTGATGGAGAAAGGTCTGGTGGTAAGAAAAGCTGCTTCTAGGAGGTTGTCAAGTGTTTTCGCTCGACGATCCCATTCTTGGGTGGTTGGTTTGGCCCTTGTTCCTGTAACTCGAATCGTAGCCCAGTATATTCCATTTTAATTTTGCACCATTGTGAACCTTACGCCTTTTTTACTCTCTGATAAAGGTTCTCAGCATTGAAAAATCTTCGTGTACTAAATCACACGTGTATATGTTGATATTTAAGGGATATACAGTCAAGAAAATCAAGGGCAATGGTGATATATATGCGGATTAGACACCAAAAAAAACACTCAACAAATGGCTACAATTTAAAGATTGAGTTTAGTGACGACATCAGATTCCTAATTGATGGAGAAAGGTCTGGTGGTAAGAAAAGCTGCTTCTAGGAGGTTGTCAAGTGTTTTCGCTCAACGATTCCATTCTTGGGTGGTTGGTTTGGCCCTTGTTCCTGTAACTCGAATCCTACCCCGACATATCCCATTTTAATTTTACACCATTGTGAACCCTACGCCTTTTTTACTCTCTGATAGAGGTGCCCGGCATTGAAAAAACTTCGTAAACTAAATTACACGTGTATATGTTGATATTTAAGAGATATACAGTCAAGAAAATCGAGGGCAATGGTGATATATATGCGGATTAGAAACAAAAAAAACACTCAACAAATGGCTACAATTTAAGGAATGTGTTAAGTAACGGCATCAAATTCCTAATTGATGGAGAAAGGTCTGGTGGTAACAAAAGCTGCTTTTAGGAGGTTGTCAAGTGTTTTCGCTCGACGATTCCATTCTTTGGTGGTTGGTTTGGCCCTTGTTCCTGTAACTCGAATTCTAGCCCGGTATATCCCATTTTAATTTTGCACCATTGTGAACCTTACGCCTTTTTTACTCTCTGATAGAGGTTCTCGGCATTGAAAAATCTTCATAAACTAAATCACACGTGTATAAGTTGATATTTAAGAGATATACAGTCAAGAAAATCCAGGGCCCTGGTGATATATATGTGGATTAGACACAAAAAAAAACACTCAACAAATGGCTACAATTTAAGGAATGAGTTTAGTGAGGGCATCAGATTTCTAATTGATGGAGAAAGGTCTGGTGGTAGGAAAAGCTGGTTCTAGGAGGATGTCAAGTGTTTTCGCTCGATGATTCCATTCTTGGGTGGTTGGTTTGCCCCTTGTTCCTGTAACTCGAATCCTAGCCCGGTATATTCCATTTTAATTTTACACCATTGTGAACCTTACGCCTTTTTTACTCTCTGATCGAGGTTGTCGGCATTGAAAAAACTTCGTATACTAAATCACACGTGTATATGTTGATATTTAAGAGATATACAGTCAAGAAAATCAAGGGCAATGGTGATATATATGCGGATTAGACACCAAAAAAAACACTCAACAAATGGCTACAATTTAAGGAATGAGTTTAGTGACGACATCATATTTCTAATTGATGGAGAAAGGTCTGATGGTAAAAAAAGCTGCTTCTAGGAGGTTGTCAAGTGTTTTCGCTCGACGATTCCATTCTTGGGTGGTTGGTTTGGCCCTTGTTCATATAACTCGAATCCTAGCGCGGTATATCTCATTTTAATTTTACACCATCGTGAACCTTACGCCTTTTTTACTCTCTGATAGAGGTTTTCGGCATTGAAAAACTTCGTAAACTAAATAACATGTGTGTATGTTGATATTAAGAGATATACAGTCAAGAAAATCAAGGGCAATGGTGATATATATGCGGATTAGACACAAAAAAAAAACACTCAACAAATGGCTACAATTTAAGGAATGTGTTTAGTAACGGCATCAGATTCCTAATTGATGGAGAAAGGTCTGGTGGTAAGAAAAGCTGCTTCTAGGAGGTTGTCAAGTGTTTTCGCTCGACGATTCCATTCTTGGGTGGTTGGTTTGGTCCTTGTTCCTGTAACTCGAATCCTAGCCCGGTATATCCCATTTGAATTTTACACCATTGTGAACCTTACGCCTTTTTTACTCTCTGATGGAGGTTGTCAAGATTGAAAAATCTTCATAAACTAAATCACACGTGTATATGTTGATATTTAAGAGATATACAGTCCAGAAAATCAAGGGCAATGGTGATATATATGCGGATTAGACACAAAAAAAACACTCAACAAATGGCTACAATTTAAGGAATGTGTTTACTAACGGCATCAGATTCCTAATTGATGGAGAAAGGTCTAGTGGTAAGAAAAGCTGCTTCTAGGAGGTTGTCAAGTGTTTTCGCTCGACGATTCCATTCTTGGGTGGTTGGTTTGGCCCTTGTTCCTGTAACTCGAATCCTAGCCCGGTATATCCCATTTTAATTTTACACCATTGTGAACCTTACGCCTTTTTTACTTTTTGATAGAGGTTCTCGGCTTTGAAAAAACTTCGTAAACTAAATCACACGTGTATACGTTGAAATTTAAGAGATATACAGTCAAGAAAATCAAGGGCAATAGTGATATATATGCGGATTAGACACAAAAAAAAAACTCTCAACAAATGGCTACAATTTAAGGAATGTGTTTAGTAATGGCATCAGATTCCTAATTGATGGAGAAAGGTCTGGTGGTAAGAAAAGCTGCTTCTAGGAGGTTGTCAAGTGTTTTCGCTCGACGATCCCATTCTTGGGTGGTTGGTTTGGCCCTTGTTCCTGTAACTCGAATCGTAGCCCAGTATATTCCATTTTAATTTTGCACCATTGTGAACCTTACGCCTTTTTTACTCTCTGATAAAGGTTCTCAGCATTGAAAAATCTTCGTGTACTAAATCACACGTGTATATGTTGATATTTAAGGGATATACAGTCAAGAAAATCAAGGGCAATGGTGATATATATGCGGATTAGACACCAAAAAAAACACTCAACAAATGGCTACAATTTAAAGATTGAGTTTAGTGACGACATCAGATTCCTAATTGATGGAGAAAGGTCTGGTGGTAAGAAAAGCTGCTTCTAGGAGGTTGTCAAGTGTTTTCGCTCAACGATTCCATTCTTGGGTGGTTGGTTTGGCCCTTGTTCCTGTAACTCGAATCCTACCCCGACATATCCCATTTTAATTTTACACCATTGTGAACCCTACGCCTTTTTTACTCTCTGATAGAGGTGCCCGGCATTGAAAAAACTTCGTAAACTAAATTACACGTGTATATGTTGATATTTAAGAGATATACAGTCAAGAAAATCGAGGGCAATGGTGATATATATGCGGATTAGAAACAAAAAAAACACTCAACAAATGGCTACAATTTAAGGAATGTGTTTAGTAACGGCATCAAATTCCTAATTTATGGAGAAAGGTCTGGTGGTAACAAAAGCTGCTTTTAGGAGGTTGTCAAGTGTTTTCGCTCGACGATTCCATTCTTTGGTGGTTGGTTTGGCCCTTGTTCCTGTAACTCGAATTCTAGCCCGGTATATCCCATTTTAATTTTGCACCATTGTGAACCTTACGCCTTTTTTACTCTCTGATAGAGGTTCTCGGCATTGAAAAATCTTCATAAACTAAATCACACGTGTATAAGTTGATATTTAAGAGATATACAGTCAAGAAAATCCAGGGCCCTGGTGATATATATGTGGATTAGACACAAAAAAAAACAGTCAACAAATGGCTACAATTTAAGGAATGAGTTTAGTGAGGGCATCAGATTTCTAATTGATGGAGAAAGGTCTGGTGGTAGGAAAAGCTGGTTCTAGGAGGATGTCAAGTGTTTTCGCTCGACGATTCCATTCTTGGGTGGTTGGTTTGCCCCTTGTTCCTGTAACTCGAATCCTAGCCCGGTATATTCCATTTTAATTTTACACCATTGTGAACCTTACGCCTTTTTTACTCTCTGATCGAGGTTGTCGGCATTGAAAAAACTTCGTATACTAAATCACACGTGTATATGTTGATATTTAAGAGATATACAGTCAAGAAAATCAAGGGCAATGGTGATATATATGCGGATTAGACACCAAAAAAAACACTCAACAAATGGCTACAATTTAAGGAATGAGTTTAGTGACGACATCATATTTCTAATTGATGGAGAAAGGTCTGATGGTAAAAAAAGCTGCTTCTAGGAGGTTGTCAAGTGTTTTCGCTCGACGATTCCATTCTTGGGTGGTTGGTTTGGCCCTTGTTCTTATAACTCGAATCCTAGCGCGGTATATCTCATTTTAATTTTACACCATCGTGAACCTTACGCCTTTTTTACTCTCTGATAGAGGTTTTCGGCATTGAAAAACTTCGTAAACTAAATAACATGTGTGTATGTTGATATTAAGAGATATACAGTCAAGAAAATCAAGGGCAATGGTGATATATATGCGGATTAGACACAAAAAAAAACACTCAACAAATGGCTACAATTTAAGGAATGTGTTTAGTAACGGCATCAGATTCCTAATTGATGGAGAAAGGTCTGGTGGTAAGAAAAGCTGCTTCTAGGAGCTTGTCAAGTGTTTTCGCTCGACGATTCCATTCTTGGGTGGTTGGTTTGGTCCTTGTTCCTGTAACTCGAATCCTAGCCCGGTATATCCCATTTGAATTTTACACCATTGTGAACCTTACGCCTTTTTTACTCTCTGATAGAGGTTCTCGGCATTGAAAAATCTTCATAAACTAAATCACACGTGCATATGTTGATATTTAAGAGATATACAGTCAAGAAAATCCAGGGAAATGGTGATTTATATGTGGATTAGACACCAAAAAAAACACTCAACAAACGGCTACAATTTAAGGAATGTGTTTAGTGACAGCATCAGATTCCTAATTGATGGAGAAAGGTCTGGTGGCAAGAAATGCTGCTTCTAGGATGTTGTCAAGTGTTTTCGCTCGACGATTCCTTCTTGGGTGGTTGGTTTGGCCCTTGTTCCCGTAACTCAAATCCTAGCCCGGTATATTCCATTTTAATTTTACACCAATGTGAACGTTACGCCTTTTTTACTCTCTGATAGAGGTTCTCGGCATTGAAAAAACTTTGTAAACTAAATCACACATATATATGTTAATATTTAAGTGATATACAGTCAAGAAAATCAAGGGCAATGGTGATATATATGCGGATTAGACACAAAAAAAACACTCAACAAATGGCTACAATTTAAGGAATGTGTTTAGTAACGGCATCAGATTCCTAATTGACGGACAAAGGTCTGGTGGTAAGAAAAGCTGCTTCTAGGAGGTTGTCAAGTGTTTTCGCTCGACGATTCCATTCTTGGGTGGTTGGTTTGGCCCTTGTTCCTGTAACTCGAATCCTAACCCGGTATATCCCATTTTAATTTTACACCATTGTGAACGTTACGCCTTTTTTACTCTCTGAAAGAGGTTCTCGGCATTGAAAAAACTTCGTAAACAAAATAACACGTGTATATGTTGATATTTAAGAGATATACAGTCAAGAAAATCAAGGGCAATGGTGATATATATGCGGATTAGACAGAAAAAAAACACTCAACAAATGGCTACAATTTAAGAAATGTGTTTAGTAACGGCATCAGATTCCTAATTGATGGAGAAAGGTCTGGTGGTAAGAAAAGCTGCTTCTAGTAGGTTGTCAAGTGTTTTCGCTCGACGATTTCATTCTTGGGTGGTTGGTTTGGCCCTTGTTCCTGTAACTCGAATCCTAGCCCGGTATATCCCATTTTAATTTTGCACAATTGTGAACCTTACGCCTTTTTTACTCTCTGATGGAGGTTGTCAACGTTGAAAAATCTTCATAAACTAAATCACACGTGTATATGTTGATATTTAAGAGATATACAGTCAAGAAAATCAAGGGCAATGGTGATATATATGCGGATTAGACACAAAAAGACACTCAACAAATGGCTACAACTTAAGGAATGTGTTTAGTAACGACATCAGATTCCTAATTGATGGAGAAAGGTCTGGTGGTAAGAAAAGCTGCTTCTAGGAGGTTGTCAAGTGTTTTCGCTCGACGATTCCATTCTTGGGTGGTTGGTTTGGCCCTTGTTCCTGTAACTCGAATCCTAGCCCGGTATATCCCATTTTAATTTTACACCAATGTGAACCTTACGCCTTTTTTACTTTCTGATAGAGGTTCTCGGGTTTGAAAAAACTTCGTAAACTAAATCACACGTGTATATGTTGAAATTTAAGAGATATACAGTCAAGAAAATCAAGGGCAATAGTGATATATATGCGGATTAGACACAAAAAAAAAACACTCAACAAATGGCTACAATTTAAGGAATGTGTTTAGTAATGGCATCAGATTCCTAATTGATGGAGAAAGGTCTGGTGGTAAGAAAAGCTGCTTCTAGGAGGTTGTCAAGTGTTTTCGCTCGACGATCCCATTCTTGGGTGGTTGCTTTGGCCCTTGTTCCTGTAACTCGAATCCTAGCCCGGTATATCCCATTTTAATTTTGCACAATTGTGAACCTTACGCCTTTTTTACTCTCTGATGGAGGTTGTCAGCATTGAAAAATCTTCATAAACTAAATCACACGTGTATATGTTGATATTTAAGAGATATACAGTCTAGAAAATCAAGGGCAATGGTGAGATATATGCGGATTAAACACAAAAAAAAACACTCAACAAATGGCTACAATTTAAGGAATGTGTTTAGTAACGGCATCAGATTCCTAATTGATGGAGGAAGGCCTAGTGGTAAGAAAAGCTGCTTCTAGGAGGTTGTCAGTGTTTTCGCTCGACGAGTCCATTCTTGGGTGGTTGGTTTGGCCCTTGTTCCTGTAACTCGAATCCTAGCCCGGTATATCCTATTTTAATTTTACACCATTGTGAACCTTACGCCTTTTTTACTCTCTGATAGAGGTTCTCGGCATTGGAAAAACTTCGTAAACTAAATAACACGTGTATATGTTGACATTTAAGATATATACAGTCAAGAAAATCAAGGGCAATGGTGATACATATGCGGATTAGACACAAAAAAAACACTCAACAAATGGCTACAATTTAAGGAATGTGTTTAGTAAACGGCATCAAATTCCTAATCGATGGAGAAAGGTCTGGTGGGAAGAAAAGTTGCTTCTAGGAGGTTGTCAGGTGTTTTCGCTCGACGATTTCATTCTTGGGTGGTTGGTTTGGCCCTTGTTCCTGTAACTCGAATCCTAGCCCGGTATATACCATTTTAATTTTGCACCATTGTGAACCTTACGCCTTTTTTACTCTCTGATAGAGGTTCTCGGCATTGAAAAATCTTCATAAACTAAATCACACGTGTATATGTTGATATTTAAGAGATATACAGTCAAGTAAATCAAGGGCAATGGTGATATATATGCGGATTAGACACAAAAAAAAAAACACCCAACAAATGGCTACAATTTAAGGATTGTGTTTAGTAACGGCATCAGATTCCTAATAGATGGAGAAAGGTCTGGTGGTAAGAAAAGCTGCTTCTAAGAGGTTGTCAAGTATTTTCGCTCGACGATTCCATTCTTGGGTGGTTGGTTTGGCCCTTGTTCCGGTAACTCGAATGCTAGCCCGGTATATCCCATTTTAATTTTACACAATTGTGGACCTTACGCCTTTTTTACTTTCTGATAGTGGTTCTCGGCATTGAAAAAACTTCGTAAACTAAATCATACATGTATATGTTGATACTTAAGAGATATACAGTCAAGAAAATCCAGGGCAATGGTGATATATATGTGGATTAGATACCAAAAAACAAAAAAAACACTCCACAAATGGCTACAATTTATGTAATGTGTTTAGTGACGACATTAGATTCCTAATTGATGGAGAAAGGTCTGGTGGCAAGAAAAGCTGCTTCTAGGAGGTGGTCAAGTGTTTTCGCTCGACGATTTCAATCTTGGGTGGATGGTTTGGCCCTTGTTCCTGTAACTCGAATCCTAGCCCGGTATTTCCCATTTTAATTTTGCGCAATTGTGAACCTTACGCCTTTTTTACTCTCTGATGGAGGTTGTCAGCATTGAAAAATCCTCATAAACTAAATCACAGGTGTATATGTTGATATTTAGGAGATATACAGTCAAAAAAATCAAGGGCAATGGTGATATATATGCGGATTAGACATAAAAAAACACTCAACAAATGGCTACAATTTAAGGAATGTGTTTAGTAACGGCATCAGATTCCTAATTGATGGAGAAAGGTCTGGTGGCAAGAAAAGCTGCTTCTAGGAGGTGGTCAAGTGTTTTCGCTCGACGATTTCATTCTTGGGTGGTTGGTTTGGCCCTTGTTCTTGTAACTCGAATCCTAGCCCGGTATATCCCATTTTAATTTTGCACAATTGTGAACCTTACGCCTTTTTTACTCTCTGATGGAGGTTGTCAGCATTGAAAAATCTTCATAAACTAAATCACACGTGTATATGTTGATATTTAAGAGATATACAGTCAAGAAAATCAAGGGCAATGGTGATATATATGCGGATTAGACATAAAAAAACACTCAACAAATGGCTACAATTTAAGGAATGTGTTTAGTAACGGCATCAGATTCCTAATTGATGGAGAAAGGTCTGGTGGCAAGAAAAGCTGCTTCTAGGAGGTGGTCAAGTGTTTTCGCTCGACGATTTCAATCTTGGGTGGATGGTTTGGCCCTTGTTCCTGTAACTCGAATCCTAGCCCGGTATATCCCATTTTAATTTTGCGCAATTATGAACCTTACGCCTTTTTTACTCTCTGATGGAGGTTGTCAGCATTGAAAAATCCTCATAAACTAAATCACAGGTGTATATGTTGATATTTAGGAGATATACAGTCAAAAAAATCAAGGGCAATGGTGATATATATGCGGATTAGACATAAAAAAACACTCAACAAATGGCTACAATTTAAGGAATGTGTTTAGTAACGGCATCAGATTCCTAATTGATGGAGAAAGGTCTGGTCGTAAGAAAAGCTGCTTCTAGGAGGTTGTCAAGTGTTTTCGCTCGACGATTCCATTCTTGGGTGGTTGGTTTGGCCCTTGTTCCTGTAACTCGAACCCTAGCCCGGTATATCCCATTTTAATTTTACACCATTGTGAACCTTACGCCTTTTTTACACTCTGATAGAGGTTCTCGGCATTGAAAAAACTTCGTAAACTAAATCACACGTGTATAAGTTGATATTTAAGAGATATACAATCAAGAAAATCAAGGGCAATGGTGATATATATGCGGATTAGACACAAAAAAAAAACTCAACAAATGGCTACAATTTAAGGAATGTGTTTAGTAACGGCATCAGATTCCTAATTGATGGAGAAAGGTCTGGTGGCAAGAAAAGCTGCTTCTAGGAGGTGGTCAAGTGTTTTCGCTCGACGATTTCATTCTTGGGTGGTTGGTTTGGCCCTTGTTCCTGTAACTCGAATCCTAGCCCGGTATATCCCATTTTAATTTTACACCAATGTGAACCTTACGCCTTTTTTACTTTCTGATAGAGGTTCTCGGGTTTGAAAAAACTTCGTAAACTAAATCACACGTGTATATGTTGAAATTTAAGAGATATACAGTCAAGAAAATCAAGGGCAATAGTGATATATATGCGGATTAGACACAAAAAAAAAACACTCAACAAATGGCTACAATTTAAGGAATGTGTTTAGTAATGGCATCAGATTCCTAATTGATGGAGAAAGGTCTGGTGGTAAGAAAAGCTGCTTCTAGGAGGTTGTCAAGTGTTTTCGCTCGACGATCCCATTCTTGGGTGGTTGCTTTGGCCCTGGTTCCTGTAACTCGAATCCTAGCCCGGTATATCCCATTTTAATTTTGCACAATTGTGAACCTTACGCCTTTTTTACTCTCTGATGGAGGTTGTCAGCATTGAAAAATCTTCATAAACTAAATCACACGTGTATATGTTGATATTTAAGAGATATACAGTCTAGAAAATCAAGGGCAATGGTGAGATATATGCGGATTAGACACAAAAAAAAACACTCAACAAATGGCTACAATTTAAGGAATGTGTTTAGTAACGGCATCAGATTCCTAATTGATGGAGGAAGGCCTAGTGGTAAGAAAAGCTGCTTCTAGGAGGTTGTCAGTGTTTTCGCTCGACGAGTCCATTCTTGGGTGGTTGGTTTGGCCCTTGTTCCTGTAACTCGAATCCTAGCCCGGTATATCCTATTTTAATTTTACACCATTGTGAACCTTACGCCTTTTTTACTCTCTGATAGAGGTTCTCGGCATTGGAAAAACTTCGTAAACTAAATAACACGTGTATATGTTGACATTTAAGATATATACAGTCAAGAAAATCAAGGGCAATGGTGATACATATGCGGATTAGACACAAAAAAAACACTCAACAAATGGCTACAATTTAAGGAATGTGTTTAGTAAACGGCATCAAATTCCTAATCGATGGAGAAAGGTCTGGTGGGAAGAAAAGTTGCTTCTAGGAGGTTGTCAGGTGTTTTCGCTCGACGATTTCATTCTTGGGTGGTTGGTTTGGCCCTTGTTCCTGTAACTCGAATCCTAGCCCGGTATATACCATTTTAATTTTGCACCATTGTGAACCTTACGCCTTTTTTACTCTCTGATAGAGGTTCTCGGCATTGAAAAATCTTCATAAACTAAATCACACGTGTATATGTTGATATTTAAGAGATATACAGTCAAGTAAATCAAGGGCAATGGTGATATATATGCGGATTAGACACAAAAAAAAAAACACCCAACAAATGGCTACAATTTAAGGATTGTGTTTAGTAACGGCATCAGATTCCTAATAGATGGAGAAAGGTCTGGTGGTAAGAAAAGCTGCTTCTAAGAGGTTGTCAAGTATTTTCGCTCGACGATTCCATTCTTGGGTGGTTGGTTTGGCCCTTGTTCCGGTAACTCGAATGCTAGCCCGGTATATCCCATTTTAATTTTACACAATTGTGGACCTTACGCCTTTTTTACTTTCTGATAGTGGTTCTCGGCATTGAAAAAACTTCGTAAACTAAATCATACATGTATATGTTGATACTTAAGAGATATACAGTCAAGAAAATCCAGGGCAATGGTGATATATATGTGGATTAGATACCAAAAAACAAAAAAAACACTCCACAAATGGCTACAATTTATGTAATGTGTTTAGTGACGACATTAGATTCCTAATTGATGGAGAAAGGTCTGGTGGCAAGAAAAGCTGCTTCTAGGAGGTGGTCAAGTGTTTTCGCTCGACGATTTCAATCTTGGGTGGATGGTTTGGCCCTTGTTCCTGTAACTCGAATCCTAGCCCGGTATTTCCCATTTTAATTTTGCGCAATTGTGAACCTTACGCCTTTTTTACTCTCTGATGGAGGTTGTCAGCATTGAAAAATCCTCATAAACTAAATCACAGGTGTATATGTTGATATTTAGGAGATATACAGTCAAAAAAATCAAGGGCAATGGTGATATATATGCGGATTAGACATAAAAAAACACTCAACAAATGGCTACAATTTAAGGAATGTGTTTAGTAACGGCATCAGATTCCTAATTGATGGAGAAAGGTCTGGTGGCAAGAAAAGCTGCTTCTAGGAGGTGGTCAAGTGTTTTCGCTCGACGATTTCATTCTTGGGTGGTTGGTTTGGCCCTTGTTCTTGTAACTCGAATCCTAGCCCGGTATATCCCATTTTAATTTTGCACAATTGTGAACCTTACGCCTTTTTTACTCTCTGATGGAGGTTGTCAGCATTGAAAAATCTTCATAAACTAAATCACACGTGTATATGTTGATATTTAAGAGATATACAGTCAAGAAAATCAAGGGCAATGGTGATATATATGCGGATTAGACATAAAAAAACACTCAACAAATGGCTACAATTTAAGGAATGTGTTTAGTAACGGCATCAGATTCCTAATTGATGGAGAAAGGTCTGGTGGCAAGAAAAGCTGCTTCTAGGAGGTGGTCAAGTGTTTTCGCTCGACGATTTCATTCTTGGGTGGTTGGTTTGGCCCTTGTTCTTGTAACTCGAATCCTAGCCCGGTATATCCCATTTTAATTTTGCACAATTGTGAACCTTACGCCTTTTTTACTCTCTAATGGAGGTTGTCAACATTGAAAAATCCTCATAAACTAAATCACACGTGTATATGTTGATATTTAAGAGATATACAGTCAAGAAAATCAAGGGCAATGGTGATATATATGCGGATTAGACATAAAAAAACACTCAACAAATGGCTACAATTTAAGGAATGTGTTTAGTAACAGCAACAGATTCCTAATTGATGTAGAAAGGTCTGGTCGTAAGAAAAGCTGCTTCTAGGAGGTTGTCAAGTGTTTTCGCTCGACGATCCCATTCTTGGGTGGTTCCTTTGGCCCTTATTCCTGTAACTCGAATCCTAGCCCGGTATATCCCATTTTAATTTTGCACAATTGTGAACCTTACGCCTTTTTTACTCTCTGATGGAGGTTGTCAGCATTGAAAAATCTTCATAAACTAAATCACACGTGTATATGTTGATATTTAAGAGATATACAGTCAAGAAAATCAAGGGCAATGGTGATATATATGCGGATTAGACATAAAAAAAACACTCAACAAATGGCTACAATTTAAGGAATGTGTTTAGTAACGGCATCAGATTCCTAATTGATGGAGAAAGGTCTGGTCGTAAGAAAAGCTGCTTCTAGGAGGTTGTCAAGTGTTTTCGCTCGACGATTCCATTCTTGGGTGGTTGGTTTGGCCCTTGTTCCTGTAACTCGAACCCTAGCCCGGTATATCCCATTTTAATTTTACACCATTGTGAACCTTACGCCTTTTTTACACTCTAATAGAGGTTCTCGGCATTGAAAAAACTTCGTAAACTAAATCACACGTGTATATGTTGATATTTAAGAGATATACAATCAAGAAAATCAAGGGCAATGGTGATATATATGCGGATTAGACACAAAAAAAAAACTCAACAAATGGCTACAATTTAAGGAATGTGTTTAGTAACGGCATCAGATTCCTAATTGATGGAGAAAGGTCTGGTGGCAAGAAAAGCTGCTTCTAGGAGGTGGTCAAGTGTTTTCGCTCGACGATTTCATTCTTGGGTGGTTGGTTTGGCCCTTGTTCCTGTAACTCGAATCCTAGCCCGGTATATCCCATTTTAATTTTGCACAATTGTGAACCTTACGCCTTTTTTACTCTCTGATGGAGGTTGTCAGCATTGAAAAATCTCCATAAATTAAATCACACGTGTATATGTTGATATTTAAGAGATATACAGTCAAGAAAATCAAGGGCAATGGTGATATATATGTGGATTTGACATAAAAAAAACACTCAACAAATGGCTACAATTTAAGGAATGTGTTTAGTAACGGCATCAGATTCCTAATTGATGGAGAAAGGTCTGGTGGCAAGAAAAGCTGCTTCTAGGAGGTGGTCAAGTGTTTTCGCTCGACGATTTCATTCTTGGGTGGTTGGTTTGGCCCTTGTTCCTGTAACTCGAATCCTAGCCCGGTATATCCCATTTTAATTTTGCACAATTGTGAACCTTACGCCTTTTTTACTCTCTAATGGAGGTTGTCAGCATTGAAAAATCCTCATAAACTAAATCACACGTGTATATGTTGATATTTAAGAGATATACAGTCAAGAAAATCAAGGGCAATGGTGATATATATGCGGATTAGACATAAAAAAACACTCAACAAATGGCTACAATTTAAGGAATGTGTTTAGTAACGGCATCAGATTCCTAATTGATGTAGAAAGGTCTGGTCGTAAGAAAAGCTGCTTCTAGGAGGTTGTCAAGTGTTTTCGCTCGACGATCCCATTCTTGGGTGGTTCCTTTGGCCCTTATTCCTGTAACTCGAATCCTAGCCCGGTATATCCCATTTTAATTTTGCACAATTGTGAACCTTACGCCTTTTTTACTCTCTGATGGAGGTTGTCAGCATTGAAAAATCTTCATAAACTAAATCACACGTGTATATGTTGATATTTAAGAGATATACAGTCAAGAAAATCAAGGGCAATGGTGATATATATGCGGATTAGACATAAAAAAAACACTCAACAAATGGCTACAATTTAAGGAATGTGTTTAGTAACGGCATCAGATTCCTAATTGATGGAGAAAGGTCTGGTGGCAAGAAAAGCTGCTTCTAGGAGGTGGTCAAGTGTTTTCGCTCGACGATTTCATTCTTGGGTGGTTGGTTTGGACCTTGTTCCAGTAACTCGAATCCTAGCCCGGTATATCCCATTTTAATTTTGCACAATTGTGAACCTTACGCCTTTTTTACTCTCTGATGGAGGTTGTCAGCATTGAAAAATCTTCGTAAACTAAATCACACGTGTTTATGTTGAAATTTAAGAGATATACAGTCAAGAAAATCAAGGGCAATAGTGATATATATGCGGATTAGACACAAAAAAAAAAAACACTCAACAAATGGCTACAATTTAAGGAATGTGTTTAGTAATGGCATCAGATTCCTAATTGATGGAGAAAGCTCTGGTGGTAAGAAAAGCTGCTTCTAGGAGGTTGTCAAGTGTTTTCGCTCGACGATCCCATTCTTGGGTGGTTGCTTTGGCCCTTGTTCCTGTAACTCGAATCCTAACCCGGTATATCCCATTTTAATTTTGCACAATTATGAACCTTACGCCTTTTTTACTCTCTGATGGAGGTTGTAAACATTGAAAAATCTTCATAAACTAAATCACACGTGTAAATGTTGATATTTAAGAGATATACAGTCAAGAAAATCAAGGGCAATGGTGAGATATATGCGGATTAGACACAAAAAAAAACACTCAACAAATGGCTACAATTTAAGGAATGTGTTTAGTAACGGCATCAGATTCCTAATTGATGGAGGAAGGCCTGGTAGTAAGAAAAGCTGCTTCTAGGAGGTTGTCAAGTGTTTTCGCTCGACGAGTCCATTCTTGGGTGGTTGGTTTGGCCCTTGTTCCTGTAACTCGAATCCTAGCCCGGTATATCCTATTTTAATTTTACACCATTGTGAACCTTACGCCTTTTTTACTCTCTGATAGAGGTTCTCGGCATTGAAAAAACTTCGTAAACTAAATAACACGTGTATATGTTGACATTTAAGATATATACAGTCAAGAAAATCAAGGGCAATGGTGATACATATGCGGATTAGACACAAAAAAAACACTCAACAAATGGCTACAATTTAAGGAATGTGTTTAGTAAACGGCATCAAATTCCTAATCGATGGAGAAAGGTCTGGTGGGAAGAAAAGTTGGTTCTAGGAGGTTGTCAGGTGTTTTCGCTCGACGATTTCATTCTTTGGTGGTTGGTTTGGCCCTTGTTCCTGTAACTCGAATCCTAGCCCGGTATATCCCATTTTAATTTTGCACCATTGTGAACCTTACGCCTTTTTTACTCTCTGATAGCGGTTCTCGGCATTGAAAAATCTTCATAAACTAACTCACACGTGTATATGTTGATATTTAAGAGATATACAGTCAAGAAAATCAAGGGCAATGGTGATATATATGCGGAACAAAAAAAAAAACTCAACAAATGGCTACAATTTAAGGAATGTGTTTAGTAACGGCATCAGATTCCTAATTGATGGAGAAAGGTCTGGTGGCAAGAAAAGCTGCTTCTAGGAGGTGGTCAAGTGTTTTCGCTCGACGATTTCATTCTTGGGTGGTTGGTTTGGCCCTTGTTCCTGTAACTCGAATCCTAGCCCGGTATATCCCATTTTAATTTTGCACAATTGTGAACCTTACGCCTTTTTTACTCTCTGATGGAGGTTGTCAGCATTGAAAAATCTCCATAAACTAAATCACACGTGTATATGTTGATATTTAAGAGATATACAGTCAAGAAAATCAAGGGCAATGGTGATATATATGCGGATTAGACATAAAAAAAACACTCAACAAATGGCTACAATTTAAGGAATGTGTTTAGTAACGGCATCAGATTCCTAATTGATGGAGAAAGGTCTGGTGGCAAGAAAAGCTGCTTCTAGGAGGTGGTCAAGTGTTTTCGCTCGACGATTTCATTCTTGGGTGGTTGGTTTGGCCCTTGTTCCTGTAACTCGAATCCTAGCCCGGTGTATCCCATTTTAATTTTGCACAATTGTGAACCTTACGCCTTTTTTACTCTATAATGGAGGTTGTCAGCATTGAAAAATCCTCATAAACTAAATCACACGTGTATATGTTGATATTTAAGAGATATACAGTCAAGAAAATCAAGGGCAATGGTGATATATATGCGGATTAGACATAAAAAACACTCAACAAATAGCTACAATTTAAGGAATGTGTTTAGTAACGGCATCAGATTCCTAATTGATGTAGAAAGGTCTGGTCGTAAGAAAAGCTGCTTCTAGGAGGTTGTCAAGTGTTTTCGCTCGACGATCCCATTCTTGGGTGGTTACTTTGGCCCTTATTCCTGTAACTCGAATCCTAGCCCGATATATCCCATTTTAATTTTGCACAATTGTGAACCTTACGCCTTTTTTACTCTCTGATGGAGGTTGTCAGCATTGAAAAATCTTCATAAACTAAATCACACGTGTATATGTTGATATTTAAGAGATATACAGTCAAGAAAATCATGGGCAATGGTGATATATATGCGGATTAGACATAAAAAAAAACACTCAACAAATGGCTACAATTTAAGGAATGTGTTTAGTAACGGCATCAGATTCCTAATTGATGGAGAAAGGTCTGGTGGTAAGAAAAGCTGCTTCTAGGAGGTGGTCAAGTGTTTTCGCTCGACGATTTCATTCTTGGGTAGTTGGTTTGGACCTTGTTCCTGTAACTCGAATCCTAGCCCGGTATATCCCATTTTAATTTTGCACAATTGTGAACCTTACGCCTTTTTTACTCTCTGATGGAGGTTGTCAGCATTGAAAAATCTTCGTAAACTAAATCACACGTGTATATGTTGAAATTTAATAGATATACAGTCAAGAAAATCAAGGGCAATAGTGATATATATGCGGATTAGACACAAAAAAAAAAAAACACTCAACAAATGGCTACAATTTAAGGAATGTGTTTAGTAATGGCATCAGATTCCTAATTGATGGAGAAAGCTCTAGTGGTAAGAAAAGCTGCTTCTAGGAGGTTGTCAAGTGTTTTCGCTCGACGATCCCATTCTTGGGTGGTTGCTTTGGCCCTTGTTCCTGTAACTCGAATCCTAACCCGGTATATCCCATTTTAATTTTGCACAATTATGAACCTTACGCCTTTTTTACTCTCTGATGGAGGTTGTCAGCATTGAAAAATCTTCATAAACTAAATCACACGTGTAAATGTTGATATTTAAGAGATATACAGTCAAGAAAATCAAGGGCAATGGTGAGATATATGCGGATTAGACACAAAAAAAAAACACTCAACAAATGGCTACAATTTAAGGAATGTGTTTAGTAACGGCATCAGATTCCTAATTGATGGAGGAAGGCCTGGTGGTAAGAAAAGCTGCTTCTAGGAGGTTGTCAAGTGTTTTCGCTCGACGAGTCCATTCTTGGGTGGTTGGTTTGGCTCTTGTTCCTGTAACTCGAATCCTAGCCCGGTATATCCTATTTTAATTTTACACCATTGTGAACCTTACGCCTTTTTTACTCTCTGATAGAGGTTCTCGGCATTGAAACAACTTCGTAAACTAAATAACACGTGTATATGTTGACATTTAAGATATATACAGTCAAGAAAATCAAGGGCAATGGGGATACATATGCGGATTAGACACAAAAAAAAACACTCAACAAATGGCTACAATTTAAGGAATGTGTTTAGTAAACGGCATCAAATTCCTAATCGATGGAGAAAGGTCTGGTGGGAAGAAAAGTTGCTTCTAGGAGGTTGTCAGGTGTTTTCGCTCGACGATTTCATTCTTTGGTGGTTGGTTTGGCCCTTGTTCCTGTAACTCGAATCCTAGCCCGGTATATCCCATTTTAATTTTGCACCATTGTGAACCTTACGCCTTTTTTACTCTCTGATAGCGGTTCTCGGCATTGAAAAATCTTCATAAACTAAATCACACGTGTATATGTTGATATTTAAGAGATATACAGTCAAGAAAATCAAGGGCAATGGTGATATATATGCGGATTAGACACAAAAAATAAACACTCAACAAATGGCTACAATTTAAGGAATGTGTTTAGTAACGGCATCAGATTCCTAATAGATGGAGAAAGGTCTGGTGGTAAGAAAAGCTGCTTCTAAGAGGTTGTCAAGTGTTTTCGCTCGACGATTCCATTCTTGGGTGGTTGGTTTGGCCCTTGTTCCGGTAACTCGAATGCTAGCCCGGAATATCCCATTTTAATTTTACACCATTGTGAACCTTACGCCTTTTTTACCTTCTGATAGAGGTTCTCGGCATTAAAAAAACTTCGTAAACTAAATCACACGTGTATATGTTGATACTTAAGAGATATACAGTCAAGAAAATCCAGGGCAATGGTGATATATATGTGGATTAGACACCAAAAAAAAAAACACTCCACAAATGGCTACAAATTAAGTAATGTGTTTAGTGACGACATTAGATTCCTAATTGATGGAGAAAGGTCTGGTGGCAAGAAATGCTGCTTCCAGGATGTTGTCAAGTGTTTTCGCTTGACGATTCCATACTTGGGAGGTTGGTTTGGCCCTTGTTCCTGTAACTCGAACCCTAGCCCGGTATATCCCATTTTAATGTTGCACCATTGTGAACCTTACGCCTTTTTTACTCTCTGATAGAGGTTCTCGGCATTGAAAAATCTTTATAAACTAAATCACACGTGTATATGTTGATATTTAAGAGATATACAGTCAAGAAAATCCAGGGCAATGGTGATATATATGCGGATTAGACACAAAAAATAAACACTCAACAAATGGCTACAATTTAAGGAATGTGTTTAGTGACGACATTAGATTCCTAATTGATGGAGAAAGGTCTGGTGGCAAGAAATGCTGCTTCTAGGATGTTGTCAAGTGTTTTCGCTCGACGATTCCATTCTTGGGTGGTTGGTTTGGCCCTTGTTCCTGTAACTCGAACCCTAGCCCGGTATATCCCATTTTAATTTTACACCATTGTGAACCTTACGCCTTTTTTACCCTCTGATAGAGGTTCTCGGCATTGAAAAAACTTCGTAAACTAAATCACACGTGTATATGTTGATATTTAAGAGATATACAGTCAAGAAAATCAAGGGCAATGGTGATATATATGCGGATTAGACACAAAAAAAAAAAACTCAACAAATGGCTACAATTTAAGGAATGTGTTTAGTAACGGCATCAGATTCCTAATTGATGGAGAAAGGTCTGGTGGCAAGAAAAGCTGCTTCTAGGAGGTGGTCCAGTGTTTTCGCTCGACGATTTCATTCTTGGGTGGTTGGTTTGGCCCTTGTTCCTGTAACTCGAATCCTAGCCCGGTATATCCCATTTTAATTTTGCACAATTGTGAACCTTTCGCCTTTTTTACTCTCTGATGGAGGTTGTCAGCATTGAAAAATCTTCATAAACTAAATCACACGTGTATATGTTGATATTTAAGAGATATACAGTCAAGAAAATCAAGGGCAATGGTGATATATATGCGGATTAGACATAAAAAAAAAACACTCAACAAATGGCTACAATTTAAGGAATGTGTTTAGTAACGGCATCAAATTCCTAATTGATGGAGTAAGGTCTGGTGGCAAGAAAAGCTGCTTCTAGGAGGTTGTCAAGTGTTTTCGCTCGACAATTCCATTCTTGGGTGGTTGATTTGGCCCTTGTTCCTGTAACTCGAATCCTTGCCCGGTATATCCCATTTTAATTTTACACCATTGTGAACCTTACGCCTTTTTTACTCTCTGATAGAGGTTCTCGGCATTGAAAAAACTTTGTAAACTAAATCACACATATATATGTTAATATTTAAGAGATATACAGTCAAGAAAATCAAGGGCAATGGTGATATATATGCGGATTAGACACAAAAAAAAAACACTCAACAAATGGCTACAATTTAAGGAATGTGTTTAGTAACGGCATCAGATTCTTAATTGATGGACAAAGGCCTGGTGGTAAGAAAAGCTGCTTCTAGGAGGTTGTCAAGTGTTTTCGCTCGACGATTCCATTCTTGGGTGGTTGGTTTGGCCCTTGTTCCTGTAACTCGAATCCTAGCCCGGTATATCCCATTTTAATTTTACACCATTGTGAACCTTACGCCTTTTTTACTCTCTGATAGAGGTTCTCGGCATTGAAAAAACTTCGTAAACTAAATAACACGTGTATATGTTGATATTTAAGAGATATACAGTCAAGAAAATCAAGGGCAATGGTGATATATATGCGGATTAGACACAAAAAAATACTCAACAAATGGCTACAATTTAAGAAATGTGTTTAGTAACGGCATCAGATTCCTAATTGATGGAGAAAGGTGTGGTGGTAAGAAAAGCTGCTTCTAGTAGGTTGTCAAGTGTTTTCGCTCGACGATTTCATTCTTGGGTGGTTGGTTTGGCCCTTGTTCCTGTAACTCGAATCCTAGCCCGGTATATCCCATTTTAATTTTGCACAATTGTGAACCTTACGCCTTTTTTACTCTCTGATGGAGGTTGTCAGCATTGAAAAATTTTCATAAACTAAATCACACGTGTATATGTTGATATTTAAGAGATATACAGTCAAGAAAATCAAGGGCAATAGTGATATATATGCGGATTAGACACAAAAAAAAACACTCAACAAATGGCTACAATTTAAGAAATGTGTTTAGTAACGGCATCAGATTCCTAATTGATGGAGGAAGGCCTGGTGGTAAGAAAAGCTGCTTCTAGGAGGTTGTCAAGTGTTTTCACTCGACGATTCCATTCTTGGGTGGTTGGTTTGGCCCTTGTTCCTGTAACTCGAATCCTAGCCCGGTATATCCTATTTTAATTTTACACCATTGTGAACCTTACACCTTTTTTACTCTCTGATAGAGGTTCTCGGCATTGAAAAAACTTCGTAAACTAAATAACACGTGTATATGTTGACATTTAAGATATATACAGTCAAGAAAATCAAGGGCATTGGTGATACATATGCGGATTAGACACAAAAAAAACACTCAATAAATGGCTACAATTTAAGGAATGTGTTTAGTAAACGGCATCAAATTCCTAATCGATGGAGAAAGGTCTGGTGAGAAGAAAAGCTGCTTCTAGGAGGTTGTCAGGTGTTTTCGCTCGATGATTTCATTCTTTGGTGGTTGGTTTGGCCCTTGTTCCTGTAACTCGAATCCTAGCCCGGTATATCCCATTTTAATTTTGCACCATTGTGAACCTTACACCTTTTTTACTCTCTGATAGAGGTTCTCGGCATTGAAAACTCTTCATAAACTAAATCACACGTGTATATGTTGATATTTAAGAGATATACAGTCAAGAAAATCAAGGGCAATGGTGATATATATGCGGATTAGACACAAAAAAAACACTCAACAAATGGCTACAATTTAAGGAATGTGTTTAGTAACGGCATCAGATTCCTAATAGATGGAGAAAGCTCTGGTGGTAAGAAAAGCTGCTTCTAGTAGGTTGTCAAGTGTTTTCGCTCGACGATTCCATTCTTGGGTGGTTGGTTTGGCCCTTGTTCCTGTAACTCGAACCCTAGCCTGGAATATCCCATTTTAATTTTACACCATTGTGAACCTTACGCCTTTTTTACTTTCTGATAGAGGTTCTCGGCCATGAAAAAACTTCGTAAACTAAATCACACGTGTATATGTTGATATTTAAGAGATATACAGTCAAGAAAATCCAGGGCAATGGTGATATATATGTGGATTAGACACCAAAAAAAAAACACTCCACAAATGGCTACAATTTAAGGAATTTGTTTAGTGACGACATTAGATTCCTAATTGATGGAGAAAGGTCTGGTGGCAAGAAATGCTGCTTCCAGGATGTTGTCAAGTGTTTTCGCTCGACGGTTCCATACTTGGGAGGTTGGTTTGGCCCTTGTTCCTGTAACTCGAACCCTAGCCCGGTATATCCCATTTTAATTTTGCACCATTGTGAACCTTATGCCTTTTTTACTCTCTGATAGAGGTTCTCGGCATTGAAAAATCTTCATAAACTAAATCACACGTGTATATGTTGATATTTAAGAGATATACAGTCAAGAAAATCCAGGGCAATGGTGATATATATGTGGATTAGACACCAAAAAAAACACTCAACAAATGGCTACAATTTAAGGAATGTGTTTAGTGACGACATTAGATTCCTAATTGATGGAGAAAGGTCTGGTGGCAAGAAATGCTGCTTCTAGGATGTTGTCAAGTGTTTTCGCTCGACGATTCCATTCTTGGGTGGTTGGTTTGGCCCTTGTTCCTGTAACTCGAACCCTAGCCTGGAATATCCCATTTTAATTTTACACCATTGTGAACCTTACGCCTTTCTTACCCTCTGATAGAGGTTCTCGGCATTGAAAAAACTTCGTAAACTAAATCACACGTGTATATGTTGATATTTAAGAGATATACAGTCAAGAAAATCAAGGGCAATGGTGATATATATGCGGATTAGACACAAAAAAAAAACACTCAACAAATGGCTACAATTTAAGGAATGTGTTTAGTAACGGCATCAGATTCCTAATTGATGGAGAAAGGTCTGGTGGCAAAAAAGCTGCTTCTAGGAGGTTGTCAAGTGTTTTCGCTCGACGATTCCATTCTTGGGTGGTTGGTTTGGCCCTTGTTCCTGTAACTCGAATCCTAGCCCGGTATATCCCATTTTAATTTTACACCATTGTGAACCTTACGCCTTTTTTACTTTCTGATAGAGGTTCTCGGCATTGAAAAAACTTCGTAAACTAAATCACACGTGTATATGTTGATATTTAAGAGATATACGGTGAAGAAAATCAAGGGCAATGGTGATATATATGCGGATTAGACAAAAAACAACACTCAACAAATGGCTTCAATTTAAGAAATGTGTTTAGTAACGGCATCAGATTCCTAATGGATGGAGAAAGGTCTGGTGGTAAGAAAAGCTGCTTCTAGTGGGTTGTCAAGTGTTTTCGCTCGACCATTTCATTCTTGGGTGGTTGGTTTGGGCCTTGTTCCTGTAACTCGAATCCTAGCCCGGTATATCCCATTTTAATTTTGCACAATTGTGAACCTTACGCCTTTTTTACTCTCTGATGGAGGTTGTCAGCATTGAAAAATCTTCATAAACTAAATCACACGTGTATATGTTGATATTTAAGAGATATACAGTCAAGAAAATCAAGGGCAATGGTGATATATATGCGGATTAGACATAAAAAAAACACTCAACAAATGGCTACAATTTAAGGAATGTGTTTAGTAACGGCATCAGATTCCTAATTGATGGAGAAAGGTCTGGTGGTAAGAAAAGCTGCTTCTAGGAGGTTGTCAAGTGTTTTCGCTCGACGATCCCATTCTTGGGTGGTTCCTTTGGCCCTTATTCCTGTAACTCGAATCCTAGCCCGGTATATCCCATTTTAATTTTGCACCATTGTGAACCTTACGCCTTGTTTACTCTCTGATAGAGGTTCTCGGCATTGAAAAATCTTCATAAACTAAATCACACGTGTATATGTTGATATTTAAGAGATATACAGTCAAGAAAATCAAGGGCAATGGTGAGATATATGCGGATTAGACACAAAAAAACACTCAACAAATGGCTACAATTTAAGGAATGTGTTTAGTAACGGCATCAGATTCCTAATTGATGGAGAAAGGCCTGGTGGTAAGAAAAGCTGCTTCTAGGAGGTTGTCAAGTGTTTTCGCTCGACGATCCCATTCTTGGGTGGTTCCTTTGGCCCTTGTTCCTGTAACTCGAATCCTAGCCCGGTATATCCCATTTTAATTTTGCACCATTGTGAACCTTACGCCTTGTTTACTCTCTGATAGAGGTTCTCGGCATTGAAAAATCTTCATAAACTAAATCACACGTGTATATGTTGATATTTAAGAGATATACAGTCAAGAAAATCAAGGGCAATGGTGATATATATGCGGATTAGACACAAAAAAAAACACTCAACAAATGGCTACAATTTAAGAAATGTGTTTAGTAACGGCATCAGATTCCTAATTGATGGAGAAATGTCTGGTGGTAAGAAAAGCTGCTTCTAGTGGGTTATCAAGTGTTTTCCCTCGACGATCCCATTCTTTGGTGGTTCCTTTGGCCCTTGTTCCTGTAACTCAAATCCTAGCCCGGTATATCCCATTTTAATTTTGCACCATTGTGAACCTTACGCCTTGTTTACTCTCTGATAGAGGTTCTCGGCATTGAAAAAACTTCGTAAACTAAATCACACGTGTATATGTTGATATTTAAGAGATATACAGTCAAGAAAATCAAGGGCAATGGTGATATATATGCGGATTAGACACAAAAAAAACACTCAACAAATGGCTACAATTTAAGAAATGTGTTTAGTAACGGCATGAGATTCCTAATTGATGGAGAAAGGTCTGGTGGTAAGAAAAGCTGCTTCTAGTGGGTTGTCAAGTGTTTTCGCTCGACGATTTCATTCTTGGGTGGTTGGTTTGGCCCTTGTTCCTGTAACTCGAATCCTAGCCCGATATATCCCATTTTAATTTTGCACAATTGTGAACCTTACGCCTTTTTTACTCTCTGATGGAGGTTGTCAGCATTGAAAAATCTTCATAAACTAAATCACACGTGTATATGTTGATATTTAAGAGATATACAGTCAAGAAAATCAAGGGCAATGGTGATATATATGCGGATTAGACATAAAAAAAAACACTCAACAAATGGCTACAATTTAAGGAATGTGTTTAGTAACGGCATCAGATTCCTAATTGATGGAGAAAGGTCTGGTGGTAAGAAAAGCTGCTTCTAGGAGGTTGTCAAGTGTTTTCGCTCGACGATCCCATTCTTGGGTGGTTCCTTTGGCCCTTATTCCTGTAAATCGAATCCTAGCCAGGTATATCCCATTTTAATTTTGCACCAATGTGAACCTTACGCCTTGTTTACTCTCTGATAGAGGTTCTCGGCATTGAAAAACTTCATAAACTAAATCACACGTGTATATGTTGATATTTAAGAGATATACAGTCAAGAAAATCAAGGGCAATGGTGAGATATATGCGGATTAGACACAAAAAAACACTCAACAAATGGCTACAATTTAAGGAATGTGTTTAGTAACGGCATCAGATTCCTAATTGATGGAGAAAGGCCTGGTGGTAAGAAAACCTGCTTCTAGGAGGTTGTCAAGTGTTTTCGCTCGACGATCCCATTCTTGGGTGGTTCCTTTGGCCCTTGTTCCTGTAACTCGAATCCTAGCCCGGTATATCCCATTTTATTTTTGCACCATTGTGAACCTTACGCCTTGTTTACTCTCTGATAGAGGTTCTCGGCATTGAAAAATCTTCATAAACTAAATCACATGTGTATATGTTGATATTTAAGAGATATACAGTCAAGAAAATCAAGGGCAATGGTGAGATATATGCGGATTAGACACAAAAAACACTCAACAAATGGCTACAATTTAAGGAATGTGTTTAGTAACGGCATCAGATTGCTAATTGATGGAGAAAGGCCTGGTGGTAAGAAAAGCTGCTTCTAGGAGGTTGTCAAGTGTTTTCGCTCGACGATCCCATTCTTGGGTGGTTCCTTTGGCCCTTGTTCCTGTAACTCGAATCCTAGCCCAGTATATCCCATTTTATTTTTGCACCATTGTGAACCTTACGCCTTGTTTACTCTCTGATAGAGGTTCTCGGCATTGAAAAATCTTCATAAACTAAATCACATGTGTATATGTTGATATTTAAGAGATATACAGTCAAGAAAATCAAGGGCAATGGTGATATATATGCGGATTAGACACAAAAAAAAAACACTCAACAAATGGCTACAATTTAAGAAATGTGTTTAGTAACGGCATCAGATTCCTAATTGATGGAGAAAGGTCTGGTGGTAAGAAAAGCTGCTTCTAGTGGGTTGTCAAGTGTTTTCGCTCGACGATCCCATTCTTGGGTGGTTCCTTTGGCCCTTGTTCCTGTAACTCGAATCCTAGCCCGGTATATCCCATTTTAATTTTGCACCATTGTGAACCTTACGCCTTGTTTACTCTCTGATAGAGGTTCTCGGCATTGAAAAAACTTCGTAAACTAAATCACACGTGTATATGTTGATATTTAAGAGATATACAGTCAAGAAAATCAAGGGCAATGGTGATATATATGCGGATTAGACACAAAAAAATACTCAACAAATGGCTACAATTTAAGAAATGTGTTTAGTAACGGCATCAGATTCCTAATTGATGGACAAAGGTCTGGTGGTAAGAAAAGCTGCTTCTAGTGGGTTGTCAAGTGTTTTCGCTCGACGATTTCATTCTTGGGTCGTTGGTTTGGCCCTTGTTCCTGTAACTCGAATCCTAGCCCGATATATCCCATTTTAATTTTGCACAATTGTGAACCTTACGCCTTTTTTACTCTCTGATGGAGGTTGTCAGCATTGAAAAATCTTCATAAACTAAATCACACGTGTATATGTTGATATTTAAGAGATATACAGTCAAGAAAATCAAGGGCAATGGTGAGATATATGCGGATTAGACACAAAAAACACTCAACAAATGGCAACAATTTAAGGAATGTGTTTAGTAACGACATCAGATTGCTAATTGGTGGAGAAAGGCCTGGTGGTAAGAAAAGCTGCTTCTAGGAGGTTGTCAAGTGTTTTCGCTCGACGATCCCATTCTTGGGTGGTTCCTTTGGCCCTTGTTCCTGTAACTCGAATCCTAGCCCGGTATATCCCATTTTAATTTTGCACCATTGTGAACCTTACGCCTTGTTTACTCTCTGATAGAGGTTCTCGGCGTTGAAAAATCTTCATAAACTAAATCACATGTGTATATGTTGATATTTAAGAGATATACAGTCAAGAAAATCAAGGGCAATGGTGATATATATGCGGATTAGACACAAAAAAAAACACTCAAAAAATGGCTACAATTTAAGAAATGTGTTTAGTAACGGCATCAGATTCCTAATTGATGGAGAAAGGTCTGGTGGTAAGAAAAGCTGCTTCTAGTGGGTTGTCAAGTGTTTTCGCTCGACGATCCCATTCTTGGGTGGTTCCTTTGGCCCTTGTTCCTGTAACTCGAATCCTAGCCCGGTATATCCCATTTTAATTTTGCACCATTGTGAACCTTACGCCTTTTTTACTCTCTGATGGAGGTTGTCAGCATTGAAAAATCTTCATAAACTAAATCACACGTGTATATGTTGATATTTAAGAGATATACAGTCAAGAAAATCAAGCGCAATGGTGATATATATGCGGATTAGACATAAAAAAAAAACACTCAACAAATGGCTACAATTTAAGGAATGTGTTTAGTAACGGCATCAGATTCCTAATTGATGGAGAAGGGTCTGGTGGTAAGAAAAGCTGCTTCTAGGAGGTTGTCAAGTGTTTTCGCTCGACGATCCCATTCTTGGGTGGTTCCTTTGGCCCTTATTCCTGTAACTCGAATCCTAGCCCGGTATATCCCATTTTAATTTTGTACCATTGTGAACCTTACACCTTGTTTACTCTCTGATAGAGGTTCTCGGCATTGAAAAATCTTCATAAACTAAATCACACGTGTATATGTTGATATTTAAGAGATATACAGTCAAGAAAATCAAGGGCAATGGTGAGATATATGCGGATTAGACACAAAAAAACACTCAACAAATGGCTACAATTTAAGGAATGTGTTTAGTAACGGCATCAGATTCCTAATTGATGGAGAAAGGCCTGGTGGTAAGAAAACCTGCTTCTAGGAGGTTGTCAAGTGTTTTCGCTCGACGATCCCATTCTTGGGTGGTTCCTATGGCCCTTGTTCCTGTAACTCGAATCCTAGCTCGGTATATCCCATTTTAATTTTGCACCATTGTGAACCTTACGCCTTGTTTACTCTCTGATAGAGGTTCTCGGCATTGAAAAAACTTCGTAAACTAAATCACACGTGTATATGTTGATATATAAGAGATATACAGTCAAGAAAATCAAGGGCAATGGTGATATATATGCGGATTAGACATAAAAAAAAACACTCAACAAATGGCTACAATTTATGGAATGTGTTTAGTAACGGCATCAGATTCCTAATTGATGGAGAAAGGTCTGGTGGTAAGAAAAGCTGCTTCTAGGAGGTTGTCAAGTGTTTTCGCTCGACGATCCCATTCTTGGGTGGTTCCTTTGGCCCTTATTCCTGTAACTCGAATCCTAGCCCGGTATATCCCATTTTAATTTTGCATCATTGTGAACCTTACGCCTTGTTTACTCTCTGATAGAGGTTCTCGGCATTGAAAAATCTTCAAAAACTAAATCACACGTGTATATGTTGATATTTAAGAGATATACAGTCAAGAAAATCAAGGGCAATGGTGAGATATATGCGGATTAGACACAAAAAACACTCAACAAATGGCTACAATTTAAGGAATGTGTTTAGTAACGGCATCAGATTGCTAATTGATGGAGAAAGGCCTGGTGGTAAGAAAAGCTGCTTCTAGGAGGTTGTCAAGTGTTTTCGCTCGACGATCCCATTCTTGGGTGGTTCCTTTGGCCCTTGTTCCTGTAACTCGAATCCTAGCCCGGTATATCCCACTTTAATTTTGCACGATTGTGAACCTTACGCCTTTTTTACTCTCTGATAGAGGTTCTCGGCATTGAAAAATCTTCATAAACTAAATCACATGTGTATATGTTGATATTTAAGAGATATACAGTCAAGAAAATCAAGGGCAATGGTGATATATATGCGGATTAGACACAAAAAAAAACACTCAACAAATGGCTACAATTTAAGAAATGTGTTTAGTAACGGCATCAGATTCCTAATTGATGGAGAAAGGTCTGGTGGTAAGAAAACCTGCTTCTAGTGGGTTGTCAAGTGTTTTCGCTCGACGATCCCATTCTTGGGTGGTTCCTTTGGCCCTTGTTCCTGTAACTCGAATCCTAGCCTGGTATATCCCATTTTAATTTTGCACCATTGTGAACCTTACGCCTTGTTTACTCTCTGATAGAGGTTCTCGGCATTGAAAAAACTTCGTAAACTAAATCACACGTGTATATGTTGATATTTAAGAGATATACAGTCAAGAAAATCAAGGGCAATTGTGATATATATGCGGATTAGACACAAAAAAACACTCAACAAATGGTTACAATTGAAGAAATGTGTTTAGTAACGGCATCAGATTCCTAATTGATGGAGAAAGGTCTGGTGGTAAGAAAAGCTGCTTCTACTGGGTTGTCAAGTGTTTTCGCTCGACGATTTCATTTTTGGGTGGTTGGTTTGGCCCTTGTTCCTGTAACTCGAACCCTAGCCCGATATATCCCATTTTAATTTTGCACAATTGTGAACCTTACGCCTTTTTTACTCTCTGATGGAGGTTGTCAGCATTGAAAAATCTTCATAAACTAAATCACACGTGTATATGTTGATATTTAAGAGATATACAGTCAAGAAAATCAAGGGCAATGGTGATATATATGCGGATTAGACACAAAAAAAACACTCAACAAATGGCTACAATTTAAGGAATGTGTTTAGTAACGGCATCAGATTCCTAATTGATGGAGAAAGGTCTGGTGGTAAGAAAAGCTGCTTCTAAGAGGTTGTCAAGTGTTTTCGCTCAACGATCCCATTCTTGGGTGGTTCCTTTGGCCCTTGTTCCGGTAACTCGAATCCTAGCCCGGTATATCCCATTTTAATTTTGCACCATTGTGAACCTTACGCCTTGTTTACTCTCTGATAGAGGTTCTCGGCATTGAAAAACCTTCGTAAACTAAATCACACGTGTATATGTTGATATTTAAGAGATATACAGTCAAGAAAATCAAGGGCAATGGTGAGATATATGCGGATTAGACACAAAAAAACACTCAACAAATGGCTACAATTTAAGGAATGTGTTTAGTAACGGCATCAGATTCCTAATTGATGGAGAAAGGCCTGGTGGTAAGAAAACCTGCTTCTAGGAGGTTGTCAAGTGTTTTCGCTCGACGATCCCATTCTAGGGTGGTTCCTTTGTCCCTTGTTCCTGTAACTCGAATCCTAGCCCGGTATATCCCATTTTAATTTTGCACCATTGGGAACCTTACGCCTTGTTTACTCTCTGATAGAGGTTCTCGGCATTGAAAAATCTTCATAAACTAAATCACATGTGTATATGTTGATATTTAAGAGATATACAGTCAAGAAAATCAAGGGCAATGGTGATATATATGCGGATTAGACACAAAAAAAAACACTCAACAAATGGCTACAATTTAAGAAATGTGTTTAGTAACGGCATCAGATTCCTAATTGATGGAGAAAGGTCTGGTGGTAAGAAAAGCTGCTTCTAGTGGGTTGTCAAGTGTTTTCGCTCGACGATCCCATTCTTGGGTGGTTCCTTTGGCCCTTGTTCCTGTAACTCGAATCCTAGCCCGGTATATCCCATTTTAATTTTGCACCATTGTGAACCTTACGCCTTGTTTACTCTCTGATAGAGGTTCTCGGCATTGAAAAAACTTCGTAAACTAAATCACACGTGTATATGTTGATATTTAAGAGATATACAGTCAAGAAAATCAAGGGCAATGGTGATATATATGCGGATTAGACACAAAAAAATACTCAACAAATGGCTACAATTTAAGAAATGTGTTTAGTAACGGCATCAGATTCCTAATTGATGGAGAAAGGTCTGGTGGTAAGAAAAGCTGCTTCTAGTGGGTTGTCAAGTGTTTTCGCTCGACGATTTCATTCTTGGGTGGTTGGTTTGGCCCTTGTTCCTGTAACTCGAATCATAGCCCGATATATCCCATTTTAATTTTGCACAATTGTGAACCTTACGCCTTTTTTACTCTCTGATGGAGGTTGTCAGCATTGAAAAATCTTCATAAACTAAATCACACGTGTATATGTTGATATTTAAGAGATATACAGTCAAGAAAATCAAGGGCAATGGTGAGATATATGCGGATTAGACACAAAAAACACTCAACAAATTGCTACAATTTAAGGAATGTGTTTAGTAACGACATCAGATTGCTAATTGATGGAGAAAGGCCTGGTGGTAAGAAAAGCTGCTTCTAGGAGGTTGTCAAGTGTTTTCGCTCGACGATCCCATTCTTGGGTGGTTCCTTTGGCCCTTGTTCCTGTAACTCGAATCCAAGCCCGGTATATCCCATTTTAATTTTGCAACATTGTGAACCTTACGCCTTGTTTACTCTCTGATAGAGGTTCTCGGCATTGAAAAATCTTCATAAACTAAATCACATGTGTATATGTTGATATTTAAGAGATATACAGTCAAGAAAATCAAGGGCAATGGTGATATATATGCGGATTAGACACAAAAAAAAACACTCAACAAATGGCTACAATTTAAGAAATGTGTTTAGTAACGGCATCAGATTCCTAATTGATGGAGAAAGGTCTGGTGGTAAGAAAAGCTGCTTCTAGTGGGTTGTCAAGTGTTTTCGCTCGACGATCCCATTCTTGGGTGGTTCCTTTGGCCCTTGTTCCTGTAACTCGAATCCTAGCCCGGTATATCCCATTTTAATTTTGCACCATTGTGAACCTTACGCCTTGTTTACTCTCTGATAGAGGTTCTCGGCATTGAAAAAACTTCGTAAACTAAATCACACGTGTATATGTTGATATTTAAGAGATATACAGTCAAGAAAATCAAGGGCAATGGTGATATATATGCGGATTAGACACAAAAAAATACTCAACAAATGGCTACAATTTAAGAAATGTGTTTAGTAACGGCATCAGATTCCTAATTGATGGAGAAAGGTCTGGTGGTAAGAAAAGCTGCTTCTAGTGGGTTGTCAAGTGTTTTCGCTCGACGATTTCATTCTTGGGTGGTTGGTTTGGCCCTTGTTCCTGTAACTCGAATCCTAGCCCGATATATCCCATTTTAATTTTGCACAATTGTGAACCTTACGCCTTTTTTACTCTCTGATGGAGGTTGTCAGCATTGAAAAATCTTCATAAACTAAATCACACGTGTATATGTTGATATTTAAGAGATATACAGTCAAGAAAATCAAGGGCAATGGTGAGATATATGCGGATTAGACACAAAAAACACTCAACAAATGGCTACAATTTAAGGAATGTGTTTAGTAACGACATCAGATTGCTAATTGATGGAGAAAGGCCTGGTGGTAAGAAAAGCTGCTTCTAGGAGGTTGTCAAGTGTTTTCGCTCGACGATCCCATTCTTGGGTGGTTCCTTTGGCCCTTGTTCCTGTAACTCGAATCCAAGCCCGGTATATCCCATTTTAATTTTGCACCATTGTGAACCTTACGCCTTGTTTACTCTCTGATAGAGGTTCTCGGCATTGAAAAATCTTCATAAACTAAATCACATGTGTATATGTTGATATTTAAGAGATATACAGTCAAGAAAATCAAGGGCAATGGTGATATATATGCGGATTAGACACAAAAAAAAACACTCAACAAATGGCTACAATTTAAGAAATGTGTTTAGTAACGGCATCAGATTCCTAATTGATGGAGAAAGGTCTGGTGGTAAGAAAAGCTGCTTCTAGTGGGTTGTCAAGTGTTTTCGCTCGACGATCCCATTCTTGGGTGGTTCCTTTGGCCCTTGTTCCTGTAACTCGAATCCTAGCCCGGTATATCCCATTTTAATTTTGTACCATTGTGAACCTTACACCTTGTTTACTCTCTGATAGAGGTTCTCGGCATTGAAAAATCTTCATAAACTAAATCACACGTGTATATGTTGATATTTAAGAGATATACAGTCAAGAAAATCAAGGGCAATGGTGAGATATATGCGGATTAGACACAAAAAAACACTCAACAAATGGCTACAATTTAAGGAATGTGTTTAGTAACGGCATCAGATTCCTAATTGATGGAGAAAGGCCTGGTGGTAAGAAAACCTGCTTCTAGGAGGTTGTCAAGTGTTTTCGCTCGACGATCCCATTCTTGGGTGGTTCCTATGGCCCTTGTTCCTGTAACTCGAATCCTAGCTCGGTATATCCCATTTTAATTTTGCACCATTGTGAACCTTACGCCTTGTTTACTCTCTGATAGAGGTTCTCGGCATTGAAAAAACTTCGTAAACTAAATCACACGTGTATATGTTGATATATAAGAGATATACAGTCAAGAAAATCAAGGGCAATGGTGATATATATGCGGATTAGACATAAAGAAAAACACTCAACAAATGGCTACAATTTATGGAATGTGTTTAGTAACGGCATCAGATTCCTAATTGATGGAGAAAGGTCTGGTGGTAAGAAAAGCTGCTTCTAGGAGGTTGTCAAGTGTTTTCGCTCGACGATCCCATTCTTGGGTGGTTCCTTTGGCCCTTATTCCTGTAACTCGAATCCTAGCCCGGTATATCCCATTTTAATTTTGCATCATTGTGAACCTTACGCCTTGTTTACTCTCTGATAGAGGTTCTCGGCATTGAAAAATCTTCAAAAACTAAATCACACGTGTATATGTTGATATTTAAGAGATATACAGTCAAGAAAATCAAGGGCAATGGTGAGATATATGCGGATTAGACACAAAAAACACTCAACAAATGGCTACAATTTAAGGAATGTGTTTAGTAACGGCATCAGATTGCTAATTGATGGAGAAAGGCCTGGTGGTAAGAAAAGCTGCTTCTAGGAGGTTGTCAAGTGTTTTCGCTCGACGATCCCATTCTTGGGTGGTTCCTTTGGCCCTTGTTCCTGTAACTCGAATCCTAGCCCGGTATATCCCACTTTAATTTTGCACCATTGTGAACCTTACGCCTTTTTTACTCTCTGATAGAGGTTCTCGGCATTGAAAAATCTTCATAAACTAAATCACATGTGTATATGTTGATATTTAAGAGATATACAGTCAAGAAAATCAAGGGCAATGGTGATATATATGCGGATTAGACACAAAAAAAAAACACTCAACAAATGGCTACAATTTAAGAAATGTGTTTAGTAACGGCATCAGATTCCTAATTGATGGAGAAAGGTCTGGTGGTAAGAAAAGCTGCTTCTAGTGGGTTGTCAAGTGTTTTCGCTCGACGATCCCATTCTTGGGTGGTTCCTTTGGCCCTTGTTCCTGTAACTCGAATCCTAGCCTGGTATATCCCATTTTAATTTTGCACCATTGTGAACCTTACGCCTTGTTTACTCTCTGATAGAGGTTCTCGGCAATGAAAAAACTTCGTAAACTAAATCACACGTGTATATGTTGATATTTAAGAGATATACAGTCAAGAAAATCAAGGGCAATTGTGATATATATGCGGATTAGACACAAAAAAACACTCAACAAATGGCTACAATTTAAGAAATGTGTTTAGTAACGGCATCAGATTCCTAATTGATGGAGAAAGGTCTGGTGGTAAGAAAAGCTGCTTCTACTGGGTTGTCAAGTGTTTTCGCTCGACGATTTCATTTTTGGGTGGTTGGTTTGGCCCTTGTTCCTGTAACTCGAACCCTCGCCCGATATATCCCATTTTAATTTTGCACAATTGTGAACCTTACGCCTTTTTTACTCTCTGATGGAGGTTGTCAGCATTGAAAAATCTTCATAAACTAAATCACACGTGTATATGTTGATATTTAAGAGATATACAGTCAAGAAAATCAAGGGCAATGGTGATATATATGCGGATTAGACACAAAAAAAACACTCAACAAATGGCTACAATTTAAGGAATGTGTTTAGTAACGGCATCAGATTCCTAATTGATGGAGAAAGGTCTGGTGGTAAGAAAAGCTGCTTCTAGGAGGTTGTCAAGTGTTTTCGCTCAACGATCCCATTCTTGGGTGGTTCCTTTGGCCCTTGTTCCTGTAACTCGAATCCTAGCCCGGTATATCCCATTTTAATTTTGCACCATTGTGAACCTTACGCCTTGTTTACTCTCTGATAGAGGTTCTCGGCATTGAAAAACCTTCGTAAACTAAATCACACGTGTATATGTTGATATTTAAGAGATATACAGTCAAGAAAATCAAGGGCAATGGTGAGATATATGCGGATTAGACACAAAAAAACACTCAACAAATGGCTACAATTTAAGGAATGTGTTTAGTAACGGCATCAGATTCCTAATTGATGGAGAAAGGCCTGGTGGTAAGAAAACCTGCTTCAAGGAGGTTGTCAAGTGTTTTCGCTCGACGATCCCATTCTCGGGTGGTTCCTTTGTCCCTTGTTCCTGTAACTCGAATCCTAGCCCGGTATATCCCATTTTAATTTTGCACCATTGGGAACCTTACGCCTTGTTTACTCTCTGATAGAGGTTCTCGGCATTGAAAAAACTTCGTAAACTAAAACACACGTGTATATGTTGATATATAAGAGATATACAGTTAAGAAAATCAAGGGCAATGGTGATATATATGCGGATTAGACATAAAAAAAAACACTCAACAAATGGCTACAATTTAAGGAATGTGTTTAGTAACGGCATCAGATTCCTAATTGATGGAGAAAGGTCTGGTGGTAAGAAAAGCTGCTTCTAGTGGGTTGTCAAGTGTTTTCGCTCGACGATCCCATTCTTGGGTGGTTCCTTTGGCCCTTGTTCCTGTAACTCGAATCCTAGCTCGGTATATCCCATTTTAATTTTGCACCATTGTGAACCTTACGCCTTGTTTACTCTCTGATAGAGGTTCTCGGCATTGAAAAAACTTCGTAAACTAAATCACACGTGTATATGTTGATATATAAGAGATATACAGTCAAGAAAATCAAGGGCAATGGTGATATATATGCGGATTAGACATAAAAAAAACACTCAACAAATGGCTACATTTTATGGAATGTGTTTAGTAACGGCATCAGATTCCTAATTGATGGAGAAAGGTCTGGTGGTAAGAAAAGCTGCTTCAAGGAGGTTGTCAAGTGTTTTCGCTCGACGATCCCATTCTTGGGTGGTTCCTTTGGCCCTTATTCCTGTAACTCGAATCCTAGCCCGGTATATCCCATTTTAATTTTGCATCATTGTGAACCTTACGCCTTGTTTACTCTCTGATAGAGGTTCTCGGCATTGAAAAATCTTCAAAAACTAAATCACACATGTATATGTTGATATTTAAGAGATATACAGTCAAGAAAATCAAGGGCAATGGTGAGATATATGCGGATTAGACCCAAAAAACACTCAACAAATGGCTACAATTTAAGGAATGTGTTTAGTAACGGCATCAGATTGCTAATTGATGGAGAAAGGCCTGGTGGTAAGAAAAGCTGCTTCTAGGAGGTTGTCAAGTGTTTTCGCTCGACGATCCCATTCTTGGGTGGTTCCTTTGGCCCTTGTTCCTGTAACTCGAATCCTAGCCCGGTATATCCCACTTTAATTTTGCACCATTGTGAACCTTACGCCTTGTTTACTCTCTGATAGAGGTTCTCGGCATTGAAAAATCTTCATAAACTAAATCACATGTGTATATGTTGATATTTAAGAGATATACAGTCAAGAAAATCAAGGGCAATGGTGATATATATGCGGATTAGACACAAAAAAAAAACACTCAACAAATGGCTACAATTTAAGAAATGTGTTTAGTAACGGCATCAGATTCCTAATTGATGGAGAAAGGTCTGGTGGTAAGAAAAGCTGCTTCTAGTGGGTTGTCAAGTGTTTTCGCTCGACGATCCCATTCTTGGGTGGTTCCTTTGGCCCTTGTTCCTGTAACTCGAATCCTAGCCCGGTATATCCCATTTTAATTTTGAACCATTGTGAACCTTACGCCTTGTTTACTCTCCGATAGAGGTTCTCGGCATTGACAAAACTTCGTAAACTAAATCACACGTGTATATGTTGATATTTAAGAGATATACAGTCAAGAAAATCAAGGGCAATGGTGATATATATGCGGATTAGACACAAAAAAACACTCAACAAATGGCTACAATTTAAGAAATGTGTTTAGTAACGGCATCAGATTCCTAATTGATGGAGAAAGGTCTGGTGGTAAGAAAAGCTGCTTCTACTGGGTTGTCAAGTGTTTTCGCTCGACGATTTCATTTTTGGGTGGTTGGTTTGGCCCTTGTTCCTGTAACTCGAACCCTAGCCCGATATATCCCATTTTAATTTTGCACAATTGTGAACCTTACGCCTTTTTTACTCTCTGATGGAGGTTGTCAGCATTGAAAAATCTTCATAAACTAAATCACACGTGTATATGTTGATATTTAAGAGATATACAGTCAAGAAAATCAAGGGCAATGGTGATATATATGCGGATTAGACACAAAAAAAACACTCAACAAATGGCTACAATTTAAGGAATGTGTTTAGTAATGGCATCAGATTCCTAATTGATGGAGAAAGGTCTGGTGGTAAGAAAAGCTGCTTCTAGGAGGTTGTCAAGTGTTTTCGCTCGACGATCCCATTCTTGGGTGGTTCCTTTGGCCCTTGTTCCTGTAACTCGAATCCTAGCCCGGTATATCCCATTTGAATTTTGCACCATTGTGAACCTTACGCCTTGTTTACTCTCTGATAGAGGTTCTCGGCATTGAAAAATCTTCATAAACTAAATCACACGTGTATATATTGATATTTAAGAGATATACAGTCAAGAAAATCAAGGGCAATGGTGAGATATATGCGGATTAGACACAAAAAAACACTCAACAAATGGCTACAATTTAAGGAATGTGTTTAGTAACGGCATCAGATTCCTAATTGATGGAGAATGGCCTGGTGGTAAGAAAACCTGCTTCTAGGAGGTTGTCAAGTGTTTTCGCTCGACGATCCCATTCTAGGGTGGTTCCTTTGTCCCTTGTTCCTGTAACTCGAATCCTAGCTCGGTATATCCCATTTTAATTTTGCACCATTGTGAACCTTACGCCTTGTTTACTCTCTGATAGAGGTTCTCGGCATTGAAAAAACTTCGTAAACTAAATCACACGTGTATATGTTGATATATAAGAGATATACAGTCAAGAAAATCAAGGGCAATGGTGATATATATGCGGATTAGACATAAAAAAAACACTCAACAAATGGCTACAATTTAAGGAATGTGTTTAGTAACGGCATCAGATTCCTAATTGATGGAGAAAGGTCTGGTGGTAAGAAAAGCTGCTTCTAGGAGGTTGTCAAGTGTTTTCGCTCGACGATCCCATTCTTGGGTGGTTCCTTTGGCCCTTATTCCTGTAACTCGAATCCTAGCCCGGTATATCCCATTTTAATTTTGCACCATTGTGAACCTTACACCTTGTTTACTCTCTGATAGAGGTTCTCGGCATTGAAAAATCTTCATAAACTAAATCACACGTGTATATGTTGATATTTAAGAGATATACAGTCAAGAAAATCAAGGGCAATGGTGAGATATATGCGGATTAGACACAAAAAAACACTCAACAAATGGCTACAATTTAAGGAATGTGTTTAGTAACGGCATCAGATTCCTAATTGATGGAGAAAGGCCTGGTGGTAAGAAAACCTGCTTCTAGGAGATTGTCAAGTGTTTTCGCTCGACGATCCCATTCTTGGGTGGTTCCTTTGGCCCTTGTTCCTGTAACTCGAATCCTAGCTCGGTATATCCCATTTTAATTTTGCACCATTGTGAACCTTACGCCTTGTTTACTCTCTGATAGAGGTTCTCGGCATTGAAAAAACTTCGTAAACTAAATCACACGTGTATATGTTGATATATAAGAGATATACAGTCAAGAAAATCAAGGGCAATGGTGATATATATGCGGATTAGACATAAAAAAAAACACTCAACAAATGGCTACAATTTATGGAATGTGTTTAGTAACGGCATCAGATTCCTAATTGATGGAGAAAGGTCTGGTGGTAAGAAAAGCTGCTTCTAGGAGGTTGTCAAGTGTTTTCGCTCGACGATCCCATTCTTGGGTGGTTCCTTTGGCCCTTATTCCTGTAACTCGAATCCTAGCCCGGTATATCCCATTTTAATTTTGCATCATTGTGAACCTTACGCCTTGTTTACTCTCTGATAGAGGTTCTCGGCATTGAAAAATCTTCAAAAACTAAATCACACGTGTATATGTTGATATTTAAGAGATATACAGTCAAGAAAATCAAGGGCAATGGTGAGATATATGCGGATTAGACACAAAAAACACTCAACAAATGGCTACAATTTAAGGAATGTGTTTAGTAACGGCATCAGATTGCTAATTGATGGAGAAAGGACTGGTGGTAAGAAAAGCTGCTTCTAGGAGGTTGTCAAGTGTTTTCGCTCGACGATCCCATTCTTGGGTGGTTCCTTTGGCCCTTGTTCCTGTAACTCGAATCCTAGCCCGGTATATCCCACTTTAATTTTGCACCATTGTGAACCTTACGCCTTGTTTATTCTCTGATAGAGGTTCTCGGCATTGAAAAAACTTCGTAAACTAAATCACACGTGTATATGTTGATATTTAAGAGATATACAGTCAAGAAAATCAAGGGCAATGGTGATATATATGCGGATTAGACACAAAAAAACACTCAACAAATGGCTACAATTTAAGAAATGTGTTTAGTAACGGCATCAGATTCCTAATTGATGGAGAAAGGTCTGGTGGTAAGAAAAGCTGCTTCTACTGGGTTGTCAAGTGTTTTCGCTCGACGATTTCATTCTTGGGTGGTTGGTTTGGCCCTTGTTCCTGTAACTCGAACCCTAGCCTGATATATCCCATTTTAATTTTGCACAATTGTGAACCTTACGCCTTTTTTACTCTCTGATGGAGGTTGTCAGCATTGAAAAATCTTCATAAACTAAATCACACGTGTATATGTTGATATTTAAGAGATATACAGTCAAGAAAATCAAGGGCAATGGTGATATATATGCGGATTAGACACAAAAAAAACACTCAACAAATGGCTACAATTTAAGGAATGTGTTTAGTAACGGCATCAGATTCCTAATTGATGGAGAAAGGTCTGGTGGTAAGAAAAGCTGCTTCTAGGAGGTTGTCAAGTGTTTTCGCTCGACGATCCCATTCTTGGGTGGTTCCTTTGGCCCTTGTTCCTGTAACTCGAATCCTAGCCCGGTATATCCCATTTTAATTTTGCACCATTGTGAACCTTACGCCTTGTTTACTCTCTGATAGAGGTTCTCGGCATTGAAAAAACTTCGTAAACTAAATCACACGTGTATATGTTGATATTTAAGAGATATACAGTCAAGAAAATCAAGGGCAATGGTGATATATATGCGGATTAGACACAAAAAAACACTCAACAAATGGCTACAATTTAAGAAATGTGTTTAGTAACGGCATCAGATTCCTAATTGATGGAGAAAGGTCTGGTGGTAAGAAAAGCTGCTTCTACTGGGCTGTCAAGTGTTTTCGCTCGACGATTTCATTTTTGGGTGGTTGGTTTGGCCCTTGTTCCTGTAACTCGAACCCTAGCCCGATATATCCCATTTTAATTTTGCACAATTGTGAACCTTACGCCTTTTTTACTCTCTGATGGAGGTTGTCAGCATTGAAAAATCTTCATAAACTAAATCACACGTGTATATGTTGATATTTAAGAGATATACAGTCAAGAAAATCAAGGGCAATGGTGATATATATGCGGATTAGACACAAAAAAAACACTCAACAAATGGCTACAATTTAAGGAATGTGTTTAGTAACGGCATCAGATTCCTAATTGATGGAGAATGGTCTGGTGGTAAGAAAAGCTGCTTCTAGGAGGTTGTCAAGTGTTTTCGCTCGACGATCCCATTCTTGGGTGGTTCCTTTGGCCCTTGTTCCTGTAACTCGAATCCTAGCCCGGTATATCCCATTTGAATTTTGCACCATTGTGAACCTTACGCCTTGTTTACTCTCTGATAGAGGTTCTCGGCATTGAAAAATCTTCATAAACTAAATCACACGTGTGTATATTGATATTTAAGAGATATACAGTCAAGAAAATGCCAGATCGGGTAGCGTCGTGGTGCCTTTATACAAGAATAAGGGAGACGCTCAATGTTGTGGGAACTACAGAGGAATCAAACTACTAAGTCACACTATGAAGCTCTGGGAGAGGGTAATTGAAACTAGAATTAGAGGTGAAACTCAGGTTTCAGTAAACCAATTTGGATTCATGAAAGGGAGGTCAACTACAGAAGCGATACATATTCTAAGGAGGCTGATGGAAAAATATAGAGCGAAGAAGCAAGATTTACATATGGTGTTTATCGACCTGGAAAAGGCATATGACTCTGTCCCACGACAACTGATCTGGGATAGTTTAGAGGGCCGAGGGCTACAGGGAAAGTATATAGACATAATTAAGGATACGTACGATAGAACGGAAACTACTGTCCGAGCACCTGTAGGAGATACGAACTTCTTTCCGGTGGAGGTAGGACTCCACCAGGGGTCTGCGTTGAGCCCTTTCCTTTTTGCGGTTGTCTTGGATGAGTTGTCCAAGTTGATTCAGGAGACAGTTCCGTGGTGCATGCTATTTGCAGACGATATCGTGTTGATTGCAGAGACTAAACAGTGTCTAAACGAGAGGATAGAGGAGTGGCGAGTAGCTTTAGAGGGCAAGGGCCTAAGGATTAGTCGATCTAAGACTGAGTATCTACATTGTGATTTCAGCGGTGTAGCCATGGATGATGAAACACAAATCACCATTGAGGATCAATTGGTCCCGCAGGTAACTAGATTTAAGTATCTGGGGGCGTTTGTACAAAGAGATGGTGACATAGATAGTGATGTAACCCATCGCATACAGTCTGGATGGTGTAGATGGAGGGCAGCCAGTGGGGTATTGTGCGATAGGAGGTTCCCAACTAGACTAAAGGGGAAATTTTACAGGGTAGCAGTTAGGCCAGCTATGCTATATGGAACAGACTGTTGGGCAATCAAGAAGACACAAGCGCGTAAGATGGAGGTAGCAGAGATGAGGATGTTGAGGTGGATGTGTGGACACACGAGATTAGATCGGATAAGAAATGAGGTTTTTAGGGAAAGACTAGGAGTGGCTAGTATATCGGAGAAGATTAAGGAGGGGAGATTGAGATGGTTTGGGCATGTGAAGCGGAGGGAAGCGACTGCACCGGTTAGAGTAGTGGAAACTCTTACTGTGGAGGGGAGGAGAGGAAGAGGCAGACCCAAACTGACATGGGATGAGCAGATTAGGCATGATTTACTAGAGTTGCATCTTTCTGAGGACATGGTCCATGATAGGACCTCGTGGAGGCGTAGGATTAGGGTTAAGGACTTCTAGAGGATATTGCAGTAAGATCTTATGTGCATTTCAGGGACGTAGGTTTTTCTTTTTTAAAGGGACTTTTCCGGTGATTGCCTTCTTGTGTCTATGCCCAAATGATGTTGTATACTATTATACTTGATGTACATTGTGTTTATGCCTAATTGATGTTACATGCTATTATACATGATTTACATTTTATTATAGTGTACATTGTGCCACTCAGATCGCTTTTTTGGTATGGGTGACTTCCTATTTCTGATTTCTATATTCTTTAACTTGATGTGTTGGTTTGCTGTTCATTTTCGAGCCGTGGGTCTCTCTGGAAGCAGCCTCTCTATCCCTATGGATAGAGGCAAGGTCTGTCTACATCCCACCCTCCCCAGACCCTATAAATAGCTCTGCTATTTGTGGGATTTACTGGGTATGGTTGTTGTTGTTGTTGTACAGTCAAGAAAATCAAGGGCAATGGTGAGATATATGCGGATTAGACACAAAAAAACACTCAACAAATGGCTACAATTTAAGGAATGTGTTTAGTAACGGCATCAGATTCCTAATTGATGGAGAAAGGCCTGGTGGTAAGAAAAGCTGCTTCTAGGAGGTTGTCAAGTGTTTTCGCTCGACGATCCCATTCTTGGGTGGTTCCTTTGGCCCTTATTCCTGTAACTCGAATCCTAGCCCGGTATATCCCATTTTAATTTTGCACCATTGTGAACCTTACACCTTGTTTACTCTCTGATAGAGGTTCTCGGCATTGAAAAATCTTCATAAACTAAATCACACGTGTATATGTTGATATTTAAGAGATATACAGTCAAGAAAATCAAGGGCAATGGTGAGATATATGCTGATTAGACACAAAAAAACACTCAACAAATGGCTACAATTTAAGGAATGTGTTTAGTAACGGCATCAGATTCCTAATTGATGGAGAAAGGCCTGGTGGTAAGAAAACCTGCTTCTAGGAGGTTGTCAAGTGTTTTCGCTCGACGATCCCATTCTTGGGTGGTTCCTTTGGCCCTTGTTCCTGTAACTCGAATCCTAGCTCGGTATATCCCATTTTAATTTTGCACCATTGTGAACCTTACGCCTTGTTTACTCTCTGATAGAGGTTCTCGGCATTGAAAAAACTTCGTAAACTAAATCACACGTGTATATGTTGATATATAAGAGATATACAGTCAAGAAAATCAAGGGCAATGGTGATATATATGCGGATTAGACATAAAAAAAACACTCAACAAATGGCTACAATTTATGGAATGTGTTTAGCAACGGCATCAGATTCCTAATTGATGGAGAAAGGTCTGGTGGTAAGAAAAGCTGCTTCTAGGAGGTTGTCAAGTGTTTTCGCTCGATGATCCCATTCTTGGGTGGTTCCTTTGGCCCTTATTCCTGTAACTCGAATCCTAGCCCGGTATATCCCATTTTAATTTTGCATCATTGTGAACCTTACGCCTTGTTTACTCTCTGATAGAGGTTCTCGGCATTGAAAAATCTTCAAAAACTAAATCACACGTGTATATGTTGATATTTAAGAGATATACAGTCAAGAAAATCAAGGGCAATGGTGAGATATATGCGGATTAGACACAAAAAACACTCAACAAATGGCTACAATTTAAGGAATGTGTTTAGTAACGGCATCAGATTGCTAATTGATGGAGAAAGGCCTGGTGGTAAGAAAAGCTGCTTCTAGGAGGTTGTCAAGTGTTTTCGCTCGACGATCCCATTCTTGGGTGGTTCCTTTGGCCCTTGTTCCTGTAACTCGAATCCTAGCCCGGTATATCCCACTTTAATTTTGCACCATTGTGAACCTTACGCCTTGTTTATTCTCTGATAGAGGTTCTCGGCATTGAAAAAACTTCGTAAACTAAATCACACGTGTATATGTTAATATTTAAGAGATATACAGTCAAGAAAATCAAGGGCAATGGTGATATATATGCGGATTAGACACAAAAAAACACTCAACAAATGGCTACAATTTAAGAAATGTGTTTAGTAACGGCATCAGATTCCTAATTGATGGAGAAAGGTCTGGTGGTAAGAAAAGCTGCTTCTACTGGGTTGTCAAGTGTTTTCGCTCGACGATTTCATTCTTGGGTGGTTGGTTTGGCCCTTGTTCCTGTAACTCGAACCCTAGCCCGATATATCCCATTTTAATTTTGCACAATTGTGAACCTTACGCCTTTTTTACTCTCTGATGGAGGTTGTCAGCATTGAAAAATCTTCATAAACTAAATCACACGTGTATATGTTGATATTTAAGAGATATACAGTCAAGAAAATCAAGGGCAATGGTGATATATATGCGGATTAGACACAAAAAAAACACTCAACAAATGGCTACAATTTAAGGAATGTGTTTAGTAACGGCATCAGATTCCTAATTGATGGAGAAAGGTCTGGTGGTAAGAAAAGCTGCTTCTAGGAGGTTGTCAAGTGTTTTCGCTCGACGATCCCATTCTTGGGTGGTTCCTTTGGCCCTTGTTCCTGTAACTCGAATCCTAGCCCGGTATATCCCATTTTAATTTTGCACCATTGTGAACCTTACGCCTTGTTTACTCTCTGATAGAGGTTCTCGGCATTGAAAAATCTTCATAAACTAAATCACACGTGTATATGTTGTTATTTAAGAGATATACAGTCAAGAAAATCAAGGGCAATGGTGAGATATATGCGGATTAGACACAAAAAAACACTCAACAAATGGCTACAATTTAAGGAATGTGTTTAGTAACGGCATCAGATTCCTAATTGATGGAGAAAGGCCTGGTGGTAAGAAAACCTGCTTCTAGGAGGTTGTCAAGTGTTTTCGCTCGACGATCCCATTCTAGGGTGGTTCCTTTGTCCCATGTTCCTGTAACTCGAATCCTAGCTCGGTATATCCCATTTTAATTTTGCACCATTGTGAACCTTACGCCTTGTTTACTCTCTGATAGAGGTTCTCGGCATTGAAAAAACTTCGTAAACTAAATCACACGTGTATATGTTGATATATAAGAGATATACAGTCAAGAAAATCAAGGGCAATGGTGATATATATGCGGATTAGACATAAAAAAAACACTCAACAAATGGCTACAATTTAAGGAATGTGTTTAGTAACGGCATCAGATTCCAAATTGATGGAGAAAGGTCTGGTGGTAAGAAAAGCTGCTTCTAGGAGGTTGTCAAGTGTTTTCGCTCGACGATCCCATTCTTGGGTGGTTCCTTTGGCCCTTATTCCTGTAACTCGAATCCTAGCCCGGTATATCCCATTTTAATTTTGCACCATTGTGAACCTTACACCTTGTTTACTCTCTGATAGAGGTTCTCGGCATTGAAAAATCTTCATAAACTAAATCACACGTGTATATGTTGATATTTAAGAGATATACAGTCAAGAAAATCAAGGGCAATGGTGAGATATATGCGGATTAGACACAAAAAAACACTCAACAAATGGCTACAATTTAAGGAATGTGTTTAGTTACGGCATCAGATTCCTAATTGATGGAGAAAGGCCTGGTGGTAAGAAAACCTGCTTCTAGGAGGTTGTCAAGTGTTTTCGCTCGACGATCCCATTCTTGGGTGGTTCCTTTGGCCCTTGTTCCTGTAACTCGAATCCTAGCTCGGTATATCCCATTTTAATTTTGCACCATTGTGAACCTTACGCCTTGTTTACTCTCTGATAGAGGTTCTCGGCATTGAAAAAACTTCGTAAACTAAATCACACGTGTATATGTTGATATATAAGAGATATACAGTCAAGAAAATCAAGGGCAATGGTGATATATATGCGGATTAGACATAAAAAAAACACTCAACAAATGGCTACAATTTATGGAATGTGTTTAGTAACGGCATCAGATTCCTAATTGATGGAGAAAGGTCTGGTGGTAAGAAAAGCTGCTTCTAGGAGGTTGTCAAGTGTTTTCGCTCGACGATCGCATTCTTGGGTGGTTCCTTTGGCCCTTATTCCTGTAACTCGAATCCTAGCCCGGTATATCCCATTTTAATTTTGCATCATTGTGAACCTTACGCCTTGTTTACTCTCTGATAGAGGTTCTCGGCATTGAAAAATCTTCAAAAACTAAATCACACGTGTATATGTTGATATTTAAGAGATATACTGTCAAGAAAATCAAGGGCAATGGTGAGATATATGCGGATTAGACACAAAAAACACTCAACAAATGGCTACAATTTAAGGAATGTGTTTAGTAACGGCATCAGATTGCTAATTGATGGAGAAAGGCCTGGTGGTAAGAAAAGCTGCTTCTAGGAGGTTGTCAAGTGTTTTCGCTCGACGATCCCATTCTTGGGTGGTTCCTTTGGCCCTTGTTCCTGTAACTCGAATCCTAGCCCGGTATATCCCACTTTAATTTTGCACCATTGTGAACCTTACGCCTTGTTTACTCTCTGATAGAGGTTCTCGGCATTGAAAAATCTTCATAAACTAAATCACACGTGTATATGTTGATATTTAAGAGATATACAGTCAAGAAAATCAAGGGCAATGGTGAGATATATGCGGATTAGACGCAAAAAAACACTCAACAAATGGCTACAATTTAAGGAATGTGTTTAGTAACGGCATCAGATTCCTAATTGATGGAGAAAGGCCTGGTGGTAAGAAAACCTGCTTCTAGGAGGTTGTCAAGTGTTTTCGCTCGACGATCCCATTCTTGGGTGGTTCCTTTGGCCCTTGTTCCTGTAACTCGAATCCTAGCTCGGTATATCCCATTTTAATTTTGCACCATTGTGAACCTTACGCCTTGTTTACTCTCTGATAGAGGTTCTCGGCATTGAAAAAACTTCGTAAACTAAATCACACGTGTATATGTTGATATATAAGAGATATACAGTCAAGAAAATCAAGGGCAATGGTGATATATATGCGGATTAGACATAAAAAAAACACTCAACAAATGGCTACAATTTATGGAATGTGTTTAGTAACGGCATCAGATTCCTAATTGATGGAGAAAGGTCTGGTGGTAAGAAAAGCTGCTTCTAGGAGGTTGTCAAGTGTTTTCGCTCGACGATCCCATTATTGGGTGGTTCCTTTGGCCCTTATTCCTGTAACTCGAATCCTAGCCCGGTATATCCCATTTTAATTTTGCATCATTGTGAACCTTACGCCTTGTTTACTCTCTGATAGAGGTTCTCGGCATTGAAAAATCTTCAAAAACTAAATCACACGTGTATATGTTGATATTTAAGAGATATACTGTCAAGAAAATCAAGGGCAATGGTGAGATATATGCGGATTAGACACAAAAAACACTCAACAAATGGCTACAATTTAAGGAATGTGTTTAGTAACGGCATCAGATTGCTAATTGATGGAGAAAGGCCTGGTGGTAAGAAAAGCTGCTTCTAGGAGGTTGTCAAGTGTTTTCGCTCGACGATCCCATTCTTGGGTGGTTCCTTTGGCCCTTGTTCCTGTAACTCGAATCCTAGCCCGGTATATCCCACTTTAATTTTGCACCATTGTGAACCTTACGCCTTGTTTACTCTCTGATAGAGGTTCTCGGCATTGAAAAATCTTCATAAACTAAATCACATGTGTATATGTTGATATTTTAGATATATACAGTCAAGAAAATCAAGGGCAATGGTGATATATATGCGGATTAGACACAAAAAAAAACACTCAACAAATTGCTACAATTTAAGAAATGTGTTTAGTAACGGCATCAGATTCCTAATTGATGGAGAAAGGTCTGGTGGTAAGAAAAGCTGCTTCTAGTGGGTTGTCAAGTGTTTTCGCTCGACGATCCCATTCTTGGGTGGTTCCTTTGGCCCTTGTTCCTGTAACTCGAATCCTAGCCCGGTATATCCCATTTTAATTTTGCACCATTGTGAACCTTACGCCTTGTTTACTCTCTGATAGAGGTTCTCGGCATTGAAAAAACTTCAAAAACTAAATCACACGTGTATATGTTGATATTTAAGAGATATACAGTCAAGAAAATCAAGGGCAATGGTGATATATATGCGGATTAGACACAAAAAAACACTCAACAAATGGCTACAATTTAAGAAATGTGTTTAGTAACGGCATCAGATTCCTAATTGATGGAGAAAGGTCTGGTGGTAAGAAAAGCTGCTTCTACTGGGTTGTCAAATGTTTTCGCTCGACGATTTCATTCTTGGGTGGTTGGTTTGGCCCTTGTTCCTGTAACTCGAACCCTAGCCCGATATATCCCATTTTAATTTTGCACAATTGTGAACCTTACGCCTTTTTTACTCTCTGATGGAGGTTGTCAGCATTGAAAAATCTTCATAAACTAAATCACACGTGTATATGTTGATATTTAAGAGATATACAGTCAAGAAAATCAAGGGCAATGGTGATATATATGCGGATTAGACACAAAAAAAACACTCAACAAATGGCTACAATTTAAGGAATGTGTTTAGTAACGGCATCAGATTCCTAATTGATGGAGAAAGGTCTGGTGGTAAGAAAAGCTGCTTCTAGGAGGTTGTCAAGTGTTTTCGCTCGACGATCCCATTCTTGGGTGGTTCCTTTGGCCCTTGTTCCTGTAACTCGAATCCTAGCCCGGTATATCCCATTTTAATTTTGCACCATTGTGAACCTTACGCCTTGTTTACTCTCTGATAGAGGTTCTCGGCATTGAAAAATCTTCATAAACTAAATCACACGTGTATATGTTGATATTTAAGAGATATACAGTCAAGAAAATCAAGGGCAATGGTGAGATATATGCGGATTAGACACAAAAAAACACTCAACAAATGGCTACAATTTAAGGAATGTGTTTAGTAACGGCATCAGATTCCTAATTGATGGAGAAAGGCCTGGTGGTAAGAAAACCTGCTTCTAGGAGGTTGTCAAGTGTTTTCGCTCGACGATCCCATTCTTGGGTGGTTCCTTTGTCCCTTGTTCCTGTAACTCGAATCCTAGCTCGGTATATCCCATTTTAATTTTGCACCATTGTGAACCTTACGCCTTGTTTACTCTCTGATAGAGGTTCTCGGCATTGAAAAAACTTCGTAATCTAAATCACACGTGTATATGTTGATATATAAGAGATATACAGTCAAGAAAATCAAGGGCAATGGTGATATATATGCGGATTAGACATAAAAAACACTCAACAAATGGCTACAATTTAAGGAATGTGTTTTGTAACGGCATCAGATTCCTAATTGATGGAGAAAGGTCTGGTGGTAAGAAAAGCTGCTTCTAGGAGGTTGTCAAGTGTTTTCGCTCGACGATCCCATTCTTGGGTGGTTCCTTTGGCCCTTTTTCCTGTAACTCGAATCCTAGCCCGGTATATCCCATTTTAATTTTGCACCATTGTGAACCTTACGCCTTGTTTACTTTCTGATAGAGGTTCTCGGCATTGAAAAATATTCAAAAACTAAATCACACGTGTATATGTTGATATTTAAGAGATATACAGTCAAGAAAATCAAGGGAAATGGTGAGATATATGCGGATTAGACACAAAAAACACTCAACAAATGGCTACAATTTAAGGAATGTGTTTAGTAACGGCATCAGATTGCTAATTGATGGAGAAAGGCCTGGGGGTAAGAAAAGCTGCTTCTAGGAGGTTGTCAAGTGTTTTCGCTCAACGATCCCATTCTTGGGTGGTTCCTTTGGCCCTTGTTCCTGTAACTCGAATCCTAGCCCGGTATATCCCATTTTAATTTTGCACCATTGTGAACCTTACGCCTTGTTTACTCTCTGATAGAGGTTCTCGGCATTGAAAAATCTTCATAAACTAAATCACACGTGTATATGTTGATATTTAAGAGATATACAGTCAAGAAAATCAAGGGCAATGGTGATATATATGCGGATTAGACACAAAAAAAAACACTCAACAAATTGCTACAATTTAAGAAATGTGTTTAGCAACGGCATCAGATTCCTAATTGATGGAGAAAGGTCTGGTGGTAAGAAAAGCTGCTTCTAGTGGGTTGTCAAGTGTTTTCGCTCGACGATCCCATTCTTGGGTGGTTCCTTTGGCCCTTGTTCCTGTAACTCGAACCCTAGCCCGGTATATCCCATTTTAATTTTGCACCATTGTGAACCTTACCCCTTGTTTACTCTCTGATAGAGGTTCTCGGCATTGAAAAATCTTCAAAAACTAAATCACACGTGTATATGTTGATATTTAAGAGATATACAGTCAAGAAAATCAAGGGCAATGGTGAGATATATGCGGATTAGACACAAAAAACACTAAACAAATGGCTACAATTTAAGAAATGTGTTTAGTAACGGGATCAGATTAATAATTGATGGAGACAGGTCTAGTGGTAAGAAAAGCTGCTTCTAGGAGGTTGTCAAGTATTTTCGCTCGACGATCCCATTCTTGGGTGGTTCCTTTGGCCCTTGTTCCTGTAACTCGAATCCTAGCCCGGTATATCCCATTTTAATTTTGCACCATTGTGAACCTTACGCCTTGTTTACTCTCTGATAGAGGTTCTCGGCATTGAAAAAACTTCGTAAACTAAATCACACGTGTATATGTTGATATATAAGAGATATACAGTCAAGAAAATCAAGGGTAATGGTGATATATATGCGGATTAGACATAAAAAAACACTCAACAAATGGCTACAATTTAAGGAATGTGTTTAGTAACGGCATCAGATTCCTAATTGATGGAGAAAGGCCTGGTGGTAAGAAAACCTGCTTCTAAGAGGTTGTCAAGTGTTTTCGCTCGACGATCCCATTCTTGGGTGGTTCCTTTGGCCCTTGTTCCTGTAACTCGAATCCTAGCTCGGTATATCCCATTTTAATTTTGCACCATTGTGAACCTTACGCCTTGTTTACTCTCTGATAGAGGTTCTCGGCATTGAAAAAACTTCGTAAACTAAATGACACGTGTATATGTTGATATATAAGAGATATACAGTCAAGAAAATCAAGGGCAATGGTGAGATATATGCGGATTAGACATAAAAAAAACACTCAACAAATGGCTACAATTTAAGGAATGTGTTTAGTAACGGCATCAGATTCCTAATTGATGGAGAAAGGTCTGGTGGTAAGAAAAGCTGCTTCTAGGAGGTTGTCAAGTGTTTTCGCTCGACGATCCCATTCTTGGGTGGTTCCTTTGGCCCTTTTTCCTGTAACTCGAATCCTAGCCCGGTATATCCCATTTTAATTTTGCACCAATGTGAACCTTACGCCTTGTTTACTCTCTGATAGAGGTTCACGGCATTGAAAAATCTTCAAAAACTAAATCACACGTGTATATGTTGATATTTAAGAGATATACAGTCAAGAAAATCAAGGGCAATGGTGAGATATATGCGGATTAGACACAAAAAACACTAAACAAATGGCTACAATTTAAGAAATGTGTTTAGTAACGGGATCAGATTAATAATTGATGGAGATAGGTCTAGTGGTAAGAAAAGCTGCTTCTAGGAGGTTGTCATGTGTTTTCGCTCGACGATCCCATTCTTGGGTGGTTCCTTTGGCCCTTGTTCCTGTAACTCGAATCCTAGCCCGGTATATCCCATTTTAATTTTGCACCATTGTGAACCTTACGCCTTGTTTACTCTCTGATAGAGGTTCTCGGCATTGAAAAAACTTCGTAAACTAAATCACACGTGTATATGTTGATATATAAGAGATATACAGTCAAGAAAATCAAGGGTAATGGTGATATATATGCGGATTAGACATAAAAAAACACTCAACAAATGGCTACAATTTAAGGAATGTGTTTAGTAACGGCATCGGATTCCTAATTGATGGAGAAAGGCCTGGTGGTAAGAAAACCTGCTTCTAAGAGGTTGTCAAGTGTTTTCGCTCGACGATCCCATTCTTGGGTGGTTCCTTTGGCCCTTGTTCCTGTAACTCGAATCCTAGCTCGGTATATCCCATTTTAATTTTGCACCATTGTGAACCTTACGCCTTGTTTACTCTCTGATAGAGGTTCTCGGCATTGAAAAAACTTCGTAAACTAAATCACACGTGTATATGTTGATATATAAGAGATATACAGTCAAGAAAATCAAGGGCAATGGTGAGATATATGCGGATTAGACATAAAAAAAAACACTCAACAAATGGCTACAATTTAAGGAATGTGTTTAGTAACGGCATCAGATTCCTAATTGATGGAGAAAGGTCTGGTGGTAAGAAAAGCTGCTTCTAGGAGGTTGTCAAGTGTTTTCGCTCGACGATCCCATTCTTGGGTGGTTCCTTTGGCCCTTTTTCCTGTAACTCGAATCCTAGCCCGGTATATCCCATTTTAATTTTGAACCATTGTGAACCTTACGCCTTGTTTACTCTCTGATAGAGGTTCTCGGCATTGAAAAATCTTCAAAAACTAAATCACACGTGTATATGTTGATATTTAAGAGATATACAGTCAAGAAAATCAAGGGCAATGGTGAGATATATGCGGATTAGACACAAAAAAAAAACACTCAACAAATGGCTACAATTTAAGGAATGTGTTTAGTAACGACATCAGATTCCTAATTGATGGAGAAAGGCCTGGTGGTAAGAAAAGCTGCTTCTAGGAGGTTGTCAAGTGTTTTCCCTCGACGATTCCATTCATGGGTGGTTGGTTTGGCCCTTGTTCCTGTAACTCGAATCCTAGCCCGGTATATCCCATTTTAATTTTAGACCATTGTGAACCTTACGCCTTTTTTACTCTCTGAAAGAGGTTCTCGGCATTGAAAAAACTTCTTAAACTAAATAACACTTGTATATGTTGACATTTAAGATATATACAGTCAAGAAAATCAAGGGCAATGGTGATATATATGCGGATTAGACACCAAAAAAAACACTCAACAAATGGCTACAATTTAAGAAATGTGTTTAGTAACTGCATCAGATTCCTAATTGATGGAGAAAGGTCTGGTGGTAAGAAAAGCTGCTTCTAGTGGGTTGTCAAGTGTTTTCGCTCGACGATCCCATTCTTGGGTGGTTCCTTTGGCCCTTGTTCCTGTAACTCGAATCCTAGCCCGGTATATCCCATTTTAATTTTGCACCATTGTGAACCTTACGCCTTGTTTACTCTCTGATAGAGGTTCTCGGCATTGAAAAAACTTCATAAACTAAATCACACGTGTATATGTTGATATTTAAGAGATATACAGTCAAGAAAATCCAGGGCAATGGTGATATATATGCGGATTAGACACCAAAAAAAAACACTCAGCAAATGGCTACAATTTAAGGAATGTGTTTAGTGACGGCATCAGATTCCTAATTGATGGAGAAAGGTCTGGTGGCAAGAAATGCTACTTCTAGGATGTTGTCAAGTGTTTTCGCTCGACGATCCCATTCTTGGGTGGTTCCTTTGGCCCTTGTTCCTGTAACTCGAATCCTAGCCCGGTATATCCCATTTTAATTTTGCACCATTGTGAACCTTACGTCTTGTTTACTCTCTGATAGAGGTTCTCGGCATTGAAAAAACTTCGTAAACTAAATCACACGTGTATATGTTGATATTTAAGAGATATACAGTCAAGAAAATCAAGGGCAATGGTGATATATATGCGGATTAGACACAAAAAAAAAACACTCAACAAATGGCTACAATTTAAGGAATGTGTTTAGTAACGGCATCAGATTCCAAATTGATGGAGAAAGGTCTGGTGGTAAGAAAAGCTGCTTCTAGGAGGTTGTCAAGTGTTTTCGCTCGACGATCCCATTCTTGGGTGGTTCCTTTGGCCCTTGTTCCTGTAACTCGAATCCTAGCCCGGTATATCCCATTTTAATTTTGCACCATTGTGAACCTTACGCCTTGTTTACTCTCTGATAGAGGTTCTCGGCATTGAAAAATCTTCATAAACTAAATCACACGTGTATATGTTGATATTTAAGAGATATACAGTCAAGAAAATCAAGGGCAATGGTGAGATATATGCGGATTAGACACAAAAAAAACACTCAACAAATGGCTACAATTTAAGGAATGTATTTAGTAACGACATCAGATTCCTAATTGATGGAGAAAGGTCTGGTGGTAAGAAAAGCTGCTTCTAGGAGGTTGTCAAGTGTTTTCGCTCGACGATCCCATTCCTGGGTGGTTCCTTTGGCCCTTGTTCCTGTAACTCGAACCCTAGCCCGGTATATCCCATTTTAATTTTGCACCATTGTAAACCTTACGCCTTTTTTACTCTCTGATAGAGATTCTCGGCATTGAAAACTCTTCATAAACTAAATCACACGTGTATATGTTGATATTTAAGAGATATACAGTTAAGAAAATCAAGGGCAATGGTGATATATATGCGGATTAGACACAAGAAAAAAACACTCAACAAATGGCTACAATTTAAGAAATGTGTTTAGTAACGGCATCAGATTCCTAATTGATGGAGAAAGGTCTGGTGGTAAGAAAAGCTGCTTCTAGTGGGTTGTCAAGTGTTTTCGCTCAACGATTTCATTCTTGGGTGGTTGGTTTGGCCCTTGTTCCTGTAACTCGAATCCTAGCCCGGTATATCCCATTTTAATTTTGCACCATTGTGAACCTTACGCCTTTTTTACTTTCTGATAGAGGTTCTCGGCCTTGAAAAAACTTCGTAAACTAAATCACACGTGTATATGTTGATATTTAAGAGATATACAGTCAAGAAAATCCAGGGCAATGGTGATATATATGTGGATTAGACACCAAAAAAAAAAAACACTCCACAAATGGCTACAATTTAAGGAATGTGTTTAGTGACGACATTAGATTCCTAATTGATAGAGAAAGGTCTGGTGGCAAGAAATGCTGCTTCCAGGATGTTGTCAAGTGTTGTCGCTCGACGATTCCATACTTGGGTGGTTGGTTTGGCCCTTGTTCCTATAACTCGAACCCTAGCCCGGTATATCCCATTTTAATTTTGCACCATTGTAAACCTTACGCCATTTTTACTCTCTGATAGAGGTTCTCGGCATTGAAAACTCTTCATAAACTAAATCACACGTGTATATGTTGATATTTAAGAGATATACAGTCAAGAAAATCCAGGGCAATGGTGATATATATGTGGATTAGACACCAAAAAAAAACACTCAGCAAATGGCTACAATTTAAGGAATGTGTTTAGTGACGGCATTAGATTCCTAATTGATGGAGAAAGGTCTGGTGGCAAGAAATGCTACTTCTAGGATGTTGTCAAGTGTTTTCGCTCGACGATCCCATTCTTGGGTGGTTCCTTTGGCCCTTGTTCCTGTAACTCGAATCCTAGCCCGGTATATCCCATTTTAATTTTGCACCATTGTGAACCTTACGCCTTGTTTACTCTCTGATAGAGGTTCTCGGCATTGAAAAAACTTCGTAAACTAAATCACACGTGTATATGTTGATATTTAAGAGATATACAGTCAAGAAAATCAAGGGCAATGGTGATATATATGCGGATTAGACACAAGAAAAAAACACTCAACAAATGGCTACAATTTAAGAAATGTGTTTAGTAACGGCATCAGATTCCTAATTGATGGAGAAAGGTCTGTTGGTAAGAAAAGCTGCTTCTAGTGGGTTGTCAAGTGTTTTTGCTCGACGATTTCATTCTTGGGTGGTTGGTTTGGCCCTTGTTCCTGTAACTCGAATCCTAGCCCGGAATATCCCATTTTAATTTTGCACCATTGTGAACCTTACACCTTTTTTACTTTCTGATAGAGGTTCTCGGCCTTGAAAAAACTTCGTAAACTAAATCACACGTGTATATGTTGATATTTAAGAGATATACAGTCAAGAAAATCCAGGGCAATGGTGATAAATATGTGGATTAGACACCAAAAAAAAACACTCCACAAATGGCTACAATTTAAGGAATGTGTTTAGTGACGACATTAGATTCCTAATTGATGGAGAAAGGTCTGGTGGCAAGAAATGCTGCTTCCAGGATGTTGTCAAGTGTTGTCGCTCGACGATTCCATACTTGGGTGGTTGGTTTGGCCCTTGTTCCTGTAACTCGAACCCTAGCCCGGTATATCCCATTTTAATTTTGCACCATTGTAAACGTTACGCCTTTTTTACTCTCTGATAGAGGTTCTCGGCATTGAAAACTCTTCATAAACTAAATCACACGTGTATATGTTGATATTTAAGAGATATACAGTCAAGAAAATCCAGGGCAATGGTGATATATATGTGGATTAGACACCAAAAAAAAAAACACTCAGCAAATGGCTACAATTTAAGGAATGTGTTTAGTGACGGCATTAGATTCCTAATTGATGGAGAAAGGTCTAGTGGCAAGAAATGCTACTTCTAGGATGTTGTCAAGTGTTTTCGCTCGACGATCCCATTCTTGGGTGGTTCCTTTGGCCCTTGTTCCTGTAACTCGAATCCTAGCCCGGTATATCCCATTTTAATTTTGCACCATTGTGAACCTTACGCCTTGTTTACTCTCTGATAGAGGTTCTCGGCATTGAAAAAACTTCGTAAACTAAATCACACGTGTATATGTTGATATTTAAGAGATATACAGTCAAGAAAATCAAGGGCAATGGTGATATATATGCGGATTAGACACAAGAAAAAAACACTCAACAAATGGCTACAATTTAAGGAATGTTTTTAGTAATGGCATCAGATTCCTAATTGATGGAGAAAGGTCTGGTGGTAAGAAAAGCTGCTTCTAGGAGGTTGTCAAGTGTTTTCGCTCGACGATCCCATTCTTGGGTGGTTCCTTTGGCCCTTGTTCCTGTAACTCGAATCCTAGCCCGGTATATCCCATTTTAATTTTGCACCATTGTGAACCTTACGCCTTGTTTACTCTCTGATAGAGGTTCTCGGCATTGAAAAATCTTCATAAACTAAATCACATGTGTATATGTTGATATTTAAGAGATATACAGTCAAGAAAATCAAGGGCAATGGTGAGATATATGCGGATTAGACACAAAAAAAACACTCAACAAATGGCTACAATTTAAGGAATGTGTTTAGTAACGACATCAGATTCCTAATTGATGGAGAAAGGCCTGGTGGTAAGAAAAGCTGCTTCTAGGAGGTTGTCAAGTGTTTTCCCTCGACGATTCCATTCATGGGTGGTTGGTTTGGCCCTTGTTCCTGTAACTCAAATCCTAGCCCGGTATATCCCATTTTAATTTTAGACCATTGTGAACCTTACGCCTTTTTTACTCTCTGAAAGAGGTTCTCGGCATTGAAAAAACTTCGTAAACTAAATAACACTTGTATATGTTGACATTTAAGATATATACAGTCAAGAAAATCAAGGGCAATGGTGATATATATGAGGATTAGACACCAAAAAAACACTCAACAAATGGCTACAATTTAAGAAATGTGTTTAGTAACGGCATCAGATTCCTAATTGATGGAGAAAGGTCTGGTGGTAAGAAAAGCTGCTTCTAGTGGGTTGTCAAGTGTTTTCGCTCGACGATCCCAGTATATCCCAGAAAAGCTGCTTCTAGTGGTTTGGCCCTTGTTCCTGTAACTCGAATCCTAGCCCGGTATATCCCATTTTAATTTTGCACCATTGTGAACCTTACGCCTTTTTTACTTTCTGATAGAGGTTCTCGGCCTTGAAAAAACTTCGTAAACTAAATCACACGTGTATATGTTGATATTTAAGAGATATACAGTCAAGAAAATCCAGGGCAATGGTGATATATATGTGGATTAGAAACCAAAAAAAAAAACACTCCACAAAAGGCTACAATTTAAGGAATGTGTTTAGTGACGACATTAGATTCCTAATTGATGGAGAAAGGTCTGGTGGCAAGAAATGCTGCTTCCAGGATGTTGTCAAGTGTTGTCGCTCGACGATTCCATACTTGGGTGTTTGGTTTGGCCCTTGTTCCTGTAACTCGAACCCTAGCCCGGTATATCCCATTTTAATTTTGCACCATTGTAAACCTTACGCCTTTTTTACTCTCTGATAGAGGTTCTCGGCATTGAAAACTCTTCATAAACTAAATCACACGTGTATATGTTGATATTTAAGAGATATACAGTCAAGAAAATCCAGGGCAATGGTGATATATATGTGGATTAGACACCAAAAAAAAACACTCAGCAAATGGCTACAATTTAAGGAATGTGTTTAGTGACGACATTAGATTCCTAATTGATAGAGAAAGGTCTGGTGGCAAGAAATGCTACTTCTAGGATGTTGTCAAGTGTTTTCGCTCGACGATCCCATTCTTGGGTGGTTCCTTTGGCCCTTGTTCCTGTAACTCGAATCCTAGCCCGGTATATCCCATTTTAATTTTGCACCATTGTGAACCTTACGCATTGTTTACTCTCTGATAGAGGTTCTCGGCATTGAAAAAACTTCGTAAACTAAATCACACGTGTATATGTTGATATTTAAGAGATATACAGTCAAGAAAATCAAGGGCAATGGTGATATATATGCGGATTAGACACAAGAAAAAAACACTCAACAAATGGCTACAATTTAAGGAATGTGTTTAGTAATGGCATCAGATTCCTAATTGATGGGGAAAGGTCTGGTGGTAAGAAAAGCTGCTTCTAGGAGGTTGTCAAGTGTTTTCGCTCGACGATCCCATTCTTGGGTGGTTCCTTTGGCCCTTGTTCCTGTAACTCGAATCCTAGCCCGGTATATCCCATTTTAATTTTGCACCATTGTGAACCTTACGCCTTGTTTACTCTCTGATAGAGGTTCTCGGCATTGAAAAATCTTCATAAACTAAATCACACGTGTATATGTTGATATTTAAGAGATATACAGTCAAGAAAATCAAGGGCAATGGTGAGATATATGCGGATAAGACACAAAAAAACACTCAACAAATGGCTACAATTTAAGGAATGTGTTTAGTAACGACATCAGATTCCTAATTGATGGAGAAAGGTCTGGTGGTAAGAAAAGCTGCTTCTAGGAGGTTGTCAAGTGTTTTCCCTCGACGATTCCATTCATGGGTGGTTGGTTTGGCCCTTGTTCCTGTAACTCGAATCCTAGCCCGGTATATCCCATTTTAATTTTAGACCATTGTGAACCTTACGCCTTTTTTACTCTCTGAAAGAGGTTCTCGGCATTGAAAAAACTTCGTAAACTAAATAACACTTGTATATGTTGACATTTAAGATATATACAGTCAAGAAAATCAAGGGCAATGGTGATATATATGCGGATTAGACACCAAAAAAACACTCAACAAATGGCTACAATTTAAGAAATGTGTTTAGTAACGGCATCAGATTCCTAATTGATGGAGAAAGGTCTGGTGGTAAGAAAAGCTGCTTCTAGTGGGTTGTCAAGCGTTTTCGCTCGACGATTTCATTCTTGGGTGGTTGGTTTGGCCCTTGTTCCTGTAACTCGTATCCTAGCCCGGTATATCCCATTTTAATTTTGCACCATTGTGAACCTAACGCCTTTTTTACTTTCTGATAGAGGTTCTCGGCCTTGAAAATGTGACAACCCGCACTAAACCAGGTATCCGTACAACTTAATTAATAATTAATTACTACTTGATTACTGTGCTTGATTGAACTAGCTGATGAACTGCTACCTGCATACTGATACATGCACTTACTTGCATCATACTTTATATGCTGTCACTACATTATTTACATACGGCACCTTAGTGACAAACATGATGCACAAAAAGCACAGTAGCACTAAACGGATACACAGTGAACATGCTGATATAACCAGCATCAGGCAGATACTGCGTCTAAGGCCTGTTAAGAGCCTCATATATTTTTGCTACACTGGTAGTGAGTGTAGGGATATAAGGGTTGTGGTACCGCGTCTCTAGGGATAAGATACACTGATTCGGATGTGCCAAGAACGTACTTTAAGTACCAAACACAGCACTTTAACAATTAAACCAGCTTCTAGCTGACTAGTAAAGTGCCAGAATATGAGAAAATAACACTAAACACTTTCTAAAGTGTTGGAAACAAAATGTGTCACTAAAAATAACAATAACGACACTTTAAAGCCTTTTGTAACACTTTAACGGATTACTATCCAACCGAACAACCAGACTTTACCCGGAACCTAAAAATATTGTCATTGGCATTATTTTTCTTTTTCTGAGCCAGTTAGGGTCTCTGATTACCCTAACACCCGCCATAATACGTAACATACGACTAACGAGGTTAACACTTAACAAACATAACTAACCTCCCTAACTAGTACTTAAGATCGAACCAACCCCCCACCCCCATGCCCTAACCGGCCCCTAACTAGGGGAAACACACTAGTACTAATGGTGATTATTTTATTGTGGGTTGTCTAGTATCTAGATAACATGTAAACCCTTGGATAATAACCTCCTAATCTACCTATAAGTATGATCCATCACTCAAGACTTAATCACTTCACATTTCAACAAACAACACACCTCTCTCTTGCTCTCTAAACTCTCGGCCGAACTCCCTCACACCCACCATCATATTTTCGGTTGGTGATCATTGCATTCCAACAACATACACACTTCAAGGATCACGTATTAGGAGCCTCGGAGCAAGCGGAACACGAAGGACCTCTACCGTTAGCTTTTATCCACGCGTTTTTCATCAAAGATCTTCCCTAGCCCCGAGCTAGAGGTATATTGTTTAAAACTCATATTTGAGCATGTCTAAAGTGGTTAAAAGAACTTTCGTCGGTTAAATATCGAAAACATAAGTTTTGATGCATTAAAGTCTAGTAAAATCACAAAAATGGTGGATAATAACATATAACTTGTGTAAAAGTTGTAGTATTTGAAATATGTGTTTATCTAGACCCGATCTATGATGTGGTAGCTCGGATCTCCGTTTAACCCGACTTTGTAAGATCAAGTATCTTCACATAAGCTCGTTTTTGACTAAATACAAGGGTTAAAGGCGAAACTCTACCACACAAGATACATGAACTTGTGTGAAAATATTTTATTTGGGTAAAAGTGATTTAACCGGTAAAATGGTGTTTAAAACTAGCGGATCTACGTATCCGCAAGTGGTATTTTAGAAAGACCACATTTTAAAGAAATCATGTTTTTCTAAAGATGGATCTTACACTAATAAATATGATTTTTATAAACCACAAGTGTGTAGACACTTGTGAAATGAAAAGATCCGACAAATAACTATTTTTGGGAAAAATGACTAGAAGTTGTGAAGACGGATTTCTCTAAACACGGGGTTTCTACAAGATTAAAGTTACTTTATATAAAGATCTACATATATAAAGGGTGTTTACACTATAGATCCGGAAAAACTACAAGTTCATGCGATTATGCAAATTTACATACTTGTCGACTAGTTTGTTGTGTCGGAAATTGTTTGATTGAATAAAGAAGATTGTTGAATTGATTTGTTAAAAGAAAATGATACGCTTGAAAGCGTGGCCGCCTCCAGTTACAGAGGAAACTCTGGCGAAATTTTCTAAAAACCTAACACTTAGAATTATTTTACACAACAAGTGTTGGAACTATTTTTGGACATATTTTCGAAACATAAATTTCGCCAGCACTATATTTACTAAATATTCGGAGGTGGGATTTTCACAAAGATTAACGTGATAAATATATTTGTCACAACACCGTTTATGATTATTTTGTGAAATACATAAATATTATTTTAGAGTGAAAATAATATTTACAGGCGTTAATGATTCCAAAACTGTACGAACGCTTCCACAAACATATAAGTTACACCGGTAATTACATTACCACAAGATTGATAAAACGTAACTTACGCACATGTATTGTATCCCCCATCCTTGGGAAGAAAAATAACTACCAAGTGTATACGGAACAGAAACACGAAATAGTTGTCTAACTATTTCCCAAAGACATAAACTATAAAGCTAAGGCACGGCCGTCCGTCTAATAAAATTAGCACTTGTAGGTCGTTGCACAGCTTACTGTATTGGAGACACTTGGTAGAGACGCGCATTCACTGTGAGTTCATGTCCCCCTTTTCTCTAACTGTTTTCAGTTTACTTAACCGCGGGGGTGAAATACATGTTACTATGATTTACGAGTACTTTACAACAGTATGTTTAACGTAAGGAGGTGTTATATGATCATGTGAGTGGATAGGAACAACATGGGGCCATTAGTCCTCATGGAGGGACCGAGGGACAGGAGCGGTAGATCTATCTGGGTGTAGCGAGCCCAGCCCCCGGCCAAACTAGAAACGGACCGTGGGGTGACTTTGTCCACATACTTGCCGTGGCGAAATCTGCTAGGTTTGAGTCTCCCTATTTGCACTTCACATATGTCAGTGGCCTTGCAAACCATTGGTGATCACAAGTCCTCTTACAACTGCTACATACCACAACTATTTTATACTCACAAGTGTTTTACTTACTCACTTACACATGAACTCGCTCAACATTATTGTTGATTTTTCAACTTACATGTATTTCAGGAAATTAACGAGATCTGGCACGGTATGGCACGTTTTCCGCTGCACTAGTTTTCCAAGGTCATCCGGGGTTTAGGGGATGTGTCTCTTTCCTGGACAAGACACAGTCCTTAAACCATGTCTATGTTATGTTTCAGTTGTAAAGTTTGTTGAACAAGATTATGGTTGTCAGGTTATGTTAAAACAATGGTATTGTGTTTGACTTTCAAAACTTAATGGATGATCTTGCATGTTTTAACTCATATAGATTTGGTATGATTAAGCTATGGTATTAAGAAGTCACACCAACATTAACCACGCTTCCGCAAAGCCAGGGTGTGACAGAAAAAACTTCGTAAACTAAATCACACGTGTATATGTTGATATTTAAGAGATATACAGTCAAGAAAATCCAGGGCAATGGTGATATATATGTGGATTAGACACCAAAAAAAAAAACACTCCACAAATGGCTACAATTTAAGGAATGTGTTTAGTGACGACATTAGATTCCTAATTGATGGAGAAAGGTCTGGTGGCAAGAAATGCTGCTTCCAGGATGTTGTCAAGTGTTGTCGCTCGACGATTCCATATTTGGGTGGTTGGTTTGGCCCTTGTTCCTGTAACTCGAACCCTAGCCCGGTATATCCCATTTTAATTTTGCACCATTGTAAACCTTACGCCTTTTTTACTCTCTGATAGAGATTCTCGGCATTGAAAACTCTTCATAAACTAAATCACACGTGTATATGTTGATATTTAAGAGATATACAGTCAAGAAAATCCAGGGCAATGGTGATATATATGTGGATTAGACACCAAAAAAAAAAACACTCAGCAAATGGCTACAATTTAAGGAATGTGTTTAGTGACGGCATTAGATTCCTAATTGATGGAGAAAGGTCTGGGGGCAAGAAATGCTACTTCTAGGATGTTGTCAAGTGTTTTCGCTCGACGATCCCATTCTTGGGTGGTTCCTTTGGCCCTTGTTCCTGTAACTCGAATCCTAGCCCGGTATATCCCATTTTAATTTTGCACCATTGTGAACCTTACGCCTTGTTTACTCTCTGATAGAGGTTCTCGGCATTGAAAAAACTTTGTAAACTAAATCACACGTGTATATGTTGATATTTAAGAGATATACAGTCAAGAAAATCAAGGGAAATGGTGATATATATGCGGATTAGACACAAGAAAAAAACACTCAACAAATGGCTACAATTTAAGGAATGTGTTTAGTAATGGCATCAGATTCCTAATTGATGGAGAAAGGTCTGGTGGTGAGAAAAGCTGCTTCTAGGAGGTTGTCAAGTGTTTTCGCTCGACGATCCCATTCTTGGGTGGTTCCTTTGGCCCTTGTTCCTGTAACTCGAATCCTAGCCCGGTATATCCCATTTTAATTTTGCACCATTGTGAACCTTACGCCTTGTTTACTCTCTGATAGAGGTTCTCGGCATTGAAAAATCTTCATAAACTAAATCACACGTGTATATGTTGATATTTAAGAGATATACAGTCAAGAAAATCAAGGGCAATGGTGAGATATATGCGGATTAGACACAAAAAAAACACTCAACAAATGGCTACAATTTAAGGAATGTGTTTAGTAACGACATCAGATTCCTAATTGATGGAGAAAGGCCTGGTGGTAAGAAAAGCTGCTTCTAGGAGGTTGTCAAGTGTTTTCCCTCGACGATTTCATTCATGGGTGGTTGGTTTGGCCCTTGTTCCTGTAACTCGAATCCTAGCCCGGTATATCCCATTTTAATTTTAGACCATTGTGAACCTTACGCCTTTTTTACTCTCTGAAAGAGGTTCTCGGCATTGAAAAAACTTCGTAAACTAAATAACACTTGTATATGTTGACATTTAAGATATATACAGTCAAGAAAATCAAGGGCAATGGTGATATATATGCGGATTAGACACCAAAAAAACACTCAACAAATGGCTACAATTTAAGAAATGTGTTTAGTAACGGCATCAGATTCCTAATTGATGGAGAAAGGTCTGGTGGTAAGAAAAGCTGCTTCTAGTGGGTTGTCAAGTGTTTTCGCTCGACGATCCCATTCTTGGGTGGTTCCTTTGGCCCTTGTTCCTGTAACTCGAATCCTAGCCCGGTATATCCCATTTTAATTTTCACCATTGTGAACCTTACGCCTTGTTTACTCTCTGATAGAGGTTCTCGGCATTGAAAAAACTTCGTAAACTAAATCACACGTGTATATGTTGATATTTAAGAGATATACAGTCAAGAAAATCAAGGGCAATGGTGATATATATGCGGATTAGACACAAGAAAAAAACAGTCAACAAATGGCTACAATTTAAGAAATGTGTTTAGTAACGGCATCAGATTCCTAATTGATGGAGAAAGGTCTGGTGGTAAGAAAAGCTGCTTCTAGTGGGTTGTCAAGTGTTTTCGCTCGACGATTTCATTCTTGGGTGGTTGGTTTGGCCCTTGTTCCTGTAACTCGAATCCTAGCCCGGTATATCCCATTTTAATTTTGCACAATTGTGAACCTTACGCCTTTTTTACTCTCTGATGGAGGTTGTCAGCATTGAAAAATCTTCATAAACTAAATCACACGTGTATATGTTGATATTTAAGAGATATACAGTCAAGAAAATCAAGGGCAATGGTGATATATATGCGGATTAGACACAAAAAAACACTCAACAAATGGCTACAATTTAAGGAATGTCTTTAGTGACGGCATTAGATTCCTAAATGATGGAGAAAGGTCTGGTGGCAAGAAATGCTGCTTCTAGGATGTTGTCAAGTGTTTTCGCTCGACCATTCCATTCTTGGGTGGTTGGTTTGGCCCTTGTTCCTGTAACTCGAATCCTAGCCCGGTATATTCCATTTTAATTTTACACCATTGTGAACCTGACGCCTTTTTTACTCTCTGATCGAGGTTCTCGGCATTGAAAAATCTTCGTAAACTAAATCACAGGTGTATATATTGATATTTAAGAGATATACATTCAAGAAAACCAAGGGCAATTGTGATATATATGCGGATTAGACACCAAAAAAAAACACTCAACAAATGGCTACAATTTAAGGAATGAGTTTAGTGACGACATCAGATTTCTAATTGATGGAGAAAGGTCTGGTGGTAAGAAAAGCTGCTTTTAGGAGGTTGTCATGTGTTTTCGCTCGACGATTCCATTCTTGGGTGTTTGGTTTGGCCCTTGTTCCTGTAACTCGAATCCTAGCCCGGTATATCCCATTTTAATTTTACACCGTTGTGAACCTTACGCCTTTATTACTCTCTGATAGAGGTTCTCGGCATTGAAAAAACTTCGTAAACTAAATCACACATGTATATGTTGATATTTAAGACATATACAGTCAAGAAAATCAAGGGTAATGGTGATATATATGCGGATTAGACACAAAAAAAAACACTCAACAAATGGCTACAATTTAAGGAATGAGTTTAGTGACGACATCAGATTCCTAATTGATGGAGAAAGGTCTGGTGGAAAGAAAAGCTGCTTCTAGTAGGTTGTCAAGTTTTTTCGCTCGACGATTCCTTTCTTGGGTTGTTGGTTTGGCCCTTGTTCCTGTAACTCGAATCCTAGCCCGGTATATACCATTTTAATTTTACACCATTGTGAACCTTACGCCTTTTTTACTTTCTGATTGAGGTTGTCGGCATTGAAAAAACTTCGTAAACTAAATCACACGTGTATATGTTGATATTTAAGAGATATACAGTCAAGAAAATCAAGGGCAATGGTGATATATATGCGGATTAGACACAAAAAAAACACTCAACGAATGGCTACAATTTAAGGAATGTGTTTAGTAACGGCATCAGATTCCTAATTGATGTAGAAAGGTCTGGTGGTAAGAAAAGCTGCTTCTAGGAGGTTGTCAAGTGTTTTCGCTCGACGATTCCATTCTTCGGTGGTTGGTTTGGCCCTTGTTCCTGTAACTCGAATCCTAGCCCGGTATATCCCATTTTAATTTTGCACCATTGTGAACCTTACGTCTTTTTTACTCTCTGATAGAGGTTCTCGGCATTGAAAACTCTTCGAAAACTAAATCACACGTGTATATGTTGATATTTAAGAGATATACAGTCAATAAAATCCAGGGCAATGGTGATATATATGCGGATTAGACACCCAAAAAAACACTCAACTAATGGCTACAATTTAAGGAATGTGTTTAGTGACGACATCATATTCCTAATTGATGGAGAAAGGTCTGGTGGTAAGAAAAGCTGCTTCTAGGAGGTTGTCAAGTGTTTTTGCTCGACGATTCCATTCTTGGGTGGTTGGTTTGGCCCTTGTTCCTGTAACTCGAATCCTAGCCCGATATATCCTATTTTAATTTTACACCATTATGAACCTTACGTCTTTTTTACTCTCTGATCGAGGTTCTCGGCATTGAAAAATCTTCGTAAACTAAATCACACGTGTATATGTTGATATTTAAGAGATATACAGTCAAGAAAATCAAGGGAAATGGTGATATATATGCGGATTAGACAAAAAAAACACTCAACAAATGGCTACAATTTAAGGAATGTGTTTAGTGACGGCATCAGATTCCTAATTGATGGAGAAAGGTCCGGTGCCAAGAAAAGCTGCTTCTAGGAGGTTGTCAAGTGTTTTCGCTCGACTATTCCATTCTTGGGTGGTTGGTTTGGCCCTTGTTTCCTGTAACTCGAATCCTAGCCCGGTATATCCCATTTTAATCTTACGCCATTGTTAACTTTACGCCTTTTTTACTCTCTGATCGAGGTTATCGGCTTTGAAAAATCTTCGTAAACTAAATCACAGGTATATATATTGATATTTAAGAGATATACAGTCAAGAAAATCAAGGGCAATGGTGATATATATGCGGATTAGACACAAAAAAAAAACACTCAACAGATGGCTACAATTTAAGGAATGAGTTTAGTGACGACATCAGATTTCTAATTGATGGAGAAAGGTCTGGTGGTAAGAAAAGCTGCTTCTAGGAGGTTGTCATGTGTTTTCGCTCGACGATTCCATTCTTGGGTGTTTGGTTTGGCCCTTGTTCCTGTAACTAGAATCCTAGCCCGGTATATCCCATTTTAATTTTACACCGTTGTGAACCTTACGCCTTTATTACTCTCTGATAGAGGTTCTCGGCATTGAAAAAACTTCGTAAACTAAATCACACCTGTATATGTTGATATTTAAGACATATACAGTCTAGAAAATCAAGGGTAATGGTGATATATATGCGGATTAGACACCAAAAAAAACACTCAACAAATGGCTACAATTTAAGGAATGAGTTTAGTGACGACATCAGATTCCTAATTGATGGAGAAAGGTCTGGTGGAAAGAAAAGCTGCTTCTAGGAGGTTGTCAAGTTTTTTCGCTCGACGATTCCATTCTTGGGTGGTTGGTTTGGCCCTTGTTCCTGTAACTCGAATCCTAGCCCGGTATCATCCCATTTTAATTTTACACCATTGTGAACCTTACGCCTTTTTTACTTTCTGATAGAGGTTGTCGGCATTGAAAAAACTTCGTAAACTAAATCGCACGTGTATATGTTGATATTTAAGAGATATACAGTCAAGAAAATCAAGGGCAATGGTGATATATATGCGGATTAGACACAAAAAAAAACACTCAACAAATGGCTACAATTTAAGGAATGTGTTTAGTAACGGCATCAGATTCCTAATTGATGGAGAAAGGTCTGGTGGTAAGAAAAGCTGCTTCTAGGAGGTTGTCAAGTGTTTTCGCTCGACGATTCCATTCTTCGGTGGTTGGTTTGGCCCTTGTTCCTGTAACTCGAATCCTAGCCCGGTATATCCCATTTTAATTTTGCACCATTGTGAACCTTACGCCTTTTTTACTCTCTGATAGAGGTTCTCGGCATTGAAAACTCTTCGTAAACTAAATCACACGTGTATATGTTGATATTTAAGAGATATACAGTCAATAAAATCCAGGGCAATGGTGATATATATGCGGATTAGACACCCAAAAAAACACTCAACTAATGGCTACAATTTAAGGAATGTGTTTAGTGACGACATCAGATTCCTAATTGATGGAGAAAGGTCTGGTGGTAAGAAAAACTGCTTCTTGGAGGTTGTCAAGTGTTTTTGCTCGACCATTCCATTCTTGGGTGGTTGGTTTAGCCCTTGTTCCTGTAACTCGAATCCTAGCCCGATATATCCCATTTTATTTTTACACCATTATGAACCTTACGTCTTTTTTACTCTCTGATCGAGGTTCTCGGCATTGAAAAATCTTCGTAAACTAAATCACACGTGTATATGTTGATATTTAAGAGATATACAGTCAAGAAAATCAAGGGAAATGGTGATATATATGCGGATTAGACACAAAAAAAACACTCAACAAATGGCTACAATTTAAGGAATGTGTTTAGTGACGGCATCAGATTCCTAATTAATGGAGAAAGGTCCGGTGGCAAGAAAAGCTTCTTCTAGGAGGTTGTCAATTGTTTTCGCTCGACTATTCCATTCTTGGGTGGTTGGTTTGGCCCTTGTTTCCTGTAACTCGAATCCTACCCCGGTATATCCCATTTTAATTTTACACCATTGTGAACCTGATGCCTTTTTTACTCTCTGATCGAGGTTCTCGGCATTGAAAAATCTTCGTAAACTAAATCACACGTGTATATGTTGATATTTAAGAGATATACAGTCAAGAAAATCAAGGGCAATGGTGATATATATGCGGATTAGATACCAAAAAAAACACTCAACAAATGGCTACAATTTAAGGAATGTGTTTAGTGACGGCATCAGATTCCTAATTGATGGAGAAAGGTCTGGTGGTAAGAAAAGCTGCTTCGAGGAGGTTGTCAATTGTTTTCGCACGACGATTCCGTTCTTGGGTGGTTGGTTTGGCCCTTGTTCCTGTAACTCGAATCCTAGCCCGGTATATCCCATTTTAATTTTTCACCATTGTGAACCTTACGCCCTTTTTCTCTTTGGTAGAGGTTCTCGGCATTGAAAAATCTTTGTAAACTAAATCACACGTGTATATGTAGACATTTAAGAGATATACACTCAAGAAAATCAAGGGCAATGGTGATATATATGTCAAGTGCTTTCGCTCGACGATTCCATTCTTGGGTGGTTCGTTTGGCCCTAATTCCTGTAACTCGAATTCTAGCCAGGTATATCCCATTTTAATTTTACACAATTGTGAACCTTACGTCTTTTTTACTCTCTGATCGAGGTTCTCGGCATTGAAAAATCTTCGTAAACTAAATCACACGTGTATATGTTGATATTTAAGAGATATACAATCAAGAAAATCAAGGGCAACGGTGATATATATGCGGATTAGACACCAAAAAACCCTCAACAAATGGCTACAATTTAAGGAATGTGTTTAGTGACGGCATCAGATTCCTAATTGATGGAGAAAGGTCTGGTGGTAAGAAAAGCTACTTCTAGGAGGTTGTCAAGTGTTTTCGCTCGACGTTTCCATTCTTGGTTGGTTGGTTTGGCCCTTGTTCCTGTAACTCGAATCCTAGCCCGGTATATCCCATTTTAATTTTACACCATTGTGAACCTTATGCCCTTTTTCTCTTTGGTAGAGGTTCTCGGCATTGAAAAATCTTCGTAAACTAAATCACACGTGTATATATTGATATTTAAGAGATATACAGTCAAGAAAATCAAGGGCAATGGTGATATATATGCGGATTAGACACAAAAAAAACACTCAACAAATGGCTACAATTTAAGGAATGTGTTTAGTGACGGCATCATATTCCTAATTGATAGAGAAAGGTCTGGTGGTAAGAAAAGCTGTTTCTAGGAGGTTGTCAAGTGTTTTTGCTCGACGATTCCATTCTTGGTTGGTTGGTTTGGCCCTTGTTCCTGTAACTCGAATCCTAGCCCGGTATATCCCATTTTAATTTTACACCATTGTGAACCTTACGCCTTTCTTACTCTCTGATCGAGGTTCTCGGCATTGAAAAATCTTCGTAAACTAAATCACACGTGTATATGTTGACATTTAAGAGATATACAGTCAACAAAATCAAGGGCAATGGTGATATATATGCGAATTAGACACCAAAAAAACACTCAACAAATGGCTACAATTTAAGGAATGTGTTTAGTAACGGCATCAGATTCCTAATTGATGGAGAAAGGTCTGGTGGTAAGAAAAGCTGCTTCTAGGAGGTTGTCAAGTGTTTTCGCCCGACGATTCTAATCTTGGGTGGTTCGTTTGGCCCTTGTTCCTGTAACTCGAATCCTAGCCCGGTATATCCCATTTTAATTTTACACCATTGTGAACCTTACGCCCTTTTTCTCTCTGGTAGAGGTTCTCGGCATTGAAAAATCTTCGTAAACTAAATCACACGTGTATATATTGATATTTAAGAGATATACAGTCAAGAAAATCAAGGGCAATGGTGATATATATGCGGATTAGACACAAAAAAAAACACTCAACAAATGGCTAAAATTTAAGGAATGTGTTTAGTGACGGCATCAAATTCCTAATTGATGGAGAAAGGTCTGGTGGTAAGAAAAGCTGCTTCTAGGAGGTTGTCAAATGTTTTTGCTCGACGATTCCATTCTTGGTTGGTTGGTTTGGCCCTTGTTCCTGTAACTCGAATCCTAGCCCGGTATATCCCATTTTAATTTTACACCATTGTGAACCTTACGCCTTTTTTACTCTCTGATCGAGGTTCTCGGCATTGAAAAATCTTCGTAAACTAAATCACACGTATATATGTTGACATTTAAGAGATATACAGTCAACAAAATCAAGGGCAATGGTGATATATATGCGGATTAGACACCAAAAAAACACTCAACAAATGGCTACAATTTAAGGAATGTGTTTAGTAACGGCATCAGATTCCTAATTGATGGAGAAAGGTCTGGTGGTAAGAAAAGCGGCTTCTAGGAGGTTGTCAAGTGTTTTCGCCCGACGATTCTATTCTTGGGTGGTCGGTTTGGCCCTTGTTCCTGTAACTCGAATCCTAGCCCGGTATATCCCATTTTAATTTTACACCATTGTGAACCTTACGCCCTTTTTCTCTCTGGTAGAGGTTCTCGGCATTGAAAAATCTTCGTAAACTAAATCACACGTGTATATATTGATATTTAAGAGATATACAGTCAAGAAAATCAAGGGCAATGGTGATATATATGCGGATAAGACACAAAAAAAACACTCAACAAATGGCTACAATTTAAGGAATGTGTTTAGTGACGGCATCATATTCCTAATTGATAGAGAAAGGTCTGGTGGTAAGAAAAGCTGCTTCTAGGAGGTTGTCAAGTGTTTTTGCTCGACGATTCCATTCTTGGTTGGTTGGTTTGGCCCTTGTTCCTGTAACTCGAATCCTAGCCCCCGGTATATCCCATTTAAATTTTACACCATTGTGAACCTTACGCCTTTTTTACTCTCTGATCGAGGTTGTCGGCATTGAAAAATCTTCGTACACTAAATCACACGTGTATATGTTGACATTTAAGAGATATACAGTCAACAAAATCAAGGGCAATGGTGATATATATGCGGATTAGACACCAAAAAAACACTTAACAAATGGCTACAATTTAAGGAATGTGTTTAGTAACGGCATCAGATTCCTAATTGATAGAGAAAGGTCTGGTGGTAAGAAAAGCTGCTTCTAGGAGGTTGTCAAGTGTTTTCGCCCGACGATTCTATTCTTGGGTGGTTCGTTTGGCCCTTGTTCCTGTAACTCGAATCCTAGCCCGGTATATCCCATTTTAATTTTACACCATTGTGAACCTTACGCCCTTTTTCTCTCTGGTAGAGGTTCTCGGCATTGAAAAATATTCGTAAACTAAATCACACGTGTATATATTGATATTTAAGAGATATACAGTCAAGAAATCAAGGGCAATGGTGATATATATGCGGATTAGACACAAAAAAAACACTCAACAAATGGCTACAATTTAAGGAATGTGTTTAGTGACGGCATCATATTCCTAATTGATGGAGAAAGGTCTGGTGGTAAGAAAAGCTGCTTCTAGGAGGTTGTCAAGTGTTTTTGCTCGACGATTCCATTCTTGGTTGGTTGGTTTGGCCCTTGTTCCTGTAACTCGAATCCTAGCCCGGTATATCCCATTTTAATTTTACACCATTGTGAACCTTACGCCTTTTTTACTCTCTGATCGAGGTTCTCGGCATTGAAAAATCTTCGTAAACTAAATCACACGTATATATGTTGACATTTAAGAGATAGACAGTCAACAAAATCAAGGGCAATGGTGATATATATGCGGATTAGACACCAAAAAAACACTCAACAAATGGCTACAATTTAAGGAATGTGTTTAGTAACGGCATCAGATTCCTAATTGATGGAGAAAGGTCTGGTGGTAAGAAAAGCGGCTTCTAGGAGGTTGTCAAGTGTTTTCGCCCGACGATTCTATTCTTGGGTGGTCGGTTTGGCCCTTGTTCCTGTAACTCGAATCCTAGCCCGGTATATCCCATTTTAATTTTACACCATTGTGAACCTTACGCCCTTTTTCTCTCTGGTAGAGGTTCTCGGCATTGAAAAATCTTCGTAAACTAAATCACACGTGTATATATTGATATTTAAGAGATATACAGTCAAGAAAATCAAGGGCAATGGTGATATATATGCGGATAAGACACAAAAAAAACACTCAACAAATGGCTACAATTTAAGGAATGTGTTTAGTGACGGCATCATATTCCTAATTGATAGAGAAAGGTCTGGTGGTAAGAAAAGCTGCTTCTAGGAGGTTGTCAAGTGTTTTTGCTCGACGATTCCATTCTTGGTTGGTTGGTTTGGCCCTTATTCCTGTAACTCGAATCCTAGCCCCCGGTATATCCCATTTAAATTTTACACCATTGTGAACCTTACGCCTTTTTTACTCTCTGATCGAGGTTGTCGGCATTGAAAAATCTTCGTACACTAAATCACACGTGTATATGTTGACATTTAAGAGATATACAGTCAACAAAATCAAGGGCAATGGTGATATATATGCGGATTAGACACCAAAAAAACACTCAACAAATGGCTACAATTTAAGGAATGTGTTTAGTAACGGCATCAGATTCCTAATTGATAGAGAAAGGTCTGGTGGTAAGAAAAGCTGCTTCTAGGAGGTTGTCAAGTGTTTTCGCCCGACGATTCTATTCTTGGGTGGTTCGTTTGGCCCTTGTTCCTGTAACTCGAATCCTAGCCCGGTATATCCCATTTTAATTTTACACCATTGTGAACCTTACGCCCTTTTTCTCTCTGGTAGAGGTTCTCGGCATTGAAAAATCTTCGTAAACTAAATCACACGTGTATATATTGATATTTAAGAGATATACAGTCAAGAAATCAAGGGCAATGGTGATATATATGCGGATTAGACACAAAAAAAACACTCAACAAATGGCTACAATTTAAGGAATGTGTTTAGTGACGGCATCATATTCCTAATTGATGGAGAAAGGTCTGGTGGTAAGAAAAGCTGCTTCTAGGAGGTTGTCAAGTGTTTTTGCTCGACGATTCCATTCTTGGTTGGTTGGTTTGGCCCTTGTTCCTGTAACTCGAATCCTAGCCCGGTATATCCCATTTTAATTTTACACCATTGTGAACCTTACGCCTTTTTTACTCTCTGATCGAGGTTCTCGGCATTGAAAAATCTTCATAAACTAAATCACACGTATATATGTTGACATTTAAGAGATAGACAGTCAACAAAATCAAGGGCAATGGTGATATATATGCGGATTAGACACCAAAAAAACACTCAACAAATGGCTACAATTTAAGGAATGTGTTTAGTAACGGCATCAGATTCCTAATTGATAGAGAAAGGTCTGGTGGTAAGAAAAGCTGCTTCTAGGAGGTTGTCAAGTGTTTTCGCCCGACGATTCTATTCTTGGGTGGTTGGTTTGGCCCTTGTTCCTGTAACTCGAATCCTAGCCCGGTATATCCCATTTTAATTTTACACCATTGTGAACCTTACGCCCTTTTTCTCTCTGGTAGAGGTTCTCGGCATTGAAAAATCTTCGTAAACTAAATCACACGTGTATATATTGATATTTAAGAGATATACAGTCAAGAAAATCAAGGGCAATGGTGATATATATGCGGATTAGACACAAAAAAAACACTCAACAAATGGCTACAATTTAAGGAATGTGTTTAGTGACGGCATCATATTCCTAATTGATGGAGAAAGGTCTGGTGGTAAGAAAAGTTGCTTCTAGGAGGTTGTCAAGTGTTTTTGCTCGACGATTCCATTCTTGGTTGGTTGGTTTGGCCCTTGTTCGTGAAACTCGAATCCTAGCCCGGTATATCCCATTTTAATTTTACACCATTGTGAACCTTACGCCTTTTTTACTCTCTGATCGAGGTTCTCGGCATTGAAAAATGTTCGTAAACTAAATCACACGTGTATATGTTGACATTTAAGAGATATACAGTCAACAAAATCAAGGGCAATGGTGATATATATGCGGATTAGACACCAAAAAAACACTCAACAAATGGCTACAATTTAAGGAATGTGTTTAGTGACGGCATCAGATTCCTAATTGATGGAGAAAGGTCTGGTGGTAAGAAAAGCTGCTTCTAGGAGGTTGTCAAGTGTTTTCGCTCGACGTTTCCATTCTTGGTTGGTTGGTTTGGCCCTTGTTCCTGTAACTCGAATCCTAGCCCGGTATATCCCATTTTAATTTTACACCATTGTGAACCTTACACCCTTTTTCTCTCTCGTAGAGGTTCTCGGCATTGAAAAATCTTCGTAAACTAAATCACACGTGTATATATTGATATTTAAGAGATATACAGTCAAGAAAATCAAGGGCAATGGTGATATATATGCGGATTAGACACAAAAAAACACTCAACAAATGGCTACAATTTAAGGAATGTGTTTAGTGACGGCATCATATTCCTAATTGATGGAGTAAGGTCTGGTGGTAAGAAAAGTTGCTTCTAGGAGGTTGTCAAGTGTTTTTGCTCGACGATTCCATTCTTGGTTGGTTGGTTTGGCCCTTGTTCCTGAAACTCGAATCCTAGCCCGGTATATCCCATTTTAATTTTACACCATTGTGAACCTTACGCCTTTTTTACTCTCTGATCGAGGTTCTCGGCATTGAAAAATGTTCGTAAACTAAATCACACGTGTATATGTTGACATTTAAGAGATATACAGTCAACAAAATCAAGGGCAATGGTGATATATATGCGGATTAGACACCAAAAAAACACTCAACAAATGGCTACAATTTAAGGAATGTGTTTAGTGACGGCATCAGATTCCTAATTGATGGAGAAAGGTCTGGTGGTAAGAAAAGCTGCTTCTAGGAGGTTGTCAAGTGTTTTCGCTCGACGTTTCCATTCTTGGTTGGTTGGTTTGGCCCTTGTTCCTGTAACTCGAATCCTAGCCCGGTATATCCCATTTTAATTTTACACCATTGTGAACCTTACGCCCTTTTTCTCTCTGGTAGAGGTTCTCGGCATTGAAAAATCTTTGTAAACTAAATCACACGTGTATATATTGATATTTAAGAGATATACAGTCAAGAAAGTCAAGGGCAATGGTGATATATATGCGGATTAGACACAAAAAAAAACACTGAACAAATGGCTACAATTTAAGGAATGTGTTTAGTAACGGCATCAGATTCCTAATTGATGGAGAAAGGTCTGGTGGTAAGAAAAGCTGCTTCTAGGAGGTTGTCAAGTGTTTTCGCCCGACGATTCTATTCTTGGGTGGTTGGTTTGGCCCTTGTTCCTGTAACTCGAATCCTACCCCGGTATATCCCATTTTAATTTTACACCATTGTGAACCTTACGCCTTTTTTACTCTCTGATCGAGGTTCTCGGCATTGAAAAATCTTCGTAAACTAAATCACACGTATATATGTTGACATTTAAGAGATATACAGTCAACAAAATCATGGGTGATGGTGATATATATGCGGATTAGACACCAAAAAAACACTCAACAAATGGCTACAATTTAAGGAATGTGTTTAGTAACGGCATCAGATTCCTAATTGATAGAGAAAGGTCTGGTGGTAAGAAAAGCTGCTTCTAGGAGGTTGTCAAGTGTTTTCGCCCGACGATTCTATTCTTGGGTGGTTGGTTTGGCCCTTGTTCCTGTAACTGGAATCCTAGCCCGGTATATCCCATTTTAATTTTACACCATTGTGAACCTTACGCCCTTTTTCTCTCTGGTAGAGGTTCTCGGCATTGAAAAATCTTCGTAAACTAAATCACACGTGTATATATTGATATTTAAGAGATATACAGTCAAGAAAATCAAGGGCAATGGTGATATATATGAGGATTAGACACAAAAAAAACACTCAACAAATGGCTACAATTTAAGGAATGTGTTTAGTGACGGCATGATATTCCTAATTGATAGAGAAAGGTCTGGTGGTAAGAAAAGCTGCTTCTAGGAGGTTGTCAAGTGTTTTCGCTCGACGTTTCCATTCTTGGTTGGTTGGTTTGGCCCTTGTTCCTGTAACTCGAATCCTAGCCCGGTATATCCCATTTTAATTTTACACCATTGTGAACCTTACGCCCTTTTTCTCTCTGGTAGAGGTTCTCGGCATTGAAAAATCTTCGTATACTAAATCACACGTGTATATATTGATATTTAAGAGATATACAGTCAAGAAAGTCAAGGGCAATGGTGATATATATGCGGATTAGACACAAAAAAAACACTCAACAAATGGCTACAATTTAAGGAATGTGTTTAGTAACGGCATCAGATTCCTAATTGATGGAGAAAGGTCTGGTGGTAAGAAAAGCTGCTTCTAGGAGGTTGTCAAGTGTTTTCGCCCGACGATTCTATTCTTGGGTGGTTGGTTTGGCCCTTGTTCCTGTAACTCGAATCCTACCCCGGTATATCCCATTTTAATTTTACACCATTGTGAACCTTACGCCTTTTTTACTCTCTGATCGAGGTTCTCGGCATTGAAAAATCTTCGTAAACTAAATCACACGTATATATGTTGACATTTAAGAGATATACAGTCAACAAAATCATGGGCGATGGTGATATATATGCGGATTAGACACCAAAAAAACACTCAACAAATGGCTACAATTTAAGGAATGTGTTTAGTAACGGCATCAGATTCCTAATTGATGGAGAAAAGTCTGGTGGTAAGAAAAGCTGCTTCTAGGAGGTTGTCAAGTGTTTTCGCCCGACGATTCTATTCTTGGGTGGTTGGTTTAGCCCTTGTTCCTGTAACTCGAATCCTAGCCCGGTATATCCCATTTTAATTTTACACCATTGTGAACCTTACGCCCTTTTTCTCTCTGGTAGAGGTTCTCGGCATTGAAAAATCTTCGTAAACTAAATCACACGTGTATATATTGATATTTAAGAGATATACAGTCAAGAAAATCAAGGGCAATGGTTATATATATGCGGATTAGACACAAAAAAAACACTCAACAAATGGCTACAATTTAAGGAATGTGTTTAGTGACGGCATGATATTCCTAATTGATAGAGAAAGGTCTGGTGGTAAGAAAAGCTGCTTCTAGGAGGTTGTCAAGTGTTTTCGCCCGACGATTCTATTCTTGGGTGGTTCGTTTGGCCCTTGTTCCTGTAACTCGAATCCTAGCCCGGTATATCCCATTTTAATTTTACACCATTGTGAACCTTACGCCCTTTTTCTCTCTGGTAGAGGTTCTCGGCATTGAAAAATCTTCGTAAACTAAATCACACATGTATATATTGATATTTAAGAGATATACAGTCAAGAAAATCAAGGGCAATGGTGATATATATGCGGATTAGACACAAAAAAACACTCAACAAATGGCTACAAATTAAGGAATGTGTTTAGTGATGGCATCATATTCCTAATTGATGGAGAAAGGTCTGGTGGTAAGAAAAGTTGCTTCTAGGAGGTTGTCAAGTGTTTTTGCTCGACGATTCCATTCTTGGTTTGTTGGTTTGGCCCTTGTTCCTGAAACTCGAATCCTAGCCCGGTATATCCCATTTTAATTTTACACCATTGTGAACCTTACGCCTTTTTTACTCTCTGATCGAGGTTCTCGGCATTGAAAAATGTTCGTAAACTAAATCACACGTGTATATGTTGACATTTAAGAGATATACAGTCAACAAAATCAAGGGCAATGGTGATATATATGCGGATTAGACACCAAAAAAACACTCAACAAATGGCTACAATTTAAGGAATGTGTTTAGTGACGGCATCAGATTCCTAATTGATGGAGAAAGGTCTGGTGGTAAGAAAAGCTGCTTCTAGGAGGTTGTCAAGTGTTTTCGCTCGACGTTTCCATTCTTGGTTGGTTGGTTTGGCCCTTGTTCCTGTAACTCGAATCCTAGCCCGGTATATCCCATTTTAATTTTACACCATTGTGAACCTTACGCCCTTTTTCTCTCTGGTAGAGGTTCTCGGCATTGAAAAATCTTCGTATACTAAATCACACGTGTATATATTGATATTTAAGAGATATACAGTCAAGAAAGTCAAGGGCAATGGTGATATATATGCGGATTAGACACAAAAAAAACACTCAACAAATGGCTACAATTTAAGGAATGTGTTTAGTAACGGCATCAGATTCCTAATTGATGGAGAAAGGTCTGGTGGTAAGAAAAGCTGCTTCTAGGAGGTTGTCAAGTGTTTTCGCCCGACGATTCTATTCTTGGGTGGTTGGTTTGGCCCTTGTTCCTGTAACTCGAATCCTACCCCGGTATATCCCATTTTAATTTTACACCATTGTGAACCTTACGCCCTTTTTCTCTCTGGTAGAGGTTCTCGGCATTGAAAAATCTTCGTAAACTAAATCACACGTGTATATATTGATATTTAAGAGATATACAGTCAAGAAAATCAAGGGCAATGGTGATATATATGAGGATTAGACACAAAAAAAACACTCAACAAATGGCTACAATTTAAGGAATGTGTTTAGTGACGGCATGATATTCCTAATTGATAGAGAAAGGTCTGGTGGTAAGAAAAGCTGCTTCTAGGAGGTTGTCAAGTGTTTTCGCTCGACGTTTCCATTCTTGGTTGGTTGGTTTGGCCCTTTTTCCTGTAACTCGAATCCTAGCCCGGTATATCCCATTTTAATTTTACACCATTGTGAACCTTACGCCCTTTTTCTCTCTGGTAGAGGTTCTCGGCATTGAAAAATCTTCGTATACTAAATCACACGTGTATATATTGATATTTAAGAGATATACAGTCAAGAAAGTCAAGGGCAATGGTGATATATATGCGGATTAGACACAAAAAAAACACTCAACAAATGGCTACAATTTAAGGAATGTGTTTAGTAACGGCATCAGATTCCTAATTGATGGAGAAAGGTCTGGTGGTAAGAAAAGCTGCTTCTAGGAGGTTGTCAAGTGTTTTCGCCCGACGATTCTATTCTTGGGTGGTTGGTTTGGCCCTTGTTCCTGTAACTCGAATCCTACCCCGGTATATCCCATTTTAATTTTACACCATTGTGAACCTTACGCCTTTTTTACTCTCTGATCGAGGTTCTCGGCATTGAAAAATCTTCGTAAACTAAATCACACGTATATATGTTGACATTTAAGAGATATACAGTCAACAAAATCATGGGCGATGGTGATATATATGCGGATTAGACACCAAAAAAACACTCAACAAATGGCTACAATTTAAGGAATGTGTTTAGTAACGGCATCAGATTCCTAATTGATGGAGAAAAGTCTGGTGGTAAGAAAAGCTGCTTCTAGGAGGTTGTCAAGTGTTTTCGCCCGACGATTCTATTCTTGGGTGGTTGGTTTAGCCCTTGTTCCTGTAACTCGAATCCTAGCCCGGTATATCCCATTTTAATTTTACACCATTGTGAACCTTACGCCCTTTTTCTCTCTGGTAGAGGTTCTCGGCATTGAAAAATCTTCGTAAACTAAATCACACGTGTATATATTGATATTTAAGAGATATACAGTCAAGAAAATCAAGGGCAATGGTTATATATATGCGGATTAGACACAAAAAAAACACTCAACAAATGGCTACAATTTAAGGAATGTGTTTAGTGACGGCATGATATTCCTAATTGATAGAGAAAGGTCTGGTGGTAAGAAAAGCTGCTTCTAGGAGGTTGTCAAGTGTTTTCGCCCGACGATTCTATTCTTGGGTGGTTCGTTTGGCCCTTGTTCCTGTAACTCGAATCCTAGCCCGGTATATCCCATTTTAATTTTACACCATTGTGAACCTTACGCCCTTTTTCTCTCTGGTAGAGGTTCTCGGCATTGAAAAATCTTCGTAAACTAAATCACACATGTATATATTGATATTTAAGAGATATACAGTCAAGAAAATCAAGGGCAATGGTGATATATATGCGGATTAGACACAAAAAAACACTCAACAAATGGCTACAATTTAAGGAATGTGTTTAGTGATGGCATCATATTCCTAATTGATGGAGAAAGGTCTGGTGGTAAGAAAAGTTGCTTCTAGGAGGTTGTCAAGTGTTTTTGCTCGACGATTCCATTCTTGGTTTGTTGGTTTGGCCCTTGTTCCTGAAACTCGAATCCTAGCCCGGTATATCCCATTTTAATTTTACACCATTGTGAACCTTACGCCTTTTTTACTCTCTGATCGAGGTTCTCGGCATTGAAAAATGTTCGTAAACTAAATCACACGTGTATATGTTGACATTTAAGAGATATACAGTCAACAAAATCAAGGGCAATGGTGATATATATGCGGATTAGACACCAAAAAAACACTCAACAAATGGCTACAATTTAAGGAATGTGTTTAGTGACGGCATCAGATTCCTAATTGATGGAGAAAGGTCTGGTGGTAAGAAAAGCTGCTTCTAGGAGGTTGTCAAGTGTTTTCGCTCGACGTTTCCATTCTTGGTTGGTTGGTTTGGCCCTTGTTCCTGTAACTCGAATCCTAGCCCGGTATATCCCATTTTAATTTTACACCATTGTGAACCTTACGCCCTTTTTCTCTCTGGTAGAGGTTCTCGGCATTGAAAAATCTTCGTAAACTAAATCACACGTGTATATATTGATATTTAAGAGATATACAGGCAAGAAAATCAAGGGCAATGGTGATATATATGAGGATTAGACACAAAAAAAACACTCAACAAATGGCTACAATTTAAGGAATGTGTTTAGTAACGGCATCAGATTCCTAATTGATGGAGAAAGGTCTGGTGGTAAGAAAAGCTGCTTCTAGGAGGTTGTCAAGTGTTTTCGCCCGACGATTCTATTCTTGGGTGGTTGGTTTGGCCCTTGTTCCTGTAACTCGAATCCTACCCCGGTATATCCCATTTTAATTTTACACCATTGTGAACCTTACGCCTTTTTTACTCTCTGATCGAGGTTCTCGGCATTGAAAAATCTTCGTAAACTAAATCACACGTATATATGTTGACATTTAAGAGATATACAGTCAACAAAATCATGGGCGATGGTGATATATATGCGGATTAGACACCAAAAAAACACTCAACAAATGGCTACAATTTAAGGAATGTGTTTAGTAACAGCATCAGATTCCTAATTGATGGAGAAAGGTCTGGTGGTAAGAAAAGCTGCTTCTAGGAGGTTGTCAAGTGTTTTCGCCCGACGATTCTATTCTTGGGTGGTTGGTTTGGCCCTTGTTCCTGTAACTCGAATCCTAGCCCGGTATATCCCATTTTAATTTTACACCATTGTGAACCTTACGCCCTTTTTCTCTCTGGTAGAGGTTCTCGGCATTGAAAAATCTTCGTAAACTAAATCACACGTGTATATATTGATATTTAAGAGATATACAGGCAAGAAAATCAAGGGCAATGGTGATATATATGAGGATTAGACACAAAAAAAACACTCAACAAATGGCTACAATTTAAGGAATGTGTTTAGTGACGGCATGATATTCCTAATTGATAGAGAAAGGTCTGGTGGTAAGAAAAGCTGCTTCTAGGAGGTTGTCAAGTGTTTTTGCTCGACGATTCCATTCTTGGTTGGTTGGTTTGGCCCTTGTTCCTGTAACTCGAATCCTAGCCCGGTATAACCCATTTTAATTTTACACCATTGTGAAACTTACGCCTTTTTTACTCTCTGATCGAGGTTCTCGGCATTGAAAAATCTTCGTAAACTAAATCACACGTGTATATGTTGACATTTAAGAGATATACAGTCAACAAAATCAAGGGCAATGGTGATATATATGCGGATTAGACACCAAAAAAACACTCAACAAATGGCTACAATTTAAGGAATGTGTTTAGTAACGGCATCAGATTCCTAATTGATGGAGAAAGGTCTGGTGATAAGAAAAGCTGCTTCTAGGAGGTTGTCAAGTGTTTTCGCCCGACGATTCTATTCTTGGGTTGTTCGTTTGGCCCTTGTTTCTGTAACTCGAATCCTAGCCCGGAATATCCCATTTTAATTTTACACCATTGTGAACCTTACGCCCTTTTTCTCTCTGGTAGAGGTTCTCGGCATTGAAAAATCTTCGTAAACTAAATCACACGTGTATATATTGATATTTAAGAGATATACAGTCAAGAAAATCAAGGGCAATGGTGATATATATGCGGATTAGACACAAAAAAAACACTCAACAAATGGCTAAAATTTAAGGAATGTGTTTAGTGACGGCATCATATTCCTTATTGATGGAGAAAGGTCTGGTGGTAAGAAAAGTTGCATCTAGGAGGTTGTCAAGTGTTTTTGCTCGACGATTCCATTATTGGTTGGTTGGTTTGGCCCCTGTTCCTGAAACTCGAATCCTAGCCCGGTATATCCCATTTTAATTTTACACCATTGTGAACCTTACGCCTTTTTTACTCTCTGATCGAGGTTCGCGGCATTGAAAAATCTTCGTAAACTAAATCACACGTGTATATGTTGACATTTAAGAGATATACAGTCAACAAAATCAAGGGCAATGGTGATATATATGCGGATTAGACACCAAATAAACACTCAACAAATGGCTACAATTTAAGGAATGTGTTTAGTAACGGCATCAGATTCCTAATTGATGGAGAAAGGTCTGGTGGTAAGAAAAGCTGCTTCTAGGAGGTTGTCAAGTGTTTACGCCCGACGATTCTATTCTTGGGTGGTTGGTTTGGCCCTTGTTCCTGTAACTCGAATCCAAGCCCGGTATATCACATTTTAATTTTACACCATTGTGAACCTTACGCCTTTTTTACTATCTGATCGAGGTTCTCGGCATTGAAAAATCTTCATAAACTAAATCACACGTATATATGTTGACATTTAAGATATATACAGTCAACAAAATCAAGGGCAATGGTGATATATATGCGGATTAGACACCAAAAAAACACTCAACAAATGGCTACAATTTAAGGAATGTGTTTAGTAACGGCATCAGATTCCTAATTGATGGAGAAAGGTCTGGTGGTAAGAAAAGCTGCTTCTAGGAGGTTGTCAAGTGTTTTTGCTCGACGATTCCATTCTTGGTTGGTTGGTTTGGCCCTTGTTCCTGTAACTCGAATCCTAGCCCGGTATATCCCATTTGAATTTTACACCATTGTGAACCTTACGCCTTTTTTACTCTCTGATCGAGGTTCTCGGCATTGAAAAATCTTCGTAAACTAAATCACACGTATATATGTTGACATTTAAGAGATATACAGTCAACAAAATCAAGGGCAATGGTGATATATATGCGAATTAGACACCAAAAAAACACTCAACAAATGGCTACAATTTAAGGAATGTGTTTAGTAACGGCATCAGATTCCTAATTGATGGAGAAAGGTCTGGTGGTAAGAAAAGCTGCTTCTGGGAGGTTGTCAAGTATTTTCGCCCGACGATTCTATTCTTGGGTGGTTCGTTTGGCCCTTGTTCCTGTAACTCGAATCCTAGCCCGGTATATCCCATTTTAATTTTACACCATTGTGAACCTTACGCCCTTTTTCTCTCTGGTAGAGGTTCTCGGCATTGAAAAATCTTCGTAAACTAAATCACACGTGTATATATTGATATTTAAGAGATATACAGTCAAGAAAGTCAAGGGCAATGGTGATATATATGCGGATTAGACACAAAAAAAAAACACTCAACAAATGGCTACAATTTAAGGAATGTGTTTAGTAACGGCATCAGATTCCTAATTGATGGAGAAAGGTCTGGTGGTAAGAAAAGCTGCTTCTAGGAGGTTGTCAAGTGTTTTCGCCCGACGATTCTATTCTTGGGTGGTTGGTTTGGCCCTTGTTCCTGTAACTCGAATCCTAGCCCGGTATATCCCATTTTAATTTTACACCATTGTGAACCTTACGCCTTTTTTACTCTCTGATCGAGGTTCTCGGCATTGAAAAATCTTCGTAAACTAAATCACACGTATATATGTTGACATTTAAGAGATATACAGTCAACAAAATCATGGGCGATGGTGATATATATGCGGATTAGACACCAAAAAAACACTCAACAAATGGCTACAATTTAAGGAATGTGTTTAGTAACGGCATCAGATTCCTAATTGATGGAGAAAGGTCTGGTGGTAAGAAAAGCTGCTTCTAGGAGGTTGTCAAGTGTTTTCGCCCGACGATTCTATTCTTGGGTGGTTGGTTTGGCCCTTGTTCCTGTAACTCGAATCCTAGCCCGGTATATCCCATTTTAATTTTACACCATTGTGAACCTTACGCCCTTTTTCTCTCTGGTAGAGGTTCTCGGCATTGAAAAATCTTCGTAAACTAAATCACACGTGTATATATTGATATTTAAGAGATATACAGGCAAGAAAATCAAGGGCAATGGTGATATATATGAGGATTAGACACAAAAAAAACACTCAACAAATGGCTACAATTTAAGGAATGTGTTTAGTGACGGCATGATATTCCTAATTGATAGAGAAAGGTCTGGTGGTAAGAAAAGCTGCTTCTAGGAGGTTGTCAAGTGTTTTTGCTCGACGATTCCATTCTTGGTTGGTTGGTTTGGCCCTTGTTCCTGTAACTCGAATCCTAGCCCGGTATATCCCATTTTAATTTTACACCATTGTGAACCTTACGCCTTTTTTACTCTCTGATCGAGGTTCTCGGCATTGAAAAATCTTCGTAAACTAAATCACACGTGTATATGTTGACATTTAAGAGATATACAGTCAACAAAATCAAGGGCAATGGTGATATATATGCGGATTAGACACCAAAAAAACACTCAACAAATGGCTACAATTTAAGGAATGTGTTTAGTAACGGCATCAGATTCCTAATTGATGGAGAAAGGTCTGGTGGTAAGAAAAGCTGCTTCTAGGAGGTTGTCAAGTGTTTTCGCCCGACGATTCTATTCTTGGGTTGTTCGTTTGGCCCTTGTTCCTGTAACTCGAATCCTAGCCCGGTATATCCCATTTTAATTTTACACCATTGTGAATCTTACGCCCTTTTTCTCTCTGGTAGAGGTTCTCGGCATTGAAAAATCTTCGTAAACTAAATCACACGTGTATATATTGATATTTAAGAGATATACAGTCAAGAAAATCAAGGGCAATGGTGATATATATGCGGATTAGACACAAAAAAAACACTCAACAAATGGCTACAATTTAAGGAATGTGTTTAGTGACGGCATCATATTCCTAATTGATGGAGAAAGGTCTGGTGGTAAGAAAAGTTGCTTCTAGGAGGTTGTCAAGTGTTTTTGCTCGACGATTCCATTATTGGTTGGTTGGTTTGGCCCTTGTTCCTGAAACTCGAATCCTAGCCCGGTATATCCCATTTTAATTTTACACCATTGTGAACCTTACGCCTTTTTTACTCTCTGATCGAGGTTCTCGGCATTGAAAAATCTTCGTAAACTAAATCACACGTGTATATGTTGACATTTAAGAGATATACAGTCAACAAAATCAAGGGCAATGGTGATATATATGCGGATTAGACACCAAATAAACACTCAACAAATGGCTACAATTTAAGGAATGTGTTTAGTAACGGCATCAGATTCCTAATTGATGGAGAAAGGTCTGGTGGTAAGAAAAGCTGCCTCTAGGAGGTTGTCAAGTGTTTACGCCCGACGATTCTATTCTTGGGTGGTTGGTTTGGCCCTTGTTCCTGTAACTCGAATCCTAGCCCGGTATATCACATTTTAATTTTACACCATTGTGAACCTTACGCCTTTTTTACTATCTGATCGAGGTTCTCGGCATTGAAAAATCTTCGTAAACTAAATCACACGTATATATGTTGACATTTAAGAGATATGCAGTCAACAAAATCAAGGGCAATGGTGATATATATGCGGATTAGACACCAAAAAAACACTCTACAAATGGCTACAATTTAAGGAATGTGTTTAGTAACGGCATCAGATTCCTAATTGATGGAGAAAGGTCTGGTGGTAAGAAAAGCTGCTTCTAGGAGGTTGTCAAGTGTTTTTGCTCGACGATTCCATTCTTGGTTGGTTGGTTTGGCCCTTGTTCCTGTAACTCGAATCCTAGCCCGGTATATCCCATTTGAATTTTACACCATTGTGAACCTTACGCCTTTTTTACTCTCTGATCGAGGTTCTCGGCATTGAAAAATCTTCGTAAACTAAATCACACGTATATATGTTGACATTTAAGAGATATACAGTCAACAAAATCAAGGGCAATGGTGATATATATGCGAATTAGACACCAAAAAAACACTCAACAAATGGCTACAATTTAAGGAATGTGTTTAGTAACGGCATCAGATTCCTAATTGATGGAGAAAGGTCTGGTGGTAAGAAAAGCTGCTTCTGGGAGGTTGTCAAGTGTTTTCGCCCGACGATTCTATTCTTGGGTGGTTCGTTTGGCCCTTGTTCCTGTAACTCGAATCCTAGCCCGGTATATCCCATTTTAATTTTACACCATTGTGAACCTTACGCCCTTTTTCTCTCTGGTAGAGGTTCTCGGCATTGAAAAATCTTCGTAAACTAAATCACACGTGTATATATTGATATTTAAGAGATATACAGTCAAGAAAGTCAAGGGCAATGGTGATATATATGCGGATTAGACACAAAAAAAAAAACACTCAACAAATGGCTACAATTTAAGGAATGTGTTTAGTAACGGCATCAGATTCCTAATTGATGGAGAAAGGTCTGGTGGTAAGAAAAGCTGCTTCTAGGAGGTTGTCAAGTGTTTTCGCCCGACGATTCTATTCTTGGGTGGTTGGTTTGGCCCTTGTTCCTGTAACTCGAATCCTAGCCCGGTATATCCCATTTTAATTTTACACCATTGTGAACCTTACGCCTTTTTTACTCTCTGATCGAGGTTCTCGGCATTGAAAAATCTTCGTAAACTAAATCACACGTATATATGTTGACATTTAAGAGATATACAGTCAACAAAATCATGGGCGATGGTGATATATATGCGGATTAGACACCAAAAAAACACTCAACAAATGGCTACAATTTAAGGAATGTGTTTAGTAACGGCATCAGATTCCTAATTGATGGAGAAAGGTCTGGTGGTAAGAAAAGCTGCTTCTAGGAGGTTGTCAAGTGTTTTCGCCCGACGATTCTATTCTTGGGTGGTTCGTTTGGCCCTTGTTCCTGTAACTCGAATCCTAGCCCGGTATATCCCATTTTAATTTTACACCATTGTGAACCTTACGCCCTTTTTCTCTCTGGTAGAGGTTCTCGGCGTTGAAAAATCATCGTAAACTAAATCACACGTGTATATATTGATATTTAAGAGATATACAGTCAAGAAAGTCAAGGGCAATGGTGATATATATGCGGATTAGACACAAAAAAAAAACACTCAACAAATGGCTACAATTTAAGGAATATGTTTAGTAACGGCATCAGATTCCTAATTGATGGAGAAAGGTCTGGTGGTAAGAAAAGCTGCTTCTGGGAGGTTGTCAAGTGTTTTCGTCCGACGATTCTATTCTTGGGTGGTTGGTTTGGCCCTTGTTCCTGTAACTCGAATCCTAGCCCGGTATATCCCATTTTAATTTTAAACCATTGTGAACCTTACGCCTTTTTTACTCTCTGATCGAGGTTCTCAGCATTGAAAAATCTTCGTAAACTAAATCACACGTATATATGTTGACATTTAAGAGATATACAGTCAACAAAATCATGGGCGATGGTGATATATATGCGGATTAGACACCAAAAAAACACTCAACAAATGGCTACAATTTAAGGAATGTGTTTAGTAACGGCATCAGATTCCTAATTGATGGAGAAAGGTCTGGTGGTAAGAAAAGCTGCTTCTAGGAGGTTGTCAAGTGTTTTCGCCCGACGATTCTATTCTTGGGTGGTTCGTTTGGCCCTTGTTCCTGAAACTCGAATCCTAGCCCGGTATATCCCATTTTAATTTTACACCATTGTGAACCTTACGCCCTTTTTCTCTCTGGTAGAGGTTCTCGGCATTGAAAAATCTTCGTAAACTAAATCACACGTGTATATATTGATATTTAAGAGATATACAGTCAAGAAAGTCAAGGGCAATGGTGATATATATTCGGATTAGACACAAAAAAAAAAACACTCAACAAATGGCTACAATTTAAGGAATGTGTTTAGTAACGGCATCAGATTCCTAATTGATGGAGAAAGGTCTGGTGGTAAGAAAAGCTGCTTCTAGGAGGTTGTCAAGTGTTTTCGCCCGACGATTCTATTCTTGGGTGGTTGGTTTGGCCCTTGTTCCTGTAACTCGAATCCTAGCTCGGTATATCCCATTTTAATTTTACACCATTGTGAACCTTACGCCTTTTTTACTCTCTGATCGAGGTTCTCGGCATTGAAAAATCTTCGTAAACTAAATCACACGTATATATGTTGACATTTAAGAGATATACAGTCAACAAAATCATGGGCGATGGTGATATATATGCGGATTAGACACCAAAAAAACACTCAACAAATGGCTACAATTTAAGGAATGTGTTTAGTAACGGCATCAGATTCCTAATTGATGGAGAAAGGTCTGGTGGTAAGAAAAGCTGCTTCTAGGAGGTTGTCAAGTGTTTTCGCCCGACGATTCTATTCTTGGGTGGTTGGTTTGGCCCTTGTTCCTGTAACTCGAATCCTAGCCCGGTATATCCCATTTTAATTTTACACCATTGTGAACCTTACGCCCTTTTTCTCTCTGGTAGAGGTTCTCGGCATTGAAAAATCTTCGTAAACTAAATCACACGTGTATATATTGATATTTAAGAGATATACAGTCAAGAAAGTCAAGGGCAATGGTGATATATATGCGGATTAGACACAAAAAAAAAAACACTCAACAAATGGCTACAATTTAAGGAATGTGTTTAGTAACGGCATCAGATTCCTAATTGATGGAGAAAGGTCTGGTGGTAAGAAAAGCTGCTTCTAGGAGGTTGTCAAGTGTTTTCGCCCGACGATTCTATTCTTGGGTGGTTGGTTTGGCCCTTGTTCCTGTAACTCGAATCCTAGCCCGGTATATCCCATTTTAATTTTACACCATTGTGAACCTTACGCCTTTTTTACTCTCTGATCGAGGTTCTCGGCATTGAAAAATCTTCGTAAACTAAATCACACGTATATATGTTGACATTTAAGAGATATACAGTCAACAAAATCATGGGCGATGGTGATATATATGCGGATTAGACACCAAAAAAAACTCAACAAATGGCTACAATTTAAGGAATGTGTTTAGTAACGGCATCAGATTCCTAATTGATGGAGAAAGGTCTGGTGGTAAGAAAAGCTGCTTCTAGGAGGTTGTCAAGTGTTTTCGCCCGACGATTCTATTCTTGGGTGGTTGGTTTGGCCCTTGTTCCTGTAACTCGAATCCTAGCCCGGTATATCCCATTTTAATTTTACACCATTGTGAACCTTACGCCCTTTTTCTCTCTGGTAGAGGTTCTCGGCGTTGAAAAATCATCGTAAACTAAATCACACGTGTATATATTGATATTTAAGAGATATACAGTCAAGAAAATCAAGGGCAATGGTGATATATATGCGGATTAGACACAAAAAAAAAACACTCAACAAATGGCTACAATTTAAGGAATATGTTTAGTAACGGCATCAGATTCCTAATTGATGGAGAAAGGTCTGGTGGTAAGAAAAGCTGCTTCTAGGAGGTTGTCAAGTGTTTTCGTCCGACGATTCTATTCTTGGGTGGTTGGTTTGGCCCTTGTTCCTGTAACTCGAATCCTAGCCCGGTATATCCCATTTTAATTTTAAACCATTGTGAACCTTACGCCTTTTTTACTCTCTGGTCGAGGTTCTCAGCATTGAAAAATCTTCGTAAACTAAATCACACGTATATATGTTGACATTTAAGAGATATACAGTCAACAAAATCATGGGCGATGGTGATATATATGCGGATTAGACACCAAAAAAACACTCAACAAATGGCTACAATTTAAGGAATGTGTTTAGTAACGGCATCAGATTCCTAATTGATGGAGAAAGGTCTGGTGGTAAGAAAAGCTGCTTCTAGGAGGTTGTCAAGTGTTTTCGCCCGACGATTCTATTCTTGGGTGGTTCGTTTGGCCCTTGTTCCTGTAACTCGAATCCTAGCCCGGTATATCCCATTTTAATTTTACACCATTGTGAACCTTACGCCCTTTTTCTCTCTGGTAGAGGTTCTCGGCATTGAAAAATCTTCGTAAACTAAATCACACGTGTATATATTGATATTTAAGAGATATACAGTCAAGAAAGTCAAGGGCAATGGTGATATATATGCAGATTAGACACCAAAAAAACACTCAACAAATGGCTACAATTTAAGGAATGTGTTTAGTAACGGCATCAGATTCCTAATTGATGGAGAAAGGTCTGGTGGTAAGAAAAGCTGCTTCTAGGAGGTTGTCAAGTGTTTTCGCCCGACGATTCTATTCTTGGGTGGTTGGTTTGGCCCTTGTTCCTGTAACTCGAATCCTAGCCCGGTATATCCCATTTTAATTTTACACCATTGTGAACCTTACGCCTTTTTTACTCTCTGATCGAGGTTCTCGGCATTGAAAAATCTTCGTAAACTAAATCACACGTGTATATGTTGACATTTAAGAGATATACAGTCAACAAAATCAAGGGCAATGGTGATATATATGCGGATTAGACACCAAAAAAACACTCAACAAATGGCTACAATTTAAGGAATGTGTTTAGTAACGGCATCAGATTCCTAATTGATGGAGAAAGGTCTGGTGGTAAGAAAAGCTGCTTCTAGGAGGTTGTCAAGTGTTTTTGCTCGACGATTCCATTCTTGGTTGGTTGGTTTGGCCCTTGTTCCTGTAACTCGAATCCTAGCCCGGTATATCCCATTTGAATTTTACACCATTGTGAACCTTACGCCTTTTTTACTCTCTGATCGAGGTTCTCGGCATTGAAAAATCATCGTAAACTAAATCACACGTGTATATGTTGACATTTAAGAGATATACAGTCAACAAAATCAAGGGCAATGGTGATATATATGCGAATTAGACACCAAAAAAACATTCAACAAATGGCTACAATTTAAGGAATGTGTTTAGTAACGGCATCAGATTCCTAATTGATGGAGAAAGGTCTGGTGGTAAGAAAAGCTGCTTCTAGGAGGTTGTCAAGTGTTTTCGCCTGACGATTCTATTCTTGGGTGGTTCGTTTGGCCCTTGTTCCTGTAACTCGAATCCTAGCCCGGTATATCCCATTTTAATTTTACACCATTGTGAACCTTACGCCCTTTTTCTCTCTGGTAGAGGTTCTCGGCATTGAAAAATCTTCGTAAACTAAATCACACGTGTATATATTGATATTTAAGAGATATACAGTCAAGAAAGTCAAGGGCAATGGTGATATATATGCGGATTAGACACAAAAAAAACACTCAACAAATGGCTACAATTTAAGGAATGTGTTTAGTAACGGCATCAGATTCCTAATTGATGGAGAAAGGTCTGGTGGTAAGAAAAGCTGCTTCTAGGAGGTTGTCAAGTGTTTTCGCCTGACGATTCTATTCTTGGGTGGTTCGTTTGGCCCTTGTTCCTGTAACTCGAATCCTAGCCCGGTATATCCCATTTTAATTTTACACCATTGTGAACCTTACGCCCTTTTTCTCTCTGGTAGAGGTTCTCGGCGTTGAAAAATCATCGTAAACTAAATCACACGTGTATATATTGATATTTAAGAGATATACAGTCAAGAAAGTCAAGGGCAATGGTGATATATATGCGGATTAGACACAAAAAAAAAACACTCAACAAATGGCTACAATTTAAGGAATATGTTTAGTAACGGCATCAGATTCCTAATTGATGGAGAAAGGTCTGGTGGTAAGAAAAGCTGCTTCTAGGAGGTTGTCAAGTGTTTTCGTCCGACGATTCTATTCTTGGGTGGTTGGTTCGGCCCTTGTTCCTGTAACTCGAATCCTAGCCCGGTATATCCCATTTTAATTTTAAACCATTATGAACCTTACGCCTTTTTTACTCTCTGATCGAGGTTCTCAGCATTGAAAAATCTTCGTAAACTAAATCACACGTATATATGTTGACATTTAAGAGATATACAGTCAACAAAATCATGGGCGATGGTGATATATATGCGGATTAGACACCAAAAAAACACTCAACAAATGGCTACAATTTAAGGAATGTGTTTAGTAATGGCATCAGATTCCTAATTGATGGAGAAAGGTCTGGTGGTAAGAAAAGCTGCTTCTAGGAGGTTGTCAAGTGTTTTCGCCCGACGATTCTATTCTTGGGTGGTTCGTTTGGCCCTTGTTCCTGTAACTCGAATCCTAGCCCGGTATATCCCATTTTAATTTTACACCATTGTGAACCTTACGCCCTTTTTCTCTCTGGTGGAGGTTCTCGGCATTGAAAAATCTTCGTAAACTAAATCACACGTGTATATATTGATATTTAAGAGATATACAGTCAAGAAAGTCAAGGGCAATGGTGATATATATGCGGATTGGACACCAAAAAAACACTCAACAAATGGCTACAATTTAAGGAATGTGTTTAGTAACGGCATCAGATTCCTAATTGATGGAGAAAGGTCTGGTGGTAAGAAAAGCTGCTTCTAGGAGGTTGTCAAGTGTTTTCGCCCGATGATTCTATTCTTGGGTGGTTGGTTTGGCCCTTGTTCCTGTAACTCGAATCCTAGCCCGGTATATCCCATTTTAATTTTACACCATTGTGAACCTTACGCCTTTTTTACTCTCTGATCGAGGTTCTCGGCATTGAAAAATCTTCGTAAACTAAATCACACGTGTATATGTTGACATTTAAGAGATATACAGTCAACAAAATCAAGGGCAATGGTGATATATATGCGGATTAGACACCAAAAAAACACTCAACAAATGGCTACAATTTAAGGAATGTGTTTAGTAACGGCATCAGATTCCTAATTGATGGAGAAAGGTCTGGTGGTAAGAAAAGCTGCTTTTAGGAGGTTGTCAAGTGTTTTTGCTCGACGATTCCATTCTTGGTTGGTTGGTTTGGCCCTTGTTCCTGTAACTCGAATCCTAGCCCGGTATATCCCATTTGAATTTTACACCATTGTGAACCTTACGCCTTTTTTACTCTCTGATCGAGGTTCTCGGCATTGAAAAATCTTCGTAAACTAAATCACACGTGTATATGTTGACATTTAAGAGATATACAGTCAACAAAATCAAGGGCAATGGTGATATATATGCGAATTAGACACCAAAAAAACACTCAACAAATGGCTACAATTTAAGGAATGTGTTTAGTAACGGCATCAGATTCCTAATTGATGGAGAAAGGTCTGGTGGTAAGAAAAGCTGCTTCTAGGAGGTTGTCAAGTGTTTTCGCCCGACGATTCTATTCTTGGGTGGTTCGTTTGGCCCTTGTTCCTGTAACTCGAATCCTAGCCCGGTATATCCCATTTTAATTTTACACCATTGTGAACCTTACGCCCTTTTTCTCTCTGGTAGAGGTTCTCGGCATTGAAAAATCTTCGTAAACTAAATCACACGTGTATATATTGATATTTAAGAGATATACAGTCAAGAAAGTCAAGGGCAATGGTGATATATATGCGGATTAGACACAAAAAAAAAACACTCAACAAATGGCTACAATTTAAGGAATGTGTTTAGTAACGGCATCAGATTCCTAATTGATGGAGAATGGTCTGGTGGTAAGAAAAGCTGCTTCTAGGAGGTTGTCAAGTGTTTTCGCCCGACGATTCTATTCTTGGGTGGTTGGTTTGGCCCTTGTTCCTGTAACTCGAATCCTAGCCCTGTATATCCCATTTTAATTTTACACCATTGTGAACCTTACGCCTTTTTTACTCTCTGATCGAGGTTCTCGGCATTGAAAAATCTTCGTAAACTAAATCACACGTATATATGTTGACATTTAAGAGATATACAGTCAACAAAATCATGGGCGATGGTGATATATATGCGGATTAGACACCAAAAAAACACTCAACAAATGGCTACAATTTAAGGAATGTGTTTAGTAACGGCATCAGATTCCTAATTGATGGAGAAAGGTCTGGTGGTAAGAAAAGCTGCTTCTAGGAGGTTGTCAAGTGTTTTCGCCCGACGATTCTATTCTTGGGTGGTTCGTTTGGACCTTGTTCCTGTAACTCGAATCCTAGCCCGGTATATCCCATTTTAAGTTTACACCATTGTGAACCTTACGCCCTTTTTCTCTCTGGTAGAGGTTCTCGGCATTGAAAAATCTTCGTAAACAAAATCACACGTGTATATATTGATATTTAAGAGATATACAGTCAAGAAAGTCAAGGGCAATGGTGATATATATGCGGATTAGACACCAAAAAAACACTCAACAAATGGCTACAATTTAAGGAATGTGTTTAGTAACGGCATCAGATTCCTAATTGATGGAGAAAGGTCTGGTGGTAAGAAAAGCTGCTTCTAGGAGGTTGTCAAGTGTTTTCGCCCGACGATTCTATTCTTGGGTGGTTGGTTTGGCCCTTGTTCCTGTAACTCGAATCCTAGCCCGGTATATCCCATTTTAATTTTACACCATTGTGAACCTTACGCCTTTTTTACTCTCTGATCGAGGTTCTCGGCATTGAAAAATCTTCGTAAACTAAATCACACGTGTATATGTTGACATTTAAGAGATATACAGTCAACAAAATCAAGGGCAATGGTGATATATATGCGGATTAGACACCAAAAAAACACTCAACAAATGGCTACAATTTAAGGAATGTGTTTAGTAACGGCATCAGATTCCTAATTGATGGAGAAAGGTCTGGTGGTAAGAAAAGCTGCTTCTAGGAGGTTGTCAAGTGTTTTCGCTTGACGATTCTATTCTTGAGTGGTTGGTTTGGCCCTTGTTCCTGTAACTCGAATCCTAGCCCGATATATCCCATTTTAATTTTACACCATTGTGAACCTTACGCCTTTTTTACTCTCTGATCGAGGTTCTCGGCATTGAAAAATCTTCGTAAACTAAATCACACGTGTATATGTTGACATTTAAGAGATATACAGTCAACAAAATCAAGGGCAATGGTGATATATATGCGGATTAGATGCCAAAAAAACACTCAACAAATGGCTACAATTTAAGGAATGTGTTTAGTAACGGCATCAGATTCCTAATTGATGGAGAAAGGTGACGGGTGGTCCATTGGACAACCTTTAATTGTGTTAAAAGATAATTTAATCATTCACTTAATCGTGTAATTATCTTGAATTAGATAACTACTGTGCTTATGTTTCAGGTGCGGTTCGGGAGCTTAAAGTGGATAAAATGCAGCTTTGGAGGGTATTGAAGATGAACGGGTCGAGCGTGGAACAAGAGACGAAACGAAGAGGAAATATCAACTTACCACCGTAAATTACGGTCCTACTGTAATTTACGGTGGACCTGGATTTTGTTGTTCAGCCACCGTAAATCAGACAACATCCACCGTAAACATATGAAGTCCACCGTAAATTACGGTGGAGCCGTAATTTACGGTGGAGGCCGCGATCAAAACATGTAACTGCCACATTTAAGTTGGTTTTTGGGTGTCTTTTCATTACACTTCATCATTGGACGGTTTTGGATCATCTTGGGGGCGAATTTTGGCTACTTGCTTGGTTTTTGAACAATTCTTATCATCCGGTTTGTATTTTCGATTCGTATGAACATTGGTTTGATTATGATGATGATTCACCGAGCCATGTCCGGCTAAACTCTTCGGTGATCATCTTAGGTGAATGTTTCTTGAACTTTTGTGTGTTTTATTTCTGAATTTCTAGAATGATAACTTGCGTTGCTTGAATATCATGGTGTATGTTTGATTGCTTGTAACTTGTTAATCGATAGTGCAATTTCTAGTCTTAATCGTACGTTCTTGGTGCCGTTGGCAATCGAGATATCACGGGAAGGGTTAGGGTTGGTTATTGATTAATTGGTCATCGGGAAACAACCTCGCGTTTATATAATCCGAGTACTTTGTCCCCTTTTATCACTTCAATCATCTATACACGAGTTATGTCTATGTAACTCTTTCTAGTTGGAATTACACACAATTGTTTAAAGAAACTGAAACCTAAGATGATCATTGTTCTCTCCTAATCTATTTTAAAACCTACATTTGATTTGCCATTAGTTTAATTTAGTTTTCTCAAACAACAATCCAAATCATTGATTTTAATTTTCTGCAAATTAGGATAATTGTAGTATAATTGCAAGGCTATATAATTGACATATTTTCCACATACTCCCTGAGTTCGATACCCTATTACCGCTATCTATAGTTGTATTTGGGATTAAATTTGCGTGACCCACGACAATCACGTCAAATTTTGGCGCCGTTGCCGGGGAGTAGTGCGCAACGTGTGTCATTTTTGTTAGTTTTGCTTTGTTATTTTCAGGTTTACACTGGTGTGTTTAGTGTGCAGGTTCTACAGGTGCATGCATACTAGAGGCTCTCACAAAGCTTCACCATTGTCATTTGATCCGGAAATCGAAAGAACACTAAGGCAGAACCGAGTTTTACTACGCGAAAACAGAATCATTGGTTCACCCACTTCACCCATTACACCAAGAAACATCATGGACGAACCACAAATACCACCTACAACGGGTCAAACGACCTCATCATTCATTCCTACATCCACACAACCATCACCCAACACCACTATTCCAAATTCCACTACAATTCCTACTCCAATCCATGAAACTACATCAACCAACACCACACAACCGAACACTACTCAAGTCGAACCTACTCTCACCTATAGCCCTTCCGCCACAATCCCACCACTATCACACTTCTTTCCTCCATCTACAGGTCAATCATCTTCTCATTATTCAATACCACCAAATACGACCATTGTCCTTACTACCTCTACGATTAGACCATCAAACCAGTCGGGTTTTCAATACTCGACCATTCCATTTGGGCAAGCTTCGGGTATAGGGGGAGATGGATATGAGGAAGGATACGAAGAATTTGAGGGTTATGATGAGGATGGATATTTTTACGAGGGTTATGGTGATCAAGTGGAGTTTAGGTATTTGCAAAGTCAATCTCAAGGGATGGCAAGTGTTGGTGGAATGCCACAACAACAAATTATACCACAACACATTCGGCCAAGACCACAAGGGCTACCAATACAACCACCTATTCCATTGCAACAAGTCCGGCCATAACATATACAACAACAATTTCAAAGACCACCTCAACGCCCACCGATGCGACAACAGTTTCAACAACCAATCGCACCACAAGGGCAAGTACCAAGGCCAAATGGTCCTATTATTCCGAGAGGTAGGTATGGTGTACCAAGGAGACACCTTAGGGAAAATGTGAGGGGCATTGAAGCACATTTTCGGCCGGTAATCACGCAAAACCCTTCACCGGTAGTCATTCCTCATAATGATCAAGGGCGAACATTTGAAGTAAGAACCAATTCTTTGCAAAGTTTACCAAAGTACAAGGGGTTGGCAAATGAGGAGCCTTATTTTCATTTAGAGGCTTATGACTCTATTTGCAACACTCTTGGGAGTCAAGGGTTTTCAGCCGATGATATCAAATTGGTTTTGTTCCAATTTTCTTTGGAAGAGAAGGCGAAAAAATGGTTCTACACGTTACCTTCGGCATCCATATATACATGGGGGGAGATGCAACAAACTTTCTTGGATGAGTTTTACACCGCCCAAAAGACAAACGATGCTAGAAAGGGATTGAGAAGCTTCCAACAACAACATGGTGAGATGTTTCACGAGGCGTTTGAGCGTTTCAACATGATTATTAAAAACTGCCCTCATCATGGAATTGAATTATGGGAGTTGATGAATGCTTTCCATAAGGGGTTGAGTGTCGAAGATGCACGTGATTTGATGTCTATCACCGGTGGGACTTTTGGAACAAACTATGAGAATGATGATTGGGAGTTCTTGGAAAGCATGGCAACTACATCAAAGAGGAAAGCTCAAGCCTCAAGAAGAGCCCGACCGACCACTAACCGACCGCAAGTGCACGCCATAGATGATGGTAATGTTCAAACCACTAACCAAATTTATGATGTTTGTGCTTTGTGTAATGAGATAGGTCATGCGGCTGAAAATTGCCAAGGGATGTTGGAAGGGCAATACGAGGAAGTCCATGCGGTTCAAGGTCAAGGTCAAGGAGGAGGTGGTAGGAACTACAACAACATGAATTCTAATACCTACCACCCCGGATTGAGGAACCATCCAAATTTTCGATATGGGAACCCCTCAAATCAATTAAACCCGAACTTTCAAGGTAGCCAAGGAAACTATGGTTCACGCCAACCTTATAACAATCAAGGTGGATATAGAAGTGGGAACAACCAAGGGTACCAAAGGCAAACGGGTCACGAACAAGGGGGTTCTTCGGGTGGAAATGAGATGATGGAGATGCTAAAGAGCATGCAAACGGAGATGCAAAAACGGAATCAACTTGATGAAGTCCGAATGCAAAAAGATGAAGTTCGTGATAAAAGCATACAATCATTAACAACCCAAATGGGTCAATTGGCAACCGATGTGGCTGAATTGAAGAAGAGTAAGGGTCAACTTCCTAGTGACACCAAGGTAAATCCATCACACGGTTCGTCAAGAGGTAATGTAAATGTTCATCAGGTTAGTGTTTTGAGAAGTGGGAAAGAGTTTAAAGCTAATTTGTCACCCGAATTAGTTGAGGGGGTGGTTGAGGACATCACGGGTAATGATAGTGATGATGATGTTTCACCGGTTAAACCAAAAGAATTAAATGTAAAAAAACCAGGTTTGGGTGAAAATAAAGAAAGTGAAAAAGTTGAGGGTGAACCGAGTCAAGTCCCGTTTCCATCGGCTTTACTTGACCCGGGTAAGAAAAACTTTATCGCATCAAGAGGTCCTCAAAAAGAGGAGATGTGGGATATGTTCAAACAAGTAAAAATAAATCTCCCACTCCTTGATGCAATAAAACAAGTCCCCGCTTATGCAAAATTCTTAAAAGAATTATGTACACAAAAAAGGCAAAACAAGAAGAAAGTGCCTAAGCGGGTGGATTTAACCGGACAAGTGAGTGCGGTGTTGAATGGGGAGCTTCCTCCTAAGCTCCAAGATCCGGGCACGCCATTGATTAATGTACAAGTTGGTAATTTTCAAATGGCTAAGGCGTTGCTAGATCTCGGAGCCGGAGTTAGCATTTTACCGGGGGGCTTATATGACCAATATGACTTTGGTCCGTTATCAAGGGTGGAGACAACGGTTGTTTTAGCCGATTTGTCTCATAAGTTGCCTCGGGGTATGGTTCAAAATGTAATTGTGAAAATTGATGAGTTTTATTACCCGGTTGACTTTTTAGTCTTAGATTACTCATCGGCGGATCCTAAGCAACAACAAAATATAATTTTGGGTCGGCCATTTTTAAGCACCGCACATGCTATTATTGATTGTAGATTTGGTACAGTTGATATGACTTTTGGAAATAGAAAAATGCGTTTGAATGTTTTTACTAACAATTCTAATGCTAACGGTGTTGATGAGTGTTTCATGGCAGACATAGTAGATGGATGCAACCCGCATGAGTATGAGGAGGATGGTTTGGATATTTGCCTGTGTGACTTTTCTGAACAGGTACATGCTTATGCACTACGGGTTGAAGAGGAAGCACAAGATGCTATGGCAATGAAAGAAGATCGGCCACCATGGACCCATCAATTCGAGGGTCTACCGGTGGAGATCGATTCGGGTACAAAACCATCATTGGAGGAACCACCAAAGTTGGAGCTCAAGGACTTGCCTAACCATTTGAAGTATGTATTCTTAGGGGATAATGACACTTTACCGGTCATTATTGCCTCTAATTTGGAATTGGCACAAGAGCAAGCATTGATTGAGGTTTTAAAAGAGAACAAGGGTGCTATTGGATGGACGATTGCCGACCTCAAAGGAATTAGTCCATCCATTGTCATGCATAAAATTATCACGACCGAAGATGCCAAACCGACGCGAGAAGCTCAAAGGCGATTGAACCCGAACCTAAGGGAGGTAGTTAAAAAGGAGGTAATTAAATGGTTGGATGCGGGAATTATCTATCCGATTTCGGATAGTGCTTGGGTGAGTCCCACTCAAGTGGTGCCTAAGAAGGCCGGCATTCAAGTAGTCAAGGATGAAAGTGGTGAACAAATTGCCACCCGACCGGTTACCGGGTGGCGGGTGTGTATTGACTACCGAAAATTGAATGCCGCCACTTCTAAGGACCATTTCCCGCTACCTTTCATTGACCAAATTATTGAAAAATTGTCGGGTCAAAAATATTATTGCTTCTTAGATGGGTATTCGGGTTACAATCAAATCGCCATACACCCGGATGACCAACACAAGACCACCTTCACTTGTCCGTATGGTACCTTTGCCTTTCGGCGAATGCCATTTGGCTTGTGCAATGCTCCGGCAACTTTCCAACGATGTATGATGAGTATCTTCTCGGACATGGTTGGAGAGTCGCTCGAAGTATTTATGGATGATTTCTCCATTTTTGGCACTACTTTTGATACTTGTCTCAACGAATTGCAAAAGGTTTTAAAAAGGTGCGTTGAGAAAAATCTAGTGCTAAGTTGGGAGAAAAGTCATTTCATGGTGCAAGAGGGCATTGTGTTGGGTCATGTAATTTCTGAAAGAGGGATGGAGGTGGATAAGGCAAAAATACGGGTAATATCATCTTTGCCACCTCCTAAAAATGTTAAGGGTGTAAGGTCATTCTTGGGACACGCGGGTTTTTATAGACGTTTCATAAAGGGTTTTAGTGTTATCACCAAACCCTTATGCAACTTGTTATTAAAAGATGTCCCATTTGATTTTACTAATGAATGTATGCAAGCTTTCACTGTTTTGAAGGAACACTTGGTCAAGGCGCCTATCTTGCAACCACCGGATTGGTCAAAGCCGTTCGAGATAATGTGTGATGCGAGCGACACCACTATTGGTGCAGTTTTGGGTCAACGGGTTGACAAGAAACCGGTGGTTATTTACTATGCAAGCAAAACTTTATCCGAAGCGCAACTTAACTACACCACAACCGAGAAGGAATTACTAGCGGTGGTGTATGCTTTGGATAAGTTTCGTTCGTATATTTGGGGAAGCAAGGTAGTGGTTTATTCGGATCATAGTGCGGTCCGGTACTTGATGGAGAAAAAGGATGCGAAGCCGCGTTGGATTCGGTGGGTCTTATTATTGCAAGAGTTTGATCTAGAGATTCGAGACAAGAAGGGAAGTGAGAATGTAGTAGCGGATCATTTGTCTCGGATTCCGGTGGAAGGGATCGATGATGTAAGTGAAATCAATGAAAGTTTTCCCGATGAGCAACTTCTAGCCGTTTCCACCTTTGTTGCACCGTGGTATGCTCACTATGTCAACTACTTAGCCACGGGTGCCATCCCAAGTCATTGGACCAAGAAACGCCGACAACAATTTATGGTTCAAGTGAAGCAATACATTTGGGATGAGCCGGATCTCTTCAAGATCGGACCGGATCAAGTTATACGGAGGTGTGTGCCCGAGACGGAAGTGTTGGAAATCTTAACTCATGCTCATTCGTCCGCATGTGGGGGTCATTTTAGTGGGCATAAAACAGGCTATCGGGTACTTTCTTGTGGGTTTTATTGGCCCACTATTTTCAAGGATGCAATTGAGTTCGCCAGAAATTGTATAAATTGCCAAAAGATGGGTAGTATATCGAAGAGGGATGAGATGCCATTACAACCAATCTTGGTTGTAGAGATATTTGATGTATGGGGTATAGATTTCATGGGTCCTTTTCCGAATTCGAATGGCTTTCTATATATTTTGGTAGCGGTGGATTATGTCTCGAAGTGGATTGAAGCTATTGCAACACGCACAAATGACCATTCGGTTGTTTGTAAATTTGTTCAATCCAACATCTTTTCTCGTTTCGGCATCCCGCGGGTCATTATAAGCGATGGTGGTTCGCATTTCAAGAACTTCAACTTTGGGAAATTATTGAAGAGGTATAGCGTGAATCACCGAATTGCCACACCTTACCATCCGCAAACGAGTGGGCAAGTTGAAGTGTCCAACCGTCAAATCAAAGAAATTCTCATGAAGACGGTAAGAACGGATAGGAAGGATTGGTCGAGTAAGTTAGACGATGCATTGTGGGCATACCGAACGGCCTACAAGACTCCAATTGGCACAACGCCTTACCGGATGGTGTATGGTAAGGGTTGTCACTTGCCAATGGAGTTGGCGCATCGGGCGCATTGGGCGATCAAGACAGTCAACGCGGATTACGATGAGGCGGGTATGTTGAGAAAGTTGCAATTGAGCGAGATAGAAGAGATTCGAGATGAAGCGTACGAATGTGCATCGGCTTATAAGGATAAACTAAAGAAAGTGCATGATGCGAAATTGCGAAAGAAAACGTTCGAAGTGGGGCAGAAAGTTTGGTTGTACAACTCACGATTGAAGATGTTCGCGGGCAAACTTAAAAGCAAATGGATGGGTCCGTATGTGATTCGGAGAGTTGGGCGATTTGGTGATGTAGACATCCAAGACGAGCAAACATTGAAGCAACAAACGGTGAACGGTCACCGGTTAAAGCCGTACTTGGATGGGAATGACATAAACACTTTGGAGCTTGACAAAGCGGGCTACATCTTGCGCCCGGTCGATGAAGAACAACCATGAGAGGCCCAGGTTTGGTAGTGTAAATAGTAGTGTTTCATTTTGTTTGTTTTGTATAATTTGCACAATTGCCGTATTTTCTCGAAATCCGTGTTTGAAACAAGTGTTGGGATGTTCGGGTCACGAATTACTCTAACATTGTGTTGAGGACAACACGTGATTTTTGAGGGGGTAAGGTGATTTTACACGTTTTTGAAAAATTTAAAAATCATAAAAAAAAAAAAAATAAAAAAAAAAATTAATTTAGGCACAAAGCTCGCATTTTTCAGTAAAATGAGAATTGCCCAGTTCGTACCGTAAATTACGGTTTTACCGTAATTTACGGTGGTGATATATTATGTCTGGTGTTTACGGGGATTCTCTACTGATTTACGGTGCAGAAGACATGTCCAGGTCTCACCGTAAATTACGGTGAGACCGTAAATTACGGTACGCAGAATTTTGGTGTCGGTCGTTTGGGGTTCCGCTCATAAAAAAAAATAAAATAAATAAATAAATAAAATCTAATAAAAACAAAACCTGGTCACGTGGAAATAACCCCATCCACCCATTCTCTTTCACTTACCATCATCTCTTCTTTCTCTCAAGACCCACCATAACCTCCATAGTTCTTCTACCTTCGCTCCTTCCTAATTCCTTCAATTTCTGTCCAAATCAAAGGAAATTTTGGTCTAAATTGACTAATTTTTCACAAGCTTTTCGATTGTGAGGAGAGATTTCAGAGAAAACGTACTTTTGGGGTCCGAATTCGAAACCCTAGTTCGAGATAATTTGGGGGTTTTGGAGTTTTCGGTTTCACAAGCACTCTTGCATCTTGAAACAAAGGTATGAAAGCTTATTGTGTATATTTTGGTGCTACATTGTGAAAAGTAAGGGATTTAGGTTACTTGTTCATGCCCACTTGCTTGTTCTTAGATATGATTATGAAATTGCTTATTTGAACATGGTTGTGGTTGTAGATGTAGGATTTGTGGGTGAAGTAGTGAACTTTTGGGATGTTCTACATTGTAGAGACACCATGCCCAATTTTTGAAAAAAAAAAAAAAATTTGAGATACTTTTGGTTCACTAACATCTACAACCATGACAATAAGCAAGTGTGGGGAGGATTTTGAAGAGAGGGTTTAATTTGGTGTTTGCTTTTGTTGCTTGTTTCATGTGTGTAGGAAATGGCTAAGACAAAGGAACAAGTGGGATCAAGTTCGTCTTCATCAAAAGGCAAGGGCAAACAAAAGGAACAACAACCGAAGAAGAGACAATATTTGGGTAGAGTGGACGAAAGTGAAAGTGAAAGCGAAGAAGAGATGGAGTTAGACCCGAGTGAAAAGCCGGTATGGAATTCGGGGTCTTTGGATGATCAATCCGAGGTTTGGCAGCCAACACTTTACAATGATTGCATGAATAAGTTGAAAAACAAGGCAGCTGCTTTTATTTGTGAGAAAGAAGTTGATGAGCCCCAATTTGGCCAGTTTGGGGTGTTTGCTAAATTTCGCGCTCTAGGTTGGGAAGGGGCGCTTAAATGCTTTGACAAAGACAAGAGTAACCTGTTTATGACAGAGATTCAAGAGTGGATGGCAACTTTAAAATGTCACAACTTTAACAAGCCATCACAGATGAAGTTGATCGGGGAGGTACATGGGGTACCGGTGGAGATGTCATACGATACACTGAAGAGACTTGGAAAGTATGACAGTCTCCCATCTCGGGAGTACATGGTTCCCACACTTGATGACTTATTGCTTAAGCCGGAGAAACATCAGCGATGGAATGACATGTTGGCAGCATTGTTCTTGCCCGGTAGATACAGTGGTATTTTATACCGGAAGAATTTGAAAATTGAAGCTAAACTGTTGCATACAATTTGTCTTCTCAATGTCATTCCAAGAAGGGGAGACAAAGAACAGGTGAGGTTTCCGGAGATACCTGTTCTTTATTCGTTGATGCATGGGTCTCCACGTTTCCCGATACGTTACCTTATTATGCACCACCTATGGATCTGCCGGAATAAATATGGAAGAGACATTGTCCCGTATTGCCGAATAATTACGGGATTGATGAAACAACAGAAGGCAATAACATCCGAAGACCGAGGCTTGACAAAAAGACACCAGCCTTTTACGTTGGATAGGTTGGGGAATGTTTGGACGTATATTCAGTCGGAGCGGTATCACAAGTTGAAGTCGGAAGGGCAACGGTGGAGGGTATTAAAGTTGAATGCACGAGATTTGTTACCGGGAGAGCCGGATGAGCCAGAGAGCGACGAAGAGTTAGTTCCGAGTGGAGATGAAGACATGCGGACGCGCCGCATGGTGGTGAAAATGTGGTTCAAGGTGGTTATGGTCAGGGTCATGGTGGGATGTTTTATGATTATACGCAGCAGTCGTATGTACCGGGTTGGGCCTATGAAGGCACCATGCAAGAGGTGATTGCTAATCAACGTCCTCCGGCGTCCGTGTTTGATACGTGGTCGGGGTCGGAGAGGACATTGTTTGATCAAAACACAAGAAATAGTGCGAGTATGGAACGGGCCTTGAAACATAGCTTGGATCGTCATGAGTTGTGGAATCGCACACATGCGTATTCCCGGGAAGTGGAAATAAATAACAATTATTTTGATGATCAAGAAAGGCGACTGCATGCGGATTATCATGCCGGGCGGCCGGTGGTTGTGGATCCACAACATGTGGATTATGCTTCGCTACCACCATATGATGGTAGTATGTCGTATCCAACCCCGCCGGTCCACCACTCGCAATGGATTGACCCGAGGCAACGAGAGGGAGCGCAACAACAAGAAGGAGGAAGTAGTAGTGGTTCGTTCGCGTTCGGTGAATGGAATGACGTAATGTCTTCCGTTTTTGGACCTCCGGGACCGCGCTACTATTAGTAAGGTTGTGTTTCTCCTTTTGTATACTTTTTGTGCATATTTGATAGTTTGTTTAAGGATTGGGAGATTGGGTGGAGTTTTGATATGTTGTGTTTGGGTTGGTGATTGAGTGGTGGTGTCTATATTAAAAAGATGAAAAACATAAAAAAAAATTATAAAATGAAAAGTACAAAAAGAAATTTGGGGTTTGAGTAAAGAAGCGTTTTTGTTGATGTTGAAAAGGTTTTTAGTGATCAAAACCTCTCAAAACCATACATTGGGGTCAATGTATCCTAAGTGTGGGGATGGGGGGGAAATTTTAAAGATTTTGAAAAATTTTGAGCCAAGCGAAACGATGTGAAAATTTGAACACCCTAGATTAACCCCAAGTTGGTGCACCGGCAACCCTTGATACCTTTTTCATTCTTGGTGAGAGTTGTAGCCACACATGTATAGAAATAATGCTTATCTTTGATGAGAGTGGCTACGGGTGGGGGTGCATTAGAACTTGTGCTTGAATGCGATTTGAGTCCTTAGTTAGATATAAATGCAAAAAGGATAAGGGCATTTAGGTAACCTCGTCGTTGGTGTGAGTGAGTGTGGGATTTGGGGGGTTGGACCTCATAAGTTATATATATGAGCATGGTAGTGAGAGGGGCGGGGGTTTGGACATTTAGTTGCCCATTTTGTGCTTTAAAAGCCTATCAATTGTTACCCCTAGTTACTTACCTAAAAATTTACCCAAAAAAAAAAAAAAATTTGACCCGGTCTTATAGTGTTAGTGATAGTATTAGTAGTTTTAGTACTTTGAAGTAGATATGTTTGATGTGTTATTGTATTTTGTTCTCTTAAAAAAAAAAAAAAATCAGAAAAAAAATTAGAAAAAAAAAGAGAAAAAAGCAATGGAAAATGAAAAAAAAAAAGAAGTGATATTAGTTATCTTGTGTATAGTAGTTAAGTTTGATAGTTGTTTGTTTGTTTGTTTGTGTAATAAAAGACCGGGTCAAGTTTTCGCTACTTCATATATATTCCATTTCCTACCCATACGCCTAGCCACGTTACAACCTTGAAAGTCCCTTTGATTTGCATTTATGTTTGACACATTTTAGGAGAATGATTGATTTAGGTACAAGCTTATGATTGCGCAACCACCCGTTTGCCTAGTGTGTGTCCAGCTCATCTTTGCTAGTTTTCACTTGTAGCCGAGATGAGAGATTTAGAGAGGGGTGCATTGGTTGGGTGTTAAAAAGGGGTTATTAAGAAGATTGCATGTTTTTGCTTGGTTTAATTTGATCACTTATTTTGAAACTGATTTGATGAGTTGCTTGGGACAAGCAACGGTTAAGTGTGGGGATGTGACGGGTGGTCCATTGGACAACCCTTAATTGTGTTAAAAGACGATTTAATCATTCACTTAATCGTGTAATTATCTTGAATTAGATAACTACTGTGCTTATGTTTCAGGTGCGGTTCGGGAGCTTAAAGTGGATAAAATGCAGCTTTGGAGGGTATTGAAGATGAACGGGTCGAGCGTGGAACAAGAGACGAAACGAAGAGGAAATATCAACTTACCACCGTAAATTACGGTCCTACCGTAATTTACGGTGGACCTGGATTTTGTTTGTCAGCCACCGTAAATCAGACAACATCCACCGTAAACATATGAAGTCCACCGTAAATTACGGTGGAGCCGTAATTTACGGTGGAGGCCGCGATCAAAACATGTAACTGCCACATTTAAGTTGGTTTTTGGGTGTCTTTTCATTACACTTCATCATTGGACGGTTTTGGATCATCCTGGGGGCGAATTTTGGCTACTTGCTTGGTTTTTGAACAATTCTTATCATCCGGTTTGTATTTTCGATTCGTATGAACATTGGTTTGATTATGATGATGATTCACCGAGCCATGTCCGGCTAAACTCTTCGGTGATCATCTTAGGTGAATATTTCTTGAACTTTTGTGTGTTTTATTTCTGAATTTCTAGAATGATAACTTGCGTTGCTTGAATATCATGGTATATGTTTGATTGCTTGTAACTTGTTAATCGATAGTGCAATTTCTAGTCTTAATCGTACGTTCTTGGTGCCGTTGGCAATCGAGATATAACGGGAAGGGTTAGGGTTGGTTATTGATTAATTGGTCATCGGGAAACAACCTCGCGTTTATATAATCCGAGTACTTTGTCCCCTTTTATCACTTCAATCATCTATACACGAGTTATGTCTATGTAACTCTTTCTAGTTGGAATTACACACAATTGTTTAAAGAAACTGAAACCTAAGATGATCATTGTTCTCTCCTAATCTATTTTAAAACCTACATTTGATTTGCCATTAGTTTAATTTAGTTTTCTCAAACAACAATCCAAATCATTGATTTTAATTTTCTGCAAATTAGGATAATTGTAGTATAATTGCAAGGCTATATAATTGACATATTTTCCACATACTCCCTGTCACACCCCCAAAATCCACACGCGGAGTATCACCGCTTGGGAGCGTGACTGACCAGGATCAAGCCATCAATCATATCAAACATAGTATTTAAGTGTAAAAGTAGGAAAATGTAATTCATCTTGACATGACTGATGTTCATAACCAAACATTGTTTAAGTAGCGGAAGCATAATAATGAAAACCCAAAGTAAGTTATAAGTTCAAATATCGTCTACGATCCGTATCCCACAACGACCTGCTCCTCCCTGTGCAAGCTCCATATGTACCTAAGATCCTGCAAGGCATGTAAGAGAGAGTCAACAACTAGTTGAGCGAGTTCACAGTGAGTTTGTTTAGTTATAGTGTTCATAATGTAGTTCGCATGTTCATTTAGTAATCATGTATCGTATGTATCGTATCGCGGCCCTCTAGGCATGTTTGCGAAGTATAGTGGGGATTTCCCATGTTTGCTAGACTAGGTATAGTAGTATCGCGGCCCTTCCTGGCATGTGTGCGAAGATTAGAGTATATAGTTCGCGGCCCTTCCTAGGCATGTGTGCGAAGATTAGAGTATATAGTTCGCGGCCCTTCCTAGGCATGTGTGCGAAGATTGTCATAATATCGCGGCCAACCCCTTGGCGTGTGTGCGAAGATCGTTTAAATTAGTATAACCAGTCTAGTCTGTTCATATCAATAACCCTCCCGCACCCGGGGACCATATATCTAAGTTCCATAATCTGAACGAATAAATAATCCAACCCATTCCCATCATGGGAATCCCATGCCTTGGCTGTGTGAACTCACCTTGGTTTGCTCGGCAGATACACAAAAGGGTTTCTTGAACTATGAGTGGTCAACCGCGTCCTAATAGGGTTACCATACAAGTCAGGTTTTGACTCAAGTAATGCACATAGGTTTACGCATAACTAATAGATTTCAAGCACGTATAGATCATGGCATCATTTTAACAGTCAAACAATACATTCAACTTGTGCGATTTAAATCATAACAGCTCAATAAAAACATTCTCGGCCCAATTTAACAACATGCAATAGTCTTGTGCGATCCGGATGCTTGTACGATCCGGTTAGGTTGTGCGATCAAGACTAGCCCAGCCCAACATCCTTACCCGGCCCAACAGTTTAACAACAATACAACTTGTATGATCCAGTAAGACTTGTGCGACCGAAGACATCTTGTGCGACCAGATGTCTTGTGCGAAGGAACTCTTGTGCGACCAAGATACCTTGTGTGATTAGTTTTATTATCCGGGTATTATGGAAATTAGTTACCATCATTCAATTAGTTTCCAAAATCACAATTTAATCAATCAACACTAACAGTTTCTAAACCAACCCCTAATCGATTAAACAAGGGTTTTTAACATCTAACTCGTATGAATCCTAAATCAAATCAAGACATAGACATCAATCACAATCATTAACAGTCAACAGAAAATCATGAACGGCCCATCAAAACCCATTAGAAATCTATAGTGATTCACCCTAGTCATGGATTCATAATTTTTACCTTAACGTTATTCATAATCGCATTGGACATATCATTACTATAATCAGTATTCTAGAATTCGCTTGGTCCCTACCCATCGACAATTAAGTATTATTGGACCATAAAAAAAACAAACAATAATCAAGCATTTATCATTATCAAAACAAACAATAGCCGACAACTTGCTAAAGCATTCAGAGAATTAATATGATTGGACCAATTTATGGATAGTGGGCTGACAATTCTATCCATTGCTATGTATGTGTAATTCTCATGATGTTTCATATAGATCCTAATTAAATATACCTACATGTAACTAGCAACAATTTCCATTAACACAATTTAGTTTCACTAACCAAGATTGGAATATTGGAGAAGGTGGCTTCGATCAGGAGCTTCACACGCTTGAGGAGATTGCCGTCCAATATGAAGGGAGTTAGGGTTGTTTGTTACATATCTTGCAATTTAACCAATTTCCAAGCCCAAGATATGATAACACCACTAACGGGTTTGGGGATGGGCTCGGTTTGGGTTCAAGATATGTGGGCCGAAATCAAATATAGTGTTTAGTGGGCTCGTTTATATACATACACACTAAAATTCCATAACACTTATCACATAATTAAATTATAACATTTTATTGCAACAATCACAATTTAGTTAATCACATAGTACTCACACCGGTTACTTCAAAAAGCATGAAAGGTTCGGAAATACGAGTTGTCACATTATCCCCAAGTTGAAAGAAATTTCGTCCCGAAATTTAGCGCACGTACTCACTGAGGAAGCTAGTTAAGTTGCATGGTTTTCCTGGTTTTCCTGGGGTGTCACATCCTCCCCCCGTTGATCTGGAATTTCGTCCCGAAATTCCGTAGCTTCAGTCTCAGTAGTGGTTGTATCGGTTGCGAATAGTTGGGGATACTTTTGTTTCATCTGATCTTCGCGTTCCCAGGTGAACTCTGGGCCGCGACGTGAGTTCCAACGAACTCGAACGAGAGGTATCCTAGTACGCTTGAGGACCTTAACATCCCGGTCCGTGATTTCAACAGGTTCCTCGACGAATCGTAACTGCTCGTCGATCGTGAGCTCCTTCAAAGGAACTACGTGGGTCTCATCTGACAGACACTTCTTCAGATTTGACACATGGAAAACGTCGTGAACTGCACTGAGTTCTGCTGGTAAGTTCAGTCTGTAGGCCACCTTGCCTATTTTCTCAATGACTTCGAAAGGTCCAACGTATCGTGGGTTAAGTTTGCCCCGTTTGCCAAAACGAACCACACCCTTCCAGGGTGAAACTTTGAGTAATACACGCTCCCCAACCTGGAGCTCTAGTGGTTTTCTGCCCTTATCGGCGTAGACTTTATGACGGTCACGAGCTGCCACCATTCGTTGTCGTATCTGAGCAATTTTCTCTGTTGTGTCCACCACATGTTCTGGACCAGTAATCTGACTATCCCCCACCTCTGCCCAACAAAGAGGTGACCGGCATTTACGCCCGTACAATGCCTCAAACGGAGCAGCTTTAATGCTGGTGTGGTAGCTATTGTTGTACGAAAATTCCACAAGTGGCAGATGCTTTTCCCAGCCGTTGCCAAAGTCAATTACACATGCCCTAAGCATGTTTTCTAGAGTCTGGATGGTACGTTCTGACTGCCCATCCGGTTGCGGGTGATAAGCTGTGCTCATATCTAACCTTGAGCCAAATGACTTGTGCATTGCTTGCCACAGTTCTGATGTAAAACGTGCATCTCGATCCGAGATAATAGAGGTGGGCACCCCGTGCCTCGAGACAACTTCCTTAAGATACACTTCTGCTAGGGTGGAGAACTTATCTGTTTCTTTGATGGCCAAGAAGTGAGCAGACTTTGTGAGTCGATCCACGATCACCCAAATAGTATCGTTACCACGTTGTGATCTAGGCAGGCCAGTAACAAAATCCATGGAAATTTGCTCCCATTTCCATTGTGGTATCTCTGGTTGTTGGAGTGGGCCTGAAGGTTTCTGGTACTCCGCCTTGACTCTCGCACAAGTCAAGCACTTGCTAACGTATGTTGCTATGTGTGCCTTCATGCTAGGCCACCAATATGTGGTTTTGATGTCGTGGTACATTTTGTCCGAACCAGGGTGCACTGAGTAGCGAGACTTGTGTGCCTCATCCATCACAAGCTCTCGTAAGTTGCCATAAAATGGGACCCAAATGCGTCCCGTGACGTAGTAGGCACCGTCTTCCTTCTGTTCTAAGCGTTGCCTCGAGCCGCGTAGGGCTTCAGCCCTGACGTTTTCTGGTTTCAATGCTTCTACCTGAGCATTTCGTATTTGAGAAGGAAGGCTAGACTGTATTGTAAGTTTTAAAGCTCGTATGCGCTTGGGCGCAGTGTCCTTTCGGCTGAGGGCGTCAGCCACAACATTGGCTTTGCCCGGGTGATACCTGATTGAGCATTCGTAATCGTTCAGCAGTTCGACCCATCGTCGTTGTCGCATATTGAGTTCTTTCTGTTTAAAGATGTGCTCGAGACTTCTGTGATCAGTGTAGATAGCACACTTGGTGCCATACAAGTAGTGTCGCCATATCTTAAGTGCAAAAACAACCGCTCCCAGCTCTAGATCGTGTGTAGTGTAGTTCTTCTCATGAACCTTGAGTTGGCGTGAAGCGTATGCTATAACTTTATCCCGCTGCATCAAAACACAACCAAGACCCTGAATAGATGCGTCGCAGTAGACCACGAAGTCGTCCGTGCCCTCTGGCAATGAAAGGATAGGTGCACTGCAAAGTCTGTCCTTTGAGTGCTGAAACGCTATCTCCTGTGCGTTTCCCCAACGATAAACCACGCCCTTCTGCGTTAGTGAAGTAAGAGGCTGAGCAATCTTAGAAAAATCCTTGATAAATCTCCTGTAATAACCTGCCAATCCCAAGAATTGGCGAATTTCCGTTGGCGTACGAGGTGCAGGCCAGCTCTTGATTGACTCTACCTTGGATGGATCAACGTGAATCCCATCCTTGTTCACTACATGGCCTAAGAAATGGACTTCACGAAGCCAGAAGTCACATTTTGAGAACTTGGCGTACAGCTGTTCCTTTCGAAGGAGTTCCAAAATAAGTCGTAAGTGTTGCTCATGTTCCTCCTGACTCTTTGAATAGATCAGGATGTCATCGATGAAGACAATAACGAATTTGTCTAAGTAATGCTTGCATACTCGGTTCATCAAGTCCATGAAGACCGCCGGTGCATTTGTCATCCCAAAAGGCATGACCAAAAACTCATAGTGGCCATATCGAGTTCTGAAGGCTGTTTTGGAGACGTCCTCTTCTCGGACTCTCAGCTGGTGATATCCCGACCTCAAATCGATCTTCGAATAGTAGCTCGACCCTTGCAGCTGGTCAAATAGGTCATCAATGCGTGGAAGAGGGTAGCGATTCTTCACAGTCACCTTGTTCAGTTCACGGTAGTTGATGCACATTCTGAATGTACCGTCTTTCTTCTTCACAAATAGCACTGGAGCTCCCCAGGGCGATGAGTTAGGGCGAATAAAACCCTTATCCAAGAGTTCTTGTAGTTGTGTAGAGAGTTCTTCCAACTCTGATGGGGCTAAGCGATAAGGTGCACAAGTTATAGGTGCTGCTCCAGGAGCTAGCTCGATCTGGAACTCGACCTGGCGATGAGATGGGAGGCCAGGTAGTTCCTCAGGAAATACCTCAGGATAAACACGTACAATCGGAAAGTCTTCTATCTATTTCTCTTTCTTCGAGGTGTCGGTAACGAGAGCCACAATGGCAGTGTGGCCCTTTCTCCAACATTCATGGGCCTTAAGGAAAGAGATGATGCTCACCACAGCACCACTCTTGTTGCCACGAATCGTAAGAGGTTCATCACCTGTTCGAGAAACACGAACGACCTTCTCATTGCAGAGAACCTCTGTTCGATATTGAGGTAGCCAATCCATACCAATAACGATGTCGAAACCATCACAACGTTGGGGTCATTCCTAGCATTACCCTGACCAATCACGAACACTCGACCCCTGGCACCATTGCCGTCGTCATTACTCCCGTTGCTGCCTCCATTATTATTCCCGTTTCCTTGGTTGTGGTTCTGATTCTGGTTCAGTCGTGGGTAGCGTCTCATGAAATGATTCTTTAGCACTACACTGGTAACATCCCTTGTTATCCTGCTGTTGCTGCTAATTCTGTGGAGCTTGTGGCTGCTATTGTCGGTTCTTGTTTGCAGGATGTGAGATTCTAAAATCTTTGGCTCCATGACCAAGCTTGTTGCATCTCTGACAACGATCTTTGCTGCACGACCACTGTGGTGCAAATTACATCGATTCTATTCTGCCCTTGACTACTAGAAGGTTGCTGACCAGGACTCTGGTAGTCATCGATCTTTCGCTGTTGTGTCTGCGGCTGAGCCGTAGTCAAACCCTTGCTGGAGGTTCCTTCCCACTTTCGTTTATTGTCACTGGGTGTAGCAGTAGTAGTAGTAACAGTAGCACTTACATGCTTAAGCAGTCTGTTCTGTTCCACTTACATCCTGGATGGTAGCAAGGTTGGCGGAAGTCACATGACTTTGACTCTCTGGTACTAAGCCTTTGAGGTACAGCTCAATGCGCTTGATGGGAGAATCCACCCTAGTTGGACATAATACTGTCAGTTCGTTGGATCGTTTCGTGTACGCTACTATCTCTGACCTTGTCATCCCCAAGTTTAAGAACTCCACTTCCAGCTGGTGGATGTCATCTCGACTACGGTATTCACGTTTGGATTAGTTCCTTAAGAATCATCCCATGGGGTGGCATCAGCAGCCTCCAGCCACAGCATCTGAACTTGCGCGTTCCGCCGAGTTAACGCAGTGCCTTCGAGAATATCAGTGGCATATTTCACCTTACGAGCCTCGGGTCATTCTCACACTCGATGACCGATTCAAGTTCCTCGAATTAATGGAGGAGTACAACAGCTCCTTCAGTGTCGCTGAAAGTAGTAGGACGACAGTCCATAAAAGTCTTGTATGTGTATATAGGTGGCTGAGCGTGTTGACTTGTCGTGTGCGTAAGAGTAATCAAAATTAAGCACAAGTGTTGAGTTACGAGAGTAGGATCTAAGGATCCTAGAGTAAGTGGTGATGGCAGGTTACACCTCCTGCCTGGGCAGCTGCGAGTGCTGCAGTAACTTGTTTAGAGATCGAAGCCGCCAACTGGGCTTGAGTTAGGTTAACGCGTCCACTCACGATCTTGACATCAAGGAGGACATGTGTAAGAGAGGTTCGCGAATAGTGCGAAGAGAGTGAGCACACAAGTATTCTCAAGCAATAACGTATAGTAGGTTCTGTAATCTGAGCATACCACGAGCAAAGTTCTATGTAATTCTAGCAAGTAGGTAAAGTAACATGAATAGTAGTACCTATGATGTTGAGCCTTGCACGTGGAGCGAAGCGTCGTTGTGGATCGTTGAGAGCACTGTTCTGGTTATAGTCTGGTTTTAACAAAATCGTTTTCCCTTTATTAAAACCAAGTTCTCTATAACCAATGGCTCTGATACCAATCTGTCACACCCCCAAAATCCACACGCGGAGTATCACCGCTTGGGAGCGTGACTGACCAGGATCAAGCCATCAATCATATCAAACATAGTATTTAAGTGTAAAAGTAGGAAAATGTAATTCATCTTGACATGACTGATGTTCATAACCAAACATTGTTTAAGTAGCGGAAGCATAATAATGAAAACCCAAAGTAAGTTATAAGTTCAAATATCGTCTACGATCCGTATCCCACAACGACCTGCTCCTCCCTGTGCAAGCTCCATATGTACCTAAGATCCTGCAAGGCATGTAAGAGAGAGTCAACAACTAGTTGAGCGAGTTCACAGTGAGTTTGTTTAGTTATAGTGTTCATAATGTAGTTCGCATGTTCATTTAGTAATCATGTATCGTATGTATCGTATCGCGGCCCTCTAGGCATGTTTGCGAAGTATAGTGGGGATTTCCCATGTTTGCTAGACTAGGTATAGTAGTATCGCGGCCCTTCCTGGCATGTGTGCGAAGATTAGAGTATATAGTTCGCGGCCCTTCCTAGGCATGTGTGCGAAGATTAGAGTATATAGTTCGCGGCCCTTCCTAGGCATGTGTGCGAAGATTGTCATAATATCGCGGCCAACCCCTTGGCGTGTGTGCGAAGATCGTTTAAATTAGTATAACCAGTCTAGTCTGTTCATATCAATAACCCTCCCGCACCCGGGGACCATATATCTAAGTTCCATAATCTGAACGAATAAATAATCCAACCCATTCCCATCCTGGGAATCCCATGCCTTGGCTGTGTGAACTCACCTTGGTTTGCTCGGCAGATACACAAAAGGGTTTCTTGAACTATGAGTGGTCAACCGCGTCCTAATAGGGTTACCATACAAGTCAGGTTTTGACTCAAGTAATGCACATAGGTTTACGCATAACTAATAGATTTCAAGCACGTATAGATCATGGCAGCATTTTAACAGTCAAACAATACATTCAACTTGTGCGATTTAAATCATAACAGCTCAATAAAAACATTCTCGGCCCAATTTAACAACATGCAATAGTCTTGTGCGATCCGGATGCTTGTACGATCCGGTTAGGTTGTGCGATCAAGACTAGCCCAGCCCAACATCCTTACCCGGCCCAACAGTTTAACAACAATACAACTTGTATGATCCAGTAAGACTTGTGCGACCGAAGACATCTTGTGCGACCAGATGTCTTGTGCGAAGGAACTCTTGTGCGACCAAGATACCTTGTGTGATTAGTTTTATTATCCGGGTATTATGGAAATTAGTTACCATCATTCAATTAGTTTCCAAAATCACAATTTAATCAATCAACACTAACAGTTTCTAAACCAACCCCTAATCGATTAAACAAGGGTTTTTAACATCTAACTCGTATGAATCCTAAATCAAATCAAGACATAGACATCAATCACAATCATTAACAGTCAACAGAAAATCATGAACGGCCCATCAAAACCCATTAGAAATCTATAGTGATTCACCCTAGTCATGGATTCATAATTTTTACCTTAACGTTATTCATAATCGCATTGGACATATCATTACTATAATCAGTATTCTAGAATTCGCTTGGTCCCTACCCATCGACAATTAAGTATTATTGGACCATAAAAAAAACAAACAATAATCAAGCATTTATCATTATCAAAACAAACAATAGCCGACAACTTGCTAAAGCATTCAGAGAATTAATATGATTGGACCAATTTATGGATAGTGGGCTGACAATTCTATCCATTGCTATGTATGTGTAATTCTCATGATGTTTCATATAGATCCTAATTAAATATACCTACATGTAACTAGCAACAATTTCCATTAACACAATTTAGTTTCACTAACCAAGATTGGAATATTGGAGAAGGTGGCTTCGATCAGGAGCTTCACACGCTTGAGGAGATTGCCGTCCAATATGAAGGGAGTTAGGGTTGTTTGTTACATATCTTGCAATTTAACCAATTTCCAAGCCCAAGATATGATAACACCACTAACGGGTTTGGGGATGGGCTCGGTTTGGGTTCAAGATATGTGGGCCGAAATCAAATATAGTGTTTAGTGGGCTCGTTTATATACATACACACTAAAATTCCATAACACTTATCACATAATTAAATTATAACATTTTATTGCAACAATCACAATTTAGTTAATCACATAGTACTCACACCGGTTACTTCAAAAAGCATGAAAGGTTCGGAAATACGAGTTGTCACACTCCCTGAGTTCGATACCCTATTACCGCTATCTATAGTTGTATTTGGGATTAAATTTGCGTGACCCACGACAATCACGTCAAATTTTGGCGCCGTTGCCGGGGAGTAGTGCGCAACGTGTGTCATTTTTGTTAGTTTTGCTTTGTTATTTTCGGGTTTACACTGGTGTGTTTAGTGTGCAGGTTCTACAGGTGCATGCATACTAGAGGCTCTCACAAAGCTTCACCATTGTCATTTGATCCGGAAATCGAAAGAACACTAAGGCAGAACCGAGTTTTACTACGCGAAAACAGAATCATTGGTTCACCCACTTCACCCATTACACCAAGAAACATCATGGACGAACCACAAATACCACCCATTACGCCCTTTTTCTCTCTGGTTGAGGTTCTCGGCATTGAAAAATCTTCGTAAACTAAATCACACGTGTATATATTGATATTTAAGAGATATACAGTCAAGAAAGTCAAGGGCAATGGTGATATATATGCGGATTAGACACCAAAAAAACACTCAACAAATGGCTACAATTTAAGGAGTGTGTTTAGTAACGGCATCAGATTCCTAATTGATGGAGAAAGGTCTGGTGGTAAGAAAAGCTGCTTCTAGGAGGTTGTCAAGTGTTTTCGCCCGACGATTCTATTCTTGGGTGGTTGGTTTGGCCCTTGTTCCTGTAACTCGAATCCTAGCCCGGTATATCCCATTTTAATTTTACACCATTGTGAACCTTACGCCTTTTTTACTCTCTGATCGAGGTTCTCGGCATTGAAAAATCTTCGTAAACTAAATCACACGTGTATATGTTGACATTTAAGAGATATACAGTCAACAAAATCAAGGGCAATGGTGATATATATGCGGATTAGACACCAAAAAAACACTCAACAAATTGCTACAATTTAAGGAATGTGTTTAGTAACGGCATCAGATTCCTAATTGATGGAGAAAGGTCTGGTGGTAAGAAAAGCTGCTTCTAGGAGGTTGTCAAGTGTTTTCGCTTGACGATTCTATTCTTGAGTGGTTGGTTTGGCCCTTGTTCCTGTAACTCGAATCCTAGCCCGATATATCCCATTTTAATTTTACACCATTGTGAACCTTACGCCTTTTTTACTCTCTGATCGAGGTTCTCGGCATTGAAAAATCTTCGTAAACTAAATCACACGTGTATATGTTGACATTTAAGAGATATACAGTCAACAAAATCAAGGGCAATGGTGATATATATGCGGATTAGACGCCAAAAAAACACTCAACAAATGGCTACAATTTAAGGAATGTGTTTAGTAACGGCATCAGATTCCTAATTGATGGAGAAAGGTCTGGTGGTAGGAAAAGCTGCTTCTAGGAGGTGGTCAAGTGTTTTCGCTTGACGATTCTATTCTTGAGTGGTTGGTTTGGCCCTTGTTCCTGTAACTCGAATCCTAGCCCGGTATATCCCATTTTAATTTTACACCATTGTGAACCTTACGCCCTTTTTCTCTCTGGTTGAGGTTCTCGGCATTGAAAAATCTTCGTAAACTAAATCACACGTGTATATATTGATATTTAAGAGATATACAGTCAAGAAAGTCAAGGGAAATGGTGATATATATGCGGATTAGACACCAAAAAAACACTCAACAAATGGCTACAATTTAAGGAATGTGTTTAGTAACGGCATCAGATTCCTAATTGATGGAGAAAGGTCTGGTGGTAAGAAAAGCTGCTTCTAGGAGGTTGTTAAGTGTTTTCGCCCGACGATTCTATTCTTGGGTGGTTGGTTTGGCCCTTGTTCCTGTAACTCGAATCCTAGCCCGGTATATCCCATTTTAATTTTACACCATTGTGAACCTTACGCCTTTTTTACTCTCTGATCGAGGTTCTCGGCATTGAAAAATCTTCGTAAACTAAATCACACGTGTATATGTTGACATTTAAGAGATATACAATCAACAAAATCAAGGGCAATGGTGATATATATGCGGATTAGACACCAAAAAAACACTCAACAAATGGCTACAATTTAAGGAATGTGTTTAGTAACGGCATCAGATTCCTAATTGATGGAGAAAGGTCTGGTGGTAAGAAAAGCTGCTTCTAGGAGGTTGTCAAGTGTTTTCGCTTGACGATTCTATTCTTGAGTGGTTGGTTTGGCCCTTGTTCCTGTAACTCGAATCCTAGCCCGGTATATCCCATTTTAATTTTACACCATTGTGAACCTTACGCCTTTTTTACTCTCTGATCGAGGTTCTCGGCATTGAAAAATCTTCGTAAACTAAATCACACGTGTATATGTTGACATTTAAGAGATATACAGTCAACAAAATCAAGGGCAATGGTGATATATATGCGGATAAGACACCAAAAAAACACTCAACAAATGGCTACAATTTAAGGAATGTGTTTAGTAACGGCATCAGATTACTAATTGATGGAGAAAGGTCTGGTGGTAGGAAAAGCTGCTTCTAGGAGGTTGTCAAGTGTTTTCGCTTGACGATTCTATTCTTGAGTAGTTGGTTTGGCCCTTGTTCCTGTAACTCGAATCCTAGCCCGGTATATCCCATTTTAATTTTACACCATTGTGAACCTTACGCCTTTTTTACTCTCTGATCGAGGTTCTCGGCATTGAAAAATCTTCGTAAACTAAATCACACGTGTATATGTTGACATTTAAGAGATATACAGTCAACAAAATCAAGGGCAATGGTGATATATATGCGGATTAGACACCAAAAAAACACTCAACAAATGGCTACAATTTAAGGAATGTGTTTAGTAACGGCATCAGATTCCTAATTGATGGAGAAAGGTCTGGTGGTAGGAAAAGCTGCTTCTAGGAGGTTGTCAAGTGTTTTCGCTTGACGATTCTATTCTTGAGTGGTTGGTTTGGCCCTTGTTCCTGTAACTCGAATCCTAGCCCGGTATATTCCATTTTAATTTTACACCATTATGAACCTTACGTCTTTTTTACTCTCTGATCGAGGTTCTCGGCATTGAAAAATCTTCGTAAACTAAATCACAGGTGTATATGTTGATATTTAAGAGATATACAGTCAAGAAAATCAAGGGCAATGGTGATATATATGCGGATTAGACACCAAAAAAAACACTCAACAAATGGCTACAATTTAAGGAATGTGTTTAGTGACGGCATCAGATTCCTAATTGATGGAGAAAGGTCTGGTGGTAAGAAAAGCTGCTTCTAGGAGGTTGTTAAGTGTTTTCGCCCGACGATTCTATTCTTGGGTGGTTGGTTTGGCCCTTGTTCCTGTAACTCGAATCCTAGCCCGGTATATCCCATTTTAATTTTACACCATTGTGAACCTTACGCCTTTTTTACTCTCTGATCGAGGTTCTCGGCATTGAAAAATCTTCGTAAACTAAATCACACGTGTATATGTTGACATTTAAGAGATATACAGTCAACAAAATCAAGGGCAATGGTGATATATATGCGGATAAGACACCAAAAAAACACTCAACAAATGGCTACAATTTAAGGAATGTGTTTAGTAACGGCATCAGATTACTAATTGATGGAGAAAGGTCTGGTGGTAGGAAAAGCTGCTTCTAGGAGGTTGTCAAGTGTTTTCGCTTGACGATTCTATTCTTGAGTAGTTGGTTTGGCCCTTGTTCCTGTAACTCGAATCCTAGCCCGGTATATCCCATTTTAATTTTACACCATTGTGAACCTTACGCCTTTTTTACTCTCTGATCGAGGTTCTCGGCATTGAAAAATCTTCGTAAACTAAATCACACGTGTATATGTTGACATTTAAGAGATATACAGTCAACAAAATCAAGGGCAATGGTGATATATATGCGGATTAGACACCAAAAAAACACTCAACAAATGGCTACAATTTAAGGAATGTGTTTAGTAACGGCATCAGATTCCTAATTGATGGAGAAAGGTCTGGTGGTAGGAAAAGCTGCTTCTAGGAGGTTGTCAAGTGTTTTCGCTTGACGATTCTATTCTTGAGTGGTTGGTTTGGCCCTTGTTCCTGTAACTCGAATCCTAGCCCGGTATATTCCATTTTAATTTTACACCATTATGAACCTTACGTCTTTTTTACTCTCTGATCGAGGTTCTCGGCATTGAAAAATCTTCGTAAACTAAATCACAGGTGTATATGTTGATATTTAAGAGATATACAGTCAAGAAAATCAAGGGCAATGGTGATATATATGCGGATTAGACACCAAAAAAAACACTCAACAAATGGCTACAATTTAAGGAATGTGTTTAGTGACGGCATCAGATTCCTAATTGATGGAGAAAGGTCTGGTGGTAAGAAAAGCTGCTTCTAGGAGGTTGTTAAGTGTTTTCGCCCGACGATTCTATTCTTGGGTGGTTGGTTTGGCCCTTGTTCCTGTAACTCGAATCCTAGCCCGGTATATCCCATTTTAATTTTACACCATTGTGAACCTTACGCCTTTTTTACTCTCTGATCGAGGTTCTCGGCATTGAAAAATCTTCGTAAACTAAATCACACGTGTATATGTTGACATTTAAGAGATATACAATCAACAAAATCAAGGGCAATGGTGATATATATGCGGATTAGACACCAAAAAAACACTCAACAAATGGCTACAATTTAAGGAATGTGTTTAGTAACGGCATCAGATTCCTAATTGATGGAGAAAGGTCTGGTGGTAAGAAAAGCTGCTTCTAGGAGGTTGTCAAGTGTTTTCGCTTGACGATTCTATTCTTGAGTGGTTGGTTTGGCCCTTGTTCCTGTAACTCGAATCCTAGCCCGGTATATCCCATTTTAATTTTACACCATTGTGAACCTTACGCCTTTTTTACTCTCTGATCGAGGTTCTCGGCATTGAAAAATCTTCGTAAACTAAATCACACGTGTATATGTTGACATTTAAGAGATATACAGTCAACAAAATCAAGGGCAATGGTGATATATATGCGGATTAGACACCAAAAAAACACTCAACAAATGGCTACAATTTAAGGAATGTGTTTAGTAACGGCATCAGATTCCTAATTGATGGAGAAAGGTCTGGTGGTAGGAAAAGCTGCTTCTAGGAGGTTGTCATGTGTTTTCGCTTGACGATTCTATTCTTGAGTGGTTGGTTTGGCCCTTGTTCCTGTAACTCGAATCCTTGCCCGGTATATCCCATTTTAATTTTACACCATTGTGAACCTTACGCCTTTTTTACTCTCTGATCGAGGTTCTCGGCATTGAAAAATCTTCGTAAACTAAATCACACGTGTATATGTTGACATTTAAGAGATATACAGTCAACAAAATCAAGGGCAATGGTGATATATATGCGGATTAGACACCAAAAAAACACTCAACAAATGGCTACAATTTAAGGAATGTGTTTAGTAACGGCATCAGATTCCTAATTGATGGAGAAAGGTCTGGTGGTAGGAAAAGCTGCTTCTAGGAGGTTGTCAAGTGTTTTCGCTTGACGATTCTATTCTTGAGTGGTTGGTTTGGCCCTTGTTCCTGTAACTCGAATCCTAGCCCGGTATATTCCATTTTAATTTTACACCATTATGAACCTTACGTCTTTTTTACTCTCTGATCGAGGTTCTCGGCATTGAAAAATCTTCGTAAACTAAATCACAGGTGTATATGTTGATATTTAAGAGATATACAGTCAAGAAAATCAAGGGCAATGGTGATATATATGCGGATTAGACACCCAAAAAAACACTCAACAAATGGCTACAATTTAAGGAATGTGTTTAGTAACGGCATCAGATTCCTAATTGATGGAGAAAGGTCTGGTGGTAAGAAAAGCTGCTTCTAGGAGGTTGTCAAGTGTTTTCGCCCGACGATTCTATTATTGGGTGGTTGGTTTGGCCCTTGTTCCTGTAACTCGAATCCTAGCCCGGTATATCCCATTTTAATTTTACACCATTGTGAACCTTACGCCTTTTCTACTCTCTGATCGAGGTTCTCGGCATTGAAAAATCTTCGTAAACTAAATCACACGTGTATATGTTGACATTTAAGAGATATACAGTCAACAAAATCAAGGGCAATGGTGATATATATGCGGATTAGACACCAAAAAAACACTCAACAAATGGCTACAATTTAAGGAATGTGTTTAGTAACGGCATCAGATTCCTAATTGATGGAGAAAGGTCTGGTGATAGGAAAAGCTGCTTCTAGGAGGTTGTCAAGTGTTTTCGCTTGACGATTCTATTCTTGAGTGGTTGGTTTGGCCCTTGTTCCTGTAACTCGAATCCTAGCCCGGTATATTCCATTTTAATTTTACACCATTGTGAACCTTACGCCTTTTTTACTCTCTGATAGAGGTTCTCGGCATTGAAAAATCTTCGTAAACTAAATCACAGGTGTATATGTTGATATTTAAGAGATATACAGTCAAGAAAATCAAGGGCAATGGTGATATATATGCGGATTAGACACCCAAAAAACACTCAACAAATGGCTACAATTTAAGGAATGTGTTTAGTGACGACATCAGATTCCTAATTGATGGAGAAAGGTCCGGTGGCAAGAAAAGCTGCTTCTTGGAGGTTGTCAAGTGTTTTTGCTCGGCGATTCCATTCTTGGGTGGTTGGTTTGGCCCTTGTTTCCTGTAACTTGAATCCTAGCCCGGTATATCCCATTTTAATTTTACAACATTGTGAACCTTACGCCTTTTTTACTCTCTGATCGAGGTTCTCGGCATTGAAAAATCTTCGTAAACTAAATCACACGTGTATATGTTGATATTTAAGAGATATACAGTCAAGAAAATCAAGGGAAATGGTGATATATATGCGGATCAGACACCAAAAAAAACACTCAACAAATGGCTACAATTTAAGGAATGTGTTTAGTGACGGCATCAGATTCCTAATTGATGGAGAAAGGTCCGGTGGCAAGAAAAGCTGCTTCTTGGAGGTTGTCAAGTGTTTTTGCTCGGCGATTCCATTCTTGGGTGGTTGGTTTGGCCCTTGTTTCCTGTAACTCGAATCCTAGCCCGGTATATCCCATTTTAATTTTACAACATTCGAACCTTACGCCTTTTTTACTCTCTGATCGAGGTTCTCGGCATTGAAAAATCTTCGTAAACTAAATCACACGTGTATATGTTGATATATAAGAGATATACAGTCAAGAAAATCAAGGGCAATGGTGATATATATGCGGATTAGACACAAAAAAAAACACTCAACAAATGGCTACAATTTAAGGAATGTGTTTAGTGACGGCATCAGATTCCTAATTGATGGAGAAAGGTCTGGTGGTAAGATAAGCTGCTTCTAGGAGGTTGTCAAGTGTTTTCGACCGACGATTCTATTCTTGGGTGGTTGGTTTGGCCCTTGTTCCTGTAACTCGAATCCTAGCCCGGTATATTCCATTTTAATTTTACACCATTGTGAACCTTAAGCCTTTTTTACTCTCTGATAGAGGTTCTCGGCATTGAAAAATCTTCGTAAACTAAATCACCTGTGTATATGTTGATATTTAAGAGATATACTGTCAAGAAAATCAAGGGCAATGGTGATATATATGCGGATTAGACACCAAAAAAAACACTCAACGAATGGCTACAATTTAAGGAATGTGTTTAGTGACGGCATCAGATTCCTAATTGATGGAGAAAGGTCTGGTGGTAAGAAAAGCTGCTTCTAGGAGGTTGTCAAGTGTTTTCGCTCGACGATTCCATTCTAGGGTGGTTGGTTTGGCCCTAGTTCCTGTAACTCGAATTCTAGCCAGGTATATCCCATTTTAATTTTACACAATTGTGAACCTTACGTCTTTTTTACTCTCTGATCGAGGTTCTCGGCATTGAAAAATCTTCGTAAATTAAATCACACGTGTAAATGTTGATATTTAAGAGGTATACAATCAAGAAAATCAAGGGCAATGGTGATATATATGCGGATTAGACACCAAAAAAACACTCAACAAATGGCTACAATTTAAGGAATGTGTTTAGTGACGGCATCAGATTCCTAATTGATGGAGAAAGGTCTGGTGGTAAGAAAAGCTGCTTCTAGGAGGTTGTCAAGTGTTTTCGCTTGACAATTCCATTCTTGGGTGGTTGGTTTGGCCCTTGTTCCTGTAACTCGAATCCTAGCCCGATATATTCCATTTTAATTTTACACCATTATGAACCTTACGTCTTTTTTACTCTCTGATCGAGGTTCTCGGCATTGAAAAATCTTCGTAAACTAAATCACACGTGTATATGTTTATATTTAAGAGATATACAATCAAGAAAATCAAGGGCAATGGTGATATATATGCGGATTAGACACCAAAAAAACACTCAACAAATGGCTACAATTTAAGGAATGTGTTTAGTGACGGCATCAGATTCCTAATTGATGGAGAAAGGTCTGGTGGTAAGAAAAGCTGCTTCAAGGAGGTTGTCAAGTGTTTTCGCTTGACGATTCTATTCTTGAGTGGTTGGTTTGGCCCTTGTTCCTGTAACTCGAATCCTAGCCCGGTATATCCCATTTTAATTTTACACCATTGTGAACCTTACGCCTTTTTTACTCTCTGATCGAGGTTCTCGGCATTGAAAAATCTTCGTAAACTAAATCACACGTGTATATGTTGACATTTAAGAGATATACAGTCAACAAAATCAAGGGCAATGGTGATATATATGCGGATTAGACGCCAAAAAAACACTCAACAAATGGCTACAATTTAAGGAATGTGTTTAGTAACGGCATCAGATTCCTAATTGATGGAGAAAGGTCTGGTGGTAGGAAAAGCTGCTTCTAGGAGGTTGTCAAGTGTTTTCGCTTGACGATTCTATTCTTGAGTGGTTGGTTTGGCCCTTGTTCCTGTAACTCGAATCCTAGCCCGGTATATTCCATTTTAATTTTACACCATTGTGAACCTTACGCCTTTTTTACTCTCTGATAGAGGTTCTCGGCATTGAAAAATCTTCCTAAACTAAATCACAGGTGTATATGTTGATATTTAAGAGATATACAGTCAAGAAAATCAAGGGCAATGGTGATATATATGCGGATTAGACACCCAAAAAAACACTCAACAAATGGCTACAATTTAAGGAATGTGTTTAGTGACGACATCAGATTCCTAATTGATGGAGAAAGGTCCGGTGGCAAGAAAAGCTGCTTCTTGGAGGTTGTCAAGTGTTTTTGCTCGGCGATTCCATTCTTGGGTGGTTGGTTTGGCCCTTGTTTCCTGTAACTCGAATCCTAGCCCGGTATATCCCATTTTAATTTTACAACATTGTGAACCTTACGCCTTTTTTACTCTCTGATTGAGGTTCTCGGCATTGAAAAATCTTCGTAAACTAAATCACACGTGTATATGTTGATATTTAAGAGATATACAGTCAAGAAAATCAAGGGAAATGGTGATATATATGCGGATTAGACACAAAAAAAAAACACTCAACAAATGGCTACAATTTAAGGAATGTGTTTAGTGACGGCATCGGATTCCTAATTGATGGAGAAAGTTCTGATGGTAAGATAAGCTGCTTCTAGGAGGTTGTCAAGTGTTTTCGCCCGACGATTCTATTCTTGGGTGATTGGTTTGGCCCTTGTTCCTGTAACTCGAATCCTAGCCCGGTATATTCCATTTTAATTTTACACCATTGTGAACCTTAAGCCTTTTTTACTCTCTGATAGAGGTTCTCGGCATTGAAAAATCTTCGTAAACTAAATCACCTGTGTATATGTTGATATTTAAGAGATATACTGTCAAGAAAATCAAGGGCAATGGTGATATATATGCGGATTAGACACCAAAAAAACACTCAACAAATGGCTACAATTTAAGGAATGTGTTTAGTGACGGCATCAGATTCCTAATTGATGGAGAAAGGTCTGGTGGTAAGAAAAGCTGCTTCTAGGAGGTTGTCAAGTGTTTTCGCTCGACAATTCCATTCTTGGGTGGTTGGTTTGGCCCTTGTTCCTGTAACTCGAATCCTAGCCCGATATATTCCATTTTAATTTTACACCATTATGAACCTTACGTCTTTTTTACTCTCTGATCGAGGTTCTCGGCATTGAAAAATCTTCGTAAACTAAATCACACGTGTATATGTTGATATTTAAGAGATATACAATCAAGAAAATCAAGGGCAATGGTGATATATATGCGGATTAGACACCAATAAAACACTCAACAAATGGCTACAAATTAAGGAATGTGTTTAGTGACGGCATCAGATTCCTAATTGATGGAGAAAGGTCTGGTGGTAAGAAAAGCTGCTTCTAGGAGGTTGTCAAGTGTTTTCGCTTGACGATTCTATTCTTGAGTGGTTGGTTTGACCCTTGTTCCTGTAACTCGAATCCTAGCCCGGTATATCCCATTTTAATTTTACACCATTGTGAACCTTACGCCTTTTTTACTCTCTGATCGAGGTTCTCGGCATTGAAAAATCTTCGTAAACTAAATCACACGTGTATATGTTGACATTTAAGAGATATACAGTCAACAAAATCAAGGGCAATGGTGATATATATGCGGATTAGACGCCAAAAAAACACTCAACAAATGGCTACAATTTAAGGAATGTGTTTAGTAACGGCATCAGATTCCTAATTGATGGAGAAAGGTCTGGTGGTAGGAAAAGCTGCTTCTAGGAGGTTGTCAAGTGTTTTCGCTTGACGATTCTATTCTTGAGTGGTTGGTTTGGCCCTTGTTCCTGTAACTCGAATCCTAGCCCGGTATATCCCATTTTAATTTTACACCATTGTGAACCTTACGCCCTTTTTCTCTCTGGTTGAGGTTCTCGGCATTGAAAAATCTTCGTAAACTAAATCACACGTGTATATATTGATATTTAAGAGATATACAGTCAAGAAAGTCAAGGGCAATGGTGATATATATGCGGATTAGACACCAAAAAAACACTCAACAAATGGCTACAATTTAAGGAGTGTGTTTTGTAACGGCATCAGATTCCTAATTGATGGAGAAAGGCCTGGTGGTAAGAAAAGCTGCTTCTAGGAGGTTGTCAAGTGTTTTCGCCCGACGATTCTATTCTTGGGTGGTTGGTTTGGCCCTTGTTCCTGTAACTCGAATCCTAGCCCGGTATATCCCATTTTAATTTTACACCATTGTGAACCTTACGCCTTTTTTACTCTCTGATCGAGGTTCTCGGCATTGAAAAATCTTCGTAAACTAAATCACACGTGTATATGTTGACATTTAAGAGATATACAGTCAACAAAATCAAGGGCAATGGTGATATATATGCGGATTAGACACCAAAAAAACACTCAACAAATGGCTACAATTTAAGGAATGTGTTTAGTAACGGCATCAGATTCCTAATTGATGGAGAAAGGTCTGGTGGTAAGAAAAGCTGCTTCTAGGAGGTTGTCAAGTGTTTTCGCTTGACGATTCTATTCTTGAGTGGTTGGTTTGGCCCTTGTTCCTGTAACTCGAATCCTAGCCCGGTATATCCCATTTTAATTTTACACCATTGTGAACCTTACGCCTTTTTTACTCTCTGATCGAGGTTCTCGGCATTGAAAAATCTTCGTAAACTAAATCACACGTGTATATGTTGACATTTAAGAGATATACAGTCAACAAAATCAAGGGCAATGGTGATATATATGCGGATTAGACGCCAAAAAAACACTCAACAAATGGCTACAATTTAAGGAATGTGTTTAGTAACGGCATCAGATTCCTAATTGATGGAGAAAGGTCTGGTGGTAGGAAAAGCTGCTTCTAGGAGGTTGTCAAGTGTTTTCGCTTGACGATTCTATTCTTGAGTGGTTGGTTTGGCCCTTGTTCCTGTAACTCGAATCCTAGCCCGGTATATCCCATTTTAATTTTACACCATTGTGAACCTTACGCCCTTTTTCTCTCTGGTTGAGGTTCTCGGCATTGAAAAATCTTCGTAAACTAAATCACACGTGTATATATTGATATTTAAGAGATATACAGTCAAGAAAGTCAAGGGCAATGGTGATATATATGCGGATTAGACACCAAAAAAACACTCAACAAATGGCTACAATTTAAGGAATGTGTTTAGTAACGGCATCAGATTCCTAATTGATGGAGAAAGGTCTGGTGGTAAGAAAAGCTGCTTCTAGGAGGTTGTCAAGTGTTTTCGCCCGACGATTCTATTCTTGGGTGGTTGGTTTGGCCCTTGTTCCTGTAACTCGAATCCTAGCCCGGTATATCCCATTTTAATTTTACACCATTGTGAACCTTACGCCTTTTTTACTCTCTGATCGAGGTTCTCGGCATTGAAAAATCTTCGTAAACTAAATCACACGTGTATATGTTGACATTTAAGAGATATACAGTCAAGAAAATCAAGGGCAATGGTGATATATATGCGGATTAGACACCAAAAAAACAATCAACAAATGGCTACAATTTAAGGAATGTGTTTAGTAACGGCATCAGATTCCTAATTGATGGAGAAAGGTCTGGTGGTAAGAAAAGCTGCTTCTAGGAGGTTGTCAAGTGTTTTCGCTTGACGATTCTATTCTTGAGTGGTTGGTTTGGCCCTTGTTCCTGTAACTCGAATCCTAGCCCGGTATATCCCATTTTAATTTTACACCATTGTGAACCTTACGCCTTTTTTACTCTCTGATCGAGGTTCTCGGCATTGAAAAATCTTCGTAAACTAAATCACACGTGTATATGTTGACATTTAAGAGATATACAGTCAACAAAATCAAGGGCAATGGTGATATATATGCGGATTAGACACCAAAAAAACACTCAACAAATGGCTACAATTTAAGGAATGTGTTTAGTAACGGCATCAGATTCCTAATTAATGGAGAAAGGTCTGGTGGTAGGAAAAGCTGCTTCTAGGAGGTTGTCAAGTGTTTTCGCTTGACGATTCTATTCTTGAGTGGTTGGTTTGGCCCTTGTTCCTGTAACTCGAATCCTAGCCCGGTATATCCCATTTTAATTTTACACCATTGTGAACCTTACGCCTTTTTTACTCTCTGATCGAGGTTCTCGGCATTGAAAAATCTTCGTAAACTAAATCACACGTGTATATGTTGACATTTAAGAGATATACAGTCAACAAAATCAAGGGCAATTGTGATATATATGCGGATTAGACACCAAAAAAACACTCAACAAATGGCTACAATTTAAGGAATGTGTTTAGTAACGGCATCAGATTCCTAATTGATGGAGAAAGGTCTGGTGGTAGGAAAAGCTGCTTCTAGGAGGTTGTCAAGTGTTTTCGCTTGACGATTCTATTCTTGAGTGGTTGGTTTGGCTATTGTTCCTGTAACTCGAATCCTAGCCCGGTATATCCCATTTTAATTTTACACCATTATGAACCTTACGTCTTTTTTACTCTCTGATCGAGGTTCTCGGCATTAAAAAATCTTCGTAAACTAAATCACACGTGTATATGTTGATATTTAAGAGATATACAGTCAAGAAAATCAAGGGAAATGGTGATATATATGCGGATCAGACACCAAAAAAAAACACTCAACAAATGGCTACAATTTAAGGAATGTGTTTAGTGACGGCATCAGATTCCTAATTGATGGAGAAAGGTACGGTGGCAAGAAAAGCTGCTTCTTGGAGGTTGTCAAGTGTTTTTGCTTGGCGATTCCATTCTTGGGTGGTTGGTTTGGCCCTTGTTTCCTGTAACTCGAATCCTAGCTCGGTATATCCCATTTTAATTTTACAACATTGTGAACCTTACGCCTTTTTTACTCTCTGATCGAGGTTCTCGGCATTGAAAAATCTTCGTAAACTAAATCTCACGTGTATATGTTGATATATAAGAGATATACAGTCAAGAAAATCAAGGGCAATGGTGATATATATGCGGATTAGACACAAAAAAAAAACACTCAACAAATGGCTACAATTTAAGGAATGTGTTTAGTGACGGCATCAGATTCCTAATTGATGGAGAAAGGTCTGGTGGTAAGATAAGCTGCTTCTAGGAGGTTGTCAAGTGTTTTCGCCCGACGATTCTATTCTTGGGTGGTTGGTTTGGCCCTAGTTCCTGTAACTCGAATTCTAGCCCGGTATATCCCATTTTAATTTTACACCATTGTGAACCTTACGCCTTTTTTACTCTCTGATCGAGGTTCTCGGCATTGAAAAATCTTCGTAAACTAAATCACACGTGTATATGTTGACATTTAAGAGATATACAGTCAAGAAAATCAAGGGAAATGGTGATATATATGCGGATTAGACACCAAAAAAACACTCAACAAATGACTACAATTTAAGGAATGTGTTTAGTAACGGCATCAGATTCCTAATTGATGGAGAAAGGTCTGGTGGTAAGAAAAGCTGCTTCTAGGAGGTTGTCAAGTGTTTTCGCTTGACGATTCTATTCTTGAGTGGTTGGTTTGGCCCTTGTTCCTGTAACTCGAATCCTAGCCCGGTATATCCCATTTTAATTTTACACCATTGTGAACCTTACGCCTTTTTTACTCTCTGATCGAGGTTCTCGGCATTGAAAAATCTTCGTAAACTAAATCACACGTGTATATGTTGACATTTAAGAGATATACAGTCAACAAAATCAAGTGCAATGGTGATATATATGCGGATTAGACACCAAAAAAACACTCAACAAATGGCTACAATTTAAGGAATGTGTTTAGTAACGGCATCAGATTCCTAATTGATGGAGAAAGGTCTGGTGGTAGGAAAAGCTGCTTCTAGGAGGTTGTCAAGTGTTTTCGCTTGACGATTCTATTCTTGAGTGGTTGGTTTGGCCCTTGTTCCTGTAACTCGAATCCTAGCCCAGTATATCCCATTTTAATTTTACACCATTGTGAACCTTACGCCTTTTTTACTCTCTGATCGAGGTTCTCGGCATTGAAAAATCTTCGTAAACTAAATCACACGTGTATATGTTGACATTTAAGAGATATACAGTCAACAAAATCAAGGGCAATGGTGATATATATGCGGATTAGACACCAAAAAAACACTCAACAAATGGCTACAATTTAAGGAATGTGTTTAGTAACGGCATCAGATTCCTAATTGATGGAGAAAGGTCTGGTGGTAGGAAAAGCTGCTTCTAGGAGGTTGTCAAGTGTTTTCGCTTGACGATTCTATTCTTGAGTGGTTGGTTTGGCCCTTGTTCCTGTAACTCGAATCCTAGCCCGGTATATTGCATTTTAATTTTACACCATTATGAACCTTACGTCTTTTTTACTCTCTGATCGAGGTTCTCGGCATTGAAAAATCTTCGTAAACTAAATCACAGGTGTATATGTTGATATTTAAGAGATATACAGTCAAGAAAATCAAGGGCAAATGTGATATATATGCGGATTAGACACCCAAGAAAACACTCAACAAATGGCTACAATTTAAGGAATGTGTTTAGTAACGGCATCAGATTCCTAATTGATGGAGAAAGGTCTGGTGGTAAGAAAAGCTGCTTCTAGGAGGTTGTCAAGTGTTTTCGCCCGACGATTCTATTCTTGGGTGGTTGGTTTGGCCCTTGTTCCTGTAACTCGAATCCTAGCCCGGTATATCCCATTTAAATTTTACACCATTGTGAACCTTACGCCTTTTTTACTCTCTGATCGAGGTTCTCGGCATTGAAAAATCTTCGTAAACTAAATCACACGTGTATATGTTGACATTTAAGAGATATACAGTCAACAAAATCAAGGGCAATGGTGATATATATGCGGATTAGACACCAAAAAAACACTCAACAAATGGCTACAATTTAAGGAATGTGTTTAGTAACGGCATCAGATTCCTAATTGATGGAGAAAGGTCTGGTGGTAGGAAAAGCTGCTTCTAGGAGGTTGTCAAGTGTTTTCGCTTGACGATTCTATTCTTGAGTGGTTGGTTTGGCCCTTGTTCCTGTAACTCGAATCCTAGCCCGGTATATTCCATTTTAATTTTACACCATTGTGAACCTTACGCCTTTTTTACTCTCTGATAGAGGTTCTCGGCATTGAAAAATCTTCGTAAACTGAATCACAGGTGTATATGTTGATATTTAAGAGATATACAGTCAAGAAAATCAAGGGCAATGGTGATATATATGCGGATTAGACACCAAAAAAACACTCAACAAATGACTACAATTTAAGGAATGTGTTTAGTAACGGCATCAGATTCCTAATTGATGGAGAAAGGTCTGGTGGTAAGAAAAGCTGCTTCTAGGAGGTTGTCAAGTGTTTTCGCTTGACGATTCTATTCTTGAGTGGTTGGTTTGGCCCTTGTTCCTGTAACTCGAATCCTAGCCCGGTATATCCCATTTTAATTTTACACCATTGTGAACCTTACGCCTTTTTTACTCTCTGATCGAGGTTCTCGGCATTGAAAAATCTTCGTAAACTAAATCACACGTGTATATGTTGACATTTAAGAGATATACAGTCAACAAAATCAAGGGCAATGGTGATATATATGCGGATTAGACACCAAAAAAACACTCAACAAATGGCTACAATTTAAGGAATGTGTTTAGTAACGGCATCAGATTCCTAATTGATGGAGAAAGGTCTGGTGGTAGGAAAAGCTGCTTCTAGGAGGTTGTCAAGTGTTTTCGCCCGACGATTCTATTCTTGGGTGGTTGGTTTGGCCCTTGTTCCTGTAACTCGAATCCTAGCCCGGTATATCCCATTTAAATTTTACACCATTGTGAACCTTACGCCTTTTTTACTCTCTGATCGAGGTTCTCGGCATTGAAAAATCTTCGTAAACTAAATCACACGTGTATATGTTGACATTTAAGAGATATACAGTCAACAAAATCAAGGGCAATGGTGATATATATGCGGATTAGACACCAAAAAAACACTCAACAAATGGCTACAATTTAAGGAATGTGTTTAGTAACGGCATCAGATTCCTAATTGATGGAGAAAGGTCTGGTGGTAGGAAAAGCTGCTTCTAGGAGGTTGTCAAGTGTTTTCGCTTGACGATTCTATTCTTGAGTGGTTGGTTTGGCCCTTGTTCCTGTAACTCGAATCCTAGCCCGGTATATTCCATTTTAATTTTACACCATTGTCAACCTTACGCCTTTTTTACTCTCTGATAGAGGTTCTCGGCATTGAAAAATCTTCGTAAACTGAATCACAGGTGTATATGTTGATATTTAAGAGATATACAGTCAAGAAAATCAAGGGCAATGGTGATATATATGCGGATTAGACACCAAAAAAACACTCAACAAATGACTACAATTTAAGGAATGTGTTTAGTAACGGCATCAGATTCCTAATTGATGGAGAAAGGTCTGGTGGTAAGAAAAGCTGCTTCTAGGAGGTTGTCAAGTGTTTTCGCTTGACGATTCTATTCTTGAGTGGTTGGTTTGGCCCTTGTTCCTGTAACTCGAATCCTAGCCCGGTATATCCCATTTTAATTTTACACCATTGTGAACCTTACGCCTTTTTTACTCTCTGATCGAGGTTCTCGGCATTGAAAAATCTTCGTAAACTAAATCACACGTGTATATGTTGACATTTAAGAGATATACAGTCAACAAAATCAAGGGCAATGGTGATATATATGCGGATTAGACACCAAAAAAACACTCAACAAATGGCTACAATTTAAGGAATGTGTTTAGTAACGGCATCAGATTCCTAATTGATGGAGAAAGGTCTGGTGGTAGGAAAAGCTGCTTCTAGGAGGTTGTCAAGTGTTTTCGCTTGACGATTCTATTCTTGAGTGGTTGGTTTGGCCCTTGTTCCTGTAACTCGAATCCTAGCCCGGTATATTCCATTTTAATTTTACACCATTATGAACCTTACGTCTTTTTTACTCTCTGATCGAGGTTCTCGGCATTGAAAAATCTTCGTAAACTAAATCACAGGTGTATATGTTGATATTTAAGAGATATACAGTCAAGAAAATCAAGGGCAATGGTGATATATATGCGGATTAGACACCCAAAAAAACACTCAACAAATGGCTACAATTTAAGGAATGTGTTTAGTAACGGCATCAGATTCCTAATTGATGGAGAAAGGTCTGGTGGTAAGAAAAGCTGCTTCTAGGAGGTTGTCAAGTGTTTTCGCCCGACGATTCTATTCTTGGGTGGTTGGTTTGGCCCTTGTTCCTGTAACTCGAATCCTAGCCCGGTATATCCCATTTAAATTTTACACCATTGTGAACCTTACGCCTTTTTTACTCTCTGATCGAGGTTCTCGGCATTGAAAAATCTTCGTAAACTAAATCACACGTGTATATGTTGACATTTAAGAGATATACAGTCAACAAAATCAAGGGCAATGGTGATATATATGCGGATTAGACACCAAAAAAACACTCAACAAATGGCTACAATTTAAGGAATGTGTTTAGTAACGGCATCAGATTCCTAATTGATGGAGAAAGGTCTGGTGGTAGGAAAAGCTGCTTCTAGGAGGTTGTCAAGTGTTTTCGCTTGACGATTCTATTCTTGAGTGGTTGGTTTGGCCCTTGTTCCTGTAACTCGAATCCTAGCCCGGTATATTCCATTTTAATTTTACACCATTGTGAACCTTACGCCTTTTTTACTCTCTGATAGAGGTTCTCGGCATTGAAAAATCTTCGTAAACTGAATCACAGGTGTATATGTTGATATTTAAGAGATATACAGTCAAGAAAATCAAGGGCAATGGTGATATATATGCGGATTAGACACCAAAAAAACACTCAACAAATGACTACAATTTAAGGAATGTGTTTAGTAACGGCATCAGATTCCTAATTGATGGAGAAAGGTCTGGTGGTAAGAAAAGCTGCTTCTAGGAGGTTGTCAAGTGTTTTCGCTTGACGATTCTATTCTTGAGTGGTTGGTTTGGCCCTTGTTCCTGTAACTCGAATCCTAGCCCGGTATATCCCATTTTAATTTTACACCATTGTGAACCTTACGCCTTTTTTACTCTCTGATCGAGGTTCTCGGCATTGAAAAATCTTCGTAAACTAAATCACACGTGTATATCTTGACATTTAAGAGATATACAGTCAACAAAATCAAGGGCAATGGTGATATATATGCGGATTAGACACCAAAAAAACACTCAACAAATGGCTACAATTTAAGGAATGTGTTTAGTAACGGCATCAGATTCCTAATTGATGGAGAAAGGTCTGGTGGTAGGAAAAGCTGCTTCTAGGAGGTTGTCAAGTGTTTTCGCTTGACGATTCTATTCTTGAGTGGTTGGTTTGGCCCTTGTTCCTGTAACTCGAATCCTAGCCCGGTATATCCCATTTTAATTTTACACCATTGTGAACCTTACGCCTTTTTTAATCTCTGATCGAGGTTCTCGGCATTGAAAAATCTTCGTAAACTAAATCACACGTGTATATGTTGACATTTAAGAGATATACAGTCAACAAAATCAAGGGCAATGGTGATATATATGCGGATTAGACACCTAAAAAACACTCAACAAATGGCTACAATTTAAGGAATGTGTTTAGTAACGGCATCAGATTCCTAATTGATGGAGAAAGGTCTGGTGGTAGGAAAAGCTGCTTCTAGGAGGTTGTCAAGTGTTTTCGCTTGACGATTCTATTCTTGAGTGGTTGGTTTGGCCCTTGTTCCTGTAACTCGAATCCTAGCCCGGTATATTCCATTTTAATTTTACACCATTATGAACCTTACGTCTTTTGTACTCTCTGATCGAGGTTCTCGGCATTGAAAAATCTTCGTAAACTAAATCACAGGTGTATATGTTGATATTTAAGAGATATACAGTCAAGAAAATCAAGGGCAATGGTGATATATATGCGGATTAGACACCCAAAAAAACACTCAACAAATGGCTACAATTTAAGGAATGTGTTTAGTAACGGCATCAGATTCCTAATTGATGGAGAAAGGTCTGGTGGTAAGAAAAGCTGCTTCTAGGAGGTTGTCAAGTGTTTTCGCCCGACGATTCTATTCTTGGGTGGTTGGTTTGGCCCTTGTTCCTGTAACTCGAATCCTAGCCCGGTATATCCCATTTAAATTTTACACCATTGTGAACCTTACGCCTTTTTTACTCTCTGATCGAGGTTCTCGGCATTGAAAAATCTTCGTAAACTAAATCACACGTGTATATGTTGACATTTAAGAGATATACAGTCAACAAAATCAAGGGCAATGGTGATATATATGCGGATTAGACACCAAAAAAACACTCAACAAATGGCTACAATTTAAGGAATGTGTTTAGTAACGGCATCAGATTCCTAATTGATGGAGAAAGGTCTGGTGGTAGGAAAAGCTGCTTCTAGGAGGTTGTCAAGTGTTTTCGCTTGACGATTCTATTCTTGAGTGGTTGGTTTGGCCCTTGTTCCTGTAACTCGAATCCTAGCCCGGTATATTCCATTTTAATTTTACACCATTGTGAACCTTACGCCTTTTTTACTCTCTGATAGAGGTTCTCGGCATTGAAAAATCTTCGTAAACTGAATCACAGGTGTATATGTTGATATTTAAGAGATATACAGTCAAGAAAATCAAGGGCAATGGTGATATATATGCGGATTAGACACCCAAAAAAACACTCAACAAATGGCTACAATTTAAGGAATGTGTTTAGTGACGACATCAGATTCCTAATTGATGGAGAAAGGTCCGGTGGCAAGAAAAGCTGCTTCTTGGAGGTTGTCAAGTGTTTTTGCTCGGCGATTCCATTCTTGGGTGGTTGGTTTGGCCCTTGTTTCCTGTAAATTCGAATCCTAGCCCGGTATATCCCAATTTAATTTTACAACATTATGAACCTTACGCCTTTTTTACTCTCTGATCGAGGTTCTCGGCATTGAAAAATCTTCGTAAACTAAATCACACGTGTATATGTTGATATTTAAGAGATATACAGTCAAGAAAATCAAGGGAAATGGTGATATATATGCGGATCAGACACCAAAAAAAACACTCAACAAATGGCTACAATTTAAGGAATGTGTTTAGTGACGGCATCAGATTCCTAATTGATGGAGAAAGGTCCGGTGGCAAGAAAAGCTGCTTCTTGGAGGTTGTCAAGTGTTTTTGCTCGGCGATTCCATTCTTGGGTGGTTGGTTTGGCCCTTGTTTCCTGTAACTCGAATCCTAGCCCGGTATATCCCATTTTAATTTTACAACATTGTGAACCTTACGCCTTTTTTACTCTCTGATCGAGGTTCTCGGCATTGAAAAATCTTCGTAAACTAAATCACACGTGTATATGTTGATATTTAAGAGATATACAGTCAAGAAAATCAAGGGAAATGGTGATATATATGCGGATCAGACACCAAAAAAAACACTCAACAAATGGCTACAATTTAAGGAATGTGTTTAGTGACGGCATCAGATTCCTAATTGATGGAGAAAGGTCCGGTGGCAAGAAAAGCTGCTTCTTGGAGGTTGTCAAGTGTTTTTGCTCGGCGATTCCATTCTTGGGTGGTTGGTTTGGCCCTTGTTTCCTGTAACTCGAATCCTAGCCCGGTATATCCCATTTTAATTTTACAACATTGTGAACCTTACGCCTTTTTTACTCTCTGATCGAGGTTCTCGGCATTGAAAAATCTTCGTAAACTAAATCACACGTGTATATGTTGATATTTAAGAGATATACTGTCAAGAAAATCAAGGGCAATGGTGATATATATGCGGATTAGACACAAAAAAAAAACACTCATCAAATGGCTACAATTTAAGGAATGTGTTTAGTGACGGCATCAGATTCCTAATTGATGGAGAAAGGTCTGGTGGTAAGATAAGCTGCTTCTAGGAGGTTGTCAAGTGTTTTCGCCCGACGATTCTATTCTTGGGTGGTTGGTTTGGCCCTTGTTCCTGTAACTCGAATCCTAGCCCGGTATATCCCATTTTAATGTTACGCCATTGTTAACCTTACGCCTTTTTTACTCTCTGATCGAGGTTCTCGGCATTGAAAAATCTTCGTAAACTAAATCACACGTCTATATGTTGATATTTAAGAGATATACAATCAAGAAAATCAAGGGCAATGGTGATATATATGCGGATTAGACACCAAAAAAACACTCAACAAATGGCTACAATTTAAGGAATGTGTTTAGTGACGGCATCAGATTCCTAATTGATGGAGAAAGGTCTGGTGGTAAGAAAAGCTACTTCTAGGAGGTTGTCAAGTGTTTTCGCTCGACAATTCCATTCTTGGGTGGTTGGTTTTGCCCTTGTTCCTGTAACTCGAATCCTAGCCCGATATATTCCATTTTAATTTTACACCATTATGAACCTTACGTCTTTTTTACTCTCTGATCGAGGTTCTCGGCATTGAAAAATCTTCGTAAACTAAATCACACGTGTGTATGTTGATATTTAAGAAATATACAGTCAAGAAAATCAAGGGAAATGGTGATATATATGCGGATCAGACACCAAAAAAACACTCAACAAATGGCTACAATTTAAGGAATGTGTTTAGTGACGGCATCAGATTCCTAATTGATGGAGAAAGGTACGGTGGCAAGAAAAGCTGCTTCTTGGAGGTTGTCAAGTGTTTTTGCTCGGCGATTCCATTCTTGGGTGGTTGGTTTGGCCCTTGTTTCCTGTAACTCGAATCCTAGCCCGGTATATCCCATTTTAATTTTACAACATTGTGAACCTTACGCCTTTTTTACTCTCTGATCGAGGTTCTCGGCATTGAAAAATCTTTGTAAACTAAATCACACGTGTATATGTTGATATATAAGAGATATACAGTCAAGAAAATCAAGGGCAATGGTGATATATATGCGGATTAGACACAAAAAAAAAAACACTCAACAAATGGCTACAATTTAAGGAATGTGTTTAGTGACGGCATCAGATTCCTAATTGATGGAGAAAGGTCTGGTGGTAAGATAAGCTGCTTCTAGGAGGTTGTCAAGTGTTTTCGCCCGACGATTCTATTCTTGGGTGGTTGGTTTGGCCCTTGTTCCTGTAACTCGAATCCTAGCCCGGTATATTCCATTTTAATTTTACACCATTGTGAACCTTAAGCCTTTTTTACTCTCTGATAGAGGTTCTCGGCATTGAAAAATCTTCATAAACTAAATCACCTGTGTATATGTTGATATTTAAGAGATATACTGTCAAGAAAATCAAGGGCAATGGTGATATATATGCGGATTAGACACCAAAAAAAACACTCAACAAATGGCTACAATTTAAGGAATGTGTTTAGTGACGGCATCAGATTCCTAATTGATGGAGAAAGGTCTGGTGGTAAGAAAAGCTGCTTCTAGGAGGTTGTTAATTGTTTTCGCACGACGATTCCGTTCTTGGGTGGTTGGTTTGGCCCTTGTTCCTGTAACTCGAATCCTAGCCCGGTATATCCCATTTTAATGTTACGCCATTGTTAACCTTACGCCTTTTTTACTCTCTGATCGAGGTTATCGGCATAGAAAAATCTTCGTAAACTAAATCACACGTGTATATGTAGACATTTAAGAGATATACACTCAAGAAAATCAAGGGCAATGGTGATATATATGCGGATTAGACACAAAAAAACACTCACCAAATGGCTACAATTTAAGGAATGTGTTTAGTGACGGCATCAGATTCCTAATTGATGTAGAAAGTTTTGGTGGTAAGAAAAGCTGCTTCTAGGAGGTTGTCAAGTGTTTTCGCTCGACGATTCCATTCTAGGGTGGTTGGTTTGGCCCTAGTTCCTGTAACTCGAATTCTAGCCAGGTATATCCCATTTTAATTTTACACAATTGTGAACCTTACGTCTTTTTTACTCTCTGATCGAGGTTCTCGGCATTGAAAAATCTTCGTAAACTAAATCACACGTGTATATGTTGATATTTAAGAGATATACAATCAAGAAAATCAAGGGCAATGGTGATATATATGCGGATTAGACACCAAAAAACACTCAACAAATGGCTACAATTTAAGGAATGTGTTTAGTGACGGCATCAGATTCCTAATTGATGGAGAAAGGTCTGGTGGTAAGAAAAGCTGCTTCTAGGAGGTTGTCAAGTGTTTTCGCTCGACGATTCCATTCTTGGGTGGTTGGTTTGGCCCTTGTTCCAGTAACTCGAATCCTAGCCCGGTATATCCCATTTTAATTTTACACCATTGTGAAGCTTACGCCCTTTTTCTCTCTGGTAGAGGTTCTCGGCATTGAAAAATCTTCGCAAACTAAATCACACGTGTATATGTTGATATTTAAGAGATATACAGTCAAGAAAATCAAGGGCAATGGTGATATATATGCGGATTAGACACAAAAAAAACACTCAACAAATGGCTACAATTTAAGGAATGTGTTTAGTGACGGCATCATATTCCTAATTGATGGAGAAAGGTCTGGTGGTAAGAAAAGCTACTTCTAGGAGGTTGTCAAGTGTTTTTGCTCGATGATTCCATTCTTGGTTGGTTGGTTTGGCCCTTGTTCCTGTAACTCGAATCCTTGCCCGGTATATCCCATTTTAATTTTACACCATTGTGAACCTTACGCCATTTTTACTCTCTGATAGAGGTTCTCGGCATTGAAAATCTTCGTAAACTAAATCACACGTGTAAATGTTGATATTTAAGAGATATCCAGTCAAGAAAATCAAGGGCAATGGTGATATATATGCGGATTAGACACCCAAAAAAACACTCAACAAATGGCTACAATTTAAGGAATGTGTTTAGTGACGACATCAGATTCCTAATTGATGGAAAAAGGTCTGTTGGTAAGAAAAGCTGCTTCTAGGAGGTTGTCAAGTGTCTTCGCTCGACAATTCCATTCTTGGGTGGTTGGTTTGGCCCTTGTTCCTGTAACTCGAATCCTAGCCCGATATATCCCATTTTAATTTTACACCATTATGAACCTTACGCCTTTTTTACTCTCTGATCGAGGTTCTCGGCATTGAAAAATCTTCGTAAACTAAATAACACGTGTATATGTTGATATTTAAGAGATATACAGTCAAGAAAATCAAGGGAAATTGTGATATATAGGCGGATCAGACACCAAAAAAAACACTCAACAAATGGCTACAATTTAAGGAATGTGTTTAGTGATGGCATCAGATTCCTAATTGATGGAGAAATGTCTGGTGATAAGAAAAACTGCTTCTAGGAGGTTGTCAAGTGTTTTCACTCGGCGATTCCATTCTTGGGTGGTTGGTTTGGCCCTTGTTTCCTGTAACTCGAATCCTAGCCCGGTATGTTCCATTTTAATTTTACACCATTGTGAACCTTACGCCTTTTTTACTCTCTGATAGAAGTTCTAGGCATTGAAAAATCTTCGTAAAGTAAATCACATGTGTATATGTTGATATTTAAGAGTTATACATTCAAGAAAATCAAGGGCAATGGTGATATATATGCGGATTAGACACCAAAAAAAAACACTCAACAAATGGCTACAATTTAAGGAATGTGTTTAATGACGGCATCAGATTCCTAATTGATGGAGAAAGGTCTGGTGATAAGAAAAGCTGCTTCTAGGAGGTTGTCAATTGTTTTCGCACGACGATTCCATTCTTGGGTGGTTGGTTTGGCCCGTGTTCCTGTAACTCGAATTCTAGCCCGGTATATCCCATTTTAATCTTACGCCATTGTTAACCTTACGCCTTTTTTACTCTCTGATCGAGGGTATCGGCATTGAAAAATCTTCATAAACTAAATCACACGTGTAAATGTTGACATTTAAGAGATATACACTCAAGAAAATCAAGGGCAATGGTGATATATATGTCAAGTGTTTTCGCTCGACGATTCCATTCTTGGGTGGTTGGTTTGGCCCTAGTTCCTGTAACTCGAATCCTAGCCAGGTATATCCCATTTTAATTTTACACAATTGTGAACCTTACGTCTTTTTTACTCTCTGATCGAGGTTCTCGGCATTGAAAAATCTTCATAAACTAAATCACACGTGTATATGTTAATATTTAAGAGATATACAGTAAAGAAAATCAAGGGCAATGGTGATATATATGTCAAGTGTTTTCGCTCGACAATTCTATTCTTGGGTGGTTGGTTTGGCCCTTGTTCCTGTAACTCGAATCCTAGCCCGGTATGTTCAATTTTAATTTTACACCATTGTGAACCTTACGCCTTTTTTACTCTCTGATAGAGGTTCTCGGCATTGAAAAATCTTCATAAACTAAATCACATGTGTATATGTTGATATTTAAGAGATATACAGTCAAGAAAATCAAGGGCAATGGTGATATATATGCGGATTAGACACCAAAAAAAACACACATAAAATGGCTACAATTTAAGGAATGTGTTTAGTGACGGCATCAGATTCCTAATTGATGGAGAAAGGTCTGGTGGTAAGAAAAGCTGCTTCTAGGAGGTTGTACATTATTTTCGCACGACGATTCCATTCTGGGGTGGTTGGTTTGGCCATTGTTCCTGTAACTCGAATCCTAGCCCGGTATATCCCATTTTAATTTTACACCATTGTGAACCTTACTCCTTTTTTACTCTCTGATAGAGGTTCTCGGCATTGAAAAATCATCGTAAACTAAATCACACGTGTATATGTTGATATTTAAGAGATATACAGTCAACAAAATCAAGGGCAATGGTGATATATATGTGGATTAGACAGCAAAAAAAACACTCTACAAATGGTTACAATTTAAGGAATGTGTTTAGTGATGGCATCAGATTCCTAATTGATGGAGAAAGGTCTAGTGGTAAGAAAAGCTGCTTCTAGGAGGTTGTCAAGTGTTTTCGCTCTACGATTCCATTCTTGGGTGGTTGGTTTGGCCCTTGTTCCTGTAACTCGAATCCTAGCTCGGTATATCCCATTTAAATTTTACACCATTGTGAACCTTACGCCTTTTTTACTCTCTGATCGAGGTTCTCGGCATTGAAAAATCTTCGTAAACTAAATCACACGTGTATATGTTGACATTTAAGAGATATACAGTCAATAAAATCAAGGGCAATGGTGATATTTATGCGGATTAGACACCAAAAAAAAACTCAACAAATGGCTACAATTTAAGGAATGTGTTCAGTGACGGCATCAGATTCCTAATTGATGGAGAAAGGTCTGGTGGCAAGAAAAACTGCTTCTAGGAGGTTGTCAAGTGTTTTTACTCGACAATTCCGTTCTTGGGTGGTTGGTTTGGCCCTTGTTCCTGTAACTCGAATCCTAGCCCGGTATATCCCATTTTAATCTTACGCCATTGTGAACCTTACGGCTTTTTTACTCTCTGATAGAGGTTCTCGACATTGAAAAAACTTCGTAAACTAAATCACACGTGTATAAGTTAACATTTAAGAGATATACAGTCAAGAAAATCAGGGGAAATGGTGATATATATGTGGATTAGACACCAAAAAAATCACTCAACAAATGGCTACAATTTAAGGAATGTGTTTGGTGACGGCATCAGATTCCTATTTGATGGAGAAAGGTCTGGTTGTAAGAAAAGCTGCTTCTAGGAGGTTGTCAAGTGTTTTCGCTCGACGATTCCATTCTTGGGTGATTGGTTTGGCCCTTGTTCCTGTAACTTGAATCCTAGCCCGGTATATCCCATTTTAATGTTACACTATTGTGAACCTTACGCCTTTTTTACTGTCTAATCGAGGTTCTCGGCATTGAAAATCTTCGTAAACTAAATCACACGTGTATAAGTTGACATTTAAGAGATATACAGTCAAGAAAATCAAGGGCAATGGTGATATATATGCGGATTAGACACCAAAAAAATACACTCAACAAATGGTTACAATTTAAGGAATGTGTTTAGTGACTGCATCAGATTCCTAATTGATTGAGAAAGGTCTGGTGGCAAGAAAAGCTGCTTCTAGGAGGTTGTCAAGGGTTTTCGCTCGACGATTCCATCCTTGGGTGGTTGGTTTGGCCCTTGGTCCTGTAACTCGAATCCTACCCCAGTATATCCCATTTTAATTTTACACCATTGTGAACCTTACGCCTTTTTTTACTCTCTGATCGAGGTTCTCGGCATTGAAAAATCTTCGTAAACTAAATCACATGTGTATATGTTGACATTTAAGATATATACAGTCAAGAAAATCAAGGGCAATGGTGATATATATGCGGATTAGACACTAAAAAAACACACAACAAATGGCTACAATTTAAGGAATGTGTTTAGTGACTGCATCAGATTCCTAATTGATGGAGAAAGGTCTGGTGGCAAGAAAAGCTGCTTCTAGGAGGTTGTCAAGTGTTTCTGCTCGACGATTCCATTCTTGGGTGGTTGGTTTGGCCCTTGTTCCTGTAACTCGAATCCTAGCCCGGTATATCCCATTTTAATTTTACACCATTGTGAACCTTACGCCTTTTTACTCTCTGATCGAGGTTCTCAGCGTTGAAAAATCTTCGTAAACTAAATCACAGGTGTATAAGTTGACATTTAAGAGATATACAGTCAAGAAAATCAAGGGCAATTGTGATATATATGCGGATTAGACACCAAAAAAATCACTCAACAAATGGCTACAACTTAAGGAATGTGTTTAATGACGGCATTAGATTCCTATTTGATGGAGAAAGGTCTGGTGGCAAGAAAAGCTGTTTCTAGGAGGTTGTCAAGTGTTTTCGCTCGACGATTCCATTCTTGGGTGGTTGGTTTGGCCCTTGTTCCTGTAACTCCAATCCTAGCCCAGTATATCCAATTTTAATTTTACACCATTGTGAACCTTACACCTTTTTTACTCTCTGATCGAGGTTCTCGGCATTAAAAAACCTTCGTAAACTACATCGGCTACAATTTAAGGAATGTGTTTAGTGACGGCATCAGATTCCTAATTGATGGACAAAGCTCTGGTGGCAAGAAAAGCTGCTTCGAGGAGGTTGTCAAGTGCTTTCGCTCGACGATTCCATTCTTGGGTGGCTAGTTTGCCCCTTGTTCCTGTAACTCGAATCCTAGCCCGGTATATCCCATTTTAATTTTACACCATTGTGAACCTTACGCCTTTTTTTACTCTCTGATCGAGGTTCTCGGCATTGAAAAATCTTCGTAAACTAAATCACATGTGTATATGTTGACATTTAAGAGATATACAGTCAAGAAAATCAAAGGCAATGGTGATATATATGCGGATTAGATACCAAAAAAACACACAACAAATGGCTACAATTTAAGGAATGTGTTTAGTGACTGCATCAGATTCCTAATTGATGGAGAAAGGTCTGGTGGCAAGAAAAGCTGCTTCTAGGATGTTGCCAAGTGTTTTCGCTCGATGATTCCATTCTTGGGTGGTTGGTTTGGCCCTTGTTTCTGTAACTCGAATCCTAGCCCGGTATATCCCATTTTAATTTTACACCATTGTGAACCTTACGCCTTTTTTTCTCTCTGATCGAGGTTCTCTGCATTGAAAAATCTTCGTAAACTAAATCACACGTGTATATGTTGACATTTAAGAGATATACCGTCAAGAAAATCAAGGGCAATGGTGATATATATGCGGATTAGAAACCGAAAAAAAAAACACTCAACAAATGGCTACAATTTAAGGAATGTGTTTAGTGACGGCATCGGATTCCTAATTGATGGAGAAAGGTCTGGTGGCAAGAAAAGCTGCTTCTAGGAGGTTGTCAAGTGTTTTCGCTCGACGATTCCATTCTTGGGTGGTTGGTTTGGCCCTTGTTCCTGAAACTCCAATCCTAGCCTGGTAAATCCCATTTTAATTTTACACCATTGTGAACCTTATGCCTTTTCTACTCTCTGATCGAGGTTCTCGGCATTAAAAAATCTTCGTAAACTAAATCACACGTGTATATGTTGACATTTAAGAGATATACAGTTAAGAAAATCAAGGGCAATGGTGATAAATATGCGGATTAGACACAAAAAAAATCACTCAACAAATGGCTACAATTTAAGGAATGTATTTAGTGACGGCATCAGATTCCTAATTGATGGAGATAGGTCTGGTGGTAAGAAAAGCTGCTACTAGGAGGCTGTCAAGTGTTTTCGCTTGACGATTCCATTCTTGGGTGGTTGTTTGCCCCTTGTTCCTGTAACTCGAATCCTAGCCCGGTATATCCCATTTTAATTTTACACCATTGTGAACCCTACGCCTTTTTTACTCTCTGATCGAGGTTCTCGGCATTGAAAAATCTTCGAAAACTAAATCACACGTGTATATGTTGATATTTAAGAGATATACAGTCAAGAAAATCAAGGGCAATGGTGATATATATGCGGATTAGAAACCAAAAAAAACATTAAAGAAATGGCTACAATTTAAGGAATGTGTTTAGTGACTGCATCAGATTCCTAATTGATGGAGAAAGGTCTGGTGGCAATAAAAGCTGCATCTCGGAGGTTGTCAAGTGTTTTCGATCAACGATTCCATTCTTGGGTAGTTGGTTTGGCCCTTGTTCCTGTAACTCAGATCCTACCCCGGTATATCCCATTTTAATTTTACACCATTGTGAACCTTACGCCTTTTTTACTCTCAGATTGAGGTTCTCGGCATTGAAAAATCTTCGTAAACTAAATCACACGTGTATATGTTGACATTTAAGAGATATACAGTTAAGAAAATCAAGGGCAATGGTGATATATATGCGGATTAGACACCAAAAAACACACACAACAAATGACTACAATTTAAGGAATGTGTTTAGTGACTGCGTCAGATTCCTAATTGATGGATAAAGGTCTGGTGGCAAGAAAAGCTGCTTTTAGGATGTTGTCAAGTGTTTTCGCTCGACGATTCCATTCTTGGGTGGTTGGTTTGGCCCTTGTTACTGTAACTCGAATCCTAGCCCGGTATATCCCATTTTAATTTTACACCATTGTGAACCTTACACCTTTTTTACTCTCTGATTGAGGTTCTCGGCATTGAAAAATCTTCGTAAACTAAATCAGACGTGTATAAGTTAACATTTAAGAGATATAGAGTCAAGAAAATCAAGGGCAATGGTGATATATATGCGGATTAGACACCAAAAAAAATCACTCAACAAATGGCTACAATTTAAGGAATGTGTTTAGTGACTGCATCAGATTCCTAATTGATGGAGAAAGGTCTGGTGGTAAGAAAAGCTGCTACTAGGAGGCTGTCAAGTGTTTTCGCTTGACGATTCCATTCTTGGGTGGTTGTTTGCCCCTTGTTCCTGTAACTCGAATCCTAGCCCGGTATATCCCATTTTAATTTTACACCATTGTGAACCCTACGCCTTTTTTACTCTCTGATCGAGGTTCTCGGCATTGAAAAATCTTCGTAAACTAAATCACACGTGTATATGTTGATATTTAAGAGATATACGGTCAAGAAAATCAAGGGCAATGGTGATATATATGCGGATTAGACACCAAAAAAAACACACAACAAATGACTACAATTTAAGGAATGTGTTTAGTGACTGCGTCAGATTCCTAATTGATGGAGAAAGGTCTGGTGGCAAGAAAAGCTGCTTCTAGGATGTTGTCAAGTGTTTTCGCTCGACGATTCCATTCTTGGGTGGTTGGTTTGGCCCTTGTTACTGTAACTCGAATCCTAACCCGGTATATCCCATTTAAATTTTACACCATTGTGAACCTTACGCCTTTTTTACTCTCTGATCGAGGTTCTCGGTATTGAAAAATCTTCGTAAACTAAATCACACGTGTATAAGTTAACATTTAAGAGATATACAGTCAAGAAAATCAAGGGAAATGGTGATATATATGCGGATTAGACACCAAAAAAAATTCACTCAACAAATGGCTACAATTTAAGGAATGTGTTTAGTGACGGCATCAGATTCCTATTTGATGGAGAAAGGTCTGGTGGTAAGAAAAGCTGCTTCTTGGAGGTTGTCATGTGTTTTCGCTCGACGATTCCATTCTTGGGTGATTGGTTTGGCCCTTGTTCCTGTAACTTGAATCCTAGCCCGGTATATCCCATTTTAATGTTACACCATTGTGAACCTTACGCCTTTTTTACTCTCTGATCGATGTTCTCGGTATTGAAAATCTTCGTATACTAAATCACACGTGTATATGTTGACATTTAAGAGATATACAGTCAAGAAAATCAAGGGCAATGGTGATATATATGCGGATTAGACACCAAAAAAATACACTCAACAAATGGTTACAATTTATGGAATGTGTTTAGTGACTGCATCAGATTCCTAATTGATTGAGAAAGGTCTGGTGGCAAGAAAAGCTGCTTTTAGGAGGTTGTCAAGGGTTTTCGCTCGACGATTCCATTCTTGGGTGGTTGGTTTGGCCCTTGGTCCTGTAACTTGAATCCTAGCCCGGTATATCCCATTTTAATGTTACACCATTGTGAACCTTACGCCTTTTTTACTCTCTGATCGAGGTTCTCGGTATTGAAAATCTTCGTATACTAAATCACACGTGTATATGTTGACATTTAAGAGATATACAGTCAAGAAAATCAAGGGCAATGGTGATATATATGCGGATTAGACACCAAAAAAATACACTCAACAAATGGTTACAATTTATGGAATGTGTTTAGTGACTGCATCAGATTCCTAATTGATTGAGAAAGGTCTGGTGGCAAGAAAAGCTGCTTTTAGGAGGTTGTCAAGGGTTTTCGCTCGACGATTCCATTCTTGGGTGGTTGGTTTGGCCCTTGGTCCTGTAACTTGAATCCTAGCCCGGTATATCCCATTTTAATGTTACACCATTGTGAACCTTACGCCTTTTTTACTCTCTGATCGAGGTTCTCGGCATTGAAAAATCTTCGTAAACTAAATCACATGTGTATATGTTGACATTTAAGATATATACAGTCAAGAAAATCAAGGGCAATGGTGATATATATGCGGATTAGACACTAAAGAAAACACACAACAAATGGCTACAATTTAAGGAATGTGTTTAGTGACTGCATCAGATTCTTAATTGATGGAGAAAGGTCTGGTGGCAAGAAAAGCTGCTTCTAGGAGGTTGTCAAGTGTTTCCGCTCGACGATTCCGTTCTTGGGTGGTTGGTTTGGCCCTTGTTCCTGTAACTAGAATCCTAGCCCGGTATATCCCATTTTAATTTTACACCATTGTGAACCTTACGCCTTTTTTACTCTCTGATCGAGGTTCTCAGCGTTGAAAAATCTTCGTAAACTAAATCACACGTGTATAAGTTGACATTTAAGAGATACACAGTCAAGAAAATCAAGGGCAATGGTGATATATATGCGGATTAGACACCAAAAAAAAATCACTCAACAAATGGCTACAATTTAAGGAATGTGTTTAATGACGGCATTAGATTCCTATTTGATGGAGAAAGGTCTGGTGGCAAGAAAAGCTGCTTCAAGGAGGTTGTCAAGTGTTTTCGCTCGACGATTCCATTCTTGGGTGGTTGGTTTGGCCTTTGTTCCTGTAACTCCAATCCTAGCCCAGTATATCCCATTTTAATTTTACACCATTGTGAACCTTACACCTTTTTTACTCTCAGATCGAGGTTCCCGGCATTGAAAAACCTTCGTAAACTAAATCGGCTACAATTTAAGGAATGTGTTTAGTGACGGCATCAGATTCCTAATTGATGGACAAAGGTCTGGTGGCAAGAAAAGCTGCTTCTAGGAGGTTGTCAAGTGCTTTCGCTCGACGATTCCATTCTTGGGTGGCTAGTTTGCCCCTTGTTCCTGTAACTCGAATCCTAGCGCGGTATATCCCATTTTAATTTTACACCATTGTGAACCTTACACCTTTTTTTACTTTCTGATCGAGGTTCTCGGCATTGAAAAATCTTCGTAAACTAAATCACATGTGTATATGTTGACATTTAAGAGATAAACAGTCAAGAAAATCAAGGGCAATGGTGATATATATGCGGATTAGACACCAAAAAAAACACACAACAAATGGCTACAATTTAAGGAATGTGTTTAGTGACTGCATCAGATTCCTAATTGATGGAGAAAGGTCTGGTGGCAAGAAAAGCTGCTTCTAGGAGGTTGTCAAGTGTTTTCCCTCGACGATTCCATTCTTGGGTGGTTGGTTTGGCCCTTGTTCCTGTAACTCGAATCCTAGCCCGGTATATCCCATTTTAATTTTACACCATTGTGAACCTTACGCCTTTTTTACTCTCTGATCGAGGTTCTCGGCATTGAAAAATCTTCGTAAACTAAATCACACGTGTTTATGTTGACATTTAAGAGATATACCGTCAAGAAAATCAAGGGCAATGGTGATATATATGCGGATTAGAAACCAAAAAAAAACACTCAACAAATGGCTACAATTTAAGGAATGTGTTTAGTGACGGCATCGCATTCCTAATTGATGGAGAAAGGTCTGGTGGCACGAAAAGCTGCTTCTAGGAGGTTGTCAAGTGTCTTCGCTCGACTATTCCATTCTTGGGTGGTTGGTTTGGCCCTTGTTCCTGAAACTCCAATCCTAGCCCGGTATATCCCATTTTAATTTTACACCATTGTGAACCTTATGCCTTTTTTACTCTCTGATCGAGGTTCTCAGCATTAAAAAATCTTCGTAAACTAAATCACACGTGTATATGTTGACATTTAAGAGATATACAGTTAAGAAAATCAAGGGCAATGGTGATAAATATGCGGATTTGACACAAAAAAAATCACTCAACAAATGGCTACAATTTAAGGAATGTATTTAGTGACGGCATCAGATTCCTAATTGATGGAGAAAGGTCTGGTGGCACGAAAAGCTGCTTCTAGGAGGTTGTCAAGTGTCTTCGCTCGACTATTCCATTCTTGGGTGGTTGGTTTGGCCCTTGTTACTGTAACTCGAATCCTAGCCCGGTATATCCCATTTTAATTTTACACCATTGTGAATCTTACGCCTTTTTTACTCTCTGATCGAGGTTCCCGGCATTGAAAAATCATCGTAAACTAAATCACACGTGTATACGATGATATTTAAGAGATATACAGTCAAGAAAATCAAGGGCAACTGTGATATATATGCGGATTAGACTCCAAAAAAAAACACTCAACAAATGGCTACAATTTAAGGAATGTGTTTAGTGACGGCATCAGATTCCTAATTGATGGAGAAAGGTCTGGTGGCAAGAAAAGCTGCTTTTAGGAGGTTGTCAAGTGTTTTCGCTCGACGATTCCATTCTTGGGTGGTTGGATTGACCCTTGTTCCAGTAACTCGAATCCTAGCCCGGTATATCCCATTTTAATTTTACACCATTGTGAACCTTACGCCTCTTTTACTCTCTGATCGAGGTTCTCGGCATTGAAAAATCTTTGTAAACTAAATCACACGTGTATATGTTGACATTTAAGAGATATACAGTTAAGAAAATCAAGGGCAATGGTGATATATATGCGGATTAGACACCAAAAAAACCACTCAACATATGGCTACAATTTAAGGAATGTGTTTAATGACGGCATCAGATTCCTAATTGATGGAGAAAGGTCAGGTGGCAAGAAAAGTTGCTTCTAGGAGGTTGTCAAGTGTTTTCGCTCGACGATTCCATTCTTGGGTGGTTGGTTTGGCCCTTGTTCCTGTAACTCGAATCCTAGCCAGGTATATCCCATTTTAATTTTACACCATTGTGAACCTAACGCCTTTTTTACTCTCTGATCGAGGTTCTCGGCATTTAAAAATCTTCGTAAACTAAATCACACGTGTATATGTTGATATTTAAGAGATATATAGTCAAGAAAATCAAGGGCAATGGTGATATATATGTCAAGTGTTTTCGCTCGACGATTCCATTCTTGGGTGGTTGGTTTGGCCCTTGTTCCTGTAACTCGAATCCTAGCCCGGTATATCCCATTTTAATTTTACACCATTGTGAACCTTATGCCTTTCTTACTCTCTGATCGAGGTTCTCGACATTGAAAAATCTTCGTAAACTAAATCACACGTGTATATGTTGACATTTAAGAGATATACAGTTAAGAAAATCAAGGGCAATGGAGATATATATGCGGGTTAGACACCAAAAAAAAATCACTCAACAAAGGTCTAGTGGCAAGAAAAGCTGCTTCTAGGAGGTTGTCAAGTGTTTTCTCTCGACGATTCCATTCTTGGGTGGTTGGTTTGGCCCTTGTTCCTGTAACTCGAATCCTAGTCAGGTATATCCCATTTTAATTTTACACCATTGTGAACTTTACCCCTTTTTTACTCTCTGATCGAGGTTCTCGGCATTTAAAAATCTTCGTAAACTAAATCACACGTGTATATGTTGATATTTAAGAGATATACAGTCAAGAAAATGAAGGGCAATGGTGATATTTATGTCAAGTGTTTTCGCTCGACGATTCCATTCTTGGGTGGTTGGTTTGGCCCTTGTTCCTGTAACTCGAATCCTAGCACGGTATATCCCATTTTAATTTTACACCATTGTGAACCTTACGCCCTTTTTACTCTCTGATCGAGGTTCTCGGCATTGAAAAATCTTCTTAAACTAAATCACTCGTGTATATGTTGACATTTAAGAGATATACAGTCAAGAAAATCAAAGGCAATGGTGATATATATGCGGATTAGACACAAAAAAAACACTCAACAAATGGCTACAATTAAAGGAATATGTTTAGTGACGGCATCAGGTTCCTAATTGATGGAGAAAGGTCTGGTGGCAAGAAAATCTGCTTCTAGGAGGTTGTCAAGTGTTTTCGCTCGACGGTTCCATTCTTGGGTGGTTGGTTTGGCCCTTGTTCCTGTAACTCGAATCCTACCCCGGTATATCCCATTTTAATTTTACACCATTGTGAACCTTACGCCTTTTTTACTCTCTGATCGAGGTTCTCGGCATTGAAAAATCTTCGATAACTAAATCACACGTGTATAAGTTGACATTTAAGAGATATACAGTCAAGAAAATCAAGGGCAATGGTGATATATATGCGGATTAGACACCAAAAAAAAACATTCAACTAATGGCTACAATTTAAGGAATGTGTTTAGTTACGACATCAGATTCCTAATTGATGGAGATTGGTCTGGTGGTAAGAAAAGCTGCTACTAGGTGGTTGTCAAGTGTTTTCACTCGACGATTCCATTCTTGGGTGCTTGGTTTGCCCCTTGTTCCTGTAACTCGAATCCTAGCCCGGTATATCCCATTTTAATTTTACACATTTGTGAACCTTACGCCTTTTTTAATCTCTGATCGAGGTTCTCGGCATTGAAAAATCTTCTTAAACTAAATCACTCGTGTATATGTTGACATTTAAGATATATACAGTCAAGAAAATCAAAGGCAATGGTGATATATATGCGGATTAGACACAAAAAAAAAACACTCAACAAATGGCTACAATTAAAGGAATATGTTTAGTGACGGCATCAGGTTGCTAATTGATGGAGAAAGGTCTGGTGGCAAGAAAAGCTGCTTCTAGGAGGTTGTCAAGTTTTTCGCTCGACGGTTCCATTCTTGGGTGGTTGCTTTGGCCCTTGTTCCTGTAACTCGAATCCTAGCCCGGTATATCCTATTTTAATTTTACACATTTGTGAACCTTAGGCCTTTTTTTATCTCTGATCGAGGTTCTCGGCATTGAAAAATCTTCGTAAACTAAATCACACGTGTATATGTTGACATTTAAGAGATATACAGTCAAGAAAATCAAGGGGGATGGAGATATATATGCGGATTAGACACCAAAAAAAACACACACAACAAATGGCTACAATTTAAGGAATGTGTTTAGTGACGGCATCAGATTCCTAATTGATGGAGAAAGGTCTGGTGGCAAGAATAGCTGCTTCTAGGAGGTTGTCAAGTGTTTTCGCTCGACGATTCCATTCTTGGGTGGTTGGTTTGGCCCTTGTTCCTGTAACTCGAATCCTACCCCGGTATATCCCATTTTAATGTTACACCATTGTGAACCTTACGCCTTTTTTACTCTCTGATCGAGGTTCTCGGCATTGAATATCTTCATAAACTAAATCACACGTGTATATATTGACATTTAAGAGATATATATACAGTGAAGAAAATCAAGGGCAATGGTGATATATATGCGGATTAGACACCAAAAAAACACACACAACAAATGGCTACAATTTAAGGAATGTGTTTAGTGACGGCATCAGATTCCAAATTGATGGAGAAAGGTCTGGTGGCAAGAATAGCTGCTTCTAGGAGGTTGTCAAGTGTTTTCGCTCGACGATTCCATTCTTGGGTGGTTGGTTTGGCCCTTGTTCCTGTAACTCGAATCCTACCCCGGTATATCCCATTTTAATGTTACACCATTGTGAACATTACGCCTTTTTTACTCTCTGATCGAGGTTCTCGGCATTGAAAATCTTCGTAAACTAAATCACACGTGTATATGTTGACATTTAAGAGATATACAGTGAAGAAAATCTAGGGCAATGGTGATATATATGCGGATTAGACACCAAAAAAATACACTCAACAAATGGCTACAATTTAAGGAATGTGTTTACTGACGGCATCAGATTCCTAATTGTTGGAGAAAGGTCTGGTGGCAAGAAAAGCTGCTTCTCGGAGGTTGTCAAGTGTTTTCGGTCGACGATTCCATTCTTAGGTGGTGGGTTTCGCCCTTGTTCCTGTAACTCGAATCCTAGCCCGGTATATCCGATTTTAATTTTACACCATTGTGAACCTTATGCCTTTTTTACTCTCTGATCGAGGTTCTCGGCATTGAAAAATCTTCGTAAACTTAATCACACGTGTATACGGTGATATTTAAGAGATATACAGTCAAGAAAATCAAGGGCAACTGTGATATATATGCGGATTAGACACAAAAAAAAACACTCAACAAATGGCTACAATTTAAGGAATGTGTTTAGTGACGGCATCAGATTCTTAATTGATGGAGAAAGGGCTGGTGGCAAGAAAAGCTGCTTCTAGGAGGTTGTCAAGTGTTTTCGCTCGACGATTCCATTCTTGGGTGGTTGGTTTGGCCCTTGTTCCTGTAACTCGAATCCTACCCCGGTATATCCCATTTTAATGTTACACCATTGTGAACCTTACTCCTTTTTTACCCTCGGATCGAGGTTCTCGGCATTGAAAATCTTCGTAAACTAAATCACACGTGTATAGGGTGATATTTAAGAGATATACAGTCAAGAAAATCAAGGGCAACTGTGATATATATGCGGATTAGACACCAAAAAAATACACTCAACAAATGGCTACAATTTAAGGAATGTGTTTACTGACAGCATCAGATTCCTAATTGATGGAGAAAGGTCTGGTGGCAAGAAAAGCTGCTTCTCGGAGGTTGTCAAGTGTTTTCGCTAGACGATTCCATTCTTGGGTGGTTGGTTTGGCCCTTGTTCCTGTAACTCGAATCCTAGCCCGGTATATCTCATTTTAATTTTACACCATTGTGAACCTTACGCCTTTTTTACTCTCTGATCGAGGTTCTCGGTATTGAAAAATCTTCGTAAACTAAATCACACGTGTATAGGGTGATATTTAAGAGATATACAGTCAAGAAAATCAAGGGCAACTGTGATATATATGCGGATTAGACACCAAAAAAAACACTCAACAAATGGCTACAGTTTAAGAAATGTGTTTTGTGACGGCATCAGATTCCTAATTGATGAAGAAAGGTCTGGTGGCAAGAAAAGCTGCTTCTAGGAGGTTGTCAAGTGTTTTCGCTCGACGATTCCATTCTTGGGTGGTTGGTTTGGCCCTTGTTCCTGTAACTCGAATCCTAGCCCTGTATATCCCATTATAATTTTACACCATTGTGAACCTTACGCCTTTTTTACTCTCTGATCGAGGTTCTCGGCATTGAAAATTTTTCGTAAACTAAATCACATGTGTATATGTTGACATTTAAGAGATATAGAGTCAAGAAAATCAAGGGCAGCGGTGATATATATGCGGATTAGACACCAAAAAAAAACACTCAAATAATGGCTACAATTTAAGGAATGCGTTTAGTGACGGCATCAGATTCCTAATTGATGGAGAAAGGTCTGGTGGCAAGAAAAGCTGCTTCTAGGAGGTTGTCAAGTGTTTTCGCTCGACGATTCCATTCTTGGGTGGTTGGTTTGCCCCTTGTTCCTGTAACACGAATCCTAGTCCGGTATATCCCATTTTAATTTTACACCATTTTGAATCTTACGCCATTTTTACTCTCTGGTCGAGGTTCTCGGCATTGAAAAATCTTCCTAAACTAAATCACACGTGTATATGTTGATATTTAAGAGATATACAGTTAAGAAAATCAAGGGCAATGGTGACATATATGCGGATTAGACACCAAAAAAACATTCAACAAATGGCTACAATTTAAGGAATGTGTTTAGTGACGGCACCAGATTCCTAATTGATGGAGAAAGGTCTGGTGGCAAGAAAAGCTGCTTCTAGGAGGTTGTCAAGTGTTTTCGCTCGACGATTCCATTCTTGGGTGGTTGGTTTGGCCCTTGTTCCAGTAACTCGAATCCTAGCCCGGTATATCCCATTTTAATTTTTAACCATTGTTAACCTTACGCCTTTTTTACTCTCTGGTCGAGGTTCTCGGCATTGAAAAATATTCGTAAACTAAATCACACGTGTATATGTTGACATTTAAGAGATATACAGTTAAGAAAATCAAGGGCAATGGTGATATATATGCGGATTAGACACAAAAAAATCACTCAACAAATGGCTACAATTTAAGGAATGTGTTTAGTGACGGCATCAGATTCCTAATTGAAGGAGAAAGGTCTGGTGGCAAGAATAGCTGCTTCTAGGAGGTTGTCAAGTGTTTTCACTCGACCATTCCATTCTTGGGTGGTTGGTTTGGCCCTTGTTCCTGTAACTCGAATCCTCGCCCGGTATATCCCATTTTAATTTTACACCATTGTGAACCTTACGCCTTTTTTACTCTCTGATCGAGGTTCTCAGCATTGAAAAATCTTTGTAAACTAAATCACATGTGTATACGATGATATTTAAGAGATATACAGTCAAGAAAATCAAGGGCAGCGGTGATATATATTCGGATTAGACACCAAAAAAAACACTCAACAAATGGCTACAATTTAAGGAATGCGTTTAGTGACGGCATCAGATTCCTAATTGATGGAGAAAGGTTTGGTGGCAAGAAAAGCTGCTTCTAGGAGGTTGTCAAGTGTTTTCGTTCGACTATTCCATTCTTGGGTGGTTGGTTTGGCCCTTGTTCCTGTAACTCGAATCCTAACCCGGTATATCCCATTTTAATTTTACACCATTGTGAACCTTACGCCTTTTTTACTCTCTTATCGAGGTTCTCGGCATTGAAAAATCTTCGTAAACTCAATCACCCGTGTATATGTTGATATTTAAGAGATATACAGTCAAGAAAATCAAAGGCAATGGTGATATATATGCGGATTAGACACCAAAAAAAAATCACTCAACAAATGGCTACAATTTAAGGAATGTGTTTAGTGACAGCATAAGATTCCTAGTTGATGGAGAAAGGTCTGGTGGCAAGAAAAGCTGCTTCAAGGAGGTTGTCAAGTGTTTTTGCTTGACGATTCCATTCTTGGGTTGTTGGTTTGGCCCTTGTTCCTGTAACTCGAATCCTAGCCCGGTATATCCCATTTTAATTTTACACCATTGTGAACCTTACGCCTTTTTTACTCTCTGATCGAGGTTCTCGGCATTGAAAAATCTTCGTAAACTTAATCACACGTGTATACGGTGATATTTAAGAGATATACAGTCAAGAAAATCAAGGGCAACTGTGATATATATGCGGATTAGACACAAAAAAAAACACTCAACAAATGGCTACAATTTAAGGAATGTGTTTAGTGACGGCATCAGATTCTTAATTGATGGAGAAAGGGCTGGTGGCAAGAAAAGCTGCTTCTAGGAGGTTGTCAAGTGTTTTCGCTCGACGATTCCATTCTTTGGTGGTTGGTTTGGCCCTTGTTCCTGTAACTCGAATCCTAGCCCGGTATATCCCATTTTAATTTTACAACATTGTGAACCTTACACCTTTTTTACTCTCTGATCGAGGTTCTCGGCATTGAATAATCTTCGTAAACTAAATCACACGTGTATATGTTGACATTTAAGAGATATACAGTCAAGAAAATCATGGACAATGGTGATATATATGCGGATTAGAAACAAAAAAAAAACACTCAACAAATGGCTACAATTTAAGGAAAATGTTTAGTGACGGCATCAGATTCCTAATTGATGGAGAAAGGTCTGGTGGCAAGAAAAGTTGCTTCTAGGAGGTTGTCAAGTGTTTTCGCTCGACGATTCCATTCTTGGGTAGTTGGTTTGGCCCTTGTTCCTGTAACTCAAATCCTAGCCCGGTATATCCCATTTTAAATTTACAACATTGTGAACCTTACGCCTTTTTTACTCTCTGATCGTGGTTCTCGGCATTGAAAAATATTCGTAAACTAAATCACACGTGTATATGTTGATATTTAAGAGATATACAGTCAAGAAAATCAAGGGCAATGGTGATATATATGCGGATTAGACACCAAAAAAAACACTCAACAAATGGCAACAATTTAAGGAATATGTTTAGTGACGGCATCAGATTCCTAATTGAGGAAAAAGGTCTGGTGGTAAGAAAAGCTGCTTCTAGGAGGTTGTCAAGTGTTTTCGCTCGACGATTCCATTCTTGGGTGGTTGGTTTGGCCCTTGTTCCTGTAACTCGAATCCTAGCCCTGTATATATCCCATTTTAATTTTACACCATTGTGAACCTTACGCCTTTTGTACCCTCTGATCGAAGTTTTCGGCATTGAAAAATCTTCGTAAACTAAATCACACGTGTATATGTTGATATTTAAGAGATATACAGTCAAGAAAATCAAGGGCAACGGGATATATATGCGGATTAGACACCAAAAAAAACACTCAACAAATGGCTACAATTTAAGGAATGTGTTTAGTGACGGCATCAGATTCCTAATTGATGGAGAAAGGTATGGTGGTAAGAAAAGCTGCTTCTAGGAGGTTGTCAAGTGTTTTTGCTCGACGATTCCATTCTTGGGTGGTTGGTTTGGCCCTTGTTCCTGTAACTCGAATCCTAGCCCGGTATATCCCATTTTAATTTTACACCATTGTGAACCTTACGCCTTTTTTACAATCTGATCGAGGTTCTCGGCATTGAAAAATCTTCGTGAACTAAATCACACGTGTATATGTTGACATTTAAGAGATATACAGTCAAGAAAATCAAGGGCAATGGTGATATATATGCGGATTAGACACAAAAAAAAACACTCAACAAATGGCTACAATTTAAGGAATGTGTTTAGTGACTGCATCAGATTCCTAATTGATGGAGAAAGGTCTGTTGGTAAGAAAAGCTGCTTCTAGGAGGTTGTCAAGTGTTTTCGCTCGACGATTCCATTCTTGGGTGGTTGGTTTGGCCCTTGTTCCTGTAACTCGAATCCTAGCCCGGAATATCCCATTTTAATTTTACAACATTGTGAACCTTACGTCTTTTTTACTCTCTGATCGTGGTTCTCGGCATTGAAAAATCTTCGTAAACTAAATCACACGTGTATATGTTGATATTTAAGAGATATACAGTCAAGAAAATCAAGGGCAATGGTGATATATATGCGGATTAGACACCAAAAAAAAAGCACTCAACAAATGGCAACAATTTAAGGAATGTGTTTAGTGACGGCATCAGACTCCTAATTGATGGAGAAAGGTCTGGTGGTAAGAAAAGCTACTTCTAGGTGGTTGTCAAGTTTTTTCTCTCGACGATTCCATTCTTGGGTGGTTGGTTTGGCCCTTGTTCCTGTAACTCGAATACTAGCCCGGTATATCCCATTTTAATTTTACACAATTGTGAACCTTACGCCTTTTGTACCCTCTGATCGAGGTTCTCGGCATTGAAAAATCTTCGTAAACTAAATCACACGTGTATATGTTGATATTTAAGAGATATACAGTCAAGAAAATCAAGGGCAACGGGGATATATATGCGGATTAGACACCAAAAAAAAACACTCAACAAATGGCTACAATTTAAGGAATGTGTTTAGTGACGGCATCAGATTCCTAATTGATGGAGAAAGGTCTGGTGGTAAGAAAAGCTGGTTCTAGGAGGTTGTCAAGTGTTTTTGCTCGACGATTCCATTCTTGGGTGGTTGGTTTGGCCCTTGTTCCTGTAACTCGAATCCTAGCCCGGTATATCCCATTTTAATTTTACACCATTGTGAACCTTACGCCTTTTTTACAATCTGATCGTGGGTCTCGGCATTGAAAAATCTTCGTGAACTAAATCACACGTGTATATGTTGACATTTAAGAGATATACAGACAAGAAAATCAAGGGCAATGGTGATATATATGCGGATTAGACACAAAAAAAAACACTCAACAAATGGCAACAATTTAAGGAATGTGTTTAGTGACGGCATCAGATTCCTAATTGATGGAGAAAGGTCTGGTGGTAAGAAAAGCTGCTTCTAGGAGGTTGTCAAGTGTTTTTGCTCGACGATTCCATTCTTGGGTGGTTGGTTTGGCCCTTGTTCCTGTAACTCGAATCCTAGCCAGGTATATCCCATTTTAATTTTACACCATTGTGAACCTTACGCCTTTTTTACAATCTGATCGTGGGTCTCGGCATTGAAAAATCTTCGTGAACTAAATCACACGTGTATATGTTGACATTTAAGAGATATACAGACAAGAAAATCAAGGGCAATGGTGATATATACGCGGATTAGACACAAAAAAAAACACTCAACAAATGGCAACAATTTAAGGAATGTGTTTAGTGACGGCATCAGATTCCTAATTGATGGAGAAAGGTCTGGTGGTAAGAAAAGCTGCTTCTAGGAGGTTGTCAAGTGTTTTTGCTCGACGATTCCATTCTTGGGTGGTTGGTTTGGCCCTTGTTCCTGTAACTCGAATCCTAGCCCGGTATTTCCCATTTTAATTTTACACCATTGTGAACCTTACGCCTTTTTTACAATCTGATCGAGGTTCTCGGCATTGAAAAATCTTCGTGAACTAAATCACACGTGTATATGTTGACATTTAAGAGATATACAGTCAAGAAAATCAAGGGCAATGGTGATATATATGCGGATTAGACACCAAAAAAAAAACACTCAACAAATGGCAACAATTTAAGGAATGTGTTTAGTGACGGCATCAGATTCCTAATTGATGGAGAAAGGTCTGGTGGTAAGAAAAGCTGCTTCTAGGAGGTTGTCAAGTGTTTTCGCTCGACGATTCCATTCTTGGGTGGTTGGTTTGGCCCTTGTTCATGTAACTCGAATCCTAGCCCGGAATATCCCATTTTAATTTTACAACATTGTGAACCTTACGTCTTTTTTAGTCTCTGATCGAGGTTCTCGGCATTAAAAAATCTACGTAAACTAAATCACACGTGTATATGTTGATATTTAAGAGATATACAGTCAACAAAATCAAGGGCAATGGTGATATATATGCGGATTAGACACCAAAAAAAACACTCAACAAATGGCAACAATTTAAGAAATGTGTTTAGTGACGGCATCAGACTCCTAATTGATGGAGAAAGGTCTGGTGGTAAGAAAAGCTGCTTCTAGGTGGTTGTCAAGTTTTTTCTCTCGACGATTCCATTCTTGGGTGGTTGGTTTGGCCCTTGTTCCTGTAACTCGAATCCTAACCCGGTATATCCCATTTTAATTTTACACCATTGTGAACCTTACGCCTTTTGTACTCTCTGATCGAGGTTCTCGGCATTGAAAAATCTTCGTAAACTAAATCACACGTGTATAAGTTGATATTTAAGAGATATACAGCGAAGAAAATCAAGGGCAACGGGGATATATATGAGGATTAGACACCAAAAAAAACACTCAACAAATGGCTACAATTTAAGGAATGTGTTTAGTGACGGCATCAGATTCCTAATTGATGGAGAAAGGTCTGGTGGTAAGAAAAGCTGATTCTAGGAGGTTGTCAAGTGTTTTTGCTCGACGATTCCATTCTTGGGTGGTTGGTTTGGCCCTTGTTCCGGTAACTCGAATCCTAGCCCGGTATATCCCATTTTAAATTTACACCATTGTGAACCATACGCCTTTTTTACAATCTGATCGAGGTTCTCGGCATTGAAAAATCTTCGTAAACTAAATCACTCGTGTATATGTTGATATTTAAGAGATATACAGTCAAGAAAATCAAGGGCAATGGTGATATATATGCGGATTTGACACCAAAAAAAACACTCAACAAATGGCAACAATTTAAGGAATGTGTTTAGTGACGGCATCCGATTCCTAATTGATGCAGAAAGGTCTGGTGGTAAGAAAAGCTACTTCTAGGAGGTTGTCAAGTGTTTTCGCTCGACGATTCCATTCTTGGGTGGTTGTTTTGGCCCTTGTTCCTGTAACTCGAATCCTAGCCCGGTATATCCCATTTTAATTTTACACCATTGTGAACCTTACGCCTTTTATACTCTCTGATCGAGGTTCTCGGCATAGAAAAATGTTCGTAAACTAAATCACACGTGTATATGTTGATATTTAAGAGATATACAGTCGAGAAAATCAAGGGCAATGGTGATATATATGCGGATTAGACACAAAAAAAAACACTCAACAAATGGCAACAATTTAAGGAATGTGTTTAGTGACGGCATCAGATTCCTAATTGATGGAGAAAGGTCTGGTGGTAAGAAAAGCTGCTTCTAGGAGGTTGTCAAGTGTTTTCGCTCGACGATTCCATTCTTGGGTGGTTGGTTTGGCCCTTGTTCCTGTAACTCGAATCCTAGCCCGGAATATCCCATTTTAATTTTACAACATTGTGAACCTTACGCCTTTTGTACTCTCTGATCGAGGTTCTCGGCATTGAAAAATCTTCGTAAACTAAATCACACGTGTATATGTTGATATTTAAGAGATATACAGTCAAGAAAATCAAGGGCAATGGTGATATATATGCGGATTAGACACCAAAAAAAACACTCAACATATGGCAACAATTTAAGGAATGTGTTTAGTGACGGCATCAGACTCCTAATTGATGGAGAAAGGTCTGGTGGTAAGAAAAGCTGCTTCTAGGTGGTTGTCAAGTTTTTTCTCTCGACGATTCCATTCTTAGGTGGTTGGTTTGGCCCTTGTTCCTGTAACTCGAATCCTAGCCCGGTATATCCCATTTTAATTTTACACCATTGTGAACCTTACGCCTTTTGTACTCTCTGATCGAGGTTCTCGGCATTGAAAAATCTTCATAAACTAAATCACACGTGTATATGTTGATATTTAAGAGATATACAGTCAAGAAAATCAAGGGCAACGGGGATATATATGCGGATTAGACACAAAAAAAAAAACACTCAACAAATGGCTACAATTTAAGGAATGTGTTTAGTGACGGCATCAGATTCCTAATTGATGGAGAAAGGTCTGGTGGTAAGAAAAGCTGATTCTAGGAGGTTGTCAAGTGTTTTTGCTCGACGATTCCATTCTTGGGTGGTTGGTTTGGCCCTTTTTCCGGTAACTCGAATCCTAGCCCGGTATATCCCATTTTAAATTTACACCATTGTGAACCTTACGCCTTTTTTACAATCTGATCGAGGTTCTCGGCATTGAAAAATCTTCGTAAACTAAATCACACGTGTATATGTTGATATTTAAGAGATATACAGTCAAGAAAATCATGGGCAACGGGGATATATATGCGGATTAGACACCAAAAAAAAACACTCAACAAATGGCTACAATTTAAGGAATGTGTTTAGTGACGGCATCAGATTCCAAATTGATGGAGAAAGGTCTGGTGGTAAGAAAAGCTGATTCTAGGAGGTTGTCAAGTGTTTTTGCTCGACGATTCCATTCTTGGGTGGTTGGTTTGGCCCTTGTTCCGGTAACTCGAATCCTAGCCCGGTATATCCCATTTTAAATTTACACCATTGTGAACCTTACGCCTTTTTTACAATCTGATCGAGGTTCTCGGCATTGAAAAATCTTCGAAAACTAAATCACTCGTGTATATGTTGATATTTAAGAGATATACAGTCAAGAAAATCAAGGGCAATGGTGATATATATGCGGATTAGACACAAAAAAAAACACTCAACAAATGGCAACAATTTAAGGAATGTGTTTAGTGACGGCATCCGATTCCTAATTGATGCAGAAAGGTCTGGTGGTAAGAAAAGCTACTTCTAGGAGGTTGTCAAGTGTTTTCGCTCGACGATTCCATTCTTGGGTGGTTGTTTTGGCCCTTGTTCCTGTAACTCGAATCCTAGCCCGGTATATCCCATTTTAATTTTACACCATTGTGAACCTTACGCCTTTTATACTCTCTGATCGAGGTTCTCGGCATTGAAAAATCTTCGTAAACTAAATCACACGTGTATATGTTGATATTTAAGAGATATAAAGTCGAGAAAATCAAGGGCAATGGTGATATATATGCGGGTTAGACACCAAAAAAAAACACTCAACAAATGGCAACAATTTAAGGAATGTGTTTAGTGACGGCATCAGATTCCTAATTGATGGAGAAAGGTCTGGTGGTAAGAAAAGCTGCTTCTAGGAGGTTGTCAAGTGTTTTCGCTCGACGATTCCATTCTTGGGTGGTTGGTTTGGCCCTTGTTCCTGTAACTCGAATCCTAGCCCGGTATATCCCATTTTAATTTTACACCATTGTGAACCTTACGCCTTTTGTACCCTCTGATCGAGGTTCTCGGCATTGAAAAATCTTCGTAAACTAAATCACACGTGTATATGTTGATATTTAAGAGATATACAGTCAAGAAAATCAAGGGCAACGGGGATATATATGCGGATTAGACACCTAAAAAAACACTCAACAAATGGCTACAATTTAAGGAATGTGTTTAGTGACGGCATCAGATTCCTAATTGATGGAGAAATGTCTGGTGGTAAGAAAAGCTGCTTTTAGGAGGTTGTCAAGTGTTTTTGCTCGACGATTCCATTCTTGGGTAGTTGGTTTGGCCCTTGTTCCTGTAACTCGAATCCTAGCCCGGTATATCCCATTTTAATTTTACACCATTGTGAACCTTACGCCTTTTTTACAATCTGATCGAGGTTCTCGGCATTGAAAAATCTTCGTGAACTAAATCACACGTGTATATGTTGACATTTAAGAGATATACAGTCAAGAAAATCAAGGGCAATGGGGATATATATGCGGATTAGACTCCAAAAAAAACACTCAACAAATGGCAACAATTTAAGGAATGTGTTTAGTGACGGCATCAGATTCCTAATAGATGGAGAAAGGTCTGGTGGTAAGAAAAGCTGCTTCTAGGAGGTTATCTAGTGTTTTCGCTCGACGATTCCATTCTTGGGTGGTTGGTTTGGCCCTTGTTCCTGTAACTCGAATCCTAGCCCGGTATATCCCATTTTAATTTTACAACATTGTGAACCTTACGCCTTTTTTACTCTCTGATCGAGGTTCTCGGCATTGAAAAATCTTCGTAAACTAAATCACACGTGTATTTGTTGATATTTAAGAGATATACAGTCAAGAAACTCAAGGGCAATGGTGATATATATGCGGATTAGACACCAAAAAAAACACTCAACAAATGGCAACAATTTAAGGAATGTGTTTAGTGACGGCATCAGATTCCTAATTGATGGAGAAAGGTCTGGTGGTAAGAAAAGCTGCTTCTAGGAGGTTGTCAAGTGTTTTCACTCGACGATTCCATTCTTGGGTGGTTGGTTTGGCCCTTGTTCCTGTAACTCGAATCCTAGCCCGGTATATCCCATTTTAATTTTACAACATAGTGAACCTTACGCCTTTTTTACTCTCTGATCGAGGTGTTCGGCATTGAAAAATCTTCGTAAACTAAATCACACGTGTATATGTTGATATTTAAGAGATATACAGTAAAGAAAATCAAGGGCAACGGGGATATATATTCGGATTAGACACCAAAAAAAAACACTCAACAAATGGCTACAATTTAAGGAATGTGTTTAGTGACGCATCAGATTCCTAATTGATGGAGAAAGGTCTGGTGGTAAGAAAAGCTGCTTCTAGGAGGTTGTCAAGTGTTTTTGCTCGACGATTCCATTCTTGGGTGGTTGGTTTGGCCCTTGTTCCTATAACTCGAATCCTAGCCCGGTATATCCCATTTTAATTTTACACCATTGTGAACCTTACGCCTTTTTTACAATCTGATCGAGGTTCTCGGCATTGAAAAAACTTCGTGAACTAAATCACACGTGTATATGTTGACATTTAGGAGATATACAATCAAGAAAATCAAGGGCAATGGTGATATATATGCGGATTAGACACCAAAAAAAAACACTCAACAAATGGCAACAATTTAAGGAATGTGTTTAGTGACGGCATCAGATTCCTAATTGATGGAGAAAGGTCTAGTGGTAAGAAAAGCTGCTTCTAGGAGGTTATCTAGTGTTTTCGCTCGACGATTCCATTCTTGGGTGGTTGATTTGGCCCTTGTTCCTGTAACTCGAATCCTAGCCCAGTATATCCCATTTTAATTTTACAACATTGTGAACCTTACGCCTTTTTTTCTCTCTGATCGAGGTTCTCGGCATTGAAAAATCTTCGTAAACTAAATCACACGTGTATATGTTGATATTTAAGAGATATACAGTCAAGAAAATCAAGGGCAATGGTGATATATATGCGGATTAGACACCAAAAAAAACACTCAACAAATGGCAACAATTTAAGGAATGTGTTTAGTGACGGCATCAGATTCCTAATTGATGGAGAAAGGTCTGGTGGTAAGAAAAGCTGCTTCTAGGAGGTTGTCAAGTGTTTTCGCTCGACGATTCCATTCTTGGGTGGTTGGTTTGGCCCTTGTTCCTGTAACTCGAATCCTAGCCCGGTATATCCCATTTTAATTTTACACCATTGTGAACCTTACGCCTTTTGTACCCTCTGTTCGAGGTTCTCGGCATTGAAAAATCTTCGTAAACTAAATCACACGTGTATATGTTGATATTTAAGAGATATACAGTCAAGAAAATCAAGGGCAACGGGGATATATATGCGGATTAGACAAATAAAAAAACACTCAACAAATGGCTACAATTTAAGGAATGTGTTTAGTGACGGCATCAGATTCCTAATTGATGGAGAAATGTCTGGTGGTAAGAAAAGCTGCTTTTAGGAGGTTGTCAAGTGTTTTTGCTCGACGATTCCATTCTTGGGTAGTTGGTTTGGCCCTTGTTCCTGTAACTCGAATCCTAGCCCGGTATATCCCATTTTAATTTTACACCATTGTGAACCTTACGCCTTTTTTACAATCTGATCGAGGTTCTCGGCATTGAAAAATCTTCGTGTACTAAATCACACGTGTATATGTTGACATTTAAGAGATATACAGTCAAGAAAATCAAGGGCAATGGTGATATATATGCGGATTAGACACCAAAAAAAAACACTCAACAAATGGCAACAATTTAAGGAATGTGTTTAGTGACGGCATCAGATTCCTAATTGATGGAGAAAGGTCTGGTGGTAAGAAAAGCTGCTTCTAGGAGGTTATCTAGTGTTTTCGCTCGACGATTCCATTCTTGGGTGGTTGGTTTGGCCCTTGTTCCTGTAACTCGAATCCTAGCCCGGTATATCCCATTTTAATTTTACAACATTGTGAACCTTACGCCTTTTTTACTCTCTGATCGAGGTTCTCGGCATTGAAAAATCTTCGTAAACTAAATCACACGTGTATTTGTTGATATTTAAGAGATATACAGTCAAGAAAATCAAGGGCAATGGTGATATATATGCGGATTAGACACCAAAAAAAACACTCAACAAATGGCAACAATTTAAGGAATGTGTTTAGTGACGGCATCAGATTCCTAATTGATGGAGAAAGGTCTGGTGGTAAGAAAAGCTGCTTCTAGGAGGTTGTCAAGTGTTTTCGCTCGACGATTCCATTCTTGGGTGGTTGGTTTGGCCCTTGTTCCTGTAACTCGAATCCTAGCCCGGTATATCCCATTTTAATTTTACAACATTGTGTACCTTACGCATTTTTTACTCTCTGATCGAGGTTCTCGGCATTGAAAAATCTTCGTAAACTAAATCACACGTATATATGTTGATATTTAAGAGATATACAGTCAAGAAAATCAAGGGCAATGGTGATATATATGCGGATTAGACACCAAAAAAAACACTCAACAAATGGCAACAATTTAAGGAATGTGTTTAGTGACGGCATCAGATTTCTAATTGATGGAGAAAAGTCTGGTGGTAAGAAAAGCTGCTTCTAGGAGGTTGTCAAGTGTTTTCGCTCGACGATTCCATTCTTGGGTGGTTGGTTTGGCCCTTGTTCCCGTAACTTGAATCCTAGCCCGGTATATCCCATTTTAATTTTACACCATTGTGAACCTTACGCCTTTTTTTACAATCTGATCGAGGTTCCCGGCATTGAAAAATCTTCGTGAACTAAATCACACGTGTATATGTTGACATTTAAGAGACATACAGTCAAGAAAATCAAGGGCAATGGTGATATATATGCGGATTAGACACCAAAAAAAACACTCAACAAATGGCAAGAATTTAACGAATGTGTTTAGTGACGGCATCTGATTTCTAATTGATGGAGAAAGGTCCGGTGGTAAGAAAAGCTGCTTCTAGGAGGTTATTGTTGGTGCACTACATCTGTCGACTTCGTCTTGTATCGAGTCTTATACTAGTTATAATAGATCAGGGCACGTAAAACGAGAAAATGAGAGAGTGTTAGCAAGATTTCGCTTGAAGGATTGGATTTGTAAAGGGTTTCGCTTGAAGCCTCAAGCGAAATCAACATGATAAGATTTCGCTTGAGTCTTGCTGAAGCGAAATCTCCAAATCTATATATAGGGATGTTAGGTCAAGCGAAATCATAGTTTTTAAGAGAGAGTTTTCCATACCGAGGTGCTGCCGGTGTGAGAACTGATTGTAATTGCTTTCTAATCAATACAAATCAGTGTTAAAGTGAAGATTAAGCTGTTTACACGTCAAATACTTGTTTTCCGCACCTGTATTTGATGGAATTCCTCTGAACCGACTCGTTTAGGTCGCGAAACCGGTCCTTACAATTGGTATCAGAGCTACGGAGGAGGAGTTCTGCAATATTCAGCCTAAAACGATCAAAATCTCTTACTTCTACACCTTCTTTTAACAGTTCAGAAACTTTTCACGGTCAAAATCATCTCAAATTCTCACGGATTGTTTAAAAGTACAAGATAACAAACCCTTGAAAGTTTCACAGCCAAATTCGACCTAAAAGTGATTAAAATTGACATTCGAATGGATTTCGCTTGAAGAATATAGTTTCATTGGACGATTTCGCTTGAAACTTCAAGCGACACTTAGATTTCGCTTCAAACAGCATTCCATTTCGCTTCAAGGCTGTCGTTTCAACGATTTCGCTTCAGAAAGTGACACTTTTCAGTTCGCTTCAAAGTTTATTTTGTTTTCGCTTCAAGGATCTCGCTTCAGGGTTTTCGCTTCAGAGCTCTCTCTTTAGACAGCTTCGCTTGAAACTATTTCGCTTCAACTGTTTCGCTTGAAGGGTACCGCTTGAAAGTAATTGAAACATGGATAACGATTTCCACAACGCATTTGCAACATCGCCTAGTTCATCTTCCATTGCTCAGAACATGAATTCAGAAAATGAAATGGGGACTACTCAGAAACCTCCGAAGTTAATGTGCATTGAGGAATACTATGGATGGAAAGATCGTTTCGAAAACTGGGTGCAAGCAAATCATTTGAGATCATGGGAATGTATTCTGAAAAAGTATATGCTACCACGTACTGAAATGGAGACAGTAAAACAGATTTCAGAGTTTGGGAATGAAGAACGGGAAATGTATCGAGCTGAAAAAATGATGATCAGTTTGCTTCAACAAGCTATCAAAGAAGACATCTTTATACTACTTCAACATGACAAAACATCAAAGTCAATCTGGGATGCTTTGAAAGTTAAAGTTGAAGGTAGTGCAAACATGATTAAAAGCAAAAAGGCATTGCTTAAAAAGGAGTTTGATTTGTTCACAAGTTTGCCCGGAGAAGATACAAAGAAACTCATTGAACGTTATTGTCACTTAGTTCGAACAATGTCAATGATGAACATCAACAAAGATGATGAAGAATGGGTGGATAAGTTAGCTGATGCTTTACCTCAGAAAGAGTGGGGAACATATTTGATGATACTGAAAAATACTGGAGTTTATGAAGGGTTGTCAATCTCTCAGTTTATTGAAAAGATTGAAAGTCAGGATTTAGAACAGCAGAAGATTGCAAGGATGAATAATCCAAGTGGTCAACAAGATGTAAAAATGTATTACAAGGGTAGTGTTCCTACTTCAGAAGCTGAGAGAAGTCCGAAAATTCAGACTGCTTATAGTGTTGGAGATTATACAGAAAAGACTGATCAAAACTCAAACAAAAGTAACAGTGGTTTCTCATTATATCCGAGTGTTAATCCGAAAAGCTCATCAGAAAGTTTTCAGTCTCAAAGCACAAAGATGGGAAATGGTTGTGTGATTCAATGCAACATAGCTCTAAATCTTCCAGAAGGTCAAAGTTTTTCTGAAGACATTGCGAAAGATCATATGGCATTACTTGGTTCCGTGCTTATTTCATATGAAGGTCTAGTGGCTGGTAGAATCGGAAATCCTATGCTCACAAAGGAGGATTACGATCAGATAGACGCCGAAGAGATGGAACTGATGGATATCAAATGGTGTCTTGCAAGTGTTCTTAGACGTGCTGAAAAGTTCAAGACAATTACCGGAAGAAATGATTTTCTTGATGCTTGTGTTTCTACTTTAGGTTTTGATAAATCTAAAGTTACTTGTTTCAGGTGCAGGGAAAAAGGTCATTTTAAGCGGGAATGCAAAAACAGAGAAGTTAGTGGTGCCCAGAATCCTTTTGGAAAAGATGACTACTACCGAAAAGCCATTTATCAGCAAGTTGGTCAAACACAAGAATTACAGACGGCTCATGGTAGAAAGATTGAAGATTCAAAGAAAGGATGTTTGGTAGATTTCAATTGGAGCAACTACATTTCTTCTAACAACACAGCATGTATAGTGGACCAAATTGATGAACAACTACCTGAAGGATTCAGCTGGGATATGTTTGTTGATGAAAAAGGGGATTTCAAAGCTTTCATTGCAAAGATTGTTAGAGAACCAGATGTGTTTGCTACTTGGATGAGATCAATTGGTGAAAAAGTGAAAGATCAATCGAGTACATCTGAAGAAAGTTTAAAAAGTGTTGATTCTGACTCATTAAGTACAGATGAGAGTGTGCAAAATGAGGATACTTCGGAAAAAGAAGTTGTTTTTGACCAAACACCATCTGATTCTGGTGTTTCAGATATTGGGTCTGAAAAATCTGTAGAGTTTGATCAAACACCGATAGAGAATAGCAGTGATGATGAGGAAGAGAAACAGATTAATATTGCTAAAAAACATCTTTCTCCTGAAAGTTTTCATTTTTATTTTGCAGATCGCATGGAGAAACTGAAGGAGAAACAAGCTGCAAAAGAACAACAACAAAATGAGAAGACTGAAAATGGTGTTCAAAATGAAGAAGTTAGAAGTGGGGATGAAGAAAAGGTGATTGAAACTAAGAAAGTAACTGAAGTAGAAAAAGTAATTGAAGTGGTAAAAACAATTGAGGTTGAGAAAATTGTTGAAATTGAAAAGCCTTGCAAGAAGTGTTTGGAAGCTTGCAAAAGTTGCGAAGAAAAAGATGTGATTTTGTTTGATAGAGAAAGATTGATAGAAAAGTTATTATCCGACATTAGCTATGTGAAAGAATCGTATAGCGTGTTGAACAGAACTGTGACAGGTCTTCAAACAACAAATTCTGAAAGAGAAAAGGCTTTAACGATGACGAATGCTACATTGATGACAAAACAAAATGCAATTAATCATTACATCGAAGAAAATGCTAGTCTAAAGGAAGGGTTGGAGAAAGAAAAGATTGAGAATGAAAGGATCAGAAGGTTATTACTGAGTTATTCTTGTTCTGATTATGTTATTGATCGAGTTTATCCTACTGTTGCAGGTTTTGAAGCATTTCAGGATGAGAAGCAAAAGAATGAGACTGGTAAGAAATCGACTGTTAAATACAACAAGTGTCCGCCTCCTATCTGGGAAGGATATTCTCCTAGAAAACCAAATGAGGAGCAAGTCGAAAAAGCAGTCAATATAAAGTTAAAATCCGAGACAACTGACGTTTTACCAGATAACATTGATATCACGTTTACCTCGTCTGATACTGATCATGAGTCTGAGTTAATCAAAAGGGTGGTTGATCAGGTGTTAGATACTGAGGAGGTGTCTGAGTCAAAGTTTGAGTCTGGGTGTTCAAGTTCGTCAGTCAACAGTTCAAAATCGTCGGAAAAACGGTCTTATAGTAAAGAATTTTTGTTATCAAAAGCAAATTTGGATGATGAAACATTTAAAGTTGCATATACTTTAAATGGTTCTGACAAATTATACTCTGATGAAGAGTTTCCGATGGATAGTGTTAGATTTGACAAGATCAAAAAGGTTTTCAAAATCACAGAAATTAATATTTCTGATACTAAAAATTTAAATCTTAATGAAAAACCTAAAAAATACACTTCAAGAGTTCAACAAAGGTTAAACAAGAAAAAAGGGATAAAGGATTACCATTTTAGTTCTGGTTTTCAAAAGAAAGCAAACCAAAATGGTAATTACAAAAGAAAAGGTTTAGGTTTTATTCAGCAAGAAAGTTACAGAAAGATAAACAATTCTAAACGAAAAACAGAATTTGTTTCAGGTGGAAGTGTTGAAGATGAACAGAAGAAACCTTTCTGGAAAGAAACAAATCAGGAGTTTCTTGTTGAAAGAAAAAGAACAGGAACTGGAGTTTTTCATTCAAGAGACATTCCAAGAGATACAAGAATTTGTTTTCAATGTCAAGTCGTTGGACACATTGCTCACAACTGTCCAAACAAAGTCAGCAGAAAACAGGGAGTCTCTGAAAAACTTAAAGAAAAAATGGTTGAAAAGAATGGATCACCAACTACAAACTTCAAAATTTCTGACAATACAATGAATGAAGTTGGTGAAAGTTCTAAGAGATTGTACAAAAAGAGTGCAAAAGACAACCAAACATGGGTTGTTAAGAAATTGGTTGATAGTTCTGACAATGAATCTGATTCCACAAAATCAGAGGAGTCACAAGATGAGATTAACGATTTGTTGAATGATGCTGACATTAAATCAATGAGTGTGAAAGAGATTCAACAAATGGTTGGTAAAATAGAAATTTCAGATTTTGATATTGAAAAAACATTCAATGGAAATGTTAAGAAAATTTTCAAGAAAATGCTGGATGGGAAAGTAAAGGGGGTTAAAGATTTTTATGCAACTAAAAAGGCAACATATAACCCTACTGCCCAGGAATTGGAAGCCACCAAGTCAAATAAGACTTGGGTGGAAGTTTGTTTTCCATGATAGTCTAAGGACTATGCCGGAGATCCCAAGTTTATATCGTGGATCAGGAATCGGCATCTTTCTAATGTTTGAAGATTTTGGTTAAAAGTTTTTGAGAGTGTTTGGATGTTTACAGGTTGTATGACTACGCCGGAGCTTCCAGGTTGGTAAGTGCGAAGCAGGAATCGGCATTTTGATTGGTAAAATGGTGATGTAGATGTAATATTCCTACATGTGGTAATTCTTACTTTTGGAATAGTAGGTGCATACATGAAAAAGGTTAATCAAGGTCATTAAGTTGAACTTGATTGGACCATACTTACAATTGGTATTTCGAATAGACAATGTGATGAACCACACTCCGAATTTTCAAATGATTATATCATAAAAACTTATTTTCCGGAAAAATCATTTTGATTAAAACAAACTTAAGTGTTTTGAAATCTAAATGAGAAAATAGTTTTGTGATAGGGGGAGTTCTGATTGTTTATGCCGAGTGAATGGCGATTTGATGCGATTCGATATCAGTTGTCATTTTTTTTTGTACAGTTTATTTTCAAATTTCCTTAAATGTGTTTGCATTTTAGGGGGAGTAAAAATTTTCAGAAAATCCAAAAACATTTGAAAATTTGAAAAAGACAAAAACATGATAAAATTCAAAAATGAGTTTTTGTTGCATATAGAGGAAATGATAGTACATCAGTGGACTATCACAACATGCTAAAGAAATGTAAAGTAAATATGTGATAAACAATCTTACTGTGGATATGTTAGTAGGTTTTTGCACATTTAGTAGATTGTGACGAGATATAAACCTAAATTTCAAACTTGCTTGTTCTGTGGGTTAACACAAACTTGGATATATAGGTAACCCCTGAAATCTTGTTTGAAAGGTCTCTTAATCTGATATACTAGGTCTTTATACTCTATGATATCTGGGGTATTATTCCGGGACTTCTGCTGAACGGTAGTTCTGACCTAGTCCCTGGCTAATACTTGCTGCAATGCTTGAAACACAGCATTAAACCCTCAGCATGCTGAAACAATAAAATTGATATATGCTGCTGTTGTAAGCAAAAAGATCCTCTAAAGGGGACACACCGTAAAGTCGAAGCTGATATCTCTCTGTGTATACGGAAGTATCGATCTGAGATCCCTCGGCCCTCGCACACCTAAATTATATACAGATATCATTGTAGTATTCTCACCTGTAAGACTGATTATTGAGATTCTGGATACGGGAGTATATTCAAGTAGTGGGACACACGAATAAGTTCAAGTGCTTAAAACATTAATCTCGTATCTCGGATCAGTTGAACTTTGTGTGAGAATTTAAGTGGACAAACATACTGACAATCTAGGTAAATTGTTTAGAACTTAAAATGAAATGAAGCTTAACGATGTTAGTGATCTGTCTCAGTAACTGATATGATTCTCTTGCACAAACTCACAAAAATATTGTTTGTAAATATTTTTTTATTGCATTCCTTTACAATCAAAAATTACAAAAAGATTTTTAGTGTGTTTTAGCATAAATTTTTGAAAATTCAAAAAGATTTTCGACAACTGATATTGAAAAGCTGATTGTCAAAATTTCAAGTGCTAAACATGATGACTTGAATATGAGGGGGAGTGAATCTGAAAATGCTAAAAGGTTTGATAAATCATACAATTGGTATTTTAAACCCTACATTTGGTTCATGAGTGGTTGATGATAGAAGAGAGAGTTATCTGATTATATCAGATTGTTGGTGCATTTAACTCGTTAAAGTTAGAAAATTTATTTCTGGGTTAAGATTGTTACAGGTGAGCCAGGTTAATTCATTCAAAGCTTACAAAAGTCAGACTCTGTTCATGAATCTAAAAAGTTTGCTAGCTGCTGATGCTGATGAACTTAAGGAATCAAGAGATCTGATCAAGAGAATTAGATAAAAGCCAGGCAATGATCTTGTAGACAAAATTTGAGTCAGACATTGATCCTAAAGCAGATGTTGCTGAAGAACAAATGAATGCCAGCAAATCGTGAGGGGGAGTCTGATAGAGCCAGATGTTTATAGAGAGAGAAAAGTCCAGAGACTGATCAAGACTGAATATGTGAAGACAAAGCATTGGTGTGACTCGATAGTCGACTCGTCAACATCTGAGGGGGAGTCTGTTGGTGCACTACATCTGTCGACTTCGTCTTGTATCGAGTCTTATACTAGTTATAATAGATCAGGGCACGTAAAACGAGAAAATGAGAGAGTGTTAGCAAGATTTCGCTTGAAGGATTGGATTTGTAAAGGGTTTCGCTTGAAGCCTCAAGCGAAATCAACATGATAAGATTTCGCTTGAGTCTTGCTGAAGCGAAATCTCCAAATCTATATATAGGGATGTTAGGTCAAGCGAAATCATAGTTTTTAAGAGAGAGTTTTCCATACCGAGGTGCTGCCGGTGTGAGAACTGATTGTAATTGCTTTCTAATCAATACAAATCAGTGTTAAAGTGAAGATTAAGCTGTTTACACGTCAAATACTTGTTTTCCGCACCTGTATTTGATGGAATTCCTCTGAACCTACTCTTTTAGGTCGCGAAACCGGTCCTTACAGTTATCTAGTGTTTTCGCTCGATGATTCCATTCTTGGGTGGTTGGTTTGGCCCTTGTTCCTGTAACTCGAATCCTAGCCCGGTATATCCCATTTTAATTTTACACCATTGTGAACCTTACGCCTTTTATACTCTCTGATCGAGGTTCTCGGCATTGAAAAATCTTCGTAAACTAAATCACACGTGTATATGTTGATATTTAAGAGATATACAGTCGAGAAAATCAAGGGCAATGGTGATATATATGCGGATTAGACACCAAAAAAAAACACTCAACAAATGGCAACAATTTAAGGAATGTGTTTAGTGACGGCATCAGATTCCTAATTGATGGAGAAAGGTCTGGTGGTAAGAAAAGCTGCTTCTAGGAGGTTGTCAAGTGTTTTCGCTCGACGATTCCATTCTTGGGTGGCTGGTTTGGCCCTTGTTCCTGTAACTCGAATCCTAGCCCGGTATATCCCATTTTAATTTTACACCATTTTGAACCTTACGCATTTTGTACCCTCTGATCGAGGTTCTCGGCATTGAAAAATCTTCGTAAACTAAATCACACGTGTATATGTTGATATTTAAGAGATATACAGTCAAGAAAATCAAGGGCAACGGGGATACATATGCGGATTAGACACCTAAAAAAACACTCAACAAATGGCTACAATTTAAGGAATGTGTTTAGTGACGGCATCAGATTCCTAATTGATGGAGAAAGGTCTGGTAGTAAGAAAAGCTGCTTCTAGGAGGTTGTCAAGTGTTTTTGCTCGACGATTCCATTCTTGGGTGGTTGGTTTGGCCCTTATTCCTGTAACTCGAATCCTAGCCCGGTATATCCCATTTTAATTTTACACCATTGTGAACCTTACGCCTTTTTTACAATCTGATCGAGGTTCTCGGCATTGAAAAATCTTCGTGAACTAAATCACACGTGTATATGTTGACATTTAAGAGATATACAGTCAAGAAAATCAAGGGCAATGGTGATATATATGCGGATTAGACACCAAAAAAAACACTCAACAAATGGCAACAATTTAAGGAATGTGTTTAGTGACGGCATCAGATTCCTAATTGATGGAGAAAGGTCTGGTGGTAAGAAAAGCTGCTTCTAGGAGGTTGTCTAGTGTTATCGCTCGACGATTCCATTCTTGGGTGGTTGGTTTGGCCCTTGTTCCGGTAACTCGAATCCTAGCCCGGTATATCCCATTTTAATTTTACAACATTGTGAACCTTACGCCTTTTTTACTCTCTGATCGAGGTTCTCGGCATTGAAAAATCTTCGTAAACTAAATCACACGTGTATTTGTTGATATTTAAGAGATATACGGTCAAGAAAATCAAGGGCAATGGTGATATATTTGCGGATTAGACACAAAAAAAAAAACACTCAACAAATGGCAACAATTTAAGTAATGTGTTTAGTGACTGCATCAGATTCCTAATTGATGGAGAAAGGTCTGGTGGTAAGAAAAGCTGCTTCTAGGAGGTTGTCAAGTGTTTTCGCTCGACGATTTCATTCTTGGGTGGTTGGTTTGGCCCTTGTTCCTATAACTCGAATCCTAGCCCGGTATATCCCATTTTAATTTTACAACATTGTGAGCCTTACGACTTTTTTACTCTCTGATCGAGGTTCTCGGCATTGAAAAATCTTCGTAAACTAAATCACACGTGAATATGTTGATATTTAAGAGATATACAGTCAAGAAAATCAAGGGCAACGGGGATATATATGCGGATTAGACACCAAAAAAAAAACACTCAACAAATGGCTACAATTTAAGGAATGTGTTTTGTGACGGCATCAGATTCCTAATTGATGGAGAAAGGTCGGGTGGTAAGAAAATCTGCTTCTAGGAGGTTGTCAAGTGTTTTCGCTCGACGATTCCATTCTTGGGTGGTTGGTTTGGCCCTTGTTCCTATAACTCGAATCCTAGCCCGGTATATCCCATTTTAATTTTACACCATTGTGAACCTTACGCCTTTTTTACAATCTGATCGAGGTTCTCGGCATTGAAAAATCTTCGTGAACTAAATCACACGTGTATATGTTGACATTTAAGAGATATACAGTCAAGAAAATCAAGGGCAATGGTGATATATATGCGGATTAGACACAAAAAAAAAACACTCAACAAATGGCAACAATTTAAGGAATGTGTTTAGTGACGGCATCAGATTCCTAATTGATGGAGAAAGGTCTGGTGGTAAGAAAAGCTGCTTCTAGGAGGTTATCTAGTGTTTTCGCTCGACGATTCCATTCTTGGGTGGTTGGTTTGGCCCTTGTTCCTGTAACTCGAATCCTATCCCGGTATATCCCATTTTAATTTTACACCATTGTGAACCTTACGCCTTTTTTACAATCTGATCGAGGTTCTCGGCATTGAAAAATCTTCGTGAACTAAATCACACGTGTATATGTTGACATTTAAGAGATATACAGTCAAGAAAATCAAGGGCAATGGTGATATATATGCGGATTAGACACAAAAAAAAAACACTCAACAAATGGCAACAATTTAAGGAATGTGTTTAGTGACGGCATCAGATTCCTAATTGATGGAGAAAGGTCTAGTGGTAAGAAAAGCTGCTTCTAGGAGGTTATCTAGTGTTTTCGCTCGACGATTCCATTCTTGGGTGGTTGTTTTGGCCCTTGTTCCTGTAACTCGAATCCTAGCCCGGTATATCCCATTTTAATTTTACAACATTGTGAACCTTACGCCTTTTTTTCTCTCTGATCGAGGTTCTCGGCATTGAAAAATCTTCGTAAATTAAATCACACGTGAATTTGTTGATATTTAAGAGATATACATTCAAGAAAATCAAGGGCAATGGTGATATATATGCGGATTAGACACCAAAAAAAACACTCAACAAATGGCAACAATTTAAGGAATGTGTTTAGTGACGGCATCAGATTCCTAATTGATGGAGAAAGGTCTGGTGGTAAGAAAAGCTGCTTCTAGGAGGTTGTCAAGTGTTTTCGCTCGACGATTCCATTCTTGGGTGGTTGGTTTGGCCCTTGTTCCTGTAACTCGAATCCTAGCCCGGTATATCCCATTTTAATTTTACAACATTGTGAACCTTACGCCTTTTTTACTCTCTGATCGAGGTTCTCGGCATTGAAAAATCTTCGTAAACTAAATCACACGTGTATATGTTGATATTTAAGAGATATACAGTAAAGAAAATCAAGGGCAACGGGGATATATATGCGGATTAGACACCAAAAAAAAAACACTCAACAAATGGCTACAATTTAAGGAATGTGTTTAGTGACGGCATCAGATTCCTAATTGATGGAGAAAGGTCTGGTGGTAAGAAAAGCTGCTTCTAGGAGGTTGTCAAGTGTTTTTGCTCGACGATTCCATCCTTGGGTGGTTGGTTTGGCCCTTGTTCCTATAACTCGAATCCTAGCCCGGTATATCCCATTTTAATTTTACACCATTGTGAACCTTACGCCTTTTTTACAATCTGATCGAGGTTCTCGGCATTGAAAAATCTTCGTGAACTAAATCACACGTGTATATGTTGACATTTAAGAGATATACAGTCAAGAAAATCAAGGGCAATGGTGATATATATGCGGATTAGACACCAAAAAAAAAACACTCAACAAATGGCAACAATTTAAGGAATGTGTTTAGTGACGGCATCAGATTCCTAATTGATGGAGAAAGGTCTGGTGGTAAGAAAAGCTGCTTCTAGGAGGTTATCTAGTGTTTTCGCTCGACGATTCCATTCTTGGGTGGTTGGTTTGGCCCTTGTTCCTGTAACTCGAATCCTAGCCCGGTATATCCCATTTTAATTTTACAACATTGTGAAACCTACGCCTTTTTTACTCTCTGATCGAGGTTCTCGGCATTGAAAAATCTTCGTAAACTAAATCACACGTGTATTTGTTGATATTTAAGAGATATACAGTCAAGAAAATCAAGGGCAATGGTGATATATATGCGGATTAGACACCAAAAAAAACACTCAACAAATGTCAACAATTTAAGGAATGTGTTTAGTGACGGCATCAGATTCCTAATTGATGGAGAAAGGTCTGGTGGTAAGAAAAGCTGCTTCTAGGAGGTTGTCAAGTGTTTTCGCTCGACGATTCCATTCTTGGGTGGTTGGTTTGGCCCTTGTTCCCGTAACTCGAATCCTAGCCCGGTATATCCCATTTTAATTTTACACCATTGTGAACCTTACGCCTTTTTTACAATCTGATCGAGGTTCCCGGCATTGAAAAATCTTCGTGAACTAAATCACACATGTATATGTTGACATTTAAGAGACATACAGTCAAGAAAATCAAGGGCAATGGTGATATATATGCGGATTAGACACCAAAAAAAACACTCAACAAATGGCAAGAATTTAAGGAATGTGTTTAGTGACGGCATCTGATTTCTAATTGATGGAGAAAGGTCCGATGGTAAGAAAAGCTGCTTCTAGGAGGTTATCTAGTGTTTTCGCTCGATGATTCCATTCTTTGGTGGTTGGTTTGGCCCTTGTTCCTGTAACTCGAATCCTAGCCCGGTATATCCCATTTTAATTTTACAACATTGTGAACCTTACGCCTTTTGTACCCTCTGATCGAGGTTCTCGGCATTGAAAAATCTTCGTAAACTAAATCACACGTGTATATGTTGATATTTAAGAGATATACAGTCAAGAAAATCAAGTGCAATGGTGATATATATGCGGATTAGACACCAAAAAAAAACACTCAACAAATGGCAACAATTTAAGGAATGTGTTTAGTGACGGCATCAGATTCCTAATTGATGGAGAAAGGTCTGGTGGTAAGAAAAGCTGCTTCTAGGAGGTTGTCAAGTGTTTTCGCTCGACGATTCCATTCTTGGGTGGTTGGTTTGGCCCTTGTTCCTGTAACTCGAATCCTAGCCCGGTATATCCCATTTTAATTTTACACCATTGTGAACCTTACGCCTTTTGTACCCTCTGATCGAGGTTCTCGGCATTGAAAAATCTTCGTAAACTAAATCACACGTGTATATGTTGATATTTAAGAGATATACAGTCAAGAAAATCAAGGGCAACGGGGATATATATGCGGATTAGACACCAAAAAAAACACTCAACAAATGGCTACAATTTAAGGAATGTGTTTAGTGACGGCATCAGATTCCTAATTGATGGATAAAGGTCTGGTGGTAAGAAAAGCTGCTTCTAGGAGGTTGTCAAGTGTTTTTGCTCGACGATTCCATTCTTGGGTGGTTGGATTGGCCCTTATTCCTGTAACTCGAATCCTAGCCCGGTATATCCCATTTTAATTTTACACCATTGTGAACCTTACGCCTTTTTTACAATCTGATCGAGGTTCTCGGAATTGAAAAATCTTCGTGAACTAAATCACACGTGTATATGTTGACATTTAAGAGATATACAGTCAAGAAAAAATCAAGGGCAATGGTGATATATATGCGGATTAGACACCAAAAAAAACACTCAACAAATGGCAACAATTTAAGGAATGTGTTTAGTGACGGCATCAGATTCCTAATTGATGGAGAAAGGTCTGGTGGTAAGAAAAGCTGCTTCTAGGAGGTTGTCTAGTGTTATCGCTCGACGATTCCATTCTTGGGTGGTTGGTTTGGCCCTTGTTCCGGTAACTCGAATCCTAGCCCGGTATATCCCATTTTAATTTTACAACATTGTGAACCTTACGCCTTTTTTACTCTCTGATCGAGGTTCTCGGCATTGAAAAATCTTCGTAAACTAAATCACACGTGTATATGTTGATATTTAAGAGATATACAATAAAGAAAATCAAGGGCAACGGGGATATATATGCGGATTAGACACCAAAAAAAAAAAACACTCAACAAATGGATACAATTTAAGGAATGTGTTTAGTGACGGCATCAGATTCCTAATTGATGGAGAAAGGTCTGGTGGTAAGAAAAGCTGCTTCTAGGAGGTTGTCAAGTGTTTTTGCTCGACGATTCCATTCTTGGGTGGTTGGTTTGGCCCTTGTTCCTATAACTCGAATCCTAGCCCGGTATATCCCATTTTAATTTTACACCATTGTGAACCTTACGCCTTTTTTACAATCTGATCGAGGTTCTCGGCATTGAAAAATCTTCGTGAACTAAATCACACGTGTATATGTTGACATTTAAGAGATAAACAGTCAAGAAAATCAAGGGCAATGGTGATATATATGCGGATTAGACACCAAAAAAAAACACTCAACAAATGGCAACAATTTAAGGAATGTGTTTAGTGACGGCATCAGATTCCTAATTGATGGAGAAAGGTCTGGTGGTAAGAAAAGCTGCTTCTAGGAGGTTATCGAGTGTTTTCGCTCGACGATTCCATTCTTGGGTGGTTGGTTTGGCCCTTGTTCCTGTAACTCGAATCCTAGCCCGGTATATCCCATTTTAATTTTACAACATTGTGAACCTTACGCCTTTTTTACTCTCTGATCGAGGTTCTCGGCATTGAAAAATCTTCGTAAACTAAATCACACGTGTATATGTTGACATTTAAGAGATATACAGTCAAGAAAATCAAGGGCAATGGTGATATATATGCGGATTAGACACCAAAAAAAACACTCAACAAATGGCAACAATTTAAGGAATGTGTTTAGTGACGGCATCAGATTCCTAATTGATGGAGAAAGGTCTGGTGGTAAGAAAAGCTGCTTCTAGGAGGTTGTCTAGTGTTATCGCTCGACGATTCCATTCTTGGGTGGTTGGTTTGGCCCTTGTTCCGGTAACTCGAATCCTAGCCCGGTATATCCCATTTTAATTTTACAACATTGTGAACCTTACGCCTTTTTTACTCTCTGATCGAGGTTCTCGGCATTGAAAAATCTTCGTAAACTAAATCACACGTGTATTTGTTGATATTTAAGAGATATACGGTCAAGAAAATCAAGGGGAATGGTGATATATTTGCGGATTAGACACAAAAAAAAACACTCAACAAATGGCAACAATTTAAGTAATGTGTTTAGTGACTGCATCAGATTCCTAATTGATGGAGAAAGGTCTGGTGGTAAGAAAAGCTGCTTCTAGGAGGTTGTCAAGTGTTTTCGCTCGACGATTTCATTCTTGGGTGGTTGGTTTGGCCCTTGTTCCTATAACTCGAATCCTAGCCCGGTATATCCCATTTTAATTTTACAACATTGTGAGCCTTACGACTTTTTTACTCTCTGATCGAGGTTCTCGGCATTGAAAAATCTTCGTAAACTAAATCACACGTGAATATGTTGATATTTAAGAGATATAAAGTCAAGAAAATCAAGGGCAACGGGGATATATATGCGGACTAGACACCAAAAAAAAACACTCAACAAATGGCTACAATTTAAGGAATGTGTTTTGTGACGGCATCAGATTCCTAATTGATGGAGAAAGGTCGGGTGGTAAGAAAATCTGCTTCTAGGAGGTTGTCAAGTGTTTTCGCTCGACGATTCCATTCTTGGGTGGTTGGTTTGGCCCTTGTTCCTATAACTCGAATCCTAGCCCGGTATATCCCATTTTAATTTTACACCATTGTGAACCTTACGCCTTTTTTACAATCTGATCGAGGTTCTCGGCATTGAAAAATCTTCGTGAACTAAATCACACGTGTATATGTTGACATTTAAGAGATATACAGTCAAGAAAATCAAGGGCAATGGTGATATATATGCGGATTAGACACAAAAAAAAAAAACACTCAACAAATGGCAACAATTTAAGGAATGTGTTTAGTGACGGCATCAGATTCCTAATTGATGGAGAAAGGTCTGGTGGTAAGAAAAGCTGCTTCTAGGAGGTTATCTAGTGTTTTCGCTCGACGATTCCATTCTTGGGTGGTTGGTTTGGCCCTTGTTCCTGTAACTCGAATCCTATCCCGGTATATCCCATTTTAATTTTACACCATTGTGAACCTTACGCCTTTTTTACAATCTGATCGAGGTTCTCGGCATTGAAAAATCTTCGTGAACTAAATCACACGTGTATATGTTGACATTTAAGAGATATACAGTCAAGAAAATCAAGGGCAATGGTGATATATATGCGGATTAGACACAAAAAAAAACACTCAACAAATGGCAACAATTTAAGGAATGTGTTTAGTGACGGCATCAGATTCCTAATTGATGGAGAAAGGTCTAGTGGTAAGAAAAGCTGCTTCTAGGAGGTTATCTAGTGTTTTCGCTCGACGATTCCATTCTTGGGTGGTTGTTTTGGCCCTTGTTCGTGTAACTCGAATCCTAGCCCGGTATATCCCATTTTAATTTTACAACATTGTGAACCTTACGCCTTTTTTTCTCTCTGATCGAGGTTCTCGGCATTGAAAAATCTTCGTAAATTAAATCACACGTGAATTTGTTGATATTTAAGAGATATACATTCAAGAAAATCAAGGGCAATGGTGATATATATGCGGATTAGACACCAAAAAAAAACACTCAACAAATGGCAACAATTTAAGGAATGTGTTTAGTGACGGCATCAGATTCCTAATTGATGGAGAAAGGTCTGGTGGTAAGAAAAGCTGCTTCTAGGAGGTTGTCAAGTGTTTTCGCTCGACGATTCCATTCTTGGGTGGTTGGTTTGGCCCTTGTTCCTGTAACTCGAATCCTAGCCCGGTATATCCCATTTTAATTTTACAACATTGTGAACCTTACGCCTTTTTTACTCTCTGATCGAGGTTCTCGGCATTGAAAAATCTTCGTAAACTAAATCACACGTGTATATGTTGATATTTAAGAGATATACAGTAAAGAAAATCAAGGGCAACGGGGATATATATGCGGATTAGACACCAAAAAAAAACACTCAACAAATGGCTACAATTTAAGGAATGTGTTTAGTGACGGCATCAGATTCCTAATTGATGGAGAAAGGTCTGGTGGTAAGAAAAGCTGCTTCTAGGAGGTTGTCAAGTGTTTTTGCTCGACGATTCCATTCTTGGGTGGTTGGTTTGGCCCTTGTTCCTATAACTCGAATCCTAGCCCGGTATATCCCATTTTAATTTTACACCATTGTGAACCTTACGCCTTTTTTACAATCTGATCGAGGTTCTCGGCATTGAAAAATCTTCGTGAACTAAATCACACGTGTATATGTTGACATTTAAGAGATATACAGTCAAGAAAATCAAGGGCAATGGTGATATATATGCGGATTAGACACCAAAAAAAAAACACTCAACAAATGGCAACAATTTAAGGAATGTGTTTAGTGACGGCATCAGATTCCTAATTGATGGAGAAAGGTCTGGTGGTAAGAAAAGCTGCTTCTAGGAGGTTATCTAGTGTTTTCGCTCGACGATTCCATTCTTGGGTGGTTGGTTTGGCCCTTGTTCCTGTAACTCGAATCCTAGCCCGGTATATCCCATTTTAATTTTACAACATTGTGAAACCTACGCCTTTTTTACTCTCTGATCGAGGTTCTCGGCATTGAAAAATCTTCGTAAACTAAATCACACGTGTATTTGTTGATATTTAAGAGATATACAGTCAAGAAAATCAAGGGCAATGGTGATATATATGCGGATTAGACACCAAAAAAAACACTCAACAAATGTCAACAATTTAAGGAATGTGTTTAGTGACGGCATCAGATTCCTAATTGATGGAGAAAGGTCTGGTGGTAAGAAAAGCTGCTTATAGGAGGTTGTCAAGTGTTTTCGCTCGACGATTCCATTCTTGGGTGGTTGGTTTGGCCCTTGTTCCTGTAACTCGAATCCTAGCCCGGTATATCCCATTTTAATTTTACAACATTGTGTACCTTACGCATTTTTTACTCTCTCATCGAGGTTCTCGGCATTGAAAAATCTTCGTAAACTAAATCACACGTGTATATGTTGATATTTAAGAGATATACAGTCAAGAAAATCAAGGGCAATGGTGATATATATGCGGATTAGACACCAAAAAAAACACTCAACAAATGGCAACAATTTAAGGAATGTGTTTAGTGACGGCATCAGATTCCTAATTGATGGAGAAAGGTCTGGTGGTAAGAAAAGCTGCTTCTAGGAGGTTGTCAAGTGTTTTCGCTCGACGATTCCATTCTTGGGTGGTTGGTTTGGCCCTTGTTCCTGTGACTCGAATCCTAGCCCAGTATATCCCATTTTAATTTTACACCATTGTGAACCTTACGCCTTTTTTACAATCTGATCGAGGTTCCCGGCATTGAAAAATCTTCGTGAACTAAATCACACATGTATATGTTGACATTTAAGAGACATACAGTCAAGAAAATCAAGGGCAATGGTGATATATATGCGGATTAGACACCAAAAAAAACACTCAACAAATGGCAAGAATTTAAGGAATGTGTTTAGTGACGGCATCTGATTTCTAATTGATGGAGAAAGGTCCGATGGTAAGAAAAGCTGCTTCTAGGAGGTTATCTAGTGTTTTCGCTCGATGATTCCATTCTTTGGTGGTTGGTTTGGCCCTTGTTCCTGTAACTCGAATCCTAGCCCGGTATATCCCATTTTAATTTTACAACATTGTGAACCTTACGCCTTTTGTACCCTCTGATCGAGGTTCTCGGCATTGAAAAATCTTCGTAAACTAAATCACACGTGTATATGTTGATATTTAAGAGATATACAGTCAAGAAAATCAAGTGCAATGGTGATATATATGCGGATTAGACACAAAAAAAAAAACACTCAACAAATGGCAACAATTTAAGGAATGTGTTTAGTGACGGCATCAGATTCCTAATTGATGGAGAAAGGTCTGGTGGTAAGAAAAGCTGCTTCTAGGAGGTTGTCAAGTGTTTTCGCTCGACGATTCCATTCTTGGGTGGTTGGTTTGGCCCTTGTTCCTGTAACTCGAATCCTAGCCCGGTATATCCCATTTTAATTTTACACCATTGTGAACCTTACGCCTTTTGTACCCTCTGATCGAGGTTCTCGGCATTGAAAAATCTTCGTAAACTAAATCACACGTGTATATGTTGATATTTAAGAGATATACAGTCAAGAAAATCAAGGGCAACGGGGATATATATGCGGATTAGACACCAAAAAAAAACACTCAACAAATGGCTACAATTTAAGGAATGTGTTTAGTGACGGCATCAGATTCCTAATTGATGGATAAAGGTCTGGTGGTAAGAAAAGCTGCTTCTAGGAGGTTGTCAAGTGTTTTTGCTCGACGATTCCATTCTTGGGTGGTTGGATTGGCCCTTATTCCTGTAACTCGAATCCTAGCCCGGTATATCCCATTTTAATTTTACACCATTGTGAACCTTACGCCTTTTTTACAATCTGATCGAGGTTCTCGGAATTGAAAAATCTTCGTGAACTAAATCACACGTGTATATGTTGACATTTAAGAGATATACAGTCAAGAAAAAATCAAGGGCAATGGTGATATATATGCGGATTAGACACCAAAAAAAACACTCAACAAATGGCAACAATTTAAGGAATGTGTTTAGTGACGGCATCAGATTCCTAATTGATGGAGAAAGGTCTGGTGGTAAGAAAAGCTGCTTCTAGGAGGTTGTCTAGTGTTATCGCTCGACGATTCCATTCTTGGGTGGTTGGTTTGGCCCTTGTTCCGGTAACTCGAATCCTAGCCCGGTATATCCCATTTTAATTTTACAACATTGTGAACCTTACGCCTTTTTTACTCTCTGATCGAGGTTCTCGGCATTGAAAAATCTTCGTAAACTAAATCACACGTGTATATGTTGATATTTAAGAGATATACAATAAAGAAAATCAAGGGCAACGGGGATATATATGCGGATTAGACACCAAAAAAAAAAAAAACACTCAACAAATGGATACAATTTAAGGAATGTGTTTAGTGACGGCATCAGATTCCTAATTGATGGAGAAAGGTCTGGTGGTAAGAAAAGCTGCTTCTAGGAGGTTGTCAAGTGTTTTTGCTCGACGATTCCATTCTTGGGTGGTTGGTTTGGCCCTTGTTCCTATAACTCGAATCCTAGCCCGGTATATCCCATTTTAATTTTACACCATTGTGAACCTTACGCCTTTTTTACAATCTGATCGAGGTTCTTGGCATTGAAAAATCTTCGTGAACTAAATCACACGTGTATATGTTGACATTTAAGAGATAAACAGTCAAGAAAATCAAGGGCAATGGTGATATATATGCGGATTAGACACCAAAAAAAAACACTCAACAAATGGCAACAATTTAAGGAATGTGTTTAGTGACGGCATCAGATTCCTAATTGATGGAGAAAGGTCTGGTGGTAAGAAAAGCTGCTTCTAGGAGGTTATCGAGTGTTTTCGCTCGACGATTCCATTCTTGGGTGGTTGGTTTGGCCCTTGTTCCTGTAACTCGAATCCTAGCCCGGTATATCCCATTTTAATTTTACAACATTGTGAACCTTACGCCTTTTTTACTCTCTGATCGAGGTTCTCGGCATTGAAAAATCTTCGTAAACTGAATCACACGTGTATTTGTTGATATTTAAGAGATATACAGTCAAGAAAATCAAGGGCAATGGTGATATATATGCGGATTAGACACAAAAAAAACACTCAACAAATGGCAACAATTTAAGGAATGTGTTTAGTGACGGCATCAAATTCCTAATTGATGGAGAAAGGTCTGGTGGTAAGAAAAGCTGCTTCTAGGAGGTTGTCAAGTGTTTTCGCTCGACGATTCCATTCTTGGGTGGTTGGTTTGGCCCTTGTTCCTGTAACTCGAATCTTAGCCCGGTATATCCCATTTTAATTTTACAACATTGTGTACCTTACGCATTTTTTACTCTCTGATCGAGGTTCTCGGCATTGAAAAATCTTCGTAAACTAAATCACACGTGTATATGTTGATATTTAAGAGATATACAGTCAAGAAAATCTAGGGCAATGGTGATATATATGCGGATTAGACACCAAAAAAAAACACTCAACAAATGACAACAATTTAAGGAATGTGTTTAGTGACGGCATCAGATTCCTAATTGATGGAAAAAGGTCTGGTGGTAAGAAAAGCTGCTTCTAGGAGGTTGTCAAGTGTTTTCGCTCGACGATTCCATTCTTGGGTGGTTGGTTTGGCCCTTGTTCCCGTAACTCGAATCCTAGCCCGGTATATCCCATTTTAATTTTACACCATTGTGAACCTTACGCCTTTTTTACAATCTGATCGAGGTTCCCGGCATTGAAAAATCTTCGTGAACTAAATCACAAGTGTATATGTTGACATTTAAGAGACATACAGTCAAGAAAATCAAGGGCAATGGTGATATATATGCGGATTAGACACCAAAAAAAACACTCAACAAATGGCAAGAATTTAAGGAATGCGTTTAGTGACGGCATCTGATTTCTAATTGATGGAGAAAGGTCCGGTGGTAAGAAAAGCTGCTTCTAGGAGGTTATCTAGTGTTTTCGCTCGATGATTCCATTCTTGGGTGGTTGGTTTGGCCCTTGTTCCTGTAACTCGAATCCTAGCCCGGTATATCCCATTTTAATTTTACAACATTGTGAACCTTACGCCTTTTGTGCCCTCTGATCGAGGTTCTCGGCATTGAAAAATCTTCGTAAACTAAATCACACGTGTATATGTTGATATTTAAGAGATATACAGTCAAGAAAATCAAGTGCAATGGTGATATATATGCGGATTAGACACCAAAAAAAAACACTCAACAAATGGCTACAATTTAAGGAATGTGTTTAGTGACGAAATCAGATTCCTAATTGATGGAGAAAGGTCTGGTGGTAAGAAAAGGTGCTTCTAGGAGGTTGTTAAGTGTTTTCGCTCGACGATTCCATTCTTGGGTGGTTGGTTTGTCCCTTGTTCCTGTAACTCGAATCCTAGCACGGTATATCCCATTTTAATTTTACACCATTGTGAACCTTATGCCTTTTTTACTCTCTGATCAGGGTTCTCGGCATTGAAAAATCTTCGTAAACTAAATCACACGTGTATATGTTGATATTTTAGAGATATACAGTCAAGAAAATCAAGGGCAATGGTGATATATATGCGGATTAGACACCAAAAAAAACACTCAACAAATGGCAACAATTTAAGGAATGTGTTTAGTGACGGCATCAAATTCCTAATTGATGGAGAAAGGTCTGGTGGTAAGAAAAGCTGCTTCTAGGAGGTTGTCAAGTGTTTTCGCTCGATGATTCCATTCTTGGGTGGTTGGTTTGGCCCTTGTTCCTGTAACTCGAATCTTAGCCCGGTATATCCCATTTTAATTTTACAACATTGTGTACCTTACGCATTTTTTACTCTCTGATCGAGGTTCTCGGCATTGAAAAATCTTCGTAAACTAAATCACACGTGTATATGTTGATATTTAAGAGATATACAGTCAAGAAAATCAAGGGCAATGGTGATATATATGCGGATTAGACACCAAAAAAAAACACTCAACAAATGGCAACAATTTAAGGAATGTGTTTAGTGACGGCATCAGATTCCTAATTGATGGAGAAAGGTCTGGTGGTAAGAAAAGCTGCTTCTAGGAGGTTGTCAAGTGTTTTCGCTCGACGATTCCATTCTTGGGTGGTTGGTTTGGCCCTTGTTCCTGTAACTCGAATCCTAGCCCGGTATATCCCATTTTAATTTTACACCATTGTGAACCTTACGCCTTTTGTACCCTCTGATCGAGGTTCTCGGCATTGAAAAATCTTCGTAAACTAAATCACACGTGTATATGTTGATATTTAAGAGATATACAGTCAAGAAAATCAAGGGCAACGGGGATATATATGCGGATTAGACACCAAAAAAAAAACACTCAACAAATGGCTACAATTTAAGGAATGTGTTTAGTGACGGCATCAGATTCCTAATTGATGGATAAAGGTCTGGTGGTAAGAAAAGCTGCTTCTAGGAGGTTGTCAAGTGTTTTTGCTCGACGATTCCATTCTTGGGTGGTTGGTTTGGCCCTTATTCCTGTAACTCGAATCCTAGCCCGGTATATCCCATTTTAATTTTACACCATTGTGAACCTTACGCCTTTTTTACAATCTGATCGAGGTTCTCGGAATTGAAAAATCTTCGTGAACTAAATCACACGTGTATATGTTGACATTTAAGAGATATACAGTCAAGAAAATCAAGGGCAATGGTGATATATATGCGGATTAGACACCAAAAAAAACACTCAACAAATGGCAACAATTTAAGGAATGTGTTTAGTGACGGCATCAGATTCCTAATTGATGGAGAAAGGTCTGGTGGTAAGAAAAGCTGCTTCTAGGAGGTTGTCTAGTGTTATCGCTCGACGATTCCATTCTTGGGTGGTTGGTTTGGCCCTTGTTCCGGTAACTCGAATCCTAGCCCGGTATATCCCATTTTAATTTTACAACATTGTGAACCTTACGCCTTTTTTACTCTCTGATCGAGGTTCTCGGCATTGAAAAATCTTCGTAAACTAAATCACACGTGTATTTGTTGATATTTAAGAGATATACGGTCAAGAAAATCAAGGGCAACGGGGATATATATGCGGATTAGACACCAAAAAAAAACTCTCAACAAATGGCAACAATTTAAGGAATGTGTTTAGTGACGGCATCAGATTCCTAATTGATGGAGAAAGGTCTGGTGGTAAGAAAAGCTGCTTCTAGGAGGTTGTCAAGTGTTTTCGCTCAACGATTCCATTCTTGGGTGGTTGGTTTGGCCCTTGTTCCGGTAACTCGAATCCTAGCACGGTTTATCCCATTTTAATTTTACACCATTGTGAACCTTATGCCTTTTTTACTCTCTGATCGAGGTTCTCGGCATTGAAAAATATTCGTAAACTAAATCACACGTGTATATGTTGACATTTAAGAGATATACAGTCAAGAGAATCAAGGGCAATGGTGATATATATGCGGATTAGACACCAAAAAAAAACTCTCAACAAATGGCTACAATTTAAGGAACGTGTTTAGTGACAGCATCAGATTCCTAATTGATGGAGAAAGATCTGGTGGCAAGAAAAGCTGCTTCTAGGAGGTTGTCTAGTGTTATCGCTCGATGATTGCATTCTTGGGTGGTTGGTTTGACCCTTGTTCCTGTAACTCGAATCCTAGCACGGTATATCCCATTTTAATTTTACACCATTGTGAACCTTATGCCTTTTTTACTCTCTGATCGAGGTTCTCGGCATTGAAAAATCTTCGTAAACTAAATCACACGTGTATATGTTGATATTTTAGAGATATACAGTCAAGAAAATCAAGGGCAATGGTGATATATATGCGGATTAGACACCAAAAAAAAACACTCAACAAATGGCTACAATTTAAGGAATGTGTTTAGTGACGAAATCAGATTCCTAATTGATGGAGAAAGGTCTGGTGGTAAGAAAAGGTGCTTCTAGGAGGTTGTTAAGTGTTTTCGCTCGACGATTCCATTCTTGGGTGGTTGGTTTGGCCCTTGTTCCTGTAACTCGAATCCTAGCACGGTATATCCCATTTTAATTTTACACCATTGTGAACCTTATGCCTTTTTTACTCTCTGATCAGGGTTCTCGGCATTGAAAAATCTTCGTAAACTAAATCACACGTGTATATGTTGATATTTTAGAGATATACAGTCAAGAAAATCAAGGGCAATGGTGATATATATGCGGATTAGACACCAAAAAAACACTCAACAAATGGCTACAATTTAAGGAATGTGTTTAGTGACGGCATCAGATTCATAATTGATGGAGAAGGGTCTGGTGGCAAGAAAAGCTGCTTCTTGGAGGTTTTAAGTGTTTTCGCTCCACGATTCCATTCTTGGGTGGTTGGTTTGGCCCTTGTTCTTGAAACTCAAATCCTAGCCCGGTATATCCCATTTTAATTTTACACCATTGTGAACCTTACGCCTTTTTTATTCTCTGATAGAGGTTCTCGGCATTGAAAAAACTTCGTAAACTAAATTACACGTTTATATGTTGACATTTAAGAGATATACAGTCAAGAAAATCAAGGGCAATGTTGATATATATGCGGATTAGACACCAAAAAAAAAACACTCAACAAATGGAAAAAATTTAAGAAACGTGTAAATGACGGCATCAGATTCGTAATTGATGGAGAAAGGTCTGGTGGCAAGAAAAGCTGCTTCTAGGAGGTTGTCAAGTTCTTTCCCTCGACGATTCCATTCTTGGGTGGTTGGTTTGGCCCTTGTTACTGTAACTCGAATCCTAGCACGGTATATCCCATTTTAATTTTACACCATTGTGAACCTTACGCCTTTTTTACTCTCTGATCGAGATTTTCGGCATTGAAAAAAATTCATAAACTAAATCACACGTGTATATGTTGACATTTAAGAGATATACAGTCAAGAAAATCAAGGGCAATGGTGATATATATGCGGGTTAGACACAAAAAAAAAACACTCAACAAATGGCTACAATTTAAGGAATGTGTTTAGTGACGGCATCAGATTCCTAATTGATGGAGAAAGGTCTGGTGGCAAGAAAAGCTGCTTCTAGGAGGTTGTCAAGTGTTTTCGCTCGACGATTCCATTCTTGGGTGGTTGGTTTGGCCCTTGTTCCGGTAACTCGAATCCGAGCCCGGTATATCTCATTTTAATTTTACACCATTGTGAACCTTACGCCTTTTTTATTCTCTGATCGAGGTTCTCGGCATTGAAAAATCTTCGTAAACTAAATCACACGTTTATATGTTGACATTTAAGAGATATACATTCAAGAAAATCAAAGGCAATGGTGATATATATGCGGATTAGACCCCAAAAAAAAACACTCAACAAATGGAAAAAATTTAAGAAATGTGTTTAGTGACGGCATCAGATTCCTAATTGATGGAGAAAGGTCTGGTGGCAAGAAAAGCTGCTTCTAGGAGGTTGTCAAGTGCTTTCGCTCGACGATTCCATTCTTGGGTGGTTGGTTTGGCCCTTGTTCCTGTAACTCGAATTCTAGCCCGGTATATCCCATTTTAATTTTACAACATTGTGAACCTTACACCTTTTTTACTCTCTAATCGAGATTCTTGGCATTGAAAAATATTCATAAACTAAATCACACGTGTATATGTTGACATTTAAGAGATATACAGTCAAGAAAATCAAGGGCAATGGGGATATATATGCGTATTAGACACCAAAAAAAAAAACACTCAACAAATGGCTACAATTTAAGGAATGTGTTTAGTGACGGCATCAGATTCCTAATTGATGGAGAAAGGTCTGGTGGCACGAAAAGCTGCTTCTAGGAGGTTGTCAAGTGTTTTCGCTCGACGATTCCATTCTTGGGTGGTTCGTTTGGCACTTGTTCTTGTAACTCGAATCGTAGCCCTCTGTATCCCATTTTAATTTTACACCATTGTGAACCTTACGCCTTTTTTACTCTCTGATCGAGGTTCTCGGCATTGAAAAATCTTCGTAAACTAAATCACACGTGTATATGTTGACATTTAAGAGATATAAGGTCAAGAAAATCAAGGGCAATGGTGATATATATGCGGATTAGACACCAAAAAAAACACTCAACAAATGGCTACAATTTAAGGAATGTGTTTAGTGACGGCATCAGATTCCTAATTGATGGAGAAAGGTCTGGTGTTAAGAAAAGCTGCTTCTAGGAGGTTGTCAAGTGTTTTCGCTCGACGATTCAATTCTTGGGTGGTTGGTTTGGCTCTTGTTCTTGTAACTCGAATCCTAGCCCGGTATATCCTAATTTAATTTTACACCATTGTGAACCTTACGCCTTTTTTACCCTCTGATCGAGGTTCTCGGCATTAAAAAATCTTCGTAAATTAAATCACACGTGTATATGTTGACATTTAAGAGATATACGGTCAAGAAAATCAAGGGCAATGGTGATATATATGCGGATTAGAAACAAAAAAAAAAACACTCAACAAATGGCTACAATTTAAGGAATGTGTTTAGTGACGGCATCAGATTCCTAATTGATGGAGAAAGGTCTGGTGGTAAGAAAAGCTGCTTCTAGGAGGTTGTTAAGTGTTTTCGCTCGACGATTCAATTCTAAGGTGGTTGGTTTGGCCCTTATTCCTGTAACTCGAATTCTAGCCCGGTATATCCCATTTTAATTTTACACCATTGTGAACCTTACGCCTTTTTTACTCTCTGATCGAGGTTCTCGGCATTGAAAAATCTTCGTAAACTAAATCACACGTGTATATGTTGATATTTAATAGATATACAGTCAAGAAACACTCAACACTCAACAAATGGCTACAATTTAAGGAATGTGTTTAGTGACGGCATCAGATTCCTAATTGATGGAGAAAGGTCTGGTGGTATGAAAAGCTGCTTCTAGGAGGTTGTCAAGTGTTTTCGCTCGACGATTCCATTCTTGGGTGGTTGGTTTGGCCCTTGTTCCTGTAACTCGAATCCTAGCCTGGTATATCCCATTTTAATTTTACACCATTGTGAACCTTACGCCTTTTTTACTATCTGATCGAGGTTCTCGGCATTGAAAAATCTACTTGAACTAAATCACACGTGTATATGTTGACATTTAAGAGATATACAGTCCAGAAAATCAATGGCAATGATGATATATATGCGGATTAGACACCAAAAAAAAAACTCTCAACAAATGGCTACAATTTAAGGAATGTGTTTAGTGACGGCATCAGATTCCTAATTGATGGAGAAAGGTCTGGTGGTAAGAAAAGCTGCTTCTAGGAGGTTGTCAAGTGTTTTTGCTCGATGATTCCATTCTTGGGAGGTTGGTTTGGTGCTTGTTCCTGTAACTCGAATCCTATCCCGGTATATCCCATTTTAATTTTACACCATTGTGAATTTTACGCCTTTTTTACTCTGTGATCGAGGTTCTCGGCATTGAAAAATCTTCGTGAACTAAATCACACGTGTATATCTTGACATTTAAGAGATATACAGTCAAGAAAATCAAGGGCAATGGTGATATATATGCGGATTAGACACAAAAAAAACACTCAACAAATGGCTACAATTTAAGGAATGTGTTTAGTGACGTAATCAGATTCCTAATTGATGGAGAAAGGTCTGGTGGTAAGAAAAGTTGCTTCTAGGAGGTTGTCAAGTGTTTTCGCTCAATGATTCCATTCTTGGGTGGTTGGTTTGGCCCTTGTTCCTGTAACTCGAATCCTAGCCCGGTATATCCCATTTTAATTTTACACCATTGTGAACCTTATGCCTTTTTTACTATCTGATCGAGGTTCTTGGCATTGAAAAATCTTCGTCAACTAAATCACACGTGTATATGTTGACATTTAAGAGATATACAGTCAAGAGAATCAAGGGCAATGGTGATATATATGCGGATTAGACACCAAAAAAAACTCTCAACAAATGGCTACAATTTAAGGAACGTGTTTAGTGACAGCATCAGATTCCTAATTGATGGAGAAAGGTCTGGTGGCAAGAAAAGCTGCTTCTAGGAGGTTGTAAAGTGTTTTCGCTCGACGATTGCATTCTTGGGTGGTTGGTTTGGCCCTTGTTCCTGTAACTCGAATCCTAGCACGGTATATCCCATTTTAATTTTACACCATTGTGAAGCTTATGCCTTTTTTACTCTCTGATCGAGGTTCTCGGCATTGAAAAATCTTCGTAAACTAAATCACACGTGTATATGTTGATATTTTAGAGATATACAGTCAAGAAAATCAAGGGCAATGGTGATATATATGCGGATTTGACACCAAAAAAAACACTCAACAAATGGCTACAATTTAAGGAATGTGTTTAGTGACGGCATCAGATTCCTAATTGATGGAGAAAGGTCTGGTGGCAAGAAAACCTGCTTCTAGGAGGTTGTCAAGTGCTTTCCCTCGACGATTCCATTCTTGGGTGGTTGGTTTGGCCCTTGTTACTGTAACTCGAATCCTAGCACGGTATATCCCATTTTAATTGTACACCATTGTGAACCTTACGCCTTTTTTACTCTATGATCGTGATTTTCGGCATTGAAAAAAATTCATAAACTAAATCACACGTGTATATGTTGACATTTAAAAGATATACAGTCAAGAAAATCAAGGGCAATGGTGATATATATGCGGGTTAGACACCAAAAAAAAAACATTCAACAAATGGCTACAATTTAAGGAATGTGTTTAGTGACGGCATCAGATTCCTAATTGATGGAGAAAGGTCTGGTGGCAAGAAAAGCTGCTTCTAGGAGGTTGTCAAGTGTTTTCGCTCGACGATTCCATTCTTGGGTGGTTGGTTTGGCCCTTGTTCCTGTAACTCGAATCCGAGCCCGGTATATCTCATTTTAATTTTACACCATTGTGAACCTTACGCCTTTTTTATTCTCTGATCGAGGTTCTCGGCATTGAAAAATCTTCTTGAACTAAATCACACGTTTATATGTTGACATTTAAGAGATATACATTCAAGAAAATCAAGGGCAATGGTGATATATATGCGGATTAGACACCAAAAAAAACACTCAACAAATGGAAAAAATTTAAGAAACGTGTTTAGTGACGGCATCAGATTCCTAATTGATGGAGAAAGGTCTGGTGGCAAGAAAAGCTGCTTCTAGGAGGTTGTCAAGTGCTTTCGCTCGACGATTCCATTCTTGGGTGGTTGGTTTGGCCCTTATTCCTGTAACTCGAATCCTAGCCCGGTATATCCCATTTTAATTTTACACCATTGTGAACCTTACACTTTTTTACTCTCTGATCGAGATTCTTGGCATTGAAAAATATTCATAAACTAAATGACACGTGTATATGTTGACATTTAAGAGATATACAGTCAAGAAAATCAAGGGCAATGGTGATATATATGCGGATTAGACACCAAAAAAACACTCAACAAATGGCTACAATTTAAGGAATGTGTTTAGTGACGGCATCAGATTCCAAATTGATGGAGAAAGGTCTGGTGTTAAGAAAAGCTGCTTCTAGGAGGTTGTCAAGTGTTTTCGCTCGACGATTCAATTCTTGGGTGGTTGGTTTGGCTCTTGTATCTGTGACTCGAATCCTAGCCCGGTATATCCTAATTTAATTTTACACCATTGTGAACCTTACGCCTTTTTTACCCTCTGATCGAGGTTCTCGGCATTAAAAAATCTTCGTAAACTAAATCACACGTGTATATGTTGACATTTAAGAGATATACGGTCAAGAAAATCAAGGGCAATGGTGATATATATGCGAATTAGAAACAAAAAAAAAACACTCAACAAATGGCTACAATTTAAGGAATGTGTTTAGTGACGGCATCAGATTCCTAATTGATGGAGAAAGGTCTGGTGGTAAGAAAAGCTGCTTCTAGGAGGTTGTTAAGTGTTTTCGCTCGACGATTCAATTCTTGGGTGGTTGGTTTGGCCCTTGTTCCTGTAACCCGAATTCTAGCCCGTTATATCCCATTTTAATTTTACACCATTGTGAACCTTACGCCTTTTTTACTCTCTGATCGAGGTTCTCGGCATTGAAAAATCTTCGTAAACTAAATCACACGTGTATATGTTGATATTTAATAGATATACAGTCAAGAAAATCAAGGGCAACGGTGATATATATGCGGATTAGACACAAAAAAAAACACTCAACAAATGGCTACAATTTAAGGAATGTGTTTAGTGACGGCATCAGATTCCTAATTGATGGAGAAAGGTCTGGTGGTAAGAAAAGCTGCTTCTAGGAGGTTGTCAAGTGTTTTCGCTCGACGATTCCATTCTTGGGTGGTTGGTTTGGCCCTTGTTCCTGTAACTCGAATCCTAGCCTGGTATAGACCATTTTAATTTTACACCATTGTGAACCTTACGCCTTTTTTACTATCTGATCGAGGTTCTCGGCATTGAAAAATCTTCTTGAACTAAATCACACGTGTATATGTTGACATTTAAGAGATATACAGTCCAGAAAATCAAGGGCAATGATGATATATATGCGGATTAGACACCAAAAAAAACTCTCAACAAATGGCTACAATTTAAGGAATGTGTTTAGTGACGGCATCAGATTCCTAATTGATGGAGAAAGGTCTGGTGGTAAGAAAAGCTGCTTCTAGGAGGTTGTCAAGTGTTTTTGCTCGATGATTCCATTCTTGGGTGGTTGGTTTGGCGCTTGTTCCTGTAACTCGAATCCTATCCCGGTATATCCCATTTTAATTTTACACCATTGTGAATTTTACGCCTTTTTTACTCTGTGATCGAGGTTCTCGGCATTGAAAAATCTTCGTAAACTAAATCACACGTGTATATGTTGACATTTAAGAGATATACAGTCAAGAAAATCAAGGGCAATGGTGATATATATGCGGATTAGACACAAAAAAAACACTCAACAAATGGCTACAATTTAAGGAATGTGTTTAGTGACGGAATCAGATTCCTAATTGATGGAGAAAGGTCTGGTGGTAAGAAAAGTTGCTTCTAGGAGGTTGATGTGCGATAAAGTGTCGTATATTTTAGGTGTATATTTTAAGCCCTTTTTAACACTTATTTTAGCCAAGTTTTAAATTTATAAAACACGATATTTCACTAACACTAAACACACATATGGGCAAGTGCACCCATCGTTGAGTGTAGTATAGCGTTGGTAAGATACCGAGGTCGTCCAAGGACACAAGAGCTTTTAATACCGGTTTATCCTCAACGTCTAACCAAAATAAAAGTTTAGAAAAATGTTTTAAACTAAGAAAAATAAAAACTAACTAAAATGCTGAAAATAAAAATAAAATAAAAACAGATAGACAAGATGAATCACTTGGTTCCGACTCGTATCTTGTATAACCTTTGATTATTTCTGCACTTTTGCACATAATTAAGAGATTATCTTAGTTATTGTAGTAGGCCCCTCTTTTGAATGTGACGTTACCCTCACCCCAGTAGTTTGAGTCAGCAGGGATACAATCCTAAAGGGGTGGATTATTGGAAAATAATGAATTAAGTTATTAATGCAGTATTGTGGTAGGCCCCGCTTTTGGCGGTGACGTTACCCTCGACTAAGTAGTCTGAGTCAGCAGGAATACAGTCCTAAATAGACGGGTTATAGTATTAATAGTAGTTAACTTATGAGGGGATCAAAGAGTTTGGACCCCCGCCATCCAATACCGTGAAGTATTGAAGGAGGTCCTACTAAATTTGACCCAGGTCCATTGCAGGACCTCTAAACGCTGAACAATGGCAAGACCTTTACCAAACCGTTCCCTTAACCCCCTACCAGGTAGCCAACATACCTCCATATAGACCGTGGAGATATGAATGGTGAAAATCCTTTATTTTATATAGACAGTAAAATAATGCCAAGACACCACGGACAAACGATAAGGAAAGATCACCTTCAACATAAGTAACTAGTTATTAAAGTCATTAATACAAAACCAAATAAAAAGTGCAAAAGATTAGAAATAAAAAGTATTATACTAGACACTTTGTCTTCACCAAGTGATGTAAGAGACTTAGGCAAACATGGCCTTGATTGTCAAGAACTCTTACGATCAATCTTGGATCCCGAGACGACTCACACACTCTATGATGGACAATGGATGATGGTGGTGGATGATGGTGTTGTGATGGTGGTGGGTGGTGGATGAAGTGTGAGAGAGGTGGTGTGCCAAGGGATGAGTTGCAATGAAACCAAGCACTCCTATTTATAGGCTGAACAGAGGCCTGGGCACGGCCCCGTGTTCGCTGGGCACGGCCCCGTGCCCGTCTGACACTCTCTCTCTTCATTAATTGTAATTCGCAATTACAATTAATGCGCCTGCAGTACTTTCGGCACGCCCACGTGTCCGCTGAGCACGGCCCGTGGTGGGCAATAGAAGCTTCTATAGGTTTGTCTTTTCTGTTGCTTCTTGGGCACGGCCCCGTGCTGGCTGAGCACGGGGCGTGTTCAGCCTTCTGTTTTCTCTATTTTGCTTTGGAAGGTGCCGTTGAGGGTTCGGGCAATCCACTAATGTTCCTTTTCTTGTATTTATGTTGGATTTAGCTGTCTTTTTGCTTCTTTTGCGTTTTTGAGCTCATTTAATCCTGAAAATACAAAAGGAAGACAAAAACACTCTTTTTCCAATATTAGTACTAAAAAAAGGGTTAGTTTTATGCCTCATTTGATGTAATTTATATGTTGCATTTTACACACATCAAATACCCCCACACTTGAACTTTTGCTTGTCCTCAAGCAAAACTCTTTAACATTTGGCTTACACTCCCAAATGGAATAGGTAGAAGAGAAGGTTTTTGGGCTTGTCATAGAGTGTCGGGATTTCCAAGATCTTTTTGGGTTTTATTTTTATTTATTTACACTCCTATTCGTAATGATTTATTTAGAACTGTTCATAAAAGAAATTACTTATTTGGGCATAACATGCCTTTTTAAAATTTTATTTATATACAAGTTCACATACCTCACGGGGAAATCACTCACACTCGGCCGAAAGTGTATTTTTAGTGAATCACTCGAGAGCGGCATGGAACTTATTCCTACCATAGGCTTGCCAAGAAATCAATCCTCCTCCTTTTTAACTTTTATACCTTTGTAGATATCAAGAGGACTTTGTGGGTTAAGGGTTGGCTAGGGTTAAAGGTAGGTGGTTGGGTTAGTGGTTAGTAGAAAAAGGGCTAAAAAGCGTAACAAGTGTCGGTTTTCGTATTTTTGCAACTTTTATTTTTTATTTTTGATGAAGCTTTTATTCAAACAAAGTTATTTTTGATTACTTTGTTTGTTTATTTTCTTTTTGCTTCATTTTTTTGTTTTTTTTTTTTTTTTTTTTTTTTTACGAAGAACCGAACTTGTTACTAAAATAAAGGGTTAAAAATGAAAAAGGTTTTGGTGGGTGAAAGGGTTTTTGTTTTGGGTGATGAAACGAAAAGGTTTAGGCTCAAAGGGGCTAACTAGGGGGATTTTTTTGGGTAGGTGGTAAAAGAAAAAGAAAAATAATGGTGTAGAAATGAAAAAGGGTTAGTCCTAATGCCTCTATCATTTACTTACTCGGGTTTAAGTTGATAAGGACCGGGAATGTATTGTCATGGCAAGTTCTAGAGTCGTAAGAACCAAGCGGCTATTCACACAAGAAACGAAAAATGAGCATTTAGTCAAATGATATGAAATTGTGTGCTCAATAAAGGCTCAAAACTCACTTTTGTGGGAATGGGTTTTTATGTGATCAAGTATATATAATCAAATTTTAAATAAGTTTGTCATGCCTTTTCATAATTTTCTTATGTTGGTTCTTTTTATCACTACGCTATCGGTTGTAAATTTGTAAAAATATAACCTTTTTGAGAGCTTGAATTTCCCGAGTTAAACCTAGACAAGTAAAAAAAATAAAATTGAAATTTTTGAAAAAATTTGGGGTGATTAGCAGTTCCAATAGAGTTTTGTGTAAGGCTTGTATTTAGGACTTGCAAAATTCAAGGTTTTAGCATCCCCCCCACACTTAAATTACACATTGTCCTCAATGTGTCCCAAAAATAAATTTTTAGGTTGATTAGATGTGTAAAATAGTGTTTAAAAAGCGAAAATTTGTGTTACTGGGCACTGAACACGGCCCCGTGTTATCCGGGCACGGCCCCGTGTTCAAGTGCCAGTAACAAAATTGAAATAAGAGGAACAGAAGTCTGGACACGGGGGCGTGTTGGGTGAACACGGCCCGTGTCCAGTTACCTGTACTGGGCGTTTTCTGCAGGTGGTCCGACACGGGGCCGTGTTGGTTGGGCACGGCCCGTGTTGAACCTTCTGAAAGGGAGAAAATTGTCGGGTTGCCTCGTTCTTGTGCATGGGATCATTTTTCTCGTTCCCCTTTTCATCCTTTACCACCATGAGTGTGTTTTATTCCTGAAAATTAAACTAACTAGAAAACATAAAAACTAATCTAAATTAAACTAAGGAGAGTTCCGTGGAATGCCTCCATGGTGCGCCACGTTTATAAGGGTCCTTGGCTAGACCCAATGCCTGGTCATATGTTACCCAAGTGGGATGTGTTGCATCCCATGTTACACCGTCGGAGAGCGTCATCCAAGCTTGAGTCTATGACCTTCATGTAGTTGACCGGATCTTCTTCCTCTACTCTCTTTCCACATTCAAATTTCACTTCCTCATCCCCAAACTTCAATGTTAGAGTTCCGTCATTCATATCCACCACTGCTTGAGCGGTGGCTAAGAATGGTCTCCCGAGGATGAGGGGGACCTCGGTGTCTTCCTCCATGTCTAGGATAACAAAGTCGGTTGGAAAAACGAATTTGTCGACCTTGACTAGCAAATTTTCGACGACCCCATGTGGGAACTTGACGGACCTGTCGGCGAGTTGTATGCTCATCTTTGTAGGGCTTGTTGCTCCTAGGCCGAGTCGCTTGAACATTGAGGTGGGCATGAGGTTGATGCTAGCCCCAAGATCGGCTAAAGCATTTCGGACGGGGGACTTCCCAATCGAACAAGGGATTGTGAAGCTCCCGGGGTCGATTTTCTTTTGTGGAAGTTTGTTGAGTACTAGAGCTGAGCATTCTTCGCCTAGGTTAACTAATTGCAACGATTCAATTTTCTTTTTGTGAGTGAGGAAATCCCTCATGAATTTTGCATATTTAGGCATTTGGGTTAGGACCTCAATAAAAGGAATATTAACATGCAATTGTTTTAGTAAACTTTCGAACTTTGCGAATTACTCATCGGTCTTTTGACGAATTAACCTACCGGGGTACGAGATTGGAGGATTCTTGGTGGGCTCTTGATTCGGTGTAGAAGCCTTTTCTGGCGCAGGAGGAGTTACAGGTTGGCCAGAATGACTTCTTCCATTTGGCGGCAATGGAGCATCCTCGGGACCCACGGTTCGATTTCGTAATGTGATGAGATGGACTTGTGCCTTTGGGTTTGGTTCGGTATTACTGGATAATGCGCCTTGTGGTCTCTCGGAGAAATTTTGAGCTAGTTGATTTAATTGTTTTTCAACGTTTTGAATACTAGCTTGTTGATTTCTGAAATTCGATTCCAATTGTTGAAATCGATCCGAGTTTTTCTTTTCAGTGTCAGAGATGAGGCGAGATACAGTATCTTCAAGCCTTTCTCTTCCACCTTGTTGTTGAGGAAAATTTTGCGGTTGTTGAAAATTAGTTCGTTGATTTTGTTGGTTACTACTATTGCCGGGATCTCTCCAACCAAGATTTGGGTGGTTACGCCATCCTTGGTTGTAGGTACCCGTTGGAGGACCCGACGGCCTAGGTCTATTATCCATGTAGTTTACCGTTTCAGTTTGTTCATCTAATTCTTTCATACAACTCCAATTTTCATGTGACCCACCACACCCTTCACAAGCCATAACCGAGGCCGTTTTTGTCATTTCTAGCCTTTTGATTTTTGAAGAGAGGGCCTCGATTTGGGCTTGTAAAGAGGTGCTTTCATCAACCTTATGGGCGCCCGGGGCAATAGATTTATTACCTCGGGGAGTGTGCCATTGAAAATTGGTTTGAGCAATTTCCTCAATTTGGTTATATATTTCATTTGGGCGACGATTACCTAAGAGTCCCCCGGAGCTTGAATCAAGTGTTTGTCTTGTGTGTGGCAACAATCCATTGTAGAAAGTGGATACTTGTTGCCATACCGCTAGACCATGGTGAGGACACTTTCTTAGAAGCTCCTTGAACCTTTCCCAAGTTTCATATAAGGATTCCCCATCCTCTTGTGAGTATGTATTAATTTCAGTCATTAATTTAGCCGTTTTAGCAGGAGGGAAATACTTATACAAAAACTTTTGGGCGAGTTCATCCCAGGTGTTTACCGATCCAACTGGGAGGGTGTTAAGCCAAGCTTTGGCTCGGTCTTTTAGTGAGAAAGGAAACATTCGAAGGCGGATGGCGTCATTTGATGCTCCATTGATCCGAAAGGTATCACATATTTCTAAAAAGTTAGTAATATGTAGATGGGGATCCTCGTCCGCAAGCCCGTGGAAGGTTGCGGAGTTTTGGAGCATTTGTATCAAATGCGGCCGAAGTTCGAAGTTGTTGGCCTCGACATTCGGTGCATTGATAGCAGCGCCAAGATTGCCTACGGTAGGCCGTAGGTAATCCATGAGGGTACGTTGGTCCGCCATTGGAAGTGGGTCCCCCGAAGCTTTCTCTTGATTTTTAGCTTTTAGTCTTTTTCTGAGAAAGCGCTCGGGTTCTTCTAGGGGTTCTTTTATGTCCCTACTAGAACTGGAGCTCATGCACTACGTAGGAAGTTCAAATGTGGCGCCTGGGTTCCGAGTCCTGCAATAAAAACAGAAAAGAACGCTGGTCAGAATGTTCACCACGGCCCCGTGCTCAGATAACACGGCCCGTGTTGAGAGATACAGTAATTGTTTTCTGGATTCCCAGTTACTGGGAGTTGGACACGACCCCGTGTTGCACCGACACGGCCCCGTGTTCAGCTCTCTGTAACTCAGAAAATAAAAACTGCCAGTGATGATGCTGGGCACGGCCCGTGTCTGACCGGGCACGGCCCGTGCTGAGCTCTGCAGAAGCTGAAAAACTAAGAAAATCCTAAAAAAAATAAAAAAAAAAATAAAAAATAAAAGATGATTAGGCCGTTGATTCCTAACTTTCTTAAAATCCTTGTGTCCCCGGCAACGGCGCCAAAAACTTGATGTGCGATAAAGTGTCGTATATTTTAGGTGTATATTTTAAGCCCTTTTTAACACTTATTTTAGCCAAGTTTTAAATTTATAAAACACGATATTTCACTAACACTAAACACACATATGGGCAAGTGCACCCATCGTTGAGTGTAGTATAGCGTTGGTAAGATACCGAGGTCGTCCAAGGACACAAGAGCTTTTAATACCGGTTTATCCTCAACGTCTAACCAAAATAAAAGTTTAGAAAAATGTTTTAAACTAAGAAAAATAAAAACTAACTAAAATGCTGAAAATAAAAATAAAATAAAAACAGATAGACAAGATGAATCACTTGGTTCCGACTCGTATCTAGTATAACCTTTGATTATTTCCGCACTTTTGCACATAATTAAGAGATTATCTTAGTTATTGTAGTAGGCCCCTCTTTTGAAGGTGACGTTACCCTCACCCCAGTAGTTTGAGTCAGCAGGGATACAATCCTAAAGGGGTGGATTATTGGAAGATAATGAATTAAGTTATTAATGCAGTATTGTGGTAGGCCCCACTTTTGGCGGTGACGTTACCCTCGACTAAGTAGTCTGAGTCAGCAGGGATACAGTCCTAAATAGCCGGGTTATAGTATTAATAGTAGTTAACTTATGAGGGGATCAAAGAGTTTGGACCCCCGCCATCCAATACCGTGAAGTATTGAAGGAGGTCCTACTAAATTTGACCCAGGTCCATTGCAGGACCTCTAAACGCTGAACAATGGCAAGACCTTTACCAAACCGTTCCCTTAACCCCCTACCAGGTAGCCAACATACCTCCATATAGACCGTGGAGATATGAATGGTGAAAATCCTTTATTTTATATAGACAGTAAAATAATGCCAAGACACCACGGACAAACGATAAGGAAAGATCACCTTCAACATAAGTAACTAGTTATTAAAGTCATTAATACAAAACCAAATAAAAAGTGCAAAAGATTAGAAATAAAAAGTATTATACTAGACACTTTGTCTTCACCAAGTGATGTAAGAGACTTAGGCAAACATGGCCTTGATTGTCAAGAACTCTTACGATCAATCTTGGATCCCGAGACGACTCACACACTCTATGATGGACAATGGATGATGGTGGTGGATGATGGTGTTGTGATGGTGGTGGGTGGTGGATGAAGTGTGAGAGAGGTGGTGTGCCAAGGGATGAGTTGCAATGAAACCAAGCACTCCTATTTATAGGCTGAACAGAGGCCTGGGCACGGCCCCGTGTTCGCTGGGCACGGCCCCATGCCCGTCTGACACTCTCTCTCTTCATTAATTGTAATTCGCAATTACAATTAATGCGCCTGCAGTACTTTCGGCACGCCCCCGTGTCCGCTGAGCACGGCCCGTGGTGGGCAATAGAAGCTTCTATAGGTTTGTCTTTTCTGCTGCTTCTTAGGCACGGCCCCGTGCTGGCTGAGCACGGGGCGTGTTCAGCCTTCTGTTTTCTCTATTTTGCTTTGGAAGGTGCCGTTGAGGGTTCGGGCAATCCACTAATGTTCCTTTTCTTGTATTTATGTTGGATTTAGCTCTCTTTTTGCTTCTTTTGCGTTTTTGAGCTCATTTAATCCTGAAAATACAAAAGGAAGACAAAAACACTCTTTTTCCAATATTAGTACTAAAAAAAGGGTTAGTTTTATGCCTCATTTGATGTAATTTATATGTTGCATTTTACACACATCAGAGGTTGTCAAGTGTTTTCGCTCAACGATTCCATTCTTGGGTGGTTGGTTTGGCCCTTGTTCCTGTAACTCGAATCCTAGCCCGGTATATCCCATTTTAATTTTACACCATTGTGAACCTTATGCCTTTTTTACTATCTGATCGAGGTTCTTGGCATTGAAAAATCTTCGTAAACTAAATCACACGTGTATATGTTGACATTTAAGAGATATACAGTCAAGAGAATCAAGGGCAATGGTGATATATATGTGGATTAGACACCAAAAAAAACTCTCAACAAATGGCTACAATTTAAGGAACGTGTTTAGTGACAGCATCAGATTCCTAATTGATGGAGAAAGGTCAGGTGGCAAGAAAAGCTGCTTCTAGGAGGTTGTAAAGTGTTTTCGCTCGACGATTGCATTCTTGGGTGGTTGGTTTGGCCCTTGTTCCTGTAACTCGAATCCTAGCACGGTATATCCCATTTTAATTTTACACCATTGTGAACCTTATGCCTTTTTTACTCTCAGAACGAGGTTCTCGGCATTGAAAAATTTTCGTAAACTAAATCACACGTGTATATGTTGATATTTTAGAGATATACAGTCAAGAAAATCAAGGGCAATGGTGATATATATGCGGATTTGACACCAAAAAAAAACACTCAACAAATGGCTACAATTTAAGGAATGTGTTTAGTGACGGAATCAGATTCCTAATTGATGGAGAAAGGTCTGGTGGTAAGAAAAGTTGCTTCTAGGAGGTTGTCAAGTGTTTTCGCTCGACGATTCCATTCTTGGGTGGTTGGTTTGGCCCTTGTTCCTGTAACTCGAATCCTAGCCCGGTATATCCCATTTTAATTTTACACCATTGTGAACCTTGTGCCTTTTTTACTATCTGATCGAGGTTCTTGGCATTGAAAAATCTTCGTAAACTAAATCACACGTGTATATGTTGACATTTAAGAGATATACAGTCAAGAGAATCAAGGGCAATGGTGATATATATGCGGATTAGACACCAAAAAAAACTCTCAACAAATGGCTACAATTTAAGGAACGTGTTTAGTGACAGCATCAAATTACTAATTGATGGAGAAAGGTCTGGTGGCAAGAAAAGCTGCTTCTAGGAGGTTGTAAAGTGTTTTCGCTCGACGATTGCATTCTTGGGTGGTTGGTTTGGCCCTTGTTCCTGTAACTCGAATCCTAGCAAGGTATATCCCATTTTAATTTTACACCATTGTGAACCTTATGCCTTTTTTACTCTCTGATCGAGGTTCTCGGCATTGAAAAATTTTCGTAAACTAAATCACACGTGTATATGTTGATATTTTAGAGATATACAGTCAAGAAAATCAAGGGCAATGGTGATATATATGCGGATTTGACACCAAAAAACACACTCAACAAATGGCTACAATTTAAGGAATGTGTTTAGTGACGGAATCAGATTCCTAATTGATGGAGAAAGGTCTGGTGGTAAGAAAAGGTGCTTCTAGGAGGTTGTTAAGTGTTTTCGCTCGACGATTCCATTCTTGGGTGGTTGGTTTGGCCATTGTTCCTGTAACTCGAATCCTAGCACGGTATATCCCATTTTAATTTTACACCATTGTGAACCTTACGCCTTTTTTACTCTCTGATCGAGGTTCTCGGCATTGAAAAATCTTCGTAAACTAAATCACACGTGTATATGTTGATATTTAATAGATATACAGTCAAGAAAATCAAGGGCAACGGTGATATATATGCGGATTAGACACAAAAAAAAAACACTCAACAAATGGCTACAATTTAAGGAATGTGTTTAGTGACGGCATCAGATTCCTAATTGATGGAGAAAGGTCTGGTGGTAAGAAAAGCTGCTTCTAGGAGGTTGTCAAGTGTTTTCGCTCGACGATTCCATTCTTGGGTGGATGGTTTGGCCCTTGTTCCTGTAACTCGAATCCTAGCCTGGTATATCCCATTTTAATTTTACACCATTGTGAACCTTACGCCTTTTTTACTATCTGATCAAGGTTCTCGGCATTGAAAAATCTTCTTGAACTAAATCACACGTGTATATGTTGACATTTAAAAGATATACAGTCCAGAAAATCAAGGGCAATGATGATATATATGCGGATTAGACACCAAAAAAACTCTCAACAAATAGCTACAATTTAAGGAATGTGTTTAGTGACGGCATCAGATTCCTAATTGATGGAGAAAGGTCTGGTGGTAAGAAAAGCTGCTTCTAGGAGGTTGTCAAGTGTTTTTGCTCGATGATTCCATTCTTGGGTGGTTGGTTTGGCGCTTGTTCCTGTAACTCGAATCCTATCCCGGTATATCCCATTTTAATTTTACACCATTGTGAATTTTACGTCTTTTTTACTCTGTGATCGAGGTTCTCGGCGTTGAAAAATCTTCGTAAACTAAATCACACGTGTATATGTTGACATTTAAGAGATATACAGTCAAGAAAATCAAGGGCAATGGTGATATATATGCGGATTAGACACAAAAAAAACACTCAACAAATGGCTACAATTTAAGGAATGTGTTTAGTGACGGAATCAGATTCCTAATTGATGGAGAAAGGTCTGGTGGTAAGAAAAGTTGCTTCTAGGAGGTTGTCAAGTGTTTTCGCTCAACGATTCCATTCTTGGGTGGTTGGTTTGGCCCTTGTTCCTGTAACTCGAATCCTAGCCCGGTATATCCCATTTTAATTTTACACCATTGTGAACCTTATGCCTTTTTTACTATCTGATCGAGGTTCTTGGCATTGAAAAATCTTCGTAAACTAAATCACACGTGTATATGTTGACATTTAAGAGATATACAGTCAAGAGAATCAAGGGCAATGGTGATATATATGCGGATTAGACACCAAAAAAAACTCTCAACAAATGGCTACAATTTAAGGAACATGTTTAGTGACAGCATCAGATTGCTAATTGATGGAGAAAGGTCTGGTGGCAAGAAAAGCTGCTTCTAGGAGGTTGTAAAGTGTTTTCGCTCGACGATTGCATTCTTGGGTGGTTGGTTTGGCCCTTGTTCCTGTAACTCGAATCCTAGCACGGTATATCCCATTTTAATTTTACACCATTGTGAACCTTATGCCTTTTTTACTCTCTGATCGAGGTTCTCGGCATTGAAAAATTTTCGTAAACTAAATCACACGTGTATATGTTGATATTTTAGAGATATACAGTCAAGAAAATCAAGGGCAATGGTGATATATATGCGGATTTGACACCAAAAAAAAAACACTCAACAAATGGCTACAATTTAAGGAATGTGTTTAGTGACGGAATCAGATTCCTAATTGATGGAGAAAGGGCTGGTGGTAAGAAAAGTTGCTTCTAGGAGGTTGTCAAGTGTTTTCGCTCAACGATTCCATTCTTAGGTGGTTGGTTTGGCCCTTGTTCCTGTAAATCGAATCCTAGCCCGGTATATCCCATTTTAATTTTACACCATTGTGAACCTTATGCCTTTTTTACTATCTGATCGAGGTTCTTGGCATTGAAAAATCTTCGTAAACTAAATCACACGTGTATATGTTGAAATTTAAGAGATATACAGTCAAGAGAATCAAGGGCAATGGTGATATATATGCGGATTAGACACCAAAAAAAACTCTCAACAAATGGCTACAATTTAAGGAACATGTTTAGTGACAGCATCAAATTCCTAATTGATGGAGAAAGGTCTGGTGGCAAGAAAAGCTGCTTCTAGGAGGTTGTAAAGTGTTTTCGCTCGACGATTGCATTCTTGGGTGGTTGGTTTGGCCCTTGTTCCTGTAACTCGAATCCTAGCACGGTATATCCCATTTTAATTTTACACCATTGTGAACCTTATGCCTTTTTTACTCTCTGATCGAGGTTCTCGGCATTGAAAAATTTTCGTAAACTAAATCACACGTGTATGTGTTGATATTTTAGAGATATACAGTCAAGAAAATCAAGGGCAATGGTGATATATATGCGGATTTGACACCAAAAAACACACTCAACAAATGGCTACAATTTAAGGAATGTGTTTAGTGACGGAATCAGATTCCTAATTGATGGAGAAAGGTCTGGTGGTAAGAAAAGGTGCTTCTAGGAGGTTGTTAAGTGTTTTCGCTCGACGATTCCATTCTTGGGTGGTTGGTTTGGCCCTTGTTCCTGTAACTCGAATCCTAGCACGGTATATCCCATTTTAATTTTACACCATTGTGAACCTTAAGCCTTTTTTACTCTCTGATCGAGGTTCTCGGCATTGAAAAATCTTCGTAAACTAAATCACACGTGTATATGTTGATATTTTAGAGATATACAGTTAAGAAAATCAAGGGCAATGGTGATATATATGCGGATTAGACACCAAAAAAACACTCAACAAATGGCTACAATTTAAGGAATGTGTTTAGTGACGGCATCAGATTCATAATTGATGGAGAAGGGTCTGGTGGCAAGAAAAGCTGCTTCTTGGAGGTTTCAAGTGTTTTCGCTCCACGATTCCATTCTTGGGTGGTTGGTTTGGCCCTTGTTCTTGAAACTCAAATCCTAGCCCGATATATCCTATTTTAATTTTACACCATTGTGAACCTTACGCCTTTTTTATTCTCTGATAGAGCTTCTCGGCATTGAAAAAACTTCGTAAACTAAATCACACGTTTATATGTTGACATTTAAGAGATATACAATCAAGAAAATCAAGGTCAATGTTGATATATATGCGGATTAGACACCAAAAAAAAAAACACTCAACAAATGGCTACAATTTAAGGAATGTGTTTAGTGACGGCATCAGATTCCTAATTGATGGAGAAAGGTCTGGTGGTAAGAAAAGCTGCTTCTAGGAGGTTGTCAAGTGTTTTCGCTCGACGATTCCATTCTTGGGTGGATGGTTTGGCCCTTGTTCCTGTAACTCGAATCCTAGCCTGGTATATCCCATTTTAATTTTACACCATTGTGAACCTTACGCCTTTTTTACTATCTGATCAAGGTTCTCGGCATTGAAAAATCTTCTTGAACTAAATCACACGTGTATATGTTGACATTTAAGAGATATACAGTCCAGAAAATCAAGGGCAATGATGATATATATGCGGATTAGACACCAAAAAAACTCTCAACAAATGGCTACAATTTAAGGAATGTGTTTAGTGACGGCAACAGATTCCTAATTGATGGAGAAAGGTCTGGTGGTAAGAAAAGCTGCTTCTAGGAGGTTGTCAAGTGTTTTTGCTCGATGATTCCATTCTTGGGTGGTTGGTTTGGCGCTTGTTCCTGTAACTCGAATCCTATCCCGGTATATCCCATTTTAATTTTACACCATTGTGAATTTTACGTCTTTTTTACTATGTGATCGAGGTTCTCGGCATTGAAAAATCTTCGTAAACTAAATCACACGTGTATATGTTGACATTTAAGAGATATACAGTCAAGAAAATCAAGGGCAATGGTGATATATATGCGGATTAGACACAAAAAAAACACTCAACAAATGGCTACAATTTAAGGAATGTGTTTAGTGACGGAATCAGATTCCTAATTGATGGAGAAAGGTCTGGTGGTAAGAAAAGTTGCTTCTAGGAGGTTGTCAAGTGTTTTCGCTCAACGATTCCATTCTTGGGTGGTTGGTTTGGCCCTTGTTCCTGTAACTCGAATCCGAGCCCGGTATATCCCATTTTAATTTTACACCATTGTGAACCTTACGCCTTTTTTACTATCTGATCAAGGTTCTCGGCATTGAAAAATCTTCTTGAACTAAATCACACGTGTATATGTTGACATTTAAGAGATATACAGTCCAGAAAATCAAGGGCAATGATGATATATATGCGGATTAGACACCAAAAAAACTCTCAACAAATGGCTACAATTTAAGGAATGTGTTTAGTGACGGCATCAGATTCCTAATTGATGGAGAAAGGTCTGGTGGTAAGAAAAGCTGCTTCTAGGAGGTTGTCAAGTGTTTTTGCTCGATGATTCCATTCTTGGGTGGTTGGTTTGGCGCTTGTTCCTGTAACTCGAATCCTATCCCGGTATATCCCATTTTAATTTTACACCATTGTGAATTTTACGTCTTTTTTACTCTGTGATCGAGGTTCTCGGCGTTGAAAAATCTTCGTAAACTAAATCACACGTGTATATGTTGACATTTAAGAGATATACAGTCAAGAAAATCAAGGGCAATGGTGATATATATGCGGATTTGACACCAAAAAACACACTCAACAAATGGCTACAATTTAAGGAATGTGTTTAGTGACGGAATCAGATTCCTAATTGATGGAGAAAGGTCTGGTGGTAAGAAAAGGTGCTTCTAGGAGGTTGTTAAGTGTTTTCGCTCGACGATTCCATTCTTGGGTGGTTGGTTTGGCCCTTGTTCCTGTAACTCGAATCCTAGCACGGTATATCCCATTTTAATTTTACACCATTGTGAACCTTAAGCCTTTTTTACTCTCTGATCGAGGTTCTCGGCATTGAAAAATCTTCGTAAACTAAATCACACGTGTATATGTTGATATTTTAGAGATATACAGTTAAGAAAATCAAGGGCAATGGTGATATATATGCGGATTAGACACCAAAAAAACACTCAACAAATGGCTACAATTTAAGGAATGTGTTTAGTGACGGCATCAGATTCATAATTGATGGAGAAGGGTCTGGTGGCAAGAAAAGCTGCTTCTTGGAGGTTTCAAGTGTTTTCGCTCCACGATTCCATTCTTGGGTGGTTGGTTTGGCCCTTGTTCTTGAAACTCAAATCCTAGCCCGATATATCCTATTTTAATTTTACACCATTGTGAACCTTACGCCTTTTTTATTCTCTGATAGAGCTTCTCGGCATTGAAAAAACTTCGTAAACTAAATCACACGTTTATATGTTGACATTTAAGAGATATACAATCAAGAAAATCAAGGTCAATGTTGATATATATGCGGATTAGACACAAAAAAAAAACACTCAACAAATGGAAAAAATTTAAGAAACGTGTTAATGACGGCATCAGATTCCTAATTGATGGAGAAAGGTCTGGTGGCAAGAAAAGCTGCTTCTAGGAGGTTGTCAAGTGCTTTCCCTCGACGATTCCATTCTTGGGTGGTTGGTTTGGCCCTTGTTCCTGTAACTCGAATCCAAGCACGGTATATCCCATTTTAATTTTACACCATTGTGAACCTTACGCCTTTTTTACTCTCTGATCGAGATTCTCGGCATTGAAAAAAATTCATAAACTAAATCACACGGGTATATGTTGACATTTAAGAGATATACAGTCAAGAAAATCAAGGGCAATGGTGATATATATGCGGGTTAGACACCAAAAAAAAACACTCAACAAATGGCTACAACTTAAGGAATGTGTTTAGTGACGGCATCAGATTCCTAATTGATGGAGAAAGGTTTAGTGGCAAGAAAAGCTGCTTCTAGGAGGTTGTCAAGTGTTATCGCTCGACGATTCCATTCTTGGGTGGTTGGTTAGGCCCTTGTTCCTGTAACTCCAATCCGAGCCCGGTATATCTCATTTTAATTTTACACCATTGTGAACCTTACGCCTTTTTTATTCTCTGATCGAGGTTCTCGGCATTGAAAAATCTTCGTAAACTAAATCCCACGTTTATATGTTGACATTTAAGAGATATACAGTCAAGAAAATCAAGGGCAATGGTGATATATATGCGGATTAGACACCAAAAAAAAAAAATCAACAAATGGAAAAAATTTAAGAAATGTGTTTAGTGACGGCATCAGATTCCTAATTGATGGAGAAAGGTCCTGTGGCAAGAAAAGCTGCTTCTAGGAGGTTGTCAAGTGCTTTCGCTCGACGATTCCATTCTTGGGTGGTTGGTTTGGCCCTTGTTCCTGTAACTCGAATCCTAGCCCGGTATATCCCATTTTAATTTTACACCATTGTGAACCTTACATCTTTTTTACTCTCTGATCGAGATTCTCGGCATTGAAAAATATTCATAAACTAAATCACACGTGTATATGTTGACATTTAAGAGATATACAGTCAAGAAATTCAAGGGCAATGGTGATATATATGCGTATTAGACACCAAAAAAAACACTCAACAAATGGCTACAATTTAAGGAATGTGTTTAGTGACGGCATCAGATTGCTAATTGATGGAGAAAGGTCAGGTGGCAAGAAAAGCTGCTTCTAGGAGGTTGTCAAGTGTTTTCGCTCGACGATTCCATTCTTGGGTGGTTGGTTTGGCTCTTGTTCCTGTAACTCGAATCCTAGCCCGGTATATCTCATTTTAATTTTACACCATTGTGAACCTTACGCCTTTTTTAATCTCTGATAGAGGTTCTCGGCATTGAAAAAACTTCGTAAACTAAATCACACGTGTATATGTTGACATTTAAGAGATATACAGTCAAGAAAATCAAGGGCAATGGTGATATATACACGGATTAGACACCAAAATAAAACACTCAACAAATGTCTAGAATTTAAGGAATGTGTTTAGTGACGGCATCAGATTCCTAATTGATGGAGAAAGGTCTGGTGGCAAGAAAAGTTGCTTCTAGGAGGTTGTCAAGTGTATTAGCTCGACGATTCCCTTCTTGGGTGGTTGGTTTGGCCCTTGTTCCAGTAACTCGAATCCTAGCCCGGTATATCCCATTTTAATTTTACACCATTGTGAACGTTACGCCTTTTTTACTCTCTGATCGAGGTTCTCGGCATTGAAAAATCTTCGTAAACTAAATCAAACATGTATATGTTGATATTTAAGAGATATACAGTCAAGAAAATCAACGGAAATGGTGATATATATGCGGATTAGACACCAAAAAAAATACTCAACAAATGGCTACAATTTAAGGAATGTGTTTAGTGACGGCATCAGATTTCTATTTGATGGAGAAAGGTCTGGTGGCAAGAAAAGCTGCTTCTAGGAGGTTGTCAAGTGTTTTCGCTCGACGATTCCATTCTTGGGTGGTTGGTTTGGCCCTTGTTCATGTAACTCGAATCCTAGCCCGGTATATCCCATTTTAATTTTACACCATTGTGAACCTTACGCCTTTTTTACTCTCTGATCGAGGTTCTCGGCATTGAAAAATCTTCGTAAACTAAATCACACGTGTATACGTTGATATTTAAGAGATATACAGTCAAGAAAATCAACGGCAATGGTGATATATATGCGGATTAGACACAAAAAAAAAACACTCAACAAATGGCTACAATTTAAGGAATGTGTTTAGTGACGGCATCAGATTCCTAATTGATGGAGAAAGGTCTGGTGGCAAGAAAAGCTGCTTCTAGGATGTTGTCAAGTGTTTTCGCACGACGATTCCATTCTTGGGTGGTTGGTTTAGCCCTTGTTCCTGTAACTCGAATACTATCCCGGTATATCCCTTTTTAATCTTACACCATTGTGAACCTTACGCCTTTTTTTATTCTCTGATAGAGGTTCTCAGCATTGAAAAATCTTCGTAAACTAAATCACACGTGTATATGTTGATATTTAAGAGATATTCATTCAAGAAAATCAAGGGCAATGGTGATATATATGCGGATTAGAAAAAAAAAACTTAACAAATGGCTACAATTTAAGGAATGTGTTTAGTGACGACATCAGATTCCTAATTGATAGAGAAAGATCTGGTGGCAAGAAAAGCTGCTTCTAGGAGGTTGTCAAGTGTTTTCGCTCGACAATTCCATTCTTGGGTGGTTGGTTTAGCCCTTGTTCCTGTAACTCGAATACTATCCCGTTATTTCCCATTTTAATTTTACACCATTGTGAACCTTACGCCTTTTTTATTCTCTGATCGAGGTTCTCGGCATTGAAAAATCTTCATAAACTAAATCACACGTTTATATGTTGACATTTAAGAGATATACAGTCAAGAAAATCAAGGGCAATGGTGATATATATGCAGATTAGACACAAAAAAAAACACTCAACAAATGGAAAAATTTAAGAAACGTGTTTAGTGACGGCATCAGATTCCTAATTGATGGATAAAGGTCTGGTGGCAATAAAAGCTGCTTCTAGGAGGTTGTCAAGTGTTTTCGCTCAACGATTCCATTCTTGGGTGGTTGGTTTAGCCCTTGTTCCTGTAACTCGAATACTATCCCGGTATATCCCATTTTAATTTACACCATTGTGAACCTTACGCCTTTTTTATTCTCTGATCGAGGTTCTCGGCATTGAAAAATCTTCGTAAACTAAATCACACGTTTATATGTTGACATTTAAGAGATATACAGTCAAGAAAATCAAGGGCAATGGTGATATATATGCGGATTAGACACCAAAAAAAAAACACTCAACAAATGGGAAAACTTTAAGAAACGTGTTTAGTGACGGCATCAGATTCCTAATTGATGGAGAAAGGTCTGGTGGCAAGAAAAGCTGCTTCTAGGAGGTTGTCAAGTGGTTTCGCTCGACGATTCCATTCTTGGGTGGTTGGTTTGGCCCTTGTTCCTGTAACTCGAATCCTAGCCCGGTATATCTCATTTTAATTTTACACCATTGTGAACCTTACGCCTTTTTTATTCTCTGATTGAGGTTCTCGGCATTGAAAAATCTTCGTAAACTAAATCACACGTTTATATGTTGACATTTAAGAGATATACAGTCAAGAAAATCAAGGGCAATGGTGATATATATGCGGATTAGACACAAAAAAAAACACTCAACAAATGGAAAAACATTAAGAAATGTGTTTAGTGACGGCATCAGATTCCTAATTGATGGATAAAGGTCTGGTGGCAAGAAAAGCTGCTTCTAAGAGGTTGTCAAGTGCTTTCGCTCGACGATTCCATTCTTGGGTGGTTGGTTTGGCCCTTGTTCCTGTAACTCGAATCCTAGCCCGGTATATCCCATTTTAATTTTACACCATTGTGAACCTTACGCCTTTTTTACTCTCTGATCGAGATTCTCGGCATTGAAAAATATTCATAAACTAAATCACACGTGTATATGTTGACATTTAAGAGATATACAGTCAAGAAAATCAAGGGCAATGGTGATGTATATGCGGATTAGACACCAAAAAAAACACTCAACAAATGGCTACAATTTAAGGAATGTGTTTAGTGACGGCATCAGATTCCTAATTGATGGAGAAAGGTCTGGTGGCAAGAAAAGCTGCTTCTAGTAGGTTGTCAAGTGTTTTCGCTCGACGATTCCATTCTTGGGTGGTTGGTTTGGCCCTTGTTCCTGTAACTCGAATCCTAGCCCGGTATATCTAATTTTAATTTTACACCATTGTGAACCTTACGCCTTTTTTACTCTCTGATAGAGGTTCTCGGCATTGAAAAAACTTCGTAAACTTAATCACACGTGTATATGTTGACATTTAAGAGATATACAGTCAAGTAAATCAAGGGCAATGGTGATATATATACGGATTTGACACCAAAATAAAACACTCAACAAATGTCTAGAATTTAAGGAATGTGTTTAGTGACGGCATCAGATTCCTAATTGATGGAGAAATGTATGGGGGCAAGAAAAGCTGCTTCTAGGAGGTTGTCAAGTGTATTAGCTCGACGATTCCCTTCTTGGGTGGTTGGTTTGGCCCTTGTTCCGGTAACTCGAATACTTGCCCGGTATATCCCATTTTAATTTTACACCATTGTGAACCTTACGCCTTTTTTACCCTCTAATCGAGGTTCTCGGCATTGAAAAATCTTCCTAAACTAAATCAAACGTGTATATGTTGATATTTAAGAGATATACAGTCAAGAAAATCAACGGCGATGGTGATATATTTGCGGAGTAGACACCAAAAAAAACACTCAACAAATGGCTACAATTTAAGGAATGTGTTTAGTGACGGCATCAGATTCCTAATTGATGGAGAAAGGTCTGGTGGCAAGAAAAGCTGCTTCTAGGAGGTTGTCAAGTGTTTTCTCTCGACGATTCCATTCTTGGGTGGTTGGTTTGGCCCTTGTTCATGTAACTCGAATCCTAGTCCGGTATATCCCATTTTAATTTTACACCATTGTGAACCTTACGCCTTTTTTACTCTCTGACCGAGGTTCTCGGCATTGAAAAATCTTCGTAAACTAAATCACACGCGTATATGTTGATATTTAAGAGATATACACTCAAGAAAATAAAGGGCAATGGTGATATATATGCGGATTAGACACCAAAAAAACACTCAACAAATGGCTACAATTTAAGGAACGTGTTTAGTGACAGCATCAGATTCCTAATTGATGGAGAAAGGTCTGGTGGCAAGAAAAGCCGCTTCTAGGAGGTTGTCAAGTGTTTTCGCTCGATGATTCCATTCTTTGGTGGTTGGTTTGGCCCTTGTTGCTGTAACTCGAATCCTAGCATGATATATCCCATTTTAATTTTACACCATTGTGAACCTTATGCCTTTTTTACTCTCTGATCGAGGTTCTCGGAATTGAAAAATCTTCGTAAACTAAATCACACGTGTATATGTTGATATTTAAGAGATATACAGTCAAGAAAATCAAGGGCAATGGTGATATATATGCGGATTAGACACCAAAAAAAACACTCAACAAATGGCTACAATTTAAGGAATGTGTTTAGTGACGGCAGCAGATTCCTAATTGGCAGAGAAAGGTCTGGTGGCAAGAAAAGCTGCTTCTAGGAGGTTGTCAAGTGTTTTCGCTCACGATTCCATTCTTGGGTGGTTGGTTTCGCCCTTGTTCCTGTAACTCGAATCCTAGCCCGGTATATCCCATTTTAATTTTACACCATTGTGAACCTTACGCCTTTTTTACTCTCTGATCGAGGTTCTCGGCATTGAAAAATCTTCGTAAACTAAATCACACATGTATATGTTGATATTTAAGAGATATACAGTCAAGAAAATCAAGGGCAATGGTGATATATATGCGGATTAGACACAAAAAAAAACACTCAACAAATGGCTACAATTTAAGGAATGTGTTTAGTGACGGCATCAGATTCCTAATTGATGGAGAAAGTTCTGGTGGCAAGAAAAGCTGCTTCTAGGAGGTTGTCAAGTGTTTTCGCTCGACGATTCCATTCTTGGGTGGTTGGTTTAGCCCTTGTTCCTGTAACTCGAATACTATCCCGGTATATCCCATTTTAATCTTACACCATTGTGAACCTTACGCGTTTTTTATTCTCTGATCGAGGTTCTCAGCATTGAAAAATCTTCGTAAACTAAATCACACGTGTATATGTTGATATTTAAGAGATATTCAGTCAAGAAAATCAAGGGCAATGTTGATATATATGCGGATTAGACACAAAAAAAAAAACACTCAACAAATGGCTATAATTTAAAGAATGCGTTTAGTGACGGCATCAGATTCCTAATTGATAGAGAAAGGTCTGGTGGCAAGAAAAGCTGCTTCTAGGAGGTTGTCAAGTGTTTTCGCTCCACGATTCCTTTCTTGGGTGGTTGGTTTAGCCCTTGTTCCTGTAACTCGAATCCTAGCCCGGTATATCATATTTTAATCTTACACCATTGTGAACCTTACGCTTTTTTTACTCTCTGATCAAGGTTCTCGGCATTGAAAAATCTTCGTAAACTAAATCGCACGTGTATATGTTGATATTTAAGAGATATACAGTCAAGAAAATCAAGGGCAATGTTGATATATATGCGGATTAGACACCAAAAAAAAACACTCAACAAATGGCTACAATTTAAGGAATGTGTTTAGTGACGGCATCAGATTCCTAATTGATGGAGAAAGGTGTGGTGGCAAGAAAAGCTGCTTCTAGGAGGTTGTCAAGTGTTTTGGCTCGACGATTTCATTCTTGGGTGGTTGGTTTGGCCCTAGTTCCTGTAACTCGAATCCTAGCCCGGTATATCCCATTTTAATTTTACACCATTGTGAACCTTACGCCTTTTTTACTCACTGATCGAGGTTCTCGGCATTGAAAAATCTTCGTAAACTAAATCACACGTGTATATGTTGATATTTAAGAGATATACAGTCAAGAAAATCAAGGGCAATGGTGATATATATATATGCGGATTAGACACCAAAAAAAACACTCAACAAATGGCTACAATTTAAGGAATGTGTTTAGTGACGGCATCAGATTCATAATTGATGGAGAAAGTTTTGGTGGTAAGAAAAGCTGCTTCTAGGAGGTTGTCAAGTGTATTCGCTCGATGATTCCATTCTCGGGTGGTTGGTTTGGTCCTTGTTCCTGTAACTCGAATCCTAGCCCGGTATATCCCATTTTAATTTTACACCATTCTAAACCTTACGCCTTTTTTACTCTCTGATCGAGGTTCTCGGCATTGAAAAATCTTCGTAAACAAAATCAAACGTGTATATGTTGATATTTAAGAGATATACAGTCAAGAAAATCAAGGGCAAAGGTCATATATATGCGGATTAGACACCAAAAAAACACTCAACAAATGGCTACAATTTAAGGAATGTGTTTAGTGACGACATCAGATTCCTAATTGATGGAGAAAGGTCTGGTGGCAAGAAAAGCGGCTTCTAGGAGGTTGTCAAGTGTTTTCGCTCGACGATTCCATTCTTGGGTGGTTGGTTTGACCCTTGTTCCTGTAACTCGTATCCTAGCCCGGTATATCCTACTTTAATTATACACCATTGTGAACCTTACGCCTTTTTCACTCTCTGATCGAGGTTCTCGGCATTGAAAAATCTTCGTAAACTAAATCACACGTGTATACGTTGATATTTAAGAGATATACAGTCAAGAAAATCAAGGGCAATGGTGATATATATGCGGATTAGACACCAAAAAAAACACTCAACAAATGGCTACAATTTAAGGAATGTGTTTAGTGACGGCATCAGATTCCTAATTGATAGAGAAAGGTCTGGTGGCAAGAAAAGCCGCTTCTAGGAGGTTGTCAAGTGTTTTCGCTCGATGATTCCATTCTTGGGTGGTTGGTTTGGCCCTTGTTCCTCTAACTCGAATCCTAGCCCGGTATATCACATTTTAATTTTACACCATTGTGAACCTTACGCCTTTTTTAATCTCGGATCGAGGTTCTCGGCATTGAAAAATCTTCGTAAACTAAATCATACGTGTATATGTTGATATTTAAGAGATATACAGTCAAGAAAATCAGGGGCAAAGGTGATATATATGCGGATTAGACAACAAAAAAAACACTCAACAAATGGCTACAATTTATGGAATGTGTTTAGTGACGGCATCAGATTCCTAATTGATTGAGAAAGGTCTGGTGGCAAGAAATGCAGCTTCTAGGAGGTTGTCAAGTGTTTTCGCTCGACGATTCCATTCTTGGGTGGTTGGTTTAGCCCTTGTTCCTATAACTCGAATCCCAGCCCGGAATATCCCACTTTAATCTTACCCCATTGTGAATCTTACGCCTTTTTTACTCTCTGATCGAGGTTCTCGGCATTGAAAAATCTTTGTAAACTAAATCACACGTGCATACGTTGACATTTAATTGATATACAGTCAAGAAAATCAAGGGCAATGGTGATATATATATATATGCGGATTAGACACACAAAATAAAACACTCAACAAATGGTTACAATTTAAGGAATGTGTTTAGTAACGGCATCAGATTCCTAATTGATGGAGAAATGTCTGGTGGCAAGAAAAGCTGCTTCTAGGTGGTTGTCAAGTGTATTCGCTCGAGGATTCCATTCTTGGGTGGTTGGTTTAGCCCTTGTTCCTGTAACTTGAATCCTAGCCCGGTATATCCCATTTTAGATTTAGACCATTGTGAAGCTTACGCCCTTTTTTCTCTCTGATCGAGGTTCTCGGCATTCAAAAATCTTCGTAAACTAAATCACACGTGTATATGTTGACATTTAAGAGATATAGAGTGAAGAAAATCAAGGGCAATTGTGATATATATGCGGAATAGACACCAAAATAAAACACTCAACAAATGGCTACAATTTAAGGAATGTGTTTAGTGACGGCATCAGATTCCTAATTGACGGAGAACGGTCTGGTGGCAAGAAAAGCTGCTTCTAGGAGGTTTTCAAGTGTTTCGCTCGACGATTCCATTCTTGGGTGGTTGGTTTGGCCCTTGTTCCTGTAACTCGAATCCTAGCACGGTACATCCCATTTTAAATTTTACACCATTGTGAACCTTATGCCTTTTTTACTCTCTGATCGAGGTTCTCGGCATTGAAAAATCTTCATAAACTAAATTACACGTGTATATGTTGATATTTTAGAGATATACAGTCAAGAAAATCAAGGGCAATGGTGATATATATGCGGATTAGACACCAAAAAAAACACTCAACAAATGGCTACAATTTAAGGAATGTGTTTAGTGACGGCATCAGATTCTTAATTTACAGAGAAAGGTCTGGTGGCAAGAAAAGCTCCTTCTAGGAGGTTATCAAGTGTTTTCGCTCGACGATTCCATTCTTGGACGGTTGGTTTCGCCCTTGTTCCCGTAACTCGAATCCTAGCCCGGTATATCCCATTTTAATTTTACACCATTGTGAACCTTACGCCTTTTTTACTCTCTGATCGAGGTTCTCGGCGTTGAAAAATCTTCGTAAACTAAATCACACGTGTATATGTTGATATTTAAAAGATATACAGTCAAGAAAATCAAGGGCAATGGTGATATATATGCGGATTAGACACAAAAAAACACTCAACAAATGGCTACAATTTAAGGAATGTGTTTAGTGACGGCATCAGATTCCAAATTGATGGAGAATGGTCTGGTGGCAAGAAAAGCTGCTTCTAGGAGGTTGTCAAGTGTTTTCGCTCGACGATTCCATTCTTGGGTGGTTGGTTTGACCCTTGTTCCTGTAACTCTAATCCTAGCCCGGTATATCCTACTTTAATTATACACCATTGTGAACCTTACGCCTTTTTTACACTCTGATCGAGGTTCTCGGCATTGAAAAATCTTCGTAAACTAATCTCACGTGTATATGTTGATATTTAAGAGATATACAGTCAAGAAAATCAAGGGCAATGGTGATATATATGCGGATTAGACACCAAAAAAAAAACACTCAACAAACGGCTACAATTTAGGGAATGTGTTTAGTAACGGCATCAGATTCCTAACTGATGGAGAAAGGTCTGGTGGCAAGAAAAGCTTCTTCTAGGAGGTTGTCAAGTGTTTTCGCTCGACGATTCCATTCTTTGGTGGTTGGTTTGGCCCTTGTTCCTGTAACTCGAATCCTAGCACGGTACATCCCATTTTAATTTTACACCATTGTGAACCTTATGCCTTTTTTACTCTCTGATCGAGGTTCTCGGCATTGAAAAATCTTCGTAAACTAAATCACACGTGTATATGTTGATATTTTAGGTATATACAGTCAAGAAAATCAAGGGCAATGGTGATATATATGCGGATTAGACACCAAAAAAAACACTCAACAAATGGCTACAATTTAAGGAATGTGTTTAGTGACGGCATCAGATTCCTAATTTACAGAGAAAGGTCTGGTGGCAAGAAAAGCTCCTTCTAGGAGGTTATCAAGTGTTTTCGCTCGACGATTCCATTCTTGGACGGTTGGTTTCGCCCTTGTTCCTGTAACTCGAATCCTAGCCCGGTATATCCCATTTTAATTTTACACCATTGTGAACCTTACGCCTTTTTTACTCTCTGATCGAGGTTCTCGGCATTGAAAAATCTTCGTAAACTAAATCACACGTGTATATGTTGATATTTAAAAGATATACAGTCAAGAAAATCAAGGGCAATGTTGATATATATGCGGATTAGACACAAAAAAACACTCAACAAATGGCTACAATTTAAGGAATGTGTTTAGTGACGGCATCAGATTCCTAATTGATGGAGAATGGTCTGGTGGCAAGAAAAGCTGCTTCTAGGAGGTTGTCAAGTGTTTTCGCTCGACGATTCCAATCTTGGGTGGTTGGTTTAGCCCTTGTTCCTGTAACTCGAATACTATCCCGGTATATCCCATTTTAATCTTACACCATTGTGAACCTTACGCCTTTTTTACTCTCTGATCGAGGTTCTCAGCATTGAAAAATCTACGTAAACTAAATCACACGTGTATATGTTGATATTTAAGAGATATTCAGTCAACAAAATCAAGGGCAATGGTGATATATATGCGAATTAGACACAAAAAAACACTCACCAAATGGCTACAATTTAAGGAATGTGTTTAGTGACGGCATCAGATTCCTAATTGATGTAGAAAGTTTTGGTGGTAAGAAAAGCTGCTTCTAGGAGGTTGTCAAGTGTTTTCGCTCGACGATTCCATTCTTGGGTGGTTGGTTTGACCCTTGTTCCTGTAACTCTAATCCTAGCCCGGTATATCGTACTTTAATTATACACCATTGTGAACCTTACGCCTTTTTAACACTCTGATCGAGGTTCTCAGCATTGAAAAATCTTCGTAAACTAATCACACGTGTATATGTTGATATTTAAGAGATATACAGTCAAGAAAATCAAGGGCAATGGTGATATATATGCGGATTAGACACAAAAAAAAACACTCAACAAATGGCTACAATTTAGGGAATGTGTTTAGTAATGGCATCAGATTCCTAATTGATGGAGAAAGGTCTGGTGGCAAGAAAAGCTTCTTCTAGGAGGTTGTCAAGTGTTTTCGCTCGACGATTCCATTCTTTGGTGGTTGGTTTGCCCCTTGTTCCTGTAACTCGAATCCTAGCACGGTACATCCCATTTTAATTTTACACCAATGTGAACCTTATGCCTTTTTTACTCTCTGATCGAGGTTCTCGGCATTGAAAAATCTTCGTAAACTAAATCACACGTGTATATGTTGATATTTTAGGTATATACAGTCAAGAAAATCAAGGGCAATGGTGATATATATGCGGATTAGACACCAAAAAAAACACTCAACAAATGGCTACAATTTAAGGAATGTGTTTAGTGACGGCATCAGATTCCTAATTTACAGAGAAAGGTCTGGTGGCAAGAAAAGCTCCTTCTAGGAGGTTATCAAGTGTTTTCGCTCGACGATTCCATTCTTGGACGGTTGGTTTCGCCCTTGTTCCTGTAACTCGAATCCTAGCCCGGTATATCCCATTTTAGTTTTACACCATTGTGAACCTTACGCCTTTTTTACTCTCTGATCGAGGTTCTCGGCATTGAAAAATCTTCGTAAACTAAATCACACGTGTATATGTTGATATTTAAAAGATATACAGTCAAGAAAATCAAGGGCAATGTTGATATATATGCGGATTAGACACAAAAAAACACTCAACAAATGGCTACAATTTAAGGAATGTGTTTAGTGACGGCATCGGATTCCTAATTGATGGAGAATGGTCTGGTGGCAAGAAAAGCTGCTTCTAGGAGGTTGTCAAGTGTTTTCGCTCGACGATTCCAATCTTGGGTGGTTGGTTTAGCCCTTGTTCCTGTAACTCGAATACTATCCCGGTATATCCCATTTTAATCTTACACCATTGTGAACCTTACGCCTTTTTTACTCTCTGATCGAGGTTCTCAGCATTGAAAAATCTACGTAAACTAATTCACACGTGTATATGTTGATATTTAAGAGATATTCAGTCAACAAAATCAAGGGCAATGGTGATATATATGCGGATTAGACACCAAAAAAAAACACTCAACAAACGGCTACAATTTAGGGAATGTGTTTAGTAACGGCATCAGATTCCTAATTGATGGAGAAAGGTCTGGTGGCAAGAAAAGCTTCTTCTAGGAGGTTGTCAAGTGTTTTCGCTCGACGATTCCATTCTTTGGTGGTTGGTTTGGCCCTTGTTCCTGTAACTCGAATCCTAGCACGGTACATCCCATTTTAATTTTACACCATTGTGAACCTTATGCCTTTTTTACTCTCTGATCGAGGTTCTCGGCATTGAAAAATCTTCGTAAACTAAATCACACGTGTATATGTTGATATTTTAGGTATATACAGTCAAGAAAATCAAGGGCAATGGTGATATATATGCGGATTAGACACCAAAAAAAACACTCAACAAATGGCTACAATTTAAGGAATGTGTTTAGTGACGGCATCAGATTCCTAATTTACAGAGAAAGGTCTGGTGGCAAGAAAAGCTCCTTCTAGGAGGTTATCAAGTGTTTTCGCTCGACGATTCCATTCTTGGACGGTTGGTTTCGCCCTTGTTCCTGTAACTCGAATCCTAGCCCGGTATATCCCATTTTAATTTTACACCATTGTGAACCTTACGCCTTTTTTACTCTCTGATCGAGGTTCTCGGCATTGAAAAATCTTCGTAAACTAAATCACACGTGTATATGTTGATATTTAAAAGATATACAGTCAAGAAAATCAAGGGCAATGTTGATATATATGCGGATTAGACACAAAAAAACACTCAACAAATGGCTACAATTTAAGGAATGTGTTTAGTGACGGCATCAGATTCCTAATTGATGGAGAATGGTCTGGTGGCAAGAAAAGCTGCTTCTAGGAGGTTGTCAAGTGTTTTCGCTCGACGATTCCAATCTTGGGTGGTTGGTTTAGCCCTTGTTCCTGTAACTCGAATACTATCCCGGTATATCCCATTTTAATCTTACACCATTGTGAACCTTACGCCTTTTTTACTCTCTGATCGAGGTTCTCAGCATTGAAAAATCTACGTAAACTAAATCACACGTGTATATGTTGATATTTAAGAGATATTCAGTCAACAAAATCAAGGGCAATGGTGATATATATGCGGATTAGACACAAAAAAACACTCACCAAATGGCTACAATTTAAGGAATGTGTTTAGTGACGGCATCAGATTCCTAATTGATGTAGAAAGTTTTGGTGGTAAGAAAAGCTGCTTCTAGGAGGTTGTCAAGTGTTTTCGCTCGACGATTCCATTCTTGGGTGGTTGGTTTGACCCTTGTTCCTGTAACTCTAATCCTAGCCCGGTATATCCTACTTTAATTATACACCATTGTGAACCTTACGCCTTTTTAACACTCTGATCGAGGTTCTCAGCATTGAAAAATCTTCGTAAACTAATCACACGTGTATATGTTGATATTTAAGAGATATACAGTCAAGAAAATCAAGGGCAATGGTGATATATATGCGGATTAGACACCAAAAAAAACACTCAACAAATGGCTACAATTTAGGGAATGTGTTTAGTAACGGCATCAGATTCCTAATTGATGGAGAAAGGTCTGGTGGCAAGAAAAGCTTCTTCTAGGAGGTTGTCAAGTGTTTTCGCTCGACGATTCCATTCTTTGGTGGTTGGTTTGGCCCTTGTTCCTGTAACTCGAATCCTAGCACGGTACATCCCATTTTAATTTTACACCATTGTGAACCTTATGCCTTTTTTACTCTCTGATCGAGGTTCCCGGCATTGAAAAATCTTCGTAAACTAAATCACACGTGTATATGTTGATATTTTAGGTATATACAGTCAAGAAAATTAAGGGCAATGGTGATATATATGCGGATTAGACACCAAAAAAACCACTCAACAAATGGCTACAATTTAAGGAATGTGTTTAGTGACGGCATCAGATTCCTAATTTACAGAGAAAGGTCTGGTGGCAAGAAAAGCTCCTTCTAGGAGGTTATCAAGTGTTTTCGCTCGACGATTCCATTCTTGGACGGTTGGTTTCGCCCTTGTTCCTGTAACTCGAATCCTAGCCCGGTATATCCCATTTTAATTTTACACCATTGTGAACCTTACGCCTTTTTTACTCTCTGATCGAGGTTCTCGGCATTGAAAAATCTTCGTAAACTAAATCACACGTGTATATGTTGATATTTAAAAGATATACAGTCAAGAAAATCAAGGGCAATGTTGATATATATGCGGATTAGACACAAAAAAACACTCAACAAATGGCTACAATTTAAGGAATGTGTTTAGTGACGGCATCGGATTCCTAATTGATGGAGAATGGTCTGGTGGCAAGAAAAGCTGCTTCTAGGAGGTTGTCAAGTGTTTTCGCTCGACGATTCCAATCTTGGGTGGTTGGTTTAGCCCTTGTTCCTGTAACTCGAATACTATCCCGGTATATCCCATTTTAATCTTACACCATTGTGAACCTTACGCCTTTTTTACTCTCTGATCGAGGTTCTCAGCATTGAAAAATCTACGTAAACTAATTCACACGTGTATATGTTGATATTTAAGAGATATTCAGTCAACAAAATCAAGGGCAATGGTGATATATATGCGGATTAGACACCAAAAAAAAACACTCAACAAACGGCTACAATTTAGGGAATGTGTTTAGTAACGGCATCAGATTCCTAATTGATGGAGAAAGGTCTGGTGGCAAGAAAAGCTTCTTCTAGGAGGTTGTCAAGTGTTTTCGCTCGACGATTCCATTCTTTGGTGGTTGGTTTGGCCCTTGTTCCTGTAACTCGAATCCTAGCACGGTACATCCCATTTTAATTTTACACCATTGTGAACCTTATGCCTTTTTTACTCTCTGATCGAGGTTCTCGGCATTGAAAAATCTTCGTAAACTAAATCACACGTGTATATGTTGATATTTTAGGTATATACAGTCAAGAAAATCAAGGGCAATGGTGATATATATGCGGATTAGACACCAAAAAAAACACTCAACAAATGGCTACAATTTAAGGAATGTGTTTAGTGACGGCATCAGATTCCTAATTTACAGAGAAAGGTCTGGTGGCAAGAAAAGCTCCTTCTAGGAGGTTATCAAGTGTTTTCGCTCGACGATTCCATTCTTGGACGGTTGGTTTCGCCCTTGTTCCTGTAACTCGAATCCTAGCCCGGTATATCCCATTTTAATTTTACACCATTGTGAACCTTACGCCTTTTTTACTCTCTGATCGAGGTTCTCGGCATTGAAAAATCTTCGTAAACTAAATCACACGTGTATATGTTGATATTTAAAAGATATACAGTCAAGAAAATCAAGGGCAATGTTGATATATATGCGGATTAGACACAAAAAAACACTCAACAAATGGCTACAATTTAAGGAATGTGTTTAGTGACGGCATCAGATTCCTAATTGATGGAGAATGGTCTGGTGGCAAGAAAAGCTGCTTCTAGGAGGTTGTCAAGTGTTTTCGCTCGACGATTCCAATCTTGGGTGGTTGGTTTAGCCCTTGTTCCTGTAACTCGAATACTATCCCGGTATATCCCATTTTAATCTTACACCATTGTGAACCTTACGCCTTTTTTACTCTCTGATCGAGGTTCTCAGCATTGAAAAATCTACGTAAACTAAATCACACGTGTATATGTTGATATTTAAGAGATATTCAGTCAACAAAATCAAGGGCAATGGTGATATATATGCGGATTAGACACAAAAAAACACTCACCAAATGGCTACAATTTAAGGAATGTGTTTAGTGACGGCATCAGATTCCTAATTGATGTAGAAAGTTTTGGTGGTAAGAAAAGCTGCTTCTAGGAGGTTGTCAAGTGTTTTCGCTCGACGATTCCATTCTTGGGTGGTTGGTTTGACCCTTGTTCCTGTAACTCTAATCCTAGCCCGGTATATCCTACTTTAATTATACACCATTGTGAACCTTACGCCTTTTTAACACTCTGATCGAGGTTCTCAGCATTGAAAAATCTTCGTAAACTAATCACACGTGTATATGTTGATATTTAAGAGATATACAGTCAAGAAAATCAAGGGCAATGGTGATATATATGCGGATTAGACACCAAAAAAAACACTCAACAAATGGCTACAATTTAGGGAATGTGTTTAGTAACGGCATCAGATTCCTAATTGATGGAGAAAGGTCTGGTGGCAAGAAAAGCTTCTTCTAGGAGGTTGTCAAGTGTTTTCGCTCGACGATTCCATTCTTTGGTGGTTGGTTTGGCCCTTGTTCCTGTAACTCGAATCCTAGCACGGTACATCCCATTTTAATTTTACACCATTGTGAACCTTATGCCTTTTTTACTCTCTGATCGAGGTTCCCGGCATTGAAAAATCTTCGTAAACTAAATCACACGTGTATATGTTGATATTTTAGGTATATACAGTCAAGAAAATTAAGGGCAATGGTGATATATATGCGGATTAGACACCAAAAAAACCACTCAACAAATGGCTACAATTTAAGGAATGTGTTTAGTGACGGCATCAGATTCCTAATTTACAGAGAAAGGTCTGGTGGCAAGAAAAGCTCCTTCTAGGAGGTTATCAAGTGTTTTCGCTCGACGATTCCATTCTTGGACGGTTGGTTTCGCCCTTGTTCCTGTAACTCGAATCCTAGCCCGGTATATCCCATTTTAATTTTACACCATTGTGAACCTTACGCCTTTTTTACTCTCTGATCGAGGTTCTCGGCATTGAAAAATCTTCGTAAACTAAATCACACGTGTATATGTTGATATTTAAAAGATATACAGTCAAGAAAATCAAGGGCAATGGTAATATATATGCGGATTAGACACAAAAAAACACTCAACAAATGGCTACAATTTAAGGGATGTGTTTAGTGACGGCATCAGATTACTAATTGATGGAGAATGGTCTGGTGGCAAGAAAAGCTGCTTCTAGGAGGTTGTCAAGTGTTTTCGCTCGACGATTCCAATCTTGGGTGGTTGGTTTAGCCCTTGTTCCTGTAACTCGAATACTATCCCGGTATATCCCATTTTAATCTTACACCATTGTGAACCTTACGCCTTTTTTACTCTCTGATCGAGGTTCTCAGCATTGAAAAATCTACGTAAACTAAATCACACGTGTATATGTTGATATTTAAGAGATATTCAGTCAACAAAATCAAGGGCAATGGTGATATATATGCGGATAAGACACAAAAAAACACTCACCAAATGGCTACAATTTAAGGAATGTGTTTAGTGACGGCATCAGATTCCTAATTGATGTAGAAAGTTTTGATGGTAAGAAAAGCTGCTTCTAGGAGGTTGTCAAGTGTTTTCGCTCGACGATTCCATTCTTGGGTGGTTGGTTTGACCCTTGTTCCTGTAACTCTAATCCTAGCCCGGTATATCCTACTTTAATTATACACCATTGTGAACCTTACGCCTTTTTTACACTCTGATCGAGGTTCTCGGCATTGAAAAATCTTCGTAAACTAATCACACGTGTATATGTTGATATTTAAGAGATATACAGTCAAGAAAATCAAGGGCAATGGTGATATATATGCGGATTAGACACCAAAAAAAACACTCAACAAATGGCTACAATTTAGGGAATGTGTTTAGTAACGGCATCAGATTCCTAATTGATGGAGAAATGTCTGGTGGCAAGAAAAGCTTCTTCTAGGAGGTTGTCAAGTGTTTTCGCTCGACGATTCCATTCTTTGGTGGTTGGTTTGGCCCTTGTTCCTGTAACTCGAATCCTAGCACGGTACATCCCATTTTAATTTTACACCATTGTGAACCTTATGCCTTTTTTACTCTCTGATCGAGGTTCTCGGCATTGAAAAATCTTCGTAAACTAAATCACACGTGTATATGTTGATATTTTAGGTATATACAGTCAAGAAAATCAAGGGCAATGGTGATATATATGCGGATTAGACACCAAAAAAAACACTCAACAAATGGCTACAATTTAAGGAATGTGTTTAGTGACGGCATCAGATTCCTAATTTACAGAGAAAGGTCTGGTGGCAAGAAAAGCTCCTTCTAGGAGGTTATCAAGTGTTTTCGCTCGACGATTCCATTCTTGGACGGTTGGTTTCGCCCTTGTTCCTGTAACTCGAATCCTAGCCCGGTATATCCCATTTTAATTTTACACCATTGTGAACCTTACGCCTTTTTTACTCTCTGATCGAGGTTCTCGGCATTGAAAAATCTTCGTAAACTAAATCACACGTGTATATGTTGATATTTAAAAGATATACAGTCAAGAAAATCAAGGGCAATGGTGATATATATGCGGATTAGACACAAAAAAACACTCAACAAATGGCTACAATTTAAGAAATGTGTTTAGTGACGGCATCAGATTCCTAATTGATGGAGAATGGTCTGGTGGCAAGAAAAGCTGCTTCTAGGAGGTTGTCAAGTGTTTTCGCTCGACGATTCCAATCTTGGGTGGTTGGTTTAGCCCTTGTTCCTGTAACTCGAATACTATCCCTGTATATCCCATTTTAATCTTACACCATTGTGAACCTTACGCCTTTTTTACTCTCTGATCGAGGTTCTCAGCATTGAAAAATCTACGTACACTAAATCACACGTGTATATGTTGATATTTAAGAGATATTCAGTCAACAAAATCAAGGGCAATGGTGATATATATGCGGATTAGACACAAAAAAACACTCACCAAATGGCTACAATTTAAGGAATGTGTTTAGTGACGGCATCAGATTCCTAATTGATGTAGAAAGTTTTGGTGGTAAGAAAAGCTGCTTCTAGGAGGTTGTCAAGTGTTTTCGCTCGACGATTCCATTCTTGGGTGGTTGGTTTGACCCTTGTTCCTGTAACTCTAATCCTAGCCCGGTATATCCTACTTTAATTATACACCATTGTGAACCTTACGCCTTTTTTACACTCTGATCGAGGTTCTCGGCATTGAAAAATCTTCGTAAACTAATCACACGTGTATATGTTGATATTTAAGAGATATACAGTCAAGAAAATCAAGGGCAATGGTGATATATATGCGGATTAGACACCAAAAAAAACACTCAACAAATGGCTACAATTTAGGGAATGTGTTTAGTAACGGCATCAGATTCCTAATTGATGGAGAAAGGTCTGGTGGCAAGAAAAGCTTCTTCTAGGAGGTTGTCAAGTGTTTTCGCTCGACGATTCCATTCTTTGGTGGTTGGTTTGGCCCTTGTTCCTGTAACTCGAATCCTAGCACGATACATCCCATTTTAATTTTACACCATTGTGAACCTTATGCCTTTTTTACTCTCTGATCGAGGTTCTCGGCATTGAAAAATCTTCGTAAACTAAATCACACGTGTATATGTTGATATTTTAGGTATATACAGTCAAGAAAATCAAGGGCAATGGTGATATATATGCGGATTAGACACCAAAAAAAACACTCAACAAATGGCTACAATTTAAGGAATGTGTTTAGTGACGGCATCAGATTCCTAATTTACAGAGAATGGTCTGGTGGCAAGAAAAGCTCCTTCTAGGAGGTTATCAAGTGTTTTCACTCGACGATTACATTCTTGGACGGTTGGTTTCGCTCTTGTTCCTGTAACTCGAATCCTAGCCCGGTATATCCCATTTTAATTTTACACCATTGTGAACCTTACGCCTTTTTACTCTCTGATCGAGGTTCTCGGCATTGAAAAATCTTCGTAAACTAAATCACACGTGTATATGTTTATATTTAAAAGATATACAGTCAAGAAAATCAAGGGCAATGGTGATATATATGCGGATTAGACACAAAAAAAACACTCAACAAATGGCTACAATTTAAGGAATGTGTTTAGTGACGGCATCAGATTCCTAATTGATGGAGAAAGGTCTGGTGGCAAGAAAAGCTGCTTCTAGGAGGTTGTCAAGTGTTTTCGCTCGACGATTTCATTCTTGGGTGGTTGGTTTAGCCCTTGTTCTTGTAACTCGAATACTATCCCGGTATATCCCATTTTAATCTTACACCATTGTGAACCTTACGCCTTTTTTACTCTCTGATCGAGGTTCTCAGCATTGAAAAATCTACGTAAACTAAATCACACGTGTATATGTTGATATTTAAGAGATATTCAGTCAAGAAAATCAAGGGCAATGGTGATATATATGCGGATTAGACACAAAAAAAACACTCACCAAATGGCTACAATTTAAGGAATGTGTTTAGTGACGGCATCAGATTCCTAATTGATGTACAAAGTTTTGGTGGTAAGAAAAGCTGCTTCTAGGAGGTTGTCAAGTGTTTTCGCTCGACGATTCCATTCTTGGGTGGTTGGTTTGACCCTTGTTCCTGTAACTCTAATCCTAGCCCGGTATATCCTACTTTAATTATACACCATTGTGAACCTTACGCCTTTTTTACACTCTGATCGAGGTTCTCGGCATTGAAAAATCTTCGTAAACTAATCACACGTGTATATGTTGATATTTAAGAGATATACAGTCAAGAAAATCAAGGGCAATGGTGATATATATGCGGATTAGACACCAAAAAAAACACTCAACAAATGGCTACAATTTAGGGAATGTGTTTAGTAACGGCATCAGATTCCTAATTGATGGAGAAAGGTCTGGTGGCAAGAAAAGCTTCTTCTAGGAGGTTGTCATGTGTTTTCGCTCGACGATTCCATTCTTGGGTGGTTGGTTTGGCCCTTGTTCCTGTAACTCGAATCCTAGCACGGTATATCCCATTTTAATTTTACACCATTGTGAACCTTATGCCTTTTTTACTCTCTGATCGAGGTTCTCGGCATTGAAAAATCTTCGTAAACTAAATCACACGTGTATATGTTGATATTTTAGAGATATACAGTCAAGAAAATCAAGGGCAATGGTGATATATATGCGGATTAGACACAAAAAAAAAACACTCAACAAATGGCTACAATTTAAGGAATGTGTTTAGTGACGGCATCAGATTCCTAATTTACAGAGAAAGGTCTGGTGGCAAGAAAAGCTGCTTCTAGGAGGTTATCAAGTGTTTTCGCTCGACGATTCCATTCTTGGACGGTTGGTTTCGCCCTTGTTCCTGTAACTCGAATCCTAGCCCGGTATATCCCATTTTAATTTTACACCATTGTGAACCTTACGCCTTTTTTACTCTCTGATCGAGGTTCTCGGCATTGAAAAATCTTCGTAAACTAAATCACACGTGTATATGTTGATATTTAAGAGATATACAGTCAAGAAAATCAAGGGCAATGGTGATATATATGCGGATTAGACACAAAAAAAAACACTCAACAAATGGCTACAATTTAAGGAATGTGTTTAGTGACGGCATCAGATTCCTAATTGATGGAGAAAGGTCTGGTGGCAAGAAAAGCTGCTTCTAGGAGGTTGTCAAGTGTTTTCGCTCGACGATTCCATTCTTGGGTGGTTGGTTTAGCCCTTGTTCCTGTAACTCGAATACTATCCCGGTATATCCCATTTTAATCTTACACCATTGTGAACCTTACGGCTTTTTTACTCTCTGATCGAGGTTCTCAGCAATGAAAACTATACGTAAACTAAATCACACGTGTATATGTTGATATTTAAGAGATATTCAGTCAAGAAAATCAAGGGCAATGGTGATATATATGTGGATTAGACACAAAAAAAAAACACTCACCAAATGGCTACAATTTAAGGAATGTGTTTAGTGACGGCATCAGATTCCTAATTGATGTAGAAAGTTTTGGTGGTAAGAAAAGCTGCTTCTAGGAGGTTGTCAAGTGTTTTCGCTCGACGATTTCATTCTTGGGTGGTTGGTTTGACCATTGTTCCTGTAACTCTAATCCTAGCCCAGTATATCCTACTTTAATTATACACGATTGTGAACCTTACGCCTTTTTTACACTCTGATCGAGGTTCTCGGCATTGAAAAATCTTCGTAAACTAATCACACGTGTATATGTTGATATTTAAGAGATATACAGTCAAGAAAATCAAGGGCAATGGTGATATATATGCGGATTAGACACCAAAAAAAACACTCAACAAATGGCTACAATTTAGGGAATGTGTTTAGTAACGGCATCAGATTCCTAATTGATGGAGAAAGGTCTGGTGGCAAGAAAAGCTTCTTCTAGGAGGTTGTCAAGTGTTTTCGCTCGATGATTCCATTCTTGGGTGGTTGGTTTGGCACTTGTTCCTGTAACTCGAATCCTAGCCCGTTATCTCCCATTTTAATTTTACACCATTGTGAACCTTACGCCTTTTTTAATCTCTGATCGAGGTTCTCGGCATTGAAAAATCTTCGAAAACTAAATCACAGGTGTTTATGTTGATATTTAAAAGATATACAGTCAAGAAAATCAAGGGCAATGGTGATATATATGCGGATTAGACACCAAAAAAACACACTCAACAAATGGCTACAATTTAAGGAATATGTTTAGTGACGGCATCAGATTCCTAATTGAAAGAGAAAGGTCTGGTGGCAAGAAAAGCTGCTTCTAGGAGGTTGTCAAGTGTTTTAGCTCGATGATTCCATTCTTGGGTGGTTGGTTTGGCCCTTGTTCCTGTGACTCGAATCTAGCCCGGTATATCCCATTTTAATTTTACACCATTGTGAACCTTACGCCTCTTTTTCTCTCTAATCGAGTTTCTCGGCATTGAAAAATCTTCGTAAACTAAATCACACGTGTATATGTTGATATTTAAGAGATATACAGTCAAGAAAATCAAGGGCAATGGTGATATATATGTGGATTAGACACAAAAAAAACACTCAACAAATGGCTACAATTTAAGGAATGTGTTTAGTGACGGAATCAGATTCCTAATTGATAGAGAAAGGTCTGGTGGCAAGAAAAGCTGCTTCTAGGAGGTTGTCAAGTGTTTTCGCTCGACTATTCCATTCTTGGGTGGTTGGTTTAGCCCTTGTTCCTATAACTCGAATCCTAGCCCGGAATATCCCATTTTAATCTTACACCATTGTGAATCTTACGCCTTTTTTACTCTCTAATCGAGGTTCTCGGCATTGAAAAATCTTCGTAAACTAAATCACACGTGTATATGTTTATATTTAAGAGATACACAGTCAAGAAAATCAAGGGCAATGGTGATATATATGCGGATTAGACACAAAAAAAACACACAACAAATGGCTACAATTTAAGGAATGTGTTTAGTGACGGCATCAGATTCCTAATTGATGGAGAAAGCTCTGGTGGCAAGAAAAGCTCGTTCTAGGAGGTTGTCAATTGCTTTCGCTCGACGATTCCATTCTTGGGTGGTTGGTTTGGCCCTTGTTCCTGTAACTCGAATCATAGCCCGGTATATCCCATTTTAATTTTACACCATTGTAAACCTTACGCATTTTTTACTCTCTGATCGAGGATCTCAGCATTGAAAAATCTTTGTAAACTAAATCACACGTGTATATGTTGATATTTAAGAGATATATACAGTCAAGAAAATCAAGGGAAATGGCGATATATACGCGGATTAAACACCAAAAAAACACTCAACAAATGGCTACAATTTAAGGAAAGTGTTTAGTGACGGCGTCAGATTCCTAATTGATGGAGAAAGGTCTGGTGGTAAGAAAAGCTGCTTCTAAGAGGTTGTCAAGTGTTTTCGCTCGACGATTCCATTCTTGGGTGGTTGGTTTGGCCCTTGTTCCTGTAACTCGAATCCTAGCCCGATATATCTCATTTTAATTTTACACCATTGTGAACCTTACGCCTTTTTTACTCTCTGATCGAGGTTGTCGGCATTGAAAAATCTTCGTAAACTAAATCACACGTGTATATGTTGACATTTAAGAGATATACAGTCTAGAAAATCAAGGGCAATGGTGAGATATATGCGGATTAGACACCAAAAAAAAACATTCAACTAATGGCTACAATTTAATAAATGTGTTTAGTGACGGCATCAGATTCCTTATTGATGGAAAAAGGTCTGGTGGCAAGAAAAGCTGCTTCTAGGAGGTTGTCAAGTGTTTTCGCACGATGATTCCATTCTTGGGTGGTTGGTTTAGCCCTTGTTCCTGTAACTCGAATCCTATCCCGGTATATCTCATTTTAATCTTACACCATTGTGAACCTTACGCCTTTTTTACACTCTCTGATCGAGGTTCTCGGCATTGAAAAATCTTCGTAAACTAAATAACATGTGTACAGGTTGATATTTAAGAGATATACGGTCAAGAAAATTAAGGGCAATGGTGATATATATGCGGATTAGACACCAAAAAAAACACACAACAAATGGCTACAATTTAAGAAATGTGTTTAGTGACGGAATCAAATTCCGAATTGATGGAGAAAGGTCTGGTGGCAAGAAAAGCTCATTCTAGGAGGTTGTCAATTGTTTTCGCTCGACGATTCCATTCTTGGGTGGTTGGTTTGGCCCTTGTTCCTGTAACTCGAATCCTAGCCCGGTATATCCCATTTTAATTTTACACCATTGTCAACCTTACGCCTTTTTTACTCTCTGATAGAGGTTCTCAGCATTGAAAAATCTTTGTAAACTAAATCACACGTGTATATGTTGATATTTAAGAGATATACAGTCAAGAAAATCAAGGGAAGTGGTGATATATATGCGGATTAGACACCAAAAAAAAACACTCAACAAATGGCTACAATTTAAGGAAAGTGTTTAGTGACGGAGTCAGATTCCTAATTGATGGAGAAAGGTCTGGTGGTAAGAAAAGCTGCTTGTAGGAGGTTGTCAAGTGTTTTCGCTCGACGATTCCATTCTTGGGTGGTTGGTTTGGCCCTTGTTCCTGTAACTCGAATCCTAGCCCGGTATATCTCATTTTAATTTTACACCATTGTGAACCTTACGCCTTTTTTACTCTCTGATCGAGGTTCTCGGCATTGAAAAATCTTCGTAAACTAAATCACACGTGTATATGTTGACATTTAAGAGATATACAGTCAAGAAAATCTAGGGAAATGGTGATATATATGCGGATTAGACACAAAAAAACACTCAACAAATGGCTCAATTTAAGGAATGTGTTTAGTGACGGCATCAGATTCCTAATTGATGGAGAAAGGTCTGGTGGCAAGAAAATCTGCTTCTAGGAGGTTGTCAAGTGTTTTCGCTTGACGATTCCATTCTTGGGTGGTTGGTTTGGCCCTTGTTCCTGTAACTCGAATCCTAGCCCGGTATATTGTAACAACCCTCGGTAACACCAACACTTTCATAATATTTTCCGACACCCTATTATATTTTAAAATATCCTTATATGTCTTGTATTACAACCCGCATGTGAAAACCGAGCCCGAAATATGTTATAAGATATAAAATAAATTAAAAACAATAATTATTAAGTTGAGGCGGGCCGCGTAGACCCACCCCAACCTTTCACGCGGGCGGTATCAGGGTTAAATCTGATATCGTTGATTCCTTTAGTTAACGCGGGCCGCGTTAGAGTCCTTTTAAGTGTACGCGGGCCGCGTGAGATCAAATTATTGGAACACCCCAGGCCGACATGTGTCATCATCGTGTCGATCCTAGTAGATGACCCGGATAAGCTATTCTGTTGACCAGGGTTGACGCGGGCCGCGTAACCCTGGCCTGTGCTTTACGTGGGCCGCGTGGAGACCAGAATCCAGCACTATATAAGAAGGCCATCAGGTTTCGTTTTCCGTCGCTCACATTTCAATTCTCAATCTCAATTTCTGTAGAAGAGGCATTATAGTCAGGTATTATACCCCTAATTAGCGAGGTTCTGTGTCACACCCCCAAAATCCACCTGCGGAGTACTACCGCTTGGAGGCGTGACTGACCAGGATCCAGCCACCAATCATATTGAACAAGCATATAAGTAGTTATAAAATCCAACCAATACAATTGGTGTTCAAACAAAACATAGTTAAGTTGCAAGCGGAAGCATAAGTCTTAAAGCCAAATCATAAGTTTAATAGTTTCAAAGTTTAACATGGCACACAGCCGTCCATGTCCCACAACGATCCTCCTCCATGCAAGCTCCAGCTAAGAAACCTAAGGACCTGCAAAGCATGTAGTAACGAGTCAACAACAAGTTGAGTGAGTTCACGGTTGGGTGTTCGTTTTAAGTTGTTTCGAAAACAGTTTCCTTTAGCTGGCATCCTGCCGTGGGGGTTACCCCATAGTTAAAAAGTGTGACTTGTTTATTCCCGGTTACTCTGGCAATCCAGCCGTGGGGGCTACCCCGTGTAGTTATCTGGCATTTCGGCCGTGGGGGCTACCCCATGTATACACTAGACTCGATACCATATCGACTGCTGACTGTAGTCATGTTTATGTGCCCTGAACTGTCAATGTCTATCATCATTGACGTGCCAGTAGTCCATTAGTTCACGCCCGTCCTCTGCGGCACGGTGTGAGGTTTGTCAAACCTAAATAGCGCTATCTAACTAATGACCCGCTCGCCATTGGCCTCGGCGATTAAGTCGATACAAAGATGAGGGACTTCTTGATAGAGTTTTGGTCTAGTACGAGTTATCTGTCCGTGAGGACGAGGAATTACATTCCTGAACCATTGCTGTCCTACCCAAGGAGGACGAGGAACCCATGTTCCTTAACCCCAATTCCCGACCCCTGGGAATCCCATGCTTTGTAGAGGGTGTGAACTCACCTTGGTTTGCTCGGTAGAAACACAGAAAAGTCAAACAAGCAATGTTGTGGTTACTCGCGTCCTATCATAGTTGTATCATACAAGTCAGGTTCGTAACCAAGTAGCACACGGATGTTTCTAGCATATTGCATTCAAGTATCATCTATGGCAGCCCAAACAATTATTCATGTACATCAGCACGTATAAGGTCCATGTAGTAGGCCCAAAGGTCCGGCCCAATTACTTAAGTCCGAAATGAGGTGCAAGCCCAAACAGCGTGTATCTGCGTATAGTCTCGAGTCGCAACTAGGCGTTTGCGACTCGCAACCCGAGTCGCAATCATGGTCTCGGTTCGTGCTGTTTTGGTCTCGAGTCGCAACCGGACTCGTAACTGTGGTTTCGAGTCATACGGTTTATGTGCTGATCTCGTGTGGTTTCGAGTCGCAACCAGGTGTTTGCGACTCGCAACCGATGTCGCAACCGGGAGATTTCGACTCACCATGCGGTGGTCTCGAGTCGCAACTGGAGGTTTCGGTTGGACATGAGCTGATTCTGCACAGTGTACTATCCAATGGAAATTTGATTTCATGAAATGGTTTGTACTATCCACTTAAACATGTTTGTTTGTCTAACAATTTACCAAATTGGATCAAACATATCAGTTTTCAAATATTCAAAGCATGTTCATGTCATATTCAACAATTTCTTCACATATTCAAGTCATGTTCATGTTGATTAATCAAACTTGTTCATCCTATTCCCGGTTTCTATCATTAATCACAAACGAAATCATGAACAACAAGGCAACACACTTGAATGTACTCATCTAGTGGTTTCAAATCATCACATAACATATAAAAATCAACTCTACACTAATCTAATCAACATGGTACTACCATATGCAAGCCGGCTTTCATGAACATCAACACTCAATGGTTTGAATCATACTTAGACATAAGATATCACGAGCTCTTTAGTAACATATCCGAAATTAAAACATGTTAGCCGATTATCAACATCACACACATCCGATTCACAAAACATCATCAAGCATACAACTACCCTAGTTAAATCATATCATTCACACTATTATTTAACAACAACAAACATCATCAAGTCACTAACCGATTGATGGGTTTCGAAGGTGAGTGTGAAGCTTTCAAAGGTTGATGTGTGTGAGTCGATCCGAGAGCTCCTAGTGTCACCGGTTGAATCCGAGAAGAATGAGAGGTGATGTGGTGTTTGATCTTTTAGGGTTTTCTAGAGAGAGAGTAGGGGAGTGTGTGTGTGTTGTCCAAAGATGGTAGTGTTGGCTAACAACCGGATTATATACTAGCTTCAAGTGCACCCTAATGGGTTTTCGGGTGGATCAAATGGCCCAACCGGCCCAAACAGTTACACTACTCGAGACCGAGTGGTCTCGAGTTGGGTTCTTGTGTTTCGGGTGACATACCTACACGCATACAATTTAAATACAACACATAAATGTAACACGTAATCACATAGGATGATTACATATATCATTACACCAATACGTCAACTAGTCACATAATGTTTCAAGTGGGATACGCTAAGATACACGAAAGGTTCTAAATTTCGAGTTGTCACATCATCCCCAAGTTGAAAGAAATTTCGTCCCGAAATTTGGTAGGCACTCACTGAGGAAGCTAGTTAAGTTGTATGGTTTTCCTGGGGTGTCACATCCACCCCCCGTTGATCTGGAATTTCGTCCCGAAATTCCGTAGCTTCGGCCTCAGTAGTGGGTGTACTGTTTGCGAACAGTTGGGGATACTTTTGTTTCATCTGATCTTCGCGTTCCCAGGTGAACTCTGGGCCGCGACGTGAGTTCCAACGAACTCGAACGAGAGGTATTCTAGTGCTCTTGAGGACCTTAACATCCCGGTCCGTGATCTCGACTGGTTCCTCGACGAATCGTAACTGCTCGTCGATAGTGAGTTCCTTCAGAGGAACTACGTGGGTCTCATCTGACGGACACTTCTTCAGATTCGACACGTGAAAAACGTTGTGAACTGCACCGAGTTCTGCTGGTAAGTTGAGTTTGTAGGCCACCCTGCCTATTTTCTCAATGACTTCGAAAGGTCCAACGTATCGTGGGTTAAGTTTACCGCGTTTACCAAAACGAACCACACCCTTCCAGGGTGAAACTTTGAGTAGTACCCGCTCCCCAACCTGGAGCTCAAGCGGTTTCCTGCCCATGTCGGCGTAAACTTTCTGACGTTCACGAGCGGCCGTCATGCGTTTTCGTATCTGAGCGATTTGCTCGGTTGTATCTACCACATATTCTGGGCCAGTGATTTGACTATCACCCACCTCTGCCCAGCAAAGAGGTGACCGGCATTTACGTCCGTACAATGCCTCAAATGGAGCAGCTTTAATGCTGGTGTGGTAGCTGTTATTGTACGAGAATTCCACAAGTGGCAGATGCTTTTCCCAGCGGTTGCCAAAGTCGATCACACATGCACGAAACATGTCTTCTAAGGTTTGAATAGTGCGCTCGGACTGCCCGTCCGTCTGAGGGTGATACGCTGTGCTCATATCTAATCGTGAGCCAAAGGATTTGTGCATTGCTTGCCACAACTCTGAAGTAAAACGTGCATCTCGATCCGAGATAATAGAGGTGGGCACCCCGTGCCTCGAAACGACTTCCTTGAGGTATATTTCTGCAAGAGTGGAGAACTTATCCGTCTCCTTGATAGCCAGAAAGTGTGCAGATTTTGTGAGTCGATCCACGATCACCCAAATAGTATCGTTCCCGCGCTGGGATCTAGGTAGGCCAGTAACAAAATCCATGGAAATTTGCTCCCATTTCCATTGAGGTATCTCGGGTTGTTGGAGCAGGCCTGATGGTTTCTGGTATTCGGACTTGACTCTCGCACAAGTCAAACACTTGCTGACGTAGGTTGCTATGTGGGCCTTCATGCTAGGCCACCAGTACGTAGTTTTGATATCATGATACATCTTATCTGATCCAGGGTGTACTGAGTAGCGAGACTTGTGTGCTTCGTCCATCACAAGCTCTCGTAGGTTGCCATAGTGTGGGACCCAAACGCGTCCCGTTATGTAGTAAGCACCGTCTTCCTTCTGTTCTAATCGTTGCCTTGATCCGCGTAGGGCTTCAGCCCTGACGTTTTCTGGTTTCAGTGCTTCTACCTGAGCAGCTCGTATTTGGGAAGGGAGACTAGAGTGGATCGTGAGTTGTAGAGCTCGTACGCGCTTAGGCGCAGTGTCCTTCCGACTGAGGGCGTCAGCCACAACATTGGCCTTGCCCGGGTGATACCTGATTGAGCACTCGTAGTCATTCAGTAGTTCGACCCATCGTCGTTGTCGCATATTTAGTTCCTTCTGCTTGAAGATATGCTCGAGACTCCTGTGGTCGGTGTAGATCGCGCACTTGGTACCATACAGGTAATGCCGCCATAACTTAAGTGCAAAAACAACAGCTCCCAGCTCTAAATCGTGCGTAGTGTAGTTCTTTTCATGAACCTTAAGTTGGCGTGAGGCGTAAGCTATAACTTTATCTCGTTGCATCAACACGCAACCAAGACCCTGAATTGATGCGTCGCAGTAAACCACAAAGTCGTCGGTGCCCTCTGGCAAGGAAAGGATAGGTGCGCTACAAAGTCTATCCTTTAAGTGCTGAAATGCCAACTCCTGTGCGTTTCCCCAGCGATAAACAACGCCCTTCTGCGTTAGTGAGGTAAGAGGCTGTGCAATCTTAGAAAAATCCTTTATGAATCTCCGGTAGTATCCCGCCAAACCCAAGAATTGGCGAATTTCCTTTGGTGTACGAGGTGCAGGCCAGTTCTTAATCGAGTCTATCTTGGATGGATCAACATGAATCCCATCCTTGTTCACCACGTGGCCTAGGAAATGGACTTCTCGAAGCCAGAAGTCGCATTTCGAGAACTTTGCATAAAGTTGTTCTGTTCGAAGGAGTTCCAGAATAAGTCGCAGATGCTGCTCGTGTTCCTCCCAACTCTTGGAATAGATCAGGATGTCGTCGATGAAAACTATAACGAACTTGTCCAGGTAAGGCTTGCACACTCGGTTCATCAAGTCCATGAAAACCGCAGGTGCGTTTGTCATCCCAAACGGCATGACCAAAAACTCATAGTGCCCGTATCGAGTTCTGAAAGCTGTTTTGGAGACGTCCTCTTCCCGGACTCTCAGCTGGTGATAACCCGATCTCAAATCGATCTTCGAATAGTAGCTCGACCCTTGCAGCTGGTCGAACAAGTCGTCGATACGCGGTAGAGGATAACGGTTCTTCATCGTCACCTTGTTGAGTTCCCGGTAGTCGATGCACATTCTGAAAGTACCGTCTTTCTTCTTCACAAATAGCACTGGAGCTCCCTAGGGCGATGAGCTAGGACGAATAAAACCCTTATCCAGGAGCTCTTGTAGTTGCGTAGAGAGTTCTTTCAACTCTGATGGGGCTAAACGATAAGGTGCACGAGCGATAGGCGCAGCTCCAGGAGCTAGTTCGATCTGAAACTCGACTTGGCGATGAGGCGGAAGACTAGGTAATTCCTCAAGAAATACCTCTGGATAATCGCGTACAACTGGGAAATCTTCAATCTTTTTCTCTTTTTCTGAGGTGTCAGTAACGAGAGCCAAAATGGCAGTGTGGCCCTTTCGCAAGCACTTTTGGGCCTTAAGGAGAGAAATGACGTTCTCAACCGCACTCCTCTTGTCGCCATGAATCATGAGAGGTTCACCATCGGGACCTGGAATACGGACAACTTTCTCGTTGCAAAGAATCTCTGCTCGGTGTTGGGATAACCAATCCATCCCAATGACAACGTCGAAACTACCCAAGACAATAGGAATGAGGTCGATAGAGAAGGTCCGGTCAGCGAGAACAAGTTTACAACCCTTGACTATGTGTGTGGCTTCTAAACTCTTACCATTTGCTAACTCTACGGTGTGCTTGTTGTTCAAAGGTGTTGGAATACGCTTAAGCATTCGACTAACTTCTAGTGACATGTAGCTAGTATCGGCACCCGAATCAAATAAAACTGAAACATAAAAGTCGTCGAGAAGGAACTTACCCGCCACAACATTGGGGTCATTCCTTGCTTCACCTTGGCCGATCACAAACATCCGCCCCCTGGCGCCATTGTTGTTGTTGTTCCCATTGTTACCATTCCCCTGATTTTTGTTATTGTTGTTGTTGTTGTTGTTCTGGTTCCTGTTCAGTTGGGGACAGTCTCTCTTGAAGTGGCCCTCAGCTCCACACTGAAAGCACCCTTTGTTGTCACCTTGCTGCTGCTGCTGGCGCTGGTTCAGTTGAGCTTGCTGACGATTCTGATTGGCGGGGTATAAGCTCCTGCAATCCTTTGCAGCGTGACCAGGCTTGTTGCACCGATGACAGTTGCCCCTGGTGCATGGCCCGCTGTGGTGCAGGCTGCAGCGATTGCATTTGGGGTGATTTCCTTTGTACCCACCATGACTTTGACCACCAGACGATTGCTGATTAGGGCTCTTGTAGTCATCAGTCTTCCTCTGCTGAGACTGGGACTGAACAGAAGTCGAACCCTTACTTGAAGTTCCATCCCATTTCCGTTTGTTGTCATTAGAGGTACCAGAAGTAGTTGCAGCACCTATGCGTTTTGGTAACTTGTTCTGCTCCACCGCTTGGTCCGTGAGACGGTGAGCCAACTGAACAGTTTGCTGGTAGGTGGCGAGGTTCGCCGAAGTCACATGACTTTGGATTTCTGGCACTAAGCCCTGAAGAAATAGTTCGATGCGTTTGATCGGAGGATCCACCATAGTAGGACACAGAATTGCCAGTTCGTTCGACCTTTTCACATAAGCTTCAATTTCGGACCCCGTCATCTTGAGGTTGAAGAACTCCACTTCCAGTTTGTGAATCTCATCACGACTGCAGTATTCTTCTTTGATCATCTCCTTAAAAGTTTTCCATGGGGTGGCGTTGGCAGCAACCAACCCTAGCATCTGAACTTGAGCGTTCCACCATGTGAGGGCTAAACCCTCGAGAGTACCAGTAGCATACTTCACCCTGCGCGCCTCAGGGCATTCACACATTTCGAACACAGATTCTAGCTTCTCAAACCAGTGTAGGAGACCTACTGCTCCTTCTGTGCCGCTAAAAGTAATTGGCCGGCAGTCCATGAAAGTCTTAAAAGTGCACACGGGTGCCTGAACATGCTGACCTCCTGCGTGTGCAGCTGCAAGTGTTGCGGCAACTCGTTCGTTAATCAGAGCCGTCAACTGGGCTTGTGTTAGGTTAACGCGTCCAGACAAGATCTTCATATCAAGAAGAACGTGAGTGAGGGGGGTTCGCGAAAGTGCGATGTCAGAAGTGAGTGAGTACACACGTGTTCAAGCAACAGTAGTTATTCTACCAAGCATGCCATAAGCAATGTACTATGTAACTAACAAGTAGGCAATATTCACAGACCATATCACCTAGAGTGTCGAGCCTTGCATGTGGAGTGAAGCGTCGTTGTGGATCGTTGAGCACTGTACAGGTTATAGTCTGGTTTAACAAAAACGTTTTTCCCTTTATTAAAACCAAGTTCTCTATAACCAATGGCTCTGATACCAATCTGTCACACCCCCAAAATCCACCTGCGGAGTACTACCGCTTGGAGGCGTGACTGACCAGGATCCAGCCACCAATCATATTGAACAAGCATATAAGTAGTTATAAAATCCAACCAATACAATTGGTGTTCAAACAAAACATAGTTAAGTTGCAAGCGGAAGCATAAGTCTTAAAGCCAAAACATAAGTTTAATAGTTTCAAAGTTTAACATGGCACACAGCCGTCCATGTCCCACAACGATCCTCCTCCATGCAAGCTCCAGCTAAGAAACCTAAGGACCTGCAAAGCATGTAGTAACGAGTCAACAACAAGTTGAGTGAGTTCACGGTTGGGTGTTCGTTTTAAGTTGTTTCGAAAACAGTTTCCTTTAGCTGGCATCCTGCCGTGGGGGTTACCCCATAGTTAAAAAGTGTGACTTGTTTATTCCCGGTTACTCTGGCAATCCAGCCGTGGGGGCTACCCCGTGTAGTTATCTGGCATTTCGGCCGTGGGGGCTACCCCATGTATACACTAGACTCGTTACCATATCGACTGCTGACTGTAGTCATGTTTATGTGCCATGAACTGTTAATGTCTATCATCATTGACGTGCCAGTAGTCCATTAGTTCACGCCCGTCCTCTGCGGCACGGTGTGAGGTTTGTCAAACCTAAATAGCGCTATCTAACTAATGACCCGCTCGCCATTGGCATCGGCGATTAAGTCGATACAAAGATGAGGGACTTCTTGATAGAGTTTTGGTCTAGTACGAGTTATCTGTCCGTGAGGACGAGGAATTACATTCCTGAACCATTGCTGTCCTACCCAAGGAGGACGAGGAACCCATGTTCCTTAACCCCAATTCCCGACCCCTGGGAATCCCATGCTTTGTAGAGGGTGTGAACTCACCTTGGTTTGCTCGGTAGAAACATAGAAAAGTCAAACAAGCAATGTTGTGGTTACTCGCGTCCTATTATAGTTGTATCATACAAGTCAGGTTCGTAACCAAGTTGCACACGGATGTTTCTAGCATATTGCATTCAAGTATCATCTATGGCAGCCCAAACAATTATTCATGTACATCAGCACGTATAAGGTCCATGTAGTAGGCCCAAAGGTCCGGCCCAATTACTTAAGTCCGAAATGAGGTGCAAGCCCAAACAGCGTGTATCTGCGTATAGTCTCGAGTCGCAACTAGGCGTTTGCGACTCGCAACCCGAGTCGCAATCATGGTCTCGGTTCGTGCTGTTTTGGTCTCGAGTCGCAACCGGACTCGTAACTGTGGTTTCGAGTCATACGGTTTATGTGCTGATCTCGTGTGGTTTCGAGTCGCAACCAGGTGTTTGCGACTCGCAACCGATGTCGCAACCGGGAGATTTCGACTCACCATGCGGTGGTCTCGAGTCGCAACTGGAGGTTTCGGTTGGACATGAGCTGATTCTGCACAGTGTACTATCCAATGGAAATTTGATTTCATGAAATGGTTTGTACTATCCACTTAAACATGTTTGTTTGTCTAACAATTTACCAAATTGGATCAAACATATCAGTTTTCAAATATTCAAAGCATGTTCATGTCATATTCAACAATTTCTTCACATATTCAAGTCATGTTCATGTTGATTAATCAAACTTGTTCATCCTATTCCCGGTTTCTATCATTAATCACAAACGAAATCATGAACAACAAGGCAACACACTTGAATGTACTCATCTAGTGGTTTCAAATCATCACATAACATATAAAAATCAACTCTACACTAATCTAATCAACATGGTACTACCATATGCAAGCCGGCTTTCATGAACATCAACACTCAATGGTTTGAATCATACTTAGACATAAGATATCACGAGCTCTTTAGTAACATATCCGAAATTAAAACATGTTAGCCGATTATCAACATCACACACATCCGATTCACAAAACATCATCAAGCATACAACTACCCTAGTTAAATCATATCATTCACACTATTATTTAACAACAACAAACATCATCAAGTCACTAACCGATTGATGGGTTTCGAAGGTGAGTGTGAAGCTTTCAAAGGTTGATGTGTGTGAGTCGATCCGAGAGCTCCTAGTGTCACCGGTTGAATCCGAGAAGAATGAGAGGTGATGTGGTGTTTGATCTTTTAGGGTTTTCTAGAGAGAGAGTAGGGGAGTGTGTGTGTGTTGTCCAAAGATGGTAGTGTTGGCTAACAACCGGATTATATACTAGCTTCAAGTGCACCCTAATGGGTTTTCGGGTGGATCAAATGGCCCAACCGGCCCAAACAGTTACACTACTCGAGACCGAGTGGTCTCGAGTTGGGTTCTTGTGTTTCGGGTGACATACCTACACGCATACAATTTAAATACAACACATAAATGTAACACGTAATCACATAGGATGTTTACATATATCATTACACCAATACGTCAACTAGTCACATAATGTTTCAAGTGGGATACGCTAAGATACACGAAAGGTTCTAAATTTCGAGTTGTCACATTCTGCTCCGTTGTAAGTATTATAACCCCAATTTCGTAATAGTTACGCTGCCCGATTGATTTAGGGTTCGGTAACAACTGTCGTGGTTCTGCCCGACGTAGTTGTTGGAATGCCGTCTCGGGGAGGGTATCATTAATATTTTCAAAGGGTTATGATACTAACCAATGTACATTTGTATAAATTATAGATTATATCCAGGAAACCCTTACGAGAAGCCTAAGATAGCAATGTGAGTTTATCCTCTTTTTGTTAACCTTTTTGGTAATGTTTTACCAACCTTAAATGTTTTACAATGAAATTTAGCAGTGATTGAGTCTTTGTAGTTCTTCAATTACTGTCGGTATGTTGGGGTTTTGTATACAAAATGTACTACACTGTGAGTAGTAAGTCGAGGATGACAATACGTTACCATTGGACAATGAGTTAGCCAATGGGTAATATGACCCACAAGTCAGGGTTGATAGTACTAATGGAGTAATTGTGTAGACATAAACAATGTGATCGCTCTCAATACTGTTCACTATGACTTTTTATTTAAACTTGATTAAACTGGGATTCACTCACCAGTATTTCCGACTGACAAATGTTTTTAAAACACGTTTCAGGTAACCCAATGTGACAGCCAATTAGTAAAAAGCCAGCTGGAGAGCACTGAAGGCTTGGGAAAATGTGGCTATAAAAGTTACCAAATAAACGGTGTTTTAAATTTAAATAAAATAGGGTTTATCCCTATAAATGTATTGTAATAAGAAACTTGGGTTTTACCCATGTGATTATTAATATTAAGTGAGGTGGTTTTACTTTGATAAACATTTCCAAACTACGGTCCTGATGTAAATTCCGCTGCAAGACTAAATAACTGATACCACCGAAACTCTGAGATCGCGTCCGCCCCTTCCCGGGAATAAGGGATCGGGGGTTGCGACATATATCCCATTTTAATTTTACACCATTGTGAACCTTACGCCTTTTTTACTCTCTGATCGAGGTTCTCGCCATTGAAAAATCTTCGTCAACTAAATCACACGGTTATATGTTGATATTTAAGACATATACAGTCAAAAAAATCAAGGGCAATGGTGATATATATGCGGATTTGACACCAAAAAAAACACTCAACAAATGGCTACAATTTAAGGAATGTGTTTAGTGACGGCATCAGATTCCTAATTGATGGAGAAAGGTTTGGTGGTAAGAAAAGCTGCTTCTAGGAGGTTGTCAAGTGTTTTCGATCGACGATTCCATTCTTGGGTGGTTGGTTTGGCCCTTGTTCCTGTAACTCGAATCCTAGCCCGGTATATCCCATTTTAATTTTACACCATTGTGAACCTTACGACTTTTTTACTCTATGATCGAGGTTCTCGGCATTGAAAAATCTTCGTAAACTAAATCACAAGTGTAGATTTTGACATTTAACAGATATACAGTCAAGAAAAACAAGGGCAATGGTGATATATATGTGGATAAACACAAAAAAAAAAACACTCAACAAATGGCTACAATTTAAGAAATGTGTTTAGTGACGGCATCAGATTCCTAATTGATGGAGAACCGTCTGGTGGCAAGAAAAGGTGCTTCTAGGAGGATGTCAACTGTTTTCGCTCGACGATTCCATTCTTGGGTGGTTGGTTTGGCCCTCGTTCCTGTAACTCGAATCCTAGCCCGGTATATCCCATTTTAATTTTACACCATTGTGAACCTTACGCCTTTTTTACTCTATGATCGAGGTTCTCGGCATTGAAAAATCTTCGTAAACTAAATCACACGTGTATATGTTGATATTTAAGAGATATACAGTCAAGAAAATCAAGGGCAATGGTGATATATATGCGGATTAGACACCAAAAAAAATCACTCAACAAATGGCTACTATTTAAGGAATGTGTTTAGTGACGGCATCAGATTCCTAATTGATGGAGAAAGGTCTGGTGGCAAGAAAAGCAGCTTCTAGGAGGTTGTCAAGTGTTTTCGCTCGACGATTCCATTCTTGGGTGGTTGGTTTGGCCCTTCTTCCTGTAACTCAAATCCTAGCCCGGTATATCCCATTTTAATTTTACACCATTGTGAACCTTACGCCTTTTTTACTCTCTGATCGAGGTTCTCGGCATTGAAAAATCTCCGTAAACTAAATCACACGTGTATATGTTGATATTAAAGAGATATACAGTCAAGAAAATCAAGGGCAATGGTGATATATATGCGGATTAGACACAAAAAAAAAACACTCAACAAATGGCTACAATTTAAGGAATGTGTTTAGAGACGGCATTAGATTCCTAATTGATGGAGAAAGGTCTGTTGGCAAGAAAAGCTGCTTCTAGGAGGTTGTCAAGTGTTTTCGCTCGACGATTCCCTTCTTGGGTGGTTGGTTTGGCCCTTGTTCCTATAACTCGAATCCTAGCCCGGTATATCCCATTTTAATTTTACACCATTGTGAACCTTACGCCTTTTTTACTCTATAATCGAGGTTCTTGGCATTGAAAAATCTTCGTAAACTAAATCACAAGTGTATATGTTGACATTTAAGAGATATACAGTCAAGAAAATCAAGGGCAATGGTGTTATATATGCGGATTAAACACAAAAAAAAAACACTCAACAAATGGCTACAATTTAAGGAATGTGTTTAGTGACGGCATCAGATTCCTAATTGATGGAGAACGGTCTGGTGGCAAGAAAAGGTGCTTCTAGGAGGTTGTTAAGTGTTTTCGCTCAACGATTCCATTCTTGGGTGGTTGGTTTGGCCCTTGTTCCTTTAACTCGAATCCTAGCCCGGTATATATCCCATTTTAATTTTACACCATTGTCAACCTTACGCTTTTTTACTCTATAATCGAGGTTCTCGGCATTGAAAAATCTTCGTAAACTAAATCACACATGTATATGTTGATATTTAAGAGATATACAGTCAAGAAAATCAAGGGCAATGGTGATATATATATGCGGATTAGACACCAAAAAAATCACTCAACATATGGCTACAATATAAGGAATGTTTTTAGTGAAGGCATCAGATACCTAATTGATGGAGAAATGTCTGGTGGTAAGAAAAGCTGCTTCTAGGAGGTTGTCAAGTATTTTCGCTCGATGATTCCATTCTTGGGTGGTTGGTTTGGCCCTTGTTCCTGTAACTCGAATCCTAGCCCGGTATATCCCACTTTAATTTTACACCATTGTGAACCTTACGCCTTTTTTACTCTATAATCGAGGTTCTCGGCATTGAAAAATCTTCGTAAACTAAATCACAAGTGTATATGTTGACATTTAAGAGATATACAGTCAAGAAAATCAAGGGCAATGGTGTTATATATACGGATTAAACACAAAAAAAAAAACACTCAACAAATGGCTACAATTTAAGGAATGTGTTTAGTGACGGCTTCAGATTCCTAATTGATGGAGAACGGTCTGGTGGCAAGAAAAGGTGCTTCTAGGAGGTTGTCAAGTGTTTTCGCTCGACGATTCCATTCTTGGGTGGTTGGTTTGGCCCTTGTTCCTGTAACTCGAATCCTAGCCCAGTATATCCCATTTTAATTTTACACCATTGTGAACCTTACGCCATTTTTATTCTATGATCGAGGTTCTCGGCATTGAAAAATCTTCGTAAACTAAATCACACGTGTATATGTTGATATTTAAGAGGAATACAATGAAGAAAATCAAGGGCAATGGTGATATATACGCGGATTAGACACCAAAAAAAATCACTCAACAAATGGCTACAATTTAAGGAATGTCTTTAGTGACGGCATCAGATTCCTAATTGATGGAGAAAGGTCTGGTGGCAAGAAAAGCAGCTTCTAGGAGGTTGTCAAGTGTTTTCTCTCGACGATTCCATTCTTGGGTGGTTGGTTTGGCCCTTGTTCCTGTAACTCGAATCCTAGCCCGGTATATCCCATTTTAATTTTACACCATTGTGAACCTTACGCCTTTTTTACTCTCTGATCGAGGTTCTCGGCATTGAAAAATCTTCGTAAACTAAATCACACTTGTATATGTTGATGTTAAAGAGATATACAGTCAAGAAAATCAAGGGCAATGGTGATACATATGCGGATTAGGCCCAAAAAAACACTCAACAAATGGCTACAATTTAAGGAATGTGTTTAGTGACAGCATCAGATTCCTAATTGGTGGAGAAATGTCTGGTGGCAAGAAAAGCAGCTTCTAGGAGGTTGTCAAGTGTTTTCTCTTGACGATTCCATTCTTGAGTGGTTGGTTTGACCCTTGTTCCTATAATTCGAATCCTAACTCGGTATATCCCATTTTAATTTTACACCATTGTGAACCTTACGCCTTTTTTACTCTCTGATTGAGGTTCCCGGCATTGAAAAATCTTCGTAAACTAAATCACACGTGTATATGTTGATATTTAAGAGATATACAGTCAAGAAAATCAAGGGCAATGGTGATATATATGCGGATTAGACACCAACAAAAAACACTCAACAAATGGCTACAATTTAAGGAGTGTGTTTAGTGACGGCATCAGATTCCTAATTGATGGAGAAAGGTTTGGTTGTAAGAAAAGCTGCTTCTAGGAGGTTGTCAAGTGTTTTCGCTCGACGACTCCATTCTTGGGTGGTTGGTTTGGCCCTTGTTCCTTTAACTTGAATCCTAGCCTGGTATATATCCCATTTTAATTTTACACCATTGTCAACCTTACGCCTTTTTTACTCTCTGATCGAGGTTCTCGGCATTGAAAAATCTTCGTAAACTAAATCACACATGTATATGTTGATATTTAAGAGATATACAGTCAAGAAAATCAAGGGCAATGGTGATATATATATGCGGATTAGACACCAAAAAATCACTCAACAAATGGCTACAATATAAGGAATGTTTTTAGTGACGGCATCAGATTCCTAATTGATGGAGAAATGTCTGGTGGTAAGAAAAGCTGCTTCTAGGAGGTTGTCAAGTATTTTCGCTCGATGATTCCATTCTTGGGTGGTTGGTTTGGCCCTTGTTCCTGTAACTCGAATCCTAGCCCGGTATATCCGATTTTAATTTTACACCATTGTGAACCTTACGCCTTTTTTACTCTCTGATGAGGTTCTCGGCATTGAAAAATATTCCTAAACTAAATCACACGTGTATATGTTGACATTTAAGAGATATACAGTCAAAAAAATCAAAGGCAATGTTGATATATATGCGGATTAGACACCAAAAAAAAATCACTCAACAAATGGCTACAATTTAAGGAATGTGTTTAGTGACGGCATCAGATTCCTAATTGATGGAGAAAGGTTTGGTGGTAAGAAAAGCAGCTTCTAGGAGGTTGTCAAGTGTTTTCGCTCGACGATTCCCTTCTTGGGTGGTTGGTTTGGCCAATGTTCCTGTAAATCGAAACCTAGCCCGGTACACCATTGTGAACCTTACGCCTTTTTTACTCTCTGATCGAGGTTCTCGGCATTGAAAAATCTTCGTAAACTAAATCACACGTGTATATGTTGATATTTAAAAGATATACAATCAAGAAAATCAAGGGCAATTGTGATATATATGAGGATTAGACACCAAAAAAATAACTCAACAAATGGCTACAATTTAAGGAATGTGTTTAGTGACGGCATCAGATTCCAAATTGATGGAGAAAGGTCTGGTGGTAAGAAAAGCAGCTTCTAGGAGGTTGTCAAGTGTTTTCGCTCGACGATACCCATCTTGGGTGGTTGGTTTGGCCATTGTTCCTGTAACTCGAATCCTAGCCCGGTATATCCCATTTTAATTTTACACCATTGTGAACCTTATGCCTTTTTTACTCTCTGATCGAGGTTCTCGGCATTGAAAAATCTTCGTAAACTAAATCACACGTGTATATGTTGATATTTAAGAGATATACAGGCAAGAAAATCAAGGGCAGTGGTCATATATATGCGGATTAGACACCAAAAAAACACTCAACAAATGGCTATAATTTAAGGAATGTGTTTAGTGACGGCATCAGATTCCTAATTGTTGGAGAAAGGTCTGGTGGCAAGAAAAGCTGCTTCTAGGAGGTTGTCAAGTGTTTTCGCTCGACGATTCCCTTCTTGGGTTGTTGGTTTGGCCCTTGTTTCTGTAACTCGAATCCTAGCCCGGTATATCCCATTTTAATTTTACACCATTGTGAACCTTACACCTTTTTTACTCTCTGATCGAGGTTCTTGGCATTGAAAAATCTTCGTAAACTAAATCACGCGTGTATATGTTGACATTTAAGAGATATACAGTCAAGCAAATCTAGGGCAATGGTGATATATATGCGGATTAAACAACAAAAAAAATCACTCAACAAATGGCTACAATTTAAGGAATGTGTTTAGTGACGGCATCAGATTCCTAATTGATAGAGAAAGGTCTGGTGGTAAGAAAAGCAGCTTCTAGGAGGTTGTCAAGTGTTTTCGCTCGACGATTCCATTCTTGGGTGGTTGGTTTGGCCCTTGTTTCTGTATCTCGAATCCTAGCCCGGTATATCCCATTTTAATTTTACACCATTGTGAACCTTACGCCTTTTTTACTCTCTGATCGAGATTCTCGGCATTGAAAAATCTTCGTAAACTAAATCACACGTGTATATGTTGATATTTAAGAGATATACAGTCAAGAAAATCAAGGGCAATGGTGATATATATGCGGATTAGACACCAAAAAAAATCACTCAACAAATGGCTACAATTTAAGGAATGTATTTAGTGACGGCATCAGATTCCTAATTGATGGAGAAAGGTCAGGTGATAAGAAAAGCAGCTTCTAGGAGGTTGTCAAGTGTTTTCGCTCGACGATTCCCTTCTTGGGAGGTTGGTTTGGCCATTGTTCCTGTAACTCGAATCTTAGCCCGGTATATTCCATTTTAATTTTACACCATTGTGAACCTTACGCCTTATTTACTCTCTGATCGAGGTTCTCGGCATTGAAAAATCTTCGTAAACTAAATCACACGTGTATATGTTGATATTTAAGAGATATACAGTCAAGAAAATCAAGGGCAATGGTGATATATATGCGGATTAGACACCAAAAAAAACACCCAACAAATGGCTACAATTTAAGGAATGTGTTTAGTGACGGCATCAGATTCCTAATTGATGGAGAAAGGTCTGGTGGCAAGAAAAGCTGCTTCTAGGAGGTTGTCAAGTGTTTTTGCTCGACGATTCCCTTCTTGGATGGTTGGTTTGGCCCTTGTTTCTGTAACTCGAATCCTAGCCCGGTATATCCCATTTTAATTTTACACCATTGTGAACCTTACGCCTTTTTTACTCTCTGATCGAGGTTCTCAACATTGAAAAATCATCGTAAACTAAATCACACGTGTATATGTTGACATTTAAGAGATATACAGTCAAGAAAATCAAGGGCAATGGTGATATATATGCGGATTAGACAACAAAAAAAATCACTCAACAAATGGCTACAATTTAAGGAATGTGTTTAGTGACGGCATCAGATTCCTAATTGATGGAGAAAGGTCTGGTGGTAAGAAAAGCAGCTTCTAGGAGGTTGTCAAGTGTTTTCGCTCGACGATTCCATTCTTGGGTGGTTGGTTTGGCCCATGTTCCTGTAACTCGAATCCTAGCCCGGTATATCCCATTTTAATTTTACACCATTTTGAACTTACGCCTTTTTTACTCTCTGATCGAGGTTCTCGGCATTGAAAAATCTTCGTAAACTAAATCACACGTGTATATGTTGATATTTAAGAGATATACAGGCAAGAAAATCAAGGGCAGTGGTCATATATATGCGGATTAGACACTAAAAAAAACACTCAACAAATGGCTACAATTTAAGGAATGTGTTTAGTGACGGCATCAGATTCCTAATTGATGGAGAAAGGTCTGGTGGCAAGAAAAACTTCTTCTAGGAGGTTGTGAAGTCTATTCGCTCGACGATTCCCTTCTTGGGTGGTTGGTTTGGCCCTTGTTTCTGTAACTCGAATCCTAGCCCGGTATATCCCATTTTAATTTTACACCATTGTGAACCTTACGCCTTTTTTACTCTCTGATCGAGGTTCTTGGCATTGAAAAATCTTCGTAAACTAAATCACACGTGTATATGTTGACATTTAAGAGATATACAGTCAAGAAAATCAAGGACAATGGTGATATATATGCGGATTAGAAAACAAAAAAAAATCACTCAACAAATGGCTACAATTTAAGGAATGTGTTTAGTGACGGCATCAGATTTCTAATTGATGGAGAAAGGTCTGGTGGTAAGAAAAGCAGCTTCTAGGAGGTTGTCAAGTGTTTTCGCTCGACGATTCCATTCTTGGGTGGTTGGTTTGGCCCTTGTTCCTTTAACTCGAATCCTAGCCCGGTATATCCCATTTTAATTTTACACCATTGTGAACCTTACGCCTTTTTTACTCTCTGATCGAGGTTCTCGGCATTGAAAAATCTTCGTAAACTAAATCACACGTGTATATGTTGACATTTAAGAGATATACAGTCAAGAAAATCAAGGGCAATGGTGATATATATGCGGATTAGACAAAAAAAAAATCACTCAACAAATGGCTACAATTTAAGGAATGTGTTTAGTGACGGCATCAGATTCCTAATTGATGGAGAAAGGTCTGGTGGTAAGAAAAGCAGCTTCTAGGAGGTTGTCAAGTGTTTTCGCTCGACGATTCCCTTCTTGGGTGGTTGGTTTGGCCATTGTTCCTGTAACTCGAATCCTAGCCCAGTATATCCCATTTTAATTTGACACCATTGTGAACCTTACGCCTTTTTTACTCTCTGATCGAGGTTCTCGGCATTGAAAAATCTTCGTAAACTAAATCACACGTGTATATGTTGATATTTAATAGATATACAGTCAAGAAAATCAAGGGCAATGGTGATATATATGCGGATTAGACACCAAAAAAATCACTCAATAAATGGCTACAATTTAAGGAATGTGTTTAGTGACGGCATCAGATTCCTAATTGATGGAGAAAAGTCTGGTGGTAAGAAAAGCAGCTTCTAGGAGGTTGTCAAGTGTTTTCGCTCGACGATTCCCTTCTTGGGTGGTTGGTTTGGCCATTGTTCCTGTAACTCGAATCTTAGCCCGGTATATTCCATTTTAATTTTACACCATTGTGAACCTTACGCCTTTTTTACTCTCTGATCGAGGTTCTCGGCATTGAAAAGTCTTCGTAAACTAAATCACACGTGTATATGTTGATATTTAAGAGATATACAGTCAAGAAAATCAAGGGCAATGGTGATATATATGCGGATTAGACACCAAAAAAAACACCCAACAAATGGCTACAATTTAAGAACGTGTTTAGTGACGGCATCAGATTCCTATTTGATGGAGAAAGGTCTGGTGGCAAGAAAAGCTTCTTCTAGGAGGTTGTTAACTGTTTTCGCTCGACGATTCCCTTCTTGGATGGTTGGTTTGGCCCTTGTTCCTGTAACTCGAATCTTAGCCCGGTATATTCCATTTTAATTTTACACCATTGTGAACCTTACGCCTTATTTACTCTCTGATCGAGGTTCTCGGCATTGAAAAATCTTCGTAAACTAAATCACACGTGTATATGTTGATATTTAAGAGATATACAGTCAAGAAAATCAAGGGCAATGGTGATATATATGCGGATTAGACACCAAAAAAAACACCCAACAAATGGCTACAATTTAAGGAATGTGTTTAGTGACGGCATCAGATTCCTAATTGATGGAGAAAGGTCTGGTGGCAAGAAAAGCTGCTTCTAGGAGGTTGTCAAGTGTTTTTGCTCGACGATTCCCTTCTTGGATGGTTGGTTTGGCCCTTGTTTCTGTAACTCGAATCCTAGCCCGGTATATCCCATTTTAATTTTACACCATTGTGAACCTTACGCCTTTTTTACTCTCTGATCGAGGTTCTCAACATTGAAAAATCATCGTAAACTAAATCACACGTGTATATGTTGACATTTAAGAGATATACAGTCAAGAAAATCAAGGGCAATGGTGATATATATGCGGATTAGACAACAAAAAAAATCACTCAACAAATGGCTACAATTTAAGGAATGTGTTTAGTGACGGCATCAGATTCCTAATTGATGGAGAAAGGTCTGGTGGTAAGAAAAGCAGCTTCTAGGAGGTTGTCAAGTGTTTTCGCTCGACGATTCCATTCTTGGGTGGTTGGTTTGGCCCATGTTCCTGTAACTCGAATCCTAGCCCGGTATATCCCATTTTAATTTTACACCATTTTGAACTTACGCCTTTTTTACTCTCTGATCGAGTTTCTCGGCATTGAAAAATCTTCGTAAACTAAATCACACGTGTATATGTTGATATTTAAGAGATATACAGGCAAGAAAATCAAGGGCAGTGGTCATATATATGCGGATTAGACACCAAAAAAAACACTCAACAAATGGCTACAATTTAAGGAATGTGTTTAGTGACGGCATCAGATTCCTAATTGATGGAGAAAGGTCTGGTGGCAAGAAAAACTTCTTCTAGGAGGTTGTGAAGTCTATTCGCTCGACGATTCCCTTCTTGGGTGGTTGGTTTGGCCCTTGTTTCTGTAACTCGAATCCTAGCCCGGTATATCCCATTTTAATTTTACACCATTGTGAACCTTACACCTTTTTTACTCTCTGATCGAGGTTCTTGGCATTGAAAAATCTTCGTAAACTAAATCACACGTGTATATGTTGACATTTAAGAGATATACAGTCAAGAAAATCAAGGACAATGGTGATATATATGCGGATTAGAAAACAAAAAAAAATCACTCAACAAATGGCTACAATTTAAGGAATGTGTTTAGTGACGGCATCAGATTTCTAATTGATGGAGAAAGGTCTGGTGGTAAGAAAAGCAGCTTCTAGGAGGTTGTCAAGTGTTTTCGCTCGACGATTCCATTCTTGGGTGGTTGGTTTGGCCCTTGTTCCTTTAACTCGAATCCTAGCCCGGTATATCCCATTTTAATTTTACACCATTGTGAACCTTACGCCTTTTTTACTCTCTGATCGAGGTTCTCGGCATTGAAAAATCTTCGTAAACTAAATCACACGTGTATATGTTGACATTTAAGAGATATACAGTCAAGAAAATCAAGGGCAATGGTGATATATATGCGGATTAGACAAAAAAAAATCACTCAACAAATGGCTACAATTTAAGGAATGTGTTTAGTGACGGCATCAGATTCCTAATTGATGGAGAAAGGTCTGGTGGTAAGAAAAGCAGCTTCTAGGAGGTTGTCAAGTGTTTTCGCTCGACGATTCCCTTCTTGGGTGGTTGGTTTGGCCATTGTTCCTGTAACTCGAATCCTAGCCCAGTATATCCCATTTTAATTTGACACCATTGTGAACCTTACGCCTTTTTTACTCTCTGATCGAGGTTCTCGGCATTGAAAAATCTTCGTAAACTAAATCACACGTGTATATGTTGATATTTAATAGATATACAGTCAAGAAAATCAAGGGCAATGGTGATATATATGCGGATTAGACACCAAAAAAAATCACTCAATAAATGGCTACAATTTAAGGAATGTCTTTAGTGACGGCATCAGATTCCTAATTGATGGAGAAAGGTCTGGTGGCAAGAAAAGCAGCTTCTAGGAGGTTGTCAAGTGTTTTCTCTCGACGATTCCATTCTTGGGTGGTTGGTTTGGCCCTTGTTCCTGTAACTCGAATCCTAGCCCGGTATATCCCATTTTAATTTTACACCATTGTGAACCTTACGCCTTTTTTACTCTCTGATCGAGGTTCTCGGCATTGAAAAATCTTCGTAAACTAAATCACACTTGTATATGTTGATGTTAAAGAGATATACAGTCAAGAAAATCAAGGGCAATGGTGATACATATGCGGATTAGGCCCAAAAAAACACTCAACAAATGGCTACAATTTAAGGAATGTGTTTAGTGACAGCATCAGATTCCTAATTGGTGGAGAAATGTCTGGTGGCAAGAAAAGCAGCTTCTAGGAGGTTGTCAAGTGTTTTCTCTTGACGATTCCATTCTTGAGTGGTTGGTTTGACCCTTGTTCCTATAATTCGAATCCTAACTCGGTATATCCCATTTTAATTTTACACCATTGTGAACCTTACGCCTTTTTTACTCTCTGATTGAGGTTCCCGGCATTGAAAAATCTTCGTAAACTAAATCACACGTGTATATGTTGATATTTAAGAGATATACAGTCAAGAAAATCAAGGGCAATGGTGATATATATGCGGATTAGACACCAACAAAAAACACTCAACAAATGGCTACAATTTAAGGAGTGTGTTTAGTGACGGCATCAGATTCCTAATTGATGGAGAAAGGTTTGGTTGTAAGAAAAGCTGCTTCTAGGAGGTTGTCAAGTGTTTTCGCTCGACGACTCCATTCTTGGGTGGTTGGTTTGGCCCTTGTTCCTTTAACTCGAATCCTAGCCTGGTATATATCCCATTTTAATTTTACACCATTGTCAACCTTACGCCTTTTTTACTCTCTGATCGAGGTTCTCGGCATTGAAAAATCTTCGTAAACTAAATCACACATGTATATGTTGATATTTAAGAGATATACAGTCAAGAAAATCAAGGGCAATGGTGATATATATATGCGGATTAGACACCAAAAAATCACTCAACAAATGGCTACAATATAAGGAATGTTTTTAGTGACGGCATCAGATTCCTAATTGATGGAGAAATGTCTGGTGGTAAGAAAAGCTGCTTCTAGGAGGTTGTCAAGTATTTTCGCTCGATGATTCCATTCTTGGGTGGTTGGTTTGGCCCTTGTTCCTGTAACTCGAATCCTAGCCCGGTATATCCGATTTTAATTTTACACCATTGTGAACCTTACGCCTTTTTTACTCTCTGATGAGGTTCTCGGCATTGAAAAATATTCCTAAACTAAATCACACGTGTATATGTTGACATTTAAGAGATATACAGTCAAAAAAATCAAAGGCAATGTTGATATATATGCGGATTAGACACCAAAAAAAAATCACTCAACAAATGGCTACAATTTAAGGAATGTGTTTAGTGACGGCATCAGATTCCTAATTGATGGAGAAAGGTTTGGTGGTAAGAAAAGCAGCTTCTAGGAGGTTGTCAAGTGTTTTCGCTCGACGATTCCCTTCTTGGGTGGTTGGTTTGGCCAATGTTCCTGTAAATCGAAACCTAGCCCGGTACACCATTGTGAACCTTACGCCTTTTTTACTCTCTGATCGAGGTTCTCGGCATTGAAAAATCTTCGTAAACTAAATCACACGTGTATATGTTGATATTTAAAAGATATACAGTCAAGAAAATCAAGGGCAATGGTGATATATATGAGGATTAGACACCAAAAAAATAACTCAACAAATGGCTACAATTTAAGGAATGTGTTTAGTGACGGCATCAGATTCCAAATTGATGGAGAAAGGTCTGGTGGTAAGAAAAGCAGCTTCTAGGAGGTTGTCAAGTGTTTTCGCTCGACGATACCCTTCTTGGGTGGTTGGTTTGGCCATTGTTCCTGTAACTCGAATCCTAGCCCGGTATATCCCATTTTAATTTTACACCATTGTGAACCTTATGCCTTTTTTACTCTCTGATCGAGGTTCTCGGCATTGAAAAATCTTCGTAAACTAAATCACACGTGTATATGTTGATATTTAAGAGATATACAGGCAAGAAAATCAAGGGCAGTGGTCATATATATGCGGATTAGACACCAAAAAAACACTCAACAAATGGCTATAATTTAAGGAATGTGTTTAGTGACGGCATCAGATTCCTAATTGTTGGAGAAAGGTCTGGTGGCAAGAAAAGCTGCTTCTAGGAGGTTGTCAAGTGTTTTCGCTCGACGATTCCCTTCTTGGGTTGTTGGTTTGGCCCTTGTTTCTGTAACTCGAATCCTAGCCCGGTATATCCCATTTTAATTTTACACCATTGTGAACCTTACACCTTTTTTACTCTCTGATCGAGGTTCTTGGCATTGAAAAATCTTCGTAAACTAAATCACGCGTGTATATGTTGACATTTAAGAGATATACAGTCAAGCAAATCTAGGGCAATGGTGATATATATGCGGATTAAACAACAAAAAAAATCACTCAACAAATGGCTACAATTTAAGGAATGTGTTTAGTGACGGCATCAGATTCCTAATTGATAGAGAAAGGTCTGGTGGTAAGAAAAGCAGCTTCTAGGAGGTTGTCAAGTGTTTTCGCTCGACGATTCCATTCTTGGGTGGTTGGTTTGGCCCTTGTTTCTGTAACTCGAATCCTAGCCCGGTATATCCCATTTTAATTTTACACCATTGTGAACCTTACGCCTTTTTTACTCTCTGATCGAGATTCTCGGCATTGAAAAATCTTCGTAAACTAAATCACACGTGTATATGTTGATATTTAAGAGATATACAGTCAAGAAAATCAAGGGCAATGGTGATATATATGCGGATTAGACACCAAAAAAAATCACTCAACAAATGGCTACAATTTAAGGAATGTGTTTAGTGACGGCATCAGATTCCTAATTGATGGAGAAAGGTCAGGTGATAAGAAAAGCAGCTTCTAGGAGGTTGTCAAGTGTTTTCGCTCGACGATTCCCTTCTTGGGAGGTTGGTTTGGCCATTGTTCCTGTAACTCGAATCTTAGCCCGGTATATTCCATTTTAATTTTACACCATTGTGAACCTTACGCCTTATTTACTCTCTGATCGAGGTTCTCGGCATTGAAAAATCTTCGTAAACTAAATCACACGTGTATATGTTGATATTTAAGAGATATACAGTCAAGAAAATCAAGGGCAATGGTGATATATATGCGAATTAGACACCAAAAAAAACACCCAACAAATGGCTACAATTTAAGGAATGTGTTTAGTGACGGCATCAGATTCCTAATTGATGGAGAAAGGTCTGGTGGCAAGAAAAGCTGCTTCTAGGAGGTTGTCAAGTGTTTTTGCTCGACGATTCCCTTCTTGGATGGTTGGTTTGGCCCTTGTTTCTGTAACTCGAATCCTAGCCCGGTATATCCCATTTTAATTTTACACCATTGTGAACCTTACGCCTTTTTTACTCTCTGATCGAGGTTCTCAACATTGAAAAATCATCGTAAACTAAATCACACGTGTATATGTTGACATTTAAGAGATATACAGTCAAGAAAATCAAGGGCAATGGTGATATATATGCGGATTAGACAACAAAAAAAATAACTCAACAAATGGCTACAATTTAAGGAATGTGTTTAGTGACGGCATCAGATTCCTAATTGATGGAGAAAGGTCTGGTGGTAAGAAAAGCAGCTTCTAGGAGGTTGTCAAGTGTTTTCGCTCGACGATTCCATTCTTGGGTGGTTGGTTTGGCCCATGTTCCTGTAACTCGAATCCTAGCCCGGTATATCCCATTTTAATTTTACACCATTTTGAACTTACGCCTTTTTTACTCTCTGATCGAGGTTCTCGGCATTGAAAAATCTTCGTAAACTAAATCACACGTGTATATGTTGATATTTAAGAGATATACAGGCAAGAAAATCAAGGGCAGTGGTCATATATATGCGGATTAGACACCAAAAAAAACACTCAACAAATGGCTACAATTTAAGGAATGTGTTTAGTGACGGCATCAGATTCCTAATTGATGGAGAAAGGTCTGGTGGCAAGAAAAACTTCTTCTAGGAGGTTGTGAAGTCTATTCGCTCGACGATTCCCTTCTTGGGTGGTTGGTTTGGCCCTTATTTCTGTAACTCGAATCCTAGCCCGGTATATCCCATTTTAATTTTACACCATTGTGAACCTTACGCCTTTTTTACTCTCTGATCGAGGTTCTTGGCATTGAAAAATCTTCGTAAACTAAATCACACGTGTATATGTTGACATTTAAGAGATATACAGTCAAGAAAATCAAGGACAATGGTGATATATATGCGGATTAGAAAACAAAAAAAAATCACTCAACAAATGGCTACAATTTAAGGAATGTGTTTAGTGACGGCATCAGATTTCTAATTGATGGAGAAAGGTCTGGTGGTAAGAAAAGCAGCTTCTAGGAGGTTGTCAAGTGTTTTCGCTCGACGATTCCATTCTTGGGTGGTTGGTTTGGCCCTTGTTCCTTTAACTCGAATCCTAGCCCGGTATATCCCATTTTAATTTTACACCATTGTGAACCTTACGCCTTTTTTACTCTCTGATCGAGGTTCTCGGCATTGAAAAATCTTCGTAAACTAAATCACACGTGTATATGTTGACATTTAAGAGATATACAGTCAAGAAAATCAAGGGCAATGGTGATATATATGCGGATTAGACAAAAATGGCTACAATTTAAGGAATGTGTTTAGTGACGGCATCAGATTCCTAATTGATGGAGAAAGGTCTGGTGGTAAGAAAAGCAGCTTCTAGGAGGTTGTCAAGTGTTTTCGCTCGACGATTCCCTTCTTGGGTGGTTGGTTTGGCCATTGTTCCTGTAACTCGAATCCTAGCCCAGTATATCCCATTTTAATTTGACACCATTGTGAACCTTACGCCTTTTTTACTCTCTGATCGAGGTTCTCGGCATTGAAAAATCTTCGTAAACTAAATCACACGTGTATATGTTGATATTTAATAGATATACAGTCAAGAAAATCAAGGGCAATGGTGATATATATGCGGATTAGACACCAAAAAAAATCACTCAATAAATGGCTACAATTTAAGGAATGTGTTTAGTGACGGCATCAGATTCCTAATTGATGGAGAAAAGTCTGGTGGTAAGAAAAGCAGCTTCTAGGAGGTTGTCAAGTGTTTTCGCTCGACGATTCCCTTCTTGGGTGGTTTGTTTGGCCATTGTTCCTGTAACTCGAATCTTAGCCCGGTATATTCCATTTTAATTTTACACCATTGTGAACCTTACGCCTTTTTTACTCTCTGATCGAGGTTCTCGGCATTGAAAAGTCTTCGTAAACTAAATCACACGTGTATATGTTGATATTTAAGAGATATACAGTCAAGAAAATCAAGGGCAATGGTGATATATATGCGGATTAGACACCAAAAAAAACACCCAACAAATGGCTACAATTTAAGAACGTGTTTAGTGACGGCATCAGATTCCTATTTGATGGAGAAAGGTCTGGTGGCAAGAAAAGCTACTTCTAGGAGGTTGTTAACTGTTTTCGCTCGACGATTCCCTTCTTGGATGGTTGGTTTGGCCCTTGTTTCTGTAACTCGAATCCTAGCCTGGTATATCCCATTTTAATTTTACACCATTGTGAACCTTACGCCTTTTTTACTCTCTGATCGAGGTTCTCGGCATTTAAAAATCTTCGTAAACTAAATCACACGTGTATATGTTGATATTTAAGAGATATACAGTCAAGAAAATCAAGGGCAATGGTGATATATATGCGGATTATACACCAAAAAAAACACCCAACAAATGGCTACAATTTAAGGAATGTATTTAGTGACGGCATCAGATTCCTAATTGATGGAGAAAGGTCTGGTGGCAAGAAAAGCTGCTTCTAGGAGGTTGTCAAGTGTTTTCACTCGACGATTCCCTTCTTGGGTGGTTGGTTTGGCCCTTGTTTCTGTAACTCGAATCCTAGCCCGGTATATCCCATTTTAATTTTACACCATTGTGAACCTTACGCCTTTTTTACTCTCTGATCGAGGTTCTCGGCATTGAAAAATCTTCGTAAACTAAATCACACGTGTATATGTTGATATTTAAGAGATATACAGTCAAGAAAATCAAGGGCAATGGTGATATATATGCGGATTAGACAACAAAAAAAAATCACTCAACAAATGGCTACAATTTAAGGAATGTGTTTAGTGACGGCATCAGATTCCTAATTGATGGAGAAAGGTCTGGTGGTAAGAAAAGCAGCTTCTAGGAGGTTGTCAAGTGTTTTCGCTCGACGATTCCATTCTTGGGTGGTTGGTTTGGCCCTTGTTCCTGTAACTCGAATCCTAGCCCGGTATATCCCATTTTAATTTTACACCATTGTGAACCTTACGCCTTTTTTACTCTCTGATCGAGGTTCTCGGCATTGAAAAATCTTCGTAAACTAAATCACACGTGTATATGTTGATATTTAAGAGATATAAAGTCAAGAAAATCAAGGGAAATAGTGATATATATGCGGATTAGACACCAATAAAAACACTCAACAAATGGCTACAATATAAGGAATGTGTTTAGTGACAGCATCAGATTCCTAATTGATGGAGAAATGTCTGGTGGTAAGAAAAGCTGCTTCTAGGAGGTTGTCAAGTATTTTCGCTCGATGATTCCATTCTTGGGTGGTTGGTTTGGCCCTTGTTCCTGTAACTCGAATCCTAGCCCGGTATATCCGATTAAAATTTTACACCATTGTGAAGCTTACGCCTTTTTTACTCTCTGATGAGGTTCTCGGCATTGAAAAATATTCGTAAACTAAATCACACGTGTATATGTTGACATTTAAGAGATATACAATCAAAAAAATCAAAGGCAATGGTGATATATATGCGGGTTAGACACCAAAAAAAATCACTCAACAAATGGCTACAATTTAAGGAATGTGTTTAGTGACGGCATCAGATTCCTAATTGATGGAGAAAGGTCTGGTGGCAAGAAAAGCTCCCTCTAGGAGGTTGTCAAGTGTTTTCACTCGACGATTCCCTTCTTGGATGGTTGGTTTAGCCCTTGTTTCTGTAACTCGAATCCTAGCCCGGTATATCCCATTTTAATTTTACACCATTGTGAACCTTACGCCTTTTTTACTCTCTGATCGAGGTTCTCGGCATTGAAAAATCTTCGTAAACTAAATCACACGTGTATATGTTGATATTTAAGAGATATACAGTCAAGAAAATCAAGGGCAATGGTGATATATATGCGGATTAGACACCAAAAAAAAATCACTCAACAAATGGCTACAATTTAAGGAATGTGTTTAGTGACGGCATCAGATTCCTAATTGATGGAGAAAGGTCAGGTGATAAGAAAAGCAGCTTCTAGGAGGTTGTCAAGTGTTTTCGCTCGACGATTCCCTTCTTGGGAGGTTGGTTTGGCCATTGTTCCTGTAACTCGAATCTTAGCCCGGTATATTCCATTTTAATTTTACACCATTGTGAACCTTACGCCTTTTTTACTCTCTGATCGAGGTTCTCGGCATTGAAAAATCTTCGTAAACTAAATCACACGTGTATATGTTGATATTTAAGAGATATACAGTCAAGAAAATCAAGGGCAATGGTGATATATATGCGGATTAGACACCAAAAAAACACCCAACAAATGGCTACAATTTAAGGAATGTGTTTAGTGACGGCATCAGATTCCTAATTGATGAAGAAAGGTCTGGTGGCAAGAAAAGCTGCTTCTAGGAGGTTGTCAAGTGTTTTTGCTCGACGATTCCCTTCTTGGATGGTTGGTTTGGCCCTTGTTTCTGTAACTCGAATCCTAGCCCGGTATATCCCATTTTAATTTTACACCATTGTGAACCTTACGCCTTTTTTACTCTCTGATCGAGGTTCTCGGCATTGAAAAATCTTCGTAAACTAAATCACACGTGTATATGTTGACATTTAAGAGATATACAGTCAAAAAATCAAGGGCAATGGTGATATATATGCGGATTAGACAAAAAAAAATCACTCAACAAATGGCTACAATTTAAGGAATGTGTTTAGTGACGGCATCAGATTCCTAATTGATGGAGAAAGGTTTAGTGGTAAGAAAAGCAGCTTCTTGGAGGTTGTCAAGTGTTTTCGCTCGACGATTCCCTTCTTGGGTGGTTGGTTTGGCCATTGTTCCTGTAACTCGAATCCTAGCCCGGTACACCATTGTGAACCTTACGGCTTTTTTACTCTCTGAACGAGGATCTCGGCATTGAAAAATCTTCATAAACTAAATCACATGTGTATATGTTGATATTTAAGAGATATACAGTCAAGAAAATCAAGGGCAATGGTGATATATATGCGGATTAGACATCAAAAAAATCACTAAACAAATGGCTACAATTTAAGGAATGTGTTTAGTGACGGCATCAGATTCCTAATTGATGGAGAAAGGTCTGGTGGTAAGAAAAGCAGCTTCTAGGAGGTTGTCAAGTGTTTTCGCTCGACGATTCCCTTCTTGGGTGGTTGGTTTGGCCATTATTCCTGTAACTCGAATCCTAGCCCAGTATATCGCATTTTAATTTTACACCATTGTGAACCTTACGCCTTTTTTACTCTCTGATCGAGGTTCTCGGCATTGAAAAATCTTTGTAAACTAAATCACACGTGTATATGTTGATATTTAAGAGATATACAGTCAAGAAAATCAAGGGCAATGGTGATATATATGCGGATTAGACACCAAAAAATCACTCAACAAATGGCTACAATTTAAGGAATGTGTTTAGTGACGGCATCAGATTCCTAATTGATGGAGAAAGGTCTGGTGGTAAGAAAAGCAGCTTCTAGGAGGTTGTCAAGTGTTTTCGCTCAACGATTCCCTTCTTGGGTGGTTGGTTTGGCCATTGTTCCTGTAACTCGAATCCTAGCCCGGTACACCATTGTGAACCTTACGCCTTTTTTACTCTCTGATCGAGGATCTCGGCATTGAAAAATCTTCATAAACTAAATCACATGTGTATATGTTGATATTTAAGAGATATACAGTCAAGAAAATCAAGGGCAATGGTGATATATATGCGGATTAGACACCAAAAAAATCACTCAACAAATGGCTACAATTTAAGGAATGTGTTTAGTGACGGCATCAGATTCCTAATTGATGGAGAAAGGTCTGGTGGTAAGAAAAGCAGCTTCTAGGAGGTTGTCAAGTGTTTTCGCTCGACGATTCCCTTCTTGGGTGGTTGGTTTGGCCATTGTTCCTGTAACTCGAATCCTAGCCCAGTATATCCCATTTTAATTTTACACCATTGTGAACCTTACGCCTTTTTTACTCTCTGATCGAGGTTCTCGGCATTGAAAAATCTTTGTAAACTAAATCACACGTGTATATGTTGATATTTAAGAGATATACAGTCAAGAAAATCAAGGGCAATGGTGATATATATGCGGATTAGACACCAAAAAATCACTCAACAAATGGCTACAATTTAAGGAATGTGTTTAGTGACGGCATCAGATTCCTAATTGATGGAGAAAGGTCTGGTGGTAAGAAAAGCAGCTTCTAGGAGGTTGTCAAGTGTTTTCGCTTGACGATTCCCTTCTTGGGTGGTTGGTTTGGCCATTGTTCCTGTAACTCGAATCCTAGCCCGGTACACCATTGTGAACCTTACGCCTTTTTTACTCTCTGATCGAGGTTCTAGGCATTGAAAAATCTTCGTAAACTAAATCACACGTGTATATGTTGATATTTAAAAGATATACAGTCAAGAAAATCAAGGGCAATGGTGATATATATGCGGATTAGACACCAAAAAAATCACTCAACAAATGGCTACAATTTAAGGAATGTGTTTAGTGACGGCATCAGATTCCTAATTGATGGAGAAAGGTCTGGTGGTAAGAAAAGCAGCTTCTAGGAGGTTGTTATGTGTTTTCGCTCGACGATTCCCTTCTTGGGTGGTTGGTTTGGCCATTGTTCCAGTAACTCGAATCCTAGCCCGGTATATCCCATTTTAATTTTACACCATTGTGAACCTTACGCCTTTTTTACTCTCTGATCGAGGTTCTCGGCATTGAAAAATCTTCGTAAACTAAATCACACGTGTATATGTTGATATTTAAGAGATATACAGGAAAGAAAATCAAGGGCAGTGGTCATTTATATGCGGATTAGACACCAAAAAAAACACTCAACAAATGGCTACAATTTAAGGAATGTGTTTAGTGACGGCATCAGATTCCTAATTGATGGAGAAAGGTCTGGTGGCAAGAAAAACTGCTTCTAGGAGGTTTTCAAGTGTTTTCGCTCGACGATTCCCTTCTTGGGTGGTTGGTTTGGCCCTTGTTTCTGTAACTCGAATCCTAGCCTGGTATATCCCATTTTAATTTTACACCATTGTGAACCTTACGCCTTTTTTACTCTCTGATCGAGGTTCTTGGAATTGAAAAATCTTCGTAAACTAAATCACACGTGTATATGTTGACATTTAAGAGATATACAGTCAAGAAAATCAAGGGCAATGGTGATATATATGCGGATTAGACAACAACAAAAAATACTCAACAAATGGCTACAATTTAAGGAATGTGTTTAGTGACGGCATCAGATTCCTAATTGATGGAGAAAGGTCTGGTGGTAAGAAAAGCAGCTTCTAGGAGGTTGTCAAGTGTTTTCGCTCGACGATTCCATTCTTGGGTGGTTGGTTTGGCCCTTGTTCCTTTAACTCGAATCCTAGCCCGGTATATCCCATTTTAATTTTACACCATTGTGAACCTTACGCCTTTTTTACTCTCTGATCGAGGTTCTCGGCATTGAAAAATCTTCGTAAACTAAATCACACGTGTATATGTTGACATTTAAGAGATATACAGTCAAGAAAATCAAGGGCAATGGTGATATATATGCGGATTAGACAAAAAAAATCACTCAACAAATGGCTACAATTTAAGGAATGTGTTTTGTGACGGCATGAGATTCCTAATTGATGGAGAAAGGTCTGGTGGTAAGAAAAGAAGCTTCTAGGAGGTTGACAAGTGTTTTCGCTCGACGATTCCCTTCTTGGGTGGTTGGTTTGGCCATTGTTCCTGTAACTCGAATCTTAGCCCGGTATATTCCATTTTAATTTTACACCATTGTGAACCTTACGCCTTTTTTACTCTCTGATCGAGGTTCTCGGCATTGAAAAATCTTCGTAAACTAAATCACACGTGTATATGTTGATATTTAAGAGATATACAGTCAAGAAAATCAAGGGCAATGGTGATATATATGCGGATTAGACACCAAAAAAATCACTCAACAAATGGCTACAATTTAAGGAATGTGTTTTGTGACGGCATGAGATTCCTAATTGATGGAGAAAGGTCTGGTGGTAAGAAAAGAAGCTTCTAGGAGGTTGTCAAGTGTTTTCGCTCGACGATTCCCTTCTTGGGTGGTTGGTTTGGCTATTGTTCCTGTAACTCGAATCTTAGCCCGGTATATTCCATTTTAATTTTACACCATTGTGAACCTTACGCCTTTTTTACTCTCTGATCGAGGTTCTCGGCATTGAAAAATCTTCGTAAACTAAATCACACGTGTATATGTTGATATTTAAGAGATATACAGTCAAGAAAATCAAGGGCAATGGTGATATATATGCGGATTAGACAACAAAAAAAAATCACTCAACAAATGGCTACAATTTAAGGAATGTGTTTAGTGACGGCATCAGATTCCTAATTGATGGAGAAAGTTCTGGTGGTAAGAAAAGCAGCTTCTAGGAGGTTGTCAAGTGTTTTCGCTCGACGATTCCATTCTTGGGTGGTTGGTTTGGCCCTTGTTCCTGTAACTCGAATCATAGCCCGGTATATCCCATTTTAATTTTACACCATTGTGAACCTTACGCCTTTTTTACTCTCTGATCGAGGTTCTCGGCATTGAAAAATCTTCGTAAACTAAATCACACGTGTATATGTTGATATTTAAGAGATATAAAGTCAAGAAAATCAAGGGCAATAGTGATATATATGCGGATTAGACACCAATAAAACACTCAACAAATGGCTACAATATAAGGAATGTGTTTAGTGACAGCATCAGATTCCTAATAGATGGAGAAATGTCTGGTGGTAAGAAAAGCTGCTTCTAGGAGGTTGTCAAGTATTTTCGCTCGATGATTCCATTCTTGGGTGGTTGGTTTGGCCCTTGTTCCTGTAACTCGAATCCTAGCCCGGTATATCCGATTAAAATTTTACACCATTGTGAACCTTACGCCTTTTTTACTCTCTGATGAGGTTCTCGGCATTGAAAAATATTCGTAAACTAAATCACACGTGTATATGTTGACATTTAAGAGATATACAATCAAAAAAATCAAAGGCAATGGTGATATATATGCGGATTAGACACCAAAAAAAATCACTCAACAAATGGCTACAATTTAAGGAATGTGTTTAGTGACGGCATCAGATTCCTAATTGATGGAGAAAGGTTTGGTGTTAAGAAAAGCAGCTTCTAGGAGGTTGTAAAGTGTTTTCGCTCGACGATTCCCTTCTTGGGTGGTTGGTTTGGCCATTGTTCCTTTAACTCGAATCCTAGCCTAGTATATCCCATTTTAATTTTACACCATTGTGAACCTTGCGCCTTTTTTACACTCTGATCGAGGTTCTCGGCATTGAAAAATCTTCGTAAACTAAATCACACGTGTATATGTTGATATTTAAGAGATATACAGTCAAGAAAATCAAGGGCAATGGTGATATATATGCGGATTAGACACCAAAAAAAAATCACTCAACAAATGGCTACAATTTAAGGAATGTGTTTAGTGACGGCATCAGATTCCTAATTGATGGAGAAAGGTTTGGTGTTAAGAAAAGCAGGTTCTAGGAGGTTGTTAAGTGTTTTCGCTCGACGATTCCCTTCTTGGGTGGTGGGTTTGGCCATTGTTCCTGTAACTCGAATCATAGCCCGGTACACCATTGTGAACCTTACGCCTTTTTTACTCTCTGATCGAGGATCTCGGCATTGAAAAATCTTCGTAAACTAAATCACACGTGTATATGTTGATATTTAAGAGATATACAGTCAAGAAAATCAAGGGCAATGGTGATATATATGCGGATTAGACACCAAAAAAATCACTCAAAAATGGCTACAATTTAAGGAATGTGTTTAGTGACGGCATCAGATTCCTAATTGATGGAGAAAGGTCTGGTGGTAAGAAAAGCAGCTTCTAGGAGGTTGTCAAGTGTTTTCGCTCGACGATTCCCTTCTTGGGTGGTTGGTTTGGCCATTGTTCCTGTAACTCGAATCCTAGCCCGGTATATTCCATTTTAAATTTACACCATTGTGAACCTTACGCCTTTTTTACTCTCTGATCGAGGTTCTCGGCATTGAGAAATCTTCGTAAACTAAATCACACGTGTATATGTTGATATTTAAGAGATATACAGTCAAGAAAATCAAGGGCAATGGTGATATATATGCTGATTAGACACCAAAAAAACACCCAACAAATGGCTACAATTTAAGGAATGTGTTTAGTGACGGCATCAGATTCCTAATTGATGGAGAAAGGTCTGGTGGCAAGAAAAGCTGCTTCTAGGAGGTTGTCAAGTGTTTTCGCTCGACGATTCCCTTCTTGGATGGTTGGTTTGGCCCTTGTTTCTGTAACTCGAATCCTAGCCCGGTATATCCCATTTTAATTTTACACCATTGTGAACCTTGCGCCTTTTTTACTCTCTGATCGAGGTTCTCGGCATTGAAAACTCTTCGTAAACTAAATCACACGTGTATATGTTGACATTTAAGAGATATACAGTCAAGAAAATCAAGGGCAATGGTGATATATATGCGGATTAGACAACAAAAAAAATCACTCAACAAATGGCTACAATTTAAGGAATGTGTTTAGTGACGGCATCAGATTCCTAATTGATGGAGAAAGGTCTGGTGGTAAGAAAAGCAGCTTCTAGGAGGTTGTCAAGTGTTTTCGCTCGACGATTCCATTCTTGGGTGGTTGGTTTGGCCCTTGTTCCTGTAACTCGAATCCTAGCCCGGTATATCCCATTTTAATTTTACACCATTGTGAACCTTACGCCTTTTTTACTCTCTGATCGAGGTTCTCGGCATTGAAAAATCTTCGTAAACTAAATCACACGTGTATATGTTGATATTTAAGAGATATAAAGTCAAGAAAATCAAGGGCAATAGTGATATATATGCGGATTAGACACCAATAAAAACACTCAACAAATGGCTACAATATAAGGAATGTGTTTAGTGACAGCATCAGATTCCTAATTGATGGAGAAATGTCTGGTGGTAAGAAAAGTTGCTTCTAGGAGGTTGTCAAGTATTTTCGCTCGACGATTCCATTCTTGGGTGGTTGGTTTGGCCCTTGTTCCTGTAACTCGAATCCTAGCCCGGTATATCCGATTAAAATTTTACACCATTGTGAACCTTACGCCTTTTTTACTCTCTGATGAGGTTCTCGGCATTGAAAAATATTCGTAAACTAAATCACACGTGTATATGTTGACATTTAAGAGATATACAATCAAAAAAATCAAGGGCAATGGTGATATATATGCGGATTAGACACCAAAAAAATCACTCAACAAATGGCTACAATTTAAGGATTGTGTTTAGTGACGGCATCAGATTCCTAATTGATGGAGAAAGGTCTGGTGCTAAGAAAAGCAGCTTCTAGGAGGTTGTGAAGTGGTTTCGCTCGACGATTCCCTTCTTGGGTGGTTGGTTTGGCCAGTTTTCCTTTAACTCGAATCCTAGCCCAGTATATCCCATTTTAATTTTACACCATTGTGAACCTTGCGCCTTTTTTACTCTCTGATCGAGGTTCTCGGCATTGAAAAATCTTCGTAAACTAAATCACACGTGTATATGTTGATATTTAAGAGATATACAGTCAAGAAAATCAAGGGCAATGGTGATATATATGCGGATTAGACACCAAAAAAAAATCACTCAACAAATGGCTACAATTTAAGGAATGTGTTTAGTGACGGCATCAGATTCCTAATTGATGGAGAAAGGTCTGGTGGTAAGAAAAGATGCTTCTAGGAGGTTGTCAAGTGTTTTCGCTCGACGATTCCCTTCTTGGGTGGTTGGTTTGGCCCTTGTTCCCGTAACTCGAATCCTAGCCCGGTATATCCCATTTTAATTTTACACCATTGTGAACCTTACGCATTTTTTACTCTCTGATCGAGGTTCTCGGCATTGAAAAATCATCGTAAACTAAATCACACGTGTATATGTTGACATTTAAGAGATATACAGTCAAGAAAATCAAGGGCAATGGTGATATATATGCGGATTAGACACAAAAGAAAATCACTCAACAAATGGCTACAATTTAAGGAATGTGTTTAGTGACGGCATCAGATTCCTAATTGATAGAGAAAGGTCTGGTGGTAAGAAAAGCAGCTTCTAGGAGGTTGTCAAGTGTTTTCGCTCGACGATTCCCTTCTTGGGTGGTTGGTTTGGCCCTTGTTCCTGTAACTCGAATCCTAGCCCGGTATATCCCATTTTAATTTTACACCATTGTGAATCTTACGCCTTTTTTACTCTCTGATCAAGGTTCTCGGCATTGAAAAATCTTCGTAAACTAAATCACACGTGTAAATGTTGATATTTAAGAGATATACAATCAAGAATTTCAAGGGAAATGGTGATATATATGCGGATTAGACACCAAAAAAATCACTCAACAAAGGGCTACAATTTAAGGAATGTGTTTAGTGACGGCGTCAGATTCCTAATTGATGGAGAAAGGTCTGGTGGTAAGAAAAGCGGCTTCTAGGAGGTTGTCAAGTGTTTTCGCTCGACGATTCCATTCTTGGGTGGTTGGTTTGGCATTTATTCCTGTAACCCGAATCCTAGCTCGGTATATCCCATTTTAATTTTACACCATTGTGAACCTTACACCTTTTTTACTCTCTGATAGAGGTTCTCGGCATTGAAAAACCATCGTAAACTAAATCACACGTGTATATGTTGACGTTTAAGAGATATACAGTCAAGAAAATCAAGCGGAATGGTGATATATATGCGGATTTGACACCAAAAAAAACACTCAACAAATGGCTACAATTTAAGGAATGTGTTTAGTGACGGCATCAGATTTCTAATTGATGGAGAAAGGTCTGGTGGTAAGAAAAGCTGCTTCTAGGAAGTTGTCAAGTGTTTTCGCTCAACGATTCCATTCTTGGGTGGTTGGTTTGGCATTTGTTCCTGTAACACGAATCCTAGCCCGGTATATCCCATTTTAATTTTACACCATTGTGAACCTTACGCCTTTTTTACTCTCTGATAGAGGTTCTCGGCATTGAAAAATCTTTGTAAACTAAATCACACGTGTATATGTTGACGTTTAAGAGATATACAGTCAAGAAAATCAAGGGCAATGGTTATATATATGCGGATTAGACACAAAAAAAAAACACTCAACAAATGGCTACAATTTAAGGAATGTGTTTAGTGACGGCATCAGATTCCTAATTGATAGAGAAAGGTCTGTTGGTAAGAAAAGCTTCTTCTAGGAGGTTGTCAAGTGTTTTCGCTCGACGATTCCATTCTTGGGTGGTTGGTTTGGCCCTTGTTCCTGTACCTCGAATCCTAGCCCGGTATATCCCATTTTAATTTTACACCATTGTGAACCTTACGCCTTTTTTACTCTCAGATCGAGGTTCTCGGCATTGAAAAATCTTCGTAAACTAAATTACACGTGTATATGTTGACATTTAAGAGATATACAGTCAAGAAAATCAAGGGCAATGTTGATATATATGCGGATTAGACACCAAAAAAATATCACTCAACAAATGGCTACAATTTAAGGAATGTGTTTAGTGACGGAATCAGATTCCTAATTGATGGAGAAAGGTCTGGTGGTAAGAAAAGATGCTTCTAGGAGGTTGTCAAGTGTTTTCGCTCGACGATTCCATTCTTGGGTGGTTGGTTTGGCATTTGTTCCTGTAACCTGAATCCTAGCCCGATATATCCCATTTTAATTTTACACCATTGTGAACCTTACGCCTTTTTTACTCTCTGATAGAGGTTCTCGACAATGAAAAATCTTCGTAAACTAAATCACACGTGTATATGTTGACATTTAAAAGATATACAGTCAAGAAAATCAAGGGCAATGGTGATATATATGCAGATTAGACACCAAAAAAATAACACTCAACAAATGTCTACAATTTAAGGAATGTGTTTAGTAACGGCATCAGATTCCTAATTGATGGAGAAAGGTCTGGTGGTAAGAAAAGCTGCTTCTAGGAGGTTGTCAAGTGTTTTCGCTCGACGATTCCTTTCTTGGGTGTTTGGTTTGGCCCTTGTTCCTGTAACTCGAATCCTCCGGTATATCCCGTTTTAATTTTACACCATTGTGAACCTTACGCCTTTTTTACTCTCAGATCGAGGTTCTCGGCATTGAAAAATCTTCGTAAACTAAATCATACGTGTATTTGTTGACATTTAAGAGATATACAGTCAAGAAAACCAAGGGCAATGTTGATATATATGCGGATTAAACACCAAAAAAATATCACTCAAGAAATGGCTACAATTTAAGGAATGTGTTTAGTGACGGCATCAGATTCCTAATTGATGGAGAAAGGTCTGGTGGTAAGAAAAGCAGCTTCTAGGAGGTTGTCAAGTGTTTTCGCTCGACGATTCCATTCTTCGGTGGTTTGTTTGGCATTTGTTCCTGTAACCCGAATCCTAGCCCGGTATATCCCATTTTAATTTTACACCATTGTGAACCTTACGCCTTTTATTCTCTCTGATAGAGGTTCTCGACATTGAAAATTCTTCGTAAACTAAATCACACATGTATATGTTGACATTTAAGAGATATACAGTCAAGAAAATCAAGGGCAATGGTGATATATATGCGGATTAGACACAAAAAAAACTCAACAAATGGCTACAATTTAAGGAATGTGTTTAGTGACGGAATCAGATTCCTAATTGATGGAGAAAGGTTTGGTGGTAAGAAAAGCTGCTTCTAGGAGGTTGTCAAGTGTTTTCGCTCGACGATTCCCTTCTTGGGTGGTTGGTTTGGCCCTTGTTCCGGTAACTCGAATCCTAGCCCAGTATATCCCATTTTAATTTTACACCATTGTGAACCTTACGCCTTTTTTACTCTCTAATCGAGGTTCTCGGCATTGAAAAATCTTCGTAAACTAAATCACACGTGTATATGTTGATATTTAAGAGATATACAGTCAAGAAAATCAAGGGCAATGGTGATAAATATGCGGATTAGACACCAAAAAAAACACTCAACAAATGGTTACAATTTAAAGAATGTGTTTAGTGACGACATCAGATTCCTAATTGATGGAGAAAGGTCTGGTGGTAAGAAAAGCTGCTTCTAGGAGGTTGTCAAGTGTTTTCGCTCGACGATTCCATTCTTGGGTGGTTGGTTTGGCATTTGTTCTGGTAACCCGAATCCTAGCCCGGTATATCCCATTTTAATTTTACACCATTGTGAACCTTACGCCTTTTTTACTCTCTGATAGAGGTTCTCGACGTTGAAAAATCTTTGTAAACTAAATCACACGTGTATATGTTGACATTTAAGAGATATACAGTCAAGAAAATCAAGGACAATGGTGATATATATGCGGATTAGACACCAAAAAAAAACTCTCAACAAATGGCTACAATTTAAGGAATGTGTTTAGTGACGGCATCAGATTCCTAATTGATGGAGAAAGGTCTGGTGGTAAGAAAAGCTGCTTCTAGTAGGTTGTCAAGTGTTTTCGCTCGACGATTACCTTCTTGGGTGGTTGGTTTGGCCCTTGTTCCTGTAACTCGAATTCTAGCCTGGTATATCCCATTTTAATTTTACACCATTGTGAACCTTACGCCTTTTTTACTCTCAGATCGAGGTTCTCGGCATTGAAAAATCTTCGTAAACTAAATCACACGTGTATATGTTGACATTTAAGAGATATACAGTCAAGAAAATCAAGGGCAATGTTGATATATATGCGGATTTGACACCAAAAAAATATCACTCAACAAATGGCTACAATTTAAGGAATGTGTTTAGTGACGACATCAGATTCCTAATTGATGGAGAAAGGTCTGGTGGTAAGAAAAGCAGCTTCTAGGAGGTTGTCAAGTGTTTTCGCTCGACGATTCCATTCTTGGGTGGTTGGTTTGGCATTTGTTCCTGTAACCCGAATCCTAGCTCGGTATATCCCATTTTAATTTTACACCATTGTGATCCTTACGCCTTTTTTACTCTCTGATAGAGGTTCCCGGCATTGAAAAACTATCGTAAACTAAATCACATGTGTATATGTTGACGTTTAAGAGATATACAGTCAAGAAAATCAAGGGCAATGGTGATATATATGCGGATTTGACACCAAAAAAAAAACTCAACAAATGGCTACAATTTAAGGAATGTGTTTAGTGACGGCATCAGATTCCTAATTGATGGAGAAATGTCTGGTGGTAAGAAAAGCTTCTTCTAGGAGGTTGTCAAGTGTTTTCGCTCGACGATTCCATTCTTGGGTGGTTGGTTTGGCATTTGTTCCTGTAACCCGAATCCTAGCTCGGTATATCCCATTTTAATTTTACACCATTGTGAACCTTACGCCTTTTTTACTCTCTGATAGAGGTTCTTGGCATTGAAAAACCATCGTAAACTAAATCACACGTGTATATGTTGACGTTTAAGAGATATACAGTCAAGAAAATCAAGGGGAATGGTGATATATATATGCGGATTTGACACCAAAAAAAACACTCAACAAATGGCTACAATTTAAGGAATGTATTTAGTGACGGCATCAGATTCCTAATTGATGGAGAAAGGTCTGGTGGTAAGAAAAGCTGCTTGTAGGAGGTTCTCAAGTGTTTTCGCTCGACGATTCCCTTCTTGGGAGTTTGTTTTGGCCTTTGTTCCTGTAACACGAATCCTAGCCCGGTATATCCCATTTTAATTTTACACCATTGTAAACCTTACTCCTTTTTTACTCTCTGATAGAGGTTCTCGGCATTGAAAAATCTTTGTAAACTAAATCACACGTGTATATATTGACATTTAAGAGATATACAGTCAAGAAAATCAAGGGCAATGGTCATATATATGCGGATTAGACACCAAAAAAAAACACTCAACAAATGGCTACAATTTAAGGAATGTGTTTAGTGACGGCATAAGATTCCTAATTGATGGAGAAAGGTCTGGTGGTAAGAAAAGCTTCTTCTAGGAGGTTGTCAAGTGTTTTCGCTCGACGATTCCATTCTTGGGTGGTTGGTTTGGCATTTGTTCCTGTAACCCGAATCCTAGCCCGGTATATCCCATTTTAATTTTACACCATTGTGAACCTTACGCCTTTTTTACTCTCTGATAGAGGTTCTCGACATTGAAAAATCTTCGTAAACTAAATCACACGTGTATATGTTGACATTTAAGAGATATACAATCAAGAAAATCAAGGGCAATGGTGATATATATGCGGATTAGACACCAAAAAAAACACTCAACAAATAGCTACAATTTAAGGAATGTGTTTAGTGACGGCATCAGATTCCTAATTGATGGAGAAAGGTCTGGTGGTAAGAAAAGCTGCTTCTAGGAGGTTGTCAAGTGTTTTCGCTCGACGATTCCCTTCTTGGGTGTTTGGTTTGGCCCTTGTTCCTGTAACTCGAATCCTCCGCTATATCTCGTTTTAATTTTACACCATTGTGAACCTTACGCCTTTTTTACTCTCAGATCGAGGTTCTCGGCATTGAAAAATCTTCGTAAACTAAATCACACGTGTATATGTTGACATTTAAGAGATATACAGTCAAGAAAATCAAGGGCAATGTTGATATATATGCGGATTAGACACCAAAAAACTATCACTCAAGAAATGGCTACAATTTAAGGAATGTGTTTAGTGACGGCATCAGATTCCTAATTGATGGAGAAAGGTCTGGTGGTAAGAAAAGCAGCTTCTAGGAGGTTGTCAAGTGTTTTCGCTCGACGATTCCATTCTTCGGTGGTTTGTTTGGCATTTGTTCCTGTAACCCGAATCCTAGCCCGGTATATCCCATTTTAATTTTACACCATTGTGAACCTTACGCCTTTTATTCTCTCTGATAGAGGTTCTCGACATTGAAAATTCTTCGTAAACTAAATCACACATGTATATGTTGACATTTAAGAGATATACATTCAAGAAAATCAAGGGCAATGGTGATATATATGCGGATTAGACACAAAAAAAACACTCAACAAATGGCTACAATTTAAGGAATGTGTTTAGTGACGGCATCGGATTCCTAATTGATGGAGAAAGGTCTGGTGGTAAGAAAAGCTGCTTCTAGGAGGTTGTCAAGTGTTTACGCTCGACGATTCCATTCTTGGGTGGTTGGTTTGGCATTTGTTCCTGTAACCCGAATCCTAGCCCGGTATATCCCATTTTAATTTTACACCATTGTGAACCTTACGCCTTTTTTACTCTCTGATAGAGGTTCTCGGCATTGAAAAACCATCGTAAACTAAATCACACGTGTATATGTTGACGTTTAAGAGATATACAGTCAAGAAAATCAAGGGGAATGGAGATATATATGCGGATTTGACACAAAAAAAAACACTCAACAAATGGCTACAATTTAAGGAATGTGTTTAGTGACGGCATCAGATTCCTAATTGATGGAGAAAGGTCTGGTGGTAAGAAAAGTTGCTTCTAGGAGGTTGTCAAGTGTTTTCGCTCGACGATTCCCTTCTTGGGTGGATGGTTTGGCCCTTGTTCCTGTAACTCGAATCCTTGCCCGGTATATCCGATTTTAATTTTACACCATTGTGAACCTTACGCCTTTTTTACTCTCTATTCTAGGTTCTCGGCATTGAAAAATCTTCATAAACTAAATCACACGTGTATATGTTGATATTTAAGAGATATACAGTCAAGAAAATCAAGGGAAATGGTGATATATATGCGGATTAGAAACCAAAAAAAACACTCAACAAAGGGCTACAATTTAAGGAATGTGTTTAGTGACGGCATCAGATTCCTAATTGATGGAGAAAGGTCTGGTGGTAAGAAAAGCTGCTTCTAGAAGGTTTTCAAGTGTTTTCGCTCGACGATTCCATTCTTGGGTGGTTGGTTTGGCATTTGTTCCTGTAACCCGAATCCTAGCTCGGTATATCCCATTTTAATTTTACACCATTGTGATCCTTACGCCTTTTTTACTCTCTGATAGAGGTTCCCGGCATTGAAAAACTATCGTAAACTAAATCACATGTGTATATGTTGACGTTTAAGAGATATACAGTCAAGAAAATCAAGGGCAATGGTGATATATATGCGGATTTGACACCAAAAAAAAAACTCAACAAATGGCTACAATTTAAGGAATGTGTTTAGTGACGGCATCAGATTCCTAATTGATGGAGAAATGTCTGGTGGTAAGAAAAGCTTCTTCTAGGAGGTTGTCAAGTGTTTTCGCTCGACGATTCCATTCTTGGGTGGTTGGTTTGGCATTTGTTCCTGTAACCCGAATCCTAGCTCGGTATATCCCATTTTAATTTTACACCATTGTGAACCTTACGCCTTTTTTACTCTCTGATAGAGGTTCTTGGCATTGAAAAACCATCGTAAACTAAATCACACGTGTATATGTTGACGTTTAAGAGATATACAGTCAAGAAAATCAAGGGGAATGGTGATATATATATGCGGATTTGACACCAAAAAAAACACTCAACAAATGGCTACAATTTAAGGAATGTATTTAGTGACGGCATCAGATTCCTAATTGATGGAGAAAGGTCTGGTGGTAAGAAAAGCTGCTTGTAGGAGGTTCTCAAGTGTTTTCGCTCCACGATTCCCTTCTTGGGAGTTTGTTTTGGCCTTTGTTCCTGTAACACGAATCCTAGCCCGGTATATCCCATTTTAATTTTACACCATTGTGAACCTTACTCCTTTTTTACTCTCTGATAGAGGTTCTCGGCATTGAAAAATCTTTGTAAACTAAATCACACGTGTATATATTGACATTTAAGAGATATACAGTCAAGAAAATCAAGGGCAATGGTCATATATATGCGGATTAGACACCAAAAAAAAACACTCAACAAATGGCTACAATTTAAGGAATGTGTTTAGTGACGGCATAAGATTCCTAATTGATGGAGAAAGGTCTGGTGGTAAGAAAAGCTTCTTCTAGGAGGTTGTCAAGTGTTTTCGCTCGACGATTCCATTCTTGGGTGGTTGGTTTGGCATTTGTTCCTGTAACCCGAATCCTAGCCCGGTATATCCCATTTTAATTTTACACCATTGTGAACCTTACGCCTTTTTTACTCTCTGATAGAGGTTCTCGACATTGAAAAATCTTCGTAAACTAAATCACACGTGTATATGTTGACATTTAAGAGATATACAATCAAGAAAATCAAGGGCAATGGTGATATATATGCGGATTAGACACCAAAAAAAACACTCAACAAATTGCTACAATTTAAGGAATGTGTTTAGTGACGGCATCAGATTCCTAATTGATGGAGAAAGGTCTGGTGGTAAGAAAAGCTGCTTCTAGGAGGTTGTCAAGTGTTTTCGCTCGACGATTCCCTTCTTGGGTGTTTGGTTTGGCCCTTGTTCCTGTAACTCGAATCCTCCGCTATATCTCGTTTTAATTTTACACCATTGTGAACCTTACGCCTTTTTTACTCTCAGATCGAGGTTCTCGGCATTGAAAAATCTTCGTAAACTAAATCACACGTGTATATGTTGACATTTAAGAGATATACAGTCAAGAAAATCAAGGGCAATGTTGATATATATGCGGATTAGACACCAAAAAACTATCACTCAAGAAATGGCTACAATTTAAGGAATGTGTTTAGTGACGGCATCAGATTCCTAATTGATGGAGAAAGGTCTGGTGGTAAGAAAAGCAGCTTCTAGGAGGTTGTCAAGTGTTTTCGCTCGACGATTCCATTCTTCGGTGGTTTGTTTGGCATTTGTTCCTGTAACCCGAATCCTAGCCCGGTATATCCCATTTTAATTTTACACCATTGTGAACCTTACGCCTTTTATTCTCTCTGATAGAGGTTCTCGACATTGAAAATTCTTCGTAAACTAAATCACACATGTATATGTTGACATTTAAGAGATATACATTCAAGAAAATCAAGGGCAATGGTGATATATATGCGGATTAGACACAAAAAAAACACTCAACAAATGGCTACAATTTAAGGAATGTGTTTAGTGACGGCATCGGATTCCTAATTGATGGAGAAAGGTCTGGTGGTAAGAAAAGCTGCTTCTAGGAGGTTGTCAAGTGTTTACGCTCGACGATTCCATTCTTGGGTGGTTGGTTTGGCATTTGTTCCTGTAACCCGAATCCTAGCCCGGTATATCCCATTTTAATTTTACACCATTGTGAACCTTACGCCTTTTTTACTCTCTGATAGAGGTTCTCGGCATTGAAAAACCATCGTAAACTAAATCACACGTGTATATGTTGACGTTTAAGAGATATACAGTCAAGAAAATCAAGGGGAATTGAGATATATATGCGGATTTGACACAAAAAAAAACACTCAACAAATGGCTACAATTTAAGGAATGTGTTTAGTGACGGCATCAGATTCCTAATTGATGGAGAAAGGTCTGGTGGTAAGAAAAGTTGCTTCTAGGAGGTTGTCAAGTGTTTTCGCTCGACGATTCCCTTCTTGGGTGTTTGGTTTGGCCCTTGTTCCTGTAACTCGAATCCTACGGTATATCCCGTTTTAATTTTACACCATTGTGAACCTTACGCCTTTTTTACTCTCAGATCGAGGTTCTCGGCATTGAAAAATCTTCGTAAACTAAATCACACGTGTATATGTTGACATTTAAGAGATATACAGTCAAGAAAATCAAGGGCAATGTTGATATATATGTGGATTAGACACCAAAAAAATATCACTCAAGAAATGGCTACAATTTAAGGAATGTGTTTAGTGACGGCATCAGATTCCTAATTGATGGAGAAAGGTCTGGTGGTAAGAAAAGCAGCTTCTAGGAGGTTGTCAAGTGTTTTCGCTCGACGATTCCATTCTTCGGTGGTTTGTTTGGCATTTGTTCCTGTAACCCGAATCCTAGCCCGGTATATCTCATTTTAATTTTACACCATTGTGAACCTTACGCCTTTTTTACTCTCTAATCGAGGTTCTCGATATTGAAAAATCTTTGTAAACTAAATCACACGGGTATATATATTGATATTTAAGAGATATACAGTCAATATAATCAAGGTCAAGGGTGATATATATGCGGATTAGACACAAAAAAAACACTCAACAAATGGCTACAATTTAAGGAATGTGTTTAGTAACGGCATCAGATTCCTAATTGATGGAGAAAGGTCTTTTGGTAAGAAAAGCTGCTTCTAGGAGGTGGTCAAGTGTTTTCGCTCGACGATTCCATTCTTGGGTGGTTGGTTTGGCATTTGTTCCTGTAACCCGAATCCTAGCCCGGTATATCCCATTTTAATTTTACACCATTGTGAACCTTACGCCTTTTTTACTCTCTGATAGAGGTTCTCGACATTGAAAAATCTTCGTAAACTAAATCACACGTGTATATGTTGACATTTAAGAGATATACAGTCAAGAAAATCAAGGGCAATGGTGATATATATGCGGATTAGACACCAAAAAAAAACTCTCAACAAATGGCTACAATTTAAGGAATGTCTTTAATGACGGCATCAGATTCCTAATTGATGGAGAAAGGTCTGGTGGTAAGAAAAGCTGCTTCTAGGAGGTTTTCAAGTGTTTTCGCTCGACGATTCCCTTCTTGGGTGGTTGGTTTGGCCCTTGTTCCTGTAACTCGAATCCTAGCCCGGTATATCCCATTTTAATGTTACACCATTGTGAACCTTACGCCTTTTTTACTCTCAGATCGAGGTTCTCGGCATTGAAAAATCTTCGTAAACCAAATCACACGTGTATATGTTGACATTTAAGAGATATACAGTCAAGAAAATCAAGGGCAATGGTGATATTTATGCGGATTAGACACCAAAAAAAAACACTCAACAAATGGCTACAATTTAAAGAATGTGTTTAGTGACGACATCAGATTCCTAATTGATGGAGAAAGGTCTGGTGGTAAGAAAAGCTGCTTCTAGGAGGTTGTCAAGTGTTTTCGCTCGACGATTCCATTCTTGGGTGGTTGGTTTGGCATTTGTTCCTGTAACCCGAATCCTAGCCCGGTATATCCCATTTTAATTTTACACCATTGTGAACCTTACGCCTTTTTTACTCTCTGATAGAGGTTCTCGACATTGAAAAATCTTCGTAAACTAAATCACACGTGTATATGTTGACATTTAAGAGATATACAGTCAAGAAAATCAAGGGCAATGGTGATATATATGCGGATTAGACACCAAAAAAAAACTCTCAACAAATGGCTACAATTTAAGAAATGTGTTTAATGACGGCATCAGATTCCTAATTGATGGAGAAAGGTCTGGTGGTAAGAAAAGCTGCTTCTAGGAGGTTTTCAAGTGTTTTCGCTCGACGATTCCTTCTTGTGTGGTTGGTTTGGCCCTTGTTCCTGTAACTCGAATCCTAGCCCGGTATATCCCATTTTAATTTTACACCATTGTGAACCTTACGCCTTTTTTACTCTCAGATCGAGGTTCTCGGCATTGAAAAATCTTCGTAAACTAAATCACACGTGTATATGTTGACATTTAAGAGATATACAGTCAAGAAAATCAAGGGCAATGTTGATATATATGCGGATTAGACACCAAGAAAATATCACTCAAGAAATGGCTACAATTTAAGGAATGTGTTTAGTGACGGCATCAGATTCCTAATTGATGGAGAAAGGTCTGGTGGTAACAAAAGCAGCTTCTAGGAGGTTGTCAAGTGTTTTCGCTCGACGATTCCATTCTTCGGTGGTTTGTATGGCATTTGTTCCTGTAACTCGAATCCTAGCCCGGTATATCCCATTTTAATTTTACACCATTGTGAACCTTACGCCTTTTATTCTCTCTGATAGAGGTTCTCGACATTGAAAATTCTTCGTAAACTAAATCACACATGTATATGTTGACATTTAAGAGATATACAGTCAAGAAAATCAAGGGCAATGGTGATATATATGCGGATTTGACACCAAAAAAAAACACTCAACAAATGGCTACAATTTAAGGAATGTGTTTAGTGACGGCATCAGATTCCTAATTGATGGAGAAATGTCTGGTGGTAAGAAAAGCTTCTTCTAGGAGGTTGTCAAGTGTTTTCGCTCGACGATTCCATTCTTGGGTGGTTGGTTTGGCATTTGTTCCTGTAACTCGAATCCTAGCCCGGTATATCCCATTTTAATTTTACACCATTGTGAACCTTACGTCTTTTTTACTCTCTGATAGAGGTTCTCGGCATTGAAAAACCCTTCTAAACTAAATCACACGTGTATATGTTGACGTTTAAGAGATATACAGTCAAGAAAATCAAGGGGAATGGTGATAAATATGCGTATTTGACACCAAAAAAAACACTCAACAAATGGCTACAATTTAAGGAATGTGTTTAGTGACGGCATCAGATTCCTAATTGATGGAGAAAGGTCTGGTGGTAAGAAAAGCTGCTTCTAGGAGGTTGTCAAGTGTTTTCGCTCAACGATTCCCTTCTTGGGTGGTTGGTTTGGCATTTGTTCCTGTAACCCGAATCCTAGCCCGGTATATCCCATTTTAATTTTACACCATTGTGAACCTTACGCCTTTTTTACTCTCTGATAGAGGTTCTCGACATTGAAAAATCTTCGTAAACTAAATCACACGTGTATATGTTAACATTTAAGAGATATACAGTCAAGAAAATCAAGGGCAATGGTGATATATATGCGGATTAGACACCAAAAAAAAACTCTCAACAAATGGCTACAATTTAAGAAATGTGTTTAGTGACGGCATCAGATTCCTAATTGATGGGGAAAGGTCTGGTGGTAAGAAAAGCTGCTTCTAGGAGGTTTTCAAGTGTTTTCGCTCGACGATTCCCTTCTTGGGTGGTTGGTTTGGCCCTTGTTCCTGTAACTCGAATCCTAGCCCGGTATATCCCATTTTAATTTTACACCATTGTGAACCTTACGCCTTTTTTACTCTCAGATCGAGGTTCTCGGCATTGAAAAATCTTCGTAAACTAAATCACACGTGTATATGTTGACATTTAAGAGATATACAGTCAAGAAAATCAAGGGCAATGGTGATATATATGCGGATTAGACACCAAAAAAAACACTCAACAAATGGCTACAATTTAAAGAATGTGTTTAGTGACGACATCAGATTCCTAATTGATGGAGAAAGGTCTGGTGGTAAGAAAAGCTGCTTCTAGGAGGTTGTCAAGTGTTTTCGCTCGACGATTCCATTCTTGGGTGGTTGGTTTGGCATTTGTTCCTGTAACCTGAATCCTAGCCCGGTATATCCCATTTTAATTTTACACCATTGTGAACCTTACGCATTTTTTACTCTCTGATAGAGGTTCTCGACATTGAAAAATCTTCGTAAACTAAATCACACGTGTATATGTTGACATTTAAGAGATATACAGTCAAGAAAATCAAGGGCAATGGTGATATATATGCGGATTAGACACCAAAAAAAAACTCTCAACAAATGGCTACAATTTAAGGAATGTGTTTAGTGACGGCATCAGATTCCTAATTGATGGAGAAAGGTCTGGTGGTAAGAAAAGCTGCTTCTAGGAGGTTGTCAAGTGTTTTCGCTCGACGATTCCATTCTTGGGTGGTTGGTTTGGCATTTGTTCCTGTAACCCGAATCCTAGCCCGGTATATCCCATTTTAATTTTACAACATTGTGAACCTTACGCCTTTTTTACTCTCAGATCGAGGTTCTCGGCATTGAAAAATCTTCGTAAACTAAATCACACGTGTATATGTTGACATTTAAGAGATATACAGTCAAGAAAATCAAGGGCAATGGTGATATATATGCGGATTAGACACCAAAAAAAAACACTCAACAAATGGCTACAATTTAAAGAATGTGTTTAGTGACGACATCAGATTCCTAATTGACGGAGAAAGGTCTGGTGGTAAGAAAAGCTGATTCTAGGAGGTTGTCAAGTGTTTTCGCTCGACGATTCCATTCTTGGGTGGTTGGTTTGGCATTTGTTCCTGTAACCCGAATCCTAGCCCGGTATATCCCATTTTAATTTTACACCATTGTGAACCTTACGCCTTTTTTACTCTCTGATAGAGGTTCTCGACATTGAAAAATCTTCGTAAACTAAATCACACGTGTATATGTTGACATTTAAGAGATATACAGTCAAGAAAATCAAGGGCAATGGTGATATATATGCGGATTAGACACCAAAAAAAAACTCTCAACAAATGGCTACAATTTAAGAAATGTGTTTAATGACGGCATCAGATTCCTAATTGATGGAGAAAGGTCTGGTGGTAAGAAAAGCTGCTTCTAGGAGGTTTTCAAGTGTTTTCGCTCGACGATTCCTTCTTGGGTGGTTGGTTTGGCCCTTGTTCCTGTAACTCGAATCCTAGCCCGGTATATCCCATTTTAATTTTACACCATTGTGAACCTTACGCCTTTTTTACTCTCAGATCGAGGTTCTCGGCATTGAAAAATCTTCGTAAACTAAATCACACGTGTATATGTTGACATTTAAGAGATATACAGTCAAGAAAATCAAGGGCAATGTTGATATATATGCGGATTAGACACCAAGAAAATATCACTCAAGAAATGGCTACAATTTAAGGAATGTGTTTAGTGACGGCATCAGATTCCTAATTGATGGAGAAAGGTCTGGTGGTAACAAAAGCAGCTTCTAGGAGGTTGTCAAGTGTTTTCGCTCGACGATTCCATTCTTCGGTGGTTTGTATGGCATTTGTTCCTGTAACTCGAATCCTAGCCCGGTATATCCCATTTTAATTTTACACCATTGTGAACCTTACGCCTTTTATTCTCTCTGATAGAGGTTCTCGACATTGAAAATTCTTCGTAAACTAAATCACACATGTATATGTTGACATTTAAGAGATATACAGTCAAGAAAATCAAGGGCAATGGTGATATATATGCGGATTTGACACCAAAAAAAAAACACTCAACAAATGGCTACAATTTAAGGAATGTGTTTAGTGACGGCATCAGATTCCTAATTGATGGAGAAATGTCTGGTGGTAAGAAAAGCTTCTTCTAGGAGGTTGTCAAGTGTTTTCGCTCGACGATTCCATTCTTGGGTGGTTGGTTTGGCATTTGTTCCTGTAACCCGAATCCTAGCCTGGTAAATCCCATTTTAATTTTACACCATTGTGAACCTTACGCCTTTTTTACTCTCTGATAGAGGTTCTCGGCATTGAAAAACCATCCTAAACTAAATCACACGTGTATATGTTGACGTTTAAGAGATATACAGTCAAGAAAATCAAGGGGAATGGTGATAAATATGCGGATTTGACACCAAAAAAAACACTCAACAAATGGCTACAATTTAAGGAATGTGTTTAGTGACGGCATCAGATTCCTAATTGATGGAGAAAGGTCTGGTGGTAAGAAAAGCTGCTTCTAGGAGGTTGTCAAGTGTTTTCGCTCAACGATTCCCTTCTTGGGTGGTTGGTTTGGCATTTGTTCCTGTAACCCGAATCCTAGCCCGGTATATCCCATTTTAATTTTACACCATTGTGAACCTTACGCCTTTTTTACTCTCTGATAGAGGTTCTCGACATTGAAAAATCTTCGTAAACTAAATCACACGTGTATATGTTAACATTTAAGAGATATACAGTCAAGAAAATCAAGGGCAATGGTGATATATATGCGGATTAGACACAAAAAAAAAACTCTCAACAAATGGCTACAATTTAAGAAATGTGTTTAGTGACGGCATCAGATTCCTAATTGATGGGGAAAGGTCTGGTGGTAAGAAAAGCTGCTTCTAGGAGGTTTTCAAGTGTTTTCGCTCGACGATTCCCTTCTTGGGTGGTTGGTTTGGCCCTTGTTCCTGTAACTCGAATCCTAGCCCGGTATATCCCATTTTAATTTTACACCATTGTGAACCTTACGCCTTTTTTACTCTCAGATCGAGGTTCTCGGCATTGAAAAATCTTCGTAAACTAAATCACACGTGTATATGTTGACATTTAAGAGATATACAGTCAAGAAAATCAAGGGCAATGGTGATATATATGCGGATTAGACACCAAAAAAAACACTCAACAAATGGCTACAATTTAAAGAATGTGTTTAGTGACGACATCAGATTCCTAATTGATGGAGAAAGGTCTGGTGGTAAGAAAAGCTGCTTCTAGGAGGTTGTCAAGTGTTTTCGCTCGACGATTCCATTCTTGGGTGGTTGGTTTGGCATTTGTTCCTGTAACCCGAATCCTAGCCCGGTATATCCAATTTTAATTTTACACCATTGTGAACCTTACGCCTTTTTTACTCTCAGATAGAGGTTCTCGACATTGAAAAATCTTCGTAAACTAAATCACACGTGTATATGTTGACATTTAAGAGATATACAGTCAAGAAAATCAAGGGCAATGGTGATATATATGCGGATTAGACACCGAAAAAAAAACTCTCAACAAATGGCTACAATTTAAGGAATGTGTTTAGTGACGGCATCAGATTCCTAATTGATGGAGAAAGGTCTGGTGGTAAGAAAAACTGCTTCTAGGAGGTTGTCAAGTGTTTTCGCTCGACGATTCCCTTCTTGGGTGGTTGGTTTGGCCATTGTTCCTGTAACTCGAATCCTAGCCCGGTATATCCCATTTTAATTTTACAACATTGTGAACCTTACGCCTTTTTTACTCTCAGATCGAGGTTCTCGGCATTGAAAAATCTTCGTAAACTAAATCACACGTGTATATGTTGACATTTAAGAGATATACAGTCAAGAAAATCAAGGGCAATGTTGATATATATGCGGATTAGACACCAAAAAAATATCACTCAAGAAATGGCTACAATTTAAGGAATGTGTTTAGTGACGGCATCAGATTCCTAATTGATGGAGAAAGGTCTGGTGGTAAGAAAAGCAACTTCTAGGAGGTTGTCAAGTGTTTTCGCTCGACGATTCCATTCTTCGGTGGTTTGTATGGCATTTGTTCCTGTAACCCGAATCCTAGCCCGGTATATCCCATTTTAATTTTACACCATTGTGAACCTTACGCCTTTTATTCTCTCTGATAGAGGTTCTCGACATTGAAAATTCTTCGTAAACTAAATCACACATGTATATGTTGACATTTAAGAGATATACAGTCAAGAAAATCAAGGGCAATGGTGATATATATGCGGATTTGACACAAAAAAAAACACTCAACAAATGGCTACAATTTAAGGAATGTGTTTAGTGATGGCATCAGATTCCTAATTGATGGAGAAATGTATGGTGGTAAGAAAAGCTTCTTCTAGGAGGTTGTCAAGTGTTTTCGCTCGACGATTCCATTCTTGGGTGGTTGGTTTGGCATTTGTTCCTGTAACCCGAATCCTAGCTCGGTATATCCCATTTTAATTTTACACCATTGTGAACCTTACGCCTTTTTTACTCTCTGATAGAGGTTCTTGGCATTGAAAAACCATCGTAAACTAAATCACACGTGTATATGTTGACGTTTAAGAGATATACAGTCAAGAAAATGAAGGGGAATGGTGATATATATGCGGATTTGACACCAAAAAAAACACTCAACAAATGGCTACAATTTAAGGAATGTGTTTAGTGACGGCATCAGATTCCTAATTGATGGAGAAAGGTCTGGTGGTAAGAAAAGTTGCTTCTAGGAGGTTGTCAAGTGTTTTCGCTCGACGATTCCATTCTTGGGTGGTTGGTTTGGCATTTGTTCCTGTAACCCGAATCCTAGCCCGGTATATCCCATTTTAATTTTACACCATTGTGAACCTTACGCCTTTTTTACTCTCTGATAGAGGTTCTCGACATTGAAAAATCTTCGTAAACTAAATCACACGTGTATATGTTGACATTTAAGAGATATACAATCAAGAAAATCAAGAGCAATGGTGATATATATGTGGATTAGACACCAAAAAAAAACACTCAACAAATGGCTACAATTTAAGGAATGTGTTTAGTGACGGCATCAGATTCCTAATTGATGGAGAAAGGTCTGGTGGTAAGAAAAGCTGCTTCTAGGAGGTTGTCAAGTGTTTTCGCTCGACGATTCCCTTCTTGGGTGTTTGGTTTGGCCCTTGTTCCTGTAACTCGAATCCTCCGGTATATCTCGTTTTAATTTTACACCATTGTGAACCTTACGCCTTTTTTACTCTCAGATCGAGGTTCTCGGCATTGAAAAATCTTCGTAAACTAAATCACACGTGTATATGTTGACATTTAAGAGATATACAGTCAAGAAAATCAAGGGCAATGTTGATATATATGCGGATTAGACACCAAAAAACTATCACTCAAGAAATGGCTACAATTTAAGGAATGTGTTTAGTGACGGCATCAGATTCCTAATTGATGGAGAAAGGTCTGGTGGTAAGAAAAGCAGCTTCTAGGAGGTTGTCAAGTGTTTTCGCTCGACGAGCCCATTCTTCGGTGGTTTGTTTGGCATTTGTTCCTGTAACCCGAATCCTAGCCCGGTATATCCCATTTTAATTTTACACCATTGTGAACCTGACGCCTTTTTTACTCTCTGATAGAGGTTCTCGGCATTGAAAAACCATCGTAAACTAAATCACACGTGTATATGTTGACGTTTAAGAGATATACAGTCAAGAAAATCAAGGGGAATGGTGATATATATGCGGATTTGACACCAAAAAAAACACTCAACAAATGGCTACAATTTAAGGAATGTGTTTAGTGACGGCATCAGATTCCTAATTGATGGAGAAAGGTCTGGTGGTAAGAAAAGCTGCTTCTAGGAGGTTGTCAAGTGTTTTCGCTCGACGATTCCCTTCTTGGGTGTTTGGTTTGGCCCTTGTTCCTGTAACCCGAATCCTAGCCCGGTATATCCCATTTTAATTTTACACCATTGTGAACCTTACGCCATTTATTCTCTCTGATAGAGGTTCTCGGCATTGAAAAATCTTCGTAAACTAAATCACACGTGTATATGTTGATATTTAAGAGATATACAGTCAAGAAAATCAAGGGCAATGGTGATATATATTCAGATTAGACACCAAAAAAAACACTCAACAAATGGCTATAATTTAAGGAATGTGTTTAGTGACGGCATCTGATTCCTAATTGATGGAGAAAGTTCTGGTGGTAAGAAAAGATGTTTCTAGGAGGTTGTCAAGTGTTTTCGCTCGACGATTCCATTCTTGGGTGGTTGGTTTGGCATTTGTTCATGTAACCCGAATCCTAGCCCGGTATATCCCATTTTAATTTTACACCATTGTGAACCTTACGCCTTTTTTAATCTCTGATAGAGGTTCTCGACATTGAAAATTCTTCGTAAACTAAATCACACATGTATATGTTGACATTTAAGAGAAATACAGTCAAGAAAATCAAGGGCAATGGTGATATATATGCGGATTAGACACAAAAAAACACTCAACAAATGGCTACAATTTAAGGAATGTGTTTAGTGACGGCATCAGATTCCTAATTGATGGAGAAAGGTCTGGTGGTAAGAAAAGCTTCCTCTAGGAGGTTGTCAAGTGTTTTCGCTCGACGATTCCATTCTTGGGTGGTTGGTTTGGCCCTTGTTCCTGTAACTCGAATCCTCCGGTATATCCCATTTTAATTTTACACCATTGTGAACCTTACGCCTTTTTTACTCTCTGATAGAGGTTCTCGGCATTGAAAAATCTTTGTAAACTAAATCACACGTGTATATATTGACATTTAAGAGATATAGAGTCAAGAAAATCAAGGGCAATGGTTATATATATGCGGATTAGACACCAAAAAAAAAACACTCAACAAATGGCTACAATTTAAGGAATGTGTTTAGTGACGGCATCAGATTCCTAATTGATGGAGAAAGGTCTTGTGGTAAGAAAAGCTTCCTCTAGGAGGTTGTCAAGTGTTTTCGCTCGACGATTCCATTCTTGGGTGGTTGGTTTGGCCCCTGTTCCTGTAACTCGAATCCTAGCCCGTAATAACCCATTTTAATTTTACACCATTGTGAACCTTACGCCTTTTTTACTCTCAGATCGAGGTTCTCGGCATTGAAAAATCTTCGTAAACTAAATTACACGTGTATATGTTGACATTTAAGAGATATACAGACAAGAAAATCAAGGGCAATGTTGATATATATGCGGATTAGACACCAAAAAATTATCACTCAACAAATGGCTACAATTTAAGGAATGTGTTTAGTGACGGCATCAGATTCCTAATTGATGGAGAAAGGTCTGGTGGTAAGAAAAGCAGCTTCTAGGAGGTTGTCAAGTGTTTTCGCTCGACGATTCCCTTCTTGGGTGGATGGTTTGGCCCTTGTTCCTGTAACTCGAATCCTTGCCTGGTATATCCCATTTTAATTTTACACCATTGTGAACCTTACGCCGTTTTTACTCTCTGATCGAGGTTCTCGGCATTGAAAAATCTTCGTAAACTAAATCACACGTGTATATGTTGATATTTAAGAGATATACAGTCAAGAAAATCAAGGGCAATGGTGATATATATTCAGATTAGACACCAAAAAAAACACTCAACAAATGGCTATAATTTAAGGAATGTGTTTAGTGACGGCATCTGATTCCTAATTGATGGAGAAAGTTCTGGTGGTAAGAAAAGATGTGTCTAGGAGGTTGTCAAGTGTTTTCGCTCGACGATTCTGTTGATGCAGATTTTGTGTCCGATGCTAGTCGAATAGATTAGTTATTATTTTACGCTGAATTTGTAATAGTTAGTGAAACGGTCAAACGAACGTGTATTGACCCGCTCGTTTGAAGTGGTCAAACGAGAGGGTTATTTGTTTGACCGTGTGTGTTTGCAAGACAAGGGGTGTGACTATAAATAGAAAACCCTTGCCATTTGCAACACTTGGAGTTTTTAAGGAGAGTTTAGGAGGTTTGAGACCTCACCGGGAGAGATCACCACTTGGTCTCTCCCCGGATGTGTACTCCTTTGGTATTAGTTCGGTTATCTTGTAATCGGGCCGATTTGTAATGTTATACTACCGGATTAATACAAAGAAGTTGTTTGTTTATATCTAATCTCTCCCGTCTTGAACCGATCTCACAAGAATCACGGTTTCGGTCACGAAACTCGGTCCTACAATTGGTATCAGAGCCATGGTGCCCGATTTAGTAAATCTAACAGTTTACTAAGTCACATGTGCTCTAGATCTGTGATTTTTGTGCTTTTTTGTTCAAGATGTAAAAATGGTGAAAATCAAGAAAAACTCAGATCTGGACCCGAATATTCAGATCTGTGCTGAAACGAGTGTTGGGTTTTATGTTTTTCACCTATATAATCAAGTTATCATCATCAAAAATCAAAAATACAATGTTTTCGTCAAATCTACAGTTTTACACAGAGCTGTGTTCTTGATGTTCTTGGTGCCTTCATGTTTCGAAAGATTAAACTGACTCCGAAAGATCATCAGTTCTTCGAAGGGTCATCCTTCTTTTCGAAGGATCATCTGATTTCGAAGGGTCATCCCAACTGATTTCGAAAGGTCATCTCTTCGAAAGACCAAATGACTTCGAAGGATCATCTTTACCCTTTGTTGTGTTTCGAAAGATCAGCATATGTTGTGAATCGAAAGATCCTTCGAAAGATGATCCTCGAAAGATGTAGGCTGATGTTGGTATCGCAGGAAGAAGATGAAGGCTGCTGTTGTTTGTGTATATCGGAGAAGAAGAGGTCTGTTGATTGAAGGGAAGTATTCGGGGGTTTGATGTTGATTGTTCTTCACAGCTGCTAATTTGTTTGTGCTTGAGTAGTTGTATCGTAGAGGATGAAGGAGATTTGGGGTTTTGGATTGGAATCGTAGAGAGAGGGAGAGAGACTTGGAAGAATGGGTTTGTCTAAAAATGTAGGTGATGATGTCGGCTGGGTAAAGTGAGTGTTGCATAGGGTTGTTTGATTTTTTTTGGATGCCATATGATGATGAAGTGGGCTGTGGTTAACGAAATATTGGGCCTCTTAATAACAAACACATTAATTTGTTTTAAGTGGGCCTTAATGCACGATTATAAATTTAAGTGGGCAAGTCACCTGGGCTAAGTGTTACTTGTTGGGCACTAATTGATGGGCCCACAATCCAAATGATTAAATTCTAGCAGAAGGTATATTGGATTGTGATGTGATTATGTCGGAAATTTATTTGAGGTCGGGTATTCGCGAATTGATTTGAATCGTGCTTCTATAATTCAACGTCAAATTTGCACGGGGTTCGGGAGCGCGCGGGATGATGCAGAATGATGAAAACATTTTGATTAAAAAAAAAAAAAAAAAAGGATGATGAGAACTTGATTATTTTTGAAAAATGTGGGGTAGTCACGGTTACCGATGCAAATGTCAAAAATGGTGACGCGACTATTATGGGCCAAAAACGAGAACGGTATGTTCACTTCCGCACGTCGATTGTTTATGATTGTTATCGGTTATTCGAAAATGTTCGAAAGCATTTTGTTATTTGTCATATTCTCGCATTTGAAGACGAACGTATGAACCTTGAACGCCAACACCGGTCCTAACGAGTTCACAAAGTCTTTGGAGGGATACAAGTCGGATCCGATGGGGTACTAGGCGATATTGCTTTATCAACTAGAATATGCAACGAAGAAATCCTTTTTGTTTATTGTCATATTCTCGCATTTGGTAACGAATGAATGAACCTAGAATGTCAACACCGGTCCTAACGAGTTCACAAAGTCTTTGGAGGGATACAAGTCGGATCCTACGGGGTACTAGGGGACGTTCTTATTCAACTAGCATATGCAAAGAAGAAATTCGTTTTCGTGATTTTTCGAAAAACCAAGAACATTCAACGGAGATTGATGACAGTTCCGCTTAGTGGAGGGAACTGGTGAACATTTGACGACAGTTTCTTTGAAGTGGAGAGAATCTGTTAAGGTTTAGAGATCTTACCAAAGAAATAGGGGGAATAAAAATTTCGTATGTTGAATTTCTTCGGTAAATTTCTAAACGCAATCACAGGTGGTAGAGTTTGTGATTTTCTGGTGATACAAACGGTTCGGCGTGGAATGTTTTGCACATACACATATTTGAGGATTTTAATTAATTCTCCAGCCAGCGTGAAGGGTTTTGCACGGAAAAATACAGGTTTCTAAAGTCTACAGTAGTTACAAAAGCGCTGTTCACTGAAGACCTGGGGAATCTTAATGAAAGCTGATAGTTCAAGGCTGAAGACCTGCAGGATTCGGTTTTGGGTTTGATGTTTCTTTGGGATTTTACAGGGATCTGGGGGTAACTCAATTCGTTGAGTTTGCAAACGATGTACTTGGTCTAGCTGACTTCCTGAGTACTGATGCTGAAGATCCGTAGTGCATTACGTGGTCAACTTCACAAAGGCGAGACAATGAGATCTGGATGTAGTCAACTAAGCATGCTGGTTGAGCTTGCAAGGGATACACTTGGTCTAGCTGACTTTCCTGAGTGTTGATGCTGAAGATTAAAGTGCATTACTTGGTCGATTCCACAAAGACGGTTTACAGAAGACAGTTCACCAGAAATCTCTATCAATGTAGTATGCTTGAATGAAATGAAGTTCTTATGACAGATCAAGACTTGATGCAGTTCTTAAAGATTGGAACCCTTATCAAATGCCGGTTGGAGTATTGGAAGATCAGCGGAAGATCGGTCAATTAAGCCTTGTGAGGAAATTGCACAACACCCAACACGGATACGCGTACTTTAAGGGGGAAATATTATACAAGGAGCATCAAGATACTACTTACCTGGATCATCGGTCAAGGGGGAATTTGTTAACACAGAGAAGATGAATACTTGACTGAAGATCGATTGCAGTTGCATTTTCAGCATTCGACAGCAACGGACAAGGGGGAATTTGTTGATGCAGATTTTGTGTCCGATGCTTGTCGAATAGATTAGTTATTATTTTACGCTGAATTTGTAATAGTTAGTGAAACGGTCAAACGAACGTGTATTGACCCGCTCGTTTGAAGTGGTCAAACGAGAGGGTTATTTGTTTAACCGTGTGTGTTTGCAAGACAAGGGGTGTGACTATAAATAGAAAACCCTTGCCATTTGCAACACTTGGAGTTTTTAAGGAGAGTTTAGGAGGTTTGAGACCTCACCGGGAGAGATCACCACTTGGTCTCTCCCCGGATGTGTACTCCTTTGGTATTAGTTCGGTTATCTTGTAATCGGGCCGATTTGTAATGTTATACTACCGGATTAATACAAAGAAGTTGTTTGTTTATATCTAATCTCTCCCGTCTTGAACCGATCTCACAAGAATCACGGTTTCGGTCACGAAACTCGGTCCTACAGATTCCATTCTTGGGTGGTTGGTTTGGCATTTGTTCATGTAACCCGAATCCTAGCCCGGTATATCCCATTTTAATTTTACACCATTGTGAACCTTACGCCTTTTTTACTCTCTGATAGAGGTTCTCGACATTGAAAAATCTTCGTAAACTAAATTACACGTGTATATGTTGACATTTAAGAGATATACAATCAAGAAAATCAAGGGCAATGGTGATATATATGCGGATTAGACACCAAAAAACAAACACTCAACAAATGGCTACAATTTAAGGAATGTGTTTAGTGACGGCATCAAATTCCTAATTGATGGAGAAAGGTCTGGTGGTAAGAAAAGATGCTTCTAGGAGGTTGTCAAGTGTTTTCGCTCGACGATTCCCTTCTTGGGTGTTTGGTTTGGCCCTTGTTCCTGTAACTCGAATCCTAGGGTATATCCCGTTTTAATTTTACACCATTGTGAACCTTACGCCTTTTTTACTCTCAGATCGAGGTTCTCGGCATTGAAAAATCTTCGTAAACTAAATCACACGTGTATATGTTGACATTTAAGAGATATACAGGCAAGAAAATCAAGGGCAATGTTGATATATATGCGGATTAGACACCAAGAAAATATCACTCAAGAAATGGCTACAATTTAAGGAATGTGTTTAGTGACGGCATCAGATTCCTAATTGATGGAGAAAGGTCTGGTGGTAAGAAAAGCAGCTTCTAGGAGGTTGTCAAGTGTTTTCGCTCGACGATTCCATTCTTCGGTGGTTTGTTTGGCATTTGTTCCTGTAACCCGAATCCTAGCCCGGTATATCCCATTTTAATTTTACCCCATTGTGAACCTTACGCCTTTTATTCTCTCTGATAGAGGTTCTCGACATTGAAAATTCTTCGTAAACTAAATCACACATGTATATGTTGACATTTAAGAGATATACAGTCAAGAAAATCAAGAGCAATGGTGATATATATGCGGATTAGACACAAAAAAACACTCAACAAATGGCTACAATTTAAGGAATGTGTTTAGTGACGGCATCAGATTCCTAATTGATGTAGAAAGGTCTGGTGGTAAGAAAAGCTGCTTCTAGGAGGTTGTCAAGTGTTTTCGCTCGACGATTCCCTTCTTGGGTGGTTGGTTTGGCCCTTGTTCCTGTAACTCGAATCCTCCGGTATATCCCGTTTTAATTTTACACCATTGTGAACCTTACGCCTTTTTTACTCTCTAATCGAGGTTCTCGGCATTGAAAAATTTTCGTAAACTAAATCACACGTGTATATGTTGATATTTAAGAGATATACAGTCAAGAAAATCAATGGCAATGGTGATATATATTCAGATTAGACACCAAAAAAAACACTTAACAAATGGCTATAATTTAAGGAATGTGTTTAGTGACGGCATCTGATTCCTAATTGATGGAGAAAGTTCTGGTGGTAAGAAAAGATGTTTCTAGGAGGTTGTCAAGTGTTTTCGCTCGACGATTCCATTCTTGGGTGGTTGGTTTGGCATTTGTTCCTGTAACCCGAATCCTAGCCCGGTATATCCCATTTTAATTTTACACCATTGTGAACCTTACGCCTTTTTTACTCTCTGATAGAGGTTCTCGACATTGAAAAATCTTCGTAAACTAAATCGCACGTGTATATTTTGACATTTAAGAGATATAAAGTCTAGAAAATCAAGGGCAATGGTGATATATATGCGGATTAGACACCAAAAAAAACTCTCAACAAATGGCTACAATTTAAGGAATGTGTTTAGTGACGGCATCAGATTCCTAATTGATGGAGAAAGGTCTGGTGGTAAGAAAAGCTGCTTCTAGGAGGTTTTCAAGTGTTTTCGCTCGACGATTCCTTTCTTGGGTGGTTGGTTTGGCTTTGTTCCTGTAACTCGAATCCTAGCCCGGTATATCTCATTTTAATTTTACACCATTGTGAACCTTACGCCTTTTTTACTCTCAGATCGAGGTACTCGGCATTGAAAAATATTCGTAAACTAAATCACACGTGTATATGTTGATATTTAAGATATATACAGTCAAGAAAATCAAGGGCAATGTTGATATATATGCGGATTTGACACCAAAAAAATATCACTCAACAAATGGCTACAATTTAAGGAATGTGTTTAGTGACGACATCAGATTCCTAATTGATGGAGAAAGGTCTGGTGGTAAGAAAAGCAGCTTCTAGGAGGTTGTCAAGTGTTTTCGCTCGACGATTCCCTTCTTGGGTGGATGGTTTGCCCTTGTTCCTGTAACTCGAATCCTTGCCCGGTATATCCCATTTTAATTTTACACCATTGTGAACCTTACGCCTTTTTTACTCTCTGATTGAGGTTCTCGGCATTGAAAAATCTTCGCAAACTAAATCACACGTGTATATGTTGACATTTAAGAGATATACAGTCAAGAAAATCAAGGGCAATGGTGATATATATGTGGATTAGACACCAAAAAAAACACTTAACAAATGGCTTCAATTTAAGGAATGTGTTTAGTGACGGCATCCGATTCCTAATTGATGGAGAAAGGTCTGGTGGCAAGAAAAGCTGCTTATAGGAGGTTGTCAAGTGTTTTCGCTCGACGATTCCATGTTTGGGTGGTTGGTTTGGCCCTTGTTCCTGTAACTCGAATCCTAGCCCGGTATATCCCATTTTAATTTTACACCATTGTGAACCTTACGCCTTTTTTACTCTCTGATCGACGTTCTCGGCATTGGAAAAAAATTCGTAAACAAAATCACACGTGTATATGTTGACATTTAAGAGATATACAGTCATGAAAATCAAGGGCAATGGTGATATATATGCGGATTAGACACAAAAAAAAACACTCAACAATTGGCTACAATTTAAGGAATGTGTTTAGTGACGGCATCAGATTCCTAATTGATGGATACAGGTCTGGTGGTAAGAAAAGCTGCTTCTAGGAGGTTGTCAAGTGTTTTCGCTCGACGATTCCATTCTTGGGTGGTTGGTTTGGCCCTTGTTCCTGTAACTCGAATCCTAGCCCGGTATATCCCATTTTAATTTTACACCATTGTGAACCTTACGCCTTTTTTACTCTCTAATCGAGGTTCTCGATATTGAAAAATCTTCGTAAACTAAATCACACGGGTATATATATTGATATTTAACAGATATACAGTGAATAAAATCAAGGGCAAGGGTGATATATATGCGGATTTGACACAAAAAAAAACACTCAACAAATGGCTACAATTTAAGGAATGTGTTTAGTAACGGCATCAGATTCCGAATTGATGGAGAAAGGTCTTGTGGTAAGAAAAGCTGCTTCTAGGAGGTTGTCAAGTGTTTTCGCTCGACGATTCCCTTCTTGGGTGGTTGGTTTGGCATTTGTTCCTGTAACCCGAATCCTAGCCCGGTATATCTAATTTTAATTTTACACCATTGTGAACCTTACGCCTTTTTTACTCTCTGATAGAGGTTCTCGACATTGAAAAATCTTCGTAAACTAAATCACACGTGTATATGTTGACATTTAAGAGATATACAGTCAAGAAAATCAAGGGCAATGGTGATATATATGCGGATTAGACACAAAAAAAAAACTCTCAACAAATGGCTACAATTTAATGAATGTGTTTAGTGACGGCATCAGATTCCTAATTGATGGAGAAGGGTCTGGTGGTAAGAAAAGCTGCTTCTAGGAGGTTTTCAAGTGTTTTCGCTCGACGATTCCCTTCTTAGGTGGTTGGTTTGGCCCTTGTTCCTGTAAGTCGAATCCTAGCCCGGTATATCCCATTTTAATTTTACACCATTGTGAACCTTACGCCTTTTTTACTCTCAGATCGAGGTTCTCGGCATTGAAAAATCTTCGTAAACTAAATCACACGTGTATATGTTGACATTTAAGAGATATACAGTCAAGAAAATCAAGGGCAATGGTGATATATATGCGGATTAGACACCAAAAACAAACACTCAACAAATGGCTACAATTTAAAGAATGTGTTTAGTGACAACATCAGATTCCTAATTGATGGAGAAAGGTCTGGTGGTAAGAAAAGCTGCTTCTAGGAGTTGTCAAGTGTTTTCGCTCGACGATTCCATTCTTGGGTGGTTGGTTTGGCATTTGTTCCTGTAACCCGAATCCTAGCCCGGTATATCCCATTTTAATTTTACACCATTGTGAACCTTACGCCTTTTTTACTCTCTGATAGAGGTTCTCGACATTGAAAAAATCTTCGTAAACTAAATCACACGTGTATATGTTGACATTTAAGAGATATACAGTCAAGAAAATCAAGGGCAATGGTGATATATATGCGGATTAGACACCAAAAAAAAACTCTCAGCAAATGGCTACAATTTAAGGAATGTGTTTAGTGACGGCATCAGATTCCTAATTGATGGAGAAAGGTCTGGTGGTAAGAAAAGCTGCTTCTAGGAGGTTTTCAAGTGTTTTCGCTCGACGATTCCCTTCTTGGGTGGTTGGTTTGGCCCTTGTTCCTGTAACTCGAATCCTAGCCCGGTATATCCCATTTTAATTTTACACCATTGTGAACCTTACGCCTTTTTTACTCTCAGATCGAGGTTCTCGGCATTGAAAAATCTTCGTAAACTAAATCACACTAGTATATGTTGACATTTAAGAGATATACAGTCAAGAAAATCAAGGGCAATGTTGATATATATGCGGATTTGACACCAAAAAAATATCACTCAACAAATGGCTACAATTTAAGGAATGTGTTTAGTGACGACATCAGATTCCTAATTGATGGAGAAAGGTCTGGTGGTAAGAAAAGCAACTTCTACGAGGTTGTCAAGTGTTTTCGCTCGACGATTCCCTTCTTGGGTGGATGGTTTGGCCCTTGTTCCTGTAACTCGAATCCTTGCCCGGTATATCCCATTTTAATTTTACACCATTGTGAACCTTACGCCTTTTTTACTCTCTGATCGAGGATCTCGGCATTGAAAAATCTTCGTAAACTAAATCACACGTGTATATGTTGACATTTAAGAGATATACAGTCAAGGAAATCAAGGGCAATGGTGATATATATGCGGATTAGACACCAAAAACAAACACTCAACAAATGGCTACAATTTAAAGAATGTGTTTAGTGACGACATCAGATTCCTAATTGATGGAGTAAGGTCTGGTGGTAAGAAAAGCTGCTTCTAGGAGTTGTCAAGTGTTTTCGCTCGACGATTCCATTCTTGGGTGGTTGGTTTGGCATTTGTTCCTGTAACCCGAATCCTAGCCCGGTATATCCCATTTAAATTTTACACCATTGTGAACCTTACGCCTTTTTTACTCTCTGATAGAGGTTCTCGAGATTGAAAAAATCTTCGTAAACTAAATCACACGTGTATATGTTGACATTTAAGAGATATACAGTCAAGAAAATCAAGGGCAATGGTGATATATATGCGGATTAGACACCAAAAAAAACTCTCAGCAAATGGCTACAATTTAAGGAATGTGTTTAGTGACGGCATCAGATTCCTAATTGATGGAGAAAGGTCTGGTGGTAAGAAAAGCTGCTTCTAGGAGGTTTTCAAGTGTTTTCGCTCGACGATTCCCTTCTTGGGTGGTTGGTTTGGCCCTTGTTCCTGTAACTCGAATCCTAGCCCGGTATATCCCATTTTAATTTTACACCATTGTGAACCTTACGCCTTTTTTACTCTCAGATCGAGGTTCTCGGCATTGAAAAATCTTCGTAAACTAAATCACACTAGTATATGTTGACATTTAAGAGATATACAGTCAAGAAAATCAAGGGCAATGTTGATATATATGCGGATTTGACACCAAAAAAATATCACTCAACAAATGGCTACAATTTAAGGAATGTGTTTAGTGACGACATCAGATTCCTAATTGATGCAGAAAGGTCTGGTGGTAAGAAAAGCAGCTTCTACGAGGTTGTCAAGTGTTTGCGCTCGACGATTCCCTTCTTGGGTGGGTGGTTTGGCCCTTGTTCCTGTAACTCGAATCCTTGCCCGGTATATCCCATTTTAATTTTACACCATTGTGAACCTTACACCATTTTTACTCTCTGATCGAGGTTCTCTGCATTAAAAAATCTTCGTAAACTAAATCACACGTGTGTATGTTGACATTTAAGAGATATACAGTCAAGAAAATCAAGGGCAATGGTAATATATATGCGGATTAGACACAAAAAAAAACACTCAACAAATGGCTACAATTTAAGGAATGTGTTTAGTGACGGCATCAGATTCCTAATGGATGGAGAAAGGTCTGGTGGCAAGAAAAGCTGCTTCTAGGAGGTTGTCAAGTGTTTTCGCTCGACGATTCCATTCTTGGGTGGTGGGTTTGGCCCTTGTTCCTGCAACTGGAATCCTAGCCCGGTATATCCCATTTTAATTTTACACCATTGTGAAACTTAAGCCTTTTTTACTATCTGATTGAGGTTCTCGGCATTGAAATATCTTCGCAAACTAAATCACACGTGTATATGTTGACATTTAAGAGATATACAGTCAAGAAAATCAAAGGCAATGGTGATATATATGTGGATTAGACACCAAAAAAAAACACTTAACAAATGGCTACAATTTAAGGAATGTGTTTAGTGACGGCATCGGATTCCTAATTGATGGGGAAAGGTCTGGTGGCAAGAAAAGGTACTTCTAGGAGGTTGTCAAGTGTTTTCGCTCGATGATTCCATTCTTGGGTGGTTGGTTTGGCCCTTGTTCCTGTAACTCGAATCCTAGCCCGGTATATCCCATTTTAATTTTACACCATTGTAAACCTTACGCCTTTTTTATTCTATGATCGAGGTTCTCGACATTGAAAAATCTTCGTAAACTAAATCACAAGTGTATATGTTGACATTTAAGAGATATACAGTCAAGAAAATCAAGGGCAATGGTGATATATATGCAGATTAGACACAAAAAAAAAACACTCAACAAATGGCTACAATTTAAGGAATGTGTTTAGTGACGGCATCAAATTCCTAATTAATGGAGAAAGGTCTGGTAGCAAGAAAATGTGCTTCTAGGAGGTTGTCAAGTGTTTTCGCTCGACGATTCCATTCTTGGGTGGTTGGTTTGGCCCATGTTCCTGTAACTCGAATCCTAGCCCGGTATATCTCATTTTAATTTTACCCCATTGTGAACCTTACGCCTTTTTTACTCTCTGATCGGGGTTCTCGGCATTGAAAAATCTTCGTAAACTAAATCACACGTGTATATGTTGATATTTAAGAGATATACAGTCAAGAAAATCAAGGGCAATGGTGATATATATGCGGATTACACACCAAAAAAAATGACTCAACAAATGGCTACAATTTAAGGAATGTGTTTAGTGACGGCATCAGATTCCTAATTAATGGAGAAAGGTCTGGTGGCAAGAAAATCAGCTTCTAGGAGGTTGTCAAGTGTTTTCGCTCGACGATTCCATTCTTGGGTGGTTGGTTTGGCCCTTATTCCTGTAACTCAAATCCTAGCCCGGTATATCCCATTTTAATTTTACACCATTGTGAACCTTACGCCTTTTTTACTCTCTGATCGAGGCTCTCAGCATTTAAAAATCTTCGTAAACTAAATCACACGTGTATATGTTGACATTTAAGAGATATACAGTCAAGAAAATCAAGGGCAATGGTGATATATATGCGGATTAGACACCAAAAAAAATGACTCAACAAATGGCTACAATTTAAGGAATGTGTTTAGTGACGGCATCAGATTCCTAATTAATGGAGAAAGGTCTGGTGGCAAGAAAATCAGCTTCTAGGAGGTTGTCAAGTGTTTTCGCTCGACGATTCCATTCTTGGGTGGTTGGTTTGGCCCTTGTTCCTGTAACTCAAATCCTAGCCCGGTATATCCCATTTTAATTTTACACCATTGTGAACCTTACGCCTTTTTTACCCTCTGATCGAGGTTCTTGGCATTTAAAAATCTTCGTAAACTAAATCACACGTGTATATGTTGATATTTAAGAGATATACAGTCAAGAAAATCAAGGGCAATGGTGATATATATGCGGATTAGACACAAAAAAAAAACACTAAACAAATGGCTACAATTTAAGGAATGTGTTTAGTGACGGCATCAGATTCCTACTTGATGGAGAAAGGTGTGGTGGCAAGAAAAGCTGCTTCTAGGAGGTTGTCAAGTGTTTTCGCTCGAGGATTCCATTCTTGGGTGGTCGGTTTGGCCCTTGTTCCTGTAACTCGAATCCTAGCCCGGTATATCCCATTTTAATTTTACACCATTGTGAAGCTTACGCCTTTTTTACTCTCAGATCGAGGTTCTCGGCATTGAAAAATCTTCGTAAACTAAATCATACGTGTATATGTTGACATTTAAGAGATATACAGTCAAGAAAATCAAGGGCAATGGTGATATATATGCGGATTAGACACAAAAAAAACACTCAACAAATGGCTACAATTTAAGGAATGTGTTTAGTGACGGCATCAGATTTCTAATTGATGGAGAAAGGTCTGGTGGCAAGAAAAGCTGCTTCTAGGAGGTTGTCTAGTATTTTCGCTCGACGATTCCATTCTTGGGTGGTTGGTTCGGCCCTTGTTCCTGTAACTCGAATCCTAGCCCGGTATATACCATTTTAATTTTACACCATTGTGAACCTTATGCCATTTTTACTCTCTGATCGAGGTTCTCGGCATTGAAAAATCTTCGTAAACTAAATCACACGTGTATATGTTGATATTTAAGAGATATACAGTCAAGAAAATCAAGAGCAATGGTGATATATATGTGGATTAGACATCAAAAAAAACACTCCACAAATGGCTAAAATTTAAAGAATGTGTTTAGTAACGGCATCAGATTCCTAATTGATGGAGAAAGGTCCGGTGGGAAGAAAAGCTGCTTCTAGAAGGTTGTCAAGTGTTTTCGCTTGACGATTCCATTCTTGGGTGGTTAGTTTGGCCCTTGTTCCTGTAACTCGAATCCTAGCCCGGTATATCCCATTTTAATTTTACACCATTGTGAACCTTACGCCTTTTTTACTCTCTGATCGATGTTCTCGGCATAGAAAAATCTTCGTAAACTAAATCACACGTGTATATATTGACATTTAAGAGATATACAGTCAAGAAAATCAAGGGCAATGGTGATATATATGCGGATTAGACACCAAAAAAAGGAATGTGTTTAGTGATGGCATCAGATTCCTAATTGATGGAGAAATGTCTGGTGGTAAGAAAAGCTGCTTCTAGGAGGTTGTCAAGTATTTTCGCTTGATGATTCCATTCTTGAGTGGTTGGTTTGGCCCTTGTTCCTGTAACTCGAATCCTAGCCCGGTATATCCCATTTTAATTTTACCCTATTGTGAACCTTGCGCCTTTTTTACTCTCTGATCGAGGTTCTCGGTATTGAAAAATCTTCGTAAACTAAATCACACGTGTATATGTTGATATTTAAGAGATATACAGTTAAGAAAATAAAGGAAAATGGTGATATATATGCAGATTAGACACCAAAAAAAACACTCAACAAATGGCTACAATTTAAGGATTGTGTTTAGTGACGGCATCAGAATCCTAATTGATGGAGAAAGTTTTGGTGGCAAGAAAAACTGCTTCAAGGAGGTTGTCAAGTGTTTTCGCTCGACGATTCCATTCTTGGGTGGTTGGTTTGGCCATTGTTCCTGTAACTCGAATCCTAGCTCGGTGTATCCCATTTTAATTTTACACCATTGTGAACCTTACGCCTTTTTTACTCTCTGATCGAGGTTCTCGGCATTGAAAAATCTTCGTAAACTAAATCATACGTGTATATGTTGACATTTAAGAGATATACAGTCAAGAAAATCAAGGGCAATGGTGATATATATGCGGATTAGACACAAAAAAAACACTCAACAAATGGCTACAATTTAAGGAATGTGTTTAGTGACGGCATCAGATTTCTAATTGATGGAGAAAGGTCTGGTGGCAAGAAAAGCTGCTTCTAGGAGGTTGTCTAGTATTTTCGCTCGACGATTCCATTCTTGGGTGGTTGGTTCGGCCCTTGTTCCTGTAACTCGAATCCTAGCCCGGTATATACCATTTTAATTTTACACCATTGTGAACCTTATGCCATTTTTACTCTCTGATCGAGGTTCTCGGCATTGAAAAATCTTCGTAAACTAAATCACACGTGTATATGTTGATATTTAAGAGATATACAGTCAAGAAAATCAAGAGCAATGGTGATATATATGTGGATTAGACATCAAAAAAAACACTCCACAAATGGCTAAAATTTAAAGAATGTGTTTAGTAACGGCATCAGATTCCTAATTGATGGAGAAAGGTCCGGTGGGAAGAAAAGCTGCTTCTAGAAGGTTGTCAAGTGTTTTCGCTTGACGATTCCATTCTTGGGTGGTTAGTTTGGCCCTTGTTCCTGTAACTCGAATCCTAGCCCGATATATCCCATTTTAATTTTACACCATTGTGAACCTTACGCCTTTTTTACTCTCTGATCGATGTTCTCGGCATAGAAAAATCTTCGTAAACTAAATCACACGTGTATATATTGACATTTAAGAGATATACAGTCAAGAAAATCAAGGGCAATGGTGATATATATGCGGATTAGACACCAAAAAAAGGAATGTGTTTAGTGATGGCATCAGATTCCTAATTGATGGAGAAATGTCTGGTGGTAAGAAAAGCTGCTTCTAGGAGGTTGTCAAGTATTTTCGCTTGATGATTCCATTCTTGAGTGGTTGGTTTGGCCCTTGTTCCTGTAACTCGAATCCTAGCCCGGTATATCCCATTTTAATTTTACCCTATTGTGAACCTTGCGCCTTTTTTACTCTCTGATCGAGGTTCTCGGTATTGAAAAATCTTCGTAAACTAAATCACACGTGTATATGTTGATATTTAAGAGATATACAGTTAAGAAAATAAAGGACAATGGTGATATATATGCAGATTAGACACCAAAAAAAACACTCAACAAATGGCTACAATTTAAGGATTGTGTTTAGTGACGGCATCAGAATCCTAATTGATGGAGAAAGTTTTGGTGGCAAGAAAAACTGCTTCAAGGAGGTTGTCAAGTGTTTTCGCTCGACGATTCCATTCTTGGGTGGTTGGTTTGGCCATTGTTCCTGTAACTCGAATCCTAGCTCGGTGTATCCCATTTTAATTTTACACCATTGTGAACCTTACGCCTTTTTTACTCTCTGATCGAGGTTCTCGGCATTGAAAAATCTTCGTAAACTAAATCATACGTGTATATGTTGACATTTAAGAGATATACACTCAAGAAAATCAAGGGCAATGGTGATATATATGCGGATTAGACACAAAAAAAAAACACTCAACAAATGGCTACAATTTAAGGAATGTGTTTAGTGACGTCATGAGATTCCTAATTGATGGAGAAAGGTCTGGTGGCAAGAAAGCTGCTTCTAGGAGGTTGTCTAGTATTTTCGCTTGACGATTCCATTATTTGGTGGTTGGTTTGGCCCTTGTTCCTGTAACTCGAATCCTAGCCCGGTATATCCCATTTTAATTTTACACCATTGGGAACCTTATGCCATTTTTACTCTCTGATCGAGGTTCTCGGCATTGAAAAATCTTCGTAAACTAAATCACACGCGTATATGTTGATATTTAAGAGATATACAGTCAAGAAAATCAAGAGCCATGGTGATATATATGCGGATTAGACATAAAAAAAAACACTCAACAAATGGCTACAATTTAAGGAATGTGTTTAGTGACGGCATCATATTCCTAATTGATGTAGAAATGTCTGGTGGTAAGAAAAGCTGCTTCTAGGTGGTTGTCAAGTATTTTCGCTCGATGATTCCATTCTTGGGTGGTTGGTTTGGCCCTTGTTCCTGTAACTCGAATCCTAGCCCGGTATATCCCATTTTAATTTTACACCATTGTGAACCTTACGCCTTTTTAACTCTCTGATCGAGGTTATCGACATTAAAAAATATCCGTAAACTAAATCACACGTGTATATGTTGACATTTAAGAGATATACAGTCAAGAAAATCAAGGGCAATGGTGATATATATGCGGATTAGATACCAAAAAAATCACTCAACAAATGGCTACAATTTAAGGAATGTGTTTAGTGACGGCATCAGATTCCTAATTGATGGAGAAAGGTCTGGTGGTAAGAAAAGCAGCTTCTTGGAGATTGTCAAGTGTTTTCACCCGACGATTCCCTTCTTGGATGGTTGGTTTGGCCCTTGTTCCTGTAACTCGAATCCTAGCCCGGTAAATCCGATTTTAATTTTACACCATTGTGAACCTTACGCCTTTTTTACTCTCTGATCGGGGTTCTCGGCATTGAAAAATCTTCGTAAACTAAATAACACGTGTATATGTTGATATTTAAGAGATATACATCAAGAAAATCAAGGGCAGTGGTGATATATATGCGGATTAGACACAAAAAAAAACACTAAACAAATGGCTACAATTTAAGGAATGTGTTTAGTGACGGCATCAGATTCCTACTTGATGGAGAAAGGTGTGGTGGCAAGAAAAGCTGCTTCTAGGAGGTTGTCAAGTGTTTTCGCTCGAGGATTCCATTCTTGGGTGGTCGGTTTGGCCCTTGTTCCTGTAACTCGAATCCTAGCCCGGTATATCCCATTTTAATTTTACACCATTGTGAACCTTACGCCTTTTTTACTCTCAGATCGAGGTTCTCGGCATTGAAAAATCTTCGTAAACTAAATCATACGTGTATATGTTGACATTTAAGAGATATACAGTCAAGAAAATCAAGGGCAATGGTGATATATATGCGGATTAGACACAAAAAAAAACACTCAACAAATGGCTACAATTTAAGGAATGTGTTTAGTGACGGCATCAGATTCCTAATTGATGGAGAAAGGTCTGGTGGCAAGAAAAGCTGCTTCTAGGAGGTTGTCTAGTATTTTCGCTCGACGATTCCATTCTTGGGTGGTTGGTTCGGCCCTTGTTCCTGTAACTCGAATCCTAGCCCGGTATATACCATTTTAATTTTACACCATTGTGAACCTTATGCCATTTTTACTCTCTGATCGAGGTTCTCGGCATTGAAAAATCTTCGTAAACTAAATCACACATGTATATGTTGATATTTAAGAGATATACAGTCAAGAAAATCAAGAGCAATGGTGATATATATGTGGATTAGACATCAAAAAAAACACTCCACAAATGGCTAAAATTTAAAGAATGTGTTTAGTAACGGCATCAGATTCCTATTTGATGGAGAAAGGTCCGGTGGGAAGAAAAGCTGCTTCTAGAAGGTTGTCAAGTGTTTTCGCTTGACGATTCCATTCTTGGGTGGTTAGTTTGGCCCTTGTTCCTGTAACTCGAATTCTAGCCCGATATATCCCATTTTAATTTTACACCATTGTGAACCTTACGCCTTTTTTACTCTCTGATCGAGGTTCTCGGCATAGAAAAATCTTCGTAAACTAAATCACACGTGTATATATTGACATTTAAGAGATATACAGTCAAGAAAATCAAGGGCAATGGTGATATATATGCGGATTAGACACCAAAAAAAGGAATGTGTTTAGTGATGGCATCAGATTCCTAATTGATGGAGAAATGTCTGGTGGTAAGAAAAGCTGCTTCTAGAAGGTTGTCAAGTATTTTCGCTTGATGATTCCATTCTTGAGTGGTTGGTTTGGCCCTTGTTCCTGTAACTCGAATCCTAGCCCGGTATATCCCATTTTAATTTTACCCTATTGTGAACCTTGCGCCTTTTTTACTCTCTAATCGAGGTTCTCGGTATTGAAAAATCTTCGTAAACTAAATCACACGTGTATATGTTGATATTTAAGAGATATACAGTTAAGAAAATAAAGGGCAATGGTGATATATATGCAGATTAGACACCAAAAAAAACACTCAACAAATGGCTACAATTTAAGGATTGTGTTTAGTGACGGCATCAGAATCCTAATTGATGGAGAAAGTTTTGGTGGCAAGAAAAACTGCTTCAAGGAGGTTGTCAAGTGTTTTCGCTCGACGATTCCATTCTTGGGTGGTTCGTTTGGCCATTGTTCCTGTAACTCGAATCCTAGCCCGGTGTATCCCATTTTAATTTTACACCATTGTGAACCTTACGCCTTTTTTACTCTCTGATCGAGGTTCTCGGCATTGAAAAATCTTCGTAAACTAAATCATACGTGTATATGTTGACATTTAAGAGATATACACTCAAGAAAATCAAGGGCAATGGTGATATATATGCGGATTAGACACAAAAAAAAAAAAAAAAACACTCAACAAATGGCTACAATTTAAGGAATGTGTTTAGTGACGTCATGAGATTCCTAATTGATGGAGAAAGGTCTGGTGGCAAGAAAGCTGCTTCTAGGAGGTTGTCTAGTATTTTCGCTCGACGATTCCATTATTTGGTGGTTGGTTTGGCCCTTGTTCCTGTAACTCGAATCCTAGCCCGGTATATCCCATTTTAATTTTACACCATTGGGAACCTTATGCCATTTTTACTCTCTGATCGAGGTTCTCGGCATTGAAAAATCTTCGTAAACTAAATCACACGCGTCTATGTTGATATTTAAGAGATATACAGTCAAGAAAATCAAGAGCCATGGTGATATATATGCGGATTAGACATAAAAAAAACACTCAACAAATGGCTACAATTTAAGGAATGTGTTTAGTGACGGCATCATATTCCTAATTGATGTAGAAATGTCTGGTTGTAAGAAAAGCTGCTTCTAGGTGGTTGTCAAGTATTTTCGCTCGATGATTCCATTCTTGGGTGGTTGGTTTGGCCCTTGTTCCTGTAACTCGAATCTTAGCCCGGTATATCCCATTTTAATTTTACACCATTGTGAACCTTACGCCTTTTTAACTCTATGATCGAGGTTATCGACATTAAAAAATATCCGTAAACTAAATCCCACGTGTATATGTTGACATTTAAGAGATATACAGTCAAGAAAATCAAGGGCAATGTTGATATATATGCGGATTAGATACCAAAAAAATCAGTCAACAAATGGCTACAATTTAAGGAATGTGTTTAGTGACGGCATCAGATTCCTAATTGATGGAGAAAGGTCTGGTGGTAAGAAAAGCAGCTTCTTGGAGATTGTCAAGTGTTTTCACTCGACGATTCCCTTCTTGGATGGTTGGTTTGGCCCTTGTTCCTGTAACTCGAATCCTAGCCCGGTAAATCCGATTTTAATTTTACACCATTGTGAACCTTACGCCTTTTTTTACTCTCTGATCGTGGTTCTCGGCATTGAAAAATCTTCGTAAACTAAATCACACGTGTATATGTTGATATTTAAGAGATATACAGTCAAGAAAATCAAGGGCAATGGTGATATATATGCGGATTAGACACAAAAAAAACACTCAACAAATGGCTACAATTTAAGGAATGTGTTTAGTGACGGCATCAGATTCCTAATTGAGGGAGAAAGGTCTGGTGGCAAGAAAAGCTGCTTCTAGGAGGTTGTCAAGTGTTTTCGCTCAACGATTCCATTCTTGGGTGGTTGGTTTGGCCCTTGTTCCTGTAACTCGAATCCTAGCCCGGTATATCCCATTTTAATTTTACACCATTGTGAACCTTACGCCTTTTTTACTCTCAGATCGAGGTTATCGGCATTGAAAAATATTCGTAAACTAAATCACACGTGTATAAGTTGATATTTAAAAGATATACAGTCAAGAAAATCTAGGGCAATGGTGATATATATGCGGATTAGACACCAAAAAAAACACTCAACAAATGGCTACAATTTAAGGAATGTGTTTAGTGACAGCACAGAATCCTAATTGATGGAGAAAGGTGTGGTGGTAAGAAAAGCTGCTTCTATGAGGTTGTCAAGTGTTTTTGCTCGACGATTCCATTCTTGGGTGGTTGGTTTGGCCCTTGTTCCTGTAACTCGAATCCTAGCCCGGTATATCCCGTTTTAATTTTACACCATTGTGAATCTTACGCCTTTTTTACTCTCTGATCGAGGTTCTCGGCATTGAAAAATCATCGTAAACTAAATCACACGTGTATATGTTGATATTTAAGAGATATACAGTCAAGAAAATCAAGGGCAATGGTGATATATATGCGGATTAGACACCAAAAAAAACACTCAAAAATGGCTACAATATAAGGAATGTGTTTAGTGACGGCATCAGATTCCTAATTGATAGAGAAATGTCTGGTGGTAAGAAAAGCTGCTTATAGGAGGTTGTCAAGTATTTTCGTTCGATGATTCCATTCTTGCGTGGTTGGTTTGGCCCTTGTTCCTGTAACTCGAATCCTAGCCCGGTATATCCCATTTTAATTTTACACCATTGTGAACCTTACGCCTTTTTTACTCTCTGATCGAGGTTCTCGGCATTGAAAAATCTTCGTAAACTAAATCACACGTGTATATGTTGACATTTAAGAGACATACAGTCAAGAAAATTAAGGGCAATGGTGATATATATGCGGATTAGACACAAAAAAAAAAACACTTAACAAATGGCTACAATTTAAGTAATGTGTTTAGTAACGGCATCAGATTCCTAATTGATGGAGAAAGGCCTGATGGTTAGAAAAGCTGCTTCTAGGAGGTTGTCAAGTATTTTTGCTTGACGATTCCATTCTTGGGTGGTTGGTTTGGCATTTTTTCCTGTAACCCGAATCCTAGCCCAGTATATCCCATTTTAATTTTACACCATTGTGAACCTTACGCCTTTTTTACTCTCTGATAGAGGTTCTCGGCATTGAAAAATCTTTGTAAACTAAATCACACGTGTATATGTTGACATTTAAGAGATATACAGTCAAGAAAATCAAGGGCAATGGTGATATATATGCGGATTAGACACCAAAAAAAAACACTCAACAAATGGCTACAATTTAAGGAATGTGTTTAGTGATGGCATCAGATTCCTAATTGATGGAGAAAGGTGTGGTGGTAAGAAAAGCTGCTTCTATGAGGTTGTCAAGTGTTTTCGCTCGACGATTCCATTCTTGGGTGGTTGGTTTGTCCCTTGTTCCTGTAACTCGAATCCTAGCGAGGTATATCCCGTTTTAATTTTACACCATTGTGAATCTTACGCCTTTTTTACTCTCTGATCGAGGTTCTCGGCATTGAAAAATCTTCGTAAACTAAATCACACGTGTATATGTTGATATTTAAGAGATATACAGTCAAGAAAATCAAGGGCAATGGTGATATATATGCGGATTAGACACAACAAAAAACACTCAAAAATGGCTACAATATAAGGAATGTGTTTAGTGACGGCATCAGATTCCTAATTGATAGAGAAATGTCTGGTGGTAAGAAAAGCTGCTTCTAGGAGGTTGTCAAGTATTTTCGCTCGATGATTCCATTCTTGGGTGGTTGGTTTGGCCCTTGTTCCTGTAACTCGAATCCTAGCCCAGTATATCCCATTTTAATTTTACACCATTGTGAACCTTACGCCTTTTTTACTCTCTGATAGAGGTTCTCGGCATTGAAAAATCTTCGTAAACTAAATCACACGTGTATATGTTGACATTTAGGAGATATACGGTCAAGAAAATCAAGGGCAATGGTGATATATATGCGGATTAGACACAAAAAAAAAATCACTCAACAAATGGCACAATTTAAGGAATGTGTTTAGTGACGGCATCAGATTCCTAATTGATGGAGAAAGGTCTGGTGGTAAGAAAAGCAGCTTGTAAGAGGTTGTCAAGTGTTTTCGCTCGACGATTCCCTTCTTGGGTGGTTGGTTTGGCCCTTGTTCCTGTATCTTGAATCGTAGCCTGGCATATCCCATTTTAATTTTACACCATTGTGAACCATACGCCTTTTTTACTCTCAGATCGAGGTTATCGGCATTGAAAAATCTTCGTAAACTAAATCACACGTGTATATGTTGATATTTAAGAGATATACAGTCAAGAAAATCAAGGGCAATGGTGATATATATGCGGATTAGACACCAAAAAAAAACACTCAAAAATGGCTACAATATAAGGAATGTGTTTAGTGACGGCATCAGATTCCTAATTGATAGAGAAATGTCTGGTGGTAAGAAAAGCTGCTTCTAGGAGGTTGTCAAGTATTTTCGTTCGATGATTCCATTCTTGCGTGGTTGGTTTGGCCCTTGTTCCTGTAACTCGAATCCTAGCCCGGTATATCCCATTTTAATTTTACACCATTGTGAACCTTACGCCTTTTTTACTCTCTGATCGAGGTTCTCGGCATTGAAAAATCTTGGTAAACTAAATCACACGTGTATATGTTGACATTTAAGAGACATACAGTCAAGAAAATTAAGGGCAATGGTGATATATATGCGGATTAGACACCAAAAAAAACACTTAACAAATGGCTACAATTTAAGTAATGTGTTTAGTAACGGCATCAGATTCCTAATTGATGGAGAAAGGCCTGATGGTAAGAAAAGCTGCTTCTAGGAGGTTGTCAAGTATTTTTGCTTGACGATTCCATTCTTGGGTGGTTGGTTTGGCATTTTTTCCTGTAACTCGAATCCTAGCCCAGTATATCCCATTTTAATTTTACACCATTGTGAACCTTACGCCTTTTTTACTCTCTGATAGAGGTTCTCGGCATTGAAAAATCTTTGTAAACTAAATCACACGTGTATATGTTGACATTTAAGAGATATACAGTCAAGAAAATCAAGGGCAATGGTGATATATATGCGGATTAGACACCAAAAAAAAACACTCAACAAATAGCTACAATTTAAGGAATGTGTTTAGTGATGGCATCAGATTCCTAATTGATGGAGAAAGGTGTGCTGGTAAGAAAAGCTGCTTCTAGGAGGTTGTCAAGTGTTTTCACTCGACGATTCCATTCTTGGGTGGTTGGTTTGGCCCTTGTTCCTGTAACTCGAATCCTAGCCCGGTATATCCCGTTTTAATTTTACACCATTGTGAATCTTACGCCTTTTTTACTCTCTGATCGAGGTTCTCGGCATTGAAAAATCTTCGTAAACTAAATCACACGTGTATATGTTGATATTTAAGAGATATACAGTCAAGAAAATCAAGGGCAATGGTAATATATACGCGGATTAGACACCAAAAAAAACACTCAATAAATGGCTACAATTTAAGGAATGTGTTTAATGACGACATCAGATTCCTAATTGATGGAGAAAGGTATGGTGGCAAGAAAAGCTGCTTCTAGGAGGTTGTCAAGTGTTTTCGCTCGACGATTCCATTCTTAGGTGGTTGGTTTGGCCCTTGTTCCTGTAACTCGAATCCTAGCCCGGTATATCCCATTTTAATTTTACACCATTGTGAACCTTACGCCTTTTTTACTCTCTGATCGAGGTTCACGGCATTGAAAAATCTTCGTAAACTAAATCACACGTGTATATGTTGACATTTAAGAGATATACAGTCAAGAAAATCAAGGGCAATGGTGATATATATGCGGATTAGACACAAAAAAAAACACTCAACAAATGGCGACAATTTAAGGATTGTGTTTAGTGACGGCATCAGATTCCTAATTGATGGAGAAAGGTCTGGTGGTAAGAAAAGCTGCTTCTAGGAGGTTGTCAAGTGTTTTCGCTCGACGATTCCATTCTTGGGTGGTTGGTTTGGCCCTTGTTCCTGTAACTCGAATCCTAGCCCGGTATATCCCGTTTTAATTTTACACCATTGTGAACCTTAAGCCTTTTTTACTCTCTGATCGAGGTTCTCGGCATTGAAAAATCTTCGTAAACTAAATCACACGTGTATATGTTAACATTTAAGAGATATACAGTCAAGAAAATCAAGGGCAGTGGTGATATATATGCGGATTAGACACAAAAAAAACACTCAACAAATGGCTACAATTTAAGGAATGTGTTTAGTGACGGCATCAGATTCCTAATTGATGGAGAAAGGTCTGGTGGCAAGAAAAGCTGCTTCTAGGAGGTTGTCAAGTGTTTTCGTTCGACGATTCCATTCTTGGGTGGTTGGTTTGGCCCTTGTTCCTGTAACTCGAATCCTAGCCCGGTATATCTCATTTTAATTTTACACCATTGTAAACCTTACGCCTTTTTTACTCTCTGGTCGACGTTCTCGGCATTGAAAAATCTTCGTAAACTAAATCACACTTTTATATGTTGATATTTAAGAGATATACAGTCAAGAAAATCAAGGGCAATGGTGATATATATGCGGATTAGACACCAAAAAAAACACTCAACAAATGGCTACAATTTAAGGAATGTGTTGAGTGACGGCATTAGATTCCTAATTGATGGAGAAAGGTCTGGTGGCAAGAAAAGGTGCTTCTAGGAGGTTGTCAAGTGTTTTCGATCGACGATTCCATTCTTGGGTGGTTGGTTTAGCCCTTGTTCCTGTAACTCGAATCCGAGCCCGGTATATCCCATTTTAATTTTACACCATTGTGAACCTTACGCCTTTTTTACTCTCTGATCGAGGTTCTCGGCATTGAAAAATCTTCGTTAACTAAATCACACGTGTATATGTTGATATTTAAGAGATATACAGTAAAGAAAATCAAAGGCAATGGTGATATATATGCGGATTAGACACCAAAAAAAACACTCAACAAATGGCTACAAGTTAAGGAATGTGTTTAGTGACGGCATCAGATTCCTAATTGAGGGAGAAAGGTCTGGTGGTAAGAAAAGTTGCTTCTAGGAGGTTGTCAAGTGTTTTCACTCGACGATTCCATTCTGGGGTGGTTGGTTTGGCCCTTGTTCCTGTAACTCGAATCCTAGCCCGGTATATCCCATTTTAAATTTACACCATTGTGACCTTACGCCTTTTTTACTCTCTGATCGAGGTTCTCGGCATTGAAAAATCTTCGTAAACTAAATCACACGTGTATATGTTGATATTTAAGAGATATACAGTCAAGAAAATCAAGGGAAATGGTGATATATACGCGGATTAGACACCAAAAAAAACACTCAATAAATGGCTACAATTTAAGGAATGTGTTTAATGACGACATCAGATTCCTAATTGATGGAGAAAGGTATGGTGGCAAGAAAAGCTGCTTCTAGGAGGTTGTCAAGTGTTTTCGCTCGACGATTCCATTCTTGGGTGGTTGGTTTGGCCCTTGTTCCTGTAACTCGAATCCTAGCCCGGTATATCCCATTTTAATTTTACACCATTGTGAACCTTACGCCTTTTTTACTCTCTGATCGAGGTTCACGGCATTGAAAAATCTTCGTAAACTAAATCACACGTGTATATGTTGACATTTAAGAGATATACAGTCAAGAAAATCAAGGGCAATGGTGATATATATGCGGATTAGACACAAAAAAAAACACTCAACAAATGGCGACAATTTAAGGAATGTGTTTAGTGACGGCATCAGATTCCTAATTGATGGAGAAAGGTCTGGTGGTAAGAAAAGCTGCTTCTAGGAGGTTGTCAAGTGTTTTCGCTCGACGATTCCATTCTTGGGTGGTTGGTTTGGCCCTTGTTCCTATAACTCGAATCCTAGCCCGGTATATCCCATTTTAATTTTACACCATTGTGAACCTTACGCCTTTTTTACTCTCTGATCGAGGTTCTCGGCATTGAAAAATCTTCGTAAACTAAATCACACGTGTATATGTTAACATTTAAGAGATATACAGTAAAGAAAATCAAGGGCAGTGGTGATATATATGCGGATTAGACACCAAAAAAAACACTCAACAAATGGCTACAAGTTAAGGAATGTGTTTAGTGACGGCATCAGATTCCTAATTGATGGAGAAAGGTCTGGTGGTAAGAAAAGTTGCTTCTAGGAGGTTGTCAAGTGTTTTCACTCGACGATTCCATTCTGGGGTGGTTGGTTTGGCCCTTGTTCCTGTAACTCGAATCCTAGCCCGGTATATCCCATTTTAAATTTACACCATTGTGACCTTACGCCTTTTTTACTCTCTGATCGAGGTTCTCGGCATTGAAAAAACTTCGTAAACTAAATCACACGTGTATATGTTGATATTTAAGAGATATACAGTCAAGAAAATCAAGGGCAATGGTGATATATACGCGGATTAGACACCAAAAAAAACACTCAATAAATGGCTACAATTTAAGGAATGTGTTTAATGACGACATCAGATTCCTAATTGATGGAGAAAGGTATGGTGGCAAGAAAAGCTGCTTCTAGGAGGTTGTCAAGTGTTTTCGCTCGACGATTCCATTCTTGGGTGGTTGGTTTGGCCCTTGTTCCTGTAACTCGAATCCTAGCCCGGTATATCCCATTTTAATTTTACACCATTGTGAACCTTACGCCTTTTTTACTCTCTGATCGAGGTTCACGGCATTGAAAAATCTTCGTAAACTAAATCACACGTGTATATGTTGACATTTAAGAGATATACAGTCAAGAAAATCAAGGGCAGTGGTGATATATATGCGGATTAGACACAAAAAAAACACTCAACAAATGGCTACAATTTAAGGAATGTGTTTAGTGACGGCATCAGATTCCTAATTGATGGAGAAAGGTCTGGTGGTAAGAAAAGCTGCTTCTAGGAGGTTGTCAAGTGTTTTCGCTCGACGATTCCATTCTTGGGTGGTTGGTTTGGCCCTTGTTCCTATAACTCGAATCCTAGCCCGGTATATCCCATTTTAATTTTACACCATTGTGAACCTTACGCCTTTTTTACTCTATGATCGAGGTCCTCGGCATTGAAAAATCTTCGTAAACTAAATCACACGTGTATATCTTAACATTTAAGAGATATACAGTCAAGAAAATCAAGGGCAGTGGTGATATATATGCGGATTAGACACAAAAAAAACACTCAACAAATGGCTACAATTTAAGGAATGTGTTTAGTAACGGCATCAGATTCCTAATTGATGGAGAAAGGTCTGGTGGCAAGAAAAGCTGCTTCTAGGAGGTTGTCAAGTGTTTTCGCTCGACGATTCCATTCTTGGGTGGTTGGTTTGGCCCTTGTTCCTGTAACTCGAATCCTAGCCCGGTATATCTCATTTTAATTTTACACCATTGTAAACCTTACGCCTTTTTTACTCTCTGGTCGACGTTCTCGGCATTGAAAAATCTTCGTAAACTAAATCACACTTTTATATGTTGATATTTAAGAGATATACAGTCAAGAAAATCAAGGGCAATGGTGATATATATGCGGATTAGACACCAAAAAAAAAACACTCAACAAATGGCTACAATTTAAGGAATGTGTTGAGTGACGGCATTAGATTCCTAATTGATGGAGAAAGGTCTGGTGGCAAGAAAAGGTGCTTCTAGGAGGTTGTCAAGTGTTTTCGATCGACGATTCCATTCTTGGGTGGTTGGTTTAGCCCTTGTTCCTGTAACTCGAATCCTAGCCCGGTATATCCCATTTTAATTTTACACCATTGTGAACCTTACGCCTTTTTTACTCTCTGATCGAGGTTCTCGGCATTGAAAAATCTTCGTTAACTAAATCACACGTGTATATGTTGATATTTAAGAGATATACATTAAAGAAAATCAAAGGCAATGGTGATATATATGCGGATTAGACACCAAAAAAAACACTCAACAAATGGCTACAAGTTAAGGAATGTGTTTAGTGACGGCATCAGATTCCTAATTGATGGAGAAAGGTCTGGTGGTAAGAAAAGTTGCTTCTAGGAGGTTGTCAAGTGTTTTCACTCGACGATTCCATTCTGGGGTGGTTGGTTTGGCCCTTGTTCCTGTAACTCGAATCCTAGCCCGGTATATCCCATTTTAAATTTACACCATTGTGACCTTACGCCTTTTTTACTCTCTGATCGAGGTTCTCGGCATTGAAAAATCTTCGTAAACTAAATCACACGTGTATATGTTGATATTTAAGAGATATACAGTCAAGAAAATCAAGGGCAATGGTGATATATACGCGGATTAGACACCAAAAAAAAACACTCAATAAATGGCTACAATTTAAGGAATGTGTTTAATGACGACATCAGATTCCTAATTGATGGAGAAAGGTATGGTGGCAAGAAAAGCTGCTTCTAGGAGGTTGTCAAGTGTTTTCGCTCGACGATTCCATTCTTGGGTGGTTGGTTTGGCCCTTGTTCCTGTAACTCGAATCCTAGCCCGGTATATCCCATTTTAATTTTACACCATTGTGAACCTTACGCCTTTTTTACTCTCTGATCGAGGTTCACGGCATTGAAAAATCTTCGTAAACTAAATCACACGTGTATATGTTGACATTTAAGAGATATACAGTCAAGAAAATCAAGGGCAATGGTGATATATATGCGGATTAGACACAAAAAAAAACACTCAACAAATAGCGACAATTTAAGGAATGTGTTTAGTGACGGCATCAGATTCCTAATTGATGGAGAAAGGTCTGGTGGTAAGAAAAGCTGCTTCTAGGAGGTTGTCAAGTGTTTTCGCTCGACGATTCCATTCTTGGGTGGTTGGTTTGGCCCTTGTTCCTATAACTCGAATCCTAGCCCGGTATATCCCATTTTAATTTTACACCATTGTGAACCTTACGCCTTTTTTACTCTCTGATCGAGGTTCTCGGCATTGAAAAATCTTCGTAAACTAAATCACACGTGTATATGTTAACATTTAAGAGATAAACAGTCAAGAAAATCAAGGGCAGTGGTGATATATATGCGGATTAGACACAAAAAAAAAACACTCAACAAATGGCTACAATTTAAGGAATGTGTTTAGTGACGGCATCAGATTCCTAATTGATGGAGAAAGGTCTGGTGGCAAGAAAAGCTGCTTCTAGGAGGTTGTCAAGTGTTTTCGCTCGACGATTCCATTCTTGGGTGGTTGGTTTGGCCCTTGTTCCTGTAACTCGAATCCTAGCCCGGTATATCTCATTTTAATTTTACACCATTGTAAACCTTACGTCTTTTTTACTCTCTGGTCGACGTTCTCGGCATTGAAAAATCTTCGTAAACTAAATCACACGTTTATATGTTGATATTTAAGAGATATACAGTTAAGAAAATCAAGGGCAATGGTGATATATATGCGGATTAGACACCAAAAAAAACACTCAACAAATGGCTACAATTTAAGGAATGTGTTGAGTGACGGCATTAGATTCCTAATTGATGGAGAAAGGTCTGGTGGCAAGAAAAGGTGCTTCTAGGAGGTTGTCAAGTGTTTTCGATCGACGATTCCATTCTTGGGTGGTTGGTTTAGCCCTTGTTCCTGTAACTCGAATCCTAGCCCGGTATATCCCATTTTAATTTTACACCATTGTGAACCTTACGCCTTTTTTACTCTCTGATCGAGGTTCTCGGCATTGAAAAATCTTCGTTAACTAAATCACACGTGTATATGTTGATATTTAAGAGATATACAGTCAAGAAAATCAAGGGTAATGGTGATATATATGCGGATTAGACACCAAAAAAAACACTCAACAAATGGCTACAATTTAAGGAATGTGTTTAGTGACGGCATCAGATTCCTAATTGATGGAGAAAGGTCTGGTGGTAAGAAAAGCTGTTTCTAGGAGGTTGTCAAGTGTTTTCACTCGACGATTCCATTCTTGGGTGGTTGGTTTGGCCCTTGTTCCTGTAACTCGAATCCTAGCCCGGTATATCCCATTTTAAATTTACACCATTCTGACCTTACGCCTTTTTTACTCTCTGATCGAGGTTCTCGGCATTGAAAAATCTTCGTAAACTAAATCACACGTTTATATGTTGATATTTAAGAGATATACAGTCAAGAAAATCAACGGCAATGGTGATATATACGCGGATTAGACACAAAAAAAACACTCAATAAATGGCTACAATTTAAGGAATGTGTTTCGTGACGACATCCGAGTCCTAATTGATGGAGAAAGGTCTGGTGGCAAGAAAAGCTGCTTCTAGGAGGTTGTCAAGTGTTTTCGCTCCACGATTCCATTCTTGATGGTTGGTTTGGCCTTTGTTCCTGTAACTCGAATCCTAGCCCGGTATATCCCATTTTAAATTTACACCATTGTGAACCTTACGACTTTTTTATTCTCTCATCGAGGTTCTCGGCAATGAAAAATCTTCGTAAACTAAATCACACGTGTATATGTTGACATTTAAGAGATATACAGTCAAGAAAATCAAGGGCAGTGGTGATATATGCAGTATAGACACCAAAACAAACACTCAATAAATGGCTACAATTTAAGAAATGTGTTTAATGACGACATCAGATTCCTAATTGATGGAGAAAGGTATGGTGGCAAGAAAAGCTGCTTCTAGGAGGTTGTCAAGTGTTTTCGCTCGACGATTCCATTCTTGGGTGGTTGGTTTGGCCCTTGTTCCTGTAACTCGAATCCTAGCCCGGTATATCCCAATTTAATTTTACACCATTGTGAACCTTACGCCTTTTTTACTCTCTGATTGAGGTTCTCGGCATTGAAAAATCTTCGTAAACTAAATCACACGTTTATATGTTGATATTTAAGATTTATACAGTCAAGAAAATCAAGGGCAATGGTGATATATATGCGGATTAGACACAAAAAAAAAACACTCAACAAATGGCTACAATTTAAGGAATGTGTTTAGTGAAGGCATCAGATTCCTAATTGATGGAGAAAGTTCTGGTGGCAAGAAAAGCTGCTTCTAGGAGGTTGTCAAGTGTTTTCGCTCGACGATTCCATTCTTGGGTGGTTGGTTTAGCCCTTGTTCCTGTAACTCGAATCCTAGCCCGCTATATCCCATTTTAATTTTACACCGTTGTGAACCTTACGCCTTTTTTACTCTCTGATTGAGGTTCTCGGCATTGAAAAATCTTCGTAAACTAAATCACACGTTTATATGTTGATATTTAAGATTTATACAGTCAAGAAAATCAAGGGCAATGGTGATATATATGCGGATTAGACACAAAAAAAAACACTCAACAAATGGCTACAATTTAAGGAATGTGTTTAGTGAAGGCATCAGATTCCTAATTGATGGAGAAAGTTCTGGTGGCAAGAAAAGCTGCTTCTAGGAGGTTGTCAAGTGTTTTCGCTCGACGATTCCATTCTTGGGTGGTTGGTTTAGCCCTTGTTCCTGTAACTCGAATCCTAGCCCGCTATATCCCATTTTAATTTTACACCGTTGTGAACCTTACGCATTTTTTACTCTCTGATCGAGGTTCTCGGCATTGAAAAATCTTCGTTAACTAAATCACACGTGTATATGTTGACATTTAAGAGATATACAGTCAAGAAAATCAAGGGTAATGGTGATATATATGCGGATTAGACACCAAAAAAAACACTCAACAAATGGCTACAATTTACGGAATGTGTTTAGTGACGGCATCAGATTCCTAATCGATGGAGAAAGGTCTGGTTGCAAGAAAAGCTGCTTCTAGGAGTTTGTCAAGTGTTTTCGCTCGACGATTTCATTCTTGGGAGCTTGGTTTGGCCCTTGTTCCTGTAAATCGAATCCTAGCCTGGTATATCCCATTTTAATGTTACACCATTGTGAACCTTACGCCTTTTTTACTCTCTAATCGAGGTTCTCGGCATTGAAAAATCTTCGTAAACTAAATCACACGTGTATATGTTGATATTTAAGAGATATACAGTCAAGAAAATCAATGGCAATGGTGATATATATGCGGATTAGACACCAAAAAAAACACTCAACAAATGGCTACAATTTAAGGAATGTGTTTCGTGACGACATCAGAGTCCTAATTGATGGAGAAAGGTCTGGTGGCAAGAAAAGCTGCTTCTAGGAGGTTGTCAAGTGTTTTCGCTCCACGATTCCATTCTTGGGTGGTTGGTTTGGCCTTTGTTCCTGTAACTCGAATCCTAGCCCGGTATATCCCATTTTAAATTTACACCATTGTGAACCTTACGCCTTTTTTACTCTCTCATCGAGGTTCTCGGCAATGAAAAATCTTCGTAAACTAAATCACACGTGTATATGTTGACATTTAAGAGATATACAGTCAAGAAAATCAAGGGCAATGGTGATATATATGCGGATTAGACACCAAAAAAAACACTCAATAAATGGCTACAATTTAAAGAATGTGTTTAATGACGACATCAGATTCCTAATTGATGGAGAAAGGTATGGTGGCAAGAAAAGCTGCTTCTAGGATGTTGTCAAGTGTTTTTGCTCGACGATTCCATTCTTGGGTGGTTGGTTTGGCCCTTGTTCCTGTAACTCGAATCCTAGCCCGGTATATCCCATTTTAATTTAACACCATTGTCAACCTTACGCCTTTTTTACTCTCTGATTGAGGTTCTCGGCATTGAAAAATCTTCGTAAACTAAATCACACGTGTATGTGTTGATATTTAAGAGATATACAGTCAAGAAAATCAAGGGCAATAGTGATATATATGCGGATTAGACACCAAAAAAAACACTCAACAAATGGCTACAATTTAAGGAATGTGTTGAGTGACGGCATTAGATTCCTAATTGATGGAGAAAGGTCTGGTGGCAAGAAAAGGTGCTTCTAGGAGGTTGTCAAGTATTTTCGATCGACGATTCCATTCTTGGGTGGTTGGTTTATCCCTTGTTCCTGTAACTCGAATCCTAGCCCGGTATATCCCATTTTAATTTTACACCATTGTGAACCTTACGCCTTTTTTACTCTCTGATCGAGGTTCTCGGCATTGAAAAATCTACGTTAACTAAATCAGACGTGTATATGTTGATATTTAAGAGATATACAGTCAAGAAAATCAAAGGCAATGGTGATATATATGCGGATTAGACACCAAAAAAAACACTCAACAAATGGCTACAATTTAAGGAATGTGTTTAGTGACGGCATCAGATTCCAAATTGATGGAGAAAGGTCGGGTGGTAAGAAAAGTTGCTTCTAGGAGGTTGTCAAGTGTTTTCGCTCGACGATTCCATTCTTGGGTGGTTGGTTTGGCCCTTGTTCCTGTAACTCGAATCCTAGCCCGGTATATCTCATTTTAATTTTACACCATTGTAAACCTTACGCCTTTTTTACACTCTGGTCGACGTTCTCGGCATTGAAAAATCTTCGTAAACTAAATCACACGTTTATATGTTGATATTTAAGAGATATACAGTCAAGAAAATCAAGGGCAATGGTGATATATATGCGGATTAGACACCAAAAAAAACACTCAACAAATGGCTACAATTTAAGGAATGTGTTGAGTGACGGCATTAGATTCCTAATTGATGGAGAAAGGTCTGGTGGCAAGAAAAGGTGTTTCTAGGAGGTTGTCAAGTGTTTTCGATCGACGATTCCATTCTTGGGTGGTTGGTTTAGCCCTTGTTCCTGTAACTCGAATCCTAGCCCGGTATATCTCATTTTAATTTTACACCATTTTGAACCTTACGCCTTTTTTACTCTCTGAACGAGGTTCACGGCATTGAAAAATCTTCGTAAACTAAATCACACGTGTATATGTTGACATTTAGGAGATATACAGTCAAGAAAATCAAGGGCAATGGTGATATATATGCGGATTAGACACCAGAAAAAACACACTCAACAAATGGCTACAATTTAAGGAATGTGTTTAGTGACGGCCTTAGATTCCTAATTGATGGAGAAAGGTCTGGTGGTAAGAAAAGCTGCTTCTAAGAGGTTGTCAAGTGTTTTCGCTCGAAGATTCCATTCTTGGGTGGTTAGTTTGGCCTTTGTTCCTGTAACTCGAATCCTAGCCCGGTATATCCCATTTTAATTTTACACCATTGTGAACCTTACGCCTTTTTTACTCTCTGATCGAGGTTCTCGGCATTGAAAAATCTTCGTAAACTAAATCACACGTGTATATGTTGACATTTAAGAGATATACAGTCAAGAAAATAAAGGGCAATGGTGATATACATGTGGATTAGACACCAAAAAAAACACTCAACAAATGGCTACAATTTAAGGAATGTGTTTAGTGACGCCATCAGATTCCTAATTGATGGAGAAAGGTCTGGTGGTAAGAAAAGCTGCGTCTAGAAGGTTGTCAAGTGTTTTCGCTCGACAATTCCATTCTTGGGTGGTTGGTTTGGCACTTGTTCCTGTAACTCGAATCCTAGCCCGGTATATCCCATTTTAATTTTACACCATTGTGAACCTTACGCCTTTTTTACTCTCTGATCGAGGTTCACGGCATTGAAAAATCTTCGTAAACTAAATCACACGTGTATACGTTGACATTTAAGAGATATACAGTCAAGAAAATCAAGGGCAATGGTGATATATATGCGGATTAGACACAAAAAAAAACACTCAACAAATGGCTACAATTTAAGGAATGTGTTTAGTGACGGCATCAGATTCCTAATTGATGGAAAAAGGTCTTGTGGTAAGAAAAGCTGCTTCTAGGAGGTTGTCAAGTGTTTTCGCTCGACGATTCCATTCTTGGGTGGTTGGTTTGGCCCTTGTTCCTATAACTCGAATCCTAGCCCGGTATATCCCATTTTAATTTTACACCATTGTGAACCTTACGCCTTTTTTACTCTCTGATCGAGGTTCTCGGCATTGAAAAATCTTCGTAAACTAAATCACACGTGTATATGTTAACATTTAAGAGATATACAGTCAAGAAAATCAAGGGCAGTGGTGATATATATGCGGATTAGACACAAAAAAAAACACTCAACAAATGGCTACAATTTAAGGAATGTGTTTAGTGACGGCATCAGATTCCTAATTGATGGAGAAAGGTCTGGGGGCAAGAAAAGCTGCTTCTAGGAGGTTGTCAAGTGTTTTCGTTCGACGATTCCATTCTTGGGTGGTTGGTTTGGCCCCTATTCCTGTAACTCGAATCCTAGCCCGGTATATCTCATTTTAATTTTACACCATTGTAAACCTTACGCCGTTTTTACTCTCTGGTCGACGTTCTCGGCATTGAAAAATCTTCGTAAACTAAATCACACTTTTATATGTTGATATTTAAGAGATATACAGTCAAGAAAATCAAGGGCAATGGTGATATATATGCGGATTAGACACCAAAAAAAAACACTCAACAAATGGCTACAATTTAAGGAATGTGTTGAGTGACGGCATTAGATTCCTAATTGATGGAGAAAGGTCTGGTGGCAAGAAAAGGTGCTTCTAGGAGGTTGTCAAGTGTTTTCGATCGACGATTCCATTCTTGGGTGGTTGGTTTAGCCCTTGTTCCTGTAACTCGAATCCTAGCCCGGTATATCCCATTTTAATTTTACACCATTGTGAACCTTGCGCCTTTTTTACTCTCTGATCGAGGTTCTCGGCATTGAAAAATCTTCGTTAACTAAATCACACGTGTATATGTTGATATTTAAGAGATATACAGTAAAGAAAATCAAAGGCAATGGTGATATATATGCGGATTAGACACCAAAAAAAACACTCAACAAATGGCTACAAGTTAAGGAATGTGTTTAGTGACGGCATCAGATTCCTAATTGATGGAGAAAGGTCTGGTGGTAAGAAAAGTTGCTTCTAGGAGGTTGTCAAGTGTTTTCACTCGACGATTCCATTCTGGGGTGGTTGGTTTAGCCCTTGTTCCTGTAACTCGAATCCTAGCCCGGTATATCCCATTTTAAATTTACACCATTGTGACCTTACGCCTTTTTTACTCTCTGATCGAGGTTCTCGGCATTGAAAAATCTTCGTAAACTAAATCACACGTGTATATGTTGATATTTAAGAGATATACAGTCAAAAAAATCAAGGGCAATGGTGATATATACGCGGATTAGACACCAAAAAAAACACTCAATAAATGGCTACAATTTAAGGAATGTGTTTAGTGACGGCATCAGATTCCTAATTGATGGAGAAAGGTCTGGGGGCAAGAAAAGCTGCTTCTAGGAGGTTGTCAAGTGTTTTCGATCGACGATTCCATTCTTGGGTGGTTGGTTTGGCCCCTATTCCTGTAACTCGAATCCTAGCCCGGTATATCTCATTTTAATTTTACACCATTGTAAACCTTACGCCGTTTTTACTCTCTGGTCGACGTTCTCGGCATTGAAAAATCTTCGTAAACTAAATCACACTTTTATATGTTGATATTTAAGAGATATACAGTCAAGAAAATCAAGGGCAATGGTGATATATATGCGGATTAGACACCAAAAAAAAACACTCAACAAATGGCTACAATTTAAGGAATGTGTTGAGTGACGGCATTAGATTCCTAATTGATGGAGAAAGGTCTGGTGGCAAGAAAAGGTGCTTCTAGGAGGTTGTCAAGTGTTTTCGATCGACGATTCCATTCTTGGGTGGTTGGTTTAGCCCTTGTTCCTGTAACTCGAATCCTAGCCCGGTATATCCCATTTTAATTTTACACCATTGTGAACCTTGCGCCTTTTTTACTCTCTGATCGAGGTTCTCGGCATTGAAAAATCTTCGTTAACTAAATCACACGTGTATATGTTGATATTTAAGAGATATACAGTAAAGAAAATCAAAGGCAATGGTGATATATATGCGGATTAGACACCAAAAAAAACACTCAACAAATGGCTACAAGTTAAGGAATGTGTTTAGTGACGGCATCAGATTCCTAATTGATGGAGAAAGGTCTGGTGGTAAGAAAAGTTGCTTCTAGGAGGTTGTCAAGTGTTTTCACTCGACGATTCCATTCTGGGGTGGTTGGTTTAGCCCTTGTTCCTGTAACTCGAATCCTAGCCCGGTATATCCCATTTTAAATTTACACCATTGTGACCTTACGCCTTTTTTACTCTCTGATCGAGGTTCTCGGCATTGAAAAATCTTCGTAAACTAAATCACACGTGTATATGTTGATATTTAAGAGATATACAGTCAAAAAAATCAAGGGCAATGGTGATATATACGCGGATTAGACACCAAAAAAAACACTCAATAAATGGCTACAATTTAAGGAATGTGTTTAATGACGACATCAGATTCCTAATTGATGGAGAAAGGTATGGTGGCAAGAAAAGCTGCTTCTAGGAGGTTGTCAAGTGTTTTCGCTCGACGATTCCATTCTTGGGTGGTTGGTTTGGCCCTTGTTCCTGTAACTCGAATCCTAGCCCGGTATATCCCATTTTAATTTTACACCATTGTGAACCTTATGCCTTTTTTACTCTCTGATAAAGGTTCACGGCATTGAAAAATCTTCGTAAACTAAATCACACGTGTATATGTTGACATTTAAGAGATATACAGTCAAGAAAATCAAGGGCAATGGTGATATATATGCGGATTAGACACAAAAAAAACACTCAACAAATGGCTACAATTTAAGGAATGTGTTTAGTGACGGCATCAGATTCCTAATTGATGGAGAAAGGTCTGGTGGTAAGAAAAGCTGCTTCTAGGAGGTTGTCAAGTGTTTTCGCTCGACGATTCCATTCTTGGGTGGTTGGTTTGGCCCTTGTTCCTATAACTCGAATCCTAGCCCGGTATATCCCATTTTAATTTTACACCATTGTGAACCTTACGCCTTTTTTACTCTCTGATCGAGGTTCTCGGCATTGAAAAATCTTCGTAAACTAAATCACACGTGTATATGTTAACATTTAAGAGATATACGGTCAAGAAAATCAAGGGCAGTGGTGATATATATGCGGATTAGACACAAAAAAAAACACTCAACAAATGGCTACAATTTAAGGAATGTGTTTAGTGACGGCATCAGATTCCTAATTGATGGAGAAAGGTCTGGTGGCAAGAAAAGCTGCTTCTAGGAGGTTGTCAAGTGTTTTCGCTCGACGATTCCATTCTTGGGTGGTTGGTTTGGCCCTTGTTCCTGTAACTCGAATCCTAGCCCGGTATATCTCATTTTAATTTTACACCATTGTAAACCTTACGCCTTTTTTACTCTCTGGTCGACGTTCTCGGCATTGAAAAATCTTCGTAAACTAAATCACACGTTTATATGTTGATATTTAAGAGATATACATTCAAGAAAATCAAGGGCAATGGTGATATATATGCGGATTAGACACCAAAAAAAACACTCAACAAATGGCTACAATTTAAGGAATGTGTTGAGTGACGGCATTAGATTCCTAATTGATGGAGAAAGGTCTGGTGGTAAGAAAAGCTGCTTCTAGGAGGTTGTCAAGTGTTTTCACTCGACGATTCCATTCTTGGGTGGTTGGTTTGGCCCTTGTTCCTGTAACTCGAATCCTAGCCCGGTATATCCCATTTTAAATTTACACCATTCTGACCTTACGCCTTTTTTACTCTCTGATCGAGGTTCTCGGCATTGAAAAATCTTTGTAAACTAAATCACACGTGTATATGTTTATATTTAAGAGATATACAGTCAAGAAAATCAACGGCAATGGTGATATATACGCGGATTAGACACAAAAAAAACACTCAATAAATGGCTACAATTTAAGGAATGTGTTTCGTGACGACATCAGAGTCCTAATTGATGGAGAAAGGTCTGGTGGCAAGAAAAGCTGCTTCTAGGAGGTTGTCAAGTGTTTTCGCTCCACGATTCCATTCTTGATGGTTGGTTTGGCCCTTGTTCCTGTAACTCGAATCCTAGCCCGGTATATCCCATTTTAAATTTACACCATTGTGAACCTTACGCCTTTTTTACTCTCTCATCGAGGTTCTCGGCAATGAAAAATCTTCGTAAACTAAATCACACGTGTATATGTTGACATTAAAGAGATATACAGTCAAGAAAATCAAGGGCAGTGGTGATATATGCGGATTAGACACCAAAAAAAACACTCAATAAATGGCTACAATTTAAGGAATGTGTTTAATGACGACATCAGATTCCTAATTGATGGAGAAAGGTATGGTGGCAAGAAAAGCTGCTTCTAGGAGGTTGTCAAGTGTTTTCGCTCGACGATTCCATTCTTGGGTGGTTGGTTTGGCCCTTGTTCCTGTAACTCGAATCCTAGCCCGGTATATCCCATTTTAATTTTACACCATTGTGAACCTTACGCCTTTTTTACTCTCTGATTGAGGTTCTCGGCATTGAAAAATCTTCGTAAACTAAATCACACGTGTATATGTTGATATTTAAGAGATATACAGTCAAGAAAATCAAGGGCAATGGTGATATATATGCGGATTAGACACAAAAAAAAAAACACTCAACAAATGGCTACAATTTAAGGAATGTGTTTAGTGAAGGCATCAGATTCCTAATTGATGGAGAAAGTTCTGGTGGCAAGAAAAAAGCTGCTTCTAGGAGGTTGTCAAGTGTTTTCGCTCGACGATTCCATTCTTGGGTGGTTGGTTTAGCCCTTGTTCCTGTAACTCGAATCCTAGCCCGGTATATCCCATTTTAATTTTACACCATTGTGAACCTTACGCATTTTTTACTCTCTGATCGAGGTTCTCGGCATTGAAAAATCTTCGTTAACTAAATCACACGTGTATATGTTGACATTTAAGAGATATACAGTCAAGAAAATCAAGGGCAATGGTGATATATATGCGGATTAGACACAAAAAAAAACACTCAACAAATGGCTACAATTTAAGGAATGTGTTTAGTGAAGGCATCAGATTCCTAATTGATGGAGAAAGTTCTGGTGGCAAGAAAAAAGCTGCTTCTAGGAGGTTGTCAAGTGTTTTCGCTCGACGATTCCATTCTTGGGTGGTTGGTTTAGCCCTTGTTCCTGTAACTCGAATCCTAGCCCGGTATATCCCATTTTAATTTTACACCATTGTGAACCTTACGCATTTTTTACTCTCTGATCGAGGTTCTCGGCATTGAAAAATCTTCGTTAACTAAATCACACGTGTATATGTTGACATTTAAGAGATATACAGTCAAGAAAATCAAGGGCAATGGTGATATATATGCGGATTAGACACCAAAAAAAACACTCAACAAATGGCTACAATTTACGGAATGTGTTTAGTGACGGCATCAGATTCCTAATTGATGGAGAAGGGTCTGGTTGCAAGAAAAGCTGCTTCTAGGAGTTTGTCAAGTGTTTTCGCTCGACGATTTCATTCTTGGGAGCTTGGTTTGTAGGATCGGATTTCGACCTAAACGAGTCGTTCGGAAGAGTTCTAGTCCGTTTCAAAGGCGGAAACAGAGAAACGGACGTGTAAACAGCTTGTTCACTCTTTAAACCTCTTTATATTGATATTACAACCTTTACAATCAAAAGAGAAACCGGCAGCACCTCGGTATAATTCTCAGACAACTGTTACAAATGACAAGCCAACTAACCTATATATAGAGCACATGATTTCGCTTGAAGCACTTGAAGCGACACCCTTCAAGCGAAATCTTCATGTAAACATATTACAATTTGAAGCGAAACCTATAAAGATCTTTTGTCTTGAAGCGAAAACATCCAACAATCGTGTAATCTGTTTTGTCTTTTTGTGAGGATGATAACATTCTAATTCCATCTTCATGCATTATCACGTCAATATGTAGTGTGATGTCACTAGTGATGTCACATGATGATGTCACTAGTGACATCATGCCTGATAAGATCCGCACCGAACCCGAGACTCGATACAAGACGAAGACGACAGATGTATGCACCAATAGACTCCCCCTCAGATGTTGACGAGTCTTAAGTGTCGAGTCTTCTCAATCTTCAGTCTTTATCAGTCTTTGAGCTTTCTTCAAGATCTCTACCTGGCTCTATTCTATCTCCAATTCTCTCTCTCTAACAGACTCCCCCTCAAAACATGCTGGGATCGTAGTCTGGCCCAGTATTTCAGAATCCTCAGGTATCGGAACCTGGCACTCTATCTGCTATCCTGCACATCCTCTACCCAAAAATAAGATTCACAAGAATAAAATATTTAACAATTTATCAAATATCATGCACTAACACTGATCCTTCTCCAATCAGTATACAATCAAATATTAACAATGATCTTTTAACAAATTTTTATCTCTAAAAAATTTCCAATCAAATTCTCCAAACCTGTTCGTCATGTTCAGCACTTAGAATTTTGAAATTCAGCTCTTCAACATCAGTTGTCTAAAATCTTTTTGTATTTTTTCAAAATTTATGCTAAAACACACCGAAAATCTTTTTGGATTTTGAAATAACAGAAATAAAATGCAGTAAAGAAATATTTACAAACAATATTTTTGTGAGTTTGCGTAAGAGGATCATATCAGTTTTTGAGACCAATCACTAACACCGTTAAGCTTCATTTCATTTTAAGTTCTAAACAATTCACCTAGATTGTCAGTATATTTGTCCACTTAAATTTTCACACAAAGTTCAATTGATCCGAGATACGATGTTAATTGTTTTAGGACTTAAACATCTACATGTGTCCCACCTCAGTATATACTCCCGTATCCAGACCCCAATATTCAGTCTTACAGGTGAGTATACCACAGATGATATCTGTAAGGGGAATAAATTATGCAACCGTGATAGCTCAGGTCAGAACTTCCGTTCAGCAGAGAGCCTAGTTGACTTTTAGGAGTGTCCCCTTTAGAGGATCTTTTGTATTACAACAGCCATGATTAGCATTTTTCAATGTTTCATCATTTTTTAGCTGAGGGTGGTGCTATATGTCAAGCAAGCAGAAAGTATTCTCCGGGGACTAGGCCATTGCTTCCGCAAAATCAGAAGTCCCGGGATAATACCCCAGATATCACTGAGTATAAAGACCTAGTATCTCAGAATACGGGACCCTTCAAACAAGATTTCAGGGGTTACCTATATATCCTGGAGGTGTTCCCCACTTAGACGTAAGTAAATTTTATATTTATATCTCGTCACAAATTACTAAATGTGCAAAAACCTACTGACATATCCACAGTGAGATTGTTTATCACATTTATACCTTCCATTTCTTTAGCATATTGTGACAGTCCACTGATGTACTATCATTTCCTCTTTTATACAACAAAACTCATTTTTGATTTTATCATGTTTTTGGCTTTTTTCAAATTTTCAAATGTTTTTGGATTTTCTGAAAATTTTTTAGGATCGGATTCCGACCTAAACGAGTCGTTCGGAAGAGTTCTAGTCCGTTTCAAAGGCAGAAACAGAGAAACGGACCTGTAAACAGCTTGTTCACTCTTTAAACCTCTTTATATTGATATTACAACCTGTACAATCAGAAGAGAAACCGGCAGCACCTCGGTATAATTCTCAGACAACTGTTACAAATGACAAGCCAACTAACCTATATATAGAGCACATGATTTCGCTTGAAGCACTTGAAGCGACACCCTTCAAGCGAAATCTTCATGTAAACATATTACAATTTGAAGCGAAACCTATAAAGATCTTTTGTCTTGAAGCGAAAACATCCAACAATCGTGTAATCTGTTTTGTCTTTTTGTGAGGATGATAACATTCTAATTCCATCTTCATGCATTATCACGTCAATATGTAGTGTGATGTCACTAGTGATGTCACATGATGATGTCACTAGTGACATCATGCCTGATAAGATCCGCACCGAACCCGAGACTCGATACAAGACGAAGACGACAGATGTGTGCACCAACAGACTCCCCCTCAGATGTTGACGAGTCTTAAGTGTCGAGTCTTCTCAATCTTCAGTCTTTATCAGTCTTTGAGCTTTCTTCAAGATCTCTACCTGGCTCTATTCTATCTCCAATTCTCTCTCTCTAACAGACTCCCCCTCAAAACATGCTGGGATCGTAGTCTGGCTTTTACAGTATTTCAGAATCCTCAGGTATCGGAACCTGGCACTCTATCTGCTATCCTGCACATCCTCTACCCAAAAATAAGATTCACAAGAATAAAATATTTAACAATTTATCAAATATCATGCACTAACACTGATCCTTCTCCAATCAGTATACAATCAAATATTAACAATGATCTTTTAACAAATTTTTATCTCTAAAAAATTTCCAATCAAATTCTCCAAACCTGTTCGTCATGTTCAGCACTTAGAATTTTGAAATTCAGCTCTTCAACATCAGTTGTCTAAAATCTTTTTGTATTTTTTCAAAATTTATGCTAAAACACACCGAAAATCTTTTTGGATTTTGAAATAACAGAAATAAAATGCAGTAAAGAAATATTTACAAACAATATTTTTGTGAGTTTGCGTAAGAGGATCATATCAGTTTTTGAGACCAATCACTAACACCGTTAAGCTTCATTTCATTTTAAGTTCTAAACAATTCACCTAGATTGTCAGTATATTTGTCCACTTAAATTTTCACACAAAGTTCAATTGATCCGAGATACGATGTTAATTGTTTTAGGACTTAAACATCTACATGTGTCCCACCTCAGTATATACTCCCGTATCCAGACCCCAATATTCAGTCTTACAGGTGAGTATACCACAGATGATATCTGTAAGGGGAATAAATTATGCAACCGTGATAGCTCAGGTCAGAACTTCCGTTCAGCAGAGAGCCTAGTTGACTTTTAGGAGTGTCCCCTTTAGAGGATCTTTTGTATTACAACAGCCATGATTAGCATTTTTCAATGTTTCATCATTTTTTAGCTGAGGGTGGTGCTATATTTCAAGCAAGCAGAAAGTATTCTCCGGGGACTAGGCCATTGCTTCCGCAAAATCAAAAGTCCCGGGATAATACCCCAGATATCACTGAGTATAAAGACCTAGTATCTCAGAATACGGGACCCTTCAAACAAGATTTCAGGGGTTACCTATATATCCTGGAGGTGTTCCCCACTTAGACGTAAGTAAATTTTATATTAATATCTCGTCACAAATTACTAAATGTGCAAAAACCTACTGACATATCCACAGTGAGATTGTTTATCACATTTATACCTTCCATTTCTTTAGCATATTGTGACAGTCCACTGATGTACTATCATTTCCTCTTTTATACAACAAAACTCATTTTTGATTTTATCATGTTTTTGGCTTTTTTCAAATTTTCAAATGTTTTTGGATTTTCTGAAATTTTTTTAGGATCGGATTCCGACCTAAACGAGTCGTTCGGAAGAGTTCTAGTCCGTTTCAAAGGCGGAAACAGAGAAACGGACGTGTAAACAGCTTGTTCACTCTTCAAACCTCTTTATATTGATATTACAACCTGTACAATCAGAAGAGAAACCGGCAGCACCTCGGTATAATTCTCAGACAACTGTTACAAATGACAAGCCAACTAACCTATATATAGAGCACATGATTTCGCTTGAAGCACTTGAAGCGACACCCTTCAAGCGAAATCTTCATGTAAACATATTACAATTTGAAGCGAAACCTATAAAGATCTTTTGTCTTGAAGCGAAAACATCCAACAATCGTGTAATCTGTTTTGTCTTTTTGTGAGGATGATAACATTCTAATTCCATCTTCATGCATTATCACGTCAATATGTAGTGTGATGTCACTAGTGATGTCACATGATGATGTCACTAGTGACATCATGCCTGATAAGATCCGCACCGAACCCGAGACTCGATACAAGACGAAGACGACAGATGTGTGCACCAACAGACTCCCCCTCAGATGTTGACGAGTCTTAAGTGTCGAGTCTTCTCAATCTTCAGTCTTTATCAGTCTTTGAGCTTTCTTCAAGATCTCTACCTGGCTCTATTCTATCTCCAATTCTCTCTCTCTAACAGACTCCCCCTCAAAACATGCTGGGATCGTAGTCTGGCTTTTACAGTATTTCAGAATCCTCAGGTATCGGAACCTGGCACTCTATCTGCTATCCTGCACATCCTCTACCCAAAAATAAGATTCACAAGAATAAAATATTTAACAATTTATCAAATATCATGCACTAACACTGATCCTTCTCCAATCAGTATACAATCAAATATTAACAATGATCTTTTAACAAATTTTTATCTCTAAAAAATTTCCAATCAAATTCTCCAAACCTGTTCGTCATGTTCAGCACTTAGAATTTTGAAATTCAGCTCTTCAACATCAGTTGTCTAAAATCTTTTTGTATTTTTTCAAAATTTATGCTAAAACACACCGAAAATCTTTTTGGATTTTGAAATAACAGAAATAAAATGCAGTAAAGAAATATTTACAAACAATATTTTTGTGAGTTTGCGTAAGAGGATCATATCAGTTTTTGAGACCAATCACTAACACCGTTAAGCTTCATTTCATTTTAAGTTCTAAACAATTCACCTAGATTGTCAGTATATTTGTCCACTTAAATTTTCACACAAAGTTCAATTGATCCGAGATACGATGTTAATTGTTTTAGGACTTAAACATCTACATGTGTCCCACCTCAGTATATACTCCCGTATCCAGACCCCAATATTCAGTCTTACAGGTGAGTATACCACAGATGATATCTGTAAGGGGAATAAATTATGCAACCGTGATAGCTCAGGTCAGAACTTCCGTTCAGCAGAGAGCCTAGTTGACTTTTAGGAGTGTCCCCTTTAGAGGATCTTTTGTATTACAACAGCCATGATTAGCATTTTTCAATGTTTCATCATTTTTTAGCTGAGGGTGGTGCTATATTTCAAGCAAGCAGAAAGTATTCTCCGGGGACTAGGCCATTGCTTCCGCAAAATCAGAAGTCCCGGGATAATACCCCAGATATCACTGAGTATAAAGACCTAGTATCTCAGAATACGGGACCCTTCAAACAAGATTTCAGGGGTTACCTATATATCCTGGAGGTGTTCCCCACTTAGACGTAAGTAAATTTTATATTTATATCTCGTCACAATTTACTAAATGTGCAAAAACCTACTGACATATCCACAGTGAGATTGTTTATCACATTTATACCTTCCATTTCTTTAGCATATTGTGACAGTCCACTGATGTACTATCATTTCCTCTTTTATACAACAAAACTCATTTTTGATTTTATCATGTTTTTGGCTTTTTTCAAATTTTCAAATGTTTTTGGATTTTCTGAAAATTTTTACTCCCCCTAAAATGCAAACACATTTTAGGAAATTTGAAAAACCAACTGTACAAAAAAATGACAACTGATATCAAATCGCATCAAATTCGCCATCCTCTTGGCATAAACAATCAGAACTCCCCCTCACAACAAACTATTTTCCCATTGTGATTTCAAAACACTTAAGTTTGTTTTAATCAAATGGTTTTTCCGGAAAATAAGTTTGATTTTACCAATTGTAGGTTAGGGGTGTAGCTCATCACATTGTTCTTCAAAATACAACTTGTAGAAAATCAGATACAATTTAATGTCCCTGATTTACCACTTGTAAGTCGAAATCACTTTCTTGAATTTCTCAAGAAATGTGCCGATTCCTGCTCCGCTTAAACCAACCTGGGAGCTCCGGCAAGTCCGGTTTTTAATTAAACATTACGTCCACCCAAGCCTCACCAGCCTTGGATGACTTTGGTGGCAAACATCTATCCCACCAACATTTTGATTTATAAAATTCTTGAGCACCTTTTACCTTCCTATCAACCATCTTACCGAAAATATGTTTGACTTTCCCATTGAAAGCCTTCTCAACATCAAATTCTCCCTTATCAGCGAAGAATTGATTTGAGATCTCTACCTTCCCAACTTTCGACTTCCAATTTTCCTTTGACAATGAAGGAAAATTTTCATCGTTCACCTCAGGAACGGAATTCACAATCTTTTTCTCAACAAATGACTCCTCTGATTTTATGGAATCAGATTCATTGTCAGAACTTCTTTCAGATTTTACAACCCATTTTTGTTTGGTTAAATCACCTCTTCTTTTGTAAAATCGTTTTGAACTCTCACCTTTTTCAGAAATAGAATTATCAAACACTTTCGATTTCTCAGTTGATTGTTTCTTCTCAAAGACAAGTTTTTCTTTCAGTTTTGAGTTAGAAGTAACTTCCTGTTTTGTATTGTTGAACTGTTGGCAATTCCAAGCAATATGTCCAACTTTTTGGCACTTAAAGCAAGTTCTTCTTTCAACTCTTTCAGCAAACTGCTTCACATTCCTCTTTACCTCAACAAGAAACTCTTGATTGGATTGTTTCCAGAATGGTTTCTTCTGCTCATCTTCACAACTTCCACCTGCAACAAATTTTGTATTTGGTTTATAAGTTTTCTGATTTTGATAATTTTCAGGAGGAATAAATCCTAAACCTTTCTTTTTGAGATTACCGTTGTAGTTTGGTTTCTTTCGATAACCATAACCAGAACTATAACCCCTTTTCTTGTTCAATCTCTGTTGAACTCTTGAAGTGTATTTTTTAGGTTTTTCATCAAGATTTAAATCTTTTATATCAGAAAGATTAATTTCTGTTAATTTGAAAACCTGTTTGATCATTTCAGTTTTTACACTTCTGATTGGAAATTCCTCATCAGAATATAATTTGTCTGAATCATTCAAAGTATAAGCCACTTTGATTGATCCGTCATTCAAATTAGATTTTGATAACAGGAATTCTCTATTGTAAACCCTATTAACCGGTGAACTCGGACTCTTTTCTGACGAACTCGGACTTTCAGACTTAGACTCCGGTTTTGACTCCTCATCCGTATCCAACACCTGATCGACAACTTTCTTTACTAACTCAGACTCATGATCAGTGTCAGACGCTGTGAATGTAACATCAATATTGTCTGGTAATTCATCAATGATTTCAGACTTTAACTTGATGTTGACTGCCTTTTTTACTCGTTCCTCATTTGGCTTTCTGGGAGAATAAGTTTCATGGATCGGGGGCGGACATCTGTTATACTTTACACTTGGTTTCTTACCAGTATCAGTATCTTCAGTCTTTCTGTCCATGAACGCTTCCAGACCTACAACAGTAGGATAAACATGATCAATCAAGTAATCACATGTAGTGTAACTCAACAGTAATCGTTTAATCCTTTCACTCTCAATCTTTTCAAGTTCCACATCTTTCTTTAACTTTGCACAATCTTCGATGTACTCATTGATGACTTTCTGCTTTGTCATTAATGTTGCACTCATTTTATCCATTGCTTTTTCGGTTTCTGTATTCGTCTTCTTCAGACTATCAACTGTTCTGTTCAGCACATCATATGATTCTTTAATGTACTTCACATCAGACAGTAAGTCTTCTTTAATCTTCTCTAATTCAGCAATCTTCGTATCTTTCTCCTCACAAGCTTTGCAAGACTCTGAACACTTCACACATGGTTTTTCAACTTCAACCATTTTTTCAACTATCTTTTCAACCTCGACAGTCTTTTCAACTTCAACTAGTTTCTCTATTTCAACAATTTTTTCTACTTCCACAATTTTCTCTACTTCGACCAGTTTTTCAACTTCAACAAATTTTTCAACTTCGACTAGCTTTTCCACCACTATCTCCACTTCAACGATTTTCTCAACTACTTTCTCAGTCACTGGTTCAACATTTGCTTCTCCAGCTTCTGTCTTTGTCTTTTCATCAGCTTGCATTTTTGTTGCTTCCAGCTCTTTCCTCAATCTTGCCATCTTCTTCTGATACAGCATCTCCATTTTATCTGCAAAAAACAAATTAAAACTAGTAGGATCAATGCCTTTTCTGGCTCTGTTGAGATGTTCTTCCTCATCATCAGTATCCACATCACTTCCAAGATCTGGAAAAATTGGGATTCTTTTCTGATTAACCTCATCTTCACCTAGAATTCGAGCAACAAAGCCTGATTCTGATGGAATGTATTTATCCCAACTAAATCCTTCAGCAACAAATTCATCATCTTGATGAATAAGTAAAGCTTTCTTCTTTCCATCATCAGTAGCATGAGCATGAACAATTTTTGGTTGTTGAGTATTCTGATGAAAATTTGATTTCTGATAATAGTTGTTCTTTTCTTGATTCTCGGTAGCTTCTTTACTTTTGCACTCTCGTTTAAAATGACCTTTTCCTTTACAACGGAAACAAGTAACCTTTGATTTATCAAATCCCAATGGAGAGGTAGCCATTCCTCGAAATTCATCCCTACCAGTAATCTCTTGAAATTTCTCAGCTCTCCTCCAAGCACTTGCTAAGCACCACTTGATATCCATCACTTCAAGTTCTTCAGCATCAATTTGGTCGTAATCTTCTTTGGTAAGCATCGGATTACCAATCTTCCCACCGATCAAACTTTCGTAAGATTCTAACATAGTAACAAGTGATGCCATGTGTTGCTTGGCAATTTCCGGAGACAAATTCTGACCATTTTGAAAGTTTAAAGTAACATTGCACTGAAGATTTGTTGAATTCGATTGTTGAGGACTTGATGTTGTAAAGTTTGGATCAAAGCTTGAGAATGATGAAGATCCACCACTTTGAGTAACATTACTCTTTGTTCCGGATGAACCATCCGCACTGAAACCAGTTTGAATCTTTGGGCTAGGGCTGGGGGTAGCCTCAAACTTGTTCCCTCGGTAGTACAGACTGACATCTTGTTTGGCATTTGGATTCGTCATGATAGCTGTTTTCTGAATATCCAACTCATGCTCTTCAATCTTTTGAATAAACTTTGCTAGACTCATATTCTCAGATTTTCTCATGTGTTTGATAATCAACAAATAAGTTCCCCATTTCTGTTGTGGTAATGCCTCAGCAAGTTTATCCACCCATTCCTCATCATCCTTCTTTATATCCAATCTCCCCATTTCCAAGACAAGATGACAATATCTATCAATTGTCTGTTTCGTTGATTCGTAATCAAAAGCGACAAACATATCGAATGATTTCTTTAGCAAAGCCTTTCTGTTTTTAATCATATCCGCGCTTCCTTTGAATTTCTGAATCAATGCTTCCCAAATTGACTTAGCTGTATTATCGTGTTGAAGCAAAACGAATATATCTTCTTTGATTGCCTGTTGAAGAATACTGATCATCATTTTCTCACTAGTATACTTCAATTTGTCAGCTTCTGTAAAATCACAGAAATCCTTTATAAACCCACGTTCATTTTTCGGTTTTTCATAGTCTTTCTCCAACGAACACCATGCATCGAATCTGTAAGCTTGAACCCAGTTCTCAAATCGATTCTGCCATCCTTTGAAGTCTTCAATGTACATGAGCTTTGGTGGCTTTTGATGAGTTCCCATCTCATTTTCACTGTACAATGCTTCAGCAGCTGTAACCGGAGCTACTGGTGTGGCAAACGCGTTGTAGAAATCTTCTTCCATGCTTCAGTAATTAGTAAAAACTTCGGAAAACACCTTGCAAGTACCTTTACATTCAACAAACAAAACACAATCAGTTTAAACGCTTTTCAATTAATTGAAAAAGACTGGTACTCGAACTGATGATTTTATGTGCGGACTGAAAGTTGACCAACTGTGCGAACTGATATGACCCGGAATCGACTTCAAATGACTTGACTCTTTGAAATCTTTGAACTTCAAATCGTACGAATTGGACTGTATCACGCAACTTGACCACACAAAACTATCTGACTGTTCAAACGGACTGATCAATCCGTGCGAAATGACAAAAACTCCAAATCTTGTGACCTGATTACTCAAACGTCTTGAATTCACACAAACACTATGAACTAAAAAAAACATATAACCTGATCAACTAGCACATATAACCCAAGTATCACAAAAAATTTTAATCACACAACACTTAACCGACAATATCAACTTTTTAATATGGGTCGAATTTTATCAATTCATTTGTATCAGATTACTTCTCAATTCAAATTGGATCTCATGTAACCAATAAAAAAAATGCCCATCATTTATATCTATCACATGCAATACACAAGCCGACAAAAACACTTTATATCAGATCAATCACAAAAATCAAAGTATACACACAAAGTATATATATCGACAAAACTCACATGTAGATCTGATATACATGCAAACACATGCTTTGGCTGACAACATGAATTATCATACTATATCGGTTGGACCTCGAAACCCACATTCACATGATCACATCAATTACGACCATACTTTAAATGTTCAACAAATTCAAAGCCTACACCAATTAATGATGATCACATGGACATTACACTTTAATACCTATCCCATATAATGATCACATATAATGATTTAATCTGAGATATTCACATGAACTTCCGACAACCCTTAATGCTCAATGACAATCTGATTGGATCATGATTTCCACTAAGCCGACAAACACAAATTTTCAATTAATTCTATTAGACCTCGTTTTTCACTAAACTGATAAAGGTGTGACTACTTTAATCAGATATCACGTGACATATTATCAATTCATAATCAAAAATTTCCTATCAAAACACATGTACTGACAATTTTATACACATTTCGATGAAATCACTTTATCAAAACACCATCAATTCTCGTGATAATCTGTTTCATGCAAACCGAATATCTCATAACACGATGAACTTTTCACACTAAACACAAACTTGTTTACTGGAAATACGATTCAATCAGACATTTAATTCAAGTGATCGTTTCAAGCGAGTTCAGATCTAAGTGAAGATTCAAGCGAACACTCAAGATATATCAAGCAGACTCAGTGCAGATTTCAAGCGAGAGCCAGTGTTTCGCTTCAAACAAACATCAAATTTCAAGCGAAAGGGTGTTCTAATGTGTAAACTCAAGCGAAGACCTAGATGATGTCAGCAAATGTCGAACACTTGAAGCGAAATCACACAAAATTACAAGTTTTAGGCTGATTTTGATGCTGAAACTTTCCAGGAACTGTTAAAACATGATTATGCGTGATATGTGAAAATTTTAGTCGATTTTAGCCGTAAAAAGTTTGAAATTTCGAAAAAGAATGATGTAGAAACAGAAATCGTGGTGAAAACCGGCTGTTTTTGGCAAGAACTCCTCGTCCTGAGCTCTGATACCAATTGTAGGTTCGGATTCCGACCTAAACGAGTCGTTCGGAAGAGTTCTAGTCCGTTTCAAAGGCGGAAACAGAGAAACGGACGTGTAAACAGCTTGTTCACTCTTTAAACCTCTTTATATTGATATTACAACCTTTACAATCAGAAGAGAAACCGGCAGCACCTCGGTATAATTCTCAGACAACTATTACAAATGACAAGCCAACTAACCTATATATAGAGCACATGATTTCGCTTGAAGCACTTGAAGCGACACCCTTCAAGCGAAATCTTCATGTAAACATATTACAATTTGAAGCGAAACCTATAAAGATCTTTTGTCTTGAAGCGAAAACATCCAACAATCGTGTAATCTGTTTTGTCTTTTTGTGAGGATGATAACATTCTAATTCCATCTTCATGCATTATCACGTCAATATGTAGTGTGATGTCACTAGTGATGTCACATGATGATGTCACTAGTGACATCATGCCTGATAAGATCCGCACCGAACCCGAGACTCGATACAAGACGAAGACGACAGATGTGTGCACCAACATGGTTTAGCCCTTGTTCCTGTAAATCGAATCCTAGCCTGGTATATCCCATTTTAATGTTACACCATTGTGAACCTTACGCCTTTTTTATTCTCTAATCGAGGTTCTCGGCATTGAAAAATCTTCGTAAACTAAATCACACGTGTATATGTTGATATTTAAGAGATATACAGTCAAGAAAATCAAGGGCAATGGTGATATATATGCGGATTAGACACCAAAAAAAACACTCAACAAATGGCTACAATTTAAGGAATGTGTTTAGTGACGGTATCAGATTCCTAATTGATGGAGAAAGGTCTGGTGGTAAGAAACGCTGCTTCTAGGAGGTTGTCAAGTGTTTTCACTCGACGATTCCATTCTTGGGTGGTTGGTTTGGCCCTTGTTCATGTAACTCAAATCCTAGCCCGGTATATCCCATTTTAAATTTACACCATTGTGACCTTACGCCTTTTTTACTCTCTGATCGAGGTTCTCGGCATTGAAAAATCTTCGTAAACTAAATCACACGTGTATATGTTGATATTTAAGAGATATACAGTCAAGAAAATCAAGGGCAATGGTGATATATACGCGGATTAAACACAAAAAAAACACTCAATAAATGGCTACAATTTAAGGAATGTGTTTCGTGACGACATCAGAGTCCTAATTGATGGAGAAAGGTCTGGTGGCAAGAAAAGCTGCTTCTAGGAGGTTGTCAAGTGTTTTCGCTCCACGATTCCATTCTTGGGTGGTTGGTTTGGCCCTTGTTCCTGTAACTCGAATCCTAGCCCGGTATATCCCATTTTAAATTTACACCATTGTGAACCTTACACCTTTTTTACTCTCTCATCGAGGTTCTCGGCAATGAAAAATCTTCGTAAACTAAATCACACGTGTATATGTTGACATTTAAGAGATATACAGTCAAGAAAATCAAGGGCAGTGGTGATATATATGCGGATTAGACACCAAAAAAAACACTCAACAATTGGCTACAGTTTAAGGAATGTGTTTAATGACGACATCAGATTCCTAATTGATGGAGAAAGGTATGGTGGCAAGAAAAGCTGCTTCTAGGATGTTGTCAAGTGTTCTTGCTCGACGATTCCATTCTTGGGTGGTTGGTTTGGCCCTTGTTCCTGTAACTCGAATCCTAGCCCGGTATATCCCATTTTAATTTAACACCATTGTGAACCTTACGCCTTTTTTACTCTCTGATTGAGGTTCTCGGCATTGAAAAATCTTCGTAAACTAAATCACACGTGTATATGTTGATATTTAAGAAATATACAGTCAAGAAAATCAAGGGCAATGGTGATATATATGCGGATTAGACACCAAAAAAACACTCAACAAATGGCTACAATTTAAGGAATGTGTTTAGTGACGGCATCAGATTCATAATTGATGGAGAAAGTTCTGGTGGCAAGAAAAGCTGCTTCTAGGAGGTTGTCAAGTGTTTTCGCTCGACGATTCCATTCTTGGGTGGTTGGTTTAGCCCTTGTTCCTGTAACTCGAATCCTAGCCCGGTATATCCCATTTTAATTTTACACCATTGTGAACCTTACTCATTTTTTACTCACTGATCGAGGTTCTTGGCATTGAAAAATCTTCGTTAACTAAATCACACGTGTATATGTTGACATTTAAGAGATATACAGTCAAGAAAATCAAGGGCAATGGTGATATATATGCGGATTAGACACCAAAAAAAAACACTCAACAAATGGCTACAATTTACGGAATGTGTTTAGTGACGGCATCAGATTCCTAATTGATGGAGAAAGGTCTGGTTGCAAGAAAAGCTGCTTCTAGGAGTTTGTCAAGTGTTTTCGCTCGACGATTTCATTCTTGGGAGCTTGGTTTGGCCCTTGTTCCTGTAAATCGAATCCTAGCCTGGTATATCCCATTTTAATGTTACACCATTGTGAACCTTACGCCTTTTTTACTCTCTGATCGAGGTTCTCGGCATTGAAAAATCTTCGTAAACTAAATCACACGTGTAAATGTTGATATTTAAGAGATATACAGTCAAGAAAATCAAGGGCAATGGTAATATATATGCGGATTAGACAAAAAAAACTCAACAAATGGCTACAATTTAATGAAAGTGTTTAGTAACGGCATCAGATTCCTAATTGATGGAGAAAAGTCTGGTGGCAAGAAAAGCTGCTTCTAGGAGGTTGTCAAGTGTTTTCGCTCAACGATTCCATTCTTGGGTGGTTGGTTTGGCCCGTGTTCCTGTAACTCGAATCCTAGCCCGGTATTTCCCATTTTAATTTTACACCATTGTGAACCTTACGCCTTTTTTACTCTCTGATCGAGGTTCTCGGCATTGAAAAATCTTCGTAAACTAAATCACACATGTATATGTTGACATTTAAGCGATATACAGTCAAGAAAATCAACGGCAATGGTGATATATATATGCGGATTAAACACCAAAAAAAACACTCAACAAATGGCTACAATTTAAGGAATGTGTTTAGTGACGGCATCAGATTCCTAATTGATGGAGAAAGGTCTGGTGGCAAGAAAAGCTGCTTCTAGGAGGTTGTCAAGTGTTTTCGCTCGACGATTCCATTCTTGGGTGGTTGGTTTGGCCCTTGTTCCTGTAACTTGAATCCTAGCCCGGTATATCCCATTTTAATTTTACATCATTGTGAACCTTACGCCTTTTTTACTCTCTGATCGAGGTTCTCGGCATTGAAAAATCTTCGTAAACTAAATCACACGTGTATATGTTGATATTTAAGAGATATACAGTCAAGAAAATCAAGGGCAATGGTAATATATAAGCGGATTAGACAAAAAAAACACTCAACAAATGGCTACAATTTAATGAAAGTGTTTAGTAACGGCATCAGATTCCTAATTGATGGAGAAAGGTCTGGTGGCAAGAAAAGCTGCTTCTAGGAGGTTGTCAAGTGTTTTCGCTCGACGATTCCATTCTTGGGTGGTTGGTTTGGCCCGTGTTCCTGTAACTCGAATCCTAGCCCGGTATATCCCATTTTAATTTTACACCATTGTGAACCTTACGCCTTTTTTACTCTCTGATCGAGGTTCTCGGCATTGAAAAATCTTCGTAAACTAAATCACACATGTATATGTCGACATTTAAGCGATATACAGTCAAGAAAATCAACGGCAATGGTGATATATATATGCGGATTAAACACCAAAAAAAACACTCAACAAATGGCTACAATTTAAGGAATGTGTTTAGTGACGGCATCAGATTCCTAATTGATGGAGAAAGGTCTGGTGGCAAGAAAAGCTGCTTCTAGGAGGTTGTCAAGTGTTTTCGCTCGACGATTCCATTCTTGGGTGGTTGGTTTGGCCCTTGTTCCTGTAACTTGAATCCTAGCCCGGTATATCCCATTTTAATTTTACACCATTGTGAACCTTACGCCTTTTTTACTCTCTGATCGAGGTTCTCGGCATTGAAAAATCTTCGTAAACTAAATCACACGTGTATATGTTGACATTTAGGAGATATACAGTCAAGAAAATCAAGGGCAATGGTGATACATATGCGGATTAGACACCAGAAAAAAAAAACACTCAACAAATGGCTACAATTTAAGGAATGTGTTTAGTGACGGCCTTAGATTCCTAATTGATGGAGAAAGGTCTAGTGGTAAGAAAAGCTGCTTCTAGGAGGTTGTCAAGTGTTTTCGCTCGACGATTCCATTCTTGGGTGGTTGGTTTGGCCTTTGTTCCTGTAACTCGAATCCTAGCCCGGTATATCCCATTTTAATTTTACACCATTATGAACCTTACGCCTTTTTTACTCTCTGATCGAGGTTCTCGGCATTGAAAAATCTTCGTAAACTAAATCACACGTGTATATCTTGACATTTAAGAGATATACAGTCAAGAAAATCAAGGGCAATGGTGATATACATGCGGATTAGACACCAAAAAAAACACTCAACAAATGGCTACAATTTAAGGAATGTGTTTAGTGACGGCATTAGATTCCTAATTGATGGAGAAAGGTCTGGTGGGAAGAAAAGCTGCTTCTAGGAGGTTGTCAAGTATTTTCGATCGACGATTCCATTCTTGGGTGGTTGCTTTGGCCCTTGTTCCTGTAACTCGAATCCTAGCCCGGTATATCTCATTTTAATTTTACACCATTGTAAACCTTACGCCTTTTTTACTCTCTGATCGAGGTTCTCGGCATTGAAAAATCTTCGTAAACTAAATCACACGTGTATATGTTGATATTTAAGAGATATACAGTCAAGAAAATCAAGGGCAATGGTGATATATATGCGGATTAGACACCAAAAAAAACACTCAACAAATGGCTACAATTTAAGGAATGTGTTTAGTGACGGCATTAGATTCCTAATTGATGGAGAAAGGTCTGGTGGGAAGAAAAGCTGCCTCTAGGAGGTTGTCAAGTATTTTCGATCGACGATTCCATTCTTGGGTGGTTGGTTTAGCCCTTGTTCCTGTAACTCGAATCCTAGCCCGGTATATCCCATTTCAATTTTACACCATTGTGAACCTTACGCCTTTTTTACTCTCTGATTGAGGTTCTCGGCATTGAAAAATCTTCGTTAACTAAATCACACGTGTATATGTTGATATTTAAGAGATATACAGTCAAGAAAATCAATGGAAATGGTGATATATATGCGGATTAGACACCAAAAAAAACACTCAACAAATGGCTACAATTTAAGGAATGTGTTTAGTGACGCCATCAGATTCCTAATTGATGGAGAAAGGTCTGGTGGTAAGAAAAGCTGCTTTTAGGAGGTTGTCAAGTGTTCACACTCGACGATTCCATTCTTGGGTGGTTGGTTTAGCACTTGTTCCTGTAACTCGAATCCTAGCCCGGTATATCCCATTTTAAATTTTCACCATTGTGAACCTTACGCCTTTTTTACTCTCTGATCGAGGTTCTCGGCATTGAAAAATCTTCGTAAATTAAAATCACGTGTATATGTTGATATTTAAGAGATATACAGTCAAGAAAATCAAGGGCAATGGTGATATATACGCGGATTAAACACAAAAAAAGCACTCAACAAATGGCTACAATTTATGGAATGTGTTTCGTTACGGCATCAGAGTCCTAATTGATGGAGAAAGGTCTGGTGGCAAGAAAAGCTGCTTCTAGGAGGTTGTCAAGTGTTTTCGCTCCACGATTCCATTCTTGGGTGGTTGGTTTGGCCCTTGTTCCTGTAACTCGAATCCTAGCCCGGTATATCCCATTTTAATTTTACACCATTGTGAACCTTACGCCTTTTTTACTCTCTGATCGAGGTTCTCGGCAATGAAAAATCTTCGCAAACTAAATCACACGTGTATATGTTGACATTTAAGAGATATACAGTCAAGAAAATCAAGGGCAGTGGTGATATATATGAGGATTAGACACCAAAAAACACTCAATAAATGGCTACAATTTAAGGAATGTGTTTAGTGACGACATCAGATTCCTAATTGATGGAGAAAGGTATGGTGGCAAGAAAAGCTGCTTCTAGGAGGTTTCAAGTGTTTTCGCTCGACGATTCCATTCTTGGGTGGTTGGTTTGGCCCTTGTTCCTGTAACTCGAATCCTAGCCCGGTATATCCCATTTTAATTTCACACCATTGTGAACCTTACGCCTTTTTTACTCTCTGATCGAGGTTCTCGGCATTGAAAAATCTTCGTAAACTAAATCACACGTGTATATCTTGAGATTTAAGAGATATACAGTCAAGAAAATCAAGGGCAATGGTGATATACATGCGGATTAGACACCAAAAAAAACACTCAACAAATGGCTACAATTTAAGGAATGTGTTTAGTGACGGCATTAGATTCCTAATTGATGGAGAAAGGTCTGGTGGAAAGAAAAGCTGCTTCTAGGAGGTTGTCAAGTATTTTCGATCGACGATTCCATTCTTGGGTGGTTGCTTTGGCCCTTGTTCCTGTAACTCGAATCCTAGCCCGGTATATCTCATTTTAATTTTACACCATTGTAAACCTTACGCCTTTTTTACTCTCTGATCGAGGTTCTCGGCATTGAAAAATCTTCGTAAACTAAATCACACGTGTATACGTTGATATTTAAGAGATATACAGTCAAGAAAATCAAGGGCAATGGTGATATATATGCGGATTAGACACCAAAAAAATCACTCAACAAATGGCTACAATTTAAGGAATGTGTTTAGTGACGGCATCAGATTCCTAATTGATGGAGAAAGGTCTGGTGGTAAGAAAAGCTGCTTTTAGGAGGTTGTCAAGTGTTCACACTCGACGATTCCATTCTTGGGTGGTTGGTTTGGCCCTTGTTCCGGTAACTCGAATCCTAGCCCGGTATATCCCATTTTAAATTTTCACCATTGTGAACCTTACGCCTTGTTTACTCTCTGATCGAGGTTCTCGGCATTAAAAAATCTTCGTGAATTAAAATCACGTGTATATGTTGATATTTAAGAGATATACAGTCAAGAAAATCAAGGGCAATGGTGATATATACGCGGATTAGACACAAAAAAAACACTCAACAAATGGCTACAATTTATGGAATGTGTTTCGTGACGGCATCAGAGTCCTAATTGATGGAGAAAGGTCTGGTGGCAAGAAAAGCTGCTTCTAGGAGGTTGTCAAGTGTTTTCGCTCCACGATTCCATTCTTGGGTGGTTGGTTTGGTCCTTGTTCCTGTAACTCGAATCCTAGCCCGGTATATCCCATTTTAATTTTACACCATTGTGAACCTTACGCCTTTTTTACTCTCTGATCGAGGTTCTAGGCAATGAAAAATCTTCGTTAAACTAAATCACACGTGTATATGTTGACATTTAAGAGATATACAGTCAAGAAAATCAAGGGCAGTGGTGATATATATGCGGATTAGACACCAAAAAACACTCAATAAATGGCTACAATTTAAGGAATGTGTTTAGTGACGACATCAGATTCCTAATTGATGGAGAAAGGTATGGTGGCAAGAAAAGCTGCTTCTAGGAGGTTTCAAGTGTTTTCGCTCGACGATTCCATTCTTGGGTGGTTGGTTTGGCCCTTGTTCCTGTAACTCGAATCCTAGCCCGGTATATCCCATTTTAATTTTACACCATTGTGAACCTTACGCCTTTTTTACTCTCTAATCGAGGTTCTCGGCATTGAAAAATCTTCGTAAACTAAATCACACGTGTATATGTTAACATTTAAGAGATATACAGTCAAGAAAATCAATGGCAGTGGTGATATATATGCGGATTAGACACCAAAAACACACTCAACAAATGGCTACAATTTAAGGAATGTGTTTAGTGACGGCATCAGATTCCTAATTGATGGAGAAAGGTCTGGTGGTAAGAAAAGCTGCTTTTAGGAGGTTGTCAAGTGTTTTCACTCGATGATTCCATTCTTGGGTGGTTGGTTTCGCCCTTGTTCCTGTAACTCGAATCCTAGCCCGATATATCCCATTTTAAATTTACACCATTGTGAACCTTACGCCTTTTTTACTCTCTGATTGAGGTTCTCTGCATTGAAAAATCTTCGTAAATTAAAATCACGTGTATATGTTGATATTTAAGAGATATACAGTCAAGAAAATCAAGGGCAATGGTGATATATACGCGGATTAGACACAAAAAAAAACACTTAACAAATGGCTACAATTTAAGGAATGTGTTTCGTGACGGCATCAGATTCCTAATTGATGGAGAAAGGTCTGGTGGCAAGAAAAGCTGCTTCTAGGAGGTTGTCAAGTGTTTTCGCTCGACGATTCCATTCTTGGGTGGTTGGTTTGGCCCTTGTTCCTGTAACTTGAATCCTAGCCCGGTATATCCCATTTTAATTTTACACCATTGTGAACCTTACGCCTTTTTTACTCTCTGATCGAGGTTCTCGGCATTGAAAAATCTTCGTAAACTAAATCACACGTGTATATGTTGACATTTAGGAGATATACAGTCAAGAAAATCAAGGGCAATGGTGATACATATGCGGATTAGACACCAGAAAAAAAAACACTCAACAAATGGCTACAATTTAAGGAATGTGTTTAGTGACGGCCTTAGATTCCTAATTGATGGAGAAAGGTCTGGTGGTAAGAAAAGCTGCTTCTAGGAGGTTGTCAAGTGTTTTCGCTCGACGATTCCATTCTTGGGTGGTTGGTTTGGCCTTTGTTCCTGTAACTCGAATCCTAGCCCGGTATATCCCATTTTAATTTTACACCATTATGAACCTTACGCCTTTTTTACTCTCTGATCGAGGTTCTCGGCATTGAAAAATCTTCGTCAACTAAATCACACGTGTATATCTTGACATTTAAGAGATATACAGTCAAGAAAATCAAGGGCAATGGTGATATACATGCGGATTAGACACCAAAAAAAACACTCAACAAATGGCTACAATTTAAGGAATGTGTTTAGTGACGGCATTAGATTCCTAATTGATGGAGAAAGGTCTGGTGGGAAGAAAAGCTGCTTCTAGGAGGTTGTCAAGTATTTTCGATCGACGATTCCATTCTTGGGTGGTTGCTTTGGCCCTTGTTCCTGTAACTCGAATCCTAGCCCCGGTATATCTCATTTTAATTTTACACCATTGTAAACCTTACGCCTTTTTTACTCTCTGATCGAGGTTCTCGGCATTGAAAAATCTTCGTAAACTAAATCACACGTGTATATGTTGATATTTAAGAGATATACAGTCAAGAAAATCAAGGGCAATGCTGATATATATGCGGATTAGACACCAAAAAAAAACACTCAACAAATGGCTACAATTTAAGGAATGTGTTTAGTGACGGCATTAGATTCCTAATTGATGGAGAAAGGTCTGGTGGGAAGAAAAGCTGCCTCTAGGAGGTTGTCAAGTATTTTCGATCGACGATTCCATTCTTGGGTGGTTGGTTTAGCCCTTGTTCCTGTAACTCGAATCCTAGCCCGGTATATCCCATTTCAATTTTACACCATTGTGAACCTTACGCCTTTTTTACTCTCTGATCGAGGTTCTCGGCATTGAAAAATCTTCGTAAACTAAATCACACATGTATATGTCGACATTTAAGCGATATACAGTCAAGAAAATCAACGGCAATGGTGATATATATATGTGGATTAAACACCAAAAAAAACACTCAACAAATGGCTACAATTTAAGGAATGTGTTTAGTGACGGCATCAGATTCCTAATTGATGGAGAAAGGTCTGGTGGCAAGAAAAGCTGCTTCTAGGAGGTTGTCAAGTGTTTTCGCTCGACGAGTCCATTCTTGGGTGGTTAGTTTCGCCCTTGTTCCTGTAACTTGAATCCTAGCCCGGTATATCCCATTTTAATTTTACACCATTGTGAACCTTACGCCTTTTTTACTCTCTGATCGAGGTTCTCGGCATTGAAAAATCTTCGTAAACTAAATCACACGTGTATATGTTGACATTTAGGAGATATACAGTCAAGAAAATCAAGGGCAATGGTGATACATATGCGGATTAGACACCAGAAAAAAAAAACACTCAACAAATGGCTACAATTTAAGGAATGTGTTTAGTGACGGCCTTAGATTCCTAATTGATGGAGAAAGGTCTGGTGGTAAGAAAAGCTGCTTCTAGGAGGTTGTCAAGTGTTTTCGCTCGACGATTCCATTCTTGGGTGGTTGGTTTGGCCTTTGTTCCTGTAACTCGAATCCTAGCCCGGTATATCCCATTTTAATTTTACACCATTATGAACCTTACGCCTTTTTTACTCTCTGATCGAGGTTCTCGGCATTGAAAAATCTTCGTAAACTAAATCACACGTGTATATCTTGACATTTAAGAGATATACAGTCAAGAAAATCAAGGGCAATGGTGATATACATGTGGATTAGACACCAAAAAAACACTCAACAAATGGCTACAATTTAAGGAATGTGTTTAGTGACGGCATTAGATTCCTAATTGATGGAGAAAGGTCTGGTGGGAAGAAAAGCTGCTTCTAGGAGGTTGTCAAGTATTTTCGATCGACGATTCCATTCTTGGGTGGTTGCTTTGGCCCTTGTTCCTGTAACTCGAATCCTAGCCCGGTATATCTCATTTTAATTTTACACCATTGTAAACCTTACGCCTTTTTTACTCTCTGATCGAGGTTCTCGGCATTGAAAAATCTTCGTAAACTAAATCACACGTATATATGTTGATATTTAAGAGATATACAGTCAAGAAAATCAAGGGCAATGGTGATATATATGCGGATTAGACACCAAAAAAAACACTCAACAAATGGCTACAATTTAAGGAATGTGTTTAGTGACGGCATTAGATTCCTAATTGATGGAGAAAGCTCTGGTGGGAAGAAAAGCTGCCTCTAGGAGGTTGTCAAGTATTTTCGATCGACGATTCCATTCTTGGGTGGTTGGTTTAGCCCTTGTTCCTGTAACTCGAATCCTAGCTCGGTATATCCCATTTCAATTTTACACCATCGTGAACCTTACGCCTTTTTTACTCTCTGATTGAGGTTCTCGGCATTGAAAAATCTTCGTTAACTAAATCACACGTGTATATGTTGATATTTAAGAGATATACAGTCAAGAAAATCAATGGCAATGGTGATATATATACGGATTAGACACCAAAAAAAACACTCAACAAATGGCTACAATTTAAGGAATGTGTTTAGTGACGGCATCAGATTCCTAATTGATGGAGAAAGGTCTGGTGGTAAGAAAAGCTGCTTTTAGGAGGTTGTCAAGTGTTCACACTCGACGATTCCATTCTTGGTGGTTGGTTTGGCACTTGTTCCTGTAACTCGAATCCTAGCCCGGTATATCCCATTTTAAATTTTCACCATTGTGAACCTTACGCCTTTTTTACTCTCTGATCGAGGTTCTCGGCATTGAAAAATCTTCGTAAATTAAAATCACGTGTATATGTTGATATTTAAGAGATATACAGTCAAGAAAATCAAGGGCAATGGTGATATATACGCGGATTAGACAAAAAAAAAGCACTCAACAAATGGCTACAATTTATGGAATGTGTTTCGTGACGGCATCAGATTCCTAATTGATGGAGAAAGGTCTGGTGGCAAGAAAAGCTGCTTCTAGGAGGTTGTCAAGTGTTTTCGCTCCACGATTCCATTCTTGGGTGGTTGGTTTGGCCCTTGTTCCTGTAACTCGAATCCTAGCCCGGTATATCCCATTTTAATTTTACACCATTGTGAACCTTACGCCTTTTTTACTCTCTGATCGAGGTTCTCGGCAATGAAAAATCTTCGCAAACTAAATCACACGTGTATATGTTGACATTTAAGAGATATACAGTCAAGAAAATCAAGGGCAGTGGTGATATATATGCGGATTAGACACCAAAAAACACTCAATAAATGGCTACAATTTAAGGAATGTGTTTAGTGACGACATCAGATTCCTAATTGATGGAGAAAGGTATGGTGGCAAGAAAAGCTGCTTCTAGGAGGTTTCAAGTGTTTTCGCTCGACGATTCCATTCTTGGGTGGTTGGTTTGGCCCTTGTTCCTGTAACTCGAATCCTAGCCCGGTATATCCCATTTTAATTTTACACCATTGTGAACCTTACGCCTTTTTTACTCTCTGATCGAGGTTCTCGGCATTGAAAAATCTTCGTAAACTAAATCACACGTGTATATCTTGACATTTAAGAGATATACAGTCAAGATAATCAAGGGCAATGGTGATATACATGCGGATTAGACACCAAAAAAAACACTCAACAAATGGCTACAATTTAAGGAATGTGTTTAGTGACGGCATTAGATTCCTAATTGATGGAGAAAGGTCTGGTGGGAAGAAAAGCTGCTTCTAGGAGGTTGTCAAGTATTTTCGATCGACGATTCCATTCTTGGGTGGTTGCTTTGGCCCTTGTTCCTGTAACTCGAATCCTAGCCCGGTATATCTCATTTTAATTTTACACCATTGTAAACCTTACGCCTTTTTTACTCTCTGATCGAGGTTCTCGGCATTGAAAAATCTTCGTAAACTAAATCACACGTGTATACGTTGATATTTAAGAGATATACAGTCAAGAAAATCAAGGGCAATGGTGATATATATGCGGATTAGACACCAAAAAAATCACTCAACAAATGGCTACAATTTAAGGAATGTGTTTAGTGACGGCATCAGATTCCTAATTGATGGAGAAAGGTCTGGTGGTAAGAAAAGCTGCTTTTAGGAGGTTGTCAAGTGTTCACACTCGACGATTCCTTTCTTGGGTGGTTGGTTTGGCCCTTGTTCCGGTAACTCGAATCCTAGCCCGGTATATCCCATTTTAAATTTTCACCATTGTGAACCTTACGCCTTGTTTACTCTCTGATCGAGGTTCTCGGCATTAAAAAATCTTCGTAAATTAAAATCACGTGTATATGTTGATATTTAAGAGATATACAGTCAAGAAAATCAAGGGCAATGGTGATATATAAGCGGATTAGACACAAAAAAAAACACTCAACAAATGGCTACAATTTATGGAATGTGTTTCGTGACGGCATCAGAGTCCTAATTGATGGAGAAAGGTCTGGTGGCAAGAAAAGCTGCTTCTAGGAGGTTGTCAAGTGTTTTCGCTCCACGATTCCATTCTTGGGTGGTTGGTTTGGCCCTTGTTCCTGTAACTCGAATCCTAGCCCGGTATATCCCATTTTAATTTTACACCATTGTGAACCTTACGCCTTTTTTACTCTCTGATCGAGGTTCTAGGCAATGAAAAATCTTCGTAAACTAAATCACACGTGTATATGTTGACATTTAAGAGATATACAGTCAAGAAAATCAAGGGCAGTGGTGATATATATGCGGATTAGACACCAAAAAACACTCAATAAATGGCTACAATTTAAGGAATGTGTTTAGTGACGACATCAGATTCCTAATTGATGGAGAAAGGTATGGTGGCAAGAAAAGCTGCTTCTAGGAGGTTTCAAGTGTTTTCGCTCGACGATTCCATTCTTGGGTGGTTGGTTTGGCCCTTGTTCCTGTAACTCGAATTCTAGCCCGGTATATCCCATTTTAATTTTACACCATTGTGAACCTTACGCCTTTTTTACTCTCTAATCGAGGTTCTCGGCATTGAAAAATCTTCGTAAACTAAATCACACGTGTATATGTTAACATTTAAGAGATATACAGTCAAGAAAATCAATGGCAGTGGTGATATATATGCGGATTAGACACAAAAAAAAAAACACTCAACAAATGGCTACCATTTAAGGAATGTGTTTAGTGACGGCATTAGATTCCTAATTGATGGAGAAAGGTCTGGTGGCAAGAAAAGCTGCTTCTAGGAGGTTGTCAAGTGTTTTCGATCGACGATTCCATTCTTGGGTGGTTGGTTTAGCCCTTGTTCCTGTAACTCGAATCCTAGCCCGGTATATCCCATTTTAATTTTACACCATTGTGAACCTTACGCCTTTTTTACTCTCTGATCGAGGTTCTCGACATTGAAAAATCTTCGTTAACTAAATCACACGTGTATATGTTGGTATTTAAGAAATATACAGTCAAGAAAATCAAGGGCAATGGTGATATATATGCGGATTAGACACCAAAAAAACACTCAACAAATGGCTACAATTTAAGGAATGTGTTTAGTGACGGCATCAGATTCCTAATTGATGGAGAAAGGTCTGGTGGTAAGAAAAGCTGCTTTTAGGAGGTTGTCAAGTGTTCACACTCGACGATTCCATTCTTGGGTGGTTGGTTTGGCCCTTGTTCCGGTAACTCGAATCCTAGCCCGGTATATCCCATTTTAAATTTTCACCATTGTGAACCTTACGCCTTGTTTACTCTCTGATCGAGGTTCTCGGCATTAAAAAATCTGCGTAAATTAAAATCACGTGTATATGTTGATATTTAAGAGATATACAGTCAAGAAAATCAAGGGCAATGGTGATATATACGCGGATTAGACACAAAAAAAACACTCAACAAATGGCTACAATTTATGGAATGTGTTTCGTGACGGCATCAGAGTCCTAATTGATGGAGAAAGGTCTGGTGGCAAGAAAAGCTGCTTCTAGGAGGTTGTCAAGTGTTTTCGCTCCACGATTCCATTCTTGGGTGGTTGGTTTGGCCCTTGTTCCTGTAACTCGAATCCTAGCCCGGTATATCCCATTTTAATTTTACACCATTGTGAACCTTACGCCTTTTTTACTCTCTGATCGAGGTTCTAGGCAATGAAAAATCTTCGTAAACTAAATCACACGTGTATATGTTGACATTTAAGAGATATACAGTCAAGAAAATCAAGGGCAGTGGTGATATATATGCGGATTAGACACCAAAAAACACTCAATAAATGGCTACAATTTAAGGAATGTGTTTAGTGACGACATCAGATTCCTAATTGATGGAGAAAGGTATGGTGGCAAGAAAAGCTGCTTCTAGGAGGTTTCAAGTGTTTTCGCTCGACGATTCCATTCTTGGGTGGTTGGTTTGGCCCTTGTTCCTGTAACTCGAATTCTAGCCCGGTATATCCCATTTTAATTTTACACCATTGTGAACCTTACGCCTTTTTTACTCTCTAATCGAGGTTCTCGGCATTGAAAAATCTTCGTAAACTAAATCACACGTGTATATGTTAACATTTAAGAGATATACAGTCAAGAAAATCAATGGCAGTGGTGATATATATGCGGATTAGACACAAAAAAAAACACTCAACAAATGGCTACAATTTAATGAATGTGTTTAGTGACGGCATTAGATTCCTAATTGATGGAGAAAGGTCTGGTGGCAAGAAAAGCTGCTTCTAGGAGGTTGTCAAGTGTTTTCAATCGACGATTCCATTCTTGGGTGGTTGGTTTAGCCCTTGTTCCTGTAACTCGAATCCTAGCCCGGTATATCCCATTTTAATTTTACACCATTGTGAACCTTACGCCTTTTTTACTCTCTGATCGAGGTTCTCGACATTGAAAAATCTTCGTTAACTAAATCACACGTGTATATGTTGGTATTTAAGAAATATACAGTCAAGAAAATCAAGGGCAATGGTGATATATATGCGGATTAGACACCAAAAAAACACTCAACAAATGGCTACAATTTAAGGAATGTGTTTAGTGACGGCATCAGATTCCTAATTGATGGAGAAAGGTCAGGTGGTAAGAAAAGCTGCTTTTAGGAGGTTGTCAAGTGTTTTCACTCGACGATTCCATTCTTGGGTGGTTGGTTTCGCCCTTGTTCCTGTAACTCGAATCCTAGCCCGATATATCCCATTTTAAATTTACACCATTGTGAACCTTACGCCTTTTTTACTCTCTGATCGAGGTTCTCTGCATTGAAAAATCTTCGTAAATTAAAATCACGTGTATATGTTGATATTTAAGAGATATACAGTCAAGAAAATCAAGGGCAATGGTGATATATACGCGGATTAGACACAAAAAAAAACACTTAACAAATGGCTACAATTTAAGGAATGTGTTTCGTGACGGCATCAGAGTCCTAATTGATGGAGAAAGGTCTGGTGGCAAGAAAAGCTGCTTCTAGGAGGTTGTCATGTGTTTTCGCTCCACGATTCCATTCTTGGGTGGTTGGTTTGGCCCTTGTTCCTGTAACTCGAATCCTAGCCCGGTATATCCCATTTTAATTTTACACCATTGTGAACCTTACGCCTTTTTTACTCTCTGATCGAGGTTCTCGGCAATGAAAATTCTTCGTAAACTAAATCACACGTGTATATGTTGACATTTAAGAGATATACAGTCAAGAAAATCAAGGGCAGTGGTGATATATATGCGGATTAGACACCAAAAAAAACACTCAATAAATGGCTACAATTTAAGGAATGTGTTTAGTGACGGCATTAGATTCCTAATTGATGGAGAAAGGTCTGGTGGCAAGAAAAGCTGCTTCTAGGAGGTTGTCAAGTGTTTTCGATCGACGATTCCATTCTTGGGTGGTTGGTTTAGCCCTTGTTCCTGTAACTCGAATCCTAGCCCGGTATATCCCATTTTAATTTTACACCATTGTGAACCTTACGCCTTTTTTACTCTCTGATCGAGGTTCTCGACATTGAAAAATCTTCGTTAACTAAATCACACGTGTATATGTTGGTATTTAAGAAATATACAGTCAAGAAAATCAAGGGCAATGGTGATATATATGCGGATTAGACACCAAAAAAACACTCAACAAATGGCTACAATTTAAGGAATGTGTTTAGTGACGGCATCAGATTCCTAATTGATGGAGAAAGGTCTGGTGGTAAGAAAAGCTGCTTTTAGGAGGTTGTCAAGTGTTCACACTCGACGATTCCATTCTTGGGTGGTTGGTTTGGCCCTTGTTCCGGTAACTCGAATCCTAGCCCGGTATATCCCATTTTAAATTTTCACCATTGTGAACCTTACGCCTTGTTTACTCTCTGATCGAGGTTCTCGGCATTAAAAAATCTTCGTAAATTAAAATCACGTGTATATGTTGATATTTAAGAGATATACAGTCAAGAAAATCAAGGGCAATGGTGATATATACGCGGATTAGACACAAAAAAAACACTCAACAAATGGCTACAATTTATGGAATGTGTTTCGTGACGGCATCAGAGTCCTAGTTGATGGAGAAAGGTCTGGTGGCAAGAAAAGCTGCTTCTAGGAGGTTGTCAAGTGTTTTCGCTCCACGATTCCATTCTTGGGTGGTTGGTTTGGCCCTTGTTCCTGTAACTCGAATCCTAGCCCGGTATATCCCATTTTAATTTTACACCATTGTGAACCTTACGCCTTTTTTACTCTCTGATCGAGGTTCTAGGCAATGAAAAATCTTCGTAAACTAAATCACACGTGTATATGTTGACATTTAAGAGATATACAGTCAAGAAAATCAAGGGCAGTGGTGATATATATGCGGATTAGACACCAAAAAACACTCAATAAATGGCTACAATTTAAGGAATGTGTTTAGTGACGACATCAGATTCCTAATTGATGGAGAAAGGTATTGTGGCAAGAAAAGCTGCTTCTAGGAGGTTTCAAGTGTTTTCGCTCGACGATTCCATTCTTGGGTGGTTGGTTTGGCCCTTGTTCCTGTAACTCGAATTCTAGCCCGGTATATCCCATTTTAATTTTACACCATTGTGAACCTTACGCCTTTTTTACTCTCTAATCGAGGTTCTCGGCATTGAAAAATCTTCGTAAACTAAATCACACGTGTATATGTTAACATTTAAGAGATATACAGTCAAGAAAATCAATGGCAGTGGTGATATATATGCGGATTAGACACAAAAAAAAACACTCAACAAATGGCTACAATTTAATGAATGTGTTTAGTGACGGCATTAGATTCCTAATTGATGGAGAAAGGTCTGGTGGCAAGAAAAGCTGCTTCTAGGAGGTTGTCAGGTGTTTTCGATCGACGATTCCATTCTTGGGTGGTTGGTTTAGCCCTTGTTCCTGTAACTCGAATCCTAGCCCGGTATATCCCATTTTAATTTTACACCATTGTGAACCTTACGCCTTTTTTACTCTCTGATCGAGGTTCTCGACATTGAAAAATCTTCGTTAACTAAATCACACGTGTATATGTTGGTATTTAAGAAATATACAGTCAAGAAAATCAAGGGCAATGGTGATATATATGCGGATTAGACACCAAAAAAACACTCAACAAATGGCTACAATTTAAGGAATGTGTTTAGTGACGGCATCAGATTCCTAATTGATGGAGAAAGGTCAGGTGGTAAGAAAAGCTGCTTTTAGGAGGTTGTCAAGTGTTTTCACTCGACGATTCCATTCTTGGGTGGTTGGTTTCGCCCTTGTTCCTGTAACTCGAATCCTAGCCCGATATATCCCATTTTAAATTTACACCATTGTGAACCTTACGCCTTTTTTACTCTCTGATCGAGGTTCTCTGCATTGAAAAATCTTCGTAAATTAAAATCACGTGTATATGTTGATATTTAAGAGATATACAGTCAAGAAAATCAAGGGCAATGGTGATATATACGCGGATTAGACACAAAAAAAAAACACTTAACAAATGGCTACAATTTAAGGAATGTGTTTCGTGACGGCATCAGAGTCCTAATTGATGGAGAAAGGTCTGGTGGCAAGAAAAGCTGCTTCTAGGAGGTTGTCATGTGTTTTCGCTCCACGATTCCATTCTTGGGTGGTTGGTTTGGCCCTTGTTCCTGTAACTCGAATCCTAGCCCGGTATATCCCATTTTAATTTTACACCATTGTGAACCTTACGCCTTTTTTACTCTCTGATCGAGGTTCTCGGCAATGAAAATTCTTCGTAAACTAAATCACACGTGTATATGTTGACATTTAAGAGATATACAGTCAAGAAAATCAAGGGCAGTGGTGATATATATGCGGATTAGACACCAAAAAAAACACTCAATAAATGGCTACAATTTAAGGAATGTGTTTAGTGACGGCATTAGATTCCTAATTGATGGAGAAAGGTCTGGTGGCAAGAAAAGCTGCTTCTAGGAGGTTGTCAAGTGTTTTCGATCGACGATTCCATTCTTGGGTGGTTGGTTTAGCCCTTGTTCCTGTAACTCGAATCCTAGCCCGGTATATCCCATTTTAATTTTACACCATTGTGAACCTTACGCCTTTTTTACTCTCTGATCGAGGTTCTCGACATTGAAAAATCTTCGTTAACTAAATCACACGTGTATATGTTGGTATTTAAGAAATATACAGTCAAGAAAATCAAGGGCAATGGTGATATATATGCGGATTAGACACCAAAAAAACACTCAACAAATGGCTACAATTTAAGGAATGTGTTTAGTGACGGCATCAGATTCCTAATTGATGGAGAAAGGTCTGGTGGTAAGAAAAGCTGCTTTTAGGAGGTTGTCAAGTGTTCACACTCGACGATTCCATTCTTGGGTGGTTGGTTTGGCCCTTGTTCCGGTAACTCGAATCCTAGCCCGGTATATCCCATTTTAAATTTTCACCATTGTGAACCTTACGCCTTGTTTACTCTCTGATCGAGGTTCTCGGCATTAAAAAATCTTCGTAAATTAAAATCACGTGTATATGTTGATATTTAAGAGATATACAGTCAAGAAAATCAAGGGCAATGGTGATATATACGCGGATTAGACACAAAAAAAAACACTCAACAAATGGCTACAATTTATGGAATGTGTTTCGTGACGGCATCAGAGTCCTAATTGATGGAGAAAGGTCTGGTGGCAAGAAAAGCTGCTTCTAGGAGGTTGTCAAGTGTTTTCGCTCCACGATTCCATTCTTGGGTGGTTGGTTTGGCCCTTGTTCCTGTAACTCGAATCCTAGCCCGGTATATCCCATTTTTATTTTACACCATTGTGAACCTTACGCCTTTTTTACTCTCTGATCGAGGTTCTAGGCAATGAAAAATCTTCGTAAACTAAATCACACGTGTATATGTTGACATTTAAGAGATATACAGTCAAGAAAATCAAGGGCAGTGGTGATATATATGCGGATTAGACACCAAAAAACACTCAATAAATGGCTACAATTTAAGGAATGTGTTTAGTGACGACATCAGATTCCTAATTGATGGAGAAAGGTATGGTGGCAAGAAAAGCTGCTTCTAGGAGGTTTCAAGTGTTTTCGCTCGACGATTCCATTCTTGGGTGGTTGGTTTGGCCCTTGTTCCTGTAACTCGAATTCTAGCCCGGTATATCCCATTTTAATTTTACACCATTGTGAACCTTACGCCTTTTTTACTCTCTAATCGAGGTTCTCGGCATTGAAAAATCTTCGTAAACTAAATCACACGTGTATATGTTAACATTTAAGAGATATACAGTCAAGAAAATCAATGGCAGTGGTGATATATATGCGGATTAGACACAAAAAAACACTCAACAAATGGCTACAATTTAATGAATGTGTTTAGTGACGGCATTAGATTCCTAATTGATGGAGAAAGGTCTGGTGGCAAGAAAAGCTGCTTCTAGGAGGTTGTCAAGTGTTTTCGATTGACGATTCCATTCTTGGGTGGTTGGTTTAGCCCTTGTTCCTGTAACTCGAATCCTAGCCCGGTATATCCCATTTTAATTTTACACCGTTGTGAACCTTACGCCTTTTTTACTCTCTGATCGAGGTTCTCGACATTGAAAAATCTTCGTTAACTAAATCACACGTGTATATGTTGGTATTTAAGAAATATACAGTCAAGAAAATCAAGGGCAATGGTGATATATATGCGGATTAGACACCAAAAAAACACTCAACAAATGGGTACAATTTAAGGAATGTGTTTAGTGACGGCATCAGATTCCTAATTGATGGAGAAAGGTCAGGTGGTAAGAAAAGCTGCTTTTAGGAGGTTGTCAAGTGTTTTCACTCGACGATTCCATTCTTGGGTGGTTGGTTTCGCCCTTGTTCCTGTAACTCGAATCCTAGCCCGATATATCCCATTTTAAATTTACACCATTGTGAACCTTACGCCTTTTTTACTCTCTGATCGAGGTTCTCTGCATTGAAAAATCTTCGTAAATTAAAATCACGTGTATATGTTGATATTTAAGAGATATACAGTCAAGAAAATCAAGGGCAATGGTGATATATACGCGGATTAGACACAAAAAAAAACACTTAACAAATGGCTACAATTTAAGGAATGTGTTTCGTGACGGCATCAGAGTCCTAATTGATGGAGAAAGGTCTGGTGGCAAGAAAAGCTGCTTCTAGGAGGTTGTCATGTGTTTTCGCTACACGATTCCATTCTTGGGTGGTTGGTTTGGCCCTTGTTCCTGTAACTCGAATCCTAGCCCGGTATATCCCATTTTAATTTTACACCATTGTGAACCTTACGCCTTTTTTACTCTCTGATCGAGGTTCTCGGCAATGAAAATTCTTCGTAAACTAAATCACACGTGTATATGTTGACATTTAAGAGATATACAGTCAAGAAAATCAAGGGCAGTGGTGATATATATGCGGATTAGACACCAAAAAAAAACACTCAATAAATGGCTACAATTTAAGGAATGTGTTTAGTGATGACATCAGATTCCTAATTGATGGAGAAAGGTATGGTGGCAAGAAAAGCTGCTTCTAGGAGGTTGTCAAGTGTTTTCGCTCGACGATTCCATTCTTGGGTGGTTGGTTTGGCCCTTGTTCCTGTAACTCGAATCCTAGCCCGGTATATCCCATTTTAATTTTACACCATTGTGAACCTTACGCCTTTTTTACTCTCTGATCGAGGTTCTCGGCATTGAAAAATCTTCGTAAACTAAATCACACGTGTATATGTTGATATTTAAGAGATATACAGTCAAGAAAATCAAAGGCAATGGTTATATATATGCGGATTAGACACCAAAAAAAACACTCAACAAATGGCTACAATTTAAGGAATGTGTTTAGTGACGGCATCAGATTCCTAATTGATGGAGAAAGTTCTGGTGGCAAGAAAAGCTGCTTCTAGGAGGTTGTCAAGTGTTTTCGCTCGACTATTCCATTCTTGGGTGGTTGGTTTAGCCCTTGTTCCTGTAACTCGAATCCTAGCCCGGTATATCCCATTTTAATTTTACACCATTGTGAACCTTACGCCTTTTTTACTCTCTGATCGAGGTTCTCGGCATTGAAAAATCTTCGTTAACTAAATCACACGTGTATATGTTGACATTTAAGAGATATACAGTCAAGAAAATCAAGGGCAATGGTGATATATATGTGGATTAGACAACAAAAAAAAACACTCAACAAATGGCTACACTCAACAAATGGCTACAATTTAAGGAATGTGTTTAGTGACGGCATCAGATTCCTAGTTGATGGAGAAAGTTCTGGTGGCAAGAAAAGCTGCTTCTAGGAGGTTGTCAAGTGTTTTCGCTCGACGATTCCATTCTTGGGTGGTTGGTTTAGCCCTTGTTCCTGTAACTCGAATCCTAGCCCGGTATATCCCATTTTAATTTTACACCATTGTGAACCTTACGCCTTTTTTACTCTCCGATCGAGGTTCTCCGCATTGAAAAATCTTCGTAAACTAAATCACACGTGTATATGTTAATATTAAAGAGATATACAGTCAAGAAAATTAGGGGCAATGGTAATATATATGCGGATTAGACAAAAAAAAACACTCAACAAATGGCTACAATTTAAGGAATGTGTTTAGTAACGGCATCAGATTCCTAATTGATGGAGAAAGGTCTGGTGGCAAGAAAAGCTGCTTCTAGGCGGTTGTCAAGTGTTTTCGCTCGACGATTCCATTCTTGGGTGGTTGGTTTGGCCCTTGTTCCTGTAACTCGAATCCTAGCCCGGTATATCCCATTTTAATTTTACACCATTGTGAACCTTACGCCTTTTTTACTCTCTGATCGAGGTTCTCGGCATTGAAAAAACTTCGTAAACTAAATCACACGTGTATATATTGACATTTAAGCGATATACAGTAAAGAAAATCGAGGGCAATGGTGATATATATATATGCGGATTAGACACCAAAAAAAACACTCAACAAATGGCTACAATTTAAGGAATGTGTTTAGTGACCACATCAGATTCCTAATTGATGGAGAAAGGTCTGGTGGCAAGAAAAGCTGGTTCTAGGAGGTTCTCAAGTGTTTTCGCTCGACAATTCCATTCTTGGGTGGTTGGTTTAGCCCTTGTTCCTGTAACTTGAATCCTAGCCCGGTATATCCCATTTTAATTTTACACCATTGTGAACCTTACGCCTTTTTTACTCTCTGATCGAGGTTCTCGGCATTGAAAAATCTTCGTAAACTAAATCACACGTGTATATGTTGACATTTAAGAGATATGCAATCAAGAAAATCAAGGGCAACGGTGATATATATACGGATTAGACACCAGAAAAAAACACTCAACAAATGGCTACAATTTAAGGAATGTGTTTAGTGACGGCATCAGATTCCTAATTGATGGAGAAAGGTCTGGTGGCAAAAAAACCTACTTCTAGTAGGTTGTCAAGTGTTTTCACTCGACGATTCCATTCTTGGGTGGTTGGTTTGGCCCTTGTTCCTGTAACTCGAATCCTAGTATGGTATATCCCATTTTAAATTTACACCATTGTGAACCTTACGCCGTTTTTACTCTCTGATCGAGGTTCTCGGCATTGAAAAATCTTCGTAAACTAAATCACACGTGTATATGTTGATATTTAAGAGATATACACTCAAGAAAATCAAGGGCAATGGTAATATATATGCGGATTAGACAAAAAAAACACTCAACAAATGGCTATAATTTAATGAATGTGTTTAGTAACGGCATCAGATTCCTAATTGATGGAGAAAGGTCCGGTGGCAAGAAAAGCTGCTTCTAGGAGGTTGTCAAGTGTTTTCGCTCGACGATTCCATTCTTGGGTGGTTGGTTTGGCCCGTGTTCCTGTAACTGGAATCCTAGCCCGGTATATCCCATTTTAATTTTACACCATTGTGAACCTTACGCCTTTTTTACTCTCTGATCGAGGTTCTCGGCATTGAAAAAATCTTCGTAAACTAAATCACACATGTATATGTTGACATTTAAGCGATATACAGTCAAGAAAATCAACGGCAATGGTGATATATATATATGCGGATTAGACACCAAAAAAAACACTCAACAAATGGCTACAATTTAAGGAATGTGTTTAGTGACGGCATCAGATTCCTAATTGATGGAGAAAGGTCTGGTGGCAAGAAAAGCTGCTTCTAGGAGGTTGTCAAGTGTTTTCGCTCGACGATTCCAATCTTGGGTGGTTGGTTTGGCCCTTGTTCCTGTAACTTGAATCCTAGCCCGGTATATCCCATTTTAATTTTACACCATTGTGAACCTTACGCCTTTTTTACTCTCTGATCGAGGTTCTCGGCATTGAAAAATCTTCGTAAACTAAATCACACGTATATATGTTGACATTTAGGAGATATACAGTCAAGAAAATCAAGGGCAATGGTGATACATATGCGGATTAGACACCAGAAAAAAATACTCAACAAATGGCTACAATTTAAGGAATGTGTTTAGTGACGGCCTTAGATTCCTAATTGATGGAGAAAGGTCTGGTGGGAAGAAAAGCTGCTTTTAGGAGGTTGTCAAGTGTTTTCACTCGACGATTCCATTCTTGGGTGGTTGGTTTCGCCCTTGTTCCTGTAACTCGAATCCTAGCCCGGTATATCCCATTTTAATTTTACACCATTGTGAACCTTACGCCTTTTTTACACTCTGATCGAGGTTCTCGGCATTGAAAAATCTTCTTAAACTAAATCACACGTGTATATGTTGATATTTAAGAGATATACAGTCAAGAAAATCAAGGGCAATGGTGATATATATGCGGATTAGACACCAAAAATAACACTCAACAAATGGCTACAATTTAAGGAATGTGTTTAGTGACGGCATTAGATTCTTAATTGATGGAGAAAGGTCTGGTGGCAAGAAAAGCTGCTTCTAGGAGGTTGTCAAGTGTTTTCGATCAACGATTCCATTCTTGGGTGGTTGGTTTAGCCCTTCTTCCTGTAACTCGAATCCTAGCCCGGTATATCCCATTTTAATTTTACACCATTGTGAACCTTACGCCTTTTTTACTCTCTGATCGAGGTTCTCGGCATTGAAAAATCTTCGTAAACTAAATCACACGTGTATATGTTGACATTTAAGAGATATGCAATCAAGAAAATCAAGGGCAACGGTGATATATATACGGATTAGACACCAGAAAAAACACTCAACAAATAGCTACAATTTAAGGAATGTGTTTAGTGACGGCATCAGATTCCTAATTGATGGAGAAAGGTCTGGTGGCAAAAAAACCTACTTCTAGTAGGTTGTCAAGTGTTTTCACTCGACGATTCCATTCTTGGGTGGTTGGTTTGGCCCTTGTTCCTGTAACTCGAATCCTAGCCTTGTATATCCCATTTTAAATTTACACCATTGTGAACCTTACGCCTTTTTTACTCTCTGATCGAGGTTCTCGGCATTGAAAAATCTTCGTAAACTAAATCACACGTGTATATGTTGATATTTAAGAGATATACAGTCAAGAAAATCAAGGGCAATGGTAATATATATGCGGATTAAACAAAAAAACACTCAACAAATGGCTATAATTTAATGAATGTGTTTAGTAACGGCATCAGATTCCTAAGTGATGGAGAAAGGTCTGGTGGCAAGAAAAGCTGCTTCTAGGAGGTTGTCAAGTGTTTTCGCTCGACGATTCCATTCTTGGGTGGTTGGTTTGGCCCGTGTTCCTGTAACTGGAATCCTAGCCCGGTATATCCCATTTTAATTTTACACCATTGTGAACCTTACGCCTTTTTTACTCTCTGATCGAGGTTCTCGGCATTGAAAAATCTTCGTAAACTAAATCACACATGTATATGTTGACATTTAAGCGATATACAGTTAAGAAAATCAACGGCAATGGTGATATATATATGCGGATTAGACACCAAAAAAAACACTCAACAAATGGCTACAATTTAAGGAATGTGTTTAGTGACGGCATCAGATTCCTAATTGATGGAGAAAGGTCTGGTGGCAAGAAAAGCTGCTTCTAGGAGGTTGTCAAGTGTTTTCGCTCGACGATTCCATTCTTGGGTGGTTGGTTTGGCCCTTGTTCCTGTAACTTGAATCCTAGACCGGTATATCCCATTTTAATTTTACACCATTGTGAACCTTACGCCTTTTTAACTCTCTGATCGAGGTTCTCGGCATTGAAAAATCTTCGTAAACTAAATCACACGCGTATATGTTGACATTTAGGAGATATACAGTCAAGAAAATCAAGAGCAATGGTGATACATATGCGGATTAGACACCAGAAAAAAATACTCAACAAATGGCTACAATTTAAGGAATGTGTTTAGTGACGGCCTTAGATTCCTAATTGATGGAGAAAGGTCTGGTGGGAAGAAAAGCTGCTTTTAGGAGGTTGTCAAGTTTTTTCACTCGACGATTCCATTCTTGGGTGGTTGGTTTCGCCCTTGTTCCTGTAACTCGAATCCTAGCCCGGTATATCCCATTTTAATTTTACACCATTGTGAACCTTACGCCTTTTTTACTCTCTGATCGAGGTTCTCGGCATTGAAAAATCTTCGTAAATTAAAATCACGTGTATATGTTGACATTTAAGAGATATACAGTCAAGAAAATCAAGGGCAATGGTGATATATACGCGGATTAGACACAAAAAAAAACACTTAACAAATGGCTACAATTTAAGGAATGTGTTTCGTGACGGCATCAGAGTCCTAATTGATGGAGAAAGGTCTGGTGGGAAGAAAAGCTGCTTCTCGGAGGTTGTCAAGTGTTTTCGATCAACGATTCCATTCTTGGGTGGTTGGTTTGGCCCTTGTTCCTGTAACTCGAATCCTAGCCCGGTATATCCCATTTTAATTTTACACCATTGTGAACCTTACGCCTTTTTTACTCTCTGATCGAGGTTCTCGGCAATGAAAATTCTTCGTAAACTAAATCACACGTGTGTATGTTGACATTTAACATATATACAGTCAAGAAAATCAAGGGCAGTGGTGATATATATGCGGATTAGACACCAAAAAAATCACTCAATAAATGGCTACAATTTAAGGAATGTGTTTAGTGATGACATCAGATTCCTAATTGATGGAGAAAGGTCTGGTGGCAGAAAAGCTGCTTCGAGGAGGTTGTCAAGTGTTTTCGCTCGACGATTCCATTCTTGGGTGGTTGGTTTGGCCCTTGTTTCTGTAACTCGAATCTTAGCCCGGTATATCCCATTTTAATTTTACACCATTGTGAACCTTACGCCTTTTTTACTCTCTGATCGAGGTTCTCGGCATTGAAAAATCTTCGTAAACTAAATCACACGTGTATATGTTGATATTTAAGAGATATACAGTCAAGAAAATCAAAGGCAATGGTGATACATATGCGGATTAGACACCAAAAAAAAACACTCAACAAATGGCTACAATTTAAGGAATGTGTTTAGTGACGGCCTTAGATTCCTAATTGATGGAGAAAGGTCTGGTGGTAAGAAAAGCTGCTTCTAGGAGGTTGTCAAGTGTTTTCGCTCGACGATTCCATTCTTGGGTGGTTGGTTTGGCCTTTGTTCCTGTAACTCGAATCCTAGCCCGGTATATCCCGTTTTAATTTTACACCATTGTGAACCTTACGCCTTTTTTACTCTCTGAGCGAGGTTCTCGGCATTGAAAAATCTTCGTAAACTAAATCACACGTGTATATGTTGACATTTAAGAGATATACAGTCAAGAAAATCAAGGGCAATGGTGATATACATGCGGATTAGACACCAAAAAAAAACACTCAACAAATGGCTACAATTTAAGGAATGTGTTTAGTGACGGCATTAGATTCCTAATTGATGGAGAAAGGTCTGGTGGGAAGAAAAGCTGCTTTTAGGAGGTTGTCAAGTGTTATCACTCGACGATTCCATTCTTGGGTGGTTGGTTTCGCCATTGTTCCTGTAACTCGAATCCTAGCCCGATATATCCCATTTTAAATTTACACCATTGTGAACCTTACGCCTTTTTTACTCTCTGATCGAGGTTCTCTGCATTGAAAAATCTTCGTAAATTAAAATCACGTGTATATGTTGATATTTAAGAGATATACAGTCAAGAAAATCAAGGGCAATGGTGATATATACGCGGATTAGACACAAAAAAACACTTAACAAATGGCTACAATTTAAGGAATGTGTTTCGTGACGGCATCAGAGTCCTAATTGATGGAGAAATGTCTGGTGGCAAGAAAAGCTGCTTCTAGGAGGTTGTCAAGTGTTTTCGCCCCACGATTCCATTCTTGGGTGGTTGGTTTGGCCCTTGTTCCTGTAACTCGAATCCTAGCCCGGTATATCCCATTTTAATTTTACACCATTGTGAACCTTACGCCTTTTTTACTCTCTGATCGAGGTTCTCGGCAATGAAAATTCTTCGTAAACTAAATCACACGTGTATATGTTGACATTTAATTGATATACAGTCATGAAAATCAAGGGCAGTGGTGATATATATGCGGATTAGACACCCAAAAAAACACTCAATAAATGGCTACAATTTAAGGAATGTGTTTAGTGATGACATCAGATTCCTAATTTATGGAGAAAGGTATGGTGGCAAGAAAAGCTGCTTCGAGGAGGTTGTCAAGTGTTTTCGCTCGACGATTCCATTCTTGGGTGGTTGGTTTGGCCCTTGTTTCTGTAACTCGAATCTTAGCCCGGTATATCCCATTTTAATTTTACACCATTGTGAACCTTACGCCTTTTTTACTCTCTGATCGAGGTTCTCGGCATTGAAAAATCTTCGTAAACTAAATCACACGTGTATATGTTGATATTTAAGAGATATACAGTCAAGAAAATCAAAGGCAATGGTGATACATATGCGGATTAGACACCAAAAAAAAACACTCAACAAATGGCTACAATTTAAGGAATGTGTTTAGTGACGGCCTTAGATTCCTAATTGATGGAGAAAGGTCTGGTGGTAAGAAAAGCTGCTTCTAGGAGGTTGTCAAGTGTTTTCGCTCGACGATTCCATTCTTGGGTGGTTGGTTTGGCCTTTGTTCCTGTAACTCGAATCCTAGCCCGGTATATCCCGTTTTAATTTTACACCATTGTGAACCTTACGCCTTTTTTACTCTCTGAGCGAGGTTCTCGGCATTGAAAAATCTTCGTAAACTAAATCACACGTGTATATGTTGACATTTAAGAGATATACAGTCAAGAAAATCAAGGGCAATGGTGATATACATGCGGATTAGACACCAAAAAAAAACACTCAACAAATGGCTACAATTTAAGGAATGTGTTTAGTGACGGCATTAGATTCCTAATTGATGGAGAAAGGTCTGGTGGGAAGAAAAGCTGCTTTTAGGAGGTTGTCAAGTGTTATCACTCGACGATTCCATTCTTGGGTGGTTGGTTTCGCCATTGTTCCTGTAACTCGAATCCTAGCCCGATATATCCCATTTTAAATTTACACCATTGTGAACCTTACGCCTTTTTTACTCTCTGATCGAGGTTCTCTGCATTGAAAAATCTTCGTAAATTAAAATCACGTGTATATGTTGATATTTAAGAGATATACAGTCAAGAAAATCAAGGGCAATGGTGATATATACGCGGATTAGACACAAAAAAACACTTAACAAATGGCTACAATTTAAGGAATGTGTTTCGTGACGGCATCAGAGTCCTAATTGATGGAGAAATGTCTGGTGGCAAGAAAAGCTGCTTCTAGGAGGTTGTCAAGTGTTTTCGCCCCACGATTCCATTCTTGGGTGGTTGGTTTGGCCCTTGTTCCTGTAACTCGAATCCTAGCCCGGTATATCCCATTTTAATTTTACACCATTGTGAACCTTACGCCTTTTTTACTCTCTGATCGAGGTTCTCGGCAATGAAAATTCTTCGTAAACTAAATCACACGTGTATATGTTGACATTTAATTGATATACAGTCATGAAAATCAAGGGCAGTGGTGATATATATGCGGATTAGACACCCAAAAAAACACTCAATAAATGGCTACAATTTAAGGAATGTGTTTAGTGATGACATCAGATTCCTAATTTATGGAGAAAGGTATGGTGGCAAGAAAAGCTGCTTCAAGGAGGTTGTCAAGTGTTTTCGCTCGACGATTCCATTCTTGGGTTGTTGGTTTGGCCCTTGTTCCTGTAACTTGAATCCTTGCCCGGTATATCCCATTTTAATTTTACACCATTGTGAACCTTACGCCTTTTTTACTCTCTGATCGAGGTTCTCGGCATTGAAAAATCTTAGTAAACTAAATCACACGTGTATATGTTGACATTTAGGAGATATACAGTCAAGAAAATCAAGGGCAATGGTGATACATATGCGGATTAGACACCAGAAAAAAATACTCAACAAATAGCTACAATTTAAGGAATGTGTTTAGTGACGGCCTTAGATTCCTAATTGATGGAGAAAGGTCTGGTGGTAAGAAAAGCTGCTTCTAGGAGGTTGTCAAGTGTTTTCGCTCGACGATTCCATTCTTGGGTGGTTGGTTTGGCCTTTGTTCCTGTAACTCGAATCCTAGCCCGGTATATCCCATTTTAATTTTACACCATTTTGAACCTTACGCCTTTTTTACTCTCTGATCGAGGTTCTCGGCATTGAAAAATCTTCGTAAACTAAATCACACGTGTATATGTTGATATTTAAGAGATATACAGTCAAGAAAATCAAAGGCAATGGTGATACATATGCGGATTAGACACCAAAAAAAAACACTCAACAAATGGCTACAATTTAAGGAATGTGTTTAGTGACGGCCTTAGATTCCTAATTGATGGAGAAAGGTCTGGTGGTAAGAAAAGCTGCTTCTAGGAGGTTGTCAAGTGTTTTCGCTCGACGATTCCATTCTTGGGTGGTTGGTTTGGCCTTTGTTCCTGTAACTCGAATCCTAGCCCGGTATATCCCATTTTAATTTTACACCACTGTGAACCTTACGCCTTTTTTACTCTCTGATCGAGGTTCTCGGCATTGAAAAATCTTCGTAAACTAAATCACACGTGTATATGTTGACATTTAAGAGATATACAGTCAAGAAAATCAAGGGCAATGGTGATATACATGCGGATTAGACACCAAAAAAAACACTCAACAAATGGCTACAATTTAAGGAATGTGTTTAGTGACGGCATTAGATTCCTAATTGATGGAGAAAGGTCTGGTGGGAAGAAAAGCTGCTTTTAGGAGGTTGTCAAGTGTTATCACTCGACGATTCCATTCTTGGGTGGTTGGTTTCGCCCTTGTTCCTGTAACTCGAATCCTAGCCCGATATATCCCATTTTAAATTTACACCATTGTGAACCTTACGCCTTTTTTACTCTCTGATCGAGGTTCTCTGCATTGAAAAATCTTCGTAAATTAAAATCACGTGTATATGTTGATATTTAAGAGATATACAGTCAAGAAAATCAAGGGCAATGGTGATATATACGCGGATTAGACACAAAAAAACACTTAACAAATGGCTACAATTTAAGGAATGTGTTTCGTGACGGCATCAGAGTCCTAATTGATGGAGAAATGTCTGGTGGCAAGAAAAGCTGCTTCTAGGAGGTTGTCAAGTGTTTTCGCCCCACGATTCCATTCTTGGGTGGTTGGTTTGGCCCTTGTTCCTGTAACTCGAATCCTAGCCCGGTATATCCCATTTTAATTTTACACCATTGTGAACCTTACGCCTTTTTTACTCTCTGATCGAGGTTCTCGGCAATGAAAATTCTTCGTAAACTAAATCACACGTGTATATGTTGACATTTAATTGATATACAGTCATGAAAATCAAGGGCAGTGGTGATATATATGCGGATTAGACACCCAAAAAAACACTCAATAAATGGCTACAATTTAAGGAATGTGTTTAGTGATGACATCAGATTCCTAATTTATGGAGAAAGGTATGGTGGCAAGAAAAGCTGCTTCAAGGAGGTTGTCAAGTGTTTTCGCTCGACGATTCCATTCTTGGGTGGTTGGTTTGGCCCTTGTTCCTGTAACTTGAATCCTTGCCCGGTATATCCCATTTTAATTTTACACCATTGTGAACCTTACGCCTTTTTTACTCTCTGATCGAGGTTCTCGGCATTGAAAAATCTTAGTAAACTAAATCACACGTGTATATGTTGACATTTAGGAGATATACAGTCAAGAAAATCAAGGGCAATGGTGATACATATGCGGATTAGACACCAGAAAAAAATACTCAACAAATGGCTACAATTTAAGGAATGTGTTTAGTGACGGCCTTAGATTCCTAATTGATGGAGAAAGGTCTGGTGGTAAGAAAAGCTGCTTCTAGGAGGTTGTCAAGTGTTTTCGCTCGACGATTCCATTCTTGGGTGGTTGGTTTGGCCTTTGTTCCTGTAACTCGAATCCTAGCCCGGTATATCCCATTTTAATTTTACACCATTGTGAACCTTACGCCTTTTTTACTCTCTGATCGAGGTTCTCGGCATTGAAAAATCTTCGTTAACTAAATCACACGTGTATATGTTGATATTTAAGAAATATACAGTCAAGAAAATCAAGGGCAATGGTGATATATATGCGGATTAGACACCAAAAAAACACTCAACAAATGGCTACAATTTAAGGAATGTGTTTAGTGACGGCATCAGATTCCTAATTGATAGAGAAAGGTCTGGTGGTAAGAAAAGCTGCTTTTAGGAGGTTGTCAAGTGTTTTCACTCGACGATTCCATTCTTGGGTGGTTGGTTTCTCCCTTGTTCCTGTAACTCGAATCCTAGCCCGATATATCCCATTTTAAATTTACACCATTGTGAACCTTACGCCTTTTTTACTCTCTGATCGAGGTTCTCTGCATTGAAAAATCTTCGTAAATTAAAATCACGTGTATATGTTGATATTTAAGAGATATACAGTCAAGAAAATCAAGGGCAATGGTGATATATACGCGGATTAGACACAAAAAAAAACACTTAACAAATGGCTACAATTTAAGGAATGTCAAGTGTTTTAGGAGGTCTGGTGGAGAAAGGTCTGGTGGCAAGAAAAGCTGGTTTTAGGAGGTTGTCAAGTGTTTTCGCTCGACGATTCCATTCTTGGGTGGTTGGTTTAGCCCTTGTTCCTGTAACTTGAATCCTAGCCCGGTATATCCCATTTTAATTTTACACCATTGTGAACCTTACGCCTTTTTTACTCTCTGATCGAGCTTCTCGGCATTGAAAAATCTTCGTAAACTAAATCACACGTGTATATGTTGACATTTAAGAGATATGCAATCAAGAAAATCAAGGACAATGGTGATATATATATCGATTAGACACCAGAAAAAAACACTCAACAAATGGCTACAATTTAAGGAATGTGTTTAGTGACGGCATCAGATTCCTAATTGATGGAGAAAGGTCTGGTGGCAAAAAAACCTACTTCTAGTAGGTTGTCAAGTGTTTTCACTCGACGATTCCATTCTTGGGTGGTTGGTTTGGCCCTTGTTCCTGTAACTCGAATCCTAGCCTGGTATATCCCATTTTAAATTTACACCATTGTGAACCTTACGCCTTTTTTACTCTCTGATCGAGGTTCTCGGCATTGAAAAATCTTCGTAAACTAAATCACACGTGTATATGTTGATATTTAAGAGATATACAGTCAAGAAAATCAAGGGCAATGGTAATATATATGCGGATTAGACAAAAAAACACTCAACAAATGGCTACAATTTAATGAATGTGTTTAGTAACGGCATCAGATTCCTAATTGATGGAGAAAGGTCTGGTGGCAAGAAAAGCTGCTTCTAGGAGGTTGTCAAGTGTTTTCGCTCGACGATTCCATTCTTGGGTGGTTGGTTTGGTCCGTGTTCCTGTAACTGGAATCCTAGCCCGGTATATCCCATTTTAATTTTACACCATTGTGAACCTTACGCCTTTTTTACTCTCTGATCGAGGTTCTCGGCATTTAAAAATCTTCGTAAACTAAATCACACATGTATATGTTGACATTTAAGCGATATACAGTCAAGAAAATCAACGGCAATGGTGATATATATATGCGGATTAGACACCAAAAAAAACACTCAACAAATGGCTACAATTTAAGGAATGTGTTTAGTGACGGCATCGGATTCCTAATTGATGGAGAAAGGTCTGGTGGCAAGAAAAGCTGGTTCTAGGAGGTTGTCAAGTGTTTTCGCTCGACGATTCCATTCTTGGGTGGTTGGTTTAGCCCTTGTTCCTGTAACTTGAATCCTAGCCCGGTATATCCCATTTTAATTTTACACCATTGTGAACCTTACGCCTTTTTTACTCTCTGATCGAGCTTCTCGGCATTGAAAAATCTTCGTAAACTAAATCACACGTGTATATGTTGACATTTAAGAGATATGCAATCAAGAAAATCAAGGACAATGGTGATATATATATCGATTAGACACCAGAAAAAAACACTCAACAAATGGCTACAATTTAAGGAATGTGTTTAGTGACGGCATCAGATTCCTAATTGATAGAGAAAGGTCTGGTGGCAAAAAAACCTACTTCTAGTAGGTTGTCAAGTGTTTTCACTCGACGATTCCATTCTTGGGTGGTTGGTTTGGCCCTTGTTCCTGTAACTCGAATCCTAGCCTGGTATATCCCATTTTAAATTTACACCATTGTGAACCTTACGCCTTTTTTACTCTCTGATCGAGGTTCTCGGCATTGAAAAATCTTCGTAAACTAAATCACACGTGTATATGTTGATATTTAAGAGATATACAGTCAAGAAAATCAAGGGCAATGGTAATATATATGCGGATTAGACAAAAAAACACTCAACAAATGGCTACAATTTAATGAATGTGTTTAGTAACGGCATCAGATTCCTAATTGATGGAGAAAGGTCTGGTGGCAAGAAAAGCTGCTTCTAGGAGGTTGTCAAGTGTTTTCGCTCGACGATTCCATTCTTGGGTGGTTGGTTTGGTCCGTGTTCCTGTAACTGGAATCCTAGCCCGGTATATCCCATTTTAATTTTACACCATTGTGAACCTTACGCCTTTTTTACTCTCTGATCGAGGTTCTCGGCATTGAAAAATCTTCGTAAACTAAATCACACATGTATATGTTGACATTTAAGCGATATACAGTCAAGAAAATCAACGGCAATGGTGATATATATATGCGGATTAGACACCAAAAAAAACACTCAACAAATGGCTACAATTTAAGGAATGTGTTTAGTGACGGCATCAGATTCCTAATTGATGGAGAAAGGTCTGGTGGCAAGAAAAAATGCTTCTAGGAGGTTGTCAAGTGTTTCCGCTCGACGATTCCATTCTTGGGTGGTTGGTTTGGCCCTTGTTCCTGTAACTTGAATCCTAGCCCGGTATATCCCATTTTAATTTTACACCATTGTGAACCTTACGCCTTTTTTACTCTCTGATCGAAGTTCTCGGCATTGAAAAATCTTCGTAAACTAAATCACACGTGTATATGTTGACATTTAGGAGATATACAGTCAAGAAAATCAAGGGCAATGGTGATACATATGCGGATTAGACACCAGAAAAAAATACTCAACAAATGGCTACAATTTAAGGAATGTGTTTAGTGACGGCCTTAGATTCCTAATTGATGGAGAAAGGTCTGGTGGTAAGAAAAGCTGCTTCTAGGAGGTTGTCAAGTGTTTTCGCTCGACGATTCCATTCTTGGGTGGTTGGTTTGGCCTTTGTTCCTGTAACTCAAATCCTAGCCCGGTATATCCCATTTTAATTTTACACCATTGTGAACCTTACGCCTTTTTTACTCTTTGATCGAGGTTCTCGGCATTGAAAAATCTTCGTAAACTAAATCACTCGTGTATATGTTGACATTTAAGAGATATACAGTCAAGAAAATCAAGGGCAATGGTGATATACATGTGGATTAGACACCAAAAAAAAACACTCAACAAATGGCTACAATTTAAGGAATGTGTATAGTGACGGCATTAGATTCCTAATTGATGGAGAAAGGTCTGGTGGGAAGAAAAGTTGCTTCTAGGAGGTTGTCAAGTATTTTCGATCGACGATTCCATTCTTGGGTGGTTGGTTTGGCCCTTGTTCCTGTAACTCGAATCCTAGCCCGATATATCTCATTTTAATTTTACACCATTGTAAACCTTACGCCTTTTTTACTCTCTGATCAAGGTTCTCTGCATTGAAAAATCTTCGTAAACTAAATCACACGTGTATATGTTGATATTTAAGAGATATACAGTCAAGAAAATCAAGGGCAATGGTGATATATATGCGGATTAGACACCAAAATAAACACTCAACAAATGGCTACAATTTAAGGAATGTGTTTAGTGACGGCATTAGATTCCTAATTGATGGAGAAAGGTCTGGTGGGAAGAAAAGCTGCTTCTAGGAGGTTGTCAAGTATTTTCGATCGACGATTCCATTCTTGGGTGGTTGGTTTAGCCCTTGTTCCTGTAACTCGAATCCTAGCCCGGTATATCCCATTTTAATTTTACACCATTGTGAACCTTACGCCTTTTTTACTCTCTGATCGAGGTTCTCGGCAGTGAAAAATCTTCGTTAACTAAATCACACGTGTATATGTTGATATTTAAGAGATATACTGTCAAGAAAATCAATGGCAATGGTGATATATATGCGGATTAGACACCAAAAAAAAACACTCAACAAATGGCTACAATTTAAGTAATGTGTTTAGTGACGGCATAAGATTCCTAATTGATGGAGAAAGGTCTGGTGGTAAGAAAAGCTGCTTTTAGGAGGTTGTCAAGTGTTCACACTCGACGATTCCATTCTTGTGTGGTTGGTTTGGCCCTTGTTCCTGTAACTCGAATCCTAGCCCGGTATATCCCATTTTAAATTTGCACCATTGTGAACCTTACGCCTTTTTTACTCTCTGATCGAGGTTCTCGGCATTGAAAAATCTTCGTAAATTAAAATCACGTGTATATGTTGGTATTTAAGAGATATACAGTCAAGAAAATCAAGGGCAATGGTGATATATACGCGGATTAGACACAAAAAAAAAACACTCAACAAATGGCTACAACTTAAGGAATGTGTTTTGTGACGGCATCAGAGTCCTAATTGATGGAGAAAGGTCTGGTGGCAAGAAAAGCTGCTTCTAGGAGGTTGTCAAGTGTTTTCGCTCCACGATTCCATTCTTCGGTGGTTGGTTTGGCCCTTGTTCCTGTAACTCGAATCCAAGCCCGGAATATCCGATTTTAATTTTACACCATTGTGAACCTTACGCCTTTTTTACTCTCTGATCGAGGTTCTCGGCAATGAAAAATCTTCGTAAACTAAATCACACGTGTATATGTTGACATTTAAGAGATATACAGTCAAGAAAATCATGGGCAGTGGTGATATATATGCGGATTAGACACCAAAAACACACTCAATAAATGGCTACAATTTAAGGAATGTGTTTAGTGACGACATAAGATTCCTAATTGATGGAGAAAGGTATGGTGGCAAGAAAAGCTGCTTCTAGGAGGTTGTCAAGTGTTTTCGCTCGATGATTCCATTCTTGGGTGGTTGGTTTGGCCCTTGTTCCTGTAACTCGAATCCTAGCCCAGTATATCCCCTTTTAATTTTACACCATTGTGAACCTTACGCCTTTTTTACTCTCTAATCGAGGTTCTCGGCATTGAAAAATCTTCGTAAACTAAATCACACGTGTATTTGTTAACATTTAACAGATATACAGTCAAGAAAATCAATGGCAGTGGTGATATATATGCGGATTAGACACAAAAAAAAACACTCAACAAATGGCTACAATTTAAGGAATGTGTTTAGTGACGGCATTAGATTCCTAATTGATGGAGAAAGGTCTGGTGGCAAGAAAAGCTGCTTCTAGGAGGTTGTCAAGTGTTTTTGCTCGACGATTCCATTCTTGGGTGGTTGGTTTGGCCCTTGTTCCTGTAACTCGAATCCTAGCCCGGTATATCCCATTTTAATTTTACACCATTGTGAACCTTACGCCTTTTTTACTCTCTGATCGAGGTTCTCGGCATTGAAAAATCTTCGTAAACTAAATCACACGTGTATATCTTGACATTTAAGAGATATACAGTCAAGAAAATCAAGGGAAGTGGTGATATATATGCGGATTAGACACCAAAAAAAACACTCAACAAATGGCTACAATTTAAGGAATGTGTTTAGTGACGGCATTAGATTCCTAATTGATGGAGAAAGGTCTGGTGGTAAGAAAAGCTGCTTCTAGGAGGTTGTCAAGTGTTTTCGCTCGACGATTCCATTCTTGGGTGGTTGGTTTGGCCCTTGTTCCTGTAACTCGAATCCTAGCCCGGTATATCCCATTTTAATTTTACACCATTGTGAACCTTACGCCTTTTTTACTCTCTGATCGAGGTTCTCGGCATTGAAAAATCTTCGTAAACTAAATCACACGTGTATATATATTGACATTTAAGCGATATATAGTCAAGAAAATCAAGGGCAATGGTGATATATATATATATATATATATATATATATATATATATATATATATATATATATATATATGCGGATTAGACACCAAAAAAAATCAACAAATGGCTACAATTTAAGGAATGTGTTTAGTGGCGACATTAGATTCCTAATCGATGGAGAAAGGTCTGGTGGCAAGAAAAGCTGCTTCTAGGAGGTTGTCAAGTGTTTTCGCTCGACGATTCCATTCTTGGGTGGTTGGTTTAGCCCTTGTTCCTGTAACTTGAATCCTAGCCCGGTATATTTCATTTTAATTTTACACCATTGTGAACCTTACGCCTTTTTTACTCTCTGATCGAGGTTCTCGGCATTGAAAAATCTTCATAAACTAAATCACACGTGTATATGTTGACATTTAAGAGATATGCAGTCCAGAAAATCAAGGGCAATGGTGATATATATGCGGATTAGACACCAGAAAAAAACACTCAACAAATGACTACAATTTAAGGAATGTCCTAATTGATGGAGAAAGGTCTGGTGGCAAAAAAACCTACTTCTAGGAGGTTGTCAAGTGTTTTCACTCGACGATTCCATTCTTAGGTGGTTGGTTTGGCCCTTGTTCCTGTAACTCGAATCCTAGCCCGGTATATCCCATTTTAATTTTACACCATTGTGAACCTTACGCCTTTTTTACTCTCTGATCGAGGTTCTCGGCAATGAAAAATCTTCGTAAACTAGATCACACGTGTATATGTTGACATTTAAGAGATATACAGTCAAGAAAATCAAGGGCAGTGGTGATATATATGCGGATTAGACACCAAAAAAAACACTCAATAAATGGCTACAATTTAAGGAATGTGTTTAGTGACGACATCAGATTCCTAATTGATGGAGAAAGGTATGGTGGCAAGAAAAGCTGCTTCTAGGAGGTTGTCAAGTGTTTTCGCTCGACGATTCCATTCTTGGGTGGTTGGTTTGGCCCTTGTCCCAGTAACTCGAATCCTAGCCCGGTATATCCCATTTTAATTTTACACCATTGTGAACCTTACGCCTTTTTTACTCTCTGATCGAGGTTCTCGGCATTGAAAAATCTTCGTTTACTAAATCACACGTGTATATGTTGACATTTAAACGATATACAGTCAAGAAAATCAAGGGCAATGGTGATATATATATGCGGATTAGACACCAAAAAAACACTCAACAAACGGCTACAATTTAAGGAATGTGTTTAGTGACGGCACCAGATTCCTAATTGATGGAGAAAGGTCTGGTGGCAAGAAAAGCTGCTTCTAGGAGGTTGTCAAGTGTTTTCGCTCCACGATTCCATTATTGGGTGGTTGGTTTGGCCTTTGTTCCTGTAACTTGAATCCTAACCCGGTATATCCCATTTTAATTTTACACCATTGTGAACCTTACGCCTTTTTTACTCTCTGATCGAGGATCTCGGCATTGAAAAATCTTCGTAAGCTAAATCACACGTGTATATGTTGACATTTAAGAGATATGCAGTCAAGGAAATCAAGGGCAATGGTGATATATACGCGGATTAGACACAAAAAAAACACTCAACAAATGGCTACATTTAAGGAATGTGTTTCGTGACGGCATCAGATTCCTAATTGATGGAGAAAGGTCTAGTGGCAAGAAAAGCTACTTCTAGGAGGTTGTCAAGTGTTTTCGCTCGACGATTCCATTCTTGGGTGGTTGGTTTGGCCCTTGTTCCTGTAACTCGAATCCTAGCCCGGTATATCCCATTTTAATTTTACACCATTGTGAACCTTACGCCTTTTTTACTCTCTGATCGAGGTTCTCGGCAATGAAAAATCTTCGTAAACTAAATCACACGTGTATATGTTGACATTTAAGAGATATACAGTCAAGAAAATCAAGGGTAGTGGTGATATATATGCGGATTAGACACCAAAAAAACACTCAATAAATGGCTACAATTTAAGGAATGTGTTTAGTGACGACATCAGATTCCTAATTGATGGAGAAAGGTATGGTGGCAAGAAAAGCTGCTTCTAGGAGGTTGTCAAGTGTTTTCGCTCGACGATTCCATTCTTGGGTGGTTGGTTTGGCCCTTGTCCCTGTAACTCGAATCCTAGCCCGGTATATCCCATTTTAATTTTACACCATTGTGAACCTTATGCCTTTTTTACTCTCTGATCTAGGTTCTCGGCATTGAAAAATCTTAGTTAACTAAATCACACGTGTATATGTTGACATTTAAGCGATATACAGTCCAGAAAATCAAGGGCAATGGTGATATATATATGCGGATTAGACACCAAAAAAACACTCAACAAATGGCTACAATTTAAGGAATGCGTTTAGTGACGGCATCAGATTCCTAATTGATGGAGAAAGGTCTGGTGACAAGAAAAGCTGCTTCTAGGAGGTTGTCAAGTGTTTTCGCTCCACGATTCCATTATTGGGTGGTTGGTTTGGCCTTTGTTCCTGTAACTTGAATCCTAGCCCGGTATATCCCATTTTAATTTTACACCATTGTGAACCTTACGTCTTTTTTACTCTCTGATCGAGGTTCTCGGCATTGAAAAATCTTCGTAAACTAAATCACACGTGTATATGTTGACATTTAAGAGATATGCAGTCAAGAAAATCAAGGGCAATGGTGATATATATGCGGATTAGACACCAGAAAAAAAACACTCAACAAATGGCTACAATTTAAGGAATGTGTTTAGTGACGGCCTTAGATTCCTAATTGATGGAGAAAGGTCTGGTGGTAAGAAAAGCTGCTTCTAGGAGGTTGTCAAGTGTTTTCGCTCGACGATTCCATTCTTGGGTGGTTGGTTTGGCCTTTGTTCCTGTAACTCGAATCCTAGCCCGGTATATCCCATTTTAATTTCACACCATTGTGAACCTTACGCCTTTTTTACTCTCTGATCGAGCTTCTCGGCATTGAAAAATCTTCGTAAACTAAATCACACGTGTATATGTTGATGATGTATTGCAAAATATATACTTATATCATGTATAGTTTGTACGTTTTATCCTTATTTATAGTTTAGTTTAGTTTAGAATGGCGTACTATTGATCTATATTGCGTTTTCCAGGTCTTTATACGATAATTGGTTGGAAAGTGAAGGAAAACGAGCTTGATGCTGAAAGTGTATGTCTTGGAATGAAGTGAAAAGAGTTAGAATAATTTTTGGGGAATTTTTGGATGTTAGAGCTGAAAATCGGAACATACATTCTGTGAAAAAACACCTGTCGCGTAGCGCTAAGGTGAAAGTATGATCCGTCGCGCTACGCGACTGAGGTAGATCTGACTTTGTTGACCTTTGAAGGCCTAGCGTAGCGCGAGCCTGAAGTAAGGACCCGTCGCGCTACGCGACGGGTAGGAGAATCGCGAATGTGTGGAAGGCAGCTAGGGTTTGATATAAAAAGCCAAGAAAATCATCACAACAAGGGAGGGACGAACTAATTGAGATTAGAGGCGATTTTGGAGCCGTCTGGAAGCTGAATCGAAGATCTTGAAGGCGCGGAATCATTGGATCAAGTTCAGGACGAAGAATCGAAGATTTCTTGGGTTTTCCAATCCCTTGTTTTGTTGATTTCTTTCTTGAAACTTGTTACCATGAATTCTAGTTTGATTAACTTTGATTTGTTTTCGTTTATTGACATGCTTGGCTAAACCTTTAAACTACCTAGACGAGATGAATGTTTGATTTAAAGTTTGGATTTTTAATGGTTTTTATTGTTTGCGTATGGATTGATTTCTGAAAGTAAAGTGTTTTAGGATTTCTGATTTGGTGCACATGCATGCTTGATGATTGTTTTACTACTGTTTATTGCTTCGCTTGAATCTTGGTGACGGTCTTTATCACGGAATAGAATCAGGCTAGGGTTTTAGGTTTTGGTGAGTGTCTATATCACATAATAAACTTTTGATCCTTTAGGGTGAAAATTGCATAAGTAACCTTAGGAGTAATAATCGGTAATTTAATAAAATCAAGTGTTCTGCTTAACTTGTCGCTGAGAGGCTCGAGTTAGTTATTAGGTCGCGGTGCAATATATATCTAAGAGAGGTTTTGAGAGAAGTCGATCTTATTTCCCTAATTGCATTTGTGTCTAGTAAACCAAGTTAGAGCCTAGAATTGCCTTAGATTATCGCGCTGAGAGGTAGATAGTCATATTAGGGCACTTTTAGAATCGTTAGAGGACTGAGAGGAAGTCTAACAGTCGGTAATCATAACAGCCTTGTAGGGTTTCCTAGGTTTCTTCCTGAGAAGGGTCGGGAAGTCTTAGCATTGAAATACCTTAAGGTTCAGTATCTTACGATCCCGGCTCCATACAACTTTAATACCATTAGAAGTCCATTCTTAGTCAAACTGGATTCGAGTCTAGGTAGTCCTTAATCTCATCTGAATACAAACCTCAGTTTTCGTTCGTGTCTTAGTCTAAGTCTAGTTAATTAATTAGGTTAATATAGATTTCCTAGTTTTTCAGTAACCCCCCCCCCCCCCAAAACAATTAAACAAGTTTAAGTCGCGTCAGTCAGTGTCTATTAGAGTCTAGTTTACGTAATACATAGAGTCTTTGGGTTCGATACTCGGACTTGCTAGGTTATACTACATTGATCGGTACACTTGTCGATTGTGTGGTTTAGGTTTAGAGGTCTTAGTTATAAATTTAAAGCTTTTCGTGTCTAGTTTAGAGAGTCTAATTTAGTTGATATTTTATAGTTCGTTTTGCACACATCAGTTGACATTAAAGAGATATACAGTCAAGAAAATCAAGGGCAATGGTGATATACATGCGGATTAGACACTAAAAAAAACACTCAACAAATGGCTACAATTTAAGGAATGTGTTTAGTGACGGCATCAGATTCCTAATTGATGGAGAAATGTCTAGTGGCAAGAAAAGCTGCTTCTAGGAGGTTGTCAAGTGTTTTCGCTCGACGATTCCATTCTTGGGTGGTTGGTTTGGCACTTGTTCCTGTAACTCGAATCCTAGCCCGGTATATCCCATTTTAATTTTACAACATTGTGAACCTTACGCCTTTTTTAATCTCTGATCGAGGTTCGCGGCATTGAAAAATCTTCGTAAACTAAATCACACGTGTATATGTTGACATTTAAGAGATATACAGTCAAGAAAATCAAGGGCAATGGTGATATATATGCGGATTAGACACAAAAAAAAAACACTCAACAAATGGCTACAATTTAAGGAATGTGTTTAGTGACGGCATCAGATTCCTAATTGATGGAGAAAGGTCTGGTGGTAAGAAAAGCTGCTTCTAGGAGGTTGTCAAGTGTTTTCGCTCGATGATTTCATTCTTGGGTGGTTGGTTTGGCCCTTGTTCCTGTAACTCGAATCCTAGCCCGGTATATCCCATTTTAATTTTACACCATTGTAAACCTTACGCCCTTTTTACTCTCTGATCGAGCTTCTCGGCATTGAAAAATCTTCGTAAACTAAATCACACGTGTATATGTTGACATTAAAGAGATATACAGTCAAGAAAATCAAGGGCAATGGTGATATACATGCGGATTAGACACTAAAAAAAACACTCAACAAATGGCTACAATTTAAGGAATGTGTTTAGTGACGGCATCAGATTCCTAATTGATGAAGAAATGTCTAGTGGCAAGAAAAGCTGCTTCTAGGAGGTTGTCAAGTGTTTTCGCTCGACGATTCCATTCTTGGGTGGTTGGTTTGGCACTTGTTCCTGTAACTCGAATCCTAGCCCGGTATATCCCATTTTAATTTTACAACATTGTGAACCTTACGCCTTTTTTACTCTCTGATCGAGGTTCGCGGCATTGAAAAATCTTCGTAAACTAAATCACACGTGTATATGTTGACATTTAAGAGATATACAGTCAAGAAAATCAAGGGCAATGGTGATATATATGCGGATTAGACACAAAAAAAACACTCAACAAATGGCTACAATTTAAGGAATGTGTTTAGTGACGGCATCAGATTCCTAATTGATGGAGAAAGGTCTGGTGGTAAGAAAAGCTGCTTCTAGGAGGTTGTCAAGTGTTTTCGCTCGATGATTTCATTCTTGGGTGGTTGGTTTGGCCCTTGTTCCTGTAACTCGAATCCTAGCCCGGTATATCCCATTTTAATTTTACACCATTGTAAACCTTACGCCCTTTTTACTCTCTGATCGAGGTTTTCGGCATTGAAAAATCTTCGTAAACTAAATCACATGTGTATATGTTGATATTTAAGAGATATACAGTCAAGAAAATCAAGGGCAATGGTGATATATATGCGGATTAGACAACAAAAAAAACACTCAACAAATGGCTACAATTTAAGGAATGTGTTTAGTGACGGCATCAGATTCCTAAATGATGGAGAAAGGTCTAGTGGCAAGAAAAGCTGCTTCTAGGAGGTTGTCAAGTGTTTTCGCTCGACGATTCCATTCTTGGGTGGTTGGTTTGGCACTTGTTCCTGTAACTCGAATCCTAGCCCGGTATATCCCATTTTAATTTTACACCATTGTGAACCTTACGCCTTTTTTACCCTCTGATCGAGGTTCACGGCATTGAAAAACTTCGTAAACTAAATCACACGTGTATATGTGGACATTTAAGAGATATACAGTCAAGAAAATCAAGGGCAATGGTGATATATATGCGGATTAGACACAAAAAAAACACTCAACAAATGGCTACAATTTAAGGAATGTGTTTAGTGACGGCATCAGATTCCTAATTGATGGAGAAAGGGCTGGTGGTAAGAAAAGCTGCTTCTAGGAGGTTGTCAAGTGTTTTCACTCGACGATTCCATTCTTGGGTGGTTGATTTGGCCCTTGTTCCTGTAACTCGAATCCTAGCCCGGTATATCCCATTTTAAATTTACACCATTGTGAACCTTACGCCTTTTTTTACTCTCTGATCGAGGTTCTCGGCATTGAAAAATCTTCATAAACTAAATCACACGTGTATATGTTGACATTTAAGAGATATACCGTCAAGAAAATCAAGGGCAATGGTGATATATATGTGGATTTGTCATAAAAAAAAACACTCAACAAACGGCTACAATTTAAGGAATGTGTTTAGTGACGGCATCAAGTTCCTAATTGATGGAGAAAGGTCTGGTGGCAAGAAAAGCCGCTTCTAGGAGGTTGTCAAATGTTTTCGCTCGACGATTCCATTCTTGGGTGGTTGGTTTGGCCCTTGTTCCTGTAACTCGAATCCTAGCCCGGTATATCCCATTTTAATTTTACACCATTGTGAACCTTACGCCTTTTTTACTCTCTAATCGAGGTTCTCGGCATTGAAAAATCTTCGTAAACTAAATCACACGTGTATATGTTGATATTTAAGAGATACACAGTCAAGAAAATCAAGGGCAATGGTGATATATATGCGGATTAGACACCAAAAAAAACACTAAACAAATGGCTAATTTAAGGAATGTGTTTAGTGACGGCATCAGATTCCTAATTGATGGAGAAAGGTATGGTTGTAAGAAAAGCGGCTTCTAAGAGGTTGTCAAGTGTTTTCGCTCGACAATTCCATTCTTGGGTTGTTGGTTTGGCCCTTGTTCCTGTAACTCGAATCCTAGCCCGGTATATCCCATTTTAATTTTACACCATTGTGAACTTTACGCCTTTTTTACTCTCTTATCGAGGTTCTCGGCATTGAAAATCTTCGTAAACTAAATCACACGTGTATATGTTGACATTTAAGAGATATACAGTCAAGAAAATCAAGGGCAATGGTGATATTTATGCGGATTAGACACCAAAAAAAATCACTCAATAAATGGCTACAATTTAAGGAATGTGTTTAGTGACGGCGTCAGATTCCTAATTGATGGATAATGGTCTGGTGGTAAGAAAAGCAGCTTCTAGGAGGTTGTGAAGTGTTTTCGCTCGACGATTCCCTTATTGGGTGGTTGGTTTGGCCCTTGTTACTGTAACTCGAATCCTAGCCCGATATATCCCATTTTAAATTTACACCATTTGGAACATTACGGATTTTTTACTCTCTGATCGAGGTTCTTGGCATTGAAAAATCTTCGTAAACTAAATCACATATGTATATGTTTACATTTAAGAGATATACAGTCAAGAAAATCAAGGGCAATGGTGATATATATGCGGATTAGACACCAAAATAAAAACACTCAACAAATGGCTACAATTTAAGAAATGTGTTTAGTGACGACATCAGATTCCTAATTGATGGAGAAAGGTCTGGTCGTAAGAAAAGCTGCTTCTAGGAGGTTGTCAAGTGTTTTCGCTTGACGATTCCATTCTTGAGTGGTTGGTTTGGCCCTTGTTCCTGTAACTCGAATCCTAGCCCGGTATATCCCATTTTAATTTTACACCAGTGTGAACCTTACGCCTTTTTTACTCTCTGATCGAGGTTCGCGGCATTGAAAAATCTTCGTAAACTAAATCACACGTGTATATGTGGACATTTAAGAGATATACAGTCAAGAAAATCAAGGGCAATGGTGATATAAATGCGGATTAGACACAAAAAAAAACACTCAACAAATGGCTACAATTTAAGGAATGTGTTTAGTGACGGCATCAGATTCCTAATTGATGGAGAAAGGGCTGGTGGTAAGAAAAGCTGCTTCTAGGAGGTTGCCAAGTGTTTTCACTCGACGATTCCATTCTTGGGTGGTTGGTTTGGCCCTTGTTCCTGTAACTCGAATCCTAGCCCGGTATATCCCATTTTAAATTTACACCATTGTGAACCTTACGCCTTTTTTTACTCTCTGATCGAGGTTCTCGGCATTGAAAAATCTTCATAAACTAAATCACACGTGTATATGTTGACATTTAAGAGATATACCGTCAAGAAAATCAAGGGCAATGGTGATATATATGTGGATTTGTCATAAAAAAAAAACTCAACAAATGGCTACAATTTAAGGAATGTGTTTAGTGACGGCATGAAGTTCCTAATTGATGGAGAAAGGTCTGGTGGCAAGAAAAGCCGCTTCTAGGAGGTTGTCAAATGTTTTCGCTCGACGATTCCATTCTTGGGTGGTTGGTTTGGCCCTTGTTCCTGTAACTCGAATCCTAGCCCGGTATATCCCATTTTAATTTTACACCATTGTGAACCTTACGCCTTTTTTACTCTCTAATCGAGGTTCTCGGCATTGAAAAATCTTCGTAAACTAAATCACACGTGTATATGTTGATATTTAAGAGATACACAGTCAAGAAAATCAAGGGCAATGGTGATATATATGCGGATTAGACACCAAAAAAAAACACTAAACAAATGGCTAATTTAAGGAATGTGTTTAGTGACGGCATCAGATTCCTAATTGATGGAGAAAGGTCTGGTTGTAAGAAAAGCTGCTTCTAAGAGGTTGTCAAGTGTTTTCGCTCGACAATTCCATTCTTGGGTTGTTGGTTTGGCCCTTGTTCCTGTAACTCGAATCCTAGCCCGGTATATCCCATTTTAATTTTACACCATTGTGAACTTTACGCCTTTTTTACTCCCTGAACGAGGTTCTCGGCATTGAAAAATCTTCGTAAACTAAATCACACGTGTATATGTTGACATTTAAGAGATATACAGTCAAGAAAATCAAGGGCAATGGTGATATTTATGCGGATTAGACACCAAAAAAAATCACTCAATAAATGGCTACAATTTAAGGAATGTGTTTAGTGACGGCGTCAGATTCCTAATTGATGGATAATGGTCTGGTGGTAAGAAAAGCAGCTTCTAGGAGGTTGTGAAGTGTTTTCGCTCGACGATTCCATTATTGGGTGGTTGGTTTGGCCCTTGTTACTGTAACTCGAATCCTAGCCCGATATATCCCATTTTAAATTTACACCATTTTGAACATTACGGCTTTTTTACTCTCTGATCGAGGTTCTTGGCATTGAAAAATCTTCGTAAACTAAATCACATCTGTATATGTTTACATTTAAGAGATATACAGTCAAGAAAATCAAGGGCAATGGTGATATATATGCGGATTAGACACCAAAATAAAAACACTCAACAAATGGCTACAATTTAAGAAATGTGTTTAGTGACGACATCAGATTCCTAATTGATGGAGAAAGGTCCGGTCGTAAGAATAGCTGCTTCTAGGAGGTTGTCAAGTGTTTTCGCTTGACGATTCCATTCTTGAGTGGTTGGTTTGGCCCTTGTTCCTGTAACTCGAATCCTAGCCCGGTATATCCCATTTTAATTTTACACCAGTGTGAACCTTACGCCTTTTTTACTCTCTGATCGAGGTTCGCGGCATTGAAAAATCTTCGTAAACTAAATCACACGTGTATATGTGGACATTTAAGAGATATACAGTCAAGAAAATCAAGGGCAATGGTGATATAAATGCGGATTAGACACAAAAAAAAACACTCAACAAATGGCTACAATTTAAGGAATGTGTTTAGTGACGGCATCAGATTCCTAATTGATGGAGAAAGGGCTGGTGGTAAGAAAAGCTGCTTCTAGGAGGTTGTCAAGTGTTTTCACTCGACGATTCCATTCTTGGGTGGTTGGTTTGGCCCTTGTTCCTGTAACTCGAATCCTAGCCCGGTATATCCCATTTTAAATTTACACCATTGTGAACCTTACGCCTTTTTTTACTCTCTGATCGAGGTTCTCGGCATTGAAAAATCTTCATAAACTAAATCACACGTGTATATGTTGACATTTAAGAGATATACAGTTAAGAAAATCAAGGGCAATGGTGATATATATGTGGATTTGTCATAAAAAAAAACACTCAACAAATGGCTATAATTTAAGGAATGTGTTTAGTGTCGGCATCAAGTTCCTAATTGATGGAGAAAGGTCTGGTGGCAAGAAAAGCCGCTTCTAGGAGGTTGTCAAATGTTTTCGCTCGACGATTCCATTCTTGGGTGGTTGGTTTGGCCCTTGTTCCTGTAACTCGAATCCTAGCCCGGTATATCCCATTTTAAGTTTACACCATTGTGAACCTTACGCATTTTTTACTCTCTAATCGAGGTTCTCGACATTGAAAAATCTTCGTAAACTAAATCACACGTGTATATGTTGATATTTAAGAGATACACAGTCAAGAAAATCAAGGGCAATGGTGATATATATGCGGATTAGACACCAAAAAAAAACACTAAACAAATGGCTAATTTAAGGAATGTGTTTAGTGACGTCATCAGATTCCTAATTGATGGAGAAAGGTCTGGTTGTAAGAAAAGCTGCTTCTAAGAGGTTGTCAAGTGTTTTCGCTCGACAATTCCATTCTTGGGTTGTTGGTTTGGCCCTTGTTCCTGTAACTCGAATCCTAGCCCGGTATATCCCATTTTAATTTTACACCATTGTGAACTTGACGCCTTTTTTACTCTCTGATCGAGGTTCTCGGCATTGAAAAATCTTCGTAAACTAAATCACACGTGTATAGGTTGACATTTAAGAGATATACAGTCAAGAAAATCAAGGGCAATGGTGATATTTATGCGGATTAGACACCAAAAAAATCACTCAATAAATGGCTACAATTTAAGGAATGTGTTTAGTGACGGCGTCAGATTCCTAATTGATGGATAATGGTCTGGTGGTAAGAAAAGCAGCTTCTAGGAGGTTGTGAAGTGTTTTCGCTCGACGATTCCATTATTGGGTGGTTGGTTTGGCCCATGTTCCTGTAACTCGAATCCTAGCCCGATATATCCCATTTTAAATTTACACCATTTTGAACATTACGGCTTTTTTACTCTCTGATCGAGGTTCTTGGCATTGAAAAATCTTCGTAAACTAAATCACATCTGTATTTGTTTACATTTAAGAGATATACAGTCAAGAAAATCAAGGGCAATGGTGATATATATGCGGATTAGACACCAAAATAAAAACACTCAACAAATGGCTACAATTTAAGAAATGTGTTTAGTGACGACATCAGATTCCTAATTGATGGAGAAAGGTCTGGTCGTAAGAAAAGCTGCTTCTAGGAGGTTGTCAAGTGTTTTCGCTTGACGATTCCATTCTTGAGTGGTTGGTTTGGCCCTTGTTCCTGTAACTCGAATCCTAGCCCGGTACTTTGTGTGTAAATGACTAAATTACCCTTGTAGTTAACAGACTTGATGGATGGTGTTAGAAATTGGGATTCAAATGGTTAAGAAAAATGGCTATAGGGACTCAGGGCGTTAAACATTTTGATTTTAAACTCAAGTGGTTAAAACCCCTATAACACAGGGACTCAAAAAGTAATTTACCCTTAAATATAATATATAAGTTTTATAAATACAACTAGATTTACACCCCGCTGGGATGCGGCGGGGGGCTTAGAAGTTAGCGGATGTTATAATGACAAGTGATACGCAAAACACTTGGAAGATAGTACATATAAGAATAATACATATAGTAGTCATAGACAAAATTTACAACCAGCCTAAGTTAAATGTTTGAAACTACATAAGTTTTCATCTACCAGACATTGTAAACGCCTAAGAAGCTACCACTCATTTGAACTTGTCATGTTTGAAACTAAAAAGTTAAATGTTAGTGAGAATCAACCAAATATTACCATAAATTCAAACATACGACCACAAACTCGTTCCATACGTAAAGGCAAAAGACAATTAATGAATCAAAACAAACCGGTTTAGATCTCAGACAAACAGATAAACAGTTCATCGAATACAAAAGAGGAGGGGGGGTAGTTGCACGGACCTCCCATCCGCCGGAGTATTGCAACTCCGCAAGCTAGCTTAGCCCCATAGCTGCCTGGCCGAATACAAAAGAGGAACTTTCACCGTATCCACATTCTAAACCAGGGGAGGTGGCCGGAGATGAAAGATCACGGGTTGCTGCCTCATTCAAAGTTAATCTCACCCTAGCACCGAATCAAACAAAAACCAGTGCCAGTCTATGCCGATCATCATTGATCCCGACCTAAGATGACACCAACACCATCATCATAGTATTTATTTAGTCTAGATACATGATGGTTCACAAGCTCAGATGACACAAAGGTCATCATTATCGCAATCATGCATTCAGCATACATAAGGGAAGATCATCAAATTCTGAAAGACCTTGATTCACTTATCCCTCTAAAAAAAAGCTTAAAAACTGAATCGTCACCGTAATAACAACCCAAAACCACAACGAAAATCAATCCTAAATTCAAATCGTAGGCCAACAACACCATAAACGCACAAGATTTCAAAACAAAGACCACCTTATATAGTGTAATTTTTTTCGGTTTTATACATAACATACCCAAAAACATATACGAGGATACCCCTAAGAGAAAATTATGAAACTTGATATTATTCATTAAGCCCAAAACCTGTTTAGTAACAAAGCCCAAATAATTAGTTTTATGATAATTAAACCCAAATTGTAATAACTAATAAAGCCCATATAATAGAATAAGTGATCTTGCGCGTCTTATGGTTGAAATTGAAACACATAGTTCTTGTCATTTGGTTTATCGGGTAGTGAAGCTAGCTTTGGTTTTATTGGTTGCAACCGCAACCGTTGAAAGATGTTTTTCAAAATTGAAGATTATCAAGACGGATTTAAGCAATCGAATGGGCCCGAAATTTTTGAACAATGCCATGTTTGTGCGGTCGAAAAGGATTTTTTTTTCATAAAGTAAAAGACGACGATGTGATGGAACGATTTCAAACTATGAAAAAAAGAAAAGGTCAAATCTATTAGGTATTTGTTTGCTTTATTTACTTATTGTCTTTTTTTTAATATTATATGATTGTACGGTAAAAAAATTGGGATATCTCTGATTTAATTAATGGGCTACTTCCGCTACTGACACTTGTGATGCTAATTCATAATATTTAATACAAAAGCTATTTTAAAAAGAAATGAAATAAAAAATAAAATAAATAAATCGAATAGCCGTCCCTTTTAGGTTTTGGAAAAAAATAAAAGTAATAATAAGCATTTCTTTAAAGAAAATTTCATTAACCACAACCAACCAAACCCCAAAACAGGGCGGCCAAACAACAAAAGAACGAACTACATATTCACAAAACTACACCAATCTTCCCAAGATAAGTTTCTATCTTTACTCTTACTATAAATCCAAAGGAAACCAAGCAATTTGATATCACTAATAATCTCAGCCACCTTCACCTGTTTATTATCAAACCTGAGACTGTTGCGCGCCCGCCAAATGCACCAGCAAGCCACTCTCACAATCCCGCAGAAAACGTCTACGGCTTTACCCGCAAGGCCAACTTGATTGTACACACCAGAACTTCCTTGACCGACGCCGCGATGACAGGAGCAATCTTGCACCATCTAGAAACCGCAAACCAAACTTGGGCAACAACGATACATCTGGTGAAAAGATGATCAGCATTTTCTTCACCCGAGTTACAAAGAATGCAGGTCGTATCGTCAATAATCACTCCACGCTTAGCAAGGGCAGCCATGGTGGGAATTTTACCCATCTCGGCTTTCCAAGCAAGAAGATTACATTTAGCCGGAACCAGATTGCTCCACTCCATGACGAAATCGACGCTATGCATCTCCCCAATGGACAAGAGACGCTTCACATCTTTGACCGAGGATTCGCCAGCAGCAGCCCCAACCTACTTCCATTGGTTTCGCTCCTCCTTGATCTGCACCGAATCCAAAGACCTGCAAAGCCAAATAAGTTCTGTAATTTGTACGAAGTTTTCAGGCCCTTTTCTCCACTTCCATGACACGTTAAGACTCCCTTCTTGAGCACTCGATCTATCGGCCACTTTACATCTCTTTTCGAACTCTAAATTGAAAATGTTGGGGTAAATATCTTTTAGCGGCTCATTTTCCAACCAAGGATCAGTCCAAAAAGCAATGCCTTGACCATTACCCAACTCCCCTCTAAACAGGCTCCTTAAAGGAGACCCTTCGATTTTGGTTTTGTTACAAGTCTTGACGATGTTGTTCCCCACCCCGCTAATAGATTTAAAGCGCCACACCCACTTAACGAGAAAGCAGTATTGATATTTTTTAATTTGCAAATACCAATGCCGCCGTCTTCTTTAGGCATGGAGATCTGATCCCAAGAAACCCGATGCATTTTGCTAGTCTCATTTGAACCTCCCCAAAGGAACCTTCTGATAAGCTTTTCCAGATCCGTGATGACCTTTACGGGCGCCATGTATAGAGAAAAGTAGTAGCTCGGAAAGCTCTCGAGAATGGATTTAATGATGAAAACCCGACCTCCCATCGAGTGAGTGTTTGCCTTCCAAGAAGACAATCTAGCTTCAAACACATTGAACACCGGCTTCCAATTATTAATTCGGTTCATATTAGCCCCCAATATAAGACCGAAGTAGTTGAACGGGGTTTCCCCTGCTATACACCCAACCACTTTAGCCTTGTCCTTCACTTCCGAGTTACCCAATCCAATACCGTATAGATTAGATTTTTTGAGATTTATTTTCAGCATAGAGCACATGTAGAACACCCGCAGGATTCTCACGACATTCAGTAAATTTTCAGCCTCCCATTCTCCCATAATGATGGCATCATCCGCATAAAGAAGATGTGAGATGATAGGTCCGTTGTTAGGGGTTGTAATACCATGCGCCGCACCTCCATCCCTAACTTTCACAAACATACATGACAAAATTTCCATAACAAAAAGAAATAAGAAGGGGAAAGGGGATCACCTAGTCTCATACCTTTGCCGCATTGGAATTCGAAGGTGGGAGCTCCGTTAACGAGGACCGCAGATCTAGCCGAATCCAAAACCCTGTGAATTCAATCGCACCAAATGCCAGGAAACTCCATTTTCCTGATAGTATCACAAAGTTCCAATTGTCATAGGCGTTTTCAAAATCAATTTTCAGAATAAACGGTTGTTTATTGATCTTTTTGCACCACGTGATGATTTCGTTTACCACAAGAGGCCCATCCAGAATATATTTCCCTTTGATGAAAGCCGACTGGTACTCGGTACTCTGAGATGACCTCTCCCAAAAATCCTTTCAACCTGTTAGCTAAAATTTTAGAAATAACTTTACTAATAATACCCACCAAGTTGATAGGCCGGTAGTTATTCAAATCCACCGGGTCCTTGACTTTAGGAATCAAAGTGATGAACGACGTCCCACCTCCATGATTTATTCTCCCTTCCTTATGAAATTGAAGCATGATGTAAAAAATCGTCTTAAAAAAGGTGCCAAAAAATGCTTGATAAATCTGAAATTAAAACCATCTGGACCAGGGGCTTTATCGACACCACACCCGAAAACCGCTTCTTTTATCTCGACTTTGGAAAACGCTTCCACAATTCTCAGCTTACTCTTCTCCGACAATTTTTTCGTGTTACCACAAATCACCCCAGCTCTGATCGGTAACTTTTCGGTGAAACGGTTCCTAAAAAACTCATGACCTCCTTTTTGATGCTCGATGTTTTAGTGACCCAGTTCCCTCCAATGTTAAGCCCTGGGATCGAATTTCTCACCTTTCTGTTGTTAATTATACCATGAAAGATATTAGAATTCTCATCTCCCTATATCGCCCAGCGGACCATTACACGTTGTTTTAAATCCCTATTTTTCTTTTGTTCGACCTCTTTAAAGACTTTTTTATTTTCACATAACGCCATGCTTCCTCCTCCTCGAGCTCTCTCTCTCTTCCATGACTTCTTCAATATGTTCGATCTCTTCTCTGGCTTTGGCCTCGGACTCTCTTTCTTTCAAAAGAATATCATCTGTAAGTCCCGTTTAACCGGATCTTTCAATGATATCAAACAACACCAAGTTTGTGCGGAATCCAAACTTGATGTGATTCAAGAATAAACCGAAGAAATATGAAAATATGAACCGAATATGAAAAACACACCGAATCACTTTTAAACTTGCACACGATTCTATTACTATGAACTAGCAAAATCGTCTGGTACAAGCTCTCAACCAAATCGCCTCTCTCTCTGTAACTCTAGAATTTCTGTAACTGAGGCTCCAAAGGTTCAAACCCTAAAACAAGTTGTAAACTTGTTTTTATACTAACTCAAGTCCAAGTCCCCACATGGGCTCCCCTTGGGCCTGCTTGGCCCACATGGCCTAAAGCTTGGCCCAAGTGACCTATAAAGGTCCACAACCTAATATAAACTAACCCGGTAAAGCCCAGTTCGTAACCATAACCCGTTGTGCTAATTTGATGCGTCAGTCTCACACTTTAGGGCCTAACAATCTCCCCCTAGACTGATGCCATCAAATTGTCTTCATAGCATGAATTCAGCAACGTCTTCAACGTAGTCTATGGTTGTTGCTATGCTGCAGATGTTGTGGAAGTTCTTGACTTTTGAACTCTCAGCACTGGGTCTCTTTCTTCAGATATTGTGGTTAGCTTCATATCAGGATCACGATCAGCATTTGCTTGAAAATCTTGTCAAAAAGAATGTGAGAGGAGGATTCTCAGCAGCTCTTTTCTTCTTCAATCTTTATCTTTCAAGCAGGTTCACGGTACTTCTTCAAATGCACTTTCACTGTCAGACGGCGTTTCGTATCCGGTTCTTCTGACTCAGGTACATCTTGTTGTTTTGATACTTTAGGCTTCTTCAGCAACTAACAGCATCTCAGCCTTCATCAACCCCTGTTCTTGATTGAAATCAAGTTCTGCACATGCTCACAAACTCATAAGCAAACATTTCTTGTGCAACAGGGAGAGTACCACATGAACACTAGGTACATGAAATTTCACAATTTAAATTTTTTTAACTTTTGATGATCAGTCAAATCTTCAAGAACGGTTATATTTTTTAATTTTAAGAAAAACAAATAAACACACTATTTTTTGGATTTTTGGTTTTATAGAAAAACAAGACACTATTTTTGTATTTTTGAATTTTTCTATTTTTTTTTTAATTTTTTAAAATTTTAAGAGCAAGAAACAAATAAGAACTCAAAATATAAACAACTACCATAATATACAATTACAATTGCAATGGGATCAAAATTCGTTCTCGGGCAGACTAAGGAACACTTTTCAGTACGAGCCTAATCAAACTGGTCTATGCGATTGCCAATATGTTTGTCCACCTAAACTTTAACGCTCAACTTTCAATTTTTCAACTTCGTGATATGCTTTAGGTAATATTATACTATTATACCCGTGTGCCCCATTCCAAGGCATACCCCCGCGATCAAGGTAAGCACAACGATTCATCGTAGCAGGTGAGTATACTGATGTCATCCTTTAAGATATCCTGACTGTGTCTAGGTCTGCATATAATCTATTTTATCATGTTTTGATTTCTTAACAATGAACACCCAAATAAATACTAATCAAATCCTGGAAATATAAACAGCACACTCTATCATGCAAGTATCTTCCCTACCACATATTTCACAAGTCCAATCCAGATTTCTGAAATCTTAACTGGGAATAGGTTGAGAAAAGAACAGAATAGATCTTTTGCAGAGATGGTATAATATACAGATCAAATGAGTTTTTCTCAGTTTGATATAGGTTTCTTGGGTTTCTTTTGGGCACTTGAGGGCCTCTTTCGGGTGTATTAGATCTATAGCGCGACAACGTACAGCTAGGTCAGCATGTATCTGGATGCAGCAGAAGCTGTCGTTGCCTAGCACCTCCAGGTCAGCATATATCTGGATGCAGCAGAGGAGGTACACGACTTTTTCAGAGAAGATTTCAGAATCAGATCAAAATTGTGTGTATCGGGACAACATACAGACATTCAAATAGAAATGAGCTAATTCCAAGTGACTTTCTTTCCTGGGGTCATGTACAATTTTAGTTCTAAACAGAAGGACAGCCAAGATATCCCCGGATGATTCAACAATATAAAGACCCGAAACCTCAGATGTTGGCTATCTATCAACGCAAGATTTAAGACCATAAAATCATACGCCGTTGGTATGTTACCCACATGGTACATAGTTCGTTATGTTTATATCACTTAGTATCTTTTATCATGTTGAGCGTCAAGCCTATCGACATATCGCAGTAGATCCTAGTCTTTTCAGCTATGGCACCTTACATGTGTTAGTCAAAACCCTTTAACACGAACATTTATTTCACTTCCTATATCATGCAATTTTTCTTTTTGGCTTTTTCATTTTTCTAATGTTTTTGTATTTTTCTCATTTTCTCCCCCTAAAACAATACATATTTACAGCAAACTCTTTTTGTATTTTCTGAGTTTTCTCCTCCTAAACTCTATATCTATCTATATGTTCCTCTCCCCCCCCCCCTAAATTTGTGCATAAATCTTGTATTTTTGCGCAAATTTACCATTTACTAGAGAAAGGACACAATATGTACAAAGTTATAAACTAAGAAAAGAGAAAAATATTTTTGCTTAACCGTTCCGTCATTAGATTGAAGACTAATCAAATTCAAATCAAAGTACTGAATTTAAACGGTACCTTTTGCTGATCATTTCTTACTTCTCTAATCTCCTCCAAAGGAAACATATCATCTGTAAAAAAAAAAAAAAATTGAACTTTTTGCAACAGTGAAATGTTACCCGTTTTTATCTCTGGAACAACCGCTATCAACATTCCAGAGATTGTCAACAGCTCCTCCTTGGTTGTTCCTGAAAGGTAAGGAGATTAGTAAGATATGGGTACCCAGGCCATCGTGGTCCTGGGATTTCCTGAAGCATCAAAATAAGACACTTCCTTTAAACATAAGTCCCCTTTAATTTCAAGGATTGGAGACTTTGCTGCTTTGGATTTGGGTTTCCAAATCAGTTTCGGTTTAACAAACGTGTTTGTTGCCTTCGGTTGAGCAACTTTAGCTGATTCAGGCTTGTTAGTTTTAGAAAAACGTTTTTGTTCTTGAACAGCCTTGCGTTTGTTTTTAGCAGCGTTCCAATCCCCATCAGAAGGTTTAACCTTGGGATTCACATTCTTCATTGCCTTAGGTGAAGATACCTTCATTGGCTTAGAATGGTATTTATCCTTTGGTGTAACCCTCTGATTTTAAGCATAATACGGTTCATGGGAATGATATGTGCAGTTTCGAGCAATGTGACCAGCAATGCCGCAATTGAAGCATGTTTGTCTCTTCACGTAGAAAGCATTCTGATCAGCTGGATTTGCTCTTATGGGCCCTGAAGGACGAACCGGCCCTTTTTGTGCTTGTTTTCCTTGCACATTTCTTGCAAACGAGGATGAATTTGGATGTCTGTACTTGTCGTTTGCTGGGGCCTTCTGTGGTGGAGATTTCTTTTGATTCTTCTTGTTTTGTTTAGACTGCAAGTCTTGTTCAGAAATCTCACCAGTCTTTCCGAAAGCTTTGTTAGCACAGTCAAATGCATATTTCTCACATTTGCCATTAATGACTGGCTTAACGAAAGCATTTTTCACGTCACAGGTCTTTTGAGAACTATTGCTGCCCGTTGAGGACTGTGGAGAGCCTGATCGTCTGTGATGTTTAGGCTTCTTATTTCCGCGTCCTTTACCTGCTCGCTTCGGCTCTTGTTGCTTGATCTGAACCTTTTCATCACTAACAGAAGGTTCAGATTGTTTAGCTTGCGCACTTGGAGCCTTGTTCACGTCAATCTTCTCTTCATCATTCATGTCATCAGCTTTGACAGAATCGGAGAGTTCTGGTTTGTTAGATGAAATACCAGAAACTTTAGCAGGAACTTCAGCTGAAACATTGGACAAATTTTCAGCACAAGACGGTTCTGCACATGACGCCTTTGAGCTGAATCCACTAGAATCAACTGATTCCAATTTCTCAGAATCAGTTTCTTCAGATGATTCACATTTGGAATCAGATGGTTCAACTGGCTCATTCGTTTCATTTGTCGTTTCAGTCTTTGTTTCACAAGCATCAACATTTTCGCCCAAACCGTCAGGCCTGAAATTAATCACAGAGCGAAAAACCGAGTTAAAAATATCACACGACGAAATAGAGTCTTGATTAAGTTCATTTATTAAATTTTCATAAGAACCAGACTCTGATGCTTGTTCATCCCCAACTACATTTTCAACTTTTACTTCAACTACTTCATCTGCAGGGGAAGACGAAGCATTAGGATCAAAAGTACCCTTTGAAACAAAATTTACCGAAGGACTCGCTCGTTTATCAAAAGGTCTGCTGTTGATTGATGACTTATCAGTTTTAGGACCGTAAGCCATCTTGTCCTCATTCATCAATTCCTCCTCAGTCATGGGTAAATATGTGTAGTTGTCATTATATGGAGGAGGAACTTGATTGAAACCCAAACCACGCCCTTTATTTTCCTTGTATGCGAGCTGTTGATCACACAAGTTTTTGACCAATTTGCTGGAAGAATCATACTTTTTAATGTTAAGTTCGTTAATTTGATATCTTTCTCTGATATCTTCCAGTTCTTTGATCAAAATGCATACCTTCTCCTGTGCCTCCAAGAAATGGGCTGTTTTTACACTTACATCATCCTTAAGTTTGATGATGTCTTTTCGCTGAGCTTCAATTTTATCTTTATAAAGCTTTTCATTCTTTGATAAAGTAAAATTTTTATTTTTTATGTCGTTGTAGTCTTGAATCAACTCAGCGTTGTGTAACCGATATGCCTCATTTCTTTCTCTACACTCAGGAGTGCAAAAGACAGAAAGTATCTCTTCACGATCACGAGTAATTTCTTGAGCCAGGGGTTTGTTAAACATAAATGCTAAATTTTGTGTGGATGAGCAAACTGCAGCAGATGTGTTGCCTTGAGTAGACTGTTTGCCAGCATTGTCATATGATTTGATGATTGAGATCAGCTCATCCGGCTTCATTCTGTAACAATCGGTTGTCACTATTATCTGATTAACATTGGTAAACCAACTACAGTTTGCCTGATCTGGAATCTCTTTTATAGCATCCAGAAGCTTTCTATTGCTCATGTGAGTAGACACCACCATCTCTGCCTTCTCCATTTTAGAGATCAGTTCAGCAAACCGACCTGTAAGTGCTTCTATAGATTCACAATATGAGTATCTGAATCCTTGGAGTTCCTGCTCAAGCACCTCTCTCTTAGAAGACATTTTTAAGATGTGATCCCCAAAAATGTACGTTTTTAACTATTTCCTCAACACAAGCTCAAAGCGAGAACCTGTGTACTCGCTAACTCAAAACCTTTGCAGTTGAATGAACGAACCCTCTTTCTAAATCGCACCACAAAACCTGTCAAAACTGTTATTACAAACAAACAAACCTTCTTCCTTTTTTTTTTTTTTTGAGTTAATTACTGTTTTCGTCCCTGAGGTTTGTCAAAAATAACGGTTTCAGTCCATTAGTTTAAAAATTGCGATTTCAGTCCATTAGTTTCATTTTCGTAACCATTTCAGTCCACCAACTTAACTCCCATCCATTTATTCTGTTAACTTTGGGTGAAATGACCAAATTGCCCATATGATTTAAATAAACAACTTAACCTCCTACTTCCTCATTTGATCTCCACTCCAAACCCTAGCCCCCTTTCTCTCCTCATAATCCAGCCACCGGAACCCGATTTCCGACAATGAATCCGGCATCGTTTTTTCAGCGGGCCACACTCAAGGCACCCACAACACCCCCTCGACTCATCTTGGCTCACCACTCAACCCCTCCCCCACCTCTGCTCAACTGAACGGCCGGCCACCACTGTGGTGGTGGCGGCGAGACAGAAACCGAGAGAGAGAGAGACGCAGAGAGATAGAGAGACGACGGCAGTGCCGTAATCTGCGGCGGCGGCGGGAGTCGTTCAGCCCCGTTTTGGTTCGATTTCGGTCGGTTGTTTATCTGTTCAGTCCGATTCCAACAGTTCGGGTTGAATCGGGTTTGGCACCGGATTGTTTCAGTTTTGACTCCGGGTTCAAGTTCTGGCCAACGTCAATCAACTCCGGGTTCAAATGTGGTGACTGCCATGGATAAAGATCAAATGTTTGGGGAAGATGATGATGGATAGGCTATGTTATAAGGAAAACAATTTGAATTCAATCACAACCTTGATACATGGCCTATTGGTTTAAAAATCACATTTCAATGCATAGGTCACAGGTTCGAAACCTGTTACAACGTTTTTTTTAATTAAATCATAGGGGCAATTTGGTCATTTCACCCAAAGTTAACATAATAAATGGATGGGAGTTAAGTTGGTGGACCGAAATTGTTACGAAAATGAAACTAATGGACTGAAATCGCAATTTTTAAACTAATGGACTGAAACCGTTATTTTTTACAAACCTCAGGGACGAAAACAGTAATTAACTCTTTTTTTTTATAAGTAAAAATACATATTATTATTGTTATAAATATTAATATTATTATAATTAATGATTATGCAATGATTACCAAATAATTATTATAATTATTATTATTATAAAAACCTAACGTGACTTTCAGTAAAGTTCCAAATATGTTTCCCGACACACCAAACCGTCACCAAAACTATTTATCTTCTTAAATTCTATCTTTCCCGACAACTCAACCTGTCACTTTATGTTTCTCCTTCTTCTTCCTTTTAAGAACCTGCAACTTGCAATGAACAAAGAAGGAGGTGATGTGATGGTGAATAATGATGGTTTATTTGATGGTAGATGGAGACGATGGATGATGCCGATGGTGATGAACCGGTGATGTTTGACAACAGAGATGATCGTGCGACTCGAAATAGTTGACTCGAGAATTCGGTAATCTCGTGAAGTAGAAACCGAACTCGTAAACACCGATGCTTGTGATGGATGTCGGAACAGTAATGTAGCGACGGAGATGATCGAATCGTCGGAGATGGAGAGATAATCAGTGGTAAAGATGATGATGATGATGATAATTCACTGTGGTGAACAGAGAACGGTCGGAGACGATGACGATGAAAATATATGAATGAAGATGATGAACTGTGCGGACGGTTGCGAGTCGGAACGGTGGATGCGGTTGCGAGTCGGAACCGAGGTTGCGACTCGAGACTGCTCGTGATGAGGATGACTCGAGACCAGTGATTGCGAGTCGAGACTAAATCCACACAAGTCGAGACAGTGATGGTTGCGAGTCGAGACCGGAACAAGACAAGCCGAGACTGCTGTGGTTGTGAGTCGAGACTGGAGCAGGACAAGTCGAGACCGTGAAACCACCTTCTTGACTCGAGACCTGCTGAAGAAAGATGAGTCGAGACCTCCTGTGGAATGTTGATAACTCGAGATCCAAAGAACACGATGAGTCGAGACTGTGTTTGAAGATGCTGGTTGGTGTATGATGAAAGATGTCACTGGTTGCGAGTCGAAACCAGACAGGATGAGCCGAAACCGTAATCAAGAGATGAGTCGAAACCAGTGATGAAGGATATTGTGGATAACTCGAAACCGTTGTAGATAACTCGAAAACAGGAGAGATGGTGTAGGACAGTTGTAGCAAACTCCGAGATCTTTGGAATATTTTTTTAAATCAAGATAATTTTTCAAAAATAAAAAGATTATGTTTAACAACCGAGATATTTCCAAAAAAATAAAAAGATTATATTTAATCCTTTAACAACCTTTTCAAAATTTAAACACCAAAATATACCGATTTTTTTAAAATTTTGATGAATACTACGAAGAACACAAAGAACTCGAAGAACACCAAACCAAAAATTACGAAAATCTTGAATCTTTGATATCACACCGAGCCTAGAAATAGGTTCTAATGGCTCTGATACCACTTGTAAGTCCCGTTTAACCGGATCTTTCAATGATATCAAACAACACCAAGTTTGTGCGGAATCCAAACTTGATGTGATTCAAGAATAAACCGAAGAAATACGAAAATATGAACCGAATATGAAAAACACACCGAATCACTTTTAAACTTGCACACGATTCTATTACTATGAACTAGCAAAATCGTCTGGTACAAGCTCTCAACCAAATCGCCTCTCTCTCTGTAACTCTAGAATTTCTGTAACTGAGGCTCCAAAGGTTCAAACCCTAAAACAAGTTGTAAACTTGTTTTTATACTAACTCAAGTCCAAGTCCCCACATGGGCTCCCCTTGGGCCTGCTTGGCCCACATGGCCTAAAGCTTGGCCCAAGTGACCTATAAAGGTCCACAACCTAATATAAACTAACCCGGTAAAGCCCAGTTCGTAACCATAACCCGTTGTGCTAATTTGATGCGTCAGTCTCACACTTTAGGGCCTAACATCATCCCTCCAAATTTTTCTTTGTTTTCTTATAAACTCCAATTTTTTAGACAAGACCGAGTCAGCTGGCGCCGAATCCTGAAAAGACTCAGCCACCCTTTTAACCGCATCCTCAAATCCGTCTTTCCCGATCCAAGAATTAAAAATTCTAAAAGGCTTCGGCCCAAAATTCCTATCCATCGTTGTCATCACCAACGGGCAATGATCCAAATAAGCTTTCCATTTCTTAGTTTATTATAGTTTTTAAACTTATTTAAAGTACTTTTAATTACATTCTTTCTTTAATTATTATCTTTCATTTATTTAAAAGCGTCTTAAAAAACAACTATATACATGCATTTTTATTACTTTATTATAATGCATATAAGAAGGATATAAAGGTATTTTACATAATTTTAAGACTTTAAGTGATTACAACTTTAAGACATATAATACAATCCTTTAACTCAATATACATCATAAGAATTTAAAGAAAGACTTTTGTTATTTATGCACTTAATTTGTTTATGTGTAAGTTATAATTTATACAGATTAAGATGTTTAAAAAAGTTTATGATTTATGGAATATGTTTCCGTATCTATGTAGGTTTATGATTTAAGTGTAGGTTTTATATATAAAACTCAAAAAACCTGCGAATAAAGGCTTTTCCTGACAGTGTGTTTTTTTCCAGATTTCTTCGTTCGTTTATCACATAAACACTCGTGACTTGACCGGGGCTTGGTTTTCTCCAATTTAGCTCGGTTTTCCTCATTTAAGCTTCCTTTCTCTCACGGAGCCCTGCAAATCACAAATTACTAAGTACAATGCGAAATCCTATACAATACGACACGAAATATAACGAAATTATACAAACTATACACGAAAACTAGATGTATTTTGCAATACATCAAATATCCCCACACTTACATTTTTTTCGTCCCTGAAAAACTCTGCAATGGAATTAGATCTAGGATCAATGTTTCAAAAACTTTAGATTTCTTAGTTTAAAAGACACAAATACATTTAAATACAATTACCGGTACATTTATCCACTTAAACCCAACCACCGACTCATCAAGCCCCTTTCATGTTAGCATTAAGTTCAAGTTAATAATTCATCTAAAGGTCCCACACTCAAGTTCAACAAATCCACCCAATCATGTCTCGAGCTTATAAGGAAAAGATAAAAATCTACTATCTTATATAAATAACCCTTATGTATTTTAAAATTAAATTACTTGATGGAATGAATGAATGATGATAATGAGCTTTTTAGCATTTTTTTTTTCCTTATGATCAACTTAGAGGGCGTTATCGCCAAGTCATTGTCCCGGTGAGAAACACCATGAGCCTCACATTTTTTCTTTTAACTTTCACCTAGCGGGTATACCTCACCCGAGTCACCATCCCAGTGGTTAATATCATAGGCTTCAGTTTATTTCCAAATTAGCTCAAAAAAAATGAATGATGGAATGTTTTAGGCGTTACCAGAATCCTGATTTATTCTCATAAAAATGATAAGGTGTGCCAATATAATTTTATAAATACTTATAGGTTATATATTTATAATGGCTCCCTTTCTACCCTCAACGGTTTCAGCTTGTCTATATCCCCTAAGATAAGAACCCATAAGACTTCATGATTTAAATACTAGGCGTATTAAAACAATCTAAGGTACCCTCTAAATCGGCTGAGCGTACATCCCGGAAAATATGCCTTTTGTCAAATTTTATTCTCATATGTATAATATTTTGAAAACCAAGCAATCCCAATTTTTCTATCATTTTCCATTATTTGCAAAGAGTTTCCAAAAACTATTTTCTGTTTTTTCAAATTTTCAATTTTTTTTTTATTTTTTTTTTTTGTATTTTTTAAAAAATTTTCTAGACTCAAACTAACTTAACTAACACTACGACTCAAATGTCTGATCCCCACACTTAAAGTTTGCATTGTCCCCAATGCAGGAATCGAAACATAACTAAAAAAGACCAAATACAAAAATAAAAAATAAAAAGATAATAATACAAAATATACAATGGAAAAGACTTAGCTGGTAATTTGTGAGACTGTCATGTGCCAGTCAATTTCACAAATGCCCTCTAGTTGGAACGTGCTCAACAAACAATTCCTAATCCTCACACACCAACGAAAGCGGCTACTCACTCACGTCAATCAACGGCTCTAAACAAAACACAAGTAAATATACCAAATATATAGATAGGGGAAGGTTCATTTGAGAAGAAATTTAATGTGAGAAGAAAAAGAAGAAATGGCGTAATGGTAAAATATTAAATAGTTTATAACTCCTTCCATTAATTATGTTATCTCTAATTAATAAAGCAAAAACATTTTATCCTACACATTTTAAAATTTATCCTATATGTATCTTACACATACCGAAATTTACCCTACGCATATCTGAATTTATCATACAAATTTAAGAATTTATCCTACACATATACTAAAATTTATCCTACACACGTCAAAATTTGCTCTTCACCCTAAATTATTTTATCTATATTTAAAAGTGAGTTACAAGTTTAATTAGTTAGGTAATTAATTACAATTAGAAATTTACTTATATGCCCTTATTAATAACATTAAATACACATATTAAATGAAGTAAAATGAAGCATTTCCATTAGATTAAAAGTTATTTTTTTTATTCTTACAAAAATTTTCTTCTCATTTGAACCCTCCACTGTATAGATAAAGCATAAAACCATACCAACCATCCCACAACTCAGAGTATCAAGTGTATGAATTTAGTACAGACCAAGAGAGCAAAAACAACATAAAAATAAAATAAAGTAAAAGATACTAATCCTATTGATATTCCGCTGCTATCCGCACACTACTACTACTCCTCCTCCTCCTCATCATCGTCACCTCTCTTCTATGCCTGAAAAATGATCTGGGACATTAATACCCATGTGGCCCATCATGTACCTGAGCATATCCTTTTGCTTATGCTGACCCGTAAAGATCGTACCCCGCAAATCTCCGTACTAATGGTCCATCCTCTCACATAAAGTGTCAAGTGTGAGTGGTACGGGAGGTGCTTCACGGAGGGGATATTGACGGCCTGGCACCTCGCTCCTTTGCCTCGACATCCAAAGGCGTGTGGGTATCCCGGCCTGGAGGGCCGCTGTTGCCGCTGAACCCTCGGGAGGCTGAACTTGAGGTCCAACCTTCGGTACCTCCCACATCGGGGGCTCAGTCAAAGTAAGGATGCTTGCCTACTGCAGCTCCTTAATCAGAAAAATGCCATCCTCGGCCTTGGTGTCAAATGCTCAGCCTTATATTTTCGGAAAAGCCCCCTGTTCTCAGCCAACCGTGTGATGTAAGGACCCATATCAAGAGCAGCCCTATGTCCTCCTCTCTTAACCTGTGTAAAAGACCACGCCAGCATACAAGCTAAGTTCATCTCTCTCCGCTGAACCATACAGAACAGACAAAACAAATCAACCCAATTCACCTTGTTTTCCCCATATTTCCTGCCTACAGGCGTACATGTCAGAATCCGATGTATATATCTCAATACCGAATCTCTAATGTCTGACCCTACCATGCTGTTGGAAAACGGAGTATAAACAATAGTGGCCAAAAACGAGGACAGATCGGCCGTTATCATACTATAATCCCTCATAATGCTATACGCCCCCTCAAACTCATCACAAACTCGGGCATACCTGGAACTTCCTCTCTACTATAGAAACCACTAGCAACTGAGAAGTCTACCATCGGCTTCTACTATACCATTCTTCCTAACGAAAATGAGACAGCGTCCCGTTCAGAAAAAGCGCCTTCCGAATGTCGAAAGGTCGATTGGAACTCGATAGTAAGCTCCTCATATTGTGGTGCCAGTAACAATCAATCTCCGCCCTGAACTTATACCACAACTAAAACTCAATCCGATATCTATTCCCAACCGTATCTAACCAGTCCTAATCAATCGTCTAGTGCTCCATCATTTCTGTGTCGACTAGTGCATCATATTTCTTATATTCCGGAGAACCCAATTGAAACTGCAATAACGGATGTTCCCTAAGCCTCGTAAGCCGACAAACTGGTATAACCTCCAACAACTGATATTTGATCCTATAGAGACGCGGATTCAGAGTATTAATCTGTTCAGGCGGGTCACACCGAGGATGGGGTACCGGCCCATGTCTCCTCTTTGCTCCGCTTGAACTCCCTTCACCTGACATATCTGCAAAATAGAGGTTAACAAAGATAAATAAGCAATGCATTAGTATTCTCAAACTATTTTGTTATGTTTAGAAATTTTTTAATTTTTTTAGAATTTTTATGATTTTTTTAGAATTTTTAAGATTTTTTTTATCAAATTGGAAACGACCGTATAGTATTTCATTCACGGTCATGACTGAAAACAAAGTTTAGAAAAAATTCGGGTTACCGTTTACAAAAATATGATTTTTGACCAAAACTCGCCCGAATAGAGATTGAGTACGGGCGAGTGGTCTTGTACCTATTCAAGTATAATAGTAAACCCAATGACTCGATCAAAACACAATGTATACTAAGACTGACTCACTAAAACTGACACTAAACAAGGCACTAAAACCGACTCAATCAACACTACCTCATCCTGGCACTTTAGTTGTCCGCAATTAAATCCCATGTGCCTAAAACGAACCAACATTGAGCCATGAACCATCAATTTTTCGAAATTTGATACGTGTCAAAAACGTGATCTGGTTAAAAAAATTCCCCTTAGAGAAACTTGTTTTATCCATTGTTTTTACCTGTGCAAAACTCAACATTTTATCAGCAAAGTTCAACCAAAACAGTCACAACTACAAACTAATCCAACCCATTCCATTCCATCCCGTAACCAATAACTAAATCGACACGGCTACCTACGAAGACACAACTTAAACAAGACTACACTATGACTCGGACACACAACTACCCTACTAAAACGTACAAAAAGAGTGCACGGAAGTTCATACATTTGCTTCGATGGAGATAACACTAGATAATGAGACAAAAGGTCTGATCTTTTGAAACCTGGTGCACGGTGGATCGATGGAGTGTTTAATGCTGGATGAGGGTAGTTAAAATGGTGGCCTAGTGGTGGTTTTTTTATGGTTGTCATCGGAGTGTATCGAGGAGATAAAATTGTGAAAAATGCAGCAGATTTGGGGAAAAACCCCAATCTAATGCAAATTTCATCACCGTCGCGTGAGGCGAAGGGTTTTAGGGTTTCCCTCGCCTGACACGTGGGACCTTTTTGACCGGACATGGACTTTTTTAGACCGAAGGGAGTGGGGCGTTCTTAAAAGAGGGCGTCTTGCGACATGTGGCGTTTGGGGGCGTCTTCAAAAAAGGGGGCGTGGTGTTCATGGCAACTCAAGATGCCCCTCCAAGACTTATGATTGGTTGTTTGAAAAAGGAAAGTTTTTTGATTGGTGGATGAAAAAGAAAAGCAAATGGGGGTGGCGATCTGTGGGAGACGCCAAGGATGAAGTTGCTATGGAAGTTGCCTAAGGGGCGCGGTGTTTGGGGCGACTTGGGAGGGGGAGTCGCCCCACTCCCCTCAGTCTTAGGTCTCGTCACATGATGCGGCAAATGTGGTCCATCCCACTTGCATGACGCGAGGGGGTCTTTTGCAGTGGCGGATCTAGGATTCAGACCAGGCGGTAACGTTTTATAAATAAGCGGTAACGAAATCGAAAAAACGTCAAATTTTTCCAAAATTTACACTAATTTTTCCAAATTTTTTCCAACCAAGGGGTAGCGGACGCCACCCCTTAACTACCTATAGGTCCGCCCCTGGTCTTTTAACTGTTTCTCTAGCTGCTTGTCTCGCGCAACACAAGAGTGAAATAAGATGCCTCTCGCGTGACGCGAGAAGCTCTTTTTCACATAAAGTTTTGAAATTTGTTTAGCTTTTTTCATTAGAAAGATTTTGGTTTTTTTTACACAAATTAAGCAAAAAAAATCACTGGTGTGTACCTGGAACTCCATTTCTCGATTACGAATTCCTGCACAAAGACTCAAAACACAAAACACAAACCAAAACTAAAACTAAAACAAAACACTACTGAACAAGATCGAAAATGCAAACTACGACCTATACAAACCGATACATACTCTAGAGTTGGGTTCTCACCCAAGACCCCTAATCGCTCTCTCTCACAGGTGTTTCGAGAGGAGTTTCCTCCATCTCGGTTAGATCTAACGGCCCTCTTATGTAGTGCTTAAGTTTATGACCGTTAACTTTCCGTTTGTTTCCATTTACGTCATTTTGTAGCTCGTTAGTACCATACGGAAACACCTCCTTCACAGTGTACGGTCCCGCCCACTTTGACTTGAGCTTTCCTCCTAACAATTTCAAATGGGAATTATACGACAACACCTTATCCTCCTTCTTGAACTCCTTCATCCCTTTCAATCTCCTATCATGCAATGTTTTCGTCTTCTCTTTAATACTCCAAGAACGCGCACACGCCGCATCCCGAAGCTCCTCCAATTCATGGATTTGAAAATATCGCCTCCTTCCCGCTTCGGTTAGATTTAGGTTAACGGTTTTAAGAGACCAAAGAGCTTGATGTTCTAGCTCAATGAGGAGATGACACGCTTTCCCGTTAATGATCATAAATGGGGTGGTTCCTAAGGGTGTTTTATACATGGTTCTAAACGCCCACAATGCATCGTTTAATTTGTCAGACCAATCTTTACGACTCTATCCTATGATTTTCTAAAGAATCCTCTACTTGACCACTTGTGTGAGGACGGTAGGCGACAGACAAACGGTGAGTGGCTCCGTAACGCGCTAACACCTTTTCCATCAAGGTGTTACAGAAGTTCTTGCCATGGTCACCTATAAGAGCTTTGGGAGTACCGAATCGCGTAAACAACTTTTTCAAGAATCTCACCACCCATCAGGCATCATTAGTAGGTAGAGCTTGAGCGTCCACCCACTTTGAGACATAATCAATGGCCATGAGGATATGCCGATTCCCACCAGAAATGGGGAACGATCCCATGAAATCAATGCCCCAAACATCAAAGACTTCTAGAACTTAAATTGGATTTTGAGGCATTTCATCCTTGGATGAGATGTTTCCGGTGCGTTGACAAACATCACACCTTTTAACGAAATTGAGGTCATCCTTCACCACTGAAGGCCAATAGAAACCACAATCAAACACCTTTTGGGCGGTGGTGTGATGACCCGATTAGACCCTCATGACAGTGCCTAAGAATATCTAGACCATCCTCTCGAATCACGCACCTTCTTAGAATCCTATCACCCCCATCCGGTATAGGTACGGATCATCCCAGATGTACCTACTCGCAACACGAAAGAACTTCTTCTGTTGGGTCACCATACCCTCAACTACCAATCCATGGGCAAGGTAGTTTGCCAAGTCGGTAAACCAAGGCATACCCTGCTTCTCCGCTTCTACGAAATAGACTGACTCGTGAGGGAATTTATCTCCTATCGCCTCCTCACGAATCTCCTCTCTACTCAGACCCTCCAAACGGGAGAGATGATCAGTCGCGCTCCTTTCTTGTCTTTAATCTCAATATCGAACTTCGAGAGTAAAAGAATCCACCATAGAAGACTATGTTTGGCATCTTTCTTTGTGAAAAGGAATCGCAATGTCGAATGATCGGTGAAAATGGTGGTATTGGAGAGCGCGAGATAGGAATGGAATTTATCAAAGGCAAAGACAACCACTAGAAGCTCCTTCTCGTTAGTCGTGTAATTCTTTAGAGCATCGTTAAGGGTTTTGCCAGCATAGTAGTATGGAAGTGTTAATCATGCCTTTGCCCTAAATCTGCCTTAACTACGTAATCATTGGCATCACACATGAGCTTGAAGGGTAAGCTCTAGTCGGGTGAAACTAAGATAGGAGCACTAACTAAACGCTCTTTCAAGAATTCGAATGCTTTGAGATAATCCTCATCAAAGACGACTGGGACGCCTTTCTTAAGAAGACATGTCATAGGGCAAGTTATGTTGGAGAAGTCCTTAATGAAATGCCTATAGAAACCCGTATGACCTAGAAAACTACGAATACATTTGACAGTGGTGGGTGGTGGAAGTCTACTAATGGTGTCTATATTAGCTCTATCAACCTTCATCCCGTCTCTCGAAATCTTATGAACTAGAACTATCCCCTCTGTCACCATGAAGTGACACTTCCCCCGATTCAACATCAACTTTGTCTCCATGCATCTTTTTAACATTATCTCTAGATTATGCAAACACTGGTCGAATGAGCTACCATAAACTCAAAAGTCATACATGAAAACCTCCATGGACGTCTCGATCATATGAAAGATAACTACCATGCATCGCTGAAAGGTGGTCGAAGCGTTATATAACCCGAACGGAATGCGGCGATACTTATAAGTGCCATAGGGGCATGTGAAGGTGGTCTTCTCCTGATCGTTGATGCTTAACAATGTTAGATGTTTGCTTATCGTATGCTTGAAAACTTTTCGTGGTCACTCCTCGTGTTTCCACCTTTGGCGGGGGTGTGATAGATTGGTATCAGAGCCACAATTATAGCGAACTAGGATACAGTCTCGAGTCTAGACTATAATCTCATCTCTAGGGTGCTCGCACGAAACGTTTTCACTTGCATGAAATGTTTTCATTTCATCCATGGTTTGGTCTACGTGTCGTAGGCGGGTTACATGGTCTTCTCTATGTGGAAATAAACTTGTTTTCTACTAGTTATGTAATAGCATGTGTTGTTTATAAAATTAAAACAAAAACATGAAATTGTGCTAGTATGTGACATTATGTGTTGTTTACAAAATAAAAACTAAACATGAGATTGTGCTTGTGCTAGTTATGTGCTCTTTGTATAATTAAAAAAAGAGTTAAATGCTTGGTTGGTCCCTGTGGTTTGCAAAAATTTCAAACTTGGTCCTAGTGGTTTACTAATTACACGCGTGGTCCCAAAAGTTGTCAAAAATGCACTCGGTTGGTCCCCAGCCCTAACCTCTGTTAAATTTCTCAGTTAACTATGTGTGAAATGACTATATTACCCTTGAACAATTAAAAGAAATAAAACCCACCATCTTCTTCATCCCATCCCCTGTTCTTACCCCTCTCTTTAAAACCCACCATCTCCACCTTCAATCCATCACCACCACCTCCACCTCCACCGTCACCTTCAACCCAGGCGATTGAACTGACATTGTTCAACTATCGACCTGCAGAAGAAAGAACAATTTGCACAGATTGATCAAGTTCTAGTTGTGAGGATATACTTGCTCAGCTTCACCGATCGTTTTCTCGATCTGTCTGCAATTTCAACGGTCCGTTACAACTGAAATCGAATTTCTGTTTATTTTATTGAATATTACGTTTTACAGATTACGATGTGGATTTATTTTGTTTTGTAGATTTAAGTGCGAGTTGATAATCTTTCATCAGTCAACTCTAATTTCACTGTTATTGTTTTAATTATAGAGTAAACTGCAATTTTACACCATGAGGTTAGGGGTCATTGGCATGTCTACCCCCCCCCCCTAACGAAATAATTGCAATTTTACCCCCTACTGTTCACTGTTATGTCGCAACCTTACCCCCTGTAACAGTCAACGGTAGTTTGACCATTATATGTGAGGGTATTTTGGTAATCTTACCCTATATTATTATTATTATTATTATTATTATTATTTAATCATCATCTTCTTCTTCAAATAGATCTGAAGATCCATTTGCACAAAAAAAAAAAGATCAATTTGCAGGAGAATTCATCATCATCATCATCATCAAGATAAGCCCAACAGATCTGAAGATTATTTTTGCAGGAGAATTCATCATCATCATCAACATAAGAACCTCCATTTGCAGATCTGAAGATCCACAAGAACCTCCGTCGGCCATCATCATCATCACTGCCATGCCGCCATCATCGCGGCCAAGGTCATTATCTGATGACCGGCGGTGCTCGGAGATCGGTGAAAGGTCGGTAATGAAGCTGCAGTTTCTGATTCTTCTTCTTCGTTTCAACAAAATCCACCAGAAACCCTAGTTACAAAGATTCAGCGGCCAAGAGTGAAGATGATGAACACTGCACGGTGATCGGAGTCGAACGGAGAGATATGTGCCTAGGGTTTCAATCGCAGAGGGGTTTCAATCTTTGTGTGATTGAGTTGAAATTTGTGCCTAGGGTTTCAATTTAGGGTTTTGAAACTGATTGATTGGTTAAATTGGGGATTTTGGTGGAGAGTTGGGGAAATTGTCAAGAAATGGTTTCGATTGTTGTGGATTGTGGTGGGGGTGGCTGGTGAGGGTGGTGGTGGCTGATGGTGGCTGATGGTGGCGGTGGAGAATCTGATAGTGATAGTTAAAACTAAACTGTGAACAACATCCCCATCAATAACTTGATCTGTTTCCTCATAAACCATCGGAGCCTACAGATTCTTGCAGCAGTTCATTCTTCATATTCAAAACACCCAGGTTTGTGTGTTTGTGTGCTTCTTTCTTGATCTGTTTGTGTTCATTCTTCATATTTAGCCTACATATACTTGATCTGCGTTTGTGTGCTTCTTTCTTGTAGCAATAATCAAATGGTGGTGGTGATGAACTGATGATGATGAACCTGATTGTGACAACTCGAATCCTTGATCCTGATCGTCGAGAAACGAGCATTTTATTAATGATCGTATTCACTATTATTTATTTATTATTGTTATTATCGTCCTCATTTCACAAAATGATAATAATCCGCGACGGAAGTTTCGATTATTTACGAATAAGATAATAGAACCGGGCCAATTGGTTTGAGCGACACGTAGTTGTTTAAACGGGTTCGCACTTGGGCTAGGCCCAAACCAACTAACCTAAAACCCTACCCTATATATATATATCCCCTTGATAAACCCCACCCCATCTTTAAAAAAAAAACACTAAAAACCCTAAATGGAATGTAATCAGCCGCCAACCCCCTCCCCCTTGTCTCTCTCTCTCGACTGCAATTTCCGGTGACCGGAGATCGGAGCTCCGGCGAGCTGCACATCACACTCCCTAACCCTCCTCCTCCCTCTTCCACACTAACACCCACCGTGACCTCTCTCTTTAAACACCACAGCCTATCCCCCATCCTTATCTTCTTTAAACACCACACCCCAGCCTCCCGTTCCCGGCGGAGGTGGAGCTCCGGTGCTGATGATGATGGGTTGCTAATGGCGAGGTGATGATGATCGATGATGCTGATCAGTAGTGGTGGAGCTCCATGACAGCGACAATAGCAACAGCGGCCGCACCAGCGACGGCGGCGACGATGAATGAACAGAACGGCTGTCTTCTGACAGTCAGCGTTCAATTCCGGCAAGATGACGAAAACCGTAATGGCGGCCAGCACCTATCCATCCTCAAACTCGCTTGGTTAGCTTATACTCATCTAAGTTGTTTTTATCTCTATGTGGTCTTAGAATTCAAAATGAAAGTGTGTTTGCTTTTGTGTAATCAGTGATTCAAAATGTTAGAACGTTAGTGGGAGTTTTGGTGTAAATAAAGTTGAGTTTGGGTTAGAATCTTATGATGTGGTACTGATTAATGATAGGAGTGATATAAAGCAGGGATTGTGCTGCAAATTGCATTGTGTTGTTGTGTTTCTTGACCCGGTACCCAACTGTTAATATGTGAATAACTAGGGTAGTTGAAATGATATCAGTAGCATGCTAGTATGGATTTGCTATTATTGGTTTGTGTAAGATAGAAAATTTGTTTTGCATTTGTATCCCTAGAACAATCTGTCTATTTAGGATCTGATCACATGATTGTGGATTTAATTGATTTGAGGTCCCTGAGTTTGACAACATATGATTCTGAATTTTGATGCCTTGACTTATTAAAAATAGTGCTAGTATCGTAGTGGTTAGAATGAATCTGTTGGATGAATATGAATGTGAAAAACCTAAATGATGAATTGTTGGAACGTGTTGTGAATATTTGAAATTTCTGTGTTTTGATCTAAATTTAGGAGTGTACGGTATAGGGGACATGTTAATAAAATCTGATTGGATAGTACATATTAATGAAATTTGGTTGATAGTACCGAATTGGATAAGGGGTCTAGAAGCTTCGGTGGTGGTTGCGAGTCGAGACCGTAAGGTTGCGACTCGAGACCATTACATGACAACTCGAAACCAGACAACACGCTCCAGAAGTCGAGACCAGCTCGGTTACGACTCGAGATCTCCTGATCTCGACTCGAGACCTCTAAAGTTGTGACTCAGTTATGCACAACTCGAGACCGTCTGGTTGCGACTCGGAACTTCATGGTTGCGACTCGAGACCTCTTGTTCTCGAGTCGAGACCACCCGGTTTCGACTGGACTACTCTGCTTAGTTATTGGGCCGCACAAACTGATGTTTTGAACTACGTGTTACTATTAATGTTTAACTGTTACTGTTTAACTGTTTGCATGCTAGGATAGGCCCAATAACGTATATGCTAGTATGACTTACGTGCTATGTGTTAGATACGTGTAGTTATACGTGACATTACTTGCATACGAACCTAATAAATATTTAATAACCATAATAGGGTATGGTTGACCAACGTAACACGAGTAAATTAATTACCGAGCAAAGCAAAGGTGAGTTCACTACTTTTTACTTAAAGCATGCGTTCCCGGTGGATTGGGAAACGGAACAAAACACTTTTCCTAGTTTGGGATTGCTTACTAACTCCTTGTGTGGGATATGGGTAACAACGCTATCCCCTTTGTGAGGGATACAAACTTACTTTTCTTCCCTTGTTACTGGGAACAAACTTACTTACTTCCCTTGTTACTGGGAACTTTTAGTTAATTACTGTTTATACTGGATGCAACAAGCAACACTAAACAAAACTCTATCACTCAAGTCCTCACTTCTTAATACCGATTAGTCGCCGGGGTCAGGCGAACGGGTTATTAGTTGATAGCGCTATTTAGGTCTCACCAACCTCACACCGTGCCCGCGTATGGGATCGGGCGTGAACTAATGTACTCTGGCAACCGTCAATGATGATAGAACATTGACAAACGGGGCACTCTACGGAAACGTACGGATGAATAGTATTCGGTATTGTAAAAACAGTTTAGTCGCTTACTTATGGGGTAGCTCCCCATCGCATGTATAAACGGATAAATTAACTGGTTAAGACAAGTTTTTGGAAATAAAACTGGAAAACACTAAATTCGTGAACTCGCCAACTTTATGTTGACACTCTACTGCATGCTTTGCAGGTTGCTCGATACAGCTCTGGACGGACGTTGCAATCGGATGGAGTGTGTGGTTCGTAAGTGACATGATAACAAACTTGTGGTTTTAAATTACGATGCGTTTTATTCCCCTTTCCGCTGTGAACTTAAACTATGTTTTGAAAAATTTAAATTTGGTCACTAATTATGCTAATGTTTATAACAATAACTAATTTGTTCAAAATAATTAGTGGCTAAGATCCTGGTCGTCACACGCCTCGCGGTAATACTCCGCGTGTGGATTTTGAGGGTGTGACAGATTGGTATCAGAGCCATTGGTTATAGCGAACTAGGTTTTAAATATAAAATATTTTGGTTTGAGAAATAAATTTTTATATATGAAAACCAGACTATAACCGTTCTTTAATGAAAACCACAACGACACCATACTCCGGATTGCAAGGTTCGTCGACCTCAGATGCTCACCTGGTAATGGTAGGCTAACGGCATTTACTTGTGCATAACTTATGTGTGTAAACCCACATGTGTGTATGTGTGTCATTAGCATTTATATATGATAGTATGCGTGCGTATATTCAGTATTTAACACAGTGGATCATACGAAGGCTAGGCTAGTGTGTTACATGTTAAACAGGAGCGAGTCCTCCTAAACTTGGTTCGAAACCACGATACACTAAGGGCAAGGAACCAGTTATCCTAAGCCCTCACCCACGTATTACCTGATATTATCCCTGGACTGTGGATCGACGCGAGGGACGTCCACTCGATAGACCTGCCCAGGAGAGGCCTGCTACGAAGCACATAGAGAAGTTACGAGAACGAATCGACGAAAGGGAGCCACCCATATGTCATGGGACATTAGAAGGAACGACGACGTCATTCGCATCCTTTTCACTTGCGTATTTCTTTTCCCGACTTAAGTAGTGAGACTTGTTCCCTCACCCGACTGATCACCTGGGTTCTTGAAGCATTCTAGCGGGTTTACACTTTTCGGATTTCTGTTTGCATATCTCGAACACAAGAAGCACGTGCGGTGTATGCTTCTCATTACTGTGACAGCAATCGTATCACGTTATCCTATCGATCACGGAACTGTTTTCCCCTAATTCCTCGTTGCATGGTTAATCCTTATTCAAGTTGAACCTTATACCTTAGCACGGCCCAAAACCCAGCAAATTGATATCCTTCTTACAAACCGGAGTATTTGAAGGCGTGGCAAGACGAAGATACGAGCCAGTCAACCCACCGATGAGTACGATGACCTAGATGCTTACCTTATCCTTCATTTTCCAGAACCGTTATTCTTGGACGACCTTTCTGATTTCGTGAATCCCTTCACTAGTTTTCATACGAATCCGTGTTTATTGCTCAGATGGTACCCCCGCTTCTACCGTTTCTTTATCACGACATCCACGTTTCTTCGTATAGAAACCTTGACCAGATCTCTCTTCAGTTTGGTGAATTCAACAAACTCGACCCTTAGTCAGCAAACTTTTTACCCCTTGAAATTCAACAATGTGTTACCTCAATCGTACTTTCCTGAAAACCTGTTTTCACAGTTTCACATCAAAGCCCCCCCCCCCCCCCGGCCGACGCAAGCGCTACTTCTAACTCATTCGCACGACTTAGAGCTACCCACTCGAACTTGATTTTTCTACCAACCTGAGAAATCAAATCCTGCCAGACGTCTCAGTAGACCCTGAAACCTATGGACTAACACGACGACTATCTCTCCCTAGCTACTTCATTTTGAGCTAACCCCATCGACATAACATTCTGTATCAGCAAGCAACGTTCTTTATTCAAAATGGCCATAGCTTGTGTACGACCAGATATCCCATCGACATCAAATAAATCCTTATTGCCGACCACCAAGCCTTTTATGTTTTGTCTCAAATGGAACGCACCAACGTTGACTACCCTTCAAACATTACCTCACTACTCGTGTTATGAATTCCCTGATTCTTATCTTACTCTATTCTGCACAATCCCTGGTTGGACGAAATACTTTTTACGAATGTTACTCGTTCGAGCAACGAGCCAAGGATACCCCAGGGGTAATGGGTATCGCAAACACTGTTCTTCGAACTCGATACGATCAACACCTAGTCACGACACTCGAATTTATTCCATCCTGTCAAAATTCGACACTGGTTTCTTTCGACAACGCCCGAACCTATCCCAAAAACGAGTGGGAATCAGGACGACTCCTATGCTCTACCCTTGTACTTCTACGACGCAAACCGCCTTGCGCTAAATTGACAATGCACGACTTTAACGTCGCAAGGGCCGCATTTCTCGACGGTATACGCAACCCCTCACGGTTTAAACTCGAAAGGGCATCACCTAGCATCAGGGAGATGTCAGTAATTCGCCATTCCAATGGTTGAAAGATAAGCAATGAAGTGATCGTATCCTCTCCTATCCTAGGGCATTGAAGAAATATTTGCCGGTGCCTTTACACGATCGAAGAAACCGACAAGCTCTCGAACTTGCAACCATCTACTTGATAGAAGTAGATGCGGGGCACAGAGTGCCGACCTCTATCACTTTGGATCGAAACCCACATTTTGCATCCGATTCGTCGCAGACTTTACTCAATTGGCTCATTGTTAGACATGAGCGCTGTTTACTACATACGGATGGGTGGTCAACCGAACGCACTCTCCGAAACCCTCAAAGGCATGCTGAAAATACGTGTTATCATCCTTGGATACGAGTGACACTTCCCTCTTGTAGAAATTCTCTTCCAATAACTGCTACCGCACTAGCATTTAGGCAGCACCATTTGAGGCATTGCACGAACGCAGACGCCGGTCACCTCTGTGTTGGGCGGAAGCCAAATTACCGGCCCAGAGCTCACACTTGACACAACGGGTAGGATTGCCCAGAATAGACAACGCATGGCGGCAGCTCCAGACCGTCAGAAAGACTACGAGGATAAGCGTAGGAAACCTCTAGAATCCCTAGTCGGAGACTGGGTTCTACTTAAAGTTTCACCCTGGAAGGGTGTGGTACGCTTTGGCAAACATGGCAAGCTCAATCCGCGAAGAATTGGACCATTCGAAATTACCGAGAGGATCGGTAAAGTTGCACAACGTCTTTCACGTGCCTAATCTGGAGAAGTGTCTGCCAGATGAAACATTCGTTGTTCCTTTTTAGGAACTTGTGATCAACAACAAACAACGCTTCATTGAGGAACCGGTTGAGATCAAGGATCAAGAAATCAAAGCCCTCTAGCGTAGAGTAACGTACCGAGTTCGTTGGAACTCACGCCGTGGCCCAGAGTTTACCTGGGAACGGGAAAACCAGTTGATGCGCACGTATCCCAAGTTGTCTACAAACATTACTTCCAGCACTGAAGCTACCACTGAAATTTCGGAAAGAAATTTCAAGCCAACAAGGGGATGATGTGACACCCCACGAAAACGTTTAAACAAACTAGCTTGTCAGTGGCTGCGCGCTAAATTTCGGGACGAAATTTCTTGAACTCGGGGATAATGTGACACTTCGGGTTTTCCCTGTACGTTTTCTAGATGCTATAATTAATTTGTGAAATTCCATACTATGTGAGATACGTGCAAACTTTGTGAATCCTATGCTACGTGATTTTTCGTGCTATGTGACCTTATGTGCTAGGTGATTTACATGTTCGTTTCGGTGGACTTCGTGAAACTGCTTGTATCTACGTATGGTAATGGAGTCTACGTACACATATGGAGCATAGTGTATGATGTTTGCTTAAATTTCGAGGACGAAATTCCTGTAACATGGGGAGAATGTGACAACTCGAATCCTTGATCCTGATCGTCGAGAAACGAGCATTTTATTAATGATCGTATTCACTATTATTTATTTATTATTGTTATTATCGTCCTCATTTCACAAAATGATAATAATCCGCGACGGAAGTTTCGATTATTTACGAATAAGATAATAGAACCGGGCCAATCGGTTTGGGCGACACGTAGTTGTTTAAACGGGTTCGCACTTGGGCTAGGCCCAAACCAACTAACCTAAAACCCTACCCTATATATATATATATATATCCCCTTGATAAACCCCACCCCATCTTTTAAAAAAAAAAACACTAAAAACCCTAAATGGAATGTAATCAGCCGCCAACCCCCTCCCCCTTGTCTCTCTCTCTCGACTGCAATTTCCGGTGACCGGAGATCGGAGCTCCGGCGAGTTGCACATCACACTCCCTAACCCTCCTCCTCCCTCTTCCACACTAACACCCACCGTGACCTCTCTCTTTAAACACCACAGCCTATCCCCCATCCTTATCTTCTTTAAACACCACACCCCAGCCTCCCGTTCCCGGCGGAGGTGGAGCTCCGGTGCTGATGATGATGGGTTGCTAATGGCGAGGTGATGATGATCGATGATGCTTATCAGTAGTGGTGGAGCTCCATGACAGCGACAATAGCAACAGCGGCCGCACCAGCGACGGCGGCGACGATGAATGAACAGAACGGTTGTCTTCTGACAGTCAGCGTTCAATTCCGGCAAGATGACGAAAACCGTAATGGCGGCCAGCACCTATCCATCCTCAAACTCGCTTGGTTAGCTTATACTCATCTAAGTTGTTTTTATCTCTATGTGGTCTTAGAATTCAAAATGAAAGTGTGTTTGCTTTTGTGTAATCAGTGATTCAAAATGTTAGAACGTTAGTGGGAGTTTTGGTGTAAATAAAGTTGAGTTTGGGTTAGAATCTTATGATGTGGTACTGATTAATGATAGGAGTGATATAAAGCAGGGATTGTGCTGCAAATTGCATTATGTTGTTGTGTTTCTTGACCCGGTACCCAACTGTTAATATGTGAATAACTAGGGTAGTTGAAATGATATCAGTAGCATGCTAGTATGGATTTGCTATTATTGGTTTGTGTAAGATAGAAAATTTGTTTTGCATTTGTATCCCTAGAACAATCTGTCTATTTAGGATCTGATCACATGATTGTGGATTTAATTGATTTGAGGTCCCTGAGTTTGACAACATATGATTCTGAATTATGATGCCTTGACTTATTAAAAATAGTGCTAGTATCGTAGTGGTTAGAATGAATCTGTTGGATGAATATGAATGTGAAAAACCTAAATGATGAATTGTTGGAACGTGTTGTGAATATTTGAAATTTCTGTGTTTTGATCTAAATTTAGGAGTGTACGGTATAGGGGACATGTTAATAAAATCTGATTGGATAGTACATATTAATGAAATTTGGTTGATAGTACCGAATTGGATAAGGGGTCTAGAATCTTCGGTGGTGGTTGCGAGTCGAGACCGTAAGGTTGCGACTCGAGACCATTACATGACAACTCGAAACCAGACAACACGCTCCAGAAGTCGAGACCAGCTCGGTTACGACTCGAGATCTCCTGATCTCGACTCGAGACCTCTAAAGTTGCGACTCAGTTATGCACAACTCGAGACCGTCTGGTTGCGACTCGGAACTTCATGGTTGCGACTCGAGACCTCTTGTTCTCGAGTCGAGACCACCCGGTTTCGACTGGACTACTCTGCTTAGTTATTGGGCCGCACAAACTGATGTTTTGAACTACGTGTTACTATTAATGTTTAACTGTTACTGTTTAACTGTTTGCATGCTAGGATAGGCCCAATAACGTATATACTAGTATGACTTACGTGCTATGTGTTAGATACGTGTAGTTATACGTGACATTACTTGCATACGAACCTAATAAATATTTAATAACCATAATAGGGTATGGTTGACCAACGTAACACGAGTAAATTAATTACCGAGCAAAGCAAAGGTGAGTTCACTACTTTTTACTTAAAGCATGCGTTCCCGGTGGATTGGGAAACGGAACAAAACACTTTTCCTGGTTTGGGATTGCTTACTATCTCCTTGTGTGGGATACGGGTAACAACGCTATCCCCTTTGTGAGGGATACAAACTTACTTTTCTTCCCTTGTTACTGGGAACAAACTTACTTACTTCCCTTGTTACTGGGAACTTTTAGTTAATTACTGTTTATACTGGATGCAACAAGCAACACTAAACAAAACTCTATCACTCAAGTCCTCACTTCTTAATACCGATTAGTCGCCGGGGTCAGGCGAACGGGTTATTAGTTGATAGCGCTATTTAGGTCTCACCAACCTCACACCGTGCCCGCGTATGGGATCGGGCGTGAACTAATGTACTCTGGCAACCGTCAATGATGATAGAACATTGACAAACGGGGCACTCTACGGAAACGTACGGATGAATAGTATTCGGTATTGTAAAAACAGTTTAGTCGCTTACTTATGGGGTAGCTCCCCATCGCATGTATAAACGGATAAATTAACTGGTTAAGACAAGTTTTTGGAAATAAAACTGGAAAACACTAAATTCGTGAACTCGCCAACTTTATGTTGACACTCTACTGCATGCTTTGCAGGTTGCTCAATACAGCTCTGGACGGACGTTGCAATCGGATGGAGTGCGTGGTTCGTAAGTGACATGATAACAAACTTGTGGTTTTAAATTACGATGCGTTTTCTTCCCCTTTCCGCTGTGAACTTAAACTATGTTTTGAAAAATTTAAATTAGGTCACTAATTATGCTAATGTTTATAACAATAACTAATTTGTTCAAAATAATTAGTGGCTAAGATCCTGGTCGTCACACGCCTCGCGGTAATACTCCGCGTGTGGATTTTGAGGGTGTGACACTGATGATGAACTTGTTTCGTTGATTTTGTGATTTGTGTTGTGGATCTGGATTTGTTGTTGTTGTTAGGGCACTTAGGGTTTGATGATTTGTGTAAATTTGATGTTGAATGAGTTATGGATTTGTTGTTGTTGTTAGGGATCTAGCTTCCAACACCCAGAATAGAATGAACTGCTGATGATGATAATGAAGATGAAGAATGAACTGCTGATGAATGATGAACATGATTCTTGATTTTTTTTATATAATTTTAATAAGACAGGGGCAAAAACGACTTTTCACACATTATAACAGTCAAACCTAACGTTGACTTGACAGAATCTGTTAACAGGGGGTAAGGTTGCGACATAACAGTGAACAGTGGGGGGTAAAATTGCAATTATTTCGTTAGGGGGGGTAGACATGCCAATGACCCCTAACCTCAGGGTGTAAAATTGCAGTTTACTCTTAATTATATTTCCCCAAATTTGAGATTAGATGACAGTGACTTCACTTTTATAAAAACGAAACAAGAATAACTGAAATAAGATATCGGGCATGTATTTACACTTGTGAAGATGGGGGTGGCACTGCTATTTGTGGTGTTGCACCAACTGACGATGTATGTTGATCGCTTGAAGATGAAATTCTAGCAAAACAATCCTTCCCCATACTATCTGCCAGTGGCGGAGTCAGAAATTTTTTCTTATGGTGTCATTTTTATGGATATTCTGGTTTATAGTAACCCGGAGTCAAACTTTTTGGATCGGTTCGGATCTAGTCGGGTCAAATCATATAATAAAAGTAAATATCACAGTAAAAGTACAATAAACACATAATAAAATTACAAAAGTCATTTGAAATATATAAAAAAATGCATTTAATAGTTGCTCTGTACGTATTTTCATGTTTTGAAAATGATTCATATTGTTTTCAATGGCAACTTGCAAAAGAAACTTCTTTTTCATTATAACAAACAAACGCACGCATCATTCAAATGATCAAACATCCTGTTAGGTTAAACAACTGAAACAAAACCAATTAGACATGGGGCTATAATGCTTACTGGATTAGAAAAAAATAAAAATTAAGCATGGACCTTTAATGATTTAAAGTATACTAATTAAATTCTAGTAACTGGGCTTAATTTTTTAAATATAAATTTGTTTATTATGTAATTCTTTTAGAAGAAAACAAAACAATGGCGTCGTTTGTAAAAAGACAATGGTGTCGCTCGTAAAAAAACAATGGTGTCGCTCAAATTTTTTCTATTATACGTTGTATTTGCTACATAAAATTCAATGGTGTCGGACGACACCGTTGTTCAAAGTGTGGCTCCGCCACTGCTATCTGCTTCTATACACACAGGTAGCAAACATACACAAATTAAAAATCTTGATTCAAAGAAAGTAAATAATATAAAGTCTCATAATACTTAACATGTCTAAACAGAATAGCACAAGCAGGTTCATTGACTTATAAAGTCAAACGTGGTAATAAACTGTAATCCAGTTTCCATTCTTTATTAAAATTATAACAAAGTATTTATTTTTAAAGTAAAAAAGGTATAATTCTTGACAACGCAGATAAGCTAATTGGATCTTTCTCAACCTTTATTCATACTCAGTTCCACACATTGACTTATAGAGTCAAAACTGGTATAATTCTCTTAAAGTTCCAATCTTTGGACTGTAAAAGTATAATTCTTAACATCCCAAAAACAGTAACTGGATCTTTTTCAAGTTCACATGCAAATACAACTACAAAAACCAATTCATAAACAACAAAAAAAGACAAAGAATTACCATTTGATTTGCTGATTGCTCGTGGGGTTGAAATTGAATTTGAAGATTTGGAATTGAAGATTGAACCACTTCTTTTGGGGATTTTGAAGGAACAAAACAATGGTTTGTTGGAGATTATAGCATCAGTTCGAGGGTTTTGCTGTAAAACCCAAAACTGGTTTTTGAGAAGAAGCATTAAGGGCTAAGTTATCCATTAATTGCAGGGTGTTTAAGACAATAGAAAACTAAATTAGGTGTGAATTAGGGTTTTTTCTAGTGGTAACAGGTATGAAGAAACCGGAGCTGAAAGGGTGGGGGTTGGCTGGGTTGAAGGTGACGGTGACGGTGGAGGTGGAGGTGGAGGTGGAGGTGGAGGTGGTGGTGATGGATTGAAGGTGGAGATGGTGGGTTTTAAAGAGAGGGGTAAGAACAGGGGATGGGATGAAGAAGATGGTGGGTTTTATTTCTTTTAATTGTTCAAGGGTAATATAGTAATTTCATACATAGTTAACTGAGAAATTTAACAGAGGTTAGGGTTGGGGACCAACCGAGTGCATTTTTGACAACTTTTGGGACCACGCGTGTAATTAGTAAACCACTAGGACCAAATTTGAAATTTTTGCAAACCACAGGGACCAACCAAGCATTTAACTCTAAAAAAAATGAAATTATGCTAGTTATGTAATAACATGTGTTGTTTACAAAAAAAAAAACATGACATTGTCAAATTTACAAATTATAAATGGCATGAAAATAGAGATTTCCATAATTCTTACAGTTTTTAGATTTAATTTAATTTGTATATGATCCTACTCCTAGCGATACGAGTTGAGATCTTGTACAAACAGTACTAACTCCAAGAACCATAAGAAATCTGAGTCACTGATAGTTTAAATCAAGGGTTGGTGTTGATTACAAATAAAACCCTTATAATTAATAATTAGTACTAACAAGTTAGGGTAATTTCGTAAAATTGCTAATTTATATTAAATAATAAGATCTATTATTTATGGGTATTTTATGTCACACCCCAACCGATGGCGGAATCATCGGGGCGTAGCACTGAGCAAAACAGATTGTTCATGAGAATCCATAACAACTATTAATGACAATATTTTTAAGGTTCAATATCCCATACTATTAACAAATAAAGCATAACAGTCATTACAAATATTCAGTCTCAAAAACAAGTTCCATTTCAACAACTCAGATTTTATTTAGTGAGTTTCTAGACTTCCTAAATTCCATTGCAGCACTACATCCAATCAACCTGTCACATAAGTTAAAATAAAAGTCAATACATAAAGTAAAGGTGAGTACACAAGTTTTCATAGATAATAATATGAAAATCGTTTACGCATAACCAGCATGTAACACGTAACGGGCGAAGCATGTAACTATAAACAATGATACAACCTAACCACGAGACTGTGTTGTAGAGTATTCGCGACACATGTTAACCGAAGCGAACACGTGAAGTAAAGTAATGTGATCCCTAGCAACCACTGTCACAACAGGTGCTAAGTCCAGACTATTGTACTATCGTTTCTAGAGGCGGTCTAGTGTAACACTGTATAAGCATAGTATCAAGCATTCAACAAATCACGTATAGCATGCAGGAGCGGTTAGCGTTTATAAAGTGTTTGCGTTGTGTGTTGTGTTTTTTATATAGAACGTATGTAACACCCAAAAGTGCGTTAAACGAAAATGGGTTCGAGTATACTCACAGTGTGTGTTTAGCTAGTAAGCACAATCTGGATTGGATTGAAGGGAACGCGTTGAGTCAGCCTGTGCACGGAAACAGAAGTATAAGTCTTCCTTAGGGCTGAATGGTTGTAAACAGAATGTCGGACAGGATAAGTGTTCAACAGTCTATCCGAACGGATGGGTCCCATCCGAACGGTTGGTCATCCGGACGAATGGTCATCCGGGCGGATGGCCATTCGGACGGATTGCCATTCGAATAGGCTGTGGTTGTTTGTGAACTGTTGAAATTCGAAGTTTAGTTAAAAAGTGTTTAAACAACGGATACTATAAGGGTCAGGTCATCCGGACGGATGGTCATCCAGACGGAGACGGCGTGACGACGTGTCAAACAACGAAATATACCAAACCCAGTTCATTCGGCCGGATGGGTCCCGCCCATTCTATTCTTGATGAAGATTCATGTTTGACCCGTTAATCGGTCCATCTCTCCGGTGAAAATCCGTTTTCAAGCTGCTTTCGACTATAGAACGAGTCGAGAGTCTGATTGAGTCCAGATTCCATCGATATCCCATAAAAACTGAAGAAAAGTTCAAAGCAAGTTGCAAAAGTGTGAAAATCCTTTAGATCTGGAACCAATCTTGATTAAATGTGCTCCACCACTATTTGCCTAAGCAAAACGAGTGGAAACCACCTTCAAGAGGTCCAAATCTGATGATTTCGAGAAAAAAGTTTAAGTGTGTGTGTGATTTTGATGAAGAAGATGGAGTAGAAGTGAATAGGGATGAGGATTGGCGAAGATTTGAGGGAAAAAACATACAAATTGGCCTTGAATCGCGACTAAGAGCTTGGGAGCGGATGGAAGTATCAAAGTCTGAGAGTGAGGGTGTACGGCTAGTATTTATAGAGGGGATGGCGAGGTTAAGTCGGTGCAAGTGGCAGCGTTCGGGTGGCTTCATCCGGACGAATGGTCATCCGGACGGATGTCCATTCGGACGCTCGGGTGCGCGTTTGCTAGTTTTCAAATTTTGGTTCGTTTGTTGAGCGTTGCTTTGCGTTTACTCGAGTTGCGAGTGAGCGTATAAGCATTGCATTGATACCACATAACATTCTAAACAAATAATCACACCATTAACGCACATAACATAAGTAAATACGTGTTTTGAGTTAGCGTTGAGTTTGTGTTGCGATAACGTTTAAGTGATAAGCGTTGTAAAATGCGATAAAATGCGTCTAAGTAATAAGCGTTATAGGTTGCGTTGTAATATGCGTTTAATAATGCGTTAAAAATGTAGTTTAACCCATAGCGTTAATCGAATCCCAAGAATACAAGCGTTTATGAAAGAAAAGACAGCGATAGGTAATGATCCGGAAAGTTGGGTTGTTACAGCCTCCCCTACTTTAGGAAATTTCGTCCCGAAATTAAGGAGCAGGCGTAACAAAGAGTTGTGGATATTTAGCTTTCATATCACTTTCGAGTTCCGAAGTGAGCTCGGCGTCGCGTTTACCTTCCCAGCGAACCTTCACTATAGGAATGCGAAAGCGTCGGAGTTTCTTGGTCTCTCATGATTTCTACTGGCTTTTCCATAAAGTGTAGGGTCTCGTTTACTTGCAAATCTTCAAGAGGCACGTGAAGATTTTCCTCAGCTAGGCACTTTTTGAGGTTTGAGACGTGGAAAGTCGGATGTACGTTGCTGAGTTCCCCCGGTAATTCGAGTCGGTAGTCCACTTTGCCAATTCTTTCTAGAATCTTAAAGGGACCCACGTATCGTGGCGCTAGCTTTCCTTTCTTGCCGAATCGGATCACCCCCTTCCAAGGTGAAACCTTTAGGAGTACATGATCACCAACTTCAAACTCAAGAGACTTGCGGCGGCGTTTGTCGGCGTAACTCTTTTGACGACTCCGAGCTTTCAAGAGATTGTCTCGTATTTGGAGGATCTTGTCAGTCGTTTCTTGTAATAACTCAGGACCGGTGATTTGTGCGTCTCCGATCTCGTGCCATACAATAGGCGATCGACATTTTCTACCATATAATGCCTCAAAGGGTGCCATTTGAATACTAGTGTGATAACTGTTATTGTATGAGAATTCTACTAAAGATAAATGCGAATCCCAATTACCACCAAAATCTATAACACACGAACGAAGCATGTCTTCAAGGGTGCGGATCGTACGCTCAGACTGACCGTCGGTCTGGGGATGAAATGCGGTACTGAAATTAAGAGTCGTACCAAGAGCGGATTGGAATATCTCCAAGAGACGTGAGGTAAATCGACCATCGCGGTCAGAGATGATGTCACGAGGTGTCCCATGTCGACAAATAACTTCGTCGGTATAGATTCGTGCTAATCGTTCTACCTTGAAGTCTTCTCGTATTGGTAAAAAGTTAGCGGATTTCGAAAGATGATCCACGATAACCCAAATGCTATAGTGACCTGATGGGGTACGGGGGAGTTTCGTAATGAAATCCATAGCTATACTCTCCCATTTCCACATCGGGATTTCGGGTTGTTCGAGTAAGCTAGATGGTCGTTGATGTTCGGCCTTAACTTTCGAGCAAGTTAGGCATTTTGAAACATATAGAGCGATATCCTTCTTCATTCCCGGCCACCAATACCTGGAGCGAAGGTCTTGGTACATCTTGTCAGCACCGGGGTGAATGAAATATCGAGATTTGTGGGCTTCAGTCAGCAAAATCTCTCGGAGATTATTGCGACTAGGAATCCAAATTCGGTCGAGATAGTGAAAGATACCATTAGGTTTATTCACTAGTTGATTTTCGTTTCCACAGATTCTTTTTTCCTTCAAAGTGTTCTCGAGAAACAAGCGTGTTGAGAGTCGCGAATGAGAGCTTCGAGGTCGTGTTGGGCTTGAACATTTCAAACACTATGTAAGTAGCTTCGTCGGCTAAGAGCATCAGCAACGACGTTTGCTTTGCCTAGGTAGTAACGTATCTCACAATCGTAGTCATTGAGAAGTTCAACCCATCTGCGTTCGCACATATTTAGTTCTTTCTGGTTCAAGATGTGTTGTAGGCTCTTATGGTCAGTGAAGACCGTACACTTGGTACCATACAGGTAGTGTCGCCAAATCTTCAACATAAAAACAACTGCGCCGAGTTCGAGATCGTGGGTTGTGTAGTTCTTCTCGTGGACCTTGAGTTGGCGAGATGCGTACGCGATAACCTTGTCCTGTTGCATGATAACACAACCAAGACCTAGGTTAGAGGCATCGCAGTAAATGACAAAGTCGTCCTTTCCATCGGGCAGTGCTAGTACGGGAGTGTTGCAAAGCATACGCTTGAGAATTTGAAAGGCATCCTCTTATTCAGTTCCCCAAATAAAAGGCTTGTCTTTATGCGTAAGGGCAGTGAGTGGAACATCGATTTTAGAGAAATCAGCGATAAATCGACGGTAATAACCCGCCAATCCGAGAAAAGAACGAACTTCGAACGGGGTTTTCTGTGTGATCCAACTCTTAACTGCTTCAATCTTCGGGGGATCGACATGAATACCTTGACTATTAACGATGTGACCGAGGAATTGGCGTAGAGGCGATTCTCTTGGAGAAGCTCTAGAACCAAACGAAGATGTTGCGCATGTTCGGCTTTCGACTTCGAATAGATAAGGATATCATCGATAAACACAATAACGAAGCGATCAAGGAAGGGTTTACATACACGGTTCATCAAATCAATGAAGACCGCGGGTGCGTTTGACCAAAGGGCATGACCAACGAATTCATAATCGCCATAGCGGGTACGAAAAGCGGTTTTTGGGATGTCTTGCTCTTGAATTCGCAGTTGATGGTAACCAGAACGTAGATCAATCTTCGAGAAACAAGTAACTCCTTGCAGTTGATCAAATAAGTCGTCGATTCGAGGTAGAGGGTAGCGATTCTTGATAGTAAGCTTGTTAAGTTCCCTATAATTGATGCACATTCAGAACGATCCGTCCTTCTTTTTCATGAAGAGGACAGGTGCGCCCCATGGAGATGTGCTAGGGTGTATGAAGCCTTTATCAAGTAACTACTGGAGTTAGCTAGAAAGTTCACGCATTTCGGACGGTACGAGGCGATAAGGAGCTTTAGCGACCAGGTTAGCTCCAGGAATAAGGTCAATACGAAAATCGATATCACGAGTCGAGGGTAGACTGGGTAAATCGTCAGGAAAGACATTAGGAAAATCACGAACCACAAGTACCTTTTCCATCGGCTTCTTTTCCTCCTCCGCTACTACAATGTGGGCTAAGAAAGCCAAGTATTCCTTGCGGAGATACTTGCTCGCTTGAACACACGACATCAGTTTCAATCCCTTCGAGGATACTTCGCCATAAACACATAATTGATCACCATTTGAGAGGGAGAAACGAATCATCTTTTCGAAACAAAGGACTTCGGCACGATTCTCACGAAGAAAATCCATGCCTACTATGACATCGAAACTACCAAGTTGCATAGGAATGAGATCGATCGTGAAAACGTGATTGTTGAGTTCGAGGGTACAATCACGGTGAACGGAACTGACGTGACGGTTTTTCCGGTGGCAATTTCTACGTTGAAGGTCGTCGGGAGATTAGCGCGTTTACGTTTTAGGAGCTTTTCGAATTCAAACGACACAAAACAGTTATCGGCTCCGGTATCAAATAAGAAAGAAGCATAAATACCGTTAACAAGGAACGTACCATTGACAACATTGTTGTCAGTCTGAGCCTGGCGGACGTTGATATTGAAAGTTCTGCCGCGGGCTGCTTGTTGTGGCTGCTGCTGCTGTTGTTGTTGTTGTTGTTGCTGCTACGGTGGTTGTTGCTGCGGTTCTTGTTTCACAACGCGGAGCGGGCAGACGTTAGCAAAATGGTTCGGTCACCACAAGTGTAGCAAGTTCGAGCATTTGCAACGGGTGCTGGAACTGCTAGGTTACCCTGAAGAGCAAGGGGTTGATCCGGTGGTGCTGGAGGAGCTTGAGCAGCTTGCTGGCGAGGGCCTGAACGGCAGTGAGCAGTGAAATGCCCATATATGTTGCAGTTTGCACAGAAACGGTAGTTCACCCTAGGGATGGGCTTTTTTTCCCAAATACACGTACCCGTACCGATTTTGAATATTCGGTACATGTATCGGTACCAAGTTTTATTAACTTCGGAATTCAGTACTTTTGGTATTGGGACGGGTACGGGTACAGGTAAATAGGGGTACTGGTACCATATTTAAATATGAAGTTTTAAAAGTTTTTTTTTTTTTTGAAAATAATTAAGTTTGCATATATCTGCCATATTTATGGCCTAACCCTAACCTAATAACATGAGTACCATTATTACTCTTGGGAATATAAGATTTTTTTAAGTTTTAATAGATTACTTCTATTAACCCTCAATTCTTCATCTTCCCATCGTCCAAACTCCAAACAAGTGTTATCAGAATATTTGTTATTCTTAAGCTTGAGTCTCCTCATCTACTCGAAAATCCAAGAAAGAACAAACCATCTGTAAGTTTTCTTAATCAAAGATTACACTTATGTTCTTATATCATGGTTGTTACTTGCAATACATACGACACAGATTTAGAAACCATTTAGAACTTTAGATAGGAGTAGTAAAATAGTGTTTCATTCTACTCATAGATTTTTCCTTTCACAAATGGTTAGCATTGAAAAGCCTAGTGATGACTTGTGAGTTCATCTTTGACGGCACAAGTGCACAACTACTGCTCTGTGAGTTCATCTTTGAGTTCAAACCCTAACAAGTTAATTTGTTCAATTCTTACGATTAAAGACACTTTTGAGTATAATGTTTTATTTTTATATAACCTAAATAGAGTTTTGAAAAAAAAATTATCTCATGTTGATTATGAGAAAATGTGTATTTATTTTAAACAGTTCAACTATTTTCAATAATAATATGTACTCATTCAGTTCCAAGTTTGCCTTCATGTGTATACGATCTCTTAATATAATAACTAATTATAAAAGGCTCTCACTATCTAGACACTCGCTTTGCCTATCTGCACACTTAGGGTTTATATACGCAGCGTATTGACCAATACGCAGCGTATAGGGTTAACCCTATATGCTGCGTATTGGCCAATACGCAGCGTATATAGACCATAGATCTCAGTGCCTGATTACCAATCATTGCACAGAAAACAAAGTAGCTATACGCTGCGTATTGGTCAATACGCAGCGTGGACCACCAGGGGCGCCTCAGTTCCCACGCCATGTTTGGCCCGGTGCTGACCCATCATATCAGCGGCAACTTCGGTTACATGAAAGAAACAATTATCTGTTGGAGTGGGTGGCTGCGGCGCTGCAGCAGCAGCGACAGCATGACGGGTTACCTCCACTACCCTTCATTACGGATGCGGAATGGGATCAGCATCAGCAGCAGCAGCAGCAGGAGCAGCAGCAGCAGGAGCAGCAGCAGGAGCAGCAACAGCAGCAGCAGGAGCAGCAGTAGTAGTATTTTATCATTTTGTTATGTATTCACAAACTTTTATTGTATATATCAAACTCTTGTATATATCATTTTGTTATGTATGCACAAACTTTTATATTGTGGTGTACATATAAAATTATGGCAGGTTATATAACATGTTTTGTTGTATCGATATGGTTCTGGAATATATCAGGTTATTTAACAGGTTCTGGAATACAACAGGTTATTTAACAGGTTCTGTGTGCAATTAAAATTCAGAAGGTTGTATACGCTGCGTATTGACCTATACGCAGCGTATATAAGTCTTCAAATACGCTACGTATAGGTCAATACGCAGCGTATTTGAAGACTTATCTACGCTGCGTATAGGTCAATACGCAGCGTATAGTATACCTACTACATATAAAAATTAAGTTTCATATTCTAACAGCTCTGGACAGAGGATAAACTGGTTAAGGCGTTGCGGTTCTAAACGAGAGGTCATGAGTTCGAGTCTTGCAAGGGCCGGTTCTTAAATGAAGACCCCCTTTTACATCTTTTTTGATATTTTTACAAAAATAGTCCCTGAGATTTCGTAAATTTCTACAAATGGTACCTGGTTTTTCGAAAATTTAGAAAAAGGTCCCTAAAGTTTCGAAAACTGACAAATATGGTCCCTGAAGTTTCATAAATATACAAAAATGGTCCCTGAAGTTTCATGATATACAAATATGGTCCCTGAAGTTTCATAAATATACAAAAATGGTCCCTGAAGTTTCATAAATATACAAAAATGGTCCCTGTTTATAAGCTACGTATTGCTCAATACGCAGCTTATATAAACCTGGGAAAAAAATTACACTTCAAACCTACCTAAATGACCCCAAATTTGCATCAGTTTTATATATGCTGCGTATTGACCAATACGCAGCGTATGGGACATTGTTTTCTGTGCAATGATTGGTAATCAGGCACTGAGATCTATGGTCTATCTACGCTGCGTATTGACCAATACGCAGCGTATAAGGGTAACCCTATACGCTGCGTATTGACCAATACGCAGCGTAGATAAACCCTAATTTTGCTAGGGTTTGGTGTGCCAATAGGCACTTTAGTGTGCCAATAGGCACACTCTTATAAAATACCATCTGTTATGTATCATATACATCTTTACTTAATCTGTTTGATAAATCTTTTGTATATATCAGTAGGGTTTTTTTAATCAGTAGGTTTGATTAATATAATTGGTAAATGCATGAACACTAATGTATTGTAATGTATGTTTGATGTAAATGTAGGTTTGTGAATGCAATAACTTAACTCAAGTAGTGCAAAATGATATCCAACTCTTCGTCATCAAAAAACATGGAGTCGTTCACTCAAGTAAGTTAGATTTGTTTAATGGTTTGATTAAAAGTTTTAGGTTTATGTATTTTTTCATTACTGATGTATTTGTTTGTGTAGGAGGATGACACATATATTGACGAGACTTGTTTTGTCCAACTTGATAACGACTTGGATTCCGTTAATGCGGAACCAAGTTAAAAAAGAAAACAAGCGACAAATGAGGAAGAACCCATACGAAAACTACATACTCTCCACTACCGAGCGAAAAGTTTGGGGGGTCGGTCGCCCCCTCCCACCCCCACTATGCTACGCCCATGGGCAGAGTGGTGGCGTTACTATGAAGTGGTTTACTTAGAAGAAGGAGACGGAGTTAAACGGAGGCATGGAAGGTGTAAGGCATGTAAATCCGAGATTTAAGCCGATGCTCTAAAAAACGGTACGAGCGGTATTAAAAAACACGCACTTTCTTGTCGTTTAATTCCCGAAAGTATTGCTAAGAAAAAACAAAATAATTTAGTGTTTAAAAAAGAAGCCAATGGGGAGGGGAGTGTAAGTGTTTGGAAACATGATGAGGCTAGAATCAACAAATCTTTGCTAGACTTGCTTATCGTTGGTGAATTACCTTTCAAACTTGTAGAAAATCCAGCTTTTATTGAGTACACCAAGTCATTAAATGGAAAGTTTAGGTTGCCCTTTCGATATTAAGTATCTAAGGATGTTGGTAAATATTACATAGAGGAAAGAAATAAACTAATGTCTTATTTGAGTAAACCAACCAACACTATTCACTTGACTACCGATACATGGACATCATTGTGTCAAATGGTCAACTATATGGTTGTAACGAGTCATTTTATAGATGATGATTGGGTCATGCATAAACACATTATCAACTTTAGGCCCATTGATAGTCATAAGGGAGATGATATAGCTCGTGAACTGTTAGATTGTATACATGGTTGGGGGATAAAAAATGTTATGACAATGACCCTTGACAATGCATCTAGTAACGATAAGGCAGTTGGTTTTTTGGTGAAAAAGTTGCATAATTTGTATGATGGTGGGAAACATTTTCACATTAGGTGAATGGCACATATTTTGAATCTAATTGTGAAAGATGGGTTAATGGAATATAATTGTCATGTTGATTGTTTGAGAAACGCCATTAGTTATATCAGAAAGTCAACACAAAGAATAAAAACGTTCAGAAAGTGCATGAAAGATTTGAATGTTGACCCAAACAAGTTTTTATGTGGTGATATGCCTACTAGGTGGAATTCCACCTATGAGATGTTGAAAATTGTTGTGGATCTCAATGAAGTATTTTTTGCTTATGAATTGAAAGAGAATAACTATCGTCGTGATTTAGAAAGAGTGCCTGAACCTTCAGATTTTGATGTATGCAAAGTATTGATTGAATTTCTTGAAAAATTTAAGATCAAAACGGAAATTGTATCTGCATCCTCAAAGCCCCTAGCTCACCTATTTTTTAGAGAAATACTAGATGTAGACAAACATCTACGTGATTGGGCGGTCCACCCAGATTTTTGTTTAATGGCGGGTGCAATGCGTGATAAATATGACAAGTATTGGGGTAAGTATGAAAGACTTAACGACTTCATGTATTTTGCTGTTATTTTAGACTCTACGATGAAATTACATTTTATTGAACATTGTTTTACAAAGTTGATTAAGTATGACATAACGAAAGAAAATCCTATGTCTAAAGAAGCCATTGAGAAGAAGGTGTCGGGTACTGTATCAGGGATTGAGAATAGGTTACATGGCTTGTTTAAGACTTATAAGGAAAAGTTTGATAACGTTGTTAATAACTCGACAACTCAAGAAGCGCGTAATGAAGATCTTGTGGAATTTGATGTTGGGAATGATTTTTTTTGCGGAGTTTCTAAACGTGGAAGAAAGTAACTCAGTTGCAATAGATACCGAGCTAAAGAGGTACCTACAAGAGCCGCGGGTTGATTTTACTAAGCGGTTTGACATACTTACATGGTGGAAACAAAATGCCATTAGATTTCCAATAGTATCTCGGATGGCTAGAGGTAAAATGTTTAAAACATTTTTAATCTCTTTTTACATTATGTGTTACATTATTTATGTATGTTAACTTTGTATCTTTGTTAGATATCTTGGCCATTCAAATTTCCACAGTTGCCTCGGAGTCGGCTTTTAGTACGGGTGGTCGTGTACTAGACGCATACAGAACAAGATTATCAACTAACGTTGTCGAAGCTTTGGTTTGCTCTCAAGATTGGGTGAGAAAATCGATAAATCCAATAGTTGATGATATAAGTGATATCTTAAAAGGTAATACCATAATAATAGTTTTTTTTTTTAATTTCTTTAGTTGTTAAATAATATGAACTAATTTTCTATATTGTTTTTCCAACAGAAATTGAGGATGAGATAAACAAGCAAAAGGAAAGAGGAAAAGGGAAGATGCAAAGCGATTATTGAGGATTAAACGAATAATAACTTTCTTTGTGTTGGTTTTTTAATCATTTTGATAAGATTTTTGGGACATTTATAATGTTTTGGTTTTGGTACTATGTTTTATTGATTACGAATGAATTTTATATCATGCTTTATTTTGTATTATGGTATATATGAGTGCTAAAATAAAACAAAAAAATAAAAAAACAAAGTGGTATCAAAGCGGGTACCCTACCGAAAGTACCAGTACCCGTACCCGTACTCGTACCGTAACAATATATTCGGTTCGGTATTTGGTACCTAGTTTTGTTCAAATTTGGTACCGGTATTTTCGGTACCGGTACGGGTACAGTACCAATCCCATCCCTAGTTCACCCCTAATGGATGGTGATAGGTGCAAGTATGGCATAGAGGGTGGATACCAGTGTACGCACGCTTAACAGGCGGTGCGTTGTTAACGGTAGCTTGACGATTCTGGTTACTGGGTTGTACGGGGACGGCGTTGAGTGGAGCGGCGGTAGTAGCATAGTTCTTGTTGTTGTTGTTGTTCTTTCGCTTGCGGCTCTGGCGTGAAGACTTTAAACCTTGAGATGCTGCATTGTCGGTGCTAGGTGTTGCTGTTGCTTGATTGAGACTCTTGGTTGAAGTTTTGAAATATCCAGCCAAGACTCGCTTATCGTTGATCTCAGCTACGAGTTGATAGGTTTCCTCAATAGTAGCAGGTTTTGCTGCCTGATCAAAGTCGGCTACACAATCGGGGAGAGCTCGAATGTACTTCTTGATTGTCTTATCAGGCGTGTCCACCTGACTAGGACAGATAATACTCAGCTGCTTGAAACGAGCGGTGAGACCAGCGTTGTCACCTCCTTCCTGCTTGATGTGCCAGAATTCATTCTCCAGTTTCTGGACTTCATGAGGACATAACTCCTTCATCATAAGCTCCCTGAGTTCCTTCCATGAGAGGCCATAAGCTGCATCGTTACCGTTCCTGTTGCGCTTAGCAGTCCACCAATCTAGTGCCCTGGACTGGAAAACTCCGGTAGCATTCATAGTGTGTAGGTTTTCTGGGCATCCGCTTTGCCTCAAGGTGACTTCGATAGAGTCAAACCACTGAAACATTGCACTGGGTCCATCTTCGCCAGTAAAACTTGCTGGACCGCAGGCTTTGAACTTTTTAAAACTGAAAGGAGTTCTAGGTGCTTCATTCTTCGATTCGACAGATGATTTGCTGCTGACCTCATTGATTTCACTGACAATCTGAGGTATGACCTTAGCCATTTCCTTGGCCACAAGTGAAGCGATACGCTTGTCAGCTTTGTTCCTCTGAACATTTCGGTGAGTATGTGAGCCAAAGGAAGACATTGTCGAGTGGGAGTTCTGCAGCAGATGTCATCCCAAAAGGGATTAGACGAGATTCAATTATATCAGGTTTTAGTTAAGAGTTTGCGTTTTATACACCATATTTATTATTACTATTCTACCCATATAGGTCAGTAACACGGCAGGCACAAAAGCATATAATCACGTAGGCACATAAACCACATAGGCACGTATACACATAGGCACATAAGCACGTATGAGCACATAATCCACGTAAGCACATATTTTGCACGTATTCACCCACATATTTTGCACGTATTCTCCTATCTTTCAAGGGCGCGTAGCGCATTCGAGAGTTGTGAGCGATAGCGAGTAGGGTAGCGTGCGAGAGTTCTTTGTGTATTCAAGATTAATTAGCGTTTTAGATTACGGAGGCTGTGCGAGTTGTGCGCATTTTATAAAGCGGGGAGCGAAAAGCGATAAAGCGTAAAATCTCCAAAATCAAAACATATAAACACATAAAGTCGATAATGCGTAAAATCGGCGACTGTAGGCTAGAAATAAAATGGAGCGTCCTGGGTGTTAGACGTCGACTACCTAAAATGATTCGATTATTCCCAATGAGTTCGAGTACACGCTTTGACCTAATAGACTGTGCTCTCACCGAAATATGGTGAACGACACTCATCCTTTCAGTTACTACATGACTCGAGTCAGTGGAACAGTCGAGACTTTGGTGAGAGTTTTGTAAAATCAAAGTAGGGAGTGGAACTGGTCATTAAGATGCGGGTTTCACCCCTAACTTAACAACTTCGCTCCTAATTGTGGTTAAAAAACCACGAGATAGAGATGGAGATCTCTGTCGAGGTATAGATGTCACTCCTAACTCAACAGAGGTTCTCGTGGTGAGAGTCACGCGCACAAACAAACACTGATTGTATGGCCACTGTAGGCCCTTAAAACACCTGTTGAGATACCTTCATGAGTATTTACCCATCTCAATCTACAAAATAGCTTCTATGTACAGATATTTTAAAACAACCCATGAAAACACTAACAGCAGGACAAACAAAGCACTAACAGCAGGACCAACAAAGCACTAACAGCAAGACAAACCATCAAGACAAACAAAGCACCAACAGCAGGACAAACAATCAAGACATCCAACATTGCTTTGTTTCAAGCTTTCAACCTCTCTTCCCCTCTTGAGTTGCGTTGAGGCAATCATTCATACAGTGAAAGAGTCTTCCTCTAGTCTTGCTTTGGCACCTATTTGTTTGGGACTTTTCCTTGTAGGCTTCTGTCTTAGATCCTTTTCTTCTCTCTTTTGTGCTTACTAAGTCTTTACCGAAGGGAAAGGGACGAAGTGACTCTTTATTCTGTCTGAGTCTAATTGAGTAGATACAGAAAGGTAACAGACAATTTCTCCCTTAAAAAGGTGAATCTTCCGAAGTCATCACCCAGATAGATTCTGGTCTCAGACCTTTCGAAATGCATGTGTTAAGTATATAGCTAGCCTTACAGAGTTTGTAGTCTCAATCACAGATGATTTCGATCTTAGGCGAACATGCGCTTAGAGTGAGCGATCTTATCGAGAGTTCTTGGTTTTCATACCTAGTCTCGACCCAATCACTCAGTGGTGTTATGCTAGTGTTTTCGAAAACGTGTGTATTGTGTTAGCCTTAGGAAAGGCATGTAGTATTTTGCCTTAGAATAGGCTCCTTCGTACGAAGCTGTAGTATGCGGGTTCGCATGAAGATTTAGTTTTCGCGAGTTCGAATGAGAGTATCAAAAGTGGGCTCGTACGAAACCCCTACTGGGTTCGCACGAAGCTGGTCTGTTGGTACTTAGACTATAGACTAGGTCAATTCTACACGACTCGACCTAATTCCCTATAGTTATGGCTCTGATACCAATCTGTCACACCCCAACCGATGGCGGAATCATCGGGGCGTGGCACTGAGTGAAACAGATTGTTCATGAGAATCCATAACAACTATTAATGACAATATTTTTAAGGTTCAATATCCCATACTATTAAACAAATAAAGCAAAATAGTCATTACAAATATTCAGTCTCAAAAACAAGTTCCATTCTGACAACTCAGATTTTATTTAGTGCGTTTCTAGACTTCCTAAATTCCATTGCAGCACAACATCCAATCAACCTGTCACATACGTTAAAATAAAAGTCAATACATAAAGTAAAGGTGAGTACACAAGTTTGCATAGATAATAATATGAAAAGCGCTTACGCATAACCAGCATGTAACACGTAACGGGCGAAGCATGTAACTATCAACAATGATACAACCTAACCACGAGACTGCGTTGTAGAGTATGCGCGACACATGTTCACCGAAGCGAACACGTGAAGTAAAGTAATGTGATCCCTAGCAACCCCTGTCACAACAGGTGTTGTGTCCAAACTATAGTACTATCGTTGCTAGAGGCGATCTAGTGTAACACTGTATAAGCATAGTATCAAGCATTCAACAAATCACGTATAGCATGCGAGAGCGGTTAGCGTTTATAAAGTGTTTGCATTGTGTGTTGTGTTTTTGATATAGAATGTATGTAACACCCAAAAGTGCGTTAAACGAAAATGGGTCCGAGTATACTCACAGTGTGTGTTTAGCTAGTAAACATAATCTGGATTGGATTGAAGGGAGCGCGTTAAGTCAGCCTATGCACGGAAACAGAAGTATAAGTCTTCCTCAGGGCTGAATGGTTGTAAACAGAATGTCGGACGGGATAAGTGTTCAACAGTCTATCCGAACGGATGGGTCCCATCCGGACAGATGGCATCCGAGCGGATGGCCATTCGGACGGATGGCCATTCGAATAGGCTGTGGTTGTTTGTGAACTGTTGAAATTCGAAGTTTAGTTAAAAAGTGTTTAAACATCGGATACTATAAGGGTCAGGTCATCCGGACAGATGGCCATGCGGGCGAGCGATCTGTAGTTGAAGTTTTTGTAAAATTTTATAAGTAAAAGTTTTAAGTTAACGGAGACGGCGTGATGACGTGTCAAACAACGGAATATACCAAACCCAGTTCATTCGGTCGGATGGGTCCCTCCCATTCGGACGATAAGCTGTTCTTGATGAAGATTCATGTTTGACCCGTTAATCGGTCCATCTCTCCGGTGAAAATCCGTTTTCAAGCCGGCTTTCGACTATAGAACGAGTCGAGAGTCTGATTGAGTCCAGATTCCATCGATATCGCGTAAAAACTGAAGAAAAGTTCAAAGCAAGTTGCAAAAATGTGAAAATCTTTCATAACTTAGTTGAAAAGTGTGAAAATCCTTTAGATCTGGAACCAATCTTGATTAAATGTGCTCCACCACAGTTTGCCTAAGCAAAACGAGTAGAAACCACCTTCAAGAGGTCCAAATCTGATGATTTCGAGAAAAAGTTTAAGTGTGTGTATTTTTATGAAGAAGATGGAGTAGAAGTGAATAGGGATGAGGATTGACGAAGATTTGAGGGAAAAAGCTTACAAATTGGCCTTGAATCGCGACTGAGAGCTTGGGAGCGGATGGAAGTGTCAAAGTCTGAGAGTGAGGGTGTACGGCTAATATTTATAGGGGGAGGGCGAGGTTAAGTCGGTGCGAGTGGCATCGTTTGGGTGGCTTCATCCGGACGAATGGTCATCCGGACGGATGTCCATTCGGACGGCCGGGTGCGCGTTTGCTAGTTTTCAAATTTTGGTTCGTTTGTTTAGCGTTGCGTTGCGTTTAATCGAGTTGCGAGTGAGCGTATAAGTGTATAAGCGTTGCATTGATTCCACACAACATTCTAAACAAATAATCACACCAATAACGCACATAACATAAGTAAATCCGTGTTTCGAGTTTGCGTTGAGTTTACGTTGCGATAGCGTTTAAGTGATAAGCGTTGTAAAATGCGATAAAATGCGTCTAAGTAGTAAGCGTTATAAGTTGCGTTGTAATATGCGTTTAATAATGCGTTAAAAATGTAGTTTAACCCATAGCGTTAATCGAATCCCAAGAAGACAAGCGTTTACGAAAGAAAAGACAGCGATAGGTAACGATCCGGAAAGTTGAGTTGTTACATTTTAGTCATTTAGCCATTTTCCATTAAATACTAATTCCTCCATGTTTTTTTTATACTAAAATAACTTTTATATACTTCATTATTTAAAAAAAATTATACTTTAAAACCAAGTATTTTTTATCTTTAATATGAGTACCATATTGCTATATCGTTTTTTATTTAGAAAAGTGACTTTTAAAAGAGTTACAAAAAGGTGTTTTATAATTGTCCTAGTTATGCAGTTGGAATGTGCTAGTATGAAAAATGTATTGTGTTGATTTTAAATCTATACGTATGTTCTTATTTTGATGTGTAATTCTTATGAGGATCAATATCAAAACAACTCTCCCGCATTAATCCCTTTTGTGCGATAAAGTTCAATTCCATATAAAACCCCGTTATGCGATCAACCTCGAAGACGAACAACAGATTGAATACGAACAAGCTGAACAAGATGTTGTGCTTTCAGCCTCGAAGCCAACTTCCAACGATAATCAACAATTAGCATCATCACTACATATTTGGTTGGTAAAATCTTCTATAATGCGTTTTTGTAGGGGTGTATAATGTTTGAGGGTTTTTGTGCCGGGTCGGATTGTGGGTTTTGTGCTGATAAATTGTTAATTAACATAGGGTTTGTAATGTATCATACATTGGGAATTTTCGGTGGTCTGTAAGATGTTTTTCTGATGGGCTTTATGTTGGCTTTGTATTGTTAAAGTGTTAATTACCATAGATGTGGGATAGATGAGTTGGTTGTTCATGTACTGACATAGTACACGTGTGGGTGCTGATTATGTATTAATTACAATTAAATATAAACAAACACCAAAAGTAGATATAATCAGCACATCTGTGTTAAATCTGAAAACCAAAAGTAGATATAATCAGCACACCTGATGTGCTGACACCTGATGTGCTGATAATGGAGAATGATTGAGGATGTTGTGCTAGTGTCGTTTATGTTGATAATGGAGAACGATTGAGGACGATGTGCTGATAATGGAGAACGCTTGAGGATGTTATGCTAATTATATAGTGTAGTGCCGATTGTATTTTTTGTTTTTTTGTAGTGGTTACTACAGATTGGTTCGATCATGGAGATTTACCAGATCATGGATATGTTAAGAAAATTCAAGCCTTAATTTGAATTAAACTTGCATGGATTTTAGCGACAATAATTATTTTTAATTGGTTATAAACAAAATAGGCTCAAAAGTTCTAAATTGCCCCTAAACTATTTTTTTTTATTGAGGGGCACTTGTTAATTATGTGTTAGTTCTTACAGTTCTTATAAACATAAGTATTTGTATTTGATCTCATTCCATAATACCCAAGTATAATTAATTGTATTATTATTGAGTTTTATAATAATAACAGTAAAATAATAATAATAACCCAGTTTTAATCGGTGATTAATAAGAGTAAAATAATAATAACCCAATTGATGACGACGACGATGATGCCCAAATATAATCAGTGTCTAAAGCAGGTCGGGTTAGATTACGTTTTCCATAAAAGCCTTTGTGTCACCCGTCGCATAACGCGAGTCAACCCACTAGTAATAATGTATTAATGAATAATGGTATATTTTCTTCGTTGACTTGATATATAAACGTCATGTGAAAGTTGATGTTTTGCATTAAGTTACATGGCAAATGAAAAAAAGAAAGTAATATTTGAATTAGCAGTCATTCAAAAAAATTGATTTGGTATTAATTTTTATTGGTTGAGTTATCCAACACAATTTTCTAAATATAGGAAGTGTACAAAGATAAAATGGATCGTAAAATATAACACAATGTCTACCAAAATATAACAGAATGCCGAGGAAAAAAAGACAATAAATTGCAAAAAAAGACACAATGAGCGAAATTAACACATTGTCAAATAATAAGACACACTGATATGAAACAAAAAATAAAAACTACAAGCTAAAAATTCAAAAGTTAAAACCTAAAATCTAAAGCTCGACGAGACTGTTCCAATACCATTAGAATGACTTCAGTCGAAGTGCGTTTGATACCGTTTCTACGACTTCATAGTTTTAAAAGAACACGTATTTGAATCTAACCCTAATGTTGACCACATTAAATTTTGGTTTAATTATACGGTACTACAATATCTTCATATTAATTAATGTGAGGGTAAATAAACCAATTAATAGGAAAGATCAACTATTTAATATTTTACTATAATACATTTTTATTTAATTTATAGTTTTTAAGATTTAATATAAAAGTAGTGGTCTATTTTTGTTTTCTCTTTTCACACACTAAAGTTATTCACAATACATCTTTCGATATATACATATACTAACCATTTTACCATTTTTAAAACGTTAATATAAACTAATGACACTGAAGAAAACACAAAATAATGGTTCAAACCGTCAAAAACGTACCGTTAGACCGTCCGTGTTCGTCATTCATCCTCCGAAACCATAGTTAAGTTCAACTCAAAATTTTCATCAAAACCGATAGAAGCAAATCGTAAGTTAAAAATGGAAAAATGTCATATCAAAAAAAAATCAGTCACAAATCATATATCATAAATCATAAATGAACTATGAAGTATGACAGATTCCATGGCCCAAATTTATTAAATCTCCTGGGCCCAGCCCAAACCAGTCCCCATCACTAATCAGCCCTTTTCACCCCTAAATCTCGCTAAACATGTGCCCAACTTCCCTAAACTATATTAATTATCTACCTTTAGACCGCTACCTTCCAACACTCTAAACTCCACCAACCCCACTCAGATTCCCCATTCATTCAAGGGTTTCTTCATCAAACTTTGCCCTTTGTTTTCTTCATATTTTCATTTGCAGAACAACAATGATGTCAATGAATCTTCTTCCTTCATCATCTCTCACTCTCAACAAGCATGCATACCCCAATCTTGTATCCAGAACCCACATGTCTCATCATGCAAACCTTAAAGTCTTCAACTTTAACAAAATCAAGAATCATCAACCCACTTCCCAGATCCATAAAGTTAGCAACTTTCTTGAAAACCCATTTGAGTTTAACAATTTTGGTGCAAGACCCACTTCACAGATTGTTAAATCAGCCTCTGAGAGTCCTCAAGATTTGACCCCAGATGGAGAAACCAAGAAAAACCCTAACAAGACTCTGCAGCTTGCCATTGTGTTTGGTTTCTGGTACTTTCAGAACATTGTTTTCAATATTTATAATAAGAAAGCTTTGAACATTTTCCCATATCCATGGTTACTTGCTAGTTTTCAGCTCTTTGTTGGGTCTGTTTGGATGTTGGTTCTTTGGGCTACAAAGCTTCAACCTTGCCCCAAGATTGATAAGTCTTTTATTATTGCTCTGTTAGGTCCTGCACTTTTTCACACAATTGGTCACATTTCTGCTTGTGTTTCATTCTCTAAAGTTGCTGTTTCTTTCACTCATGTTATTAAGTCTGCAGAGCCTGTGTTCTCTGTTGTGTTCTCCTCTGCTTTAGGTGATACTTACCCTTTATCTGTTTGGTTATCAATTTTGCCAATTGTTATGGGGTGTTCTTTAGCTGCTGTTACTGAGGTTTCTTTCAATCTTGGTGGGTTGTGGGGTGCTATGATCAGTAATGTCGGGTTCGTGTTGCGAAACATTTACTCGAAAAAGAGTTTGCAGAACTTCAAGCAAGTGAATGGGTTGAATTTGTATGGGTGGATTACAATCCTGTCATTCTTTTATCTGTTTCCTGTTGCGGTTTTCGTTGAAGGGTCTCAATGGGTTTCGGGTTATCATAAAGCGATTGCGAGTATTGGGACACCGTCGACTTTTTATCTATGGGTGATGATATCCGGGGTGTTTTATCATCTTTATAATCAGTCGTCGTATCAAGCGCTTGATGATATTAGCCCGTTGACGTTTTCAGTTGGGAACACGATGAAACGGGTGGTTGTGATCGTGTCTACTGTAATTGTGTTTAGAAATCCTGTTAGGCCTCTGAATGCACTTGGGTCGGCCATTGCTATTTTCGGTACATTTTTGTATTCACAGGCATCGTCAAAGAAGAAGGCTGCAGTTGAGAAGAAGGACTGAGAGGTTTTTGTTTGGTTTATTTCTTGTTTTACTGGCAATAATAGTTTTCGGTTTTGTATTCTTGATTGGAGTAGGGTTTCGGTGTTTTGTCACTTGTGGTTTTGTTAGACTTTGGTGTTGACTTCAATGAGAACGCCAAATCCAACCATCTTTTACTTGTTTAATCCAGTTAATTGCTAATCTGGTGTTACTGTCTCTTGTCACTGTTACTTTAATTGGTGGATCGCTGTGTGCACGAACGTGCCCAAGCCCTATGCACATACTGATTACTCATTAGCGCGTTAAGTATTTTTTATGGTAGGATGCGTGTGTACCTTCATCCCAACTCGCTTACTGGTACATTTGGGCCTGCAAGCCATGTGTACATACTGATTACTCATAGCTCGATGAGTATTTCTTTATGATACGATGTGTTCCTTTATTTGGATTTGTGATTCCTATTAGTACACTGTACCATGGGCCAGACATGATTATACTTTGTGTGCAAGTAGATGTATGGGCTCATTGCGGCTGTTATAGGCACAGGTGTTTTCTTGTTGCATACACGTACCTACTTGTATGTAGGGGTGCTCATAGTCTGTTTCGGCTGGCTTTGGCAGAATTTCGTTCTAGGCCGAACTGATAAGTACGGCGATTTTTTGAAAAATTAAATTGAATCGGCCAGAGTGGTTGGGTCCGCGAGACAAGCCAAAACGGTTTGGTTTGCTGGTTGGGCCTTTCTTTGGTTTTTTAAGCACCAAATCGTACCACTAGATCTTTCAAAGTTTAATAAATGGTTAGAAAATGATCAAACTTTTTACCTTTTGAGTGTTGAAAGTCTTTACAAAAGAAAAAAGCTAAAAAAAGGTTAGGGACTGTTTGGTAGCCTTTTAATGACCATTCAGATGCTACCTCTTAATGGTTTAAAACCTCTGAATGAATAAGAGGTAACCTCAAGTCTGAATGAATAAGAGGTAACCTCAAGTCTGAATGGTTAAGAGGTAACATCTGAATGGTAAATCATCACATGTCACATTCTTCTACCTTCTCATTGGTAAAATTATTAGTAGTTCCATTAAGAGGTAGCCTCTTAATGACCATTCAGAGGCTACCAAACAACCCCTTAATATAATGAAATTAGTTAAACTATTAACATAAATAAATGTATTATAATTAGAAAATATTTTTATGTGTTATAATTGTTTGATTCTAAACAAGGAAAAAAAATTATCTTTTTAAAAATGTTGTGGTTCTTTTCGGCCAATCGGCTGGTTTGGATTCGTAAAAATCGAGTTTCACCACCGTAAACTGAACCCTCACTGCGGCCATCTTGCTTGGTTTGAACGGTTCGGACAATGTCAACAGTTTTTAAACACCCCTACAGTTTATGCACAACACATACATTTACATAACCAATGATCTCTTGGCTTAGTGGTCAATGGGGAGGTGGAAAACTTTGCTTCTCTTGGAGGTCATGGGTTCAAATTTAGGCAAAAGGATTTTAATATTAACTTGGTGATACTAACATACTAACTAATAACCCGGTTAACGACATCCTAACTTACTAGAAAATCCTTACCCTCTTGGGTCTCAAGTCTGAATGAATTGATTTTGCATGTTGCTAAACGTATCCCCTCACTCTCTCACAAATTTGGGGAGGACCAACCATTAGAAAAATATTTCCCTCTCACATAACGGGATATGCTCAAAAACAGGGAGATGTATATTTAGAGACACCCTTGATTTTTTTAAACTTAATAAATTATTAATATACTTTAGCACACATATTTGCATATCATATACCTTCTTAACTTACATATGTGCATATCTTATAATTATTTAACTCATACATGTGCGTATTGTAAAACCGGGGCGTGATTTATAAAAAAATTCGAAGAAAACGCCCGAAAACGCCGAGAAGCCGCTACACCCCGGCGTGTTTCGGAGTGCTTTTGGGCAAATTTGGTTTTGGCGTTCTTTGAATCACGCTATGTGGGCAATTTGTTGGCCAATCAGATAAGGCCATGTGGTTTAGAGAGATGGAGATGGAAATTTGGGTTGGGTTTGCCGGAATTTTTGGGTTGGGTCCGCCGGAATTGTTCCCAGTTTAATCAAGAAGAGTTTTATCAATTAATACAGTATTGAGAGCGATTACAATGTTTATATCTACACAATTACTCATTCAGTACTGTCAATCCTGACTGGTGAGTCAAATTACCTATTGGCTAACTCTTTGTCCAATGGTAATGTGTTCCGCATTTTGTATACAAAACCCCAACATACCGGCAGTAATTGAAGAATTACAAAGACTCAATCACTGCTTAATCACATTGTAAAATAATTATGGTTTTGTAAAACAGTTTACAAAAAGGAGATTACTCACATTGCTGTCTTAGGTTTCCTTTAAGGGTTTCCTGGTGATTATCTATAATTTACACAAATGCACACGTGTTAGTATAATAACCCATTATTTATATTAATGATACCCTCCCCGAGACAGCATTCCAACGACTACGTCGGGCAGAACCACGACAGCTGTTACGGGACCCTGGATCAATCGGGCAGCGTATCTAATACGTAACCGGGGTTATGATACTTACAACGGAGCAGAACTTCGTTATTTAGGGGGGTATTATACCCGAAAATTATGCCTACTATTCAGAAATTGAGAGAAAGAAAAGTGTGTGAGCGATCGGAGACTGAAGCCGATGCCCTTAATTTATAGGGCTGAATTTCGAGTTTTACGCGACCCGCGTAAGCTTCGGCTTAGGTCTACGCGGCCCGCGAGGGCTTGTAGACTAGGCCGTAGCCTTGCTGCGTTGACACTTAGCCTCAACACGAGTCCGACACGTGGCGGCCTGGGGGCTCACCTGAGATTGGAGCTATCGCGGCCCGCGTAGGCCAAGGGGGTGGCTTACGCGCCCCGCGAGAGACCTATTTTTCTTGTTTTTGTTTAATTTTTATAAAAATAAAGGTATTCGGGGTCCGTTTTCGCGTATGGGGTGTATTTTAAGACATATTGGAATATTTTAAATATATTAGGGCGTCGGAAAAAATATTTTGGAGGGTTGTTATATCTTCCCCACCTTGTTTTAGAACCCGTCCTCGAGATCTACTGGAACAGGTGTGGATATTTTCTTTGTATTTCTGATTCAAGCTCCCATGTGTATTCTGGTCCTCTTTTGGAGTCCCATTTCACTTTGACCAGAACTAATCTCTTGTGCTTGAGATTCTTGACTTTCCTGTCTTCAATCTGTAGAGGCCTCTCTACAAACTTAAGTTGTTCATTTACCTCTATATCCTTAAGAGGTACTAATAGTGATTCATCAGCTAAGCATTTCTTGAGATTAGATACACGAAATACATCATGTATTCCTGCCATTTCCTCTAGCAGTTGTAGCTGATAGGCTACAGGTCATATTCTTCTAGTAATCTCAAAAGGTCCAATATACCTGGGGCTTAGCTTTCCCCTTTTGATGAATCTTACCACTCCTTTTCAAGGAGAGACTTTCAATAATACTTTATCACCTACCTGAAATTCCAACGGCTTTCGTCTGTTATCTGCATAACTCTTTTGTCGATCACGTGCTGTTTTCAGTTGTTCCTTGACTTGGATGATCTTGTCTGGTGTTTCTTGCACTATCTCAGGTCCAGATAGTTGTTTTTCTCCAATTTCTTCCCAACAGACTGGCGTTCGGCACTTTCGTCCGTAAAGTGCTTCGAAAGGTGCAGCATTGATACTTGTGTGATAACTATTATTATAAGAAAATTCTATCAATGGTAAATGATCGTCCCAATTACCTCCGAAATTAATTACACAAGCTTTAAGCATGTCTTCCATTGTCTGAATTGTCCTTTCGCTTTGTCCGTCCATTTGAGGATGATAAGCGGTGCTTAGATTCAACTTGGTTCCCATGGCTTTTTGGATACTTGTCCAAAAATGAGAGGTAAAACGACTATCTCTATCAGAAACAATTGATAGAGGAATTCCATGTAAAGAAACTACTTCATTTACATATAATTTAACTAATTGTTCCATACTAAAAGTTTCCTTCATTGGTAGAAAATGAGCTGACTTAGTTAGTCTGTCTACAATCACCCAGATTGTATCATTACCCTTCCTGGTTTTGGGTAATTTAGTAACAAAATCCATTGTTATCAATTCTCATTTCCAAACTGGCATTTCTAACTGTTGCAGCAAACCTGAAGGTTTCTGATGTTCAGCTTTGACTTGTGAACATGTTAAACACTTTGCAACATATGCTGCTATATCCTTTTTCATTCCTATCCACCAAAAATTCTTTCTTAAGTCCTGATATATCTTATCACTTCTAGGATGCATCGTATACTTAGACTTATGGGTTTCTTCTAATATATGGTGGCGTAGGTTTCCTAATTTAGGTATCCACATTCTCTTCTTATGGAATCTCCAAATTCCATCCGTTCCTTGTTCTAATTCCTTAATCATTCCTTTTAACTTTTCAGTATCATCCTTGATTACTGATTCTTGTACTTTTCTAATATGTTCATTTAAATCTACTTGCAGATTTAAATTGAGTGAACGTACTCTTTTTGGCTTTTCATGATACTTTCGGCTTAAAGCATCAACAATTACATTTGTTTTTCCTGCATGATACTGGATATCACAATCATAATCACTAAGCATCTCCATCCAGCGTCTTTGTCTCATATTCAATTCCTTTTACCCGAAAACATACCTTAAACTCTTATGATCAGTGAAAATAGTAAACTTACTACCGTAAATGTAATGTCTCCAAATCTCTAATTCCAAATCATGGGTTGAATAATTCTCTTCATGACTCTTAAGTTGTATGGGTGCGTAATCTATAACCTTTTGACGTTGCATCAATACACATCCATAACCTAATTTAGAAGCGTCACAATAGATTACGAAATCTTCAGTTTCTTCTGGTAACGCTAGTATGGGTGCGTTGGTTAATCTTTGCTTAAGAATTCTAAAGGCTTCTTCTTGTTTTAATCCCCATTCAAACTTAACGGATTTACAGGTTAACTTAGTTAAGGGAATGGCTATTCTAGAAAAATCTCGAATAAATCTTCTATAATAACCGGTCAGTCCTAAGAAACTTCTAACCTCGGTTGGTGACTCAGGGGTTTTCCATTTGGTAATTGCCTCGATTTTGGTGGGATCTACATGAATTCCTTCATGATCAACTAGATGTCCAAGAAACTGTACCTGTTCTAACCAAAACTCACACTTCGAAAACTTAACATAAAGCTTTTCTTTTCCTAATAAACTTAAAAGTGCGTACAAATGCTTTGCATGTTCCTCTTTACTCTTAGAGTAAATGAGAATATCATCTATAAAGACAATTATGAATTTATCCAAATATGGCTTACATATTCGGTTTATCATGTCCATAAATGCAGCTGGGGCATTTGTTAAACCAAATGGCATGACAGTAAATTCATAATGACCATAACTTGTTCTGAAAGTGGTCTTAGGAATGTCCTCTTCCTGTACCTTTAATTGATGATATCCTGACCTTAAATCGATTTTTGAGAAAAATCGAGCTCCTTGTAACTGATCGAACAGATCATCGATTCTTGGTAATGGATACCGATTCTTAATCGTGACCTTGTTCAATTCACGGTAGTCAATGCACATTCGCATCGATCCGTCTTTCTTTTTGACGAACAAAATTGGTGCTCCCCAGGATGATGAACTTGGCTGTATGAATCCTTTCTCCAACAATTCGTCTAACTGTTTCTTTAGTTCCTGTATTTCTGCGGGTGTCAAACGGTAAGGTGCTTTGGCCATTGGTGCTGTCCCTGGTAGCAGATGAATTATGAATTCAACTTCTCTGTCTGAAGGTTGTCCTGGTAATTCTTCTGGAAATACATCTGAAAACTGGGACACTACTGGAATATCCTTTAATTCTTTTCCTTTAGTGTTAGTGATTATGGAAATCAAATATACTAAAGATCCTTTTCGTATATAACTTGTTGTTTTCATAACAGAGATGAATTTTATGGATCTAGATGGTTTATTTCCTTTAATTGTGATCTTTTCACCCCTTGGTGAATTTACTTGAATTGACTTTTGATCACATAAAATACTGGCTTTATTGGCTATTAACCAATCCATTCCTAACACGATATCAAATCCTGCTAGATTCATTGGGTAAAGGTTTGTAATAAATTTCTGATTTAGAATTTCTATTCTTGCTCCCTGCAAGATTTCAGAAATCTTAATGGTTTCCCCATTTGCTGTCTCTACTAAACATTCTTGTGGGAGTTTAGTTAATGGTTGATTAAGAAGTTTGCAAAATGAAGTATTAATAAAACTTTGGTTCGCACCAGAGTCAAATAATACTTTAGCAAAAACATCATTAACTAAAAACGTACCGGCGATCACATCCGGGATCATTTTTGCTTCTTCTGCAGTTAGAACAAATGCTCTAGCATTTTTGGTGTTCTTGTTGTTTGTAGCTGGAGCTAATTTCGGACAGTTTGGCTTGATGTGGCATTGTTCTCCGCAGTTGTAGCATATCCTGTTGTGTTTCTTCCTGCAGTCTTCTTCTTTATGTCCAGATATTTTGCAGAAGTTGCAGTATATGGAGCATCCTCCAGAATGCTTCCTTTTGCAATACTTGCAATAGGGTGCAGAGGTAGAACCTACATTTTTCCCACGGTTGAAATTTCCAGAACGGAATTCTTGGGTAAGTTTCTGGGTTAGGTTCCTCCTTTGATCCTCTTCTCGTGTACAGACTAATTCGTCAGTCAAGGTGTTTGCTAGTTCTACTGCTTCTTCTATGGTTTGGGGTCTAGCAGCCTTGACTACATGTCTAATCTCTCCAATCAATCCCCAGATGTAACGGGAGATTAATACTGGTTCAGGTGATGCAAGGGTTGGCACTATTCTAGCATATTCGAAGAATAATGTAGTGTATCCCTTACTATCCACACCAGTCATCCTAAGGTTTAGGAACTTATTTGCTATCTGTTCTTTTTCATTGGGATGGCAGAATTTCCTTTCTACCATGTTTTTAAATTCCTCTCATTCCATATTGTAAATCATGTCACTTCCTATAGACTGGAGGATAGTGTTCACCACTCTAAGGCTGAATTCTTAAACAGATTAGAGGCAAACATTATCTTATCCTCTTCCGCGCATTTGCTTATTCTTGAGACTACCTCAGTCTTTTCTATCCAGCGTAGAGTTGCAATGGCCCCTTCATTGCCCGAGAATTCCATTGGTTTACAAGACCAGAATTCTTTATAAGAACAACCATAAGGCATGGTTCTTCTTCTTTTGGGAATGGGCACTTGAAGTAAGGGTCCATTGTTTACGCTGTGTTCCGGTTCAGTAGGTCATTTACTGCTATGTTTACTTTTATTATCCGCTTCCTTAACAGTTTGAAAAATAAATGGCATCGCATCTATTATTCCTTGTGCCACTATGTGTTGGATGGCACTGTTATCCACTGGGTTTCTGTTGTTATCGTTGTTTGGGTTTTCGTTATTCAAATTATTGTCATTCTGGTTTTCCGGGTTATTATCCGGGTTTTCTTGATTCACTTGGTCGCCCTTCTGAATTTTAAACATTTACCACGTATTAATATTACAAAATAGTATTTAATATAGCCAATCATACGACACGCATATTGATAAAAAAACGTCGATCATTGCGACTTACTCTTTTCTTATATATAATATGCATCTACTACAAACCAGTACTGAAATTAAAAATTACAATACGACTGAAATAAAAATCACACTATTAGTAGGCCTCTATAGTTTTATATATATATATATATATATTATTACTACCTCCACCAACACTTTCACTGATATGGATTCATCTAAAAATCCATATGACGCTTGTCATACTTCCAGACGAGTCGTTCTCCTACCTGCCTCATCCTTTCACTACTTTCTAAAATTTCTTCTCCTAAAGTTCGGAGCTTTTGCACATTTTCTGCACTCATTGGGGGTGCAGGTGCTGGTACGGGATCTGGGTACTGTGGCATGGGTTCTTCTTGTGGATACGGATTCTCTAAGATCTCCCTAACGTATTCATCGTTATCGCAGTAGGGATCTAGAGGGTCCAGACCTAGGTAAGCTGCTAGATTTGGCATGGGTAGGTCTGTTAGGTTGTAGCGTTGCACATAATCCCTATGATCATCAAACCACGGATCGTAGTCTGGGTCTAAGGGATTAGGTGCTGGTACCCTAGGTATCTCCTCTGGATTGAAATCATGCATTTCTACTTGATTTTCTGGGTTGTTTTCTATCTCCATTGGCTGATCGGGAAACAAGGGTAATGGTTGAGATGCTACTAGTTGTTCCAGATTTGGGTCGGCAGCTGTGGATGCTAAAATATGGAAGTTTGCTAAACTCCTATTAAGCATGTCTTGGGTGTGGGCGTCGGTTTCTCTTTTAGCTGCTGCTAACACTCGTTGTTCTTGTAACTTTTTCATTCTCTTCCTATGCTCATGTGCTCCCTTACTGAACCATCCTCTCTTTTTCTGAGGGAATGGCTCTTCAGACTAAGCCTTAAATACGAATATCCTTTCTTCATCATCAGCAGAATACCCTGAGAGGGCAGGCTGTGAAGAGGTGCCTTCGCTTCTAGGTGAGCTGGACAACTGACGATAAGCTTCGGATGGTCCTTGATCACTCATACTGTAAACTAACAAACAGTCAAATAACACATAACAATAAAATACAGATATGCACGTATTTCCGTAATTTATTTCCTAACATTTTAAATAATATTTTGGTGTCAGCAGAACACTTCTGTGGTTGAATCAGTGGCTTGGCTCTGATACCACCTTCTATTGCAACCCCCGCCCCCTTATCTGTCCTGGGAACGGGCGGCCGCGAACTCAATATTGGTCGTATCAATGTTTATCATTTTGGCAGCAGAATTTACATCAGGACCGTAGTTAGGAAATATTTTATCAGAGTAAATGCCACGCTTTTATAATATTAAACATATTGGGACAAAACCCAAGTTTCATTACAATCTGATTTATAGAGATAAACTCTATTTTATTTAATAAAACATCTTCTTTTATTTAGATAACTTTTATAGCCACTTTATCCAAGCCTTCAGTGCTGTCCAGCTGGCTTCTAGTTGGCTCTCACATTTTATTACCTGAAACGCGTTTAAAAATATTTTGTCAGTGGGAAATACTGGTGAGTGAATCCCAGTTTAAACAAGAAGAGTTTTATCAATTAATACAGTATTGAGAGCGATTACAATGTTTATATCTACACAATTACTCATTCAGTACTGTCAATCCTGACTGGTGGGTCATATTACCCATTGGCTAACTCTTTGTCCAATGGTAACGTGTTCCACATTTTGTATACAAAACCCCAACATACCGGCAGTAATTGAAAAATTACAAAGACTCAATCACTGCTGTTAGGGGAGGATTTTCAATTGATCAATGATCCTCATTTACTGTTGGGTTTAGTGATCCTCACTTCTGGTTGAATTAGTGATCCTCAGAAGTGTTGCAGGATCAGGATCATGGATCATCTTAAGGATCCTTATACTAACGATTGTCTACTTTGAATATAATGTTGTTTTGCAGGAGTACCAGCTTGGACTTGGTCTTGGCGATATTCCTGGAGCATATTCCATGACTTATTCCGCACGTGCTTACCTGAAGTGGACGTTATGGAGTTCGTGGGGGACTTGCATGAAATGCAGAATGTTTGTTAGCTTAGATATTTTCTATATTTAAACGGGATAGCGAGCTAAATAGAAACACTTGGCTATTTTTGGCTACACACACACTCTTGCAACTGCTCTCACCAGCTCTCGATAATTTACTTGGCGATTACACACTTTTTCACACAATACACTATAGTGATCCTTGTAATTAGCTCGCTATCATCCGAAGTTGTAATAGATTTCTTGTTTAATTTGAGTTGGTGATCGGTAGTTTCCATCACCCGAGGTTTTTTATGCCGGAGATCATTCGTTGATCAAGGGCTTTTTCCTCGTATAAATCTTTGTGTCACTTAGTCAATTCATTTCTGAGTGATCTTTAGTGTTGTTCATTGATTCAAGCATCATACCTCACAACAGAAAGTTTGGTTGCATTGTCATTGCTTGATTTTTGACCAAAACAGTTTGGCGCCCACCGTGGGGCAATTGGTGCTTCATCCCTAAGAAGATTCATACTTTTGTGGTCATTTAGGTTCATAACAACCAGGCAGATGGCTTCCTCAGCGAAGAACGCTTCAAGCTTAATGCCGTCATTCAGTTTTTCACAAGGAGTTCCTCCTTTGCCTCCACCACCTTCTGGATCCCAGAAGAACACTGAGAATGCTGCGAAGAAACAAACCCCCATTTTCCAAAAACCACCAATTTCTTCCGTTTCAACTAATCCTACTACTAATGATCTTTATGCTCTGATTTTGCAGATGAGGAATCACGCACAAGAGCAGGACAAAACCAACGAAAGGATCCTCTGGGAGATCAATGAGATCAAGAAACAGAAGAAATCAGTGGAGGATCACTCCCCTCTGATGCCAAGGTCGCTAAACTTCGACACTCCAGTCATAACTTCCCAGCACTCAGCAGGTTCGGACGTGCAATACTTAGGTGAATTACCAGGAAGGCGTTACGAAACAGCGACTATGAGTCAGGCATTTGACTCTCACTTCCAGCCCCAAGGATCCTCTTCTCAACCATCAGGATCCTCTTTTCAGCATCAGGGATACTTCACGTCAGGAGGATATTTGGGAATGCATGCGGTCCAAGGATCCTCCCAGGTCCAAGGATCCTCCCAGGTCCAAGGATCCTCCCAGGTCCAAGGATCCTTCCCGGTCCAAGGATCCTCCCTTGTCCCAGGATCCTCTCTGGTTCCAGGATCCTTTCAGGTTCAAGGATCATCTCAACTTCAAGGATCTAACGTCCTTCAGGATCAAGGATTCTTGAGAAGTATGCAGCCTCAGAGCTCGGACGTTCATCAAGGAGACTTCATACCAATGCAAACCATTGCTTCATCTGGTCCTTCGATCATACCAGAACCCCGTCAATATGGATACACATCTGGAATTCCAAACACGAATCCTGTGGGAGGTAACACTTTTAATAATTCATATAACACTAACTATGGCTCTATGCAGGATACAGGTATCAATCAGGCTATGGCTAGGGAGCTACAGAAGCTTAAGGATATGATATCCAGTGTTCCAGGAGTGGTTAAACCCATTCCTGAAATTGCAGATGGTAGCCATAGGATATCTCGTTTTGCACCACCCTTATGTGATGCTGAGATACCCAAGAGATTTCAGATACCATCCATGAAGCTATATGATGGTTCAACAGATCCAGAGGAACATGTAGCTCAATACAGGGAGAGGATGGAGATCAATCCAATCCTGGAGAGGTTAAAAGAAGCATGTCTATGCAAGGGGTTTGGATCCACACTTACAGGATCTGCTCTTAAATAGCTGCTAAGTCTTCCTCCTTACTCTATTACTTCATTTGCTAATCTAGTTAACTTGTTTAATAGTCAATTCTCTTGTAGTAGAAAATTTGAACGATTAACTAGTGATTTATATAGGGTAACTCAAGGTCAAAATGAATCACTTAGAGATTACATCACTAAGTTTAGTAAAGAATCCTTAGATATTCCTAATTTGGATATTGCTACGGCTGTAGAAGCCTTTAAAATGGGATTGCTTAGGGATTCATTATTCTATGATGATCTTGTGATGACACCTTGCAGGAACCTTGATGAAGTAAGAACCAGGGCCCTTAGGTTCATCCGCCTAGAGGATGACAAAAGGATCCAGGATAGATTGAGAGGATCCTCAAAACATGAGAAACAAGGATCCTACTTCAGGAACAACAAATCCAAGTCCTACAACAAGTCTGATAACCAGAATGTGCATGCAGTGGAACAAGAAGAGGATGATGAGGATTATCCTCCTATTTCTGAATACTGTTTTTCTGTTGATAACAATGAACTAATCCTTGCAATGCAGAATCTAGGTGGCCAAGGAAAAGTGATAAACCAGCTGCTACAAAGGATATGTCCAAATGGTGTGCATATCATGAGGATTTTGGGCATCTCACTGAAGAGTGTATTGCACTGAGAAAGGAAATTGGTTACTTGTTGAGCAAGGGGCATTTGAAAGAACTTTTGGGATGAAAGAAGTCAAGGATCCAGGATCCTGAAAGGATCCCAGAAAGAGCTCCTGCCCCTCCAGCGGATGCACAGGTTATAAACTTCATATCCGGTGGATCAGATATTTGTGGTACCTCCTTTTCAGCAGCAAAAAGACATGCTAAGGAAACCAAGATGGATAATGGAGACAGACCCATCCGGACCTCCGTTGTCACCCAGGATAAAGTCATAACCTTTGATGAAGATGATCGTGTTGATGTCCAGGATCCTCATCATGATGGTCTTGTAATTACGTTGTTTATTTCTAACCACTTTGTTCGCAGGATCCTTATAGATGGAGGAAGCTCTGTGAACATCATTCAGCTTGATGTCCTCAAGAAGATGAATATCCCGGAGTCTGATATCATCCCAAGATCCTCAGTACTTGTGGGATTCAGTGGAGAAACTAAGAATACATTGGGGGACATCAAACTCCCAATCTATATTGAAGGATTGCATTCTTATCAAAAATTCTGTGTTATAGATTGCTTATCATGTTGCAATGCTATCCTTGGCAGGCCATGGATACATGATATGAAGGCAGTTCCATCCACCTATCATCAATGTGTAAAGCTTCCAAGTCCTTGGGGAGTGGTGAAAATTGAGAGTGATCAACAAGAAGCTAAGAATTGCTACACCTCATCAATGAAGCCAGCCTCAAGACCAAGGGAGCAATAGCAATTAAAGTATCCTTCAAGAGATGTCTTGGAGGCAAGAGAACAGGATTTGAAAGAAATCCTCGTGGATCCTGATGATCCTGAATCTAGGATCTTCATAGGGTCAGGGATCCTTAGCGAAGTTGAACAGGAGCTAGTATCTGTTAGGGGAGGATTTTCTAACAATTAGTGATCCTTATTCGTTATCCTAACTAGTGATCCTTACTTCTGTGACAGGTGGTGATCCTCAGAAGAGCTTCAGGATCAGGATCATGGATCACTTTAAGGATCCTCTTACTGACGATTGTTTACTTGTGTTTTTGAAATGTCTCGCAGGTATATCAAGCTTGACCAAGTCTTAGCGACATTCCTGGAGAATATTCCTGAAGTATTCTGCACGTGCTAGATCAAAACTAGACGTTATGGAGAACGTGGAGGCTTGGCCCGAAAGTCGGAGAGTTTGTTAACTAGATATTTTTCTTATTTGAAAGGGGTAACGAGCTAGTTAGTGACACTTAGTCATTTTTTGGCAGTTTCACACACTCGAAAACGCTCTCATACAAGCTCTCGTTCAAACACTTAGCAATTACTTACACTTTTTACACATTTCACCGTAGTGATCCTTGTACCTAGCTCGTTACTATCCGAAGTTGTAAACGTTTATTCATTTATTTGAGCTTGGTGATCGGTAGTTTCCATCACCCGGGGTTTTTTGTGCCGGAGATCAACTCTTGATCAAGGGCTTTTTCCCCGTATAAATCCTTGTGTTGTTTGTGCATTCTACATTGAAGTGATCCTCATTGTTGTTACACATTTTAAGCATCATTCCCCTATACAAAGAGTTTGGTTGCATTATCATCATCAGATTTTCTGACCAAAACAGTTTGGCGCCCACCGTGGGGCAATTGGTGCTTTGCCTTAGAAGAATTCGCATTTCTGTGCTCATTCCGGTTCACTACAATCAAGCAAATGGCTTCCTCGGCGAAGAATGCTTCAAACTTGATGCCCTCATTCACTTCCTCCCAAGGCGTTCCTCCTTTGCCTCCACCACCCTCTGGATCCCAGAAGAATACAGAAAATGCTGCGAAGAAACCGACTCCCATTTTCTCAAAACCACCTTCTCCTTCTGTTTCAACTAATCCTACTACTAATGATCTCTATACCTTGATTTTGCAGATGAGGAATCATGCACAAGAGCAGGATAAGACCAACGAAAGAATCCTCCGGGAGATTGATGAAATTAAGAAACAGAAGAAAACGGCAGAGGATCATTCTCCACTGATGCCCAGATCTTTGAATTTTGACACTCCGGTGGTTACTTCTCAGCCGTCAGTGGTTCCAAACATTCAATATGCGGGTGGACCAAAGGGAGTGCACTACGGAACAACAGCTATGACCCAGGCACTAGGTTCATATTTCCAGCCAGCAGGATCCTATCCCCAGCATATGGGATCCCTCACGAGTACAGGAGGATATTCAGGAATGCAGCAGGTTCAAGGATCCTCCTTCGTTCCAGGATCATCCCAGGTTCAAGGATCCTCCTTCCTTCCAGGATCATCCCAGGTTCAAGGATCCTCCTTCGTTCCAGGATCATCCCAGGTTCAAGGATCCTCCTTCGTTCCAGGATCATCCCAGGTTCAAGGATCCTCCTTCGTTCCAGGATCATCCCAGGTTCAAGGATCCTCCTTTGTTCCAGGATCATCCCAGTTTCAGGGATCCTTCCAGATGCCAGGATCCTTGAGGAGTTTGCAAACAGGAAGTTCAGATGTTCATCAAGGAGATTTTATCCCAATGCAGACCAATGCCTCTGCTGGACCTTCGATCATTCCAGAATCTCAACAATATGGATTAACCTCCATATTTCCTAACTTGAATCCAATGGGAGGTAACACTTTTAATAATCCTCATACTATTAACCATGGTTTTATGCAGGATCCAGGTATCAATCATGCCATGGCCAGAGAATTGCAAAAGCTAAAGGATATGATCTCGAGTGTCCCGGGGGTAGTCAAACCTATTCCAGAGATTGCAGATGGGAGCCACAAGATATCTCGCTTCGCACCACCAATCTGTGATGCTGAGATACCCAAGAGGTTCCATGTGCCTACAATGAAATTGTACGATGGTTCGACGGATCCTGAAGAACACATAGCACAATACAGGGAGAGGATGGAGATCAATCCAATCCCAGAAAAGTTAAAGGAAGCATGCCTATGCAAAGGATTCGGATCCACTCTTACTGGATCAACACTCAAGTGGCTGCTAAGTCTTCCTCCCTATTCTATTACCTCATTTGCAAACCTAGTTAACTTGTTTAATACTCAGTTTTCTTGTAGTAGAAAATTTGAACGATTAACTAGTGATTTATATAGGATAACCCAGGGTCATAATGAATCATTAAGGGATTACATTACCAAATTTAGTAAAGAATCCTTAGACATTCCCAACTTAGATATAGCCACGGCTGTTGAGGCCTTCAAAATGGGATTACTTAGGGATTCCTTATTTTATGATGATCTTGTTATGACACCGTGCAGGAACCTAGATGAGGTAAGAACCCGGGCCCTCAGGTTCATCCGGCTAGAGGATGATAAGAGGATTCAGGAGAGGATAACAGGATCCTCAAAGCAGGATAAGCAAGGATCCTCATTCAGAAACAACAAGTTCAGATCCTACAACAAATCTGATAATCAGAACGTGCATTCTATTGATCAAGAAGAGGACGATGAGGATTATCCTCCAATCTCTGAATATTGCTTTAGTGTTGATAACAATGAACTAATCCTTGCCTTGCAGAACCTAGGTGATAAAGCTAGATGGCCAAGAAAGAATGAAAGGCCAGCTGCAAATAAGGATAAATCAAAGTGGTGTGCATATCATGAAGATTTTGGGCACCTCACAGAAGAATGCATTGCACTAAGAAAGGAGATTGGGTACTTGTTGAGCAAAGGGCATCTAAAAGAGTTGTTGGGTAGGAAAAAGTCAAGGACTCAGGATCCTGAAAGGATCCCTGAGAAGGCTCCAGCCCCTCCAGCAGACGCACAAGTGATAAACTTTATCTCTGGGGGATCCGACATTTGTGGCACATCCTTCTCAGCAGCTAAGAGGCATGCGAAGGAAACTAAAATGGATAACGGAGAAAGGCCAGTTCGAACATCGAGTGTCTCCGAAGGAAAAGTCATAACCTTTGATGAAGAGGATCGTACTGATATCCAGGATCCTCATCACGATGGTTTAGTTATTACTCTTTTTATATCTAACTGTTTTGTCCGCAGGATCCTAATAGACGGAGGAAGTTCAGTGAACATTATCCAGCTTGACGTTCTAAAGAAGATGGGTATCCCCGAATCAGAGATCATACCAAGATCCTCCGTGCTCGTGGGATTTAGTGGCGAAACTAAGAACACCCTGGGGGACATTAAGCTCCCAATATATATTGAAGGCTTACACTCTTATCAAAAATTTTGTGTTATTGACTGTTTATCTTGTTGTAATGTTATCCTTGGCAGACCCTGGATACACGATATGAAAGCAGTCCCATCTACTTACCATCAATGTGTGAAGCTCCCTAGTCCTTGGGGAATAGTAAAGATTGATAGTGATCAGCAGGAAGCTAAGAATTGCTACACTTCATCGATGAAACCAGCTTCGAAGTCAAGGGAGCAATAGCAATCAAGGTATCCTCCAAGGAATGTCCTGGAGGCCAGAGAGCAGGATGTGGTAGAAATCCTCATGGATCCTGATGATCCTGAATCCAAAATCTATATCGGATCAGGGATCCTTGGCGAAATGAAAGAAGACCTCATATCCTTCCTCAAAAGGAGAAAGACTACCTTTGCATGGAAACATGAAGACATGACTGGTATATCCAAAGATGTTATCACCCATAAACTCGGCATCGACAGATCCTTCAAACCAATACATCAAAGAAGAAGGAAGTTTGCACCAGAAAGGAATGCCATTATCCAGGAAGAGGTAGAAAAATTGCTCCGGGCAGGTATGATTAGAGAGGTCAAGTATCCAAGATGGTTGGCCAATGTGGTTGTTGTTCAAAAGAAAAACGGAAAGTGGAGGGTATGTGTCGATTTTACCGATTTAAATAAGGCATGTCCCAAGGATCCTTTCCCTTTACCCCACATTGACTCCATGGTGGATGCAACTGCGGGTCATGAACTGTTAACTTTCATGGATGCTTCATCTGGATTTCAACAAATCCAAATGGAACCATCCGACCAAGAGGATACAGCCTTCATGACTCCAACTGGTATATATTGCTATATTGCTATGCCGTTTGGATTGAGAAATGCAGGTGCAACGTACCAAAGGCTGGTGAATATGATGTTCAAGGATCAGATTGGACAAACTATGGAGGTCTACATAGACGATATGGTGGTGAAATCCTTAAAAGTTGAGGATCACCTGCGAGACTTGGAGGAAGCATTTGATATCCTTGACAACTATAATATGAAGCTTAATCCTTCAAAATGTCATTTTGGTGTCAAAGCAGGTAAATTCTTAGGATACATGGTGACTAAGAGAGGCATCGAAGCTAGCCCGGAACAAATCAAAGCAATAGTGAACATCAAATCTCCGGCCAATGCTAAGGATGTTCAAAGGTTAACAGGAAGGATAGCAGCCTTGAACAGATTCATATCCAAGTCCTCCGAGAAATGTAAAGAATTCTATGATATCCTAAGGAAGAACAAGAAATTTGAGTGGACGGAGAAGCATGAAAATGCTTTAAAAGCCCTCAAAGATTACCTATCCTCGGCCCCGGCTTTAATGAAACCAGAAAAAGGTGAAGTGTTATCCTTGTATCTCGCAGTATCCTCAAAAGCAGTAAGTGCGGTCCTTGTTAAGGATCATCAAGGTACACAACATCCCGTTTATTATGTAAGTAAAAGTTTACTTGATGCCGAATCCAGGTACTCACACCTTGAAAAACTTATCCTTGCATTAATAATGGCATCTACCAAGTTAAGACATTATTTTGAAACTCATGTTATCATTGTCAAAACTAATTTTCCAATTAAGAATGTCCTCAGGAAACCAGAGATGTCCGGAAGGATGGCTAAGTGGGCAGTAAAGCTGAGTGCCTATGATATAAGATATGAGCCTAGGACAGCTATCAAATCCCAAGCATTAGCTGACTTTGTGGCTGATTTCAGTAGTGATTTACAAGAAGAAGCTGAGTTAGAAGTCCAGCAGCTAGAAGAGACCAAGGATCCTTGGATACTCCACACTGATGGATCCTCAAATGTCAAAGGCACAGGGCTTGGAATACTACTAAAATCGCCACAGGGGGACATAATACCCCATTCTATAGCTTGTGAGTTCCAAACCACTAATAATGAGGCTGAATATGAAGCCTTAATTGCTGGTTTGCAAATTGCAAAGCATATGGGGGTCAGGTATCTTGAGGTACATGTATATTCTTTGTTAATTACAAATCACTTTAATGGATCATATGCTGTTAAAGGTGAAAAGCTAACCAAATATTTGGAGATAGTCAAAAGTTTGGCACTCTCTTTTGTTTCCTTTAGTTTGTCACAGGTACCAAGGGAAGAAAATACAGAAGCTGATGCATTGGCTAACTTAGGGTCATCTTTGAAGATCCCAGAGGATATCAAGATCCCTATTATCCATATCCTAACCCCAGCTATTGAGGATCATGTGGCTATGGAGATAGGGAATAATTCTGCAATGATCCCCACTGAGGATACTCAATCCTATTCAGGATCCGGATCATGGATCTCACCAATTATGAGATACTTACAACATGGAGAGATTCCTATAGGAGAAAACCCTAGGGCTTTCAAATCTAAGGTATCTCAATTCACAATTATGAATAATATGTTGTATAGACGATCTCTTGCAGGACCATACTTGAGATGCATTGAGGATCCTGAAGTTCAGGAGGTTTTAAAAGACTTCCATAAAGGAGATTGTGGAAACCACACTGGGGGCAGGGCTTTATTTTCAAGGATCCTGAGGACAGGATATTATTGGCCAACCATGAAGAAAGATGCTGTGGAGTATGCCAGAAGATGTGATCCTTGCCAGAGACACAGCAATATCCTTCATCAACCAGCTGAATTATTGCATCCTATATCCTCCTCTTGGCCATTTATGAGATGGGGTATGGATATAGTTGGTAAGCTCCCTAAGGCACCTGGTGGGAAAGTATTCATGTTAGCTATGACTGATTACTTCTCCAAGTGGATAGAGGCTGAAGCTTTTGCCCAAGTCAGAGAAAAGGAAGTTATATCCTTCATTAAAAGAAATATTATAACTAGATTTGGAATTCCTTCTGAGATTATATGTGATAATGGTTCCCAATTTATTGGGGGCAGAACCACTAACTTTTGTGACAGCTGGGGGATTAAGATGATAACATCAACACCAGTCCACCCACAAGCTAATGGTCAAGCGGAATCATCCAACAAGATCATCATCAACAACTTGAAGAAGAAGCTTGGATCCAAGAAAGGAAAATGGGCAGAAGAGCTACCCTATGTGCTCTGGGCTGACAGGACAACCCCTAAGAATGCTACTGGTCAAACACCATTCTCTTTGGTGTTTGGGGCAGAATCAGTGATCCCAACAGAAATGGTGGTTCCTACTGCTAGAACAAGTACCCGTGATCCTGAGGAAAATGATGAAAACTTGGCTCAAGACCTGGATACTATTGAAGAAATCAGGGATATGGCTAGGATCAGGATGGCCAGTTATCAACAAAGAATGGCTGGTGCTTACAATAAAAATGTCAGGATCAGGATGTTTCAAGTTGGAGATATGGTGTTAAGGAAAGCATTTCAGAATACCACCAATCCTGCTGATGGAAAATTGGCTCCAAAATGGGAAGGCCCCTATTTGATTGAAGCTGAAGCAGGAAAGGGGGCATATAGGTTGCTAACCATGGAAGGTGAATTGCTACCAAGAGCTTGGAATGCTGTCCACTTGAAGAAATATTTCATGTAAGCAGGATCCTTATGTTATAGGTGATCCTCATCAAAGAGATATCCTTAAAGGATCCTCAAAGTATCGGTGATCCTTACTCAGGTAATATCCTAATCTTGAACTATTTCATTTCTTAATTTTTTCATCTAAGGATAAGGATCATGTATCCTTTATCCATCTCTCACGTGAGTTCAAGTTTTGAAAGCTCAGGTATCTTCAGCACAACATTGGTTATCCACAGAAGCAATCCGTCCTTTGGGTTTAACCCCAGTTATTTGGGCTTGTCCCCAGATTCCGCCTGCAGCGCACGATGATCCTGGTATAGTTCAAGGCTTTGGGACCAGTACTCATTATAGGGGCTGATAATTCCATTGTTCTGGCTATGCTTAGGATCCTACGTATAATGGTAGACGTACCATACATCCGTTCATAAGGTTTCTAACGTTTTCACGTTAGCTAAGGTTTTGGCATCTTCATGTCACTAAGTTTGGATAGTCGCCAGTTAGGGCCATACTCCAGTTTACATACGATCCTTGGGCTTGTCCCCAGTTATCCTTGGGCTTGTCCCCAGTTATCCTTGGGCTTGTCCCCAGTTGCTAACTCTTTTCTTATATTGGCTTAGTACCAAGTTATGCTCTATTTCAGGTCCTTGAAGGTAGGCAGTTAGGGATCCTTCATCCTTATTTCACTCTAAGGTTTATCTTATAGTTATCCTTATTATGGTTAGAATTCTAACTTGGGTCCTCAGGTATGATCCTTAACTCTTTGGATTTTATTTATTATTCTTTTAAATGACCCTTATACTTGACAACTGAACTTATAAATTTTAAATCATGTCATTTTTTAAAACTTATCTGTTATGGGATATGTGATCCTTGTTCATATCCTAAACTTTTTGGATATCTTTCCTAGTTTTTCAAGGCTTGATAAGTATAAACAAATTGAACATTATAACAGTTGGAAAATAACATACTAAAAAGGATAACAACACAAGATAAGCGACAAAAGGTTAAGTTTTTATTTATTAACATAAGACTAACCCTTTAAAGGTTGTCAAAATTACCTACCCGAGCTTCTACCAGCAAAACGTGGCCCGTCCGCTGGGGTAGGTAAAGGGTGTCCATGATAATGAGTTCAAAAGTAGTGCAGGAATATAAAGGCAGCAGGATCACAATGGCTTCATCCCCCAAACAGAGGATCCCTCCACCAATTGCAATCCTGCCTATTGTCCAAAGGATCATACATGATCCTTAATCCTAAAAACCTATTGTTCAAAGTACAACCCATGAAATTGTCTTAAACATCACAACCACAAAAACAACCATCAAACTAAAAATTGGGCTCCGGCCTCAGCACATATATCCATCATCGCCCAATTGTGCAGCCTACACCTTCGCTGCATCATCACCACCAGCCGCTGCATCCTCAGCTTTATCCTTCAACCCGCTGCCACTAGCCTCAATTGCCAGAATCTCCTCAGCCTCTTCTTCATCACCCAATTCAGCCAGCCTTGCCTTCCATTCTTCAATCTCCCAGTTGCCTTTGTCGAAGGCAGGATCCTGAGCTTCCAAGGCCATTTGGAGTTTGGTTTTGTACATTGCTATGGCGGCAGAAACTTTAGCATCATCCATGATCTCTTGCCTTTCATAATCAAAGTTAACCAGCACCTTGGCCATTTTCTGCTTGGTATCCTTGAGTTCCTTCTGAAGATCAGCAATTGCAAGATCCTTGAGCACAGCAACCTGCTGGAGATCAGCAATCTTCTGATCTTGATCCTCAACGTGACCAACGTAATCCTCGATCTCAGCAAATTTCTGCAAAAGAAAAGGGTAAAGCGGTGCAAGAGAAAGTGATCCTTAGAACAGCAGGATATGCAAGCAGAGATAGTGATCCTTACATCATTGAAGTACTCGAGGAACTGGTGGCGAATTAAGGGCAGGCCCTGCAAATCCTCAGCCTCGGAAGTCTTTCTCTTCTTGATTCCCTTCCCTTTGAGGGGTGCCTTGGGGATTGAGGCTGTCGGGCTAGTAGGAACCTTTCTTTTGGAGGATTTAACAGTGGTGAGATCGGTGACACTGAACCTTGAAGCGGCTTTGGCAGATTTTCCAGCGCCTACACAACCAAAATAAGATAAGTATCTTTTCTTAATAAACATTTAATTATTTATTTAATTATAAACAAGGATACTTACTCGACATTGTGACAGAGCCTGAGGATACCTCCTGTGAGTCTTGGGTTGTTGTCTTAAAAGTTCTAGTTTCAGGGTCAAGTCCCCAGAAAGTAGCAAGTCTTTCCCTGGTCGCAGGTGTTGTGATGAGACGTGAAAAGGAGATGGCTGCATGACACAAGACAAAGAAGGGGTTAGTGATCCTATTACAAAAACATGACCATCTGGTGATCCTTCTCAGGATCCTCCAGCCTACCATGGGTGGACCATGTTCTTGGTAAATGCTCTCCATCTGAAATGGTATCCCTCCTTACAAAGAAGAAGCGACGCTTCCAATCTTTATCGTTTTTGGTGACTTTGAGAAGAGGGTGATCTGCGCCGGGTTTCCGTTTAAACAAATAACGGTGGGATCCGAAGGTAGTAAGATCATACAACTCCGCTAGTTCTGACATTCCTAAATCAAGACTCTCCTGCTCGATGATCCTCTCTAGGGTGTATAAAACCCTCCAGATCATCGGCATGGCTTGAACGTAAGATATGCCGGTAAGGGAAAAGAAGGATTGTGTGAACTCCGGGAAAGGATAGGTGTACCCTATAGCAAATGGAGTGACTGGGAAGGCGACCCATGTATCAGAAACATAGTCGCTCAGAACAGTTGAATCGAAGGGTTTGAAAAAGACATTCGCTGGAAAACGGTGACGGATGGTATCAATCTGTGCATCGGTAAAGCAGCACCTCTCGTTCACCGAGTCCTTGACGATCTTCTGACTCTTCAGAGGGCTATCCTTTTTGTGATCCTTAGCCGGGGAATTTCGGAGCAACATTCTTGAAGTGATTAAGGTAAAGAAAGAAGAACAGAGTAAGAAAGGAAGAGAGAGGAGAAAGAGATACCTGATCGATCTTCAACTGAGATTATAAAGGGAGTTTCTTTCGAATTTAAATGCATAGTGATCCTATCTATATCTCTATTTATAATCATGATCTTGCAGGTTGTCACTTCCGTGACATCATCATCGCAACGGCTAGTTCAAAATTAACGGCTATATATCCGTTAGTTTGTTACGGATAAGATCAAGAAAATATAACTCGTCAAATTTTACAAATTACTCCTTATATTTTGGGGGCAATTGTTAGGGGAGGATTTTCTAACAATTAGTGATCCTTATTCGTTATCCTAACTAGTGATCCTTACTTCTGTGACAGGTGGTGATCCTCAGAAGAGCTTCAGGATCAGGATCATGGATCACTTTAAGGATCCTCTTACTGACGATTGTTTACTTGTGTTTTTGAAATGTCTCGCAGGTATATCAAGCTTGACCAAGTCTTAGCGACATTCCTGGAGAATATTCCTGAAGTATTCTGCACGTGCTAGATCAAAACTAGACGTTATGGAGAACGTGGAGGCTTGGCCCGAAAGTCGGAGAGTTTGTTAACTAGATATTTTTCTTATTTGAAAGGGGTAACGAGCTAGTTAGTGACACTTAGTCATTTTTTGGCAGTTTCACACACTCGAAAACGCTCTCATACAAGCTCTCGTTCAAACACTTAGCAATTACTTACACTTTTTACACATTTCACCGTAGTGATCCTTGTACCTAGCTCGTTACTATCCGAAGTTGTAAACGTTTATTCATTTATTTGAGCTTGGTGATCGGTAGTTTCCATCACCCGGGGTTTTTTGTGCCGGAGATCAACTCTTGATCAAGGGCTTTTTCCCCGTATAAATCCTTGTGTTGTTTGTGCATTCTACATTGAAGTGATCCTCATTGTTGTTACACATTTTAAGCATCATTCCCCTATACAAAGAGTTTGGTTGCATTATCATCATCAGATTTTCTGACCAAAACAGTATCCTTCCTTAAAAGAAGGAAAACTACCTTTGCCTGGAAACATGAGGATATGACAGGTATATCTAAAGATATAATTACTCATAAACTTGGCATTGACAGGTCATTAAAGCCAATTCATCAAAAAAGGAGGAAGTTTGCACCTGAAAGGAATGCTATTATCCAGGAGGAAGTAGATAAACTACTTCGGGCAGGTATGATAAGAGAGGTTAAGTATCCAAGATGGTTAGCCAATGTGGTTGTTGTTCAAAAGAAAAATGGAAAGTGGAGGGTATGTGTCGATTTTACTGATTTGAACAAGGCATGTCCCAAGGATCCTTTCCCATTACCCCACATTGACTCCATGGTGGATGCTACCGCGGGTCATGAGTTGTTGACTTTTACGGATGCTTCATCTGGATTTCAACAAATTCAGATGGAACCATCTGATCAAGAGGATACAGCCTTTATGACCCCAACTGGTATATATTGTTATATTGCTATGCCATTTGGACTAAGGAATGCAGGTGCTACTTGTTAGGGGAGGATTTCTTAATGACCCGTGATCCTCAATAGTTATCCTGTTTGGTGATCCTTACTTCTGTGTCAGTTAGTGATCTTCAGAAGTGCTTCAGGATCAGGATCATGAATCATCCTAAGGATCCTTATACTAATGATTGTCTGTTTTGAATTCGATATTGTTTTGCAGGAATACCAGCTTGGACTTAGTCTTGGTAACGTTCCTGGAGAATATTCCACGCTTATTCCGCACGTGCTTGACCATGGTGAACGTTATGGAGATCGTGGGGAGAAGGCATGAATTGCGGATAGTTAGTTATTTAGATTTTTTACTAAGTTTAAAAGGGGTAGCGAGCTAATTAGACAACACTTGGCTATTTTTTGGCTACACACACTCGTACAACTGCACTCACCAGCTCTCGGCAAAACACTTAGCATTTTTTCATACATTTCTACACGATACACTGTAGTGATCCTTGTATTTAGCTCGCTATCATCCGAAGTTGTAAAAGAATTATTGTTTAATTTGAGTTGGTGATCGGTAGTTTCCATCACCCGAGGTTTTTTATGCCGGAGATCATTCATTGATCAAGGGCTTTTTCCTCGTATAAATCTTTGTGTCTCCTGTGTAATTCATTTCATAGTGATCCTCATTGTTGTTTACCAATTCAAGCATCATACCCCGTAACAGAGAGTTTGGTTGCATTATCCTCGTCTGATTTTTTGACCAAAACAGTTTGGCGCCCACCGTGGGGCAATTGGTGCTTCATTCCTTAGAAATTCTCATTTTTGTGATCATTTCGGTTCGTTACATCCAAGCAGATGGCTTCATCATCAAAGAACACCTCCAGTGCGATGTCTGCAGTCAATTCATCCCAGGGCATTCCACCTTTGCCTCCACCACCTTCTGGACCTCAGAAAAATGCCGAGAAGAAACCAACTCCCATTTTCTCAAAACCTCTAACTTCTTCTGCTTCTTATACTCCTACTACTAGTGACTTGTTTACTCTGATTTTGCAGATGAAGGAGCATATACAGCAGCAGGACAAGACCAATGAAAGGATTCTTAGAGAAATTGGAGACATCAAGAAACAGAAGAGATCGGCAGAGGATCATTCCCCACTAATGCCCAGATCTTTGAATTTCGATACTCCGGTTATAACTTCTCAGCCTTCAGTGGTTCCAGACGTTCAATATGTGGGAGGACCAAAAGGAGTGCATTACGGATCATCAGCAATGACTCAGGCTTCAGGGTTACACTTCCAACCAGCAGGATCCCATCCTCAGCATATAGGATCCTTCGTAAGCTCAGGAGGATATTCAGGAGCGCAACAGATTCAAGGATTCTGGCCGTTTCAAGGATCCTCCCAGGTCCAAGGATCCTCCTATGTTCCAGGATCCTCCCAGGTTCAAGGATCCTCTCAGTTTCAAGGATCCTCCCAGGTTCAAGGATCTTCCTACGTCCCAGGATCCTCCCAGGTCCAAGGATCCTCTCAGTTTCAGGGATCCTTTCAGATTCCGGGATCCTTAAGGAGTTTGCAATCAGGGAGTTCCGACATCCATCAGGGAGATTTCATTCCAATGCAGACCATTGCTTCTACTGGTCCATCGGTCATTCCAGAGCCTCAACAATATGGATTCACATCTGCTCTTCCTAATTTGAATCCAATGGGAGGTAATACTTTTAATAATTCTTATACCACTAACCATGGCCTTATGCAGGATACCGGTATCAATCATGCCATGGCCAGAGAATTGCAAAAGTTAAAGGATATGATATCAAGTGTCCCAGGAGTGGTCAAGCCTATCCCGGAGATTGCAGATGGGAGCCACAAGATATCTCGTTTTGCACCACCAATCTGTGATGCTGAGATACCCAAGAGGTTCCATGTGCCTACTATGAAGTTGTATGACGGTTCAACAGATCCTGAAGAACACATAGCACAATACAGGGAAAGGATGGAGATCAATCCCATCCCAGAAAGGTTAAAGGAAGCATGTCTGTGCAAGGGATTTGGATCCACTCTTACTGGATCGACTCTTAAATGGATGCTAAGTCTTCCCCCTTACTCTATTACCTCGTTTGCTAATCTAGTTAACCTATTTAATAACCAGTTTTCTTGTAGTTGAAAATTTGAGCGTTTAACTAGTGATCTGTATAGGATAACCCAAGGTCATAATGAATCATTAAGGGATTATATCACTAAATTTAGTAAAGAATCCTTAGATATCCCTAACCTGGATATAGCTACGACTGTTGAAGCCTTTAAAATGGGATTGCTTAGGGATTCATTATTCTATGATGATCTTGTTATGACACCATGCAGGAATCTAGATGAGGTAAGAACCCGGGCCCTTAGGTTCATCCGGCTAGAGGATGACAAAAGGATCCAGGGGAGATTGGCAGGATCCTTAAAGCCAGAGAAGCAAGGATCCTCATTCAAGAACAACAAGTTCAGATCCTATAACAAATCTGATAACCAGAATGTGCATGCTGTTGAACAAGAAGAGGATGATGAGGATTATCCTCCAATTTCTGAATATTGTTTTTCTGTTGATAACAATGAACTAATCCTTGCGATGCAGAATTTAGGTGATAAGGCTAGATGGCCCAGGAAAAATGACAGACCAGCTGCAACCAAAGATAAGTCAAAGTGGTGTGCATATCATGAAGATTTTAGGCATCTCACAGAAGAATGCATCGCATTGAGAAAAGAAATTGGATACTTGTTGAGCAAGGGGCACTTGAAAGAATTATTGGGGAGAAAGAAGTCAAGGACTCAGGATCCTGAAAGGATCCCAAAGAAAGCTCCAGCCCCTCCAGCAGATGCACAAGTTATAAACTTTATTTCTGGAGGATCAGACATTTGTGGAACATCCTTCTCTGCAACCAAAAGACATGCAAAGGAAACCAAGATGGATAATGGAGATAGACCCATTCGAACATCCAGTGTCTCCGATGGAAAAGTTATAACTTTTGATGAGGATGATCGTGTTGACATTCAGGATCCTCATCACGATGGTTTGGTTATCACTCTTTTTATTTCTAACCGTTTTGTTCGCATGATCCTTATAGACGGAGGAAGCTCTGTGAACATTATCCAGCTTGATGCCCTCAAGAAGATGAATATCCCTGAATCCGATATCATACCAAGATCCTCTGTGCTCGTGGGATTCAGTGGCGAGACTAAGAATAATCTGGGGGACATTAAACTCCCAATCTATATCGAAGGCCTACATTCTTACCAAAAATTTTGTGTTATTGACTGTTTATCTTGTTGTAATGTTATCCTTGGCAGGCCTTGGATACATGACATGAAGGCAGTCCCATCCACTTATCATCAATGTGTGAAGCTTCCTAGTCCGTGGGGAATAGTGAAGATTGATAGTGATCAGCAAGAAGCTAAGAACTGTTACACCTCATCAATGAAACCAGCCTCAAAGTCAAGGGAGCAATAGCAATTAAAGCGCCCTCCAAGGGATGTCTTGGAGGCAAGAGAGCAGGATGTAGTAGAAATCCTTATGGATCCTGATGATCCTGAATCTAAAGTTTATATAGGATCAGGGATCCTTGGCGAAATAAAGGAAGACCTCGTATCCTTCCTCAAAAGGAGAAAGACTACCTTTGCATGGAAACACGAAGACCTGACAGGTATATCTAAAGATATAATCACTCACAAACTTGGCATTGATAGGTCCTTCAAACCAATCCATCAAAAGAGGAGGAAATTTGCACCGAAAAGAAATGCCATTATCCAGGAGGAGGTAGAGAAATTACTCCGAGCAGGTATGATTAGAGAGGTTAAGTATCCAAGATGGTTAGCCAATGTGGTTGTTGTTCAAAAGAAAAATGGAAAGTGGAGGGTATGTGTCGATTTCACCGATTTAAATAAGGCATGTCCCAAGGATCCTTTCCCATTACCCCACATTGACTCCATGGTGGATGCAACTGCGGGTCATGAACTGTTAACTTTTATGGATGCTTCATCTGGATTTCAACAAATTCAGATGGAACCATCCGATCAAGAGGATACAGCCTTTATGACTCCAACTGGTATATACTGTTATGTTGCTATGCCATTTGGACTAAGAAATGCAGGTGCAACTTATCAAAGGCTAGTGAATTTGATGTTCAAGGATCAGATTGGACAAACTATGGAGGTTTACATAGACGATATGGTGGTAAAATCAAAAAAGGCTGAGGATCACCTAAGAGACTTGGAGGAAGCGTTCAATATCCTTGACAAATATAACATGAAACTTAATCCTTCAAAATGTCACTTTGGTGTTAAAATAGGTAAATTCTTAGGATATATGGTGACAAAGAGAGGTATTGAAGCCAGTCCAGAACAAATCAAAGCTATAGTGAACATCAAGTCCCCTGCCAATGCTAAGGATGTTCAAAGGTTAACAGGCAGGATTGCAGCTTTAAACAGATTCATATCCAAATCCTCAGAGAAGTGCAAGGAATTCTATGATATCCTAAGGAAGAACAAGAAATTCGAGTGGACTGAGAAGCATGAAAGTGCCTTAAGAGCTCTTAAGGATTACCTATCCTCGGCCCCGACTTTGATGAAACCAGAAAAAGGAGATGTGTTATCCTTATATCTCGCGGTATCCTCAAAAGCAGTAAGTGCCGTCCTTGTTAAGGATCACGAAGGTACACAACATCCTGTCTATTATGTAAGTAAGAGTTTACTTGATGCTGAATCCAGGTATTCACACTTAGAAAAACTTATCCTTGCATTAATTATGGCATCTACTAAATTGAGACATTATTTTGAAACTCATGCTATTATCGTCAAAACTAATTTTCCAATTAAGAATGTCCTCAGGAAACCTGAAATGTCAGGAAGGATGGCTAAGTGGGCAGTGAAGCTTAGTGCATATAATATAAGATATGAGCCCAGGACAGCCATTAAATCCCAAGCATTAGCCGACTTTGTGGCAGATTTCAGTAGTGATTTGCAAAAGGTAGCTGAGTTAGAAGTTCAGCAGCTAGAGGAGACCAAGGATCCTTGGATACTCTATACTGATGGATCCTCAAATATCAAAGGAACAGGGCTTGGAATACTACTAAAATCGCCACAGGGGGACATAATACCCCACTCTATAGCTTGTGAGTTCCAAACCACTAACAATGAGGCTGAATATGAAGCCTTGATAGCTGGCTTGCAAATTGCTAAGCATATGAGGATCAGGTATCTTGAGGTACATGTAGATTCTTTGTTAATCACTAATCACTTCAATGGATCCTAAGCTGTTAAAGGTGAAAAGCTAATCAAATATTTGGAGATAGTCAAAGAATTGGCACTCTCTTTTGTATCCTTTAGTTTGACACAGGTACCAAGGGAAGAGAATGCAGAGGCAGATGCATTAGCCAATTTAGGATCATCCTTGAAGATCCCGGAGGATATCAAGATCCCTATTATCCATATTCTGACCCCGGCTATCGAGGATCATGTGGCTATGGAGATAGGAGAGGATTCTGCAATCATCCCTAGTGATAATAATCAATCTCATTCAGGATCATGGATCCTTCCAATCATGAGATACATACAACATGGAGAGATTCCTACAGGAGAAAACCCTAGGGCTTTCAAAATTAAGGTATCTCAATTCACAATTTTAAATAATATGTTGTATAAACGATCTCTTGCAGGACCATATTTAAGATGCATTGAGGATCCTGAAATCCAAGAAGTTTTAAAAGACTTCCATGAAGGAGATTGTGGAAACCACACTGGGGGCAGGGCATTATTCTCAAGGATCCTGAGGACAGGATACTATTGGCCAACCATGAAGAGAGATGCTGTGGAGTATGCTAAGAAGTGTGATCCTTGTCAGAGACACAACAATATCCTCCATCAACCAGCTGAATTATTGCATCCTATATCCTCCACTTGGCCATTCATGAGATGGGGCATGGATATAGTTGGTAAGCTCCCTAAGGCACCTGGTGGAAAAGTGTTCATGCTTACTATGACTGATTACTTCTCCAAGTGGATAGAGGTTGAAGCTTTTGCCCAAGTCAGAGAAAAGGAAGTTATATCCTTCATTAAAAGAAATATTATAACTAGATTTGGTATTCCTTCTGAAATTATATGTGATAATGGTTCCCAATTCATTGGGGGCAGAACTACTAACTTTTGTGACAGCTGGGGGATTATGATGATAACATCAACACCAGTCCACCCACAAGCTAATGGTCAGGCAGAATCCTCCAATAAGATCATCATCAACAATTTGAAGAAGAAGCGTGGATCCAAGAAAGGGAAATGGGCAGAAGAACTACCTTATGTGCTTTGGGCTGATAGGACAACTCCTAAGAATGCTACAGGCCAAACTCCATTCTCTTTGGTATTTGGGGCAGAATCAGTGATCCCTACAGAAATGGTGGTTACAACTGCTAGAACAAGTATTCGTGATCCTGAGGAAAATGATGAGAACTTGGTTCAAGACCTGGATACTATAGAAGAAATCAGAGATTTGGCAAGGATAAGGATGGCCAGTTATCAGCAAAGAATGGCTGGAGCCTACAACAAAAATGTCAGGATCAGGAAATTGCAAATTGGTGATATGGTACTAAGGAAAGCATTTCAGAATACCACCAATCCTGCTGATGGAAATGTTAGGGGAGGATTTTCTAACAATTAGTGATCCTTATTCGTTATCCTAACTAGTGATCCTTACTTCTGTGACAGGTGGTGATCCTCAGAAGAGCTTCAGGATCAGGATCATGGATCACTTTAAGGATCCTCGTACTAACGATTGTTTACTTATGTATTGTACTATCTCGCAGGTATAACGAGCTTGACCAAGTCTTGGCGACGTTCCTGGAGAATATTCCTAAACTATTCTGCACGTGCTTGACCAAAAATAGACGTTGTGGAGAACGTGGAGGCTTGGCACGAAAGTCGGATAGTTAGTTTAGGTGGTTATTTCTATTTTAAAAGGGAGTAACGAGCTAGTAGAAAACACTTAGTCATTTTTTGCAGTTACACACACTCATACAAGCTCTCATACAAGCTCTCATTCAAACACTTAGCAATTACATACACTTTTTACACATTCCACCGTAGTGATCCTTGTACCTAGCTCGTTACTATCCGAAGTTGTAAACATTAATTCATTTATTTGAGCTTGGTGATCGGTAGTTTCCATCACCCGGGGTTTTTTGTGCCGGAGATCAACTCTTGATCAAGGGCTTTTTCCCCGTATAAATCCTTGTGTTGTTTGTGCAATTCACATTGAAGTGATCTTCATCGCTGTTACACATTTTGAGCATCATTCCCCGTAACAAAGAGTTTGGTTGCATTATCCTCGTCTGATTTTTGACCAAAACAGTTTGGCGCCCACCGTGGGGCAATTGGTGCTTCGTCCTTAAGAAAATACGCATTTCTGTGCTTAATTCGGTTCACTACAACCAAGCAGATGGCTTCCTCATCGAAGAATGCTTCAAACTTGATGCGCTCATTCACTTCTTCACAAGGCGTTCCTCCTTTGCCTCCACCACCTTCTGGATCCCAGAAGAATACTGAGAATGCTGCGAAGAAACCGACTCCCATTTTCTCAAAACCACCTACTTCCTCTGTTTCAACTAATCTGTCACACCCCCAAAATCCACCTGCGGAGCACTACCGCTTGGAGGCGTGACTGACCAGGATCCAGCCACCAATCATATTGAACAAGCATATAAGTAGTTATAAAATCCAACCAATACAATTGGTGTTTCAACAAAACATAGTTAAGTTGCAAGCGGAAGCATAATGTTTAAAATCATAGCACAAGTTTAAATGTTTCAAGTTGAACATGGCACACATCTGTCCATGCCCCACAACGACCCTCCTCCATGCAAGCTCCAGCTAAGAACCTAAGGACCTGCAAAGCATGTAGTAACGAGTCAACAACAAGTTGAGTGAGTTCACGGTTGGGTGTTCGTTTTAAGTTGTTTCGAAAACAGTTTCCTTTATCTAGCATCCTGCCGTGGGGGTTACCCCATAGTTAAAAAGTGTGACTTGTTTATTCCCGGTTACTCTGGCAATCCAGCCGTGGGGGCTACCCCGTGTTAGTTATCTGGCATTTTGGCCGTGGGGGCTACCCCATGTATACACTAGACTCGTTACCATATCGACTGCTGACTGCAGTCATGTTTATGTGCCCTGAAACTGTCAATGTCTATCATCATTGACGTGCCCCAGATCCATTAGTTCACGCCCGTCCTCTGCGGCACGGTGTGAGGCTTGTCAGACCTAAATAGCGCTATCTAACTAATGACCCGCTCGCCATTGGCCCGGCGATTAAGTCGATACAAAAATGAGGGACTTCATGATAGAGTTTTGGTCTAGTACGAGTTATCTGTCCGTGAGGACGAGGAATTACATTCCTGAACCATTGTTGTCCTACCCAAGGAGGACGAGGAACCCATGTTCCTTAACCCCAATTCCCGACCCCTGGGAATCCCATGCTTTGTAGAGGGTGTGAACTCACCTTGGTTTGCTCGGTAGATACACAGAAAAGTCAATCAAGCAATATTGTGGTTACTCACGTCCTATCATAGTTGTATCACACAAATCAGGTTCGTATTCAAGCAGTACACGTATGTTTCTAGCACATTGCATTCAAGTATCATTCATGGCAGCCCAAACAACATTCTCATTCAACAGTAGCACATATAGTCCATACTTCCGGCCCAAAAGCCCGGCCCAATCATCTAAGTCCGTAACAACGTGCAAGTCCAAATCAGCGAGTGTGCGTTCAAGGTCTCGAGTCGAGATTGTGCGGTCTCGAGTAGAGACTGTGCGATCTCGGTTTAAGCTTATAGGTCTCGAGTCGCAACGGACGAGGTCTCGGGTTATGCATGTGTGTGTTGATGAAGCATGGTCTCGAGTTGACATATGGTGGTCTCGAGTCGGCATATGGTGGTCTCGAGTCGAGACTGAAGGTCTCGACTGGACATCTGCTGATTTTGCACAGTGTACTACCCAATGGAAAATCGATTTCATGAATCAGTTTGTACCACCCACATAAACATGTTTTCTTGTCTCACAATTTACTAAAATGGATCAAACAAGTATTATTCAAATGTTCATAGCATGTTCATATCATATTCAAACACATTCAACATATATTCAAATATTCATGTCCTCATTCAACACATATTCATGTTGATTATTCAAACTTGTTCGTCACATTTCCGGTTTCTAGCATTAATCACAAACATAATCATGAACAACACATCATCACACTTGACATATTCATCTAAAGGTTTCGAATCATCACATAACATCTAAAATCAACTCTACACTAATCCGATTAACATGATACTACACATATGCAAGCCGGTTTTCATGAACATCAATAATCAATGGTTTGAGTCATGTTTAGACACAAGATATCATGAGCTCATTATGTAACATATCCAAAATCAAAGCATGTTAGTCGATTATCAACATCACACACAACCGATTCACAAAGCATCATCAATCATGTAACTACACTAGTTAGATCATATCATTCATACTACCATCTAACAACAAACATCATAAGAACACTAACCGGTTGATGGTTTCAAAGGTGAGTATGAAGCTTCCGAATGTGTGTGTGCGCCGATCCGAGAGTTCCTAGTGTCACCGGTTTGATCCGAGAATAAAGAAGAAGAAGTGTGATGTTTGGTGTCTAGGGTTTTAGTGAGAGGGAGTAGGAGAGTGTGTGTGTTAACCAAAGAAAATGGCAACATGGATAATCACTAAGGTTATATACTTGTTTCACCTTGTGCACCCTAATGGGCTTTTCGGGTAGACTAAGGGGTGTGTGGCCCGATCCGGCCCACTGTTTCACTAGTTCACTCGAGACCACATGGTCTCGAGTCGGGTTCATGGTTTTCGGCTCAATTATGCATATATACACACTATACATACAAGCACAACACCTAATAATCACATAGTCACATAAAGGTTCGCTTATCATTAATCACACAAGATAACTAGTCACACGTTCATGTTACATCGGGATACAAGAAAGGTTCTAGGTTTCGAGTTGTCACATAATCCTACTACTAATGATCTCTATGCCTTGATTTTGCAGATGAGGAATCATGCACAAGAGCAGGATAAAACCAACGAAAGGATCCTCCGGGAGATTGACGAAATTAAGAAACAGAAGAAAACGGTGATTACTTCTCAGCCATCAGTGGTTCCAGACATTCAATATGTGGGTGGACCAAAAGGAGTGCACTACGGAACAACAACAATGACCCAGGCATCAGGTTCACTTTTCCGGCCAACGGGATCCTATCCTCAGCATATGGGATCCCTCACAAGTTCAGGAGTGCAGCAGTTTCAAGGATCCTCCTTCGTTCTAGGATCATCCCAGGTTCAAGGATCCTCCTTCGTTCCAGGATCATCCCAGGTTCAAGGATCCTCCTTCGTTCCAGGATCATCCCAGGTTCAAGGATCCTCCTTCGTTCCAGGATCATCCCAGGTTCAAGGATCCTCCTTCGCTCCAGGATCATCCCAGGTTCAAGGATCCTCCTTCGTTCCAGGATCATCCCAGGTTCAAGGATCCTCCTTCGCTCCAGGATCATCCCAGGTTCAAGGATCCTCCTTCATTCCAGGATCATCCCAGGTTCAAGGATCCTTCTTCGTTCCAGGATCGTCCCAGTTTCAGGGACCCTTCCAGATGCCAGGATCCTTGAGGAGCTTGCAAACAGGAAGTTCAGATGTCTATCAGGGAGATTTTATTCCAATGCAGACCAACGCTTCTACTGGTCCCTCGATCATTCCAGAGCCTCAACAATATGGATTAACATCCATTCTCCCTAACTTGAATCCAATGGGAGGTAACACTTTTAACAATTCTTATACTACTAACCAAGGTCTTATGCAGGATCCAGGTATCAATCATGCCATGGCCAGAGAATTGCAAAAGCTAAAGGATATGATATCAAGTGTCCCGGGAGTAGTCAAACCTATCCCAGAGATTGCAGATGGGAGCCATAAGATATCTCGTTTTGCACCACCAATCTGTGATGCTGAGATACCCAAGAGGTTCCATGTGCCTACAATGAAGCTGTATGATGGCTCAACAGATCCTGAAGAACACATAGCACAATACAGGGAGAGGATGGAGATCAATCCAATCCCAGAAAGGTTAAAGGAAGCATGCCTGTGCAAAGGATTCGGATCCACTCTTACTGGATCAGCTCTCAAATGGCTGCTAAGTCTTCCTCCCTATTCTATTACCTCATTTGCTAACCTAGTTAACTTGTTTAATAATCAGTTTTCTTGTAGTAGAAAATTTGAACGATTAACTAGTGATTTATATAGGATAACCCAGGGTCATAATGAATCATTAAGGGATTACCTTACCAAATTCAGTAAAGAATCCTTAGACATTCCTAACTTAGATATAGCCACGGCTGTTGAGGCCTTCAAAATGGGATTGCTTAGGGATTCGTTATTTTATGATGATCTTGTTATGACACCATGCAGAAACCTAGATGAGGTAAGAACCCGGGCCCTTAGGTACATTCGGCTAGAGGATGACAAGAGGATCCAGGAGAGGATAACAGGATCCTCAAAGCAGGATAAGCAAGGATCCTCATTCAGGAACAACAAGTTCAGATCCTACAACAGATCTGATAACCAGAACGTGCACTCTATTGATCAAGAAGAGGATGACGAAGATTATCCTCCAATTTCTGAATATTGCTTTAGTGTTGATAACAATGAACTAATCCTTGCTATGCAGAACCTAGGTGATAAAGCTAGATGGCCGAGAAAGAATGATAGGCCGGCTGCAACTAAGGATAAATCAAAGTGGTGTGCATATCATGAAGATTTTGGGCACCTCACAGAAGAATGCATTGCATTAAGAAAGGAAATTGGATACTTGTTGAGCAAAGGGCATCTAAAAGAGTTGTTGGGAAGAAAAAAAGTCAAGGACTCAGGATCCTGAAAGGATCCCTGAGAAGGCTCCAGCTCCTCTAGCAGATGCACAAGTGATAAACTTTATTTCTGGAGGATCCGACATTTGTGGCACATCCTTCTCAGCAGCTAAAAGGCATGCGAAGGAAGCTAAGATGGATAATGGAGAAAGACCAGTTCGAACATCAAGTGTCTCCGAAGGAAAAGTCATAACCTTTGATGAAGAGGATCGTGTTGATATCCAGGATCCTCATCACGATGGTTTAGTTATTACTCTTTTCATATCTAACCATTTTGTCCGCAGGATCCTAATAGACAGAGGAAGTTCAGTGAACATTATCCAGCTTGATGTTCTAAAGAAGATGGGTATCCCTGAATCAGAGATCATACCAAGATCCTCCGTGCTCGTGGGATTTAGTGGCGAAACTAAGAACACCCTGGGGGACATTAAACTCCCAATATATATTGAAGGCTTACACTCTTATCAAAAATTTTGTGTTATTGACTGTTTATCTTGTTGTAATGTTATCCTTGGCAGGCCCTGGATACACGATATGAAAGCAGTCCCGTCTACTTACCATCAATGTGTGAAGCTCCCTAGTCCTTGGGGAATAGTAAAGATTGATAGTGATCAGCAGGAGGCTAAGAATTGCTACACTTCATCGATGAAACCAGCCTCGAAGTCAAGGGAGCAATAGCAATCAAGGTATCCTCCAAGGAATGTCTTGGAGGCCAGAGAGCAGGATGTGGTAGAAATCCTCATGAATCCTGATGATCCTGAATCCAAAATCTATATCGGATCAGGGATCCTTGGCGAAATGAAAGAAGACCTCATATCCTTCCTCAAAAGGAGAAAGACTACCTTTGCATGGAAACACGAAGATATGACTGGTATATCCAAAGATGTTATCACTCACAAGCTCGGCATTGACAGATCCTTCAAACCAATCCATCAAAGGAGAAGGAAGTTTGCACCAGAAAGGAATGCCATTATCCAGGAAGAGGTAGAGAAATTGCTCCGGGCAGGTATGATTAGAGAGGTCAAGTATCCAAGATGGTTGGCCAATGTGGTTGTTGTTCAAAAGAAAAACGGAAAGTGGAGGGTATGTGTCGATTTTACCGATTTAAATAAGGCATGTCCCAAGGATCCTTTCCCTTTACCCCACATTGACTCCATGGTGGACGCAACTGCGGGTCATGAACTGTTAACTTTTATGGATGCTTCATCTGGATTTCAACAAATCCAAATGGAACCATCCGACCAAGAGGATACAGCCTTCATGACTCCAACTGGTATATATTGCTATGCCGTTCGGATTGAGAAATGCAGGTGCAACGTACCAAAGGCTGGTGAATATGATGTTCAAGGATCAGATCGGACAAACTATGGAGGTTTACATAGATGATATGGTGGTAAAATCCATAAGAGCTGAGGATCACCTAAAGGATTTGGAGGAAGCATTTGATATCCTTGACAAATATAATATGAAGCTTAATCCTTCAAAATGTCATTTTGGTGTTAAAGCAGGTAAATTTTTAGGATACATGGTGACTAAGAGAGGCATTGAAGCTAGCCCGGAACAAATCAAAGCAATAGTGAACATCAAATCTCCGGCCAATGCTAAGGATGTTCAAAGGCTAACAGGCAGGATAGCAGCTTTGAACAGATTTATATCCAAATCCTCGGAGAAGTGCAAAGAATTCTATGATATCCTAAGGAAGAACAAGAAATTTGAGTGGACCGAGAAGCATGAAAATGCTTTGAGAGCCCTCAAAGATTACTTATCCTCAGCCCCATCCTTGATGAAACCAGAAAAAGGCGATGTGTTATCCTTGTATCTTGCAGTATCCTCAAAAGCAGTAAGTGCGGTCCTTGTTAAGGATCATCAAGGTACACAACATCCTGTCTATTATGTAAGTAAAAGTTTACTTGATGCCGAATCCAGGTATTCACACCTTGAAAAACTTATTCTTGCATTAATAATGGCATCTACCAAGTTAAGACATTATTTTGAAACTCATGTTATCATTGTTAAAACTAATTTTCCAATTAAGAATGTCCTCAGGAAACCAGAGATGTCAGGAAGGATGGCTAAGTGGGCAGTGAAATTGAGTGCATATGATATAAGATATGAGCCTAGGACAGCCATCAAATCCCAAGCATTAGCTGACTTTGTGGCTGATTTCAGTAGTGATTTACAAGAAGAAGCTGAGCTAGAAGTCCAGCAGCTAGAAGAGACCAAGGATCCTTGGATACTTTATACTGATGGATCCTCAAATGTCAAAGGCACAGGGCTTGGAATACTACTAAAATCGCCACAGGGGGACATAATACCCCATTCTATAGCTTGTGAATTCCAAACCACTAACAATGAGGCTGAATATGAAGCCCTAATTGCTGGTTTACAAATTGCAAAGCACATGGGGATCAGGTATCTTGAGGTACACGTAGATTCTTTGTTGATTACAAACCACTTTAATGGATCATATTCTGTTAAAGGTGAAAAGCTAACCAAGTATTTAGAGATAGTCAAAAGTTTGGCACTCTCTTTTGTTTCCCTTAGTTTGTCACAGGTACCAAGGGAAGAAAATACAGAAGCTGATGCATCTTAGGATCATCCTTGAAGATCCCGGAGGATATCAAGATTCCTATTATCCATATCCTGACCCCGGCTATCGAGGATCACGAGGCTATGGAGATAGGAAATGATTCTGCAATTATCCCTTGTGAGGGTACTCAATCCCATTCAGGATCAGGATCATGGATCTCACCAATTATGAAATACTTACAACATGGAGAGATTCCTACAGGAGAAAACCCTAGGGCTTTCAAATCTAAGGTATCTCAATTCACAATTATGAATAATATGTTGTATAAACGATCTCTTGCAGGACCATACTTGAGATGTATTGAGGATCCTGAAGTTAAAGAAGTTTTAAAAGACTTCCATGAAGGAGATTGTGGAAACCACACTGGGGGCAGGGCATTATTCTCAAGGATCCTGAGGACAGGATACTACTGGCCAACCATGAAGAAAGATGCTGTGGAGTATGCCAGAAGATGTGATCCTTGCCAGAGACACAGCAATATCCTTCATCAACCAGCTGAATTATTGCATCCTATATCCTCCTCTTGGCCATTTAAGAGATGGGGTATGGATATAGTTGGCAAGCTCCCTAAGGCACCTGGTGGAAAAGTATTCATGCTAGCTATGACTGATTACTTCTCCAAGTGGATAGAGGCTGAAGCTTTTGCCCAAATTAGAGAAAAGGAAGTTATATCCTTCATTAAAAGAAATATTATAACTAGATTTGGAATTCCTTCTGAGATTATATGTGATAATGGTTCCCAATTTATTGGGGGCAGAACCACTAACTTTTGTGACAGCTGGGGGATTAAGATGATAACATCAACACCAGTCCACCCACAAGCTAATGGTCAGGCAGAATCATCCAACAAGATCATCATCAACAAATTGAAGAAGAAGCTTGGATCCAAGAAAGGGAAATGGGCAGAAGAACTACCCTATGTGCTCTGGGCTGACAGGACAACCCCTAAGAATGCTACTGGTCAAACACCATTCTCTTTGGTGTTTGGGGCAGAATCGGTGATCCCAACAGAAATGGTGGTTCCAACTGCTAGAACAAGTACTCGTGATCCTGAGGAAAATAGTGAAAACTTGGCTCAAGACCTGGATACTATTGAAGAAATCAGGGATATGGCTAGAATAAGGATGGCCAGTTATCAGCAAAGAATGGCTTGTGCTTACAACAAAAATGTCAGGATCAGGAGGTTTCAAGTTGGAGATATGGTGTTAAGGAAAGCATTTCAGAATACCACCATTCCTGCTGATGGAAAATTGGCTCCAAAATGGGAAGGCCCTTATTTGATTGAAGCTGAAGCAGGGAAGGGGGCATATAGATTGCTAACCATGGAAGGTGATTTGCTACCAAGAGCTTGGAACGCTGTCCACTTGAAGAAATATTTCATGTAAGCAGGATCCTTATGGCATAGGTGATCCTCACGATAGGGATATCCTTAAAGGATCCTCAAAGTATCGGTGAACCGTACTCAGGTAATATCCTAATCTATAACTATTTCATTTCTTTATTTTCTCATATAAGGATAAGGATCATGTATCCTTTATCCATCTCTCACGTGAGTTCAAGTTTTGAAAGTTCAGGTATCTTTAGCACAACGTTGGTTATCCACAGAAGCAATCCGTCTTTTGGGTTTAACCCCAGTTATTTGGGCTTGTCCCCAGATTCCGCCTGTAGCGCACGATGATCCTGGTGTAGTTCAAGGCTTTGGGACCAGTACTCGTTCTAGGGGCTGATAATTCCATTGTTCTGGCTATGCTTAGGATCCTACGTATAATGGTAGACGTACCATACATCCGTTCATAAGGTTTCTAACGTTTTCACGTTAGCTAAGGTTTCTAACGTTTTCACGTTAGCTAAGGTTTTGGCATCTTCATGTCACTAAGTTTGGATAGTCGCTAGTTAGGGCCATACTCCAGTTTACACACGATCCTTGGGCTTGTCCCCAGTTATTCTTGGGCTTGTCCCCAGTTATCCTTGGGCTTGTCCCCAGTTATCCTTGGGCTTGTCCCCAGTTATCCTTGGGCTTGTCCCCAGTTGCTAATTCTTTTCTTATATTGGCTTAGTCCCAAGTTATGATCTATTTCAGGTCCTTGAAGATAGGCAGCTAGGGATCCTTGATCCTTATTTCACTCTAAGGTTTATCTTATAGTTATCCTTATTATGGTTAGGATTCTAACTTGGATCCTCAGGTATGATCCTTAACTCTTTTGATTTTATTCATTATTCTTTTAAATAACCCTTATACTTGACAACTGAACTTGTATTCCTTAAATCATATCACTTTTTAAAACCTATCGGTTATGGGATATGTGATCCTTGTTCGTATCCTAAACTTTTTGGATATCTTTTCTAATTTTTCAAGGCTTGATAAGTATAAATAGAATGAACATTACAACAGTTGGAAAGTAACATATTAAAAAGGATAACAACACATGATAAGCGACAAAAGGTTAATTTTTTATTTATTAACATAAGGCTAACCCTTTAAAGGTTGTCAAAATTACCTACCCGAGCATCTACCAGCAAAACGTGGCCCGTCCGCTGGGGTAGGTAAAGGGTGTGCATGATAATGAGTTCAAAGGTAGTGCAGGAATATAAAGGCGGCAGGATCACAATGGCTTCATCCCCCAAACAGAGGATCCCTCCACCAATTGCAATCCTGCCTATTGTCCAAAGGATCATACATGATCCTTAAACCTAAGAACTATTGTTTAGAGTTATTACAGACCCACCATTGTTCAAAAACATCAACAATCAAAAAACTACCAAACCATAAAAAAATGGGCTCCGGCCACGTCTAGAAATTTCCATCATCGCCCATTTTTGCAGCTCACACCTTCGCTGCATCATCATCACCACCAGCCGCTGCATCCTCAGCTTTTTCCTTCAACCCGCTGCCACTAGCCTCAATTGCCAGAATCTCCTCAGCCTCCTCTTCATCACCCAATTCAGCCAGCCTTGCCTTCCATTCTTCAATTTCCCAGCTACTTTTGTCAAAGGCAGGATCCTGAGCTTCCAAGGCCATTTGAAGCTTGGTTTTGTACATTGTTATGGCGGCAGAAACTTTAGCATCATCTGTGATCTCCTGCCTTTCATAGTCAAAGTTAACCAGCACCTTAGCCATCTTCTGCTTGGTATCCTGGAGTTCCTTCTGAAGATCAGCAAGTGCAAGATCCTTAAGCACAGCAACCTGCTGGAGGTCGGCAATCTTCTTATCTTGATCCTCAACATGGCCGACGTAATCCTCGATCTCAGCAAATTTCTGCAAAAGAAAAGGATAAAGCAGTTCAAGAGCAAGTGATCCTTAGATCAGCAGGATATACAAGCAGAGACAGTGATCCTTACATCATTGAAGTACTCGAGGAACTGGTGGCGAATTAAGGGCAGACCTTGCAAATCCTCAGCCTCGGAAGTCTTTCTCTTCTTGATTCCCTTCCCTTTGAGGGGTGCCTTGGGGATTGAGGCTGTCGGGCTAGTAGGGACCTTTCTTTTGGAGGATTTGACAGTGGTGAGATCGGTGACACTGAACCTTGAAGCAGCTTTGGCAGATTTTCCAGCACCTACACAACCAAAACAAGATAAGTATCTTTTCTTAATATACATTTAACTATTTATTTAAATTTTAAACAAGGATACTTACTTGACATTGTGACAGAGCCTGAGGATACCTCCTGTGAGTCTTGGGTTATTGTCTTAAAAGTTCTAGTTTCAGGGTCGAGTCCCCAGAAAGCAGCAAGTCTTTCCCTGGTTGCGGGTGTTGTGATGAGATGTGAAACAGAGATGGCTGCATGACACAAGACAAAGAAGGGGTTAGTGATCCTATTACAAAAACATGACCATCTGGTGATCCTTCCCAGGATCCTCCGGCCTACCATGGGTGGACCATGTTCTTGGTAAGTGTTCTCCATCTGAAATGGTATCCCTTCTTACAAAGAAGAAGCGACGCTTCCAATCTTTGTCGTTTTTGGTGACTTTGAGAAGAGGATGATCTGCACTGGGTTTTCGTTTGAACAAATAACGGTGGGAACCGAAGGTAGTAAGATCATACAACTCCGCCAGTTCTGACATTCCTAAATCAAGACCCTCCTGCTCTATGATCCTCTCTAGGGTGTATAAAACCCTCCAAATCATCGGCATGGCTTGAATGTAAGATATGCCGGTAAGGGAAAAGAAGGATTGTGTGAACTCCGGGAAAGGATAGGTGTACCCTATAGCAAATGGAGTGACTGGAAAGGCAACCCATGTATCAGAAACGTAGTCGCTCAGAACAGTTGGAAAACGGTGACGGATGTTATCTACTTGTGCGTCGTTAAAGCAACACCTCTCGTTCACTGAGTCTTTGATGATCTTTTGACTCTTCAAAGGGCTATCCTTTTTGTGATCCTTGGCCGGTGAACTTCGGAGCAACATTTTCAAAGTGACGGAGATAAAGATAGAGAAACAGAGTAAGAAGGAAGGAAGAGGAGAAAGAATTACCTGGTTGTTCGTCGATTGAGAATTTAAAGGGAGTCTCTTTCGAATTTGAATGCATAATGATCCTATCTATATCTCTATTTATAATTATGATTCTGCAGGATTGTCACTTCCGTGACATCATCATCGCAACGGCTAGTTCTATTTTAACGGCTATATATCCGTTAGTTTGTTACGGATAAGATCAAGAAAACATAACTCGCTAATTTTACAATTTCACTCCTTATATTTTGGGGGCAATTGTTAGGGGAGGATTTTCTAACAATTAGTGATCCTTATTCGTTATCCTAACTAGTGATCCTTACTTCTGTGACAGGTGGTGATCCTCAAAAGAGCTTCAGGATCAGGATCATGGATCACTTTAAGGATCCTCGTACTAACGATTGTTTACTTATGTATTGTACTATCTCGCAGGTATAACGAGCTTGACCAAGTCTCGGCGACGTTCCTGGAGAATATTCCTAAACTATTCTGCACGTGCTTGACCAAAAATAGACGTTGTGGAGAACGTGGAGGCTTGGCACGAAATTCGGATAGTTAGTTTAGGTGGTTATTTCTATTTTAAAAGGGAGTAACGAGCTAGTAGAAAAACACTTAGTCATTTTTTGCAGTTACACACACTTATACAAGCTCTCATACAAGCTCTCATTCAAACACTTAGCAATTACATACACTTTTTACACATTCCACCGTAGTGATCCTTGTACCTAGCTCGTTACTATCCGAAGTTGTAAACATTCATTCATTTATTTGAGCTTGGTGATCGGTAGTTTCCATCACCCGGGGTTTTTTGTGCCGGAGATCAACTCTTGATCAAGGGCTTTTTCCCCGTATAAATCCTTGTGTTGTTTGTGCAATTCACATTGAAGTGATCTTCATCGCTGTTACACATTTTGAGCATCATTCCCCGTAACAAAGAGTTTGGTTGCATTATCCTCGTCTGATTTTTGACCAAAACAGTTACTATCCGAAGTTGTAAACATTCATTCATTTATTTGAGCTTGGTGATCGGTAGTTTCCATCACCCGGGGTTTTTTGTGCCGGAGATCAACTCTTGATCAAGGGCTTTTTCCCCGTATAAATCCTTGTGTTGTTTGTGCAATTCACATTGAAGTGATCTTCATCGCTGTTACACATTTTGAGCATCATTCCCCGTAACAAAGAGTTTGGTTGCATTATCCTCGTCTAATTTTTGACCAAAACAGGAAAGTTGGCACCAAAATGGGAAGGACCTTACTTGATTGAAGCTGAGGCAGGAAAGGGGGCATATCGATTGCTAACAATGGAAGGTGATTTGTTACCTAGAGCCTGGAATGCTGTCCATTTGAAGAAATACTTCATATGATAAGGATCCATGATCCTCATATGATAAATATCCTTAAAGGATCCTTAAAGCACAGATGATCCTCATTTTGGTAACATTCTACTCTTAAACTATTTCATTTCCTTACTTTCTCACATAAGGATAAGGATCCTGCATCCTTTATCCCCCTTTCACATGATTTTGAGTTTTGAAGGTTCAGGTACTCTTAGCAAAAGGATGATTATCCACAAAAGCAACCAGTTACTTGGGTTTGACCCCAGTTATTTGGGCTTGACCCCAGTTCTGCCAGTAGCGCACGATGATCCTGGTATAGTTCATGGCAGTGGGACCAGTACTCGTTTTAGGGGCTGATAATTCCATTGTACTGGCTATACCTAGGATCCTACGTATAATGGTAGACGTACCATACATCCGTTCTTATGGTTTCTAACGTTTTCACGTTAGCCAAGGTTTTGGCATTTTCATGCCACTAAGTTTGGATAGTCGCCAGTTAGGGCCATACTCCAGTTCACACACGATCCTTGGGCTTGTCCCCAGTTATCCTTGGGCTTGTCCCCAGTTATCCTTTGGGCTTGTCCCCAGTGGCTAACTTTTATCTTTTAATGGCTTAGTCCCAAGTTATGTTCTATTTCAGGTCTTCGAAGTTAAACAACCAAGGATCCTTGATCCTTACTTCTTACTAAGGTTTGTCCTATGGTTATCCTGGTTATAGTATTAAGGGTTAGGATCCTAACTTGGATCCCCAGGTATGATCCTTAACTATTTTGATTTTATTCATTGTTTATTTGAATAACCCTTACACTTTGACAACTGAACTCATGATCCTTAAAATACACCACTTTTTGGAATTTTTCAACTATAGGATATTTGATCCTGGATCATATCCTGAATATTTTTATCTCATTTGTTCAACTTTTCTTATTTAGACAAGTGTATATCAAAACAATTAAAGGGACAAACAAGGATGACAACACAAAATAGGCCAAAAAAGATTAAAGTTATTTTATTACCAAAAGTTTAACCGTCGAAGGTTGTCAAAATTACCTACCCCGAGCATCTACCAGCAATACGTGGCCCGTCCGCTGGGGTAGGTAAAGGGTGTCCATGATCTAAAGGTCTTGGTAGTGCAGGAATTAAAAAGACAGCAGGATCACAATGGCTTCATCCCCCAAACAGAGGATCCCTCCACCATTTGTAATCCTACCTATTGTCCAAAGGATCCTAGATCCTTAATCCTAAAACTATTGTTTAAATACAGACCACCATTGTTTTAAAACAGCACAACCACAAAACAAACTACTACCGAATTTAAAAAATTGGGCTCCGGCTATGTCTAGAAGTGTCCATCATCGCCCAATCATGCAGTCTACACCTTTGCTGCATCTTCATCCCCTCCAGCTTCGGTATCCTTCACTTGATCCTTTCCACTGCTTCCAGCCTCGATCGCCAAAACCTCCTCAGCCTCCTCATCATCTTCCAGATCAGCTAACCTCGCCTTCCAGCCCTCAACATCCCAGCTGCTTCTGTCGAAGTCAGGATCTTGAGCCTCCTCGGCCATCTTCAGTTTTGTCTTGTACATTGTGATAGCAGCGGAGACCTTTGCACCTTCTATGAGATCCTGCTTCTCGTAGTCGATGTCGATCAAGATTTAAGCTGTCTTAGTCTTGGCGTCTTGAAGGGCTTTTTCGAGATCAGCAATCTTAAGATCCTTGAGCACTGCAACTTGTTGGAGGTCAGCAATCTTCTTATCCAACTCCTCAACGCTCCCCACGTAGTCTTCAATCTCAGCAAATTTCTACAAAAGAGACAAAGCAGTTCAAGATCAGGTGATCCTCAAATAAGTAGGATACCTAGGTAGAATTGGTGATCCTCACGTCATTGAAGTATTCAAGGAACTGGAGGTGGATCAGTGGCATGCCTTGTAGGTCCTCTGTCTCAGAGTTTTTCCTCTTCTTGCCACTCCTTCCTTTAGTGGGTGCCTTGGGGATGGAGACACTAGGGCTGGAAATGGCCTTCTTCTTTCTGGATCGAACAGTATCAAGGTCGGCCATGTTGAACTGGGAGGCAGGCTTGGAAGCTTTTCCGGCACCTACACATTCAAAGCAAGATAAATATCCTTATCCTATTTCTATTTAACTATTTATTTAAATCTTTAACTATATAAAAAGCAGGATACTTACTTGACATGGTGATAGAACCTGAGGATACTTCTTGTGAATCCTGGGTGTCTGTCTTGAATGATCTGGTTACAGGTTCAAGCCTTCTAAAAGCAGCAAGCTTTTCCTTGGTGGTAGGTGATGGTATGAGGCGTGAAACAATGATAGCTGCATAAGATAAAACAAAAGGGGGGTTAGTGATCCTATCACAAGAGCAAGATTACCTGGTGATCCTTCTCAGGATCCTCTGTCCTACCATGAGTGGACCACTTCCTTGGTAGATCATTTCCGTTTGGGATAGTGTCTCTTCTAACAAAGAAAAAACGTCCTTTCCAGTTTGTATCATTCTTGGTGGCTTTAAAAATGGGGTGTTCTTCACCGGGTTTTCGCTTAAACAGATATCGGTGGGATCCAAACGTCGTGAGATCATACATCTCTGCCACTTCCGACATTCCTAAATCAATCCCTTCCTGCTCAATGATCCTTTCAAGGGTATATAAGACCCTCCAGATCATCGGCATAGCTTGGATGTAGGAGATGCCGGTTAGGGAGAAAAAGGATTGGGTAAAAGCTGGAAAAGGATAGGTGTATCCTATGGTGAATGGGGTAACCGGAAAGGCAACCCATGTGTCAGAAATGTAGTCGCTCAGAATAGTGGGATCGAAGGGTTTGAAAAAGGCGTTCGCCGGAAAGCAGTGTCGGATCTTATCTACTTGTGGATCGGTAAAGCAACACCTCTCATTCGCTAAGTCTTTGATGATTCCTTGACTCTTCAAGGGGCTATCCTTCTGGTGATCCTTGGCGGGGGAGGACCGGAGCATCATTCTTAACGCGATGTTGGTAAAGAAAGAAAAACAGAGTAAGAGAAGGAGAAATAAGAGAAGAGATACCTGATTGATCTTCGGCTGAGAATTTAAAGGGAGTTTCTCTTGGATTTAAATGCATATTGATCCTATCTCTAACTCCTATTTATAATGATGATTTGCAGGATTGTCACTTCAGTGACGTCAGGTTTGCAACGGCTAGTCTGTCTTCAACGGCTAGTTATCCGTTAGTCTGTTACGGATAAGATCAACAAAATACAACTCGTTTATTTACAATATTACTCCTTATATTTTGGGGGCAATTGTTAGGGGAGGATTTCTTAATGACCCGTGATCCTCAATAGTTATCCTGTTTGGTGATCCTTACTTCTGTGTCAGTTAGTGATCTTCAGAAGTGCTTCAGGATCAGGATCATGAATCATCCTAAGGATCCTTATACTAATGATTGTCTGTTTTGAATTCGATATTGTTTTGCAGGAATACCAGCTTGGACTTAGTCTTGGTAACGTTCCTGGAGAATATTCCACGCTTATTCCGCACGTGCTTGACCATGGTGAACGTTATGGAGATCGTGGGGAGAAGGCATGAATTGCGGATAGTTAGTTATTTAGATTTTTTACTAAGTTTAAAAGGGGTAGCGAGCTAATTAGACAACACTTGGCTATTTTTTGGCAACACACACTTGTACAACTGCACTCACCAGCTCTCGACAAAACACTTAGCATTTTTTCATACATTTCTACACGATACACTGTAGTGATCCTTGTATTTAGCTCGCTATCATCCGAAGTTGTAAAAGAATTATTGTTTAATTTGAGTTGGTGATCGGTAGTTTCCATCACCCGAGGTTTTTTATGCCGGAGATAATTCATTGATCAAGGGCTTTTTCCTCGTATAAATCTTTGTGTCTCCTGTGCAATTCATTTCATAGTGATCCTCATTGTTGTTTACCAATTCAAGCATCATACCCCGTAACAGAGAGTTTGGTTGCATTATCCTAGTCTGATTTTTTGACCAAAACACTACTTACCAAAGGCTTGTCAATATGATGTTCAAGGAACAAATTGGACACACTATGGAAGTCTATATTGATGACATGGTGGTTAAGTCCAAGAAAGCTGAGGATCACCTTAAAGACTTGGAGGAAGCATTCAATATCTTTGATAAATTTAATATGAAACTTAATCCTTCCAAGTGTCATTTTGGTGTTAAGGCAGGTAAATTCTTAGGTTATATGGTGACAAAGAGGGGCATTGAAGCAAGTCCAGAGCAAATCAAGGCTATTGTGAATATCAAATCTCCTGCCAATGCTAAGGATGTACAAAGATTGACAGGCAGGATCGCAGCCGTGAACAGATTCATATCCAAATCCTCAGAAAAGTGCAAGGAATTCTATGACATCCTGAGGAAGAACAAGAAATTTGAATGGACTGAGAAGCATGAAAGTGCCCTTAAAGCTCTTAAGGATTACCTATCCTCAGCCCCAGCCTTGATGAAACCAGAAAAGGGAGATGTATTATCCTTATACCTAGCAGTATCCTCAAAAGCAGCAAGTGCGGTCCTTGTTAAGGATCACCAAGGTACACAATATCCTATTTATTATGTAAGTAAGAGTTTACTTGATGCTGAATCCAGGTATTCACACTTAGAAAAACTTATCCTTGCATTAATTATGGCATCTACTAAATTGAGACATTATTTTGAGACTCATGCCATTATTGTTAAGACTAGTTTTCCAATTAAGAATGTTCTCAGGAAACCTGAAATGTCAGGAAGGATGGCTAAGTGGGCAGTAAAGCTGAGTGCATATGATATAAGATATGAGCCTAGAACTGCCATCAAATCCCAAGCTTTAGCTGACTTTGTGGCAGATTTCAGTAGTGACTTGCAAAAGGAAGCTGAGTTAGAAGTCCAACAACTTGAATAGACTAAGGATCCTTGGATTCTCTTCACTGATGGAGCCTCTAATGTAAAAGGAACAGGGCTTGGAATACTACTAAAATCGCCACAGGGGGACATAATACCCCACTCCATAGCTTGTGAATTTCAAACTACCAACAATGAGGCTGAGTATGAAGCCTTGATAGCTGGTTTGCAAATTGCTAAGCATATGAGGATCAGGTATCTTGAGGTACATGTAGATTCATTTTTAATCACTAATCACTTTAATGGATCCTATGCTGTTAAAGGTGAAAAGCTAATAAAATATTTGGAGATAGTCAAAGAATTGGCACTCTCTTTTATATCCTTTAGTTTGACACAGGTACCAAGGGAAGAGAATGCAGAAGCTGATGCATTAGCTAATCTAGGATCATCCTTGAAGATCCCGGAAGATATAAGGATTCCTATTATCCATATCCTGACCCCTGCTATCGAGGATCATGTAGCTATGGAGATAGGAGAGGATCTCGCAATCATCCCTAGTGATACTACTCAATCTCATTCAGGATCATGGATACTCCCAATCATGAGATACATACAACATGGAGAGATTCCTACAGGAGAAAACCCAAGGGCTTTCAAAATTAAGGTATCTCAATTTACAATATTGAATAATATGTTGTATAAACGATCTCTTGCAGGACCATATCTAAGATGCATTGAGGATCCTGAAATCCAAGAAGTCCTAAAGGATTTCCATAAAGGAGATTGTGGAAACCACACTGGGGGCAGGGCATTATTCTCAAGGATCCTGAGGACAGGATACTATTGGCCCACTATGAAGAAGGATGCTGTGGAGTATGCCAAGAAGTGTGATCCTTGTCAGAGGCATAGCAATATCCCTCACCAACCAGCAGAGCTCTTGCATCCTATATCCTCTTCCTGGCCATTCATGAGATGGGGAATGGATATAGTTGGAAAGCTTCCTAAGGCACCTGGTGGAAAAGTATTCATGCTTGCTATGACTGATTACTTCTCTAAGTGGATAGAGGCTGAAGCCTTTGCTCAAGTCAGAGAAAAGGAAGTTATATCCTTTATTAAAAGAAACATTATTACTAGATTTGGTATCCCTTCTGAAATTGTTTGTGATAATGGATCCCAATTTATTGGGAATAGAACCACTAACTTTTGTGACAGCTGGGGGATTAAGATGATAACATCAACACCAGTCCACCCACAAGCTAATGGTCAGGCAGAATCATCCAACAAGATCATCATCAACAATTTGAAGAAGAAGCTTGGATCCAAGAAAGGAAAATATGCAGAAGAACTACCTTATGTGCTTTGGGCTGATAGGACAACTCCCAAGAATGCTACAGGCCAAACTCCATTTTCTTTGGTATTTGGGGCAGAATCAGTGATCCCTACAGAGATGGTGGTTCCAACTGCAAGAACAAGCATTCGTGATCCTGATGAAAATGCTGAAAACTTGGTTCAAGACTTGGATACTATAGAAGAAATCAGGGATTTGGCAAGGATAAGGATAGCCATTTATCAACAAAGGATGGCTGGAGCTTACAACAAAAATGTCAGGATCAGGAAATTCCAGGTTGGTGATATGGTATTAAGGAAAGCATTTCAAAATACCACAAATCCTGCTGATGGAAAGCTAGCACCAAAGTGGGAAGGCCCCTATTTGATTGAAGCTGAAGCAGGAAAGGGGGCATATCGATTGCTAACAATGGAAGGTGATTTGCTACCAAGAGCTTGGAATGCTGTCCATTTGAAGAAATATTTCATGTAATCAGAAACCATGATCCTTACCTGACAAGTATCCTTGACAGATCCTTACAGGGCAGAGGATCCTCATTTTGGTAAAGATCTAATCTCAAACTATTTCATTTTGGTATTATCCTTTATAAGGATAAGGATCCCGTATCCTTTATCCTCCTTTCACTTGATTCTGAGTTTTGAAGGTTCAGGTATCCTTAACTAAGGATTGAGTATCCACAGAAGTATCCAGTTATTTGAGCTTGACCCCAGTTATTTGGGCTTGACCCCAGTTATTTGGGCTAGTCCCCAGTTTGGGCCTGTCCCCAGTTACGCCAGTAGCGCACGATGATCCTGGTATAGTTCATGGCAATAGGACCAGTACTCGCTTTAGGGGCTGACAATTTCATTGTACTGGCTATATTCAGGATCCTACGTATAATGGTAGACGTACCATACGTCCGTTCCTAAGGTTTCTAACGTTTTCACGTTAGCTAAGGTTTTGGCATTTTCATGTCACTAAGTTTGGATAGTCGCCAGTGAGGGCCATACTCCAGTTTACACACGATCCTTTGGGCTTGTCCCCAGTTACCCTTTGGGCTTGTCCCCAGTTATCCTTTGGGCTTGTCCCCAGTTATCCTTTGGGCTTGTCCCCAGTATATTGGGCTTGTCCCCAGAATTGTTGGGCTTGTCCCCAATTACTAACTTTCATCTTATATTGGCTTAGTCCCAAGTTGTATCCTATTTCAGGTTTTTGAAGCTAAATGACCAAGGATCCTTGATCCTTACTGTTAGGGGAGGATTTTCTAACAATTAGTGATCCTTATTCGTTATCCTAACTGATGATCCTTACTTCTGTGACAGGTGGTGATCCTCAGAAGAACTTCAGGATCAGGATCATGGATCACTTTAAGGATCCTCGTACTGACGATTGTTTACTCATGTTTTGTACTATCTCGCAGGTATAACAAGCTTGACCAAGTCTTGGCGACATTCCTGGAGAATATTCCTAAACTATTCTGCACGTGCTTGACCAAAAATAGACGTTATGGAGAACGTGGAGGCTTGGCACGAAAGTCGGATAGTTAGTTTAGGTGGTTATTTCTATTTTAAAAAGGGAGTAACGAGCTAGTAGAACACACTTGGTCATTTTTGCAGTTACACACACTCGTACAAGCTCTCATACAAGCTCTCGTTCAAACACTTAGCAATTTCATACACTTTTTACACATTCCACCGTAGTGATCCTTGTACCTAGCTCGTTACTATCCGAAGTTGTAAACATTCAATCATTTATTTTAGCTTGGTGATCGGTAGTTTCCATCACCCGGGGTTTTTTGTGCCGGAGATCAACTCTTGATCAAGGGCTTTTTCCCCGTATAAATCCTTGTGTTGTTTGTGCACTTTACATTGAAGTGATCCTCATCACTATTGCATATTTTAAGCATCATTCCCCTAAACAAAGAGTTTGGTTGCGATATCCTCATCAGATTTTTTGACCAAAACAGTTTGGCGCCCACCGTGGGGCAATTGGTGCTTTGTCCTTAGAAGAATACGCATTTCTGTGCTCATTTCGGTTTACTACAACCAAGCGAATGGCTTCCTCAGCGAAGAATGCTTCAAGCTTGATGCCCTCATTCACTTCTTCACAAGGCGTTCCTCCTTTGCCTCCACCACCTTCTGGATCTCAGAAGAACACTGAGAATGCTGCGAAGAAACCAACTCCCATTTTCTCAAAACCACCTACTTCTTCTGTTTCAACTAATCCTACTACTAATGATCTATATGCCTTGATTTTGCAGATGAGGAATCATGCACAAGAGCAGGATAAAACCAACGAAAGGATCCTCCGGGAGATTGACGAAATTAAGAAACAGAAGAAAACAGCAGAGGATCATTCCCCACTGATGCCCAGATCGCTGAATTTTGATACTCCGGTGATTACTTCTCAGCCGTCAGTGGTTCCAGACATTCAATATGTGGGTGGACCAAAAGGAGTGCACTACGGAACAACAGCTATGACCCATGCATTAGGTTCATATTTCCAGCCAGCGGGATCCTATCCTCAGCATATGGGATCCCTCACAAGTTCAGGAGTGCAGCAGCTTCAAGGATCCTCCTTCGTTCCAGGATCATCCCAGGTTCAAGGATCCTCCTTCGTTCCAGGATCATCCCAGGTTCAAGGATCCTCCTTCGTTCCAGGATCATCCCAGGTTCAAGGATCCTCCTTCGTTCCAGGATCATCCCAGGTTCAAGGATCCTCCTTCGTTCCAGGATCATCGCAGGTTCAAGGATCCTCCTTCATTCCAGGATCATCCCAGGTTCAAGGATCCTCCTTCGTTCCAGGATCATCCCAGGTTCAAGGATCCTCCTTCATTCCAGGATCATCCCAGGTTCAAGGATCCTTCTTCGTTCCAGGATCGTCCCAGTTTCAGGGATCCTTCCAGATGCCAGGATCCTTGAGGAGCTTGCAAACAGGGAGTTCAGATGTCCATCAGGGAGATTTTATTCCAATGCAGACCAACGCTTCTACTGGTCCCTCGATCATTCCAGAGCCCCAACAATATGGATTAACATCCACTCTCCCTAACTTGAATCCAATGGGAGGTAACACTTTTAATAATTCTCATACTACTAACCAAGGTCTTATGCAGGATCCAGGTATCAATCATGCCATGGCCAGAGAATTGCAAAAGCTAAAGGATATGATATCAAGTGTCCCGGGAGTAGTCAAACCTATCCCAGAGATTGCAGATGGGAGCCATAAGATATCTCATTTTGCACCACCAATCTGTGATGCTGAGATACCCAAGAGGTTCCATGTGCCTACAATGAAGCTGTATGATGGCTCAACAGATCCTGAAGAACACATAGCACAATACAGGGAGAGGATGGAGATCAATCCAATCCCAGAAAGGTTAAAGGAAGCGTGCCTGTGCAAAGGATTCGGATCCACTCTTACTGGATCAGCTCTCAAATGGCTGCTAAGTCTTCCTCCCTATTCTATTACCTCATTTGCTAACCTAGTTAACTTGTTTAATAATCAGTTTTCTTGTAGTAGAAAATTTGAACGATTAACTAGTGATTTATATAGGATAACCCAGGGTCATAATGAATCATTAAGGGATTACATTACCAAATTCAGTAAAGAATCCTTAGACATTCCTAACTTAGATATAGCCACGGCTGTTGAGGCCTTCAAAATGGGATTGCTTAGGGATTCGTTATTTTATGATGATCTTGTTATGACACCATGCAGGAACCTAGATGAGGTAAGAACCCGGGCCCTTAGGTACATTCGGCTAGAGGATGACAAGAGGATCCAGGAGAGGATAACAGGATCCTCAAAGCAGGATAAGCAAGGATCCTCATTCAGGAACAACAAGTTCAGATCCTACAACAGATCTGATAACCAGAACGTGCACTCTATTGATCAAGAAGAGGATGACGAAGATTATCCTCCAATTTCTGAATATTGCTTTAGTGTTGATAACAATGAACTAATCCTTTCTATGCAGAACCTAGGTGATAAAGCTAGATGGCCGAGAAAGAATGATAGGCCAGCTGCAACTAAGGATAAATCAAAGTGGTGTGCATATCATGAAGATTTTGGGCACCTCACAGAAGAATGCATTGCATTAAGAAAGGAAATTGGATACTTGTTGAGCAAAGGGCATCTAAAAGAGTTGTTGGGAAGAAAAAAGTCAAGGACTCAGGATCCTGAAAGGATCCCTGAGAAGGCTCCAGCTCCTCCAGCAGATGCACAAGTGATAAACTTTATTTCTGGAGGATCCGACATTTGTGGCACATCCTTCTCAGCAGCTAAAAGGCATGCGAAGGAAGCTAAGATGGATAATGGAGAAAGACCAGTTCGAACATCAAGTGTCTCCGAAGGAAAAGTCATAACTTTGATGAAGAGGATCGTGTTGATATCCAGGATCCTCATCACGATGGTTTAGTTATTACTCTTTTCATATCTAACCATTTTGTCCGCAGGATCCTAATAGACGGAGGAAGTTCAGTGAACATTATCCAGCTTGATGTTCTAAAGAAGATGGGTATCCCTGAATCAGAGATCATACCAAGATCCTCCGTGCTCGTGGGATTTAGTGGCGAAACTAAGAACACCCTGGGGGACATTAAACTCCCAATATATATTGAAGGCTTACACTCTTATAAAAAATTTTGTGTTATTGACTGTTTATCTTGTTGTAATGTTATCCCTGGCAGGCCCTGGATACACGATATGAAAGCAGTCCCGTCTACTTACCATCAATGTGTGAAGCTCCCTAGTCCTTGGGGAATAGTAAAGATTGATAGTGATCAGCAGGAGGCTAAGAATTGCTACACTTCATCGATGAAACCAGCCTCGAAATCCAGGGTGCAATAGCAATCAAAGTATCCTCCAAGGGATGTCTTGGAGGCAAAAGAGCAGGATGTGGTAGAAATCCTCATGGATCCTGATGATCCTGAATCCAAAATCTATATCGGATCAGGGATCCTTGGCGAAATGAAAGAAGACCTCATATCCTTCCTCAAAAGGAGAAAGACTACCTTTGCATGGAAACACGAAGATATGACTGGTATATCCAAAGATGTTATCACTCACAAGCTCGGCATAGACAGATCCTTCAAACCAATCCATCAAAGGAGAAGGAAGTTTGCACCAGAAAGGAATGCCATTATCCAGGAAGAGGTAGAGAAATTGCTCCGGGCAGGTATGATTAGAGAGGTCAAGTATCCAAGATGGTTGGCCAATGTGGTTGTTGTTCAAAAGAAAAACGGAAAGTGGAGGGTATGTGTCGATTTTACCGATTTAAATAAGGCATGTCCCAAGGATCCTTTCCCTTTACCCCACATTGACTCCATGGTGGATGCAACCGCGGGTCATGAACTGTTAACTTTTATGGATGCTTCATCTGGATTTCAACAAATCCAAATGGAACCATCCGACCAAGAGGATATAGCCTTCATGACTCCAACTGGTATATACTGCTATATTGCTATGCCGTTCGGATTAAGAAATGCAGGTGCAACATACCAAAGGCTGGTGAATATGATGTTCAAGGATCAGATTGGACAAACTATGGAGGTTTACATAGATGATATGGTGGTAAAATCCATAAGAGCTGAGGATCACCTAAAGGATTTGGAGGAAGCATTCGATATCCTTGACAAATACAACATGAAACTTAATCCTTCAAAATGTCACTTTGGTGTTAAAGCAGGTAAATTCTTAGGATATATGGTGACAAAGAGAGGCATTGAAGCTAGCCCGGAACAGATCAAAGCAATAGTGAATATCAAATCTCCGGTAAATGCTAAGGATGTTCAAAGGCTAACAGGAAGGATAGCAGCCTTGAACAGATTTATATCCAAGTCCTCCGAGAGGTGTAAAGAATTCTATGATATCCTAAGGAAGAACAAGAAATTTGAGTGGACGGAGAAGCATGAAAATGCTTTAAAAGCCCTCAAAGATTACCTATCCTCGGCCCCGGCTTTGATGAAACCAGAAAAAGGCGATGTGTTATCCTTGTATCTTGCAGTATCCTCAAAAGCAGTAAGTGCGGTCCTTGTTAAGGATCATCAAGGTACACAACATCCTGTCTATTATGTAAGTAAAAGTTTACTTGATGCCGAATCCAGGTACTCACACCTTGAAAAGCTTATTCTTGCATTAATTATGGCATCTACAAAGTTAAGACATTATTTTGAAACTCATGTTATCATTGTTAAAACTAATTTCCCAATTAAGAATGTCCTCAGGAAACCAGAGATGTCAGGAAGGATGGCTAAGTGGGCAGTGAAGCTAAGTGCATATGATATAAGATATGAGCCTAGGACAGCCATCAAATCCCAAGCATTAGCTGACTTTGTGGCTGATTTCAGTAGTGATTTACAAGAAGAAGCTGAGTTAGAAGTCCAGCAGCTAGAAGAGACCAAGGATCCTTGGATACTTCATACTGATGGATCCTCAAATGTCAAAGGCACAGGGCTTGGAATACTACTAAAATCGCCACAGGGGGACATAATACCCCATTCTATAGCTTGTGAGTTCCAAACCACTAACAATGAGGCTGAATATGAAGCCTTAATTGCTGGTTTGCAAATCGCTAAGCATATGGGAATCAGGTATCTTGAGGTACATGTAGATTCTTTGTTAATTACAAACCACTTTAATGGATCCTATGCTGTTAAAGGTGAAAAACTAACCAAATATTTGGAGATAGTCAAAAGTTTGGCACTCTCTTTTGTTTCCTTTAGTTTGTCACAGGTACCAAGGGAAGAAAATACAGAAGCTGATGCATTGGCTAACTTAGGATCATCTTTGAAGATCCCAGAGGATATCAAGATTCCTATTATCCATATCCTGACCCCAGCTATCGAGGATCACCAGATTATGGAGATAGGAAATGATTCTGCAGTTATCCCTAGTGAGGATACTCAATCCTATTCAGGATCAGGATCATGGATCTCACCAATTATGAGATACTTACAACATGGAGAGATTCCTACAGGAGAAAACCCTAGGGCTTTCAAATCTAAGGTATCTCAATTCACAATTATAAATAATATCTTGTATAGACGATCTCTTGCAGGACCATACTTGAGATGCATTGAGGATCCTGAAGTTCAAGAAGTTTTAAAAGACTTCCATGAAGGAGATTGTGGAAACCACACTGGGGGCAGGGCTTTATTCTTAAGGATCCTGAGGACAGGATACTACTGGCCAACCATGAAGAAAGATGCTGTGGAGTATGCCAGAAGATGTGATCCTTGCCAGAGACACAGCAATATCCTTCATCAACCAGCTGAATTATTGCATCCTATATCCTCCTCTTGGCCATTTATGAGATGGGGTATGGATATAGTTGGAAAGCTCCCTAAGGCACCTGGTGGGAAAGTATTCATGTTAGCTATGACTGATTACTTCTCCAAGTGGATAGAGGCTGAAGCCTTTGCCCAAATTAGAGAAAAGGAAGTTATATCCTTCATTAAAAGAAATATTATAACTAGATTTGGAATTCCTTCCGAGATTATATGTGATAATGGTTCCCAATTTATCGGGGGCAGAACCACTAACTTTTGTGACAGCTTGGGGATTAAGATGATAACTTCAACACCAGTCCACCCACAAGCTAATGGCCAAGCAGAATCATCCAACAAGATCATCATCAACAACTTGAAGAAAAAGCTTGGATCCAAGAAAGGGAAATGGGCAGAAGAACTACCCTATGTGCTTTGGGCTGATAGGACAACCCCCAAGAATGCTACTGGTCAAACACCATTCTCTTTGGTGTTTGGGGCAGAATCAGTGATCCCAACAGAAATGGTGGTTCCTACTGCTAGAACAAGTACCCGTGATCCTGAGGAAAATGATGAAAACTTGGCTCAAGACCTGGATACTATTGAAGAAGTCAGGGATATGGCTAGGATAAGGATGGCCAGTTATCAACAAAGAATGGCTGGTGCTTACAACAAAAATGTCAGGATCAGGAGGTTTCAAGTTGGAGATATGGTGTTAAGGAAAGCATTTCAGAATACCACCAATCCTGCTGATGGAAAATTGGCTCCAAAATGGGAAGGCCCTTATTTGATTGAAGCTGAAGCAGGAAAGGGGGCATATAGATTGCTAACCATGGAAGGTGATTTGCTACCAAGAGCTTGGAATGCTGTCCACTTGAAGAAATATTTCATGTAAGTAGGATCCTTATGGCATAGGTGATCCTCACGATAGGGATATCCTTAAAGGATCCTCAACGTATCGGTGATCCTTACTCAGGTAATATCCTAATCTTGAACTATTTCATTTCTTTATTATCTCATATAAGGATAAGGATCATGTATCCTTTATCCATCTCTCACGTGAGTTTAAGTTTTGAAAGTTCAGGTATCTTTAGCACAACGTTGGTTATCCACAGAAGCGATCCGTCTTTTGGGTTTAACCCCAGTTATTTGGGCTTGTCCCCAGATTCCGCCTGTAGCGCACGATGATCCTGGTGTAGTTCAAGGCTTTGGGACCAGTACTCGTTCTAGGGGCTGATAATTCCATTGTTCTGGCTATGCTTAGGATCCTACGTATAATGGTAGACGTACCATACATCCGTTCATAAGGTTTCTAACGTTTTCACGTTAGCTAAGGTTTCTAACGTTTTCACGTTAGCTAAGGTTTTGGCATCTTCATGTCACCAAGTTTGGATAGTCGCCAGTTAGGGCCATACTCCAGTTTACATACGATCCTTGGGCTTGTCCCCAGTTATCCTTGGGCTTGTCCCCAGTTGCTAACTCTTTTCTTATATCGTCTTAGTCCCAAGTTATGCTCTATTTCAGGTCCTTGAAGATAGGCAGCTAGGGATCCTTGATCCTTATTTCACTCTAAGGTTCATCTTATAGTTATCCTTATTATGGTTAGGATTCTAACTTGGATCCTCAGGTATGATCCTAAACTCTTTTGATTTTATTCATTATTCTTCTAAATAACCCCTATACTTGACAACTGAACTTGTGTTTCTTAAACTATATCACTTTTTAGAACTTATCGGTTATGGGATATGTGATCCTTGATCATATCCTAAACTTTCTGGATATCTTTTCTAATTTTTCAAGGTTTGATAAATATAAACAGAATGAACATTACAACAGTTGGAAAGTAACATACTAAAAAGGATAACAACACAAGATAAGCGACAAAAGGTTAAGTTTTTATTCATTAACATAAGGCTAACCCTTTAAAGGTTGTCAAAATTACCTACCCGAGCTTCTACCAGCAAAACGTGGCCCGTCCGCTGGGGTAGGTAAAGGGTGTCCATGATAATGAGTTCAAAAGTAGTGCAGGAATATAAAGGCGGCAGGATCACAATGGCTTCATCCCCCAAACAGAGGATCCCTCCACCGATTGCAATCATGCCTATTGTCCAAAGGATCATACATGATCCTTAATCCTAAAAACCTATTGTTCAGTACCATACATCATTGTTCAACAAAAAAACACCATCACCAAAACAAACTACCACACTTAAAAAAAATTGGGCTCCGGCTATGTCTAGAAGTTTCCATCATCGCCCAATCATGCAGCCTAAGCCTTCGCTGCATCATCATCTCCTCCAGCTGCGGTATCCTTCGTAAGATCCTTCCCACTACCACTTGCTTCAATCGCCAAGACCTCAGTAGCCTCCTCTTCATCATCCTCAAGATCAGCCAACCTTGCCTTCCAACCCTCAACATCCCAGCTGTTTTTATCAAAGCTAGGATCTTGAGCTTCCTGGGCCATCTTCAATTTTGTCTGGTACATCGTAATGGCGGCAGAGACCTTAGCATTTTCAATAAGGTCATGCTTTTCATAGTCAAGGTCGATCAGAAGTTTGGCTGTCTTAGTCTTCTCATCTAGGAGTTCCTTCCGAGCATCAGCAAGTGCAAGATCCTTGAGCACGGCAACCTGTTGGAGGTCGGCAATCTTTTTATCTTGATCCTCAACGTGGCCCACATAATCCTCAATCTCAGCAAATTTCTGCAAAAGAAAAGGATAAAAGCAGTTCAAGACCAAGTGATCCTCATACGAGTAGGATACATAGGCAGAATAAAGGATCCTTACATCATTGAAGTATTCAAGGAACTGGTGGCGGATCAGTGGTAGACCCTCAAGATCCTCAGCATCAGAAGTTTTCCTCTTCTTGACACCCTTTCCTTTAGTGGGTGCCTTTGGAATGGAAATGCTAGGACTGGTGGTGGATCTCTTCTTCCTGGATCGTACGACATCAAGGTTAGCCGTGTTGAATTGGGATACAGGCTTGGCAGATTTTCCAGCACCTACACAACCAAAACAAGATAAGTATCTTTTCTTAATATACATTTAACTATTTATTTAAATTTTAAACAAGGATACTTACTTGACATTGTGACAGAGCCTGAGGATACCTCCTGTGAGTCTTGGGTTATTGTCTTAAAAGTTCTAGCTTCAGGGTCGAGTCCCCAGAAAGCAGCAAGTCTTTCCTTGGTTGCAGGTGTTGTGATGAGATGTGAAACAGAGATGGCTGCATGACACAAGACAAAGAAGGGGTTAGTGATCCTATTACAAAAATATGACCATCTGGTGATCCTTCCCAGGATCCTCCGGCCTACCATGGGTGGACCATGTTCTTGGTAAGTGTTCTCCATCTTGAATGGTATCCCTTCTTACAAAGAAGAAGCGACGCTTCCAATCTTTGTCATTTTTGGTGAATTTGAGAAGAGGATGATCTGCACTGGGTTTTCGTTTGAACAAATAACGGTGGGAACCGAAGGTAGTAAGATCATACAACTCCGCCAGTTCTGACATTCCTAAATCAAGACCTTCCTGCTCAATGATCCTCTCTAGGGTGTATAAAACCCTCCAAATCATCGGCATGGCTTGAATGTAAGATATGCCGGTAAGGGAAAAGAAGGATTGTGTGAACTCCGGGAAAGGATAGGTGTACCCTATAGCAAATGGAGTGACTGGAAAGGCCACCCATGTATCAGAAACATAGTCGCTCAGAACAGTTGGATCGAAGGGTTTGAAAAAGACATTCGCCGGAAAACGGTGACGAATGTTATCTACTTGTGCGTCGTTAAAGCAACACCTCTCGTTCACTGAGTCTTTGATGATCTTTTGACTCTTCAAAGGGCTATCCTTTTTGTGATCCTTGGCCGGTGAACTTCGGAGCAACATTTTCGAAGTGACGGAGATAAAGATAGAGAAACAGAGTAAGAAGGAAGGAAGAGGAGAAAGAATTACCTGGTTGTTCGTCGACTGAGAATTTAAAGGGAGTCTTTTTCGAATTTGAATGCATAATGATCCTATCTATATCTCTATTTATAATTATGATTCTGCAGGATTGTCACTTCCGTGACATCATCATCGCAACGGCTAGTTCTATTTTAACGGCTATATATCCGATAGTTTGTTACGGATAAGATCAAGAAAACATAACTCGCTAATTTTACAATTTCACTCCTTATATTTTGGGGGCAATTGTTAGGGGAGGATTTTCTAACAATTAGTGATCCTTATTCGTTATCCTAACTGATGATCCTTACTTCTGTGACAGGTGGTGATCCTCAGAAGAACTTCAGGATCAGGATCATGGATCACTTTAAGGATCCTCGTACTGACGATTGTTTACTCATGTTTTGTACTATCTCGCAGGTATAACAAGCTTGACCAAGTCTTGGCGACATTCCTGGAGAATATTCCTAAACTATTCTGCACGTGCTTGACCAAAAATAGACGTTATGGAGAACGTGGAGGCTTGGCACGAAAGTCGGATAGTTAGTTTAGGTGGTTATTTCTATTTTAAAAAGGGAGTAACGAGCTAGTAGAACACACTTGGTCATTTTTGCAGTTACACACACTCGTACAAGCTCTCATACAAGCTCTCGTTCAAACACTTAGCAATTTCATACACTTTTTACACATTCCACCGTAGTGATCCTTGTACCTAGCTCGTTACTATCCGAAGTTGTAAACATTCAATCATTTATTTTAGCTTGGTGATCGGTAGTTTCCATCACCCGGGGTTTTTTGTGCCGGAGATCAACTCTTGATCAAGGGCTTTTTCCCCGTATAAATCCTTGTGTTGTTTGTGCACTTTACATTGAAGTGATCCTTATCACTATTGCATATTTTAAGCATCATTCCCCTAAACAAAGAGTTTGGTTGCGATATCCTCATCAGATTTTTTGACCAAAACACATACCTTCTACTAAGGTTTGTCTTTTGAGTTATCCTGATTATAAGTGTTAAAGGTTAGGATCCTAACTTGGATCCTCAGGTATGATCGTCAACTATTTTGATTTTATTCATTATTCATTTGAGTAACCCTTATCCTTTGACAACTGAACTTATGATCCTTAAACTATATAACTTTTCAAAACTTATCAATTATAGGATATGTGATCCTTGATCATATCCTAAACTTTTTGAGGATATTTATTAAATTCTTCCTTTACTTGATGAGTTTAGATAAAATGAACATCACAACAGTTGAAAAGTAAAGTACTAACTGTTTTGGTCAAAAATTACCGAAGCAATTTAGTGATCAAATTAGTAATGTGAGGTAGTGTGCTAGAAAGTGTATAGAAAATATGTTTGTCGAGTTATTTAGAAAATCAGTATTCAGGATACGGCTCAGGATATTGAGCTGTATCTACGATCAAACAATGAGCAAACAATAAGCAAAAAGTAAAGGAAATGACACGAGATGTACGAGGAAAGCCCTTGATCAATCTAGATCGCCGGCATAAAACCTCGGGAGCTGACAATCGCAGCTGCCTTGTTCTTCTTATTGCTTTCAACTTCAGAATACAGTGTAGGATATAGACCAGATCGCTAAGTGTTACAATGATTTTGTATGAAAGTAAGAATTGCTCGAGAGTAAGTGTTAGAGTGTAGCGAGTGTGATTGTGATGTCCTAGTTGATCTGATATACCCACCTATTTATAGTAATGAATTACAAACAATAATCCCTACAAATATGGGCTACTCCGAATATTCCATTATGAACGTTATGGACCGAGTAATACGGCCTCAACGTCTTCATTTGAACGACTTGGACCGAGTCTTTAGCGGAATAAGTCTTGTGAACGTTGCTAGCTTCTAACCCACGTACCTGCACATAATCCATTAGTAATCCCGAGGATACCATTCAGGATGTTACCAATATCCTGAACCAGCATCCCGGATGTAAACAGATACTACATAAACAAGATATAGATCAAGATATTTTCCAGGATATGGGCTCAGAATTTCACCCATAACAATTGTCCCCAAAAATGTTACCGTTTGATATCCTGTACTAACGGTTACATTTTTTCACGGTGGCCGAGGCAATTAAGGGATAAGACTATTGATGTGACAGCTTTCAACCACCCGGCCTATATTTACTCATCATGCCCTATATATTCTCATCCTCATCTTCTTTTTTAACCACAATCGACAAGAAAAAGGTAATATTCTCTCCCTCATCTTCATCTTCATCTTTTAACTTTCTCTAGCGAGAATTCAGGCGACCAAATGCCTAGGCAAACGAGGTCCAGTTCAGGCGACTCGGCTCCCACATTCATCCAACAGAATCTTCTCCAAGAACCGGAGAATGAAACATGCACCTTTGATAGTGCTCATCTGTCGGCTTTGAAATCCTCCGGTATCTTTCCGGATGGAACCATATTCCGACCCTTTGATAGAGAAATCCGGTCAGATATGGTTTCCAACGAGTGGATTTGTTTTAATGCTTTCCCCTTTACCTTAGGGCTACGATTCCCCTTTCCGGATTTCATCACCGAGTTTTTTAACATCACCAAAATTTCTTTCAGTCAAACCATGCCAATGCTCTGGCGCGTTTTATCTGTTCTTGACCAAATCAAGAGAAACCACATACCTGACCTTTCTGTCCATGACCTCCCTTTAGCCTATAAGCTTAGGTGCCATGGCTCATCTAGATTCCTATTTTATTCTACTTCCGGTGATCCATTGATACTTCGTGCCACCAAGAACGAGGATGGTTGGCAATCCAAGTTTTTCTTCGTAAAAAGGGATTCAATCCCTGGTGGAACGGATTATCCGATGAGATGGTTAAGAAAGGGTAGGACTTAGGGTATAAGAATGATCCTGTCTCATATCCTGAACTAACAAATTTTCATTTTTGTGCAGCTGATTTCAGGAAGATTACACCTCCTCTTGCTAATTCTCAAGAAAGAATAGACGCCATCAGACTCCTTCCAGAGGCAGAGAGAAGTTTCAATCCTTCTCCACCAACTCCAAGCCCTCTTTCAAGTGCCAACATGTCTGGTAAGGATCCTGCAAGATATCCTGCACACATATGTTTTTTATCTGTTATTCATAGGAGGGATTTAGAATTTACTCCCTGTGTGCAGATTCCAGTAAAGTCCCAGTCTATCTAGACCTTGATGAACTTGACAGCTATCCAACTCCAGCCACAGTCAAGAAGGAGACTCCTGCTGCTACTAGCTCCAAGCCACTCCCGGCTCCCAAGGCCAATCCAAGAACCCGTGCTTCCACAGCGAAAAAGAGAAAGGGTCTTGAAGTCAGTGCTCCAGGCTCAGAAGGGTTCTCCTATGACGAACTCAGCTTCTCCGACTCCTTAGAGCCAATGACATCCTTCCTCAACAAGGTAATATCCTGACGCATATCCTTCATGTATATCCTTCACATATATCATGCACGTATATCCTAACAGGATATCCTGGTAGGATATCTTGGTCAACATACATTCTAACTTTATACCTGTAATTGATGTGCAGGGCCTCCAGCATTTGCTCCACTTGTATAATGACGCCTGTGGTACTGTGGCACTTCATGAAGCCAGGATCAAACAGCTCGAGAGCACCGTTGCTGACCAAGGTGCCATTGCTGAAGCGAAGAGCCGGCACTACGAAAGCTTGCTGAAGAAGGTCACCCAAGACACTGAGGTCAAACTTGCCACCGTTCAAATGGATCATGATCAGGCCTTAATCAACTTCCGAGAAGGAATCAAGGCTTCTGCTATCGTCTCCCTGCTACAAGCACGCATCAAGATGGCCTACGAGGCCAAGGAGACGGGCCTCGGAGGCAAAGCTGTGCCATTTCCTGTTGAAGCCGGTGAGTCTTCTAAGTCAGCAGAGGTGGTGGTCCAAGCTGGAGACAAGAAGGATGCTGGAGCTGATGCTGGGATGGACATAGGTCAGGATGCTACGCAGGATGCTGGTCAGGATGCTGGAGCGGAGAAGTCTGAGAAGGTTGGAGGAGATGCCGCTGTGTGAGGGCATTTAGGTGGGCGATGACGGATATACGTGCCAAGGCCAGAGCCCACTTTTTGAATTTGAATGTTGGTTTGTAGTCCCACAGACAATTTACTTTTCTGCACTTTACTTTTCCGCACCTGAACAATTTACATTTCCTGCATGCTTTTTGAACAATACAACAGTTGAAGGTGGATGGGTCTCGGTTTGAGATGAAGCCTTCAACTGTTGGGTAAATATGGTAGTGAACTATTAGTGCTCTTAGTGGATGGGCCTTGTTTTGAGGTGAAACTAAGAGCACATCTTTTGGTATGTTAATAATATAACTTCTCTTTTGACCTTATCATTGTTGTCATTGCTATGAAAATTGTAGTTGTAAAAATTGTTTGGTTTGTACACGTTTAGGAATATATATTATAGATGTATCCTGAAAGGTATCCTGAAAGATATCTTGATAAGGATATTAAAATATAACCTACAAATTGTCCAAATAAAAAGGAGAGATCATACCAGAGATTCTTACAGAACCAATTCTAATCCTCCATTATAAGTTTTGTCCCCAGTGCATACTTGTGAACTTGGATCCATTCTTTGAACAGTATAATGTATGTCCCCTGTGTTTGACACAGAAACGCAAATGCATTCATACCTTGTCTTAAGTAAATTCCGCATACCCTGGGGCAAAACCCCTGATATCCTGAAATGAATCTTTAGCATACTTGGGATAAACCCTTAATACCCTGGGGATAAACCCTGATATCTGGGGATAAACCCTAAATTTTATGCGCTACAGGCGAGAGTGTATAAACTCCAATCCTTAGAAAGGTGAAAACCTTTAAACCTTTGAGAGTATGAAAATACTCTTTCGTGAGAGAGGGTGATCAATCCCCATATACCTTTAGGATCCAGGATATAGCCAACAGTAATGAAATTGTCAGCCACTTTTACATGAACTGGTCCCGCTACCTTGAACTATACCTAGATAACTTGCGCTCCAGGCGAGGTGTTTAAACCCAATTCGAAAGAAATGTGAATACCTTTAAACCTTTGAAGGGACCAGGATCCCTTAAACGTGAGAGAGGGGGCCAATCCTCTAATCTTTCGACTTATCCTGAGTGTATATCCTGGAGCTATATCCTGAAACATATCCTGCAAAACAATTGTAAACTAAGGTGGGTGTTAGCTTGGCTAACACCCCTCCGATGCTTAAGTCAGTATTGAGTTTCAAAGAACAAATTAAACCAAAACATATTTAAAAAAGATAGAATTCATACCATTCTGAGTTAGAAATTGAATTCTAAACTCACTTGAAATAGAGCTTAAGGTGTATAGCATTCCAAGATCTCGGTAGCATATCCCCTTCCACATTCCTGAGTCGATATGCTCCTTTCCCTGCTTCTGACTCGACTTCATAAGGTCCTTCCCATTTCGGAGCTAGCTTGCCATCGGCAGGATTAGTGGTATTTTGAAAAGCCTTTCTTAGCACCCAATCACCAACTCGAAATCTTCTAGTCCTTATGTTTTTATTATATGCTCTGGATATTCTTTGTTGATATGCTGCTATCCTTAGCCTTGCTGCATCTCTTTTTTCGTCTATAGTATCCAAATCCTGACATAAGACTTCAGGATTCTGTTCAGGATCCTGCAACATAGATCTTGCAGTGGGTATCGTCATTTCTGTTGGAAGCATCGCCTCCGCTCCAAATACCAAGGAAAACGGGGTTTGGCCGGTTGCATTCTTTACCGTTGTCCTATCAGCCCACAAAACAAAGGGTAACTCTTCCGCCCATCTTCCTTTTTTGGCCCCAAGTCTCTTCTTTAAGTTATTGACTATTATCTTGTTTGAAGATTCGGCTTGTCCATTCGCTTGAGGATGTACTGGAGTAGATGTGATCATTTTGATTCCCCAACTTTTGCAAAAGTCAGTAGTCCTTTTGCTTATAAACTGGGACCCATTATCACAAATGATCTCAGCTGGTACTCCAAACCTAGTCAGGATATTCCTCTTTATGAAGGATACTACTTCTTGGTCTCTAACTTGGACAAATGCTTCAGCCTCAACCCACTTGGAGAAATAATCTGTCATAGCTAACATAAAAACTTTTCCTCCCGGAGCTTTTGGTAACTTCCCTACTATATCCATCCCCCACTTCATGAATGGCCAAGGGGAAACTACAGGATATAATGGTTCAGCTGGTTGATGTAGTATGTTACTATGTCTTTGACAAGCATCACATCTTCGAGCATATTCTGCAGCATCTTTCCTCATCGTTGGCCAATAATATCTTGTCCTTAATACTTTCGAGAACAATGATCTGCCCCCGGTGTGATTACCACAATCCCCTTCATGTATATCCTGGAGTACTTCTTTGGCTTCAGGATCCTCCAAGCACCTCAAATACGGTCCTGCAAGAGATTTCTTGTATAAAACATTATTTATAATAGTAAATCGTGATACCTTCATCCTAAATGCCTTAGGATTTTCATTTCCAGGGATGTGTCCTTCTTTGAGATATCTCCTAATTGGAGCCGTCCACGATTTAGGATCCTGTTCAGGATATTCTACTTCAGGATCCCGAATACCCGCTACTTCTTTATCCTGAGGATTCGTTGCAGGATATAAGACATGTAATATTGGTATTTGGGTCCCTTCAGGTATCCTGATTGATGATCCCAAATTTGCTAAGGCATCCGCTTCAGCATTATCCTCCCTTGGTACCTGTTCAAGTGTAAAAACATCGAAATATCCTGCTAATTTTTTGAGAATATCAAGATATTCTATTAATTTCTCACCCTTAACTGCATAGGATCCATTAAAATGGTTAGTAATTAACAAAGAATCAACATATACTTGAAAATTTTTGATACTCATGCTCTTAGCCAATTCTAATCCTGCGATTAAAGCCTCATATTCTGCTTCATTATTGGTAGCAGGAAATTCACACCTAATAGCCTGGGGTAATATGTCCCCCTGTGGCGATTTTAGTAGTATTCCTAATCCTACTCCTCTTATATTAGATGCACCATCAGTATATAATGTCCAGGATCTTGAGGATTCTCCTAGCTGTTGAACTTCTAGGTCTACCTCATCCTGAATGTCACTACTAAAATCAGCCACAAAGTCAGCTAAATCCTGAGACTTTATGGAATTCCTAGGTTCATATACTAAATCATAGGCACTTAACTTTACTGACCATTTAGCCATTTTACCCGACATTTCCGGTTTCCTAAGTACGTTTTTGACAGGATAATTTGTTTTTACGTGTATCCTATGTGTCTCAAAGTAGTGTCTAAGTTTTGTTGATGCCATAACTAATGCTAGTATTAATTTTTCTAAATGAGAGTACCTAGTTTCAGCATCTAATAAACTTTTACTAACATAATAAACAGGATATTGCTGACCTTCATGGTCTTTTATGAGAACGACACTTACAGCATTCCCTGATACAGCAAGGTACAGGGATAGTGGTTCACCATTTTCAGGTTTCATCAACAGAGGTGCAGTTGAGAGATATCGTTTCAGATCCTGTAGGGCTGCTTCATGCTTCTCACCCCACTCGAATCTTTTGTTCTTCTTCAGGATATCATAAAAATCTTTGCATTTTTCTGAAGATCTTGAGATAAATCTATTCAATGCTGCCACTCGCCCTGTCAATCGTTGAACATCCTTCATATTTGAGGGTGATTTAATATCCAAGATGGCTTTAATCTGCTTCGGGCTTGCTTCTATTCCTCTTTTGGTCACCATATATCCTAGGAATTTTCCTGCTCCTACTCCAAAATGGCACTTAGCAGGATTCAGCTTCATGTTATATTGATCCAGGATATCAAACGCTCCTTTAATATCCTGGAGGTGATCCTGAGCTTTCTTTGACTTTACTACCATATCGTCGATATACACCTCCATGGTGTCCCCCAGTTTGTCTTTGAACATCATGTTTACCAGTCTTTGGTATGTTGCACCTGCATTTTTCAAACCAAAAGGCATAGCTGTATAACAATAAATACCTGTTGGCATCATGAAGGCAGTATCTTCCTGATCAAAAGGCTCCATTTGGATCTGTTGAAATCCTGAGGATGCATCCATGAAAGTCAGCATTTCATGCCCGGCAGTGGCATCTACCATCGCATCAATGTGGGGAAGAGGAAATAGGACAGGCTTTGTTCAAGTCTGTGTAATCTACACAGACTCTCCATTTCCCGTTTTTCTTCTGTACCACAACCACGTTTGCTAGCCACCTTGGGAACTTGACTTCTCTAATCATTTTGGACTTCAACAATCTTTCAACTTCCTCTTGAATAATCGTATTCCGTTCAGGAGCAAACTTCCTTCTTTTTTGTTGCACAGGCTTGAATGATTTATCAATTCCAAGCTTATGAGTGATAATATTTTTGGATATGCCTGTCATATCCTCATGCTTCCATGCAAACGTTGACATCCTGCGTTTTAAAAAGTTAATTAATTGTTCTTCAATATCCTGAGGGATATTGGTTCCCACGAGCACCGAAATATCGGGATTATCCTGGTCCAGGATAATTTTCTTCACATCCTGCTCCGGATCCTCCACGATATCCTGGGCCCGCGTCTTTAATTGCTATGCTGCACTAGGTTTGGTTGAGGATTTCATCGAGGATGAGTAACATTCTTTCGCCTCCTGCTGATCACTATCAACTTTAACAACTCCCCAAGGGGTAGGTATCTTGATGCATTGGTGATATGTTGATGGCACGGCCTTCATATCGTGAATCCACAGTCTTCCCAGTATAATGTTATAGCAGGATAGAGAGTCCATCACACAGAAACGTTGTATCGAGTTGACTCCTTCAACGTACACCGGCAACTTTATCTCTCCCACTGTGTTTCTAGCTTCTCCACTGAACCCAACAAGCACGGTAGACTTTGAAGTGATATCCATTGGAGATACATTCATTCTTTTAAGCGTCTCTAGTTGGATTATGTTGACGGAGCTGCCATTATCAACCGATATCCTGCGTACAAAATGGTTAGCCACATATAACGTTATTACCAGAGCATCATGGTGTGGATCCTGGACAGTATCCCTGTCATCAGCATCAAATGTGATCACTTTGTCAGTTGTGAGTGTAGTCATCCTGACAGGTTTATCTCCCCTTTCGGCCTTAGCTTCTTTTGCATGCCTCTTTGCTGCCGAATACGAAGTCCCACAAATGTCGGATCCTCCCGAAATGAAATTGATTATCTTGGCATCGGCGGGAGGTGATGCTGCTCGCTCAGGATCCTTCTCAGTATCCTGACCCTTATTCTTCTTTCTTCCTAAGAGATCTTTCAAATATCCCTTGCTTAGAAGATAGCTTATTTCTTTCCTTAGAGCGATGCAATCCTCAGTCATATGTCCAAAATCTTCATGGAAAGCACACCATTTTGATTTGTCTTTCCAATCGGCTTTTTGCTGGTTCTTTCGAGGCCATCTAGCCTTGTCCCCTAGACCCTGCATGGCATACATCAATTCATGAATGTTAACAGAGAAGCAATATTCAGATAATTCAGGATACTCTTCAGGATCCTCATCTTCGACAGCATTCACTCTCTTGTTCTCATTTCTGTCATATGGCTTAGGACGATATGACTTGAATGAGGATTCTGACTTCCTATTAGTTGACTCATAAGTGTTGGACGAGTTCATCCTTTCTTGCATCTTTTTGTCATCCTCCAACCGAATATATCTTAGGGCCCTGTTCCGAGCTTCATCCAAGTTCCTGCATGGGTTCATTACAAGATCTTGATAAAATTGAGAATCTTTTTGTAGCCCCATCTTGAAAGCTTGCACAGCTGTTGCAACATCAAGATGAGGAATGTCTAGTGATTCCCGGCTGAACCTGTTCACATAATCCCTAAGGGATTCCTGAGGCCCCTGTGTTATCCTGTAGAGATCACTTGTTAATTTTTCAAAGCTTCTACTACAAGAAAACTGACTATTAAATAAATTTACTAAGTGAGCAAAAGATGTAATCGAATGTGGAGGAACATTCAATAGCCATTTCAGGGCTGATCCTGTCAAGGTTGAACCAAAACCCTTGCACAAGCAAGTTTCCTTGAGATCCGGAGGGATAGGGTTAATCTCCATCCTTTCCCTATACTGAGCAATATGCTCCTCAGGATTCTTTGTTCCGTCGTAAAGCTTCATGTTGGGGGTTTGGAACCTCTTTGGGATCTCAGCATCACAGATAGGATATGCAAAGCGAGATATCTTGTGTGTGACACCCCAGGAAAACCAGTAATCTTTGCAAACCTACTCGGGGAGCCGCGATACAATACAGGTAAACAACATCACACCATTAGCTTTCCTCAGTAACCGCATGCTAAATTTCGGGACGAAATTTCTTTCAAGTTGGGGATAATGTGACAACTCGAGTATTCAAGGTCTTTATTCGATGTAATTTAGTACCTAATTACAAAGTGTGGTTCTTTTAAGAATAATTGTTGTGCATTATAATTGTGAATAAGTGTTATATATTTTGTATTGATGATATGATGTGTGTGATTATTAAACAAATGGATTCCTTTACACCCTACCCCTACCCACGAAAACAACCCACTCATGAAAACACTTTATGTGTTTTCGTCCAACATGGACTTAACGAAATCGGGATGGGCCTTAGGCCCAGTACAGTACAATCAGTTTTATATTCGGATTCAATCATTACATAAACCATAGCTTGCAAACCCTAGAGTCTTTGTTTTTGTGTGACGGCAACTACAAGGCTTCAACCTCTCCCTTCAATCGATCTTGTGATCTATCATCTTGGTTAGTGCACTGTTGTTCGAATTAAACATGATTCTATGTCCGTACATACTTATATGTTTGATTGAATGAGATTATGTTATGTCAGTCCAGGAATGATCCGATGATTTTATGATGATCTTGTTTTCACAATGAGTTGGTGATTTATATGATTTCATGTGTTAACTGTTACGTATTTTGGATGATTAAGATCGATTGTGTGTGCCTGTTAAAGTATGATCTGCTGATTTGTATGTGATTCTTGTTGATGGTGTGTATAGATGAGCATGTTAAGAATTCTTATAATCCGATTGATGATCATGATGTATAATGTTAATGATTGGATTTATTGTGTCGCATAGTTGTTTCGCCGAGATTGAATTGTTATGATAATTGTATGTACTAAATCATCAAGTCTCTTGCATGTGATGTATTCTTTTCGGCTGTTAACTTTTGGAACATGGCATCACATGGGTAGTTCATGTGAAAGTCATAAATTAATGTGTATGGGGAAGGGAGTTGCATGGGGTAATGATGTAACAATGTCAGAACACTATTTCTATATTCATGCAATCGGCCCACATGATTCCTGTTCTAGTTCAATTTCCAAGTTAGGATATAGATGAATATTACATGTCAGAGTTTGGTTCAATAATCTCTTGAGGTGATGATCTTGGTTGTCGGCCATGTTTAAAAGAACAATATATATGTATACACATGTGCAATATGAATTGTGAATGAGTGCAAAGGTTGGAACCGATTGTGTGAATTGATTATGATTTGATCATGTAACAGTTAATGATGGTTAAGGTATTTGATAATTAAAACAATTTATTGATGATGGGTGATGATTAAATTGATATAGTTCTTTTTAACCGCTGTTGCGTGATGATTAACTGTCCAACGCACTATGTGACATTAGGATATATGTGAAACATTACGAACGCGAACTGATTGAATATACGTGCATACTATAGGACGTGATTGATTACTTGCGAGCACATAGTTAAGCATACCGAGCAAACCAAGGTGAGTTCATACAGCCAAGGCATGGGGTTCCCGGGTGGGAATGGGATTTGATGAATTATTGTGTATACTCAGACGGTAGAACCTAACGATAAGATACGACTATACTAGTAACACTTATTGAACTGATCTTCGCACACCTGCCAAGGGTTGGCCGCGATATTATGACTGACTTCGCACACCTGCCATAGGAAGGCCGCGAACTAAATTTACAAATCTTCGCACACCTGCCTGGGAGGTCGCGATACAAATAAACCTAGTCTAGAATACTTGGGAAAAACATCCCCTAATATCTTCGCATACCTGCCTGGGAGGCCGCGATGGAAACTAATACGATACATGACGTAACGAACGAACATACTACTACTCACGCTATACTATTACTGAACTGTTATCTGTGAACTCGCTCAACTAGTTGTTGATCCTCTGTTACATGCCTTGCAGGTCGTTAGATATATGGAGCTTGCACAGGGAGGAGCTGGTCGTTGTGGGCTTGGATCGTGATTGTTTCGTTAAACACTTTATGGCATTTCATACTTTATTTTGTTGGGTTTATTCTTACGCTTCCGCTAAACAGTGATAACCTACGTCTATTTTGAACACCTTTCATATTGGTGGTTGAATGGCATTTACTTTTATATATTAATTACATGTTCAATATGATTGGTGGCTTGATCCTGGTCAGTCACGCCTCCAAGCGGTGATACTCCGCGTGTGGATTTTGGGGGTGTGACAGATTGGTATCAGAGCCATTGGTTATAGAGAACTCGGTTTTAATAAGGGGAAAACGATTTTGTTAAAACCAGACTATAACCAGTACGGTGCTCAACGATCCACAACGACGCTTCACTCCACGTGCAAGGCTCAACATCCTAGGTACTACTATTCATGTTACTTTACCTACTTGCTAGAATTACATAGAACTTTGCTCGTGGTATGCTCAGATTACAGAACCTACTATATGTTATTGCTTGAGAACACTTATGTGCTTACTCTCTTCTGTCATCGCACTTTCGCGAACCTCTCTCACTCATGTTCTCCTTGATGTCAAGATCATGAGTGGACGCGTTAACCTAACTCAAGCCCAGTTGGCGGCTTCGATCACTGAACAAGTTACTGCAGCACTCGCAGCTGCCCGGGCAGGAGGTGTAACCTGCCATCACCACTTACTCTAGGATCTTTAGATCCTACTCTCGTAACTCAACACTGGTGCTTAATTTTGATTACTCTTACGCACACGACAAGTCAACACGCTCAGTCACCTGTATGCTCATACAAGACTTTTATGGACTGTCGTCCTACTACTTTCAGCGACACTGAAGGAGCTGTTGGACTCCTCCATTTGTTCGAGGAACTCGAATCGGTCTTCGAGTGTGTGAATGACCCGAGGCTCGTAAGGTGAAATATGCCACTGATACTCTCGAAGGCACTGCGTTAACTTGGTGGAACGCGCAAGTTCAGATGCTGGGGCTGGCGGCTGCTAATGCCACCCCTTGGGACGAATTCAAGGAACTAATCAAACTAGAATGCTGTAACTATGATGACATCCACAAACTGGAAGTGGAGTTCTTTAACCTGAAGATGACGGGGTCAGAAATAGAGGCGTATACGAAGCGATCTAACGAACTGGCAACTTTGTGCCCTACTATGGTGGAACCTCCCATCAAGCGCACCGAGAGCGGTACCTCAAAGGCTTAGTACCAAAAATTCAAAGTCATGAGATGACTGCTAATCTTGCTACTATTCAAGATGTTACTCATCTTGCTTATCGTCTCACAGACCAGGCATATTGGTGCTACTACTACTTCTGCTATTCCCAGTGACAACAAATGAAAGTGGGATGGAACCTCTAGCAAGGGTTCGACTACGATTCCGTCCCAGGCACAGCAGTGAAAGATCGATGACAACCAAAGTCCTGGTCAGCAACCTTTTAGTAGTCAAGGGCAGGGTGGATACAGGGGAAACCACCCTAAGTGCAAACGATGTAACTTGCACCACAGCGGGCAGTGCAACCGAAATCATTGTCAATGATGCAACAAGCTTGGTCATGGAACCAAAGATGGTAGAAACTCACGTCCTGCAAACCAGAACCAACAACAACAGCCACAAGATCTATAGAATCAGCAGCAACAGCAAGGTAACAAGGGATGTTATCAGTGTGGTGCGGAAGGACACTTCAAAAGACACTGCTCACAGTTGAACCAGAACCAGAATCAGAACCACAACCAAGGAAACAGGAACAATAATGGAGGCAACAATGGGGGTAATAACGACGGCAATGGTGCCAGGGGTCGAGTGTTCGTGATTGGTCAGGGTGATACTAGGAATGACCCCAACGTTGTGATGGTTTCGACATCGATATTGGTATGGATTGGCTACCTCAACATCGAGCAGAGACTCTTTGCAAAGAAAAGATCATCTGCATTCCTCGTGCTGGTTAAGAACCTTTGGTAACTCATAGTAACAAGCTCCAGGAGCAGCACCCATAGCTCGAGCACCTTATCGCTTAGCTCCAACTAAACTGGAAGAACTGTCTAAGCAACTGCAAGAACTCTTGGAAAAGGGTTTCATACGTCCTAGCTCTTCGCTTTGGGGAGCTCCAGTACTATTTGTAAAGAAAAAGGACGGTACCTTCCGCATGTGTATAGACTACCGCGAATTGAACAAGGTGACTGTGAAGAATCGCTATCCTCTTCCATGCATCGACGATTTATTCGACCAGTTGCAAGGGTCGAGCTATTACTCGAAGATTGATCTAAGGTCAGGGTATCATCAACTGAGAGTCCGGGATGAGGACGTCTCCAATACAGCGTTCACAACACGCTACGGCCACTACGAGTTTTTGGTCATGCCTTTCGGGTTGACGAATGCGCCTGCGGTCTTCATGGATCTTATGAACAGGGTGTGCAAACCTTATCTCGACAAGTTCGTCATTGTTTTCATCGACGACATCCTGATCTACTCGAAGATTCGGGAGGAACACGAGCAGCACTTACGACTTATTTTGGAACTTCTTCGAACGGAACAGCTATACGCTAAGTTTTCAAAATGCGACTTCTGGCTTCGTGAAGTCCACTTCTTAGGCCACGTGGTAAACAAGGATGGGATCCATGTCGATCCATCCAAGGTAGATTCGATCAAGAATTGGCCTGCGCCTCGTACACCAACTGAAATACGCCAATTCTTGGGTTTGGCGGGTTACTACAGAAGGTTCATCAAAGACTTCTCAAAGATTGCTCAGCCGCTTACACTACTGACACAGAAAGGTGTTGTTTACCGTTGGAGTAATGCACAGGAAACAACATTCCAACACTTAAAGGATAGACTCTGTAGCGCACCTATCCTCTCATTGCCTGAAGGTACGGAAGATTTCGTAGTCTACTGCGACGCATCTATCCAAGGTCTTGGATGTGTATTGATGCAAAGGGATAAAGTCATTGCTTATGCTTCGCGCCAACTTAAGATTCACGAACGGAATTACACAACACACGATTTAGAGCTGGGAGCGGTTGTTTTTGCACTTAAGATATGGCGACACTACCTGTACGGCACCAAATGTGCTATCTACACTGACCATAGAAGCCTTGAACATATCTTCAAACAGAAGGAACTGAATATGCGACAGCGACGATGGGTCGAACTGCTAAACGACTACGAATGTTCAATCAGGTACCACCCAGGCAAAGCCAATGTTGTGGCTGACGCTCTCAGTCGAAAAGACACTACGCCTAAGCGCGTGCGAGCTTTACAACTCACTATACAGTCTAGTCTTCCTTCTCAGATACGAGATGCTCAGGTAGAAGCATTGAAACCAGAAAATGTCAGGGCTGAAGCCCTACGTGGCTCAAGACAACGTTTAGAACAAAAGGAAGATGGTGCTTACTACGTCACATGACGCATTTGGGTCCCACTCTGTGGTAACTTACGCGAGCTTGTAATGGATGAAGCTCACAAGTCCCGTTACTCGGTACATCCAGGTGCGGATAAAATGTACCACGATATTAGAACTACATATTGGTGGCCTAGCATGAAGGCCCACATAGCCACATACGTTAGCAAATGCTTGACTTGTGCGAGAGTCAAGGCAGAATATCAGAAACCGTCAGGTCCACTCCAACAACCTGAGATACCACAATGGAAATGGGAACAAATTTCCATGGATTTTGTTACTGGCTTACCTAGATCTCAGCGCGGAAACGATACTATTTGGGTGATCGTGGATCGACTCACAAAGTCTGCTCACTTCTTGGCTATCAAAGAAACAGACAAGTTCTCTACCTTAGCAGACGTTTACTTAAAAGAAGTGGTCTCGAGGCACGGGGTGCCCACCTCTATCATCTCTGATCATGACGCACGTTTTACTTCAGAACTGTGGCAAGCAATGCATAAATCTTTTGGCTCTCGCTTAGACATGAGCACAGCTTATCACCCACAGACGGATTGGCAGTCTGAGCGCACCATTCAAACTCTAGAAGACATGCTTCGGGCGTGCGTAATTGACTTTGGCAATGGTTGGGAAAAACATCTGCCACTTGTGGAATTTTCTTACAACAACAGCTACCACACCAGCATTAAAGCTGCACCATTCGAGGCATTATACGGGCGTAAATGCCGGTCACCTCTCTGTTGGGCAGAGGTGGGAGATAGTCAAATCACAGGTCCAGAAATGGTAGTTGATACTACAGAAAAGATTGCTCAGATACGACAACGCATGGCGGCAGCTCGTGACCGTCAGAAGCATACGCTGATAAAGATAGAAAACTACTCGAATTCCAGGTTGGGGATCGAGCGCTACTCAAAGTTTCACCCTGGAAGGGTGTGGTTCGTTTTGGCAAACGCGGCAAACTTAATCCACGATACGTTGGACCTTTCGAAGTTATTGGGAAAATAGGCAGGGTAGCCTACAGATTAAACTTACCAGCTGAACTCAGTGCAGTTCACAACGTCTTTCACGTGTCGAATCTGAAGAAGTGTATGTCAGATGAGACCCACATAGTTCCCTTGAAGGAACTCACTATCGACGAGCGGTTGCACTTCGTCGAGGAACCTGTTGAAATCACGGACCGGGATGTTAAGGTCCTCAAAAACACGAGAATCCCTCTTGTACGAGTTCGTTGGAACTCCCGTCGTGGCCCAGAGTTCACCTGGGAGCGTGAAGATCAAATGGAACTCAAATATCCCCAGTTATTCGGAACCAATGCAACTACTACTGAGGCTGAAGCTACCAATACAGAATTTCGGGACGAAATTCCAAATCAACGGGGGGATGATGTGACACCCCAGGAAAACCAGTAATCTTCGCAAACCTGCTCGGGGAGCCGCGATACAATACAGGTAAACAACGTCACACCATTAGCTTTCCTCAGTAACCGCATGCTAAATTTCGGGACGAAATTTCTTTCAAGTTGGGGATAATGTGACAACTCGAGTATTCAAGGTCTTTATTCGATGTAATTTAGTACCTAATTACAAAGTGTGGTTCTTTTAAGAATAATTGTTGTGCATTATAATTGTGAATAAGTGTTATATATTTTGTATTGATGATATGATGTGTGTGATTATTAAACAAATGGATTCCTTTACACCCTACCCCTACCCACGAAAACAACCCACTCATGAAAACACTTTATGTGTTTTCGTCCAACATGGACTTAACGAAATCGGGATGGGCCTTAGGCCCAGTACAGTACAATCAGTTTTATATTCTGATTCAATCATTACGTAAACCATAGCTTGCAAACCCTAGAGTCTTTGTTTTTGTGTGACGGCAACTACAAGGCTTCAACCTCTCCCTTCAATCGATCTTGTGATCTATCATCTTGGTTAGTGCACTGTTGTTCGAATTAAACATGATTCTATGTTCGTACATACTTATATGTTTGATTGAATGAGATTATGTTATGTCAGTCCAGGAATGATCCGATGATTTTATGATGATCTTGTTTTCACAATGAGTTGGTGATTTATATGATTTCATGTGTTAACTGTTACGTATTTTGGATGATTAAGATCGATTGTGTGTGCCTGTTAAAGTATGATCTGCTGATTTGTATGTGATTCTTGTTGATGGTGTGTATAGATGAGCATGTTAAGAATTCTTATAATCCGATTGATGATCATGATGTATAATGTTAATGATTAGATTTATTGTGTCGCATAGTTGTTTCGCCGAGATTGAATTGTTATGATAATTGTATGTACTAAATCATCAAGTCTCTTGCATGTGATGTATTCTTTTCGGCTGTTAACTTTTGGAACATGGCATCACATGGGTAGTTCATGTGAAAGTCATAAATTAATGTGTATGGGGAAGGGAGTTGCATGGGGTAATGATGAACAATGTCAGAACACTATTTCTATATTCATGCAATCGGCCCACATGATTCCTGTTCTAGTTCAATTTCCAAGTTAGGATATAGATGAATATTACATGTCAGAGTTTGGTTCAATAATCTCTTGAGGTGATGATCTTGGTTGTCGGCCATGTTTAAAAGAACAATATATATGTATACACATGTGCAATATGAATTGTGAATGAGTGCAAAGGTTGGAACCGATTGTGTGAATTGATTATGATTTGATCATGTAACAGTTAATGATGGTTAAGGTATTTGATAATTAAAACAATTTATTGATGATGGGTGATGATTAAATTGATATAGTTCTTTTTAACCGCTGTTGCGTGATGATTAACTGTCCAACGCACTATGTGACATTAGGATATATGTGAAACATTACGAACGCGAACTGATTGAATATACGTGCATACTATAGGACGTGATTGATTACTTGCGAGCACATAGTTAAGCATACCGAGCAAACCAAGGTGAGTTCATACAGCCAAGGCATGGGGTTCCCGAGTGGGAATGGGATTTGATGAATTATTGTGTATACTCAGACGGTAGAACCTAACGATAAGATACGACTAGACTAGTAACACTTATTGAACTGATCTTCGCACACCTGCCAAGGGTTGGCCGCGATATTATGACTGACTTCGCACACCTGCCATAGGAAGGCCGTGAACTAAATTTACAAATCTTCGCACACCTGCCTGGGAGGCCGCGATACAAATAAACCTAGTCTAGAATACTTGGGAAAAACATCCCCTAATATCTTCGCATACCTGCCTGGGAGGCCGCGATGGAAACTAATACGATACATGACGTAACGAACGAACATACTACTACTCACGCTATACTATTACTGAACTGTTATCTGTGAACTCGCTCAACTAGTTGTTGATCCTCTGTTACATGCCTTGCAGGTCGTTAGATATATGGAGCTTGCACAGGGAGGAGCTGGTCGTTGTGGGCTTGGATCGTGATTGTTTCGTTAAACACTTTATGGCATTTCATACTTTATTTTGTTGGGTTTATTCTTACGCTTCCGCTAAACAGTGATAACCTATGTCTATTTTGAACACCTTTCATATTGGTGGTTGAATGGCATTTACTTTTATATATTAATTACATGTTCAATATGATTGGTGGCTTGATCCTGGTCAGTCACGCCTCCAAGCGGTGATACTCCGCGTGTGGATTTTGGGGGGTGTGACATTGTGGCTGTCTTGAGACACTTCCGGGATTGGCTGGACCACCCCGGGTACACTTGATATCATGTCCTTCAACTTCTGAAGTTCCCTAGTAAGTGCTGATGTCACACCTGTATCCTGCAAAGATCCATTATTGTTAGTAGCATGAGTATTATTGTTATTTGACATGTTACCCGTTGGAGGATTTTGCCCATATCCTGAAGCATATCCTGAGCTCCTTATGGTCGACATCGTGACCGAGGAGGGTATTTCAGGGGTATGATTCTGAGGAAGGCTGGGCACAATATTCCCCCTGTTATCCTCAGTATACACAGCTGAACTGAAGTTCAAAGTTCTGGGTTATAATGGAGTGATAATATCCTCAGCAGATCTGCTCGAGCCAGACTTCAGGAGTTGTATTTCCCTTAAAAGCATTTGGTTTGTTTCCTGCTGCTGCCTCATTTGTTCCTGCACACTTCCAAATAAGGTTAAAATTTCGTTGTTAGAAGCTAAAACAGGGGCAGATTCCTGAACACTGCGGGTAGGGATAATATCCTGAGGTCGTGTAGAGGCTGGCATCCTTGGAGGAGGTGGTGGAAGCACCGAACCAGTAGTAGCAGAAGTCATAGCAGACACAGTAGAGGAACTCATGTTTGATCTTGAGGCCATTATGGACAATGTGGCAAAAAGTTTTGAAAATAGAAAACCGATTAGCGATTTAACAAAAAATTTTAATAAAGAGAGCACCACTTGCCCCACGGTGGGCGCCAAATTGTTTTGGTCAAAAATTACCGAAGCAATTTAGTGATCAAATTAGTAATGTGAGGTAGTGTGCTAGAAAGTGTATAGAAAATATGTTTGTCGAGTTATTTAGAAAATCAGTATTCAGGATACGGCTCAGGATATTGAGCTGTATCTACGATCAAACAATGAGCAAACAATAAGCAAAAAGTAAAGGAAATGACATGAGATGTACGAGGAAAGCCCTTGATCAATCTAGATCGCCGGCATAAAACCTCGGGAGCTGACAATCGCAGCTGCCTTGTTCTTCTTATTGCTTTCAACTTCAGAATACAGTGCAGGATATAGACCAGATCGCTAAGTGTTACCATGATTTTGTATGAAAGTAAGAATTGCTCGAGAGCAAGTGTTAGAGTGTAGCGAGTGTGATTGTGATGTCCTAGTTGATCTGATATACCCACCTATTTATAGTAATGAATTACAAACAATAATCCCTACAAATATGGGCTACTCCGAATATTCCATTATGAACGTTATGGACCGAGTAATACGGCCTCAACGTCTTCATTTGAACGACTTGGACCGAGTCTTCAGCGGAATAAGTCTTGTGAACATTGCTAGCTTCTAACCCACGTACCTGCACATAATCCATTAGTAATCCCGAGGATACCATTCAGGATGTTACCAATATCCTGAACCAGCATCCCGTATGTAAACAGATACTACATAAACAAGATATAGATCAAGATATTTTCCAGGATATGGGCTCAGAATTTCACCCATAACACTAACAAGGATAGCAACACGGGAGATAGCCAAAAAGTTAAAGTTATTTTATTCACAAAAGATTAAACCCTTTAAGGTTGTCAAAATTGCCAACCCACGTTTCTACCAGCAAAACGTGGCCCGTCCACATGGGTTGGCAAAGGGTGTCCATTGTTTAAGGGTCTTGGTAGTGCAGGAATCAAAAGACGGCAAGATCACAATGGCTTCATCCCCCAAACAGAGGATCCCTCCACCATTTGTAATCCTACCTATTGTTCAAAGGATCCATGATCCTTAGCCCTAATTACTATTGTTCAAGATACAACCCATCATTGTTCAACGAAAACACCATAACCAAATTAAATTACCAAATTCTAAAAAACTGGGCTCCAGCTACGTCTAGAAATGTCCTTCATCGCCCATTCATGCAGCCTACACCTTCGCTGCATCACCATCTCCTCCAGCTCCCATATCCTTCACCTGATCCTTGCCACTGCCACCAGCTTCGATTGCCAGAACCTCATCAGCCTCATCTTCATCCTCCAACTCAGCCAGCCTAGCCTTCCAGCCTTCCATATCCCAGTTGCTCTTGTCAAAGGCAGGATCCTGAGCTTCTTGGGCCATCTGCAACTTGGTCTTGTACATGGCAATGGCAGCAGAGACCTTAGCATCCTCAGTGATCTCGTGCTTCTCATAATCGGCATTGATCTGGGCTGCAACCATCTGAGTTTTGACATCGTTGAGATCCTTTTCGAGGGAGGCAATCTTGTGATCCTTGAGTTCCGCCACTTTTTGGAGATCGGAGTATTTCTCCTCAAGATCTTCAACATTCGCAACATAGTCCTCGATTTCAGCAAATTTCTGCAAACAAGACAATGCAAAGTTCAGGACCGTGTGATCCTCAAATAAACAGGATAACTAAGCAAAGTCAGTGATCCTTACATCAGCAAAATACTCGAGGAACTGATGGCGGATCAGAGGCAAGCCCTGTAGGTTGTCAGCTTTAGAAGTCTTCCTTTTCTTTCCACCTATTCCCTTTGAAGTGGTTGCCTTGGGGATTGTGATGGAAGGGCTGGCAGCAGACTTTTTCTTCGAGGATCGGACAGTGTCAAGATCAGTAACACTGAATTTGGAGGCAGATCTTGAAGGTTTTCCAGCGCCTACACACCCAAAACAGATAAGTATCCTTATCCTATTTCTATTTAACTATTTATTTAAACATTTAATTACATATAAACATGGATACTTACTTGACATCGTGACAGAACCTGAGGATACCTCTTGAGAATCCTGGGTATTTGCTTTGAATGATCTTATTTCAGGATTAAGCCTCCGAAAAGCAGCAAGCCTTTTCTTCGTGGCAGGTGTTGTAATAAGGTGTGCAACAGTAATAGCTACAAAAAAGGGACAAAAGTACGTTAGTGATCCTTAGACAAAAACAAGGTCATCTGGTGATCCTCCTCAGGATCCTCTATCCCACCATGGGTTCTCCACTTCCTTGGCAGATCCTTTCCATCAGAGATAGAATCCCTTCTGACAAAGAAGAATCGCCGTTTCCAGTTGGTATCATTCTTGGTGACTGTTTTGGTCAAAAATCATACGAGGATAATGCAACCAAACTCTCTGTTACGGGGTATGATGCTTGAATTGGTTAACAACAATGAGGATCACTATGAAATGAATTGCACAGGAGACACAAAGATTTATACGAGGAAAAAGCCCTTGATCAATGAATGATCTCCGGCATAAAAAACCTCGGGTGATGGAAACTACCAATCACCAAATCAAATTAAACAATAATTCTTTTACAACTTCGGATGATAGCGAGCTAAGTACAAGGATCACTACAGTGTATCATGTAGAAATGTATGGAAAAATGCTAAGTGTTTCGCCAAGAGCTGGTGAGTGCAGTTGTACGAGTGTGTGTAGCCAAAAAATAACCAAGTGTTGTCTAATTAGCTCGCTACCCCTTACAAATTTAGTAAAAAATCTAAATAACTAACTATCCGCAATTCATGCCTTCTCCCCACGATCTCCATAACGTTCACCATGGTCAAGCACGTCCGGAATAAGCGTGGAATATTCTCCAGGAACGTTACCAAGACTAAGTCCAAGCTGGTATTCCTGCAAAACAATATCGAATTCAAAACAGACAATCATTAGTATAAGGATCCTTAGGATGATTCATGATCCTGATCCTGAAGCACTTCTGAGGATCACTAACTGACACAGAAGTAAGGATCATCAAACAGGATAACAATTGAGGATCACGGGTCATTAAGAAATCATCCCCTAACAATTGCCCCCAAAATATAAGGAGTAATATTGTAAATAAACGAGTTGTATTTTGTTGATCTTATCCGTAACAGACTAACGGATAACTAGCCGTTGAAGACGGACTAGCCGTTGCAAACCTGATGTCACTGAAGTGACAATCCTGCAAATCATCATTATAAATAGGAGTTAGAGATAGGATCAATATGCATTTAAATCCGAGAGAAACTCCCTTTAAATTCTTAGCCGAAGATCAATCAGGTATCTCTTCTCTTATTTCTCCTTCTCTTACTCTGTTTTTCTTTCTTTACCAACATCACGTTAAGAATGATGCTCCGGTCCTCCCCCTCCATGGATCACCAGAAGGATAGCCCCTTGAAGAGTCAAGGGATCATCAAAGACTCAGCGAATGAGAGGTGTTGCTTTACCGATCCACAAGTAGATAAGATCCGGCACTGCTTTCCGGCGAACGCCTTTTTCAAACCCTTCGATCCCACTGTTCTGAGCGACTACATTTCTGACACATGGGTTGCCTTTCCGGTTACCCCATTCACCATAGGATACACCTATCCTTTTTCCAGCTTTTACCCAATCCTTTTTCTCCCTTACCGGCATCTCCTACATCCAAGCTATGCCGATGATCTGGAGGGTCTTATATACCCTTGAAAGGATCATTGAGCAGGAAGGGATTGATTTAGGAATGTCGGAACTGGCGGAGATGTATGATCTCACAACGTTTGGATCCCACCGATATCTGTTTAAGCGAAAACCCGGCGAAGAACATCCCATTTTCAAAGCCACCAAGAACGATACAAACCGAAAAGGACGTTTTTTCTTTGTCAGAAGAGACACTATCCCAAACGGAAACGATCTACCAAGGAAGTGGTCCACTCATGGTAGGACAGAGGATCCTGAGAAGGATCACCAGGTAATCTTGCTCTTGTGATAGGATCACTAACCCCCTTTTGTTTTATGTTATGCAGCTATCACTGTTTCACACCTCATACCGTCTCCTGATACTAAGAAAAGGCTTGCTGTTTTTAGAAGACTCGGTCCTGAAACAAGATCATTCAAGACAATCACCCAGGATTCTCAAGAGGTATCCTCAGGCTCAGTCACCATGTCAAGTAAGTATCCTGCTTTTTATATAGTTAAAGATTTAAATAAATAGTTAAATAGAAATAGGATAAGGATACTTATCTTGCTTTGAATGTGTAGGTGCCGGAAAAGCTTCCAAGCCTGCCTCCCAGTTCAACATGGCCGACCTTGACACTGTTCGATCCAGAAAGAAGAAGGCCATTGCCAGCCCTAGTGTCTCCATCCCCAAGGCACCCACTAAAGGAAGGAGTGGAAAGAAGAGGAAAAACTCTGAGACAGAGGACCTACAAGGCCTGCCACTGATCCGTCACCAGTTCCTTGAATACTTCAATGACGTGAGGATCACCAATTCTGCCTAGGTATCCTACTTATTTGAGGATCACCTGATCTTGAACTACTTTGTCTCTTTTGCAGAAATTTGCTGAGATTGAGGACTACGTGGGGAGCGTTGAGGAGCTGGATAAGAAGATTGCTGACCTCCAACAAGTTGCAGTGCTCAAGGATCTTAAGATTGCTGATCTCGAAAAAGCCCTTCAAGACGCCAAGACTAAGACAGCTAAAATCTTGATCGACATCGACTACGAGAAGCAGGATCTCATAGAAGGTTCAAAGGTCTCCGCTGCTATCACAATGTACAAGACAAAACTGAAGACGGCCGAGGAGGCTCAAGATCCTGACTTCGACAGAAGCAGCTGGGATGTTGAGGGCTGGAAGGCGAGGTTAGCTGATCTGGAAGATGATGAGGAGGCTGAGGAGGTTTTGGCGATCGAGGCTGGAGGCAGTGGAAAGGATCAGGTGAAGGATACCGACGCTGGAGGGGATGAAGATGCAGCGAAGGTGTAGGCTGCATGATTGGGTAATGATGGACACTTCTAGACATAGCCGGAGCCCAATTTTTTAAATTCGGTAGTAGTTTGTTTTGTTTTGTGATTGTGCTGTTTTAAAACAATGATGGTCTGTATTTGAACAATAGTTTTAGGATTAAGGATCTAGGATCCTTTGGACAATAGGTAGGATTACAAATGGTGGAGGGATCCTCTGTTTGGGGGATGAAGCCATTGTGATCCTGCCGCCTTTTTAATTCCTGCACTACCAAGACCTTTAGACAATGGACACCCTTTATCTATCCCAGCGGACGGGCCACGTATTGTTGGTAGATGCTCGGGGTAGGTAATTTTGACAACCTTCGACGGTTTAACTTTTGTTAATAAAATAACTTTAATCTTTTTTGGCTTATCTTATGTTGTTATCTTTGTTTGTCCTTTTAATTTTCAATGGTTTTGATGTACACTTGTCTAAATAAGAAAAGTTGAACAAATTAGATAAAAATATTCAGGATATGATCCAGGATCAAATATCCTATAGTTGAAAAATTCCAAAAAGTAGTGTATTTTAAGGATCATGAGTTCAGTTGTCAAAGTGTAAGGATTATTCAAATAAACAATGAATAAAATCAAAATAGTTAAGGATCATACCTGGGGATCCAAGTTAGGATCCTAACCCTTAATACTATAACCAGGATAACCATAGGACAAACCTTAGTAAGAAGTAAGGATCAAGGATCCTTGGTTGTTTAACTTCAGAGACCTGAAATAGAACATAACTTGGGACTAAGCCATTAAAAGATAAAAGTTAGCAACTGGGGACAAGCCCAAAGGATAACTGGGGACAAGCCCAAGGATAACTGGGGACAAGCCCAAGGATCGTGTGTGAACTGGAGTATGGCCCTAACTGGCGACTATCCAAACTTAGTGGCATGAAAATGCCAAAACCTTGGCTAACGTGAAAACGTTAGAAACCTTAAGAACGGATGTATGGTACGTCTACCATTATACGTAGGATCCTAGGTATAGCCAGTACAATGGAATTATCAGCCCCTAAAACGAGTACTGGTCCCACTGCCATGAACTATACCAGGATCATCGTGCGCTACTTGCGGAACTGGGGTCAAGCCCAAATAACTGGGGTCAAACCCAATTAACTGGTTGCTTTTGTGGATAATCATCCTTTTGCTAAGAGTACCTGAACCTTCAAAACTCAAATTCACGTGAAAGGGGGATAAAGGATGCAGGATCCTTATCCTTATGTGAGAAAGTAAGGAAATGAAATAGTTTAAGAGTAGAATGTTACCAAAATGAGGATCATCTGTGCTTTAAGGATCCTTTAAGAATATTTATCATGTGAGGATCATGGATCCTTATCACATGAAGTATTTCTTCAAATGGACAGCATTCCAGGCTCTAGGTAGCAAATCACCTTCCATTGTTAGCAATCGATATGCCCCCTTTCCTGCCTCAGCTTCAATCAAGTAAGGTCCTTCCCATTTTGGTGCCAACTTTCCATCAGCAGGATTGGTGGTATTCTGAAATGCTTTCCTTAGTACCATATCACCAACTTGGAATTTCCTGATCCTGACATTTTTGTTGTAGGCTCCAGCCATTCTTTGCTGATAACTGGCCATCCTTATCCTTGCCAAATCTCTGATTTCTTCTATAGTATCCAGGTCTTGAACCAAGTTCTCATCATTTTCCTCAAGATCACGAATACTTGTTCTAGCAGTTGGAACCACCATTTCTGTAGGGATCACTGATTCTGCCCCAAATACCAAAGAGAATGGAGTTTGGCCTGTAGCATTCTTAGGAGTTGTCCTATCAGCCCAAAGCACATAAGGTAGTTCTTCTGCCCATTTCCCTTTCTTGGATCCAAGCTTCTTCTTCAAATTGTTGATGATGATCTTATTGGAGGATTCTACCTGACCATTAGCTTGTGGGTGGACTGGTGTTGATGTTATCATCTTAATCCCCCAGCTGTCACAAAAGTTAGTAGTTCTGCCCCCAATGAATTGGGAACCATTATCACATATAATTTCAGAAGGAATACCAAATCTAGTTATAATATTTCTTTCGGAGACACTGGATGTTCGAATGGGTCTATCCCCATTATCCATCTTGGTTTCCTTTGCATGTCTTTTAGCTGCAGAGAAGGATGTTCCACAAATGTCCGATCCTCCAGAAATAAAGTTTATAACTTGTGCATCTGCTGGAGGGGCTGGAGCTTTCTCTGGGATCCTTTCAGGATCCTGAGTCCTTGACTTCTTTCTCCCCAATAATTCTTTCAAGTTCCCCTTGCTCAACAAGTATCCAATTTCTTTTCTCAATGCGATGCATTCTTCTGTGAGATGCCCAAAATCTTCATGATATGCACACCACTTTGACTTATCTTTGGTTGCAGCTGGTCTGTCATTTTTCCTGGGCCATCTAGCCTTATCACCTAAATTCTGCATCGCAAGGATTAGTTCATTGTTATCAACAGAAAAACAATATTCAGAAATTGGAGGATAATCCTCGTCATCCTCTTCTTGTTCTACAGCATGCACATTCTGGTTATCGGATTTGTTATAGGATCTGAACTTGTTGTTCTTGAATGAGGATCCTTGCTTCTCTGGCTTTGAGGATCCTGCCAATCTCTCCTGGATCCTTTTGTCATCCTCTAGCCGGATGAACCTAAGGGCCCGGGTTCTTACCTCATCTAGATTCCTGCATGGTGTCATAACAAGATCATCATAGAATAATGAATCCCTAAGCAATCCCATTTTAAAGGCTTCAACAGCCGTAGCTATATCCAGGTTAGGGATATCTAAGGATTCTTTACTAAATTTAGTGATATAATCCCTTAATGATTCATTATGACCTTGGGTTATCCTATACAGATCACTAGTTAAACGCTCAAATTTTCTACTATAAGAAAACTGGTTATTAAATAGGTTAACTAGATTAGCAAACGAGGTAATAGAGTAAGGGGGAAGACTTAGCAGCCATTTAAGAGCCGATCCAGTAAGAGTGGATCCAAATCCCTTGCACAGACATGCTTCCTTTAACCTTTCTGGGATGGGATTGATCTCCATCCTTTCCCTGTATTATGCTATGTGTTTTTCAGGATCTGTTGAACCGTCATACAACTTCATAGTAGGCACATGGAACCTCTTGGGTATCTCAGCATCACAGATTGGTGGTGTAAAACGAGATATCTTGTGGCTCCCATCTGCAATCTCCGGGATAGGCTTGACCACTCCTAGGACACTTGATATCATATCCTTTAACTTTTGCAATTCTCTGGCCATGGCATGATTGATACCTGTATCCTGCATAAGGCCATGGTTAGTGGTATAAGAATTATTAAAAGTATTACCTCCCATTGGATTCAAATTAGGAAGAGCGGATGTGAATCCATATTGTTGAGGCTCTGGAATGACCGATGGACCAGTAGAAGCAATGGTATGCATTGGAATGAAATCTCCCTGATGGATGTCGGAACTCCCTGATTGCAAACTCCTTAAGGATCCTGGAATCTGGAAGGATCCCTGAAACTGAGAGGATCCTTGGACCTGGGAGGATCCTGGGACGTAGGAAGATCCTTGAACCTGGGAGGATCCTTGAAACTGAGAGGATCCTTGAACCTGGGAGGATCCTTGAAACGGCCAGAATCCTTGAATCTGCTGCGCTCCTGAATATCCTCCTGAGCTTACGAAGGATCCTATATGCTGAGGATGGGATCCTGCTGGTTGGAAGTGTAACCCTGAAGCCTGAGTCATTGCTGATGATCCGTAATGCACTCCTTTTGGTCCTCCCACATATTGAACGTCTGGAACCACTGAAGGCTAAGAAGTTATAACCGGAGTATCGAAATTCAAAGATATGGGCATCAGTGGGGAATGATCCTCTGCCGATCTCTTCTGTTTCTTGATGTCTCCAATTTCTCTAAGAATCCTTTCATTGGTCTTATCCTGCTGCTGTATATGCTCATTCATCTGCAAAATCAGAGTAAACAAGTCACTAGTAGTAGGAGTATAAGAAGCAGAAGGAGTTGGAGGTTTTGAGAAAATGGGAGTTGGTTTCTTCTCGGCATTTTTCTGAGGTCCAGAAGGGGGTGGAGGCAAAGGTGGAATGCCCTGGGATGAATTGACTGCAGACATCGCACTGGAGGTGTTCTTTGATGATGAAGCCATCTGCTTGGATGTAACGAACCGAAATGATCACAAGAATGAGAATTTCTTAGGAATGAAGCACCAATTGCCCCACGGTGGGCGCCAAACTCTTTTGGTCAAAAATCAGACGAGGATAATGCAACCAAACTCTCTGTTACGGGGTATGATGCTTGAATTGGTTAACAACAATGAGGATCACTATGAAATGAATTGCACAGGAGACACAAAGATTTATACGAGGAAAAAGCCCTTGATCAATGAATGATCTCCGGCATAAAAAACCTCGGGTGATGGAAACTACCAATCACCAACTCAAATTAAACAATAATTCTTTTACAACTTCGGATGATAGCGAGCTAAGTACAAGGATCACTACAGTGTATCGTGTAGAAATGTATGAAAAAATGCTAAGTGTTTCGCCGAGAGCTGGTGAGTGCAGTTGTACGAGTGTGTGTAGCCAAAAAATAACCAAGTGTTGTCTAATTAGCTCGCTACCCCTTATAAATTTAGTAAAAAATCTAAATAACTAACTATCCGCAATTCATGCCTTCTCCCCACGATCTCCATAGCGTTCACCATGGTCAAGCACGTGCGGAATAAGCGTGGAATATTCTCCAGGAACGTTACCAAAACTAAGTCCAAGCTGGTATTCCTGCAAAACAATATCGAATTCAAAACAGACAATCATTAGTATAAGGATCCTTAGGATGATTCATGATCCTGATCCTGAAGCACTTCTGAGGATCACTAACTGACACAGAAGTAAGGATCACCAAACAGGATAACAATTGAGGATCACGGGTCATTAAGAAATCCTCCCCTAACAGTGACTTTGAAGATGGGGTGTTCTTCACCAGGTTTATGCTTAAGCAGATATCGGTGGGATCCAAATGTTACAAGGTCATACATCTCTGCCAACTCCGACATTCCCAGAGCAATTCCTTCTTGCTCAATGATCCTTTCAAGGGTATATAAGACCCACCAGATCATTGGCATAGCTTGAATGTAGGAGATGTCGGTGAGGGAGAAGAAATACTGGGTGAATTCAGAGAAAGGATACGAGTATCCTATTGTGAAATGAGTGACTGGAAAAGCTACCCATGTTTCAGAAATATAATCACTTAGGACGGTGGGGTCAAATGGCTTGAAATCGGTGTTTGCCGGAAAGCAACGTCGGATTCTGTCTATTTGTGGATCAGTGAAGCAGCACCTTTCATTCGCCGAATCTTTGATGATCCCCTGGCTCTTAAGAGGACTGTCCTTCTTGTGATCCTTAGCCGGTGAGGATCTTAGCATCATCTTGATTATGAAGAAGGAGAAGAAAGAAGAGCAGAGAAAGAAAACGTAAATGAAGAAGAGGAAGAGAGATACCTGCTTGATCTTCAGATGTGAATTTAAAGGGAGTTTCTCTTGAATTTAAATGCGGATTGATCCCTATCTCTAACTCCTATTTATAATGATGATCTTGCAGGATAGTCACTTCAGTGACGTCATGCTCGTAACGGCTAGTCCGACTCCAACGGCTAGTTATCCGTTAATTTGTTACGGATAAGAACAAAAATATAACTCATTTATTTACATAATTACTCCTTATATTTTGGGGGCAATTGTTAGGGGAGGATTTTCAATTGATCAGTGATCCTCATTTACTGTTGGGTTTAGTGATCCTCACTTCTGGTTGAATTAGTGATCCTCAGAAGTGTTGCAGGATCAGGATCATGGATCATCTTAAGGATCCTTATACTAACGATTGTCTACTTTGAATATAATGTTGTTTTGCAGGAGTACCAGCTTGGACTTGGTCTTGGCGATATTCCTGGAGCATATTCCATGACTTATTCCGCACGTGCTTACCTGAAGTGGACGTTATGGAGTTCGTGGGGGACTTGCATGAAATGCGGAATGTTTGTTAGCTTAGATATTTTCTATATTTAAACGGGATAGCGAGCTAAATAGAAACACTTGGCTATTTTTGTCTACACACACACTCTTGCAACTGCTCTCACCAGCTCTCGATAATTCACTTGGCGATTACACACTTTTTCACACAATACACTATAGTGATCCTTGTAATTAGCTCGCTATCATCCGAAGTTGTAATAGATTTCTTGTTTAATTTGAGTTGGTGATCGGTAGTTTCCATCACCCGAGGTTTTTTATGCCGGAGATCATTCATTGATCAAGGGCTTTTTCCTCGTATAAATCTTTGTGTCACTTATTCAATTCATTTCTGAGTGATCCTTAGTGTTGTTCATTGATTCAAGCATCATACCTCACAACAGAAAGTTTGGTTGCATTGTCATTGCTTGATTTTTGACCAAAACAACTGCTTAATCACATTGTAAAATAATTAAGGTTTTGTAAAACAATTTACAAAAAGGAGATTACTCATATTGTTGTCTTAGGTTTCCTTTAAGGGTTTCCTGGCGATTATCTATAATTTACACAAATGCACACGTGTTAGTATAATAACTCATTATTTATATTAATGATACCCTCCCCAAGGCGGCATTCCAACGACTACGTCGGGCAGAACCACGAAAGCCGTTACGGAACCCTGGATCAATCGGGCAGCGTATCTAATACGTAACCGGGGTTATGATACTTACAACGGAGCAGAAATTCGTTATTTAGGGGGGTATTATACCCAAAAATTATGCCTACTATTTAGAAATAGAAATTGAGAGAAAGAAAAGTGTGTGAGCGATTGGAGACTGAAGCCGATGCCCTTAATTTATAGGGTTGAATTTCGAGTTTTACGCGGCCCACGTAAGCTTCGGATTAGGTCTACGCGGCCCGCGAGGGCTTGTAGACTAGGTCGTAGCCTTGCTGCGTCGACACGCAGCCTCAACACGAGTCCGACACGTGGCGGCCTGGGGGCTCGCCTGAGATTGGAGCTGTCGCGGCCCGCGTAGGTCAAGGGGGTGGCTTACGCGCCCTGCGAGAGACCTATTTTTCTTGTTTTTGTTTAATTTTTATAAAAATAAAGGTATTCGGGGTCCGTTTTCGCGTATGGAGTGTATTTTAAGACATATTGGAATATTTTAAATATATTAGGGCGTCGGAAAAAATATTTTGGAGGGTTGTTATACTTGCACATACGGGTTTGATATGAGCTTTGTTCGTATTCTGTATGTTTGTGTATTTACTTGGTTAGGTGTACACACTTACATGGGTTAGCAGGTAGTAAATTGATATCAAACAAGCTCACTTGTTTTATGTAATTGGTTATATTAAAAAACTTTATATAATACCATATTCAACAAAATGGAATTTTAGTTTTCATACAAAAAATTATAAAAACGTTTTTAGAAGCATTTTCGTTTTCATAAAACCTTTTTTTATAAAAAAAAAAATTTAGAAGTTTGGCAAATAAGTTTTCCACTAAAAAACTTTTAAGAAAAAACTCCATAATCTAAACATAATACATCTTCAAAAACTGAATACCAGATTGTGTTGCATTTTTTTAGGGATTATAAGTTCGAAAATACTCTTATAGATAATATTAGTTAGTTGAAAAAAACTACAGGTTATTTAATTCGTTGGTTTATAGATTCTATTATATTTTAATTCATTAGTTATTTTCACTTCAAGAAATTTCTTTTTCTTTAGATATAGTATAATTCATTAGTTTTTTTCACTTCAAGAAATTTCTTGTTCTTTAGATATAGTATTGTTTTGGTAAAAAATTACCGAAGTAATTAAGTAATCAAATTAGTTAAGTGAGGTAGTGTGCTAGAAATGAGTGTCGAAAATATGTTAATCAAGTTAATTTGTAAAAACAGTTTCAGGATACGGCTCAGGATATAGAGCTGTATCTATGATCAAACAATGAGCAAAAGTAAAGTAAACGACACGGGATGTACGAGGAAAGCCCTTGATCAATCTAGATCGCCGGCATAAAACCTCGGGAGCTGACAATCGCAGCTGCCTAGTTCTTCTATTGCTTCAAAAATCAGGATACAGTGCAGGATGCGGTACGGATCGACTAAGTGTTACAACGAAACTTGAATACAAGTGTGGTGTTTGCAATGAGCTAGAGAGTGTAAGTGTATGAGAGTGTTAGTGAAAAATTGTGTGTTCTAAGCTGATCTGCACCCATCTATTTATAGTAAAGATAAAATAACAAACTACCCTAAACTTGCGGGATCCACCGAATATTCCCTCTTCGAACGTTGTAGACCTAGTCTTTCGGGCTCAACGTCTCTTCCTCAACAAATTCGTCCGAGTCTTGAGGAGAAGAAGTCCTCTTGACCGTTAGCAAGTCTCATCCCTTAACCTGCACGTGGTTAATTCAATAAGCCTCAGGATATCGCCCAAGATGTTAGCAATATCCTCTTCCAGCATCCTGGTCACAAATGAACAAACATAGGCAGGATATTGGTCAAGATATATACGTTAAGAAAATGACCCCTAACAATTGTCCCCAAATATATCGGTTGGGATACCAATCCAACGGATATATTTCAAAAATCTTATCCCATAACTCAAGGCATTCAAAACGAAGCGACGGTCAAGATCACATCGTAACTTCCAACGCGTTTTTTACTCAATGGAGATCCACGATGCCCCTATATCTTCTCTTTTCTTGTTTGAAAAGCAGATATCTTCAACAGAACCTTCAAGTAATTCTCCATTTCTAATTTTCTTCCTGTCAATTTTCTTCATCTTACTTGCAATGGACGCCGAGACCTTCACCCAGCAGAACCTTCTTAAAAATCCCGAAAAGGAAATATGCGCTTTTGACAACGCAGACATTGCAGCTTTAAGAGCCTCCGGCGCTTTCCCCGACAGTACGGTCTTTAGGCCATTCGATCGGTCAATCCGATCGGATGTTTCTTCTACTGAATGGATCTGTTTTCCGGCATATCCTTTTTCATTAGGTCTTCGATACCCTTTTCCTGAATTCATGATGCAGTTCTTTCGTATTACTGGCATCTCTTTTGCTCAAACCATGCCCATGGTTTGGAGAGTACTAATTGTACTCAACCAAATCAAAAACCTCCATTGCTCTGACCTCTGCATCGAGGATTTACCTATAGCTTATCGCCTCCGATCCCATGGCTCTAGCTGGTTCTTGCTCTTCTCGACCTCCAGCAAACCCCTGATTCTCAAAGCCACCAAAAATGAAGACGGATGGCAACGCAAATTCTTCTTTGTCAAACGCGATTCCATTGCTGAGGGTGCCAACCTTCCGGTGGAGTGGTTAACCACCGGTAGGATCATAAATATCCTCATAGACGAATTGATTGTTATCTTCTATTAATATTCTTCTTTTTGGTCTTTATGCAGTGAACTTCAAGGAAGTTGCTCCCCCTACCGCTGAGTCAGAAGAGAGAATCAATACCGTTTACCGGTTACCTGCAATAGACAGGACTTTCACCACACACGTCCCGAGTTCAAGTCAGTACTCATCATCCGAGATGTCTGGTAAGAATTTCTTTCAAAATAATTAGTCAAAACAATATAATGATAAAATGAAGAGTAAAACTTTTCCCTTTATGCAGCACCAGCTAAGATCCCTGAAGTCTTTGACCTTGATGAACTGGATAGCTATTCTGACCAGATCCAGGTCAAGAAAGAACCTAGCCCCAAGACCACTGCTACATCCAAACCCAGCAGCTCCAAGTCCATCATCATTCCTAAACCTTCACCGGCGACCAAGCCCCGGAGTTCAAGTTCCCGCAAAAGGAAAGAACCCGATTCTCCTGTCATTTCTGACACCTTTCCTTATGAGAAGCACGGGTTTATCGAAGCCAGTGGGTTCATGACTTCTTTTCTTAACCAGGTTAGTATCCTCACACTATATCCTGCAATTTAGATTACTTTCAAAGATTTAACAATGTTAACCCCCGTCCTTTTACCTTTGTAGGGTCTTGAGCGTTTAGTTCACTTATATCAAGAATCCTGCAAGCTCAACAAAACACTTGAATCTAAGTTAAAGGAAGCAGAAATCACAATCTCTGACCAAGGTATGATCGCGGCCGCTAAATCTCATCATTACGAGGAGAAATACAAAGCTATTACCCAAGAACACCAAGTTGCTCTCAATAAAGCTACTCTTCAAGCCCAGGCTGATCTGGAAGCTGCCCATGTGCAGTACGAACGGGATATGGTCAGTTACCGAGAAAGCCTCAAAAGTTCCGTCGTCATTTCACTTCTCCAGGCTAGGTTGAAGACTCATGAAGCCAAAACGTTAGGCTTTGAATGCCCTTCTTGGGACGTTGGTGCTTGGGAGACCAAGCTGAAGAATCTTGGCGGTACTTCTTCTAAATCAACTGTTGATGAACCTTCCAAAGCAGTTGAAAAGGCAACCGATGCTGAGAAGGATGCTGAGACGGATCCCAAGATGGATGTTGCCGAAACCGCTATGGACCAAGAAGGCACTACCCCCTAGAGCTTATTTTCTTTAAGTCATTTGAACAATTTTATATTTTTATGAACAATTTTCATTTCTGTCTCTAAACAATTTGATAATCGAAGGTGGATGGGTCCTGGGTTTCAGGATGAAACCTTCGGTTATCAACCAGTATTGATTGCTTTAAGAATAATTTCATCTTTTGACTTATTTCCTGTTATCTTGCATTACCTTGCATTACTTAGTGTGAGTCTTATCTTTGTAAAGATTTTGTATTGTTATCTTATAAAATATCCTGATCAGTATGCTCAGCAACATACTGCAAAAGCCTTTTATTAGATAAATCTTCCAAACGTTCCTTCAACTTTGTAAAAATTTCTTTAGAAAGTAAAAATAGTCTATCTTTTCAAAACCAGATTTTGGTAACATTTAAATAATCAGAGTTCCAAACTAATACTGGTTTCAAACACCCTAATCACATATCCTTAAAAGGACTTTGAGGATCATATCAGGATACTCAACATAATGTCACTAAAAACTTAAATGAGGTTTACAAAGGAAAGATCATACCAGAAATAGGATATAAACCTATTACCAAACTTCGATCCCTTTGCAACTCTTCCAATGAAGATGTCCCCTGTGCAAGGTACTTAGTGCATTAGTTGCAAACTTCATCCTTTTAGCTTTACACCACCACCTTGGTGGGAATGTCCCCTGTATACAATGTCTTCAAGTATCTTAGAAATCTATTTAATGTCAGTTTCCATTGCATAAGCAATTTTTTACGTCCAAAGGGTAAAACCCAAGGATGTACTGGAGATAAATCCCTTGTATCCTAGGGAAAATCCCAACTTTTCATGCGCTACAGGCGGGAGTGTATAAACTCCAAGACTTAGAAAGGTGAAAACCTTTAAACCTTAGAGAGTATGAAAATACCCTTTCGTGAGAGAGGGTGATCAATCCTCATATACCTTTAGGATTCAGGATATAGCCAACAGTAACGAAATTGTCAGCCACTTTTACATGGACTGGTCCCGCCACCTTGAACTATCCCTGAATAACTTGCGCTCCAGGCGGGGTGTTCAAACCCAATTCCGAAGAAAGGTGAATACCTTTAAACCTGTGAAGGGATCAGTATCCCTTAAACGTAAGAGAGGGGGCCAATCCTCTAATCTTCTGAGTTATCCTGAGTACATGTCCTGGAGCTCTATCCTGAAACATATCTTGCAAAACAATTGTAAACTAAGGTGGGTGTTAGCTTGGCTAACACCCCTCCGATGCTTAAGTTAGTATTGAGTTTCAAAGAATAAATTAAACTAAAACATATTAAAACAAGATAGAATTCATACCATTCTGAGTTAGAAATTGAATTCTAAACTCACTTGAAATAGAGCTTAAGGTGTATAGCATTCCAAGATCTCGGTAGCATATCCCCCTCCATATTCTTGAGTCTGTATGCTCCTTTCCCTGCTTCTGATTCAACTTCATATGGTCCTTCCCATTTTGGAGCTAACTTGCCATCGGCAGGATTAGTAGTATTTTGAAAAGCCTTTCTTAACACCCAATCTCCAACCTTAAATCTTCTGGTTCTAATATTCTTGTTATATGCCCTGGATATTCTCTGTTGATATGCTGCCATCCTTAGCCTTGCCGCATCTCTCTTTTCATCTATAGTGTCTAAATCCTGACTCAAGGCTTCAGGATTCTTCCCAGGATCACTTAAGACAGATCTTGCAGTAGGTATTGTCATTTCCGTTGGAATCATTGCTTCTGCTCCAAACACCAAGGAAAATGGGGTTTGGCCTGTTGCATTCTTTACCGTTGTCCTATCAGCCCATAAAACAAAGGGTAATTCTTCTGCCCATCTTCCTTTTTTGGCTCCAAGCCTCTTCTTTAAGTTATTGACAATTATCTTGTTTGAGGATTCTGCTTGTCCATTTGCTTGAGGATGTGCCGGAGTAGACGTGATCATTTTGATTCCCCAACTCTTGCAAAAGTCAGTAGTCCTCTTACTTATGAACTAAGAACCATTGTCACAGATTATCTCAACTGGTACCCCGAATCTGGTCAGGATATTCCTCTTTATGAAGGATACTACTTCTTGGTCTCTAACTTGAACAAATGCTTCAGCTTCAACCCACTTAGAGAAATAATCCGTCATTGCTAGCATAAAGACTTTTCCTCCCGGAGCTTTCGGTAGCTTTCCCACTATATCCATACCCCACTTCATAAATGGCCAAGGGGAAACAATAGGATGCAATGGTTCAGCAGGTTGGTGCAGTATGTTACTATGTCTTTGACATGCGTCACATCTTCGAGCATATTCTGCGGCATCTTTTCTCATTGTTGGCCAATAATATCCTGTCCTTAATACTTTTGAGAATAACGACCTGCCCCCAGCATGGTTACCACAATCTCCTTCATGTATATCCTGAAGTACTTCCTTGGCTTCAGGATCCTCCAAGCACCTCAAATACGGTCCTGCAAGAGATTTCTTGTATAAAATATTATCTATAATAGTGAATTGTGATACCTTCATCCTAAATGCCTTAGGATTTTCATTTCCAGGGATGTGTCCTTCTTTGAGATATTTCATGATTGGAGCCGTCCAGGATTTAGGATCCTCTTCAGGATGTTCTACTCCAGGATCCTGAATACCAGCTACTTCTTTATCCTGAGGATTCGTTGCAGGATATAGGACATGTAATATTGGTGTTTGCGTCCCTTCAGGTATCTTGATCGATGATCCCAAATTTGCTAAGGCATCCGCTTCAGCATTATCCTCCCTTGGTACCTGTTCAAGTATAAAAACATCGAAATATCCTGCTAATTTTTTGAGAATATCGAGATATTCGATCAATTTCTCACCCTTAACTGCATAGGATCCATTAAAATGGTTAGTAATTAACAAAGAGTCAACATATACTTGCAAATTTTTGATACTCATGCTCTTAGCCAACTCTAATCCTGCAATTAAAGCCTCATACCCTGCTTCATTATTAGTAGCAGGAAATTCACACCTAATAGCCTGGGTTAATATGTCCCCCTGTGGCGATTTTAGTAGTATTCCTAATCCTACTCCTCTTACATTAGATGCACCGTCAGTATATAATGTCCAGGATCCTGAGGATTCTCCTAACTGTTGAACTTCTAGGTCTACCTCGTCCTGAATGTCACTACTAAAGTCAGCCACAAAGTCAGCTAAAGCCTGAGATTTTATGGCATTTCTAGGTTCGTATACTAAATCATAAGCACTCAACTTTACTGACCACTTGGCCATCCTGCCTGACATCTCTGGTTTCCTAAGCACATTTTTGACAGGATAATTCGTTTTAACATGTATCCTATGTGTTTCAAAATAATGTCTAAGTTTCGTTGATGCCATGACTAATGCTAGTATCAATTTTTCTAAATGAGAATACCTAGTTTCAGCATCTAACAAACTTTTACTAACATAATAAACAGGATATTGCTGACCTTCATGGTCTTTTATAAGAACGGCACTTACAGCATTCCCTGATACAGCAAGGTACAGGGATAGTGGTTCACCATTTTCAGGTTTCATTAATAGATGTGCGGTTGAGAGATATCGCTTCAAATCCTGTAGGGCCGCTTCATGCTTCTCGCCCCATTCGAATCTTTTGTTCTTCTTCAGGATATCATAAAAATCTTTGCATTTCTCTGAGGATCTCGAGATAAACCTGTTTAGAGCTGCTACTCGGCCTGTTAATCTTTGTACGTCCTTCATGTTTGATGGTGATTTTATATCCAGGATAGCTTTGATCTGTTCTGGGCTTGCTTCTATCCCCCTCTTTGTCACCATATATCCAAGAAACTTTCCTGCCCCCACTCCGAAATGGCATTTAGCAGGATTCAGCTTCATGTTGTATTGATCCAGGATATCAAATGCTCCCTTGATATCCTGGAGGTGATCCTCAGCCTTTTTAGATTTCACCACCATATCATCGATATATACCTCCATGGTGTCCCCCAGTTTGTCTTTGAACATCATGTTTACCAATCTTTGGTATGTTGCACCTGCATTTTTCAAACCAAAAGGCATAGCTGTATAACAATAGATACCTGTTGGTGTCATGAAGGCAGTATCCTCCTGGTCAGAAGGTTCCATTTGGATCTGTTGAAATCCTGAAGATGCATCCATGAAGGTCAGCATTTCATGCCTGACAGTGGCATCTACCATTGCATCAATGTGTGGAATAGGAAATGGGTCTTTAGGACAAGCTTTGTTCAAGTCTGTGTAGTCCACACAAACTCTCCATTTCCCATTTTTCTTCTGTACTACAACCACGTTTGCTAGCCACCTTGGGAACTTAACCTCCCTGATCATTCTGTAATAATCTCTCAACTTCCTCCTGGATAATTGTGTTCCGCTCAGGAGCAAATTTCCTTCTTTTTTGCTGCACAGGCTTGAATGATTTATCAATTCCAAGCTTGTGAGTGATAATATCTTTGGATATGCCTGTCATATCCTCATGCTTCCATGCAAACGTAGACATCCTGCATTTCAAAAAGCTAATTAATTGTTCTTCAATATCCTGAGGGATATTGGTCCCTACGAGCACCGAAATATCAGGATTATCCTGGTCCAGGATGATTTTCTTCACATCCTGCTCCGGATCCTCCACGATATCCTGGGCCCGTGTCTTTAATTGCTATGCTGCACTAGGTTTGGTTGAGGATTTCATCGAGGATGAGTAGCATTCTTTCGCCTCCTGCTGATCACTATCAACTTTGACCACTCCTCAAGGGGTAGGTATCTTGATGCATTGGTGATATGTTGATGGCACGGCCTTCATATCGTGAATCCACGGTCTTCCCAGTATAATGTTATAGCAGGATAGAGAATCCATCACACAGAAGCGTTGTATCGAGTTAACCCCTTCAACGTATACTGGCAACTTTATCTCTCCCACTGTGTTTCTAGCCTCTCCACTGAATCCAACAAGCACAGTAGACTTTGAAGTGATATCCATTGGAGATACATTCATTCTCTTCAGAGTTTCTAGTTGGATTATGTTGACGGAGCTGCCATTATCAACCAGTATCCTGCGTACAAAATGGTTAGCCACATATAACGTTATTACCAGAGCATCATGGTGAGGATCTTGGACAGTATCCCTGTCATCAGCATCAAAGGTGATCACTTTGTCAGTTGTGAGGGTAGTCATCCTGACAAGTTTGTCTCCCCTTTCAGCCTTGGCTTCCTTTGCATGTCTCTTTGCTGCCGAATACGAAGTTCCACAAATGTCGGATCCTCCCGAAATGAAGTTGATTATCTTGGCATCCGCGGGAGGTGATGCTGCTCGCTCAGGATCCTTCTCAGTATCCTGACCCTTATTCTTCTTTCTTCCTAAGAGATCTTTCAGATATCCCTTGCTTAGAAGATAGCTTATTTCTTTTCTTAGAGCAATGCAATCCTCAGTCACATGTCCGAAATCTTCGTGGTAGGCACACCACTTTGACTTATCTTTCCAGTCAGCCTTTTGTTGATTCTTTCGAGGCCACCTAGCCTTGTCTCCTAGACCCTGCATAGCATACATCAATTCAGGAATATTAACATAAAAGCAATATTCGGACAACTCAGGATACTCTTCAGGATCCTCATCTTCGACAGCATTCACTCTTTTGTTTTCATTTCTTGCATCTTCCTGTCATCCTCCAGACGGATATATCTCAAAGCCCTGTTACGAGCTTCGTCGAGATTCCTGCAGGGATTCATTACAAGATCCTGATAAAACTGAGAATCCTTTTGTAATCCCATCTTGAAAGCTTGCACAGCTGTTGCAACATCAAGATGTGGGATATCCAAGGATTCTCGACTGAATTTGTTCACATAATCCCTCAAGGATTCCTGAGGCCCTTGAGTTATCCTGTAAAGATCACTGGTTAGTTTCTCAAAACTCTGACTACAAGAAAATTGACTGTTAAATAAATTAACCAAATGAGCAAATGAAGTAATTGAGTGAGGAGGAACGTTTAATAGCCATTTTAAGGCCGATCCTGTTAGAGTAGAACCAAATCCATTGCACAAGCACGCTTCCTTGAGCTCCGGAGGGATAGGGTTAATCTCCATTCTTTCCCTATACTGAGCAATATGCTCCTCAGGATCCGTACTCCCATCATAAAGCTTCATGTTGGGAGTTTGGAATCTCTTTGGGATCTCAGCATCACAGATAGGATATGCAAAACGAGATATCTTGTGGCTGTCTTGAGACACTTCCGGGATCGGCTGGACCACCCCAGGTACACTAGATATCATGTCCTTCAACTTCTGAAGTTCCCTGGTAAGTGCTGATGTTACACCTGTATCCTGCAAAGATCCACCACTGTTAGTAGCATGAGTATTATTATTATTCGACACGTTACCCATTGGAGGATTTTGCCCATATCCTGAAGCATATCCTGAGCTCCTCATGGTTGACATCCTGGCCGATGAGGGTATTTCAGGAGTATGATTCTGAGGAAGACTGGGCACGATATTCCCCCTGTTATCCTCGGTATACACAACTGAACTAAAGTTCAACGCTCTGGGGTGTAATGGAGTGACATCGTCCTCAACGGATCTGCTCGAGCCAGACTTCAGGAGTTGTATTTCCCTTAAAAGCATTTGGTTTGTTTCCTGTTGCTGCCTCATTTGTTCCTGCACACTTCCAAACAAAGTTAAAATTTCATCATTAGAAGCTAAAACGGGAGCAGATCCCTGGACACTCCGAGTAGGGATAACATCTTGAGATTGTGTAGAGGCTGGCATCCTTGGAGGAGGTGGTGGAAGCACCGAACCGGTAGTAGCAGAAGTCATAGCAGACACAGTAGAGGAACTCATGTTTGATCTTGAGGCCATTATGGATAATGTGGCAAAAACTTTTGAAAATAGAAAACCGATTAGCGATTTGACAAAAAATTTTAGTAAGGAGAGCACCACTTGCCCCACGGTGGGCGCCAAATTGTTTTGGTAAAAAATTACCGAAGTAATTAAGTGATCAAATTAGTTAAGTGAGGTAGTGTGCTAGAAATGAGTGTCGAAAATATGTTAATCAAGTTAATTTGTAAAAACAGTTTCAGGATACGGCTCAGGATATAGAGCTGTATCTATGATCAAACAATGAGCAAAAGTAAAGTAAACGACACGGGATGTACGAGGAAAGCCCTTGATCAATCTAGATCGCCGGCATAAAACCTCGGGAGCTGACAATCGCAGCTGCCTAGTTCTTCTATTGCTTCAAAAATCAGGATACAGTGCAGGATGCGGTACGGATCGACTAAGTGTTACAACGAAACTTGAATACAAGTGTGGTGTTTGCAATGAGCTAGAGAGTGTAAGTGTATGAGAGTGTTAGTGAAAAATTGTGTGTTCTAAGCTGATCCGCACCCATCTATTTATAGTAAAGATAAAATAACAAACTACCCTAAACTTGCGGGATCCACCGAATATTCCCTCTTCGAACGTTGTAGACCTAGTCTTTCGGGCTCAACGTCTCTTCCTCAACAAATTCGTCCGAGTCTTGAGGAGAAGAAGTCCTCTTGACCGTTAGCAAGTCTCATCCCTTAACCTGCACGTGGTTAATTCAATAAGCCTCAGGATATCGCCCAAGATGTTAGCAATATCCTCTTCCAGCATCCTGGTCACAAATGAACAAACATAGGCAGGATATTGGTCAAGATATATACGTTAAGAAAATGACCCCTAACAAGTATAATTCATTAGTTTTTTTCACTTCAAGAAATTTCTTGTTCCTTAGAATTCTTCGTTTACAGGTACTTCAATTTTATATTGTGTATAACTTTAATTTATTCTTCTATGCTCACACTTAACATTCATCTTATTTATTATTTAGTGGTTTTGGAGCTTCAATATTCATCCTTTCAGATCTTTAAGTGGCATGAATGTTTCTAAAACATGATACATTATTTGTTTTATTCTTGTTTTTATATTATGTTTAACTGTGAACGTCGTTTTTTATCCTATGTTATATATAACGATAACATGATAAAAATATGTAACTAAAATGCTTAACATTTTTTTCCAGTTCTCCAAATTGCTCCAACTACTACTGATGTATCAGTTAAAGAGAACATAGAAGAAACTCATCATCCAAAGGATGTAAAAATCAAACAGGAAGAGATACAAGAAATTCCGAAGGACGCTGATCTCGATGATGACAGATGATGGTGTGACAAAAATAGATAACATCCTTGAGATGTTTAATCTGTATGATTACTAAATTGATCTCATCATGATGCAAGATACTTATATTTAGTTTTCAACTTTTATATTTAAAACTTATATTTCTTTATTCGTGTGCTACTTTATATAACTTTTATTTATGTTTAAGACTTATTTTTTCTTATTCGTGTGTTACTTTATTACATCAATGGTTTCTTGAAGTACTTGATAATTTAAATTCTAAATTTAATAATTACTAGACATGTGTAATACTTATGACATATATTCACCAAAATAATGCTACCATAAATATTATACGAATAAGAAAACTACCAGAAACGAATGCCGTAATGCAAAGTGTCACCCCCGCCGTATCGCGCGAAGACCCTACTATTAAAATATAATACATAATAGCTTTTCAAAAAAACAATAGTAATTATTATCACAGAGAAAAACTATTTAAACGTTCACAACCCTCGCCTCTAAAACCTCTTCGTCCACACTCCACCGTCAACAAACCCCGCCAATCGCCGGCTAACGTCACGGTAAGACCTTAAAGGGCTCTTTCATTGTTATAATATTCATGCATTCAGTGTCGTGTAGTAATACTTCTTTTCTCATAATGATAAAGCACAAGCTCCTTCAATAATTATTGATTTATTGTGTGTTTTTGAAGAATGATTACGGCATTGTCATGGGTTCCAAAAGGGGCTTTCAATCCCATCCCTTCTGTACCCGATCCTCTTTCGAAAGAGGAAATCGACCAGATGAAGAAGAAGTTGGCACTCTTGGAAAATATGTACGTTTTTGTGTAGTGAATTAATTATTAATGACAAAAAAAAAGTATTTTGTTTATTTGGTCGAAACCCGAATTCAGGTAGTTCAAAACTGAACCAAAAATGTTCAAACATGTATTTGATGTTTGTAGTGAAGAAGATGTTGAAAGTGAGGAAGATATGAGTGTTGATGCATCCAAACAGCCGGTTGCAATCGAGCAAGCATTGGATGCAGCTAATGCACTTGGAAAGAAAGCCGGTGGATCCAGCTTCCCTGACATTGCAGATGGTTTAGATGAACTAAACATGGATGCTTATGATGATGAGGATGATGGTATTTCACTTGTTAGTTTCATTCTTGTTTAATATATTGCTTGGATGAGAGTTTTCAAAGTAATTATTGTGACATGATGGATCAGAATCTGATATGTAGTTGGTTAAGTTAAATGTATGAATGCTCAAGAAAACAGTTTTGTTATAATTTTTTGACCCTAAACAGTGGCGGATCCACGAACTTCTTTCAGTGGGTTCGTTTTGGTAGATTCTCACTATTTTTTCCAAATCATACAAAGTTCTTACTAATTTTTTCCAAACCGAGTGGGTTCATGTGAACCCACAAAACAGGGCTGGATCCTCCACTAGAAAATCATGACCATAATCACTTTTATCCAAACACTTATTCTGTGTGTGTGTGTGTTTTTTTTTTTTTTTTTTTTTTTTTTTTTTTTTTGTGGTGACCAGCAATTGACATACTTGGTATGGGGATTGGGGACACCTTCTATCCTAGCAATGAATTAGATCCTTATCTTAAAGATTCAAATGTAAGTTGCATAGTTCCTAATCAAACTTCTGTTTGCATTTTGATTTTGAGGTTAAATTTGCAACCTTAACATATTCAATTCCTTTTCTTTAGGATAATGACTCTGAAGAGGCTGAAGACATGGTCGTCAAACCCGAAGATGCTGTTGTAGTTTGTGCACATGTTAAGGATGAGAAGGGTCGGTTATTGGTATGTAATTGTAATAGAATATTACACCTTAGTCATTCTTGATATTTTGATGTGCTAATTTGAGTGTTTAAACAGGTTAATATAATAGAGGACCCGGACGGTGACATAAATCAATATGTTCGCAATGATATTGATATCGCTGATTTTCCTCTTTGCACAGCATGGCTTGATTGCCCAATTAAAGGTGGAGAAAAAGGTAACATGCATGCAGTTCCAGTTTTTTTTAATGATTTTGATAAATATGTTTTATTGTCTATTTTCTATACCCTTTGATATTTATGTCTTAAAAATGTTTTAGTACTGTTACTCAAAATGTTCTCTATCGTTGGATAGTAGGCATGACGTTTGATAGTTCAATGATATCGTATGCCTGCAGGGAATTTCATGGCAGTGGGAATGATGAACCCCGGAATTGGAATATGGGACCTTGATATCGTATGGAGATTTCGACTTTTGTCATCAATTGTAGGTTTTAATCAATATATTTGAATATTGTTTTAACATGTGCTTCCAATTCTTCAGATTAACGGAGACGAACGTGCGGCACTCACTTTAGGTGGTTTCGCTGAGATTCAGATGAATAAGAAAGGAAACAAGATCAAGGTATTCATTAATTTACTAAGTGTTTTATTTATTTTTTAATTATGTATTTATTTATTTTGTTTTTTCTTACAAATTATCAAGTACAAAGAAGATAGTCACACTGGTCCTGTACTTGCTCTAGCTTGGAACAAGGTCTATAGGTATGTTATCGGGTTTTAAATAAAACTTTTTAGATGTGGTTTTTAAATGTTGATGTCATTTTGTCACCTTGATGATCAGGAATATTCTTGCGAGTGGTAGTGCTGATAAAACGGTGAAGATTTGGGACGTGGCAACTGCGAAATGCAAGATTACCATGGAACACCATACTGATAAGGCAATCATAAGATGTGCTTGAAAAAATCTTGATTATTTTTGGAATTATAAATTAACTAGTAAAATGATCAATCTTTGTGTTCAACCTTTAGGTTCAAGCACTTGCATGGAATCATAAGGAGCATGAAGTTCTTCTCAGCGGATCCGTTGATCATACAGTAGTCATGGTGAATATCTTGCCAAAAATCTTATGTAAACTGCATTCGTATTTCACTTCATAAAATGCTTTGATTGGCTGAAAATTGTCTCAATAATGAAATATGAATGACCTTATTTTCATCAATATGTAATCATCAACACTCATTTACCGGTTTAGTTTCACAAAATGATTTTACTAATCACATGTAGTTATTTTTTATAAATATTTCTTGTCATTGTTGGTTGATATTCTTGTTATATTGCAGAGAGATGGAAGGGTTCCTTCACATTCTGGGTTTAAGTGGTCTGTTGGTGCGGATGTCGAAAGCTTGGCATGGAACCCACACGACCAACACTTGTTTGTGGTTAGTGCTACAATTTTGGTGTTTACATGATTGAAAGTTTATGGGTTTATACATTCAAAATAAGCTCGAGTGGTAGAAAATTTCGTCAGATGTAGAATCAAGTGGTTAAATAAAGCTTTTTCTCTTTGCTAATTGTTGTATCAGGCAAAACATTAGAGGTTGAAATCGGTGTGTTGGATGACAGGTTGAAATCAGTTCATGTTGAAACAACTGCTGTTGACCCACAAACACTTTTATGCCCTTTATTAAAAATGTGAAATAGTTAATGAGCCAAACATGATTACAAATTTGTTGTTTCAATAGTAATCTAATGTTTATATAAAAAGTTAAAAATATATGGATTAGTCTGAATGCACTTTGGGTTACGTCTGACCCATTTGTCCCGTCTCTCTTTTTTGGTAGATTTTTTGTTCGCCCCCATATCTTTTTTTTTTTGGATTTTTATTTGACCCTTTTTTTTTCCAGGCGAGTCTCGATGATGGTACCGTTGTTGGTTTTGATATCAGAACAGCAACGTCCAATTCATCTACAGAATTAAAGCCAAAATTCACTCTCCATGCGCATGATAAAAACGTTTGTGCTATTTCTTATAACCCCTTGGTGCCGAATGTAAGCCTTTGGTTTAGCTCTAGTGTTGTATTTATTTTTATGTATTTCAAATTAACATTAACATTATATTGTTTCTTTCCAGCTTCTTGCAACTGGTTCCGAAGACAAAATGGTAAATTAGTATTTGGTTTATTAACTTTAACTCTATCTCAAGTCATGACGTATTCGCATAGCTTCTCATTGGAGTAATACTTTCTTCTCTGTGAAATAACAGGTCAAACTATGGGATTTGTCAAATAACCAACCTTCATGTGTTGCCTCAAAGAATCTCAAAGCTGTATGTTTCTTGACTTTTATTTACAGAAAACATAGTTGAAATCATTTTATCGTTTAATCATTATACACACACGTTTCATGCCTTAACGGGTTTATCATGGTATTGGTAGGGTCCAGTAAGTTTTCCTTAACGGGTTCTCACGGTTTCCAAAAGTAATAATGGATTTTACACACACGCCGGGCTCATTGTGTGAACCTTCACATTGAATTTCACAAATTAGACTATTCCTGTTTACAACATTGGATGTATGTTCTATCTGAATGATTTTCATGTTAGTTTTTCAATTTTGACATATGGCTTTTTTTTTTTGCTTTGATTTGTCAGGGAGCTGTTTTTACCTTGTCGTTTTCGGAAGACTGTCCTTTTCTGCTGGCCATTGCTGGCTCTAGAGGAAACTTGAAGGTAAACATTACTATAACTTTTGTTTTGACACACCAGTTTTGACAAATATTTAAGTTAAAGCTACCTGTTTGCCCACATTAGTTATTAGTTAATTAAATATTAATGCTATTGAATATGATCTAGGGTTCCTCCTATCTTGTCATGATGGAAGTGTATCATAATTGACTAACAGTCTATAATATTATTGGTAAAAAGGTTGATTTGTAAACCATGTAATGGAAAATCGATTTACCAGTTAAAACTGGCCTTTTCCGTTTATGCTTTTTAGTAATTGTATATAATATAATATAATATTTTAAAATCATCTAATGCGGTACTTGTTTACTTGCAGTTGTGGGACACATTATCGGATGCTGGCGTTTCAAAAAGATACGGGACATACGCTAGACAGAATATGGCATCGTCTTGATTTTTTTTTATACTCAACCTATTAGATTCCGATAAAAGGACACGTTGCGGGGTATAGATGAATAGTTTCATCTAGGGTTTAGTTCTATACTGAATTATAAATTTTATCTTATATTTTAACACTTTATAAAAGTTATTTTCATAAAAAAAAAAACTATTTATTACATCTCACAAGTTCCAATTCGAATTCCAAACTTATAAAGTGTTTTTATACTATTTTTGTTTTTCAATTATTTATAAAATACGGAAAAGATATTCATAAGTGTTGTAGTTCAACCTAACCCGATCTCTTTTGACTCAGACTAAAACCACATCTTGGTCAAACCTGTATTAACCATTTCTTGAGACCTATAGTCGAGTTCTTATAGCGACATAATTAACATGATTAGGAAGAGTAATTGTGTCATTAGCCCCTTAAAATACATTAAATAGTTTAAAAAATAAAAAATAAAAACAAAAAAAGTTACATTTATATAACATAAGAAACAATATTGGGCTCGAAAGACCGGGCTTTTAAGACCAGACTTGGCTTATTCATTTCCAGGACCAGGCCTAACCAGGCTCGGACCGACCCACAATTTTCAGTCATATGTTAGATCAAACCATCGGGCTCGGGTGCTCGACTGTGTATAAGGCCTAAATTACCTTCTTTCGGGCCTAATCAAAATACAATTTCCGTACTCAACATTCCAATTAAAGTGCATCTCTATATATCACATAAGACCAAGTTTCTTCTTTGATAGTAATCTTGATAAGCCCTTTTTGTTCTCACAAAAAGAAGAAAACTCGAACCCAAACCGAATAAAGAAATGCAACCCCACCACCCAAACGTCTCGTTATAGCATTCTCGACCCATACACACCCTCGATCCGCCTACAAAAACCACCTCATTTGAACCTTTGATGTGGTGGTCATAAATAACTCCTCCAAGAACACCATACAACAAAGATCCCAACGGAATGTTGGTTATCAGGATATTATGGTTGATACCCGTGCTTTTTGAACCAAACAGCTCAGAAGTAATTGACACGGCTGCTGAAAACACGAACCCAGAAGAGATACCGATCAACCCGGTGGCTAAACTAAGACTGCTCTTACTGCCCGAGAAAAATAGCACAAGAAATGCAACGGGCATTGGAACGAGTGAAAGAGCTAGCCATCCGGTTCTAGTAGTATACCTTCCTGCATAAAGTTATAAGCTAAACGTTAAACGTAACAAGTACGGCCCATTTACTAGTGAATGGGTCGTTTAGACCCGTACTTATAAATGACTTTTTAACCCAAACCCGTTTGAACTGTTATCCAACTAACCCTTGCATCTTACTCTACTAGAAATAACTAGTGACGATATGCATTAACGATGAACATACAAACTTTATACTTACTAGTATTCATATGGGGTGAGTAAAAGCAGCTGATCAAATCCGGGACGGACGAAATAAGACGACCAAAAAACGAGCATGTCGAATAAATTGTAACAATTGCTTCGGTCTCGGAATTGTACCCAAGTGATTGACATATTTGTCCTAGATTATTGCTGTAAACGAGCCCAATAGTACCCGTGCAAAAATAACCAATGTAGTAAAGCCAAAAATCGATCCGGGTCACCAGCACACTAGCAGCATGTTCTTCACCAAGAACCACCAATTGATCTTTTGCTATCATCTTATCAAACATCCCAAAACCACACCTCTTCAAGATAGAAGTTGATTGCTCTTCGAAAAACTCACTGTAACTGTTCATTTCAACCAAACTGTAACTCTGTTCTTCAACATGGTGTGCCCGCTTGAGAGCATAAACAAATTTTGGTGACATCAACGGAAACACTACCAACAACATTACGACAAGAAGTATGCTTTGTGACGGTGTATCAAAAAAGAAAAGATAAAGGCCTGTAATGCCGGCTAGTATATACAAAAACGTGAATGTATGTGCGTCGTCTTTGTTGTCTGCGTCATCTGTTTGAAGGTTGTTTCCAGAGCTTTGGAGGATGGGGAATATTGCGGCAATAGATGTGATCAGCGGGAGAAATGCGTTTAGAATAAGGTAAGAGGTGCTGTTAATGTTATCGTGTGAGCTTATTTCAGTGGCGATGAGATTGTACAAGGCTGCAGTTAGGCCATTGAAACTAATACTGAGGGATAGCGCGAGTGGCGAGTTGTTTGGGAAGTTTTTGATGCATAATACGAAACAAACGGTGTTGAACCAGGTGATGCTGCAGCCGGCAGATAAACACAGAATAAATGCCTGTCAAGAATAAAGATTGCAGTATAGTTTATAAATAATTATAAGGAGATCAATTTAAAGGTTAAAGGAACACAAACACACATTTGAGAAATGGGTTGAGTTTGCTTTAGATGACCGCTATAGTGTTAGCCGGTTTGACCCACTTTCTTTTTAGGTAAATTTATTTAACCATACCATTAGCAATAAATTCTAACCCAAGCAGACCAACTTTTACACAAACTGTTGAAAATGAATAATAACGATGTGCATTGAAGTCTAAGTTAGAGTCAACCATTGATCTCTTTTAAACCCATTTACATATGTAAGGTAAGTTTGGGAAATCCAACAGTCCAAGTTGGTCAAAGAAAGACATGCACCTGAAAAGGGAATAGGTTAAACGGGTCAAAAGCCGTCAAAAGTGTGTTAATGCATACATCCCCGTATATCATATCATATAGCATACAAGTTAGACATTTTTTTTAAAAAAAAAAGAGTGGTTTAAAACTTTAAATAGGATTTAGCACATTTATTTAATAGTTGCAGGTCAATCCGAGCCGTTGAGTTTCCTATTAAAAAGTACTTGTTTTGACCCATGACTCAACCCGCCAGTTTTACCACCTCTAACAAGGATACATCACCAACATACACAAAAAAATATTAACGTTGAGTCTCGAAATCGTAACAGCTAGGTTCAAAGACTCAGTTAGATGCTAGTTGGGTCAATTTCTTGCATAATTTTCTATTTCTTGAAAAAAAAAAAAAAAATCTTCATTCACCTACTTACTAGTCACCAAACTACCAAACAAGTTTGCTTGCTCTATCAACCAAGTTATATAATAAATGTGTAGCCAACTCCCAACAACTTATTAGGACACCAAATTAAATGGCATTTTGACTTTCGGGTCAAACTAAGGGGCTGTTTGGCAACATCTGAATGGTTAAGTGCTGAACCAAACTATTAAGAGTCTCATTAAAAGGTAAACAAACAGCCCCTAACAAACCACAGTTCATTTGACCCACAAAAGTCAAAATCCTCTTTCTCCCCCAATTATTCTGAACCAAATGAATCCCCATCAATTTTCACAACTGAAATTCATAAATTAATAAAACAGCTAACCATGAAATAAGGCAATGAAATGAGTCTCTGAATAAGAAGCCATTGAAGACCGTAACCAAAGAAGCCAAGGAAAGCAGCCATGATGACAATAACACCTACAGGAAAATACAACAACAAGAGACCCGAACACCACCCGAAAAGCTTACCGAAATCCGATGCCATAGATAGGTAGTTTAACTCCACCTGAGATATCTGGAGTACGGATTTTAATTGGGTTGAATAGGAGGGGAAGTCGAAATTGGTACCCGTAAACGCTTGTATCCATATTGTTGCTACTAATATTGTCCATTTTTTCCATTCAATTATTGCTGCATTCATTCTTCACTTCTCCGGCAACGTCTCCGGGAAGAAACCGGGCTGGGAATTATTGACTGATGTAATAATATTTACATGCATGTTTTAAAGGTGTTGTTGTGGGGTTAGTTAGGGTGAACTACAAGTTTCGTCCCTCGATTATTTTTATTTGCATTTTAAAACCCATTAATTTTTTAACCCCTATATTAATTAGCAAAAAAATAAATAAATAAATAAAAATACTCATGTGAGAGCTTTTTAGGGGTTGTTTGTGTTTTTTTTAGAGAAGAGCTTCGTGACCTCTTTTGTCTGCGCGACGCAGACCACGAACAAACCTTTTGTTTTGGAGATTGTTTGTTTTTCAGAAGAGATTTATTTAAAAAGGTTTGCGCGTCCTCTTCTCTTCTCTCCTCTCTATCTCCCTCCGTCGGCCTCTTCACCTAGTCACCTCATCACCGAGCTTCAACGGCCCATCTTCAACATCGATCAACAGCGGCCTCCTCACCCCGTCACCTCCGGCGACCCCCTCCACCCTTCTCCGAGCTTTAACATGTAACACCCCGAAAACGGGTTTGGTAATCAAACTCCGTTAATACTAAAGGACGGGTAAAGTACCGTTAGTAGTAAAAAAAATATAACCCGATAAATATTTGGATTTAAATAAGAAATCATAATATTAAATACAAACGAATCAAAGTTTTAAGGAAATTGAGTCTATAAGAGCCCGAGTTAACGGGACTTAAAATAAAAACGGGTTATAACTCCCGGGACCCACCAAGTAACTAGGAATATTAACCTAGTTAATTGGTGTCTTGACATAATAGAACAAATATGGTTAAAATAACCAAACTATATGATTAACAAAAGTGGAGGGGCCTATGTTGTTAAAATTGAAACTTATATTATTATTTTTAATTAAAAATCAAAACCAAACACCCCCATTTGGATGTCTGGTTCGATCAAGGCAGGAGAAGGACGACCAGGTTCTCCAAAACCCAAAAACTTCACAAATCTCAGAAATTGAAGGTTCAAATCAAGTTCTAAGCGAAAATGGAACATAGATTAGTGATCCCCATTGCAAGGAGATCATAAGGTATGTAAAATTTGACAAGAATTCACTACTTGAATTTCTCATGAATTTAGAAAAGTAGAAATCTATTGTTGCATGTTTGTTATGTGGATAGAATAGAGATGATATACTGTCTAGGAGTAAAACCTAGACAACAACATGTGAAATAATGTCTAAATTCAGGAAATCTCATGAACACATTGAAGGTGGTTCATGGGTTTTGTGAGAAAATGATGAACACTAGGGTTTAGAAGACTATTCTAGTGCAAATTGATTCATAGAAACTGAATTCTTAAAAATATGATGTTTAATTCTATATGTGATAGCTCAATGTTTGTTAATCTAGGCTAAGTGACAAGCCATGAATTAGAATATAAAAGATATAAAATTCTGCATGCTAAGTCTTTGTAAAAATGCCCCAAAAGAAGGCTTGAAAGTTGAAAATCGGACAAAAACGCATGTTTGATGGATATGGAAAATTATGCGTTAAGACTTATAAAAAGGGTTCTAAACGGATTGTGAATTGAACTCTTTAGGCGAAGAATCCGGATCGTCAAGTGGACAAGCCGGTGGAAATACGCGTTTGAAAAAGGATGCTTAAAAGGTACATAACGATGATCTTGTTACGTTATGTTTGATTTCGTATTTTCGCTAGTAGGCTTTAAATTAGCATAATACATGAAATTTATATTTAGTTGAAGTGACGAAGATCACTAGGTAAATAAACGGGTCAAAAGGTGAAATTATCACCCTTTGACAATATCGACTAATGGTTTGTCAAGTTACATGCTTATAGGAATAAATATCAAATGGATTCGTACATCGCTATCGCTTAGCGGCTACTAAGGCAAGGTATCGAAATGGGTCAATATAATGATCTGAGTCAGGTATGTAAAATGGTTCAACTCATAACTTAGAACTTGAGGTTCTCTAAGAGTTAAACAAGGTCAAAATTTGATATTTGGTTATCTTAAAGGTAAACCGAATGATTTATTTTATAATCATGGTATTTTAGAGGAATAATGGTTTCTAATCAGAATTATAGTTAAAGGGTCAGATTTTGGGTCAAACAAGTATTTAAAAGTTCCTTGTAGTAAAAGAAGGACTAAAATTGACCAAAACGCCCTCGTAGGCTAAATTGAACAAACAACCCTTAAAGGTTGTTTGGAAACGAGTTTTTCGATTAGATAGATACTTAGGACGAGTATAGAAGTTGAAAGATGTAACACGTTAGTCAAACGGCTCTATTTGAGTTTTTGGTCGTAAAATAATGTGTCGAGGGGTAAAACTTGATTTATATAGATTACTAAAGTATACCCATCATAACTACAGTGGTGGTGGAAAATTATATGCTAAAAAAATGTGGTAATGTAATGTTAGAAACAATCGAAGGCGATTTTAAGTTAGAAGGTGTTTAAATACCCTTAACGGGTCAAAATGTGAATTTGAACGTAAACGGGTTTCTATTATGTAAGAAACCCGTGATTTGAGATTAATATGATAGGGGATGTGGAATTTATGAATTTCATGAGTTTAGAGAGAAAATAAACATGTTTGTTTGATAAAAATTAAATGGGTTAAAATTTGGTAAAAAGGGGCAATAAGCCGAAGACTTAAAAGTCTGAATTTTTGTTAAACCGGATGTTGGATTTTAACCTCATAAAGTGGGGAATCAAATTACAATCACGTAGGAAGAAACGGTAGGTTAAACGGACAAGCGGATTGAAAGATACGAAAGTTTTCGTGTCAAAAAGCGGCAAAATGGAAAAGCTGAATGCAGGGGCCACCGTAAATTACGGTGTCCACCGTAATTTACGGTGGAGCTGAAAATGTTACGGTGGTTCTCTTCTGATTTACGGTGGGCCCTGTACAAAAATGTATTTTTTTATCAAGTTTTGCTTCCCGGACTCGTTTAGACACATTTTTGTTGGTGCACTTATGTCTGCACTTTGTCTGTATTCGGTCACAATGTAAAACGATGTCTTGTTAGTCTTGTAAGTTTGACCAAGTCAACCATCCTCCTGGTTTGACTTGGCCAAACAGTCAACATTATGTTTGTAATGTGTTTGGTTCGAAGGATGGTCATCGAAGGATCACTTATATCCTTCGATGATAATGAGCTCGAAAGATGGACCTTCGAGAGATGGACCACGAAAGATCACATCCTTCGTGGTACATGTTGATCGTTCGAGCTGTTCCTGGTCGAAAGATGATCTTTCGACCGGTATGCATGATCCTTCGACCAGACCTGCTGGTTTGGGTATAAATACCCGTGTGTTGTGTTCATTTCACAAGTTAGACAGAGGCTGGACACTTAGAGAGCAGAAACACACACACACACTGAGAGAGAGTTTACAGGACTGATTTGTAAACATTGAGCTGTAACTGAACCTTTCATACGTTTAATACAAGTGGTGTTAATCGTTGAAACTTGCGTGTCGTGTTATTGCGTGTTCTATCTCGGTTTGCTATTTCGGTTGGATTCCGCACAACCGGAGTGGTTAGTATACAAGGATTAGGCGACTAGATCCTCCCCTAGCCGGACCTACAAGTGGTATCAGAGCCTTGGCTCTTATCCTTGTTAAAACCGAGGTGTTCTTGCTGTTTTTCGGGTTTTTGAAAAGTTAATATTTTCTGGAAAAACTTGTTAAAAGTGGGTTTTTAGTGAAATTTTGGCCAAAATCGGGTTTCGAACATCTTCGGTTCATCAGGAAACTCGCATATTTGGGCTGTGTTCAAGTGATATTCAAGTTGGTTCTTGTTGAAATACACTCTTTGATCTTAAAATTTTTAAATTACCAAGTGTTTGTGTGTTGGAAAGGGTATTGTGATTATAATATTCGAACCTTACCTGTTTTCGTGCAACCTGCATGGTCTGACCATATCTTCCGCAGAAAGTTTCTACCAACCCATCACCTTTTTCACCAACCTGTCACTCATTTGTCAACTGTGTCAGAGTAAGATCGAAGGATATCCTTCGAACTCGAAAGACCATCTTTCGATCAGTGGAGGTTCGAAAGATCTATCATCCTTCGAACCAAGGAATCTTTTCGAAACATTCATCTTTCGGTCTACTGTTCATTTTCGAAAGACAAGGATCCTTCGATTGGGGAGTCTTTCGAAGTCATCTTTCGAAATCATCCTTCGGTGTACAGTACTTTTTCGAAAGATAAGGATCCTTCGTTTGGAGAATCTTTCGAAAAACATTGTTCGAAATTCAACAGAGATCCTTCGAACCCTGTTGATCCTTCGAACAGGTGTTGATCTTTCGACCCTTAGTCTGTTTGTACTTAACAGTTTGTGTTTTTCAAGTGTCTTTCGACAGGTATCCTTCGGCTAATCAAAAATGAATCCAAGGTGGAATACTTTGGTAAATACAGATATGTATTTTGGTACTCCGTCATCTTCCGCACCGGTATCTTCACAAGCTAATGCAATTTCTACCGGTCAATGGGCATTTGTATCAAATCAAGTTCCAAGTGTTCAAAGCATTCTTTTAAGCGAAAGCGAAACTGGAAGTTTGAATAGACCTCCAAAGTTGATGCATTTATATGAATATCCAGGATGGATTGATAGATTTCATACATACGTTCTTGGTCAAAATACAGAATTATGGTTGCGGTTCATCACAGATTTCGATCAAACAATAGAGGTTGCCGCATCATCTGCTGCTACGTTTGGAGATCTCTCGGAAGATCAGAAGAAAGTCTATGATCTAGAAAAGAAGGCATACGCAATTCTCACTCAGGCCTTAAGTAAAGATATCTATCATCAGTTTGTCAGTTATAAGACTACAAAAAGGTTGTGGGACGCGTTGAAGACAAGGGGCGTGGGAAATGAAGCAACACGTCAATTGAGAAAAGAGTTGCTAAAGAAAGAGTTTGATGGCTTTACTTGTATGGAGAATGAGTCGTTGGGTGATTTGACAAGTCGATTTAATCACTTGTTGACTGAATTGACAAACTTTGGGGTAGCTACAACTCCTGTAGAGATTGTGAAAAGGTTTGCAGATGCGTTGCCGCCTCAGTGGAATACGTTCTTGGAAATCATGAAGTACAATGGTACTTTAGCCACAACGAGTTTCAACGACTTCGTTCAAATTCTAGAAAACAAGAATCAGGAAGAGACTCTGAAGGCAAAAAGAATTCCCGTGCCTCAAAATCCTGAAATGTATTTTGGAGCCGCTAGCACTTCTACAAAACCTTCTTCGCATGCTCCAATTCAAACAGCCTTTGTGACTAGCACATATATGTATGGTAATACTATCCAAGTGCCGGTTCCTCCGAAGACAGACATGTATGGAAATCTGCTAGAACCAGTTCCTCAACAGCAACAACAAAGCCAACGACCTCTCAGACCAACTGATATGTTCGGAAATCCTTTACCAACAACTGATATGTATGGGAATCCACTTCCTCCTCCTCCTGTTCAATCCACCGTACCAACAGACATGTACGGGAATCCACTTCCTCCTCCACAGCAAGCATGCTATGGAAGTACATCATCTACTGGTCAGCAATCAAAGCCAAATACAGTACGGCTCGACACCTCAAGCCTTTCTAAAGTTAGTGTGGAAGTAGCAAAGGAACACATGGAGCTGCTAAACACTGTGGTGAGCGCATACTGTGGTTTAGTAGAAGGTCAGATTGGCAACATTAATTTGACTCAAGAAGACTATCAGCAGATAGACAAGGAAGAGATGGAGATGATGGATATTAAGTGGGCCTTTGCCAGTGCTGTTAGGCGAGCAAAGGATTTCATGGAGAGAACGGGCCGAACCAGCTTGGAAAGCAAGAAAGACACCAAGTATGGGTTCGATAAACAAGCGGTTAAATGCTTCAACTGTGGTGAACGTGGCCATTTCAAGCGTGAATGTACAAGGCCATCTCAACATGGGAACCAGAATCCCTTCAGAGGTCAAGGCAACCAGCAGAACCAGAATAGGAACAATGTTCGTACGCTGGTACCTGTCAACAACCAAAGCCAAGCAGGACCATCAAATGCCAACCAGGCACTTGTGGTTCAAGTAGATGAAGGTTGTGACTGGTCACTACAGTTGGGAAATGATGCTCCGGATGGAACGGCGTGTTTTGCTGAGATTGTCAAGGATCTTAATCACACCAGTGGTGGAGAATCTTCCGCCAATGGTGGTGACTCCTCTGAGGATGAAGACTCTTCTGGTTACAGCAGAAGTTCGGATGAAGAATCCTCGAGCTCAGGTGATGATCATGTGGATGAGACATCAAATGCGTCAATCGATGCAAATATTGATGAGCTGTTGGAAGAAACTGCAGCAGGAATTCAAAGAAGATCTATCTTGGTGGATCAAGCTGCTTATTCTTCGTCTTCTCTCCATTCAGCCTTTATGGCGAATGTCGACAGTTCATCAAGTCAGGTATGTGTCGATGAACCCACTTCTGTTAGCTGTGATAATTGTGATAGATTGCTTGCTAGATGTGCTGATTTGGATGCAAACATGTCTGAGTTGCAAGGCAAACACGATGCTTTACAAGCTAGTTTGTTTGAATTGCAAGACAAACATGTTTCTGTGAATGATAGGTGGTGTGAATTGCAAAGCAAGCATGAGTCTTTGCAAGAGAAATATGATGTGACATTTATTCATAATCAGAAATTGACAGTTGATATTTCAAAGTGCACTGAAGCCAATATGTTTTATGAAAACCATGAAAAGAATTATAAATCAATGATTGAAACATTGAAGAAAGATAAAACAGAGCTGACTAAAATGGTTTCCAGAAAACAAACGGACATTAATTTGTATATCACTCGTCTTGAGGTAATGCAAAAAGAAATGGCTTGTGTTAAAACAGAAAGTGAGGCGATCCGACTCAAGTTAGACAGTTATTTGAGTTCTAGCTATGTGTTGGATCACATCATTGATGTTCAAAAAGAGAAAAAGGATGTCACATGCATAGGTTACAAGAAATGTCCACCACCCGTGAGAAACAATTTTGATGCTTTGCCTGATGAGGAGTATAGGACTCACTTTGAGCCATCTGTTCCTTTGGACATTGAGGAATTTGCAGCAGGGCTCGGATACAAGAAAGAAGTATCGTCAGATTCAGATGTGTCAGCAGATACATTTGTAACTGCCGAACAGAATCAGGATCCTCCAGTAGTGGTTGAGGATGTTGATTCTTCTGATGATGAGTCTGATGATACTGATTCGGAAAAGTCTGATGCAGTAGTCAAAGAAGAGGACATACCTCTTGAGAATCATATCCTATGTGATCCTCCCACAAAACCTGCTAAGACTGTTCCAACCGAGTCCACATCTGCAAAAGAGTCGGAGAGTGTGGATCTGCTGTACACTCTTGTTGGTGATGATAAAATCTATTCAGACAAAGATTTTCCTATTAAAAATGTTAATCAATCTTTAATCAGTAAAGTCTTTGAAAATTCTACACGTAAGTTTTTGGGAAAGACAGGACCACATGTTACAGTTACACAGTGTCCTCCTATCCCAAAGGCTGAAGTTAGAAAACAGTTTGGGAACAAGAAATTACCAACAGTGCCAAAACAGCAAAACCATACCAAAACAAATGGTAAGACACCGGCTCAAGATCGAAAGAAGCCGAATCAGAAGAAGAAGAAGAATGTGAACTTTGTGAAATCGAAGGGAACGGACAAAATTGAAAAGTTTGCAAATCAATCTAACCTAGATTTTGTCCAAAAGGCAACAGTGATGAAAAGGAATGAACCAAGTAGTTCAAAACCTAGTACCTCGGGTTCACAAAGTTCATCATCGGCAAGACGACCACATGATACTTCGGGGTTTGTTGAACGAAGATCATGTTTTGAATGTGGTACAATTGGGCACATTGTCAGAAATTGCCCGTATCTTCATAAGTTAAAAGGAAAAGATGATGATCCCCGTGGCCCAACTGACCGCAGGCGATCTGTTTCTGTAAAACAAGATCCCCGACTCATAAGAGAAAGGGAAAAGAAACAGAAACGCCAACAGGTCAAGAAAATTGAAAAGGTAATTAAAACCGATGTGGTTCAAAAACAATCTGTTTCAGTTAAACCAGAAAGTTCAAAAACTTCAAACAATCACGAAGTTAAATTTTCAAACAATCAAACTGGTAAAACTCAACAGACCTGGAAACCAAAAACGGTTACTGAATCAGGGGGACCATCACAATTTCCTAATCATCAAAAGGTGGAAGTTATTGTCGTTGATAAAAATGGAAGACCCAAGACCACAATGGCTTGGGTCCCCATCTCCAACTAATCATTTGAGTTCATGTGCAGGGTGTTCCAGGAGGAACTATCAGTAGTCATTGGATTGTTGATAGTGGGGCATCCAGGCACATGACAGGCGACATGAAGCTTCTCTACGACGTCAAATCTATTAGAGGAGGTTATGTTGCTTTTGCTGGAGATAAGGGCGGATACATTACGGGTGAAGGAATGATTTCCAATGGGGTTGTTAGCTTTGACAAGATCAACTTTGTGCAACAACTTGATCACAATCTTCTTAGTGTTTCTCAAATTTGTGACAAGCAGTTCTCAGTACACTTTGATGCTAATGGATGTTATGTGCTGAAACCCGGCTTCAAAATTCCAAAAGAATGGATTCTCTTGTCGGCTCCAAGGATAAATGATCTGTATGTCCTTGATATGAGCCAAGCTATCACAACGTCTGCACAAGCAACATGTTTCGTTTCTAAAGCCACAGAAAAAGACACAATCTCTTGGCACAGACGAATGGGGCACATTCACTTACGCAAAATGAATCATTTGGTGTCAAATGAATTGGTGAATGGTGTTCCTCTTAAAAATTTCCATCTTCAAGACGTCTGTGTTTCGTGCCAGAAAGGAAAACAAACGAAGAAGCGACACCCTACAAAGAAAGTCAACACGGTGGCTGTTCCTCTTGAGCGTTTGCACATGGATTTGTTCGGTCCTGTCAAACACAAAAGCATTAGGAATGATCAATATTGCCTCGTGATTACTGATGATTATTCAAGATTTTCTTGGGTGGCGTTCATGGCACACAAGAGTGAAACCTTCGGTATTATCAAAAACTTGATCATTCAGATTGAGAATCTTTACAACTTGAAGGTTAGGCGGATACGTAGCGACAATGGTACTGAATTCAAAAATCATGCCATGGCGGAGTTTTGCACTTCAAAAGGTATTCTTCACGAATTTAGTGCAGCTTATACTCCTCAGCAGAATGGCGTCGCTGAACGTAAAAACCGCACATTGATCGAGACTGCTAGGACTATGTTGGTAGAGTCGCAGCTACCCATTCCATTCTGGACTGAAGCTGTGTCCTCTGCATGCTATACGTTGAACCGAGTCCTTACAGTCAAAAGGCACAACAAGACCTGCTTTGAGCTTATCAACAAACGGAAACCAGACTTGTCTTATCTCGAACCGTTTGGAGCTCCTTGCACAATTATCGATCCTAATGGAAAGTTTGGGGCTAGAGCCATTGAGGGATACTTTCTTGGGTATTCCACCCCAAACTTAAGAGTCTGGAATCTAGAGACTAAAAGGGTCGAGGAATGGTCTGAAGTCAGAGTACAAAGGCACACTTTACCAGTCAGAAATCCTGGTCAGCCTTGGATGTTTGAGTACGATGACTTTTTCAATTCGATCAATGTTGAAGCCGTTGAAGAAAGTGCTGCGGCAAGGATGTTTTTCGAGAGCGACAATGCAACAGATTCACCATTGGTTCGTCCCATTATAGTCAATCAAGAACCATCTTCAGTGAACAATAATGCTCTCGACAATGAGGTCTTTCAAGATGCTACCGAATTGAACGAATCTTCAGAGGATGACGAATTTCTAGATGCAGATCAAGAAGCTCCAACAGCAGTTCACGGTATTTCAGAGGGTACTCCTCCAGTGGATGTCCCTAGAACAGCTGAAACTTCTGCATCATCCTCTTCGTCAATTCCGGGACTTGAATTGATTGCTGATCTCAATCTCAACAATCTGGGTACAAATATTCCAGTTCAAGATAATCCAGAAACAAGGATTCACAATACCCATCCTCAACAAAACATCATCGGAAATGTACATAGTGGCGTTCAAACAAGAAACATGTTGCGGAATAACAACAATGCAGGCTTGTATGCAACTATCCGAGAATCTGGTCAACAGAATGATTGGTCTTTCGCGTGTTATGTCTCACAGGAAGAGCCAAGAACTTGGAAAGATGCTTTGAAAGATAGCTCATGGGTTGAAGCGATGCAGGAAGAACTGCAACAATTCCAGAAGCTTGGTGTCTGGAAACTCGTAGAGAAACCTGCTGGATACAAGAAGATTGGTACCCGTTGGGTGTTTAAGTGCAAAAAGGATGACCGTGGGATTGTTATTCGGAACAAAGCACGATTAGTCGTTCAAGGTTTTCGTCAGATTGAAGGAATCGACTACAACGAAGTATATGCACCTGTTGCACGTCTAGAAGCCATTCGGATTTTTCTGGCTTATGCCTCATTCAAAGGTTTCAAGGTATACCAGATGGACGTGAAGAGTGCTTTCTTACATGGTGTGGTAGAAGAAGAGGTGTACGTCGAGCAGCCTCCAGGTTTTGAAGATCCTATCCATCCCGATCGGGTTTGGTTGCTCAACAAAGCTCTATATGGTCTACATCAAGCACCGCGAGCTTGGTACGCAACCTTATCTAATTATCTGCTGGAGAACGGTTTTCGCAGAGGTCTTATCGACTGCACTCTTTTCATCAAAGAACAAGATGGAGATCTTCTACTGGTACAGGTATACGTTGACGATATTATATTTGGTTCTACTAATGATGTTTTGTGTAGGGATTTCGAGCGTGTTATGCAGGATAAATTCGAGATGAGTGCTATGGGGGAAATGACTTTCTTTTTGGGTCTACAAGTACAACAAACAGAGTCTGGGATATTCATCCATCAGACTAAATATGTTGGTGACATCTTGAGCCGGTTCCAGATGTCTGATGCAATGCCCATCGGTACCCCATTGCCACAAAATCACGGAATTACTCCAGACTTGAAGGGTCAAGATGTTAGCCCCTCATTCTATCGCGCGATGATTGGATCTCTTATGTATCTCACAGCATCAAGACCAGATATAATGTACCCAACGTGCCTGCTTGCCAGATATCAAGTGAACCCGAAGGCCTCACATCTTGCAGCTGTAAAAAGGATTTTTCGTTATTTGAAGGGTTGCCCTGACACCGGTCTGTGGTACACTAGGGATAATAACTTTGACTTGATCGCATTCAGTGATTCTGATTTTGGCGGATGCAAAATCGACGGCAAATCCACAACGGCTGGATGTCAGTTTTTGGGAAATCGCCTAGTCACATGGCAGTGCAAGAAGCAGACGTGCATCGCTACATCAACATGCGAAGCTGAATACATTGCTGCCTCAAGTTGTTGCTCCCAAGTACTGTGGATACAACAGCAAATGCGTGACTACGGTTTTGAATTCCTAACTACTCCTATTTACGTTGATAATTCTGCTGCATTACAGATCACTAAAAATCCTGTGCAGCATTCAAAGACTAAGCACATCGACATTAAGTATCATTTTATACGTGATTGCTTTGAGAAAAGGCTAATCGATGTTGCTTATGTCCACACCGATGACCAACGTGCCGACCTTTTTACCAAAGCTTTTGACAAATCAAGATTTGACTATCTTTTATTGGTAAACGGCATTAAGGTCAAGCAAGAGTAAAACCAACATCGGAAAATCATTTTTGTAAATACCTTTGTGTTTTAAATTTGTCTTAGTTTATTGATTTTAGGGGGAGTAAATCCAAATTTGAAAATCCAAAAACATCGAAAAATTTCAAATACACAAAAACAATAGAAAAGCAAAAATGAGTTTCCTGGCGAGCAAAAGAGAAAATGATAGTACATCAGTGGTCTGTCTTTACACTCTTTAAACCTTAAATGAAAAACGATAAGCAGCTCTATATAAGATGTATCGGTAGGCTCACAATCATTTTAAAGTGTGCAGGGTGATATAAACTTAAATCGACTGAAGACTGGGTGGGAACCATTCATTGGCATATGGTCTTAGTACCGAAATTTCGTTTGAGAGATTGCCGAGGTTCTGAGATATTCGGTCTTTATGCTGCTTATCATCTGGGTATCATGGTTGTATCTTTTACCGAAAAATAACGGGGACGCAAGTCTAGACCTTCCATGATACTATACATACGTGTACATATTGCATTCGACCTCAATAAGTGATCAACAATCACATGTCCAAACAAATAAGTGATAAAATATCACAAATTCTTTCCGGGTGTCAAGTTCGTCTCTCTGCTGTACGAAAGTACTGACCTGTTCACGGACTTGCTCCTGTGCCCTCATGCATATGAAAATCAAGCTCCTCATCAATAAGTGATTATATCACATAGGGCTTGCTTTCAAACAAAATAAGTGAGAATCTCACATCATATACGGTCAAACAGATGATAATCGGTATACTCACCGGTAAGATGAACCCTCGTGCATACCTTGATACGGGAATGTGTCGTGATGTGGATGAACACCGGTCGGAAGGTATAAATCATACCTTAACGTATCCCCTCGCCATGATTACATCTGATAAGTTGAGCTTAAGTGGACAACAATACCGATAATTGTTATAGGATGCTTATCTTAATGTTATCTAATTGAACAAAGAGAGCGTTTTGGCATGACCGTACACTGATATGATTCTCTTACCCTCGAAACTCGCAAAAAGAATGTTTGTATATATATTTATTTACTGCTTTCAGTCTTTACATTTGAAATATTCAAAAATACCAAAAAGATTTTAAGTGTGTTTTAATATAAACTTTATAAAAGCCAAAAAGATTTTATTTCTTTTTTTATTTTCGATCGTACGATGTTGGAGCTCGAGTCTTCGTTACCTGAAACCTGAACGAAAACCGAAAATGACTAAATCTTCATAAACGGTCGAAATTTGCAAGTGTTGAAAGTTAAAATTGAAATTGATAAAATTTGTTAAACTTTCAAACTGTCGGACGGTGTTTGTTTTAAAACAATGGTCACATGTGTGTTGTTTGCTTATGATATTCCAAGCGGTTGTTCTCATTACGCGTTTAGATTTCTTGCATGTGCAGATTCTAAAGGCTAGGAGAACATGGTCGATGACAAGCTTCGGAATGAAGACACGACGTGAAGGCACTCAAATGATGAAGATGATCGAGTTGCCGCTGACCATCATCAACACCACAAGGATCTCACTTCATAAAGATAAAGACTTTCACGAGCATAACTCAAGGGGGAGCTTATGTTAAGGGGGAGTTTGTCAACACACTTCCTACCTGAACCAGGGGAGTTTGTTGATACACTTTCTGCTTTCAAGACGTGAAGACTTTGAAGATCCTCCGACATTGAAGACTTGAATAGAAGTCAAAGACTTGAAGACACGAGAACTTACAAGAATGAAGATCGAGACAAAGCAACAGCTGTTTGTTGATAAGCCAGACAAAGCTACAGCCAAGGGGGAGTTTGTTGGTGCACTTATGTCTGCACTTTGTCTGTATTCGGTCACAATGTAAAACGATGTCTTGTTAGTCTTGTAAGTTTGACCAAGTCAACCATCCTCCTGGTTTGACTTGGCCAAACAGTCAACATTATGTTTGTAATGTGTTTGGTTCGAAGGATGGTCATCGAAGGATCACTTATATCCTTCGATGATAATGAGCTCGAAAGATGGACCTTCGAGAGATGGACCACGAAAGATCACATCCTTCGTGGTACATGTTGATCGTTCGAGCTGTTCCTGGTCGAAAGATGATCTTTCGACCGGTATGCATGATCCTTCGACCAGACCTGCTGGTTTGGGTATAAATACCCGTGTGTTGTGTTCATTTCACAAGTTAGACAGAGGCTGGACACTTAGAGAGCAGAAACACACACACACACTGAGAGAGAGTTTACAGGACTGATTTGTAAACATTGAGCTGTAACTGAACCTTTCATACGTTTAATACAAGTGGTGTTAATCGTTGAAACTTGCGTGTCGTGTTATTGCGTGTTCTATCTCGGTTTGCTATTTCGGTTGGATTCCGCACAACCGGAGTGGTTAGTATACAAGGATTAGGCGACTAGATCCTCCCCTAGCCGGACCTACAATTTTAATCTCCGTATGACTAAAGCATTTCATGTTTATGAAATGTAGGTACATTTTGGATGCCGAAAGACGATCAAGCTCAATGAAGAACCGGACACGATAAAGATACATGCTTCCGCACATTGCATTGTCGTAAATTTTTAAACGGCGAATTCGATCACGTTATGTTGATTAACTTATGATTTGTAAAAGTTTTAGTAAACCCGTATTTCCGGTATATATGTAATCGTAATTACATGATTGTTTTCGTAAAATATTCATTAAACCTTGAATTATAAGAACGGGTGTTACATAACAACAGCACCTCTGGCGACCCCTTGTAACCCTAGTCACCTACGACCTCCTTCACAACCGACCCAAAACAACAGCAAGTTTGATTTCTTTTTTTTCATTGTTTTGTACATGTTAATTTCATTATTTGGTAATGTTCAATAGGTGTTGTTGATTGTGAATTGTTTGATTTTATTTTCTGATTTGTTGATGTTCACAGTAGATTATTTGATTTATTTGCTGATTTGTTGATGTTCACAGTAGATTATTTGAATATTATTTCAGTATTATACAACTATTATTTAAATTTGAATGTTGAAAAACTCTTTTAATTTAAATAATCAGTTTATTTAATTTCATATTATTTCAGTAGCTTGTAGAAGTTAAAAAACAAAGAGTCTTCCTCTTGCAGACTACAGAGTTTTGGTCCACCTCTTCTTTTACAAATGTTTGAAGACGTGGTGCACAGACTGCAAACATTTTAGTTCTGAAAAAATAAACAGCACCTTACTATTCATTTCTTTTACAAATTTTGACCCTCAACTTTCATTTCTTCACACATCATACCATTAAAAAATTACAAGATAACTCCTTAACTTTCATTTTTTACACATCTTGATCCCTCAGCTTTGTGTGGTTAACTTTTGTACGTCTATTATTTTTGTGGTTTAAAAATTGAGTTGCAACATACGGGTTCTAAGTCGACTTAGTTATTTTTTTATATGTTTTACGTGTTGGCCTAATTTTCGCAAGTTATCACGCCGAAATGCGTGTGCGTGGGTTAGCGTTTGAAGGGGTATGGTCCCAAAAAGGCCGCGCAGACCTCATTCAGGTCGCGTGCAGGACCATACTCCTTATTCATCAAGTTGTTTACTGCCAACCTCGCGCGCGTTACATCATCATGTATCGATCTAACGCGAGGTCTCAACAAGAGAAAACACCACATTCAACTGTTAGCATTCTGAATAGGAGCCTTCAACCACCCATACCCTGCGCGGGCTAGTTACGTATTCAGCAAGAGTCACGCAGGGCTATGGCGCAGGGCTACTTCAGAAGACACACAAGATACAAGTGGCAGAAGAAAAGGGCCAATCCGCGTCCTCCAGGTTCTGCTCAATCGTGCTCCACAATCGTCTGACGTGCTGTAACACCTCGAAAATTTATGTCCAATAATGTATCGACACGTGTCATGAGCTTTAAACGTGTAGAAGATTACTTATGAAGGACAAAAGTTGACAAACAAGGAAAGTATGTAAATAAAAGGGTTCAAAATGTCAACAACAGATAAATATATCTTTCAATAACCCTACACGATGTTTATACCCTTAAACGAATGAATCATGGATCATACGAAGCTAATTGTGAAAGAAAGTGAGGAATTACAAACTACAGGGGTTAAATGTGTCAACATGTTTAAAGTATACCTCTGAGTGACCTTTTAGCAATCCCGAAGCTTTGTAATTATTAATTATACTCACGAGAATAAGTGATAAAAATTTCACAAGGTTTCGTTAAAGTATGAGAAAGTTATGACAATATTCGTATACGAGGGGTTAAAAGCGTAAAAAATTTAAGACTTTTCGGTGATTATATGAATAACCGGGGACTTAACAAAGTTGGTTTATGACTTGGGGTCCTTAAAAGTCAAGTTAGAGGGCCAAAAGTGCAATAAAACAAGTTAAAACGAGTTTAGAAGGACCAGGGACCAAAATTGCAATATTTGCAAACTTGTTTACCGGAGCCAACCTTGACACGGGCCGCGTAAGACCAGGCCCAAGTCTTACGCGGGCCGCCTGAGGATGCCAGATGCAGATTCTTTGGACAGGTGCCTGTTTCAGCAAGTTTAACCGACTTATGGAGCTTGTTTTCGATTCTATGGGCTTGTTTGGTGGTTTATTATGGCCTAGGGACACCTGTAATGATCCCATAACATCTATAGACTTGGTTGTCATGATCTAAAGGCATCAAAATCTCCTATATAAGAACCCACATGTTGCATCATTTGATCATATTCACTTGCAACTTCACAACTTGACTTCTAGAGGTTTTTGGAGCTCAAGCACCTTTCCTAGTAATCATTAGTCGTGCATAGGACCTTGGGAAGTGTACTTAACCTTCCTTAATACAGTTTTGCTTAGTTAATTAGTCTAAAGTCAAACCGTCGTAATTAAGATTTGACTTCGTCATTAATCTTAATTTGTCCAGTCAAATTCCAAATTGAAAGTACCTATGAGTGGGTAATTATGTGGGCAATAAACCCTTAAAAGGGCACCCTCTGATTCCCACTCTAACTAGGTCAATTGTCGGGTCAAAGTTAATCTCAAAAAGTCCACAGAAAGCTTATTTTCAAATTAATGCATAATTAGCAATATAGAAGCTATGCAACCTGTTTTGTCATTAATATAACTTGGTAATTAATGTACGAACATGTCTAAACATGTTCAACTCGACAATTTTCAGTTTAAGCTCGGTTCGGAACCTAAAGTCGCAAAAGTAGACTTTTGCTTTGACTTTCAGTTCTGACCCATTAGAGCATAGTTTAGAAATGTCTTAGAGCCTTATTATGACCAGGTTTCATATAAGTATAACCCTCTATGATTATACAACTTGGTTCATTAGTTATCCGATTCATATGCATATTTCCGTTAAATGCCTAAATGTTGACTATTATGCCCATACGACCTTAAAACATGAATTTTGAAAATGTAAAAGAGTAGAAACCTTAGTTACTGATTTATAAACTTGTACCTAAAATTTGACATCAGTTTGAGGTCTATATTAAGAGTTATGCTCATTAGCGTAATTAGAAAGCTTTTTAGTAATTAAACGGTGTAATTAGCGTATAGCCTATCTAAACCCGATTTTTGATACCAAAATTTTTACCCACTGATATAAAATAATATTTTGGGATTTTTGGAGATTTTTATTTATTTTTAGGCTAAGCATAACATAGAGTTCTAAGCTTGATCCGGTAATTGTCGGTTTTGCCCTTTTAGACTATAAAATGAGTTTTACAAATCCTTTTGATACCAAATCTTTTTCTACTGATCCGATATGATAAATAAAGTATTTTAAGCCTTCTAGAATAATAAATATATCAGCTTTTCTTATAAAACTCGGAAATAGCTTAAAATCGCCTTTTTAAGCGCTTTTAACGCATAATATGTATTAAAACCATTTTAGATATATAAGACTTGATACCTACTGATGTTTTAAATAAATTTTTATACTTTAGCAGTAAAAAAAAGTTTTAAACTCAGATTTCCAGTTTTGACCTTTTAGGCTTAAGTGAAATTACCAAAATGCCCCTTCGGTGCATAGTATGGTTAGAAATAATAAATTTCACATATAGGTTATACCCTAATGATATAACTTATTAAATTAAGTATTTTTACTGATTACATCATACCCGAAACTCAGATTTATATTTAAACTCTTTTATAATCTTTAAAATGACCAAAATACCCCTACGGGGCGTAATTTGAGTTTAATTCCGTTTTGGGCATAATAGAAGATATCTTACTGATGTCACAACATATTTTAGTCATATTAACTTAGGAAACCTATGTATGACTCATTTTGGTTACCCGTTACGCACTTTTCGCATTCGGATCGGCTTTTGTAACTAGTTTGCATATAGTAGCCGAAACGGCTCAAACCATATCGTTTTCATCTCAAAATCCAGAATATGTTTAGTTTACCCATATTAAACAAGTGTCCAAGCTTTTCGGTTCAAAACCACATTCTAAACCGGTCTTCGCTTTATCGTGCGTTTGAACGTGTCTTCCTTTTGAAAACTAACTGGTCTAAGTCTAAGATTAATTAAAGACCCGTTAGGATTCTAATAGGTTATTAAAAAAATTCGTTCCAGATTAGGAGCCCAGTAAAAGCTAAGTGCACTTGCTGTTTTTGATTTATACATTGCTCAGGTAAATACTCTTAACTTATTTTCCCTATACGGGCTTGGGATACGGTATTATAATAATACCGCTTGGTCGGGTATGTAGTCATTTAAATCGGATTGTGATTAATGTATTTACATAACTCGTTTTATTCTGTATTATTTGGTGTATGGCCTTTGGGGGTTAAATGACCATGTCCCGGATATCCTTGGCATCATTCAAAGAAATGGCCACGACCTAAGCACGGGGTGTAGGCGTACACCTGACAGTTGCATTATGTAAAAACTGGTAATCCACTTAAAGGAATCAACCTTGTGGGCATTATACCTGTGGCGTGTCAGTTAATCTTGTCCGGCCCTATAAACCGGCCCTAATGGACGACAAATAAGTAAAACTGTATACAAGATTATTTTTAATAATTTTCCCAAGTTATAAAAGAATATTTGTGCCATGTGTATTCAAATCAATTTTTCTAAAACATTTTCAAAATGAGTCAGTTATTAGTATTTACCAGTGTAAACTGACGTATTTTCCAAAAAGGCTAAGTGCGGGTTCTAGACGAAATAGGCTGGCTACTCCTGGCATCATTACTCAAGTCTCGCAAGCTTTAGATGCCTTTAAAGTCTGTTGAACAAAGTTTCCTTTTTATTTGATCCGCCTGTGGATCTGTTTCAGCTATTTTGTGATACTTAATATTACAATTTATTCAGTTGAAATGAATCTATCTTTTGCTTCCGCTGTGCATTTAAATTTGTGTTGTTTGACTATGACCATATCAATGACGTCATGATACTCCCCACCGGGCCCACCGGTAATACGTGGAAATATCGGGGTGTGACAGGTTGGTATCAGAGCCAACACTGAGTGAATTAAACACTAGCCTTTTGTGTTTAATCTCAGTTATACAGTTGCACATTTTCGAGTCTAGACAAAGAACATAGGACTAATCCTAATTCGTTTTATTTTGTCTTTTATTTGTTTCTTTGTTATTTTCTGATTAGCCCCTGCATGGGCAAGTCATTTCAGTTAGAAGTCCTGTTTAGGGCAACCATGTACTTGTTTAAATTTTAATGGAACGGTTAGATTTAAAATATCATTCCTATTTAAGATCTACCATTATAATAAAATGGCAAAATCTAAAAAGGACAAGACCTAGCCATGTGTCACCTTAAGACAGGGCCAAGATGGTAGTTCCTCAATTAGATTCAGCTCCATATTAACATCTCAATTTAGGATTGTTCTGCGTTAAATATTAAAAAGAATCTTAAAGGTAAAACATAGCCTAAATGTCGTTGTAGACATGGCCAAGATGGTAAAACCTATTCAAAAGATTCAAATCCTTGTTAACATCTGAAGACATGTTAACATTGGTGGCAAAAATGTGATTCGATAAAATCGCATAAGTCATCCTTAAATTGGATTACTCCAATTTTCCTTATTTAAATAATCATCCCTCTAAAGATGAAGTGCCTACGGGCTATAATTAACGTCCTCTGAGACTAAAGACAGTGGTAGCCTACAACTCCCTGTCAAGAAAAGGTAACGAACTTTGATTCAAACCTTAATGCCTTGATTCCATAAAATCTGGGCTTATAAATTAAACTTGTCTACGTGACTATGCCTTTTTGTGCTATTATTAAATTATAATTAGGGATTGTAATAAAGATCCTGAATATGAATATATTTAGCAAATTGACCAAAAATAGTTAAATAAAACCATGGTTAATAAATCGTCAAGAACGATAGTACTGTATAGACTTCCAAATAAACCTTGTCCTTATTTTCTTTTATGTAGCAATTAAAGCTACATGACTAGGTCAGAAGAGGTAAACAGTCATCCGGTGGAAAACCATGAAAATGCTAAGATACATGTGACCGGTGCGGAGCTGCAAGCATTAATAGATAATGCTGTTACAAAAGCTATAGAGAGGCAGTATAATGAATCTAGCGGGACTCGAAGTAGGACCCTATCCGCACCACATTCCAAGCCTAAGACTCATTCAGAGGCTCACAGCAAGCCACCCTCTAAGAAAGATGAGCCAAAGAAAGATGATGATCGACATTCATCTAATCAACATAGTGCTCCATCCAAGAGGATAGTGTTCGATAATGAACCGCGTACCAAGTCCTGTACTTATAAGTACTTTGTTTCCTGCAAACCCCGGGATTTCACTAGGGAGAAAGAGGCAATTGACTGTATGACTTGGTTAGATGAAATGGACACCGTGGTCGATATCAGCGGTTGTGCTGAAAGAGATGTAGTGAAGTATGTATCCCAATCATTCAAGGGAGAGGCGCTAGCATGGTGGAAGTCTCTCATTCAAGCTGCTGGAAAGATCCCACTATACAATCTGACATTGGATCAGTTTGTTTCTCTCATTAAGGAAAATTACTGCCCTCAGCATGAGGTGGAAAGGATTGAGTCAGATTTCTTATCATTGGTGATGAAGAATCTAGATTGTCAAGCTTACCTCACCAGTTTCAATACCCTGTCTAGGCTAGTTCCGTATCTGGTAACACCGGAACCCAAGCGAATTGCTCGCTTCATTGGGGGTTTAGCCCCAGAAATTAAGGCCAGTGTTAAGGCATCGAGACATGCTACTTTTAGATCAGCAGCTGATCTATCTCTGTCTCTTACTTTAGATGCGGTCAGATTGAGATCGCTTAAAAATTCTGAAGAAGGTAAGAGAAAGTGTGAGGATGATAACTCACGAGGGTCGGAGAAGAAGCACAAGGGAAACACTGATTCCAAGAAGTTTGGGCCTGGAAAGAGTAGTCAACGAACAGAGGGGAAGCCAAAGTGCACGACTTGCCAAAAACGCCACTTTGGAAAACGCAGACTTGAGTCTAAGTCTCAGTCAGGACCAGCTGCATGTGGGTTATTGTAACACCCCGAAAACGGGTTTGGTAATCAAACTCCGTTAATACTAAAGGACGGGTAAAGTACCGTTAGTAGTAAAAAAAATAACCTGGTAAATATTTGGATTTAAATAAGAAATCCTAATATTAAATACAAACGAATCAAAGTTTTAAGGAAATTGAGTCTCTAAGAGCCCGAGTTAACGGGACTTAAAATAAAAACGAGTTTTAACTCCCGGGACCCACCAAGTAACAAGGAATATTAACCTAGTTAATTGGTGTCTTGACATAATAGAACAAATATGGTTAAAATAACCAAACTATATGATTAACAAAAGTGGAGGGGCCTATGTTGTTAAAATTGAAACTTATATTATTAGTTTTAATTAAAAATCAAAACCAAACACCCCCATTTGGATGTCTGGTTCGATCAAGGCAGGAGAAGGGCGACCAGGTTCTCCAAAACCCAAAAACTTCACAAATCTCAGAAATTGAAGGTTCAAATCAAGTTCTAAGCGAAAATCGAACATAGATTAGAGATCCCCATTGCAAGGAGATCATAAGGTATGTAAAATTTGACAAGAATTCACTACTTGAATTTCTCATGAATTTAGAAAAGTAGAAATCTGATGTTGCATGTTTGTTATGTGGATAGAATAGAGATGATATAGTGTCTAGGAGTAAAACCTAGACAACAACATGTGAAATAATGTCTAAATTCAGGAAATCTCATGAACACATTGAAGGTGGTTCATGGGTTTTGTGAGAAAATGATGAACACTAGGGTTTAGAAGACTATTCTAGTGCAAATTGATTCATAGAAACTGAATTCTTAAAAATATGATGTTTAATTCTATATGTGATAGCTCAATGTTTGTTAATCTAGGCAAAGTGACAAGCCATGAATTAGAATATAAAAGATATAAAATTCTGCATGCTAAGTGTTTGTAAAAATGCCCCAAAAGAAGGCTTGAAAGTTGAAAATCGGACAAAAACGCATGTTTGATGGATATGGAAAATTGTGCGTTAAGACTTATAAAAAGGGTTCTAAACGGATTGTGAATTGAACTCTTTAGGCGAAGAATCCAGATCGTCAAGTGGACAAGCCGGTGGAAATACACGTTTGAAAAAGGATGCTTAAAAGGTATGTAACGATGATCTTGTTACGTTATGTTTGATTTCATATTTTCGTTAGTAGGCTTTAAATTAGCATAATACATGAAATTTATATTTAGTTGAAGTGACGAAGATCACTAGGTAAATAAACGGGTCAAAAGGTGAAATTATCACCCTTTGACAATATCGACTAATGGTTTGTCAAGTTACATGCTTATAGGAATAAATATCAAATGGATTCGTACATCGCTATCGCTTAGCGGCTACTAAGGCAAGGTATCGAAATGGGTCAATATAATGATCCGAGTCAGGTATGTAAAATGGTTCAACTCATAACTTAGAACTTGAGGTTCTCTAAGAGTTAAACAAGGTCAAAATTTGATATTTGGTTATCTTAAAGGTAAACCGAATGATTTATGTTATAATCATGGTATTTTAGAGGAATAATGGTTTCTAATCGGAATTATAGTTAAAGGGTCGGATTTTGGGTCAAACAAGTATTTAAAAGTTCCTTGTAGTAAAAGAAGGACTAAAATTGACCAAAACGCCCTCGTAGGCTAAATTGAACAAACAACCCTTAAAGGTTGTTTAGAAACAAGTTTTTCGATTAGATAGATACTTAGGACGAGTATAGAAGTTGAAAGATGTAACACGTTAGTCAAACGGCTCTATTTGAGTTTTTGGTCATAAAATAATGTGTCGAGGGGTAAAACTTGATTTATATAGATTACTAAAGTATACCCACCATAACTACAGTGGTGGTGGAAAATTATATGCTAAAAAAATGTGGTAATGTAATTTTAGAAACAATCGAAGGCGATTTTAAGTTAGAAGGTGCTTAAATACCCTTAACGGGTCAAAATGTGAATTTGAACGTAAACGGGTTTCTATTATGTAAGAAACCCGTGATTTGAGATTAATATGATAGGGGATGTGGAATTTATGAATTTCATGAGTTTAGAGAGAAAATAAACATGTTTGTTTGATAAAAATTGAATTGGTTAAAATTTGGTAAAAAGGGGCAATAAGCCGAAGACTTAAAAGTCTGAATTTTTGTTAAACCGGATGTTGGATTTTAACCTCATAAAGTGGGGAATCAAATTACAATCACGTAGGAAGAAACGGTAGGTTAAACGGACAAGCGGATTGAAAGATACGAAAGTTTTCGTGTCAAAAAGCGGCAAAATGGAAAAGCTGAATGCAGGGGCCACCGTAAATTACGGTGTCCACCGTAATTTACGGTGGAGCTGAAAATGTTACGGTGGTTCTCTTCTGATTTACGGTGGAAGAATAAAGTTTCAGGGGCTACCGTAAATTACGGTACCCACCGTAATTTATGGTGGGCCCTGTACAAAAATGTATTTTTTTTATCAAGTTTTGCTTCCCGGACTCGTTTAGACACATTTTAATCTCCGTATGACTAAAGCATTTCGTGTTTATGAAATGTAGGTACATTTTGGATGCCGAAAGACGATCAAGCTCAACGAAGAACCGAACACGATAAAGATACATGCTTCCGCACATTGCATCGTCGTAAATTTTTAGACGACGAATTCGATCACGTTATGTTGATTAACTTATGATTTGTAAAAGTTTTAGTAAACCCGTATTTCCGGTATATATGTAATCGTAATTACATGATTGTTTTAGTAAAATATTCATTTAACCTTGAATTATAAGAACGGGTGTTACAAGTTGGTATCAGAGCCTTGGTTTAAGAGATTCAAGTATGGCGGGAAAGCTATGCTTAGACTTAAACCTTACGCTCTTGATAAAGATTGGTGTTCGGTTCGAGGCTTGATCGCAAATCCGGTAAGTACGTGTAATTTAATGGTTTAGCATGTTAAAGTGTTGTAAACAACACATAGGGTTATCGTGTAATATATGATACCTCAATTAAATAATGGATATAGTTAACAAAATTACGTGCGTTAACACGCATAGTAGAAAAGCCTTGTATTACGATACGGGCATTTAGTAAAGTTGACATTACTAATCTTTATGAATGTTTTAATTGGAGGAAACTCGCATTTGAAGATGACGAGGGTTGAACAAATTACAGATATGATAGAGGAACGGTCCGATGTATGACAAGAGGAGCATGCTCACCAAGGACTAAATCGCGTAACGACCGCGAACAAGGTTAATGGCAAGGAACGCCCGTCGGGGCAAACATTACCAGGTGCACATTTTAAATATAATCGCACAAATAGTAATATGCAACAAATAAGTAGAAATTGAAAGTTGCATATGTAGATTAAAAACTTGGAAAAACCCGAATAGAAAATGTATTCGGGATATTGTTTCCAAGAGAAACAAATAGAGGCATTACTTACATAGGGCGTGATGTGAAAACTATAAAAAGGTCATGTGTGTCATGTGTTAATCGCTTGCTCTGGCCAAGTAAGTAGTGGCATATGATACCATGAACTTCTTATAGCGGACACATTTACATCCGATGTAGTAAGGGCAGGGTGAATGGGACTAACTAAAAATGTACCCAAAATAAGTCAAACAAGTAAGATGTTTGATAATAAACGTAAACGCAAGTCGGATGACAGGGAGCGTATTACGTTAGAATAACGAGCCCAAGAGAAGGGACAAAGATTAAAGTAAATGAAAATACAGACCAACTGATGAGAATGCTAAGGCATAGAGGTAAAGTTTGACTGTCATGAGTGATGAAATTCACACAGACAAGTCGAAGGGGTAGAATAAAAGAATAAAAGACTTGACTAAATAAAAGCGATGGATTTCTCTAAAACGATCAAATAAATTAAGATGATGTCTAAAACCATATAAGAATGGTTACTTAATGATAACTTCGGTAAAGATACCCGATAGATGGGTAGGATTTTGAAAGCATGCGTAAACCAAGATACGGGTACGCGAAATAGAAAGTCAAGGGACTCGGATTAAGAGTCATGACTAAAAGATTATGAGAACTTGCAAATAGAAATTTTGGTAATTACGTTCAACCATTTCAAAGTTGGACGGGTCAAATAAAGAATGAAGTTTGACATTCATAAGTGATGAAAATTCACCCAAAATGAGTCAAACGAGTCAATTAAGGAAAACGCAAACCGGTGAAACCGGAAAGCTAAAAATAATAAGATAGAAGGACCCGGGTAATGGATTGTAAAGAAGTATAAGTATGAACCGGGTAATGGTAAGCGTAAGACAAACCGACGTGCAAATGACGCTAGAAGTCGTAAAGTCGGAAAGGATAGTCCGAAAGTAAACAAATGGAACCTTAGACTACGGTTAAGGTCAACTAAAGTTCAAAAGCAAAATTAAATGATTCCAAACATAACAAAGGATGCTTTAAAGCTATATAGGTATAAATAGACAATGGAATACATACTAGAATAAAAGATGATCTACGGGATATTAATTAGTGTAAGGGTCTACGGGGCCAAAATGACCCACGGGTCATGAATTGAAGCAAAGGGATCATAAGGGCCTCGTCTTAAAGAGATGAAAGCCTTAGGAGATAGCCTACGAGGTTAAGTGAAGGAACCTACGGGTCAATAGTGTAAGGTGAGGGGACTTGTTACGATTCCCCGCGTAAAATGAGAACGGAAAACAATAAATTATGGGTTGTCAATTTCCTTGATAGGAGTAATTGACATAGTTAAAGAGAAAAACGTTAAGCTAAAAATTCAGTTTTAGTAAGAAATAACGTTTTTACAAATATAAATATTGATAGGAATTTAAATAGTAAGCATGAAGGATACAAGTCTTGACACTAATAGGCGCAAGATGATATATTCGAAAAAGTGATGTTTTCGAAAATGAAAGGTTGATATGAGTTAAACATAATGTGACACGATCGCGGTCAAGAAATGCAATGTGAGGTAGAATCACGTTATAACTAAGCGAGCAGTAAAAGTAACTGGACTAATAAGTCTAGTTAATGAGACCGGTTAAGGTCAGCAATTCAAATCTAGAAATTTGGTTGGCTTGTAAGCGGTAGATTCGGTATAACTAAACCGAATAAATAAATTTGAAAACAAAAGAATTTGTTGCTAAAAGTGAAAGATTTCACTAAAGACCTTTAAACGGGTCAAAGTAACGGATTCATAAAGAATTTGATAGTACACGAAAGCGATGGATATCGCTAAGTTAACTAAGCTAGTGAAAATAACGAGATTACGTTATTTCAAGTTGCACTATGTATTATGAGATACGTAGACAATTAGTGACCAAAAATATGTTACCATACTTATCTAGTAGTACTAACAATTGGTTAAAAGTGTAAGCAATGTTTAAAAGATTTCTCGGATCAGATACATTGAGTTTAAACTCAATGAATTATGTAAGAAAAGGTTTCGAGGACGAAACCTCTCTAAGGGGGGTAGACTTGTAACACCCCGAAAACGGGTTTGGTAATCAAACTCCGTTAATACTAAAGGACGGGTAAAGTACCGTTAGTAGTAAAAAAAAATATAACCCGGTAAATATTTGGATTTAAATAAGAAATCCTAATATTAAATACAAACGAATCAAAGTTTTAAGGAAATTGAGTCAATAAGAGCCAGAGTTAACGGGACTTAAAATAAAAACGGGTTATAACTCCCGGGACCCACCAAGTAACTAGGAATATTAACCTAGTTAATTGGTGTCTTGACATAATAGAACAAATATGGTTAAAATAACCAAACTATATGATTAACAAAAGTGGAGGGGCCTATGTTGTTAAAATTGAAACTTATATTATTAGTTTTAATTAAAAATCAAAACCAAACACCCCCATTTGGATGTCTGGTTCGATCAAGGCAGGAGAAGGACGACCAGGTTCTCCAAAACCCAAAAACTTCACAAATCTCAGAAATTGAAGGTTCAAATCAAGTTCTAAGCGAAAATCGAACATAGATTAGTGATCCCCATTGCAAGGAGATCATAAGGTATGTAAAATTTGACAAGAATTCACTACTTGAATTTCTCATGAATTTAGAAAAGTAGAAATCTGATGTTGCATGTTTGTTATGTGGATAGAATAGAGATGATATAGTGTCTAGGAGTAAAACCTAGACAACAACATGTGAAATAATGTCTAAATTCAGGAAATCTCATGAACACATTGAAGGTGGTTCATGGGTTTTGTGAGAAAATGATGAACACTAGGGTTTAGAAGACTATTCTAGTGCAAATTGATTCATAGAAACTGAATTCTTAAAAATATGATGTTTAATTCTATATGTGATAGCTCAATGTTTGTTAATCTAGGCTAAGTGACAAGCCATGAATTAGAATATAAAAGATATAAAATTCTGCATGCTAAGTCTTTGTAAAAATGCCCCAAAAGAAGGCTTGAAAGTTGAAAATCGGATAAAAACGCATGTTTGATGGATATGGGAAATTGTGCGTTAAGACTTATAAAAAGGGTTCTAAACGGATTGTGAATTGAACTCTTTAGGCGAAGAATCCGGATCGTCAAGTGGACAAGCTGGTGGAAATACGCGTTTGAAAAAGGATGCTTAAAAGGTACGTAACGATGATCTTGTTACGTTATGTTTGATTTCGTATTTTTGCTAGTAGGCTTTAAATTAGCATAATACATGAAATTTATATTTAGTTGAAGTGACGAAGATCACTAGGTAAATAAACGGGTCAAAAGGTGAAATTATCACCCTTTGACAATATCGACTAATGGTTTGTCAAGTTACATGCTTATAGGAATAAATATCAAATGGATTCGTACATCGCTATCGCTTAGCGGCTACTAAGGTAATGTATCGAAATGGGTCAATATAATGATCCGAGTCAGGTATGTAAAATGGTTCAACTCATAACTTAGAACTTGAGGTTCTCTAAGAGTTAAACAAGGTCAAAATTTGATATTTGGTTATCTTAAAGGTAAACCGAATGATTTATGTTATAATCATGGTATTTTAGAGGAATAATGGTTTCTAATCAGAATTATAGTTAAAGGGTCGGATTTTGGGTCAAACAAGTATTTAAAAGTTCCTTGTAGTAAAAGAAGGACTAAAATTGACCAAAACGCCCTCGTAGGCTAAATTGAACAAACAACCCTTAAAGGTTGTTTGGAAACGAGTTTTTCGATTAGATAGATACTTAGGACGAGTATAGAAGTTGAAAGATGTAACACGTTAGTCAAACGGCTCTATTTGAGTTTTTGGTCGTAAAATAATGTGTCGAGGGGTAAAACTTGATTTATATAGATTACTAAAGTATACCCACCATAACTACAGTGGTGGTGGAAAATTATATGCTAAAAAATGTGGTAATGTATTGTTAGAAACAATCGAAGGCGATTTTAAGTTAGAAGGTGCTTAAATACCCTTAACGGGTCAAAATGTGAATTTGAACGTAAACGGGTTTCTATTATGTAAGAAACCCGTGATTTGAGAGTAATATGATAGGGGATGTGGAATTTATGAATTTCATGAGTTTAGAGAGAAAATAAACATGTTTGTTTGATAAAAATTGAATGGGTTAAAATTTGGTAAAAAGGGGCAATAAGCCGAAGACTTAAAAGTCTGAATTTTTGTTAAACCGAATGTTGGTTTTTAACCTCATAAAGTGGGGAATCAAATTACAATCACGTAGGAAGAAACGGTAGGTTAAACGGATAAGCGGATTGAAAGATACGAAAGTTTTCGTGTCAAAAAGCGGCAAAATGGAAAAGCTGAATGCAGGGGCTACCGTAAATTACGGTGTCCACCGTAATTTACAGTGGAGCTGAAAATGTTACGGTGGTTCTCTTCTGATTTACGGTGGAAGAATAAAGTTTCAGGGGCTACCGTAAATTACGGTACCCACCGTAATTTACGGTGGGCCCTGTACAAAAATGTATTTTTTTATCAAGTTTTGCTTCCCGGACTCGTTTAGACACATTTTAATCTCCGTATGACTAAAGCATTTCATGTTTATGAAATGTAGGTACATTTTGGATGCCGAAAGACGATCAAGCTCAACGAAGAACCGAACATGATAAAGATACATGCTTCCGCACATTGCATCGTCGTAAATTTTTAGACGACGAATTCGATCACGTTATGTTGATTAACTTATGATTTGTAAAAGTTTTAGTAAACCCGTATTTCTGGTATATATGTAATCGTAATTACATGATTGTTTTCGTAAAATATTCATTAAACCTTGAATTATAAGAACGGGTGTTACAGTTATGCAAGTCTAAGGAGCACAAGACTGTTGATTGCAAGAAGATTAAAGATGCCACATTCTACAACTGCAATGAGAAAGGGAACATCAAAACCAACTGCCCTAAATACGCCAAGAAGCCTGAAGTGGTCAAGAAGACCAATGCAAGGGTCTTCCGTATGGATGCACGAGAAGCCGTTTAGGACGACAATGTGATAACAGGTACCTTCGTCATAAATGATTTCTATGCAAGAGTGCTATTTGATTCAGGAGCTGATAAGTCGTTTGTAGATAATAAGTTTTGTAAGTTGCTGAATTTACCTGTTAAAACCTTAAGTGTGAAGTATGAGGTTGAATTAGCCGATGGAACCATAGAAACCGCATCAACCGTGTTAGATGGATGTGTTATATCCATTAGGAACCACTCTTTTCCATTGTCCTTACTTCCTTTGAAATTAGCCGGTTTTGATATAGTTATAGGCATGGACTGGTTATCGCATAACCAAGCACAGATCGTCTGCAGTAAGAAGCAAGTGGTGATTAAGACTCCATCTGGTGAGTCACTTACCATTCAGGGAGATACCCAGTATGGACTGCATGAACAAATGTCTATGCTCAAGGCATCTAGATGTTTGAAGAAGGGTTGTGTCATTTATATGGCACAGGTGACTATTGATGAACAGAAGCCCAAGGTCGAAGATATTCCCGTCATTTCTGAGTACCCTGAAGTATTTCCTGAAGAACTACCTGGTTTACCACCAGATAGGCAAGTAGAATTCAGAATTGACATCATCCCTGGAGCAGCGCCTGTCGCGAGAGCGCCTTATAGATTGGCACCAACAGAGATGAAGGAATTGAGGACACGGCTAGATGATTTGCTAGCCAAAGGTTTTATTAGACCTAGTTCGTCTCCTTGGGGAGCGCCAATCCTATTTGTCAAGAAGAAGGATGGGTCGATGCGTCTGTGCATCGATTACCGTGAGCTTAATAAGGTTACTATTAAAAATAGGTATCCTTTGCCCAGGATCGACGATCTGTTCGATCAATTGCAAGGGACAAGCTAGTTTTCTAAGATCAATTTGAGGTCAGGCTATCATCAATTGAAGGTTAAAAATGAAGATGTGCACAAGACTGCATTTAGGACTCGTTATGGTCATTACGAGTTCCTAGTGATGCCTTTTGGGCTCACTAATGCACTTGCCGCGTTCATGGATCTCATGAATCGCGTCTACAAGCCTTACTTGGATAAATTTGTCATCGTCTTCATCAATGACATTCACATCTACTCAAAAATTCAAGCTGACCATGAGAAGCACCTTCGTTGTATTCTTTCACTGCTTCAACAAGAGAAACTCTATGCCAAGTTTTTCGAAGTGTGAATTCTGGCTTCGTGAAGTCCAATTCCTTGGACATGTTGTCAGTGAGCGTGGTATCCAAGTAGATCCCGCTAAGGTTGAAGCTGTCATGAATTGGCAAGAGCCAAAGACGCCTATGGAGATTCGTAGCTTTCTAGGTTTAGTAGGATACTATAGGCGATTTATCAAAAACTTCTCAAGGATTGCTGCACCCCTAACTTCGTTGACGCATAAGAATATTAAGTATGACTGGGGTCCTAAGCAGCAGGAATCCTTTGACATTCTTAAGCAGGAGCTGAGCAATGCACCTGTGTTGACATTGCCTGATGGAATAGAGGAGTTTGTAGTTTATTGTGATGCATCGCACACAGGTATGGGATGCGTGCTTATGCAGAAGGGCAAAGTTATTGCCTATGCTTCTCGACAATTAAAGGTGCACGAAAAGAACTACACCACCCACGATTTGGAGTTGGGTGCTGTTGTATTTGCACTAAAACTGTGGAGGCATTATTTGTATGGAACCAAATGTGTGATCTATTCTGATCACAAGAGCCTTCAACACTTGTTTAATCAGAAGGACTTAAACATGAGGCAGCGACGGTGGATGGAAACTTTAAATGATTATGATTGTGAGATAAGATACCATCCTGGCAAGGCGAATGTAGTCGCCGATGCCTTAAGTCGAAAGGAAAGAGTGAAGCCTATAAGAATCAATGCCAAGAGCATTGAGATAAAGAATAGTTTGAATGAAAGGTTGTTAGATGCGCAGAAGGAAGCTGTACTAGAAGCTAACTATCCCGATGAAAAGCTAGGAGTAACTGAAGAGCAGTTATCTTATGGCAAGGACGGAATTCTGAGGTTAAATGGACGAATATGGGTTCCAATTTATGGAGGACTTCGGGATGTTATCCTCCAGGAAGCCCACAGTTCCAAATATTCCGTTCATCCTGGAGCTGATAAGATGTACCAGGATCTGAAGGCAAACTATTGGTGGATAGGCTTGAAGAAGTCTATAGCTGCCTATGTAGCTAAATGTTTGACGTGTGCGCAAGTCAAAGCTGAACATCAGAAGCCGTCAGGTTTGCTACAACAGCCTGAACTTCCCACATGGAAGTGGGAGATGGTGACAATGGATTTCATCACCAAGTTGCCAAAGACAAAGAAAGGAAATGATACTATATGGGTGATAGTATATAGACTGACTAAGTCATCACATTGCCTACCCATTAAGGAAACTTATAGCTCCGACATGTTAGCCCAATTGTACGTAGATAAGATTGTATCTCTGCATGGCGTACCAGTGTCAATTATCTCTGACAAAGATACCAGATACACATCACAATTTTGGAAAAGTTTCCAACAATCTTTGGGCACGCGCTTAAATTTTAGTACGGCTTACCATCCTCAGACGGACGGGCAGAGTGAGCGTACCATCCAAACTTTGGAAGACATGCTTCGTGCATGTGTGATTAACTTAGGTGGTAGTTGGGATAACCACCTGCCATTAATCGAGTTCTCCTATAACAATAGCTACCATACAAGCATTCAGGCAGCATCTTTTGAGGCATTATATGGTAGGAAGTGCAGAACGCCTATTTGTTGGGCAGAAGTAGGAGAAGCTCAGTTATCAGGACCTGATATAGTCCTTGAAACGACGGACAAGATTGTCCAGATTCGTGATCGCCTGAAAGCTGCCAGGGATATGCAGAAAAGTTATGTTGATAAAAGGCAAAAACCTCTAAAGTTTGAGGTTGGTGATAAGGTTCTGCTTAAAGTGTCACCCTGGAAGGGAGTGATGCGATTTGGTAAGAAAGGTAAGTTAAGCCCAAGGTATATAGGATCATTCGAGATCATCGAATGTGTAGGAGCAGTGGCTTATAAGTTAAACTTACCTGAAGAGCTCAGTGGTATTCACAATGTATTCCACATCTGCAATCTAAAGAAATGTCTAGCAGATGAATCACTAGTTATACCACATACAGATGTGCACATAGACGAGAGCTTGAAATTTGTGGAAAAACCTTTGTCGATTGAGGACCGACAGGTTAAGAAGCTTCGGAGGAAGCATGTGCCTATTGTAAAGGTCAAATGGGATGCCCGCAGAGGTCCCGAGTATACATGGGAGGTAGAGTCTACAATGAAAGAAAATACCCTCATTTGTTTCAGTAAATCTCGAGGTCGAGATTTCTTTTAAGGGGGTGAGGATGTAACACCTCGAAAATTTATGTCCAATAATGTATCGACACGTGTCATGAGCTTTAAACATGTAGAAGATTACTTATGAAGGACTAAAGTTGACAAAAAAGGAAAGTATGTAAATAAAAGGGTTCAAAATATCAACAAAAGATAAATATATCTTTCAATAACCCTACACGATGTTTATACCCTTAAACGAATGAATCATGGATCATACGAAGCTAATTGTGAAAGAAAGTGAGGAATTACAAACTACAGGGGTTAAATGTATCAACATGTTTAAAGTATACCTCTGAGTGACCTTTTAGCAAACCCGAAGCTTTGTAATGATTAATTATACTCACGAGAATAAGTGATAAAAAATTCACAAGGTTTCGTTAAAGTATGAGAAAGTTATAACAATATTCGTATACGAGGGGTTAAAAGCGTCAAAAATTTAAGACTTTTCGGTGATTATATGAATAACCGGGGACTTAACAAAGTTGGTTTATGACTTGGGGTCCTTAAAAGTCAAGTTAGAGGGCCAAAAGTGCAATAAAACAAGTTAAAAACGAGTTTAGAAGGACCAGGGACCAAAATTGCAATATTTGCAAACTTGTTGACCGGAGCCAACCTTGACACGGGCCGCGTAAGACCAGGCCCAAGTCTTACGCGGGCCGCCTGAGGATGCCAGATGCAGATTCTTTGGACAGGTGCCTGTTTCAGCAAGTTTAACCGACTTATGGAGCTTGTTTTCGATTCTATGGGCTTGTTTGATGGTTTATTATGGCCTAGGGACACCTGTAATGATCCCATAACATCTATAGACTTGGTTGTCATGATCTAAAGGCATCAAAATATCCTATATAAGAACCCACATGTTGCATCATTTGATCATATTCACTTGCAACTTCACAACTTGACTTCTGGAGGTTTTTGGAGCTCAAGCACCTTTCCTAGTAATCATTAGTCGTGCATAGGACCTTGGTAAGTGTACTTAACCTTCCTTAATTCAGTTTTGCGTAGTTAATTAGTCTAAAGTCAAACCGTCGTAATTAAGATTTGACTTCGTCATTAATCTTAATTTGTCCAGTCAAATTCCAAATTGAAAGTACCTATGAGTGGGTAATTATGTGGGCAATAAACCCTTAAAAGGGCACCCTCTGATTCCCACTCTAACTAGGTCAATTGTCGGGTCAAAGTTAATCTCAAAAAGTCAACAGAAAGCTTATTTTCAAATTAATGCATAATTAGCAATGTAGAAGCTATGCAACCTGTTTTGTCATTAATATAACTTGGTAATTAATGTAAGAACATGTCTAAACATGTTCAACTCGACAATTTTCAGTTTAAGCTCGGTTCGGAACCTAAAGTCGCAAAAGTAGACTTTTGCTTTGACTTTCAGTTCTGACCCATTAGAGCATAGTTTAGAAATGTCTTAGAGCCTTATTATGACCAGGTTTCATATAAGTATAACCCTCTGTGATTATACAACTTGGTTCATTAGTTATCCAATTCATATGCATATTTCCGTTAAATGCCTAAATGTTGACTATTATGCCCATACGACCTTAAAACATGAATTTTGAAAATGTAAAAGAGTAGAAACCTTAGTTACTGATTTATAAACTTGTACCTAAAATTTGACATCAGTTTGAGGTCTATATTAAGAGTTATGCTCATTAGCGTAATTAGAAAGCTTTTTAGTAATTAAACGGTGTAATTAGCATATAGCCTATCTAAACCCGATTTTTGATACCAAAATTTTTACCCACTGATATAAAATAATATTTTGGGATTTTTGGAGATTTTTATTTATTTTTAGGCTAAGTATAACATAGAGTTCTAAGCTTTATCCGGTAATTGTCGGTTTTGCCCTTTTAGACTATAAAATGAGTTTTACAAATCCTTTTGATACCAAATCTTTTTCTACTGATCCAATATGATAAATAAAGTATTTTAAGCCTTCCGGAATAATAAAAATATCATCTTTTCTTATAAAACTTGGAAATAGCTTAAAATCGCCTTTTTAAGCGCTTTTAACGCATAGTATGTATTAAAACCATTTTAGATATGTAAGACTTGATACCTACTAATGTTTTAAATAAATTTTTATACTTTAGCAGTAAACAAAAGTTTTAAACTCAGATTTCCAGTTTTGACCTTTTAGGCTTAAGTGAAATTACCAAAATGCCCCTTCGGTGCATAGTATGGTTAGAAATAACAAATTTCACATATAGGTTATACCCTACTGATATAACTTAGTAAATTAAGTATTTTTACTGATTAAATCATACCCGAAACTCAGATTTATATTTAAACTCTTTTATAACCTTTAAATTGACCAAAATACCCCTACGGGGGGTAATTTGAGTTTAAATCCGTTTTGGGCAAAATAGAAGATATCTTACTGATCTCACAACATATTTAAGGCATATTAACTTAGGAAACCTGTGTATGACTCATTTTGGTTACCCCTTACGCACTTTTCGCGTTCGGATCGGCTTGTGTAACTAGTTTGCATATATTAGCCGAAACGGGTCAAACCATATCGTTTTCATCTCAAAATCCAGAATGTGTTTAGTTTACCCACATTAAACAAGTGTCCAAGATTGTCGGGTCAAAACCACATTCTAAACCGGTCTTCGCTTTATCATGCGTTTGAATCGTGTCTTCCTTTTGAAGACTAACCGGTCTAAGTCTAAGCTTAATTAAAGACCCGTTAGGATTCTAATAGGTTATTAAAAACATACCTTCCAGATTAGGAGCCCAGTAAAAGCTACGTGCACTTGCTGTTTTTGATTTATACATTGCTCAGGTAAATACTCTTAACTTATTTTCCCTATACGGGCTTGGGATACGGTATTATAATAATACCGTTTGGTCAGGTATGTAGTCATTTAAATCAGATTGTGATTAATCTATTTACATAACTCGTTTTATTCTGTATTATTTGGTGTATGACCTTTGGGGGTTAAATGACCATGTCCCGGATATCATTGGCATCATTCAAAGAATTGGCCATGACCTAAGCACGGGGTGTAGGCGTACACCTGACAGTTGCATTATGTAAAAACTGGTAATCCACTTAAAGGAATCAACCTTGTGGGCATTATACCTGTGGCGTGTCAGTTAATCTTGTCCGGCCCTACAAACCGGCCCTAATGGACGATAAATAAGTAAAACTGTATACAAGATTATTTTTAATAATTGTCCCAAGTTATAAAAGAATTTTTGTGCCATGTGCATTCCAATTAATTTTTCTAAAACATTTTCAAAATGAGCCAGTTATTAGTATTTACCAGTGTAAACTTACGTATTTTCCAAAAAGGCTAAGTGCAGGTACTAGACGAAATTGGCTGGCTACTCCTGGCATCATTACTCAAGTCTCGCAAGCTTTAGATGCCTTTAAAGTCTGTTGAACAAAGTTTCCTTTTTATTTGATCCGCCTGTGGATATGTTTCAACTATTTTGTGATACTTAATATTACAATTTATTCAGTTGAAATGAATCTATCTTTTGCTTCCGCTGTGCATTTAAATTTGTGTTATTTGACTATGACGATATCAATGACGTCACGATACTCCCCACCGGGCCCACCGGTAATACGTGGAAATATCGGGGTGTGACACGTGCAGGAGACAGAGAGTACTTAAGGACGCCTACGTGGCACCAATCACAGGGCAGAGACACCTGCCCCACGATCACCACTTACCTGCTGATGGCAGAAGGACGGCCAGGCCGACACCGGTGACACGTGGCTCCAATCACGGTGCACCAGTACCGGAGATGTCGCAACCCCGATCCCTTATCTGTCCCAGGAACGGGCGGACGCGAGCTCAGAGTTTGGTGGTATCAGGTGTTTAATCTTGCAGCGGAAATTACATCAGGACCGTAGTTAGGAAATGTTTATCAGAGTAAAACCACCATATTTAATATTAATAATAACATGGGCATAACCCAAGTTTCTTATTACAATACATTTATAGGGATAAACCATATTTTATTAAATTTAAAACATCGTTTATTAGGTAACTTTTATAGCCACATTATCCCCAAGCCTTTAGTGCTCTCCATCTGGCTTTTTACTAATTAGCTGTCACATTGGGTTACCTGAAACGCGTTTTAAAAACATTTGTCAGTCGGAAATACTGGTGAGTGAATCCCAGTTTAATCAAGAAACATTTTATCAATTAAAACAGTATTGAGAGCGATCACATTGTTTATGTCTACACAATTACTCCATTTGGTAGTATCAATCCTGACTTGTGGGTCATGTTACACATTGGCTAACTCATTATCCAATGGTAACGTATCGTCATCCCGACTTACTACTCACAGTGTAGTACAAATTTTGTATACAAAACCCTAACATACCGGCAGTAATTGAAGAACTACAAAGACTCAATCACCGCTTAATCGCATTGTAAAACATTTAAGGTTTTGTAAAATATTACAAAAAGGTTAACAAAAAGAGGATAAACTCACATTGCTATCTTAGACTTCTTGTAAGGGTTTCCTGGATATAATCTATAATTTATACAAATGTACATTGGTTAGTATCATAACCCTTTGAAAATATTGATGATACCCTCCCCGAGACGGCATTCCAACAACTACGTCGGGCAGAACCACAACAGTTGTTACGGAACCCTAAATCAATCGGGCAACGTAACTGTTACGAAACTAGGGTTATAATACTTACAAAAGAGTAGAACCTCGCTAATTAGGGGTATAATACCCGAGTATTATAACTTTCCTACAGAAATTGTGATTCGAGATTGAAATGTGAGCGACGGAAAACGAAAACTGATGGCCTTCTTATATAGGGCTGAAATCTGGTTCCCAGGCGGCCCGCGTAAGGTAAGGCGAAGCCTTACGCGGCCCGCGTCAACACACGGTCAACATATAGCTTATCCGGATCACCACTAGGCTTGACACGATGATGACACGTGTCATCACCGGGCTACGCCATGTTTCTTGATCTCTAGCGGCCCGCGTAAGTGTAAGCTTAAGCTTACGCGGCCCGTATCAACTTAAGAAATCAGTGAAGTCCGGTATCCACCTTGATACCGCCCGCGTACATGATTGGGGTGGGTCTACGCGGCCCGCCTCAACTTAACATTTTCTAATTTATATTTATTTTATATGCTATAATATATTTCGGGCTCGGTTTTCACATACGGGGTGTATTTAAAGACATAAGGGAATTTTTAAGATATACTGGGGTGTCGAAAATATTATGAGGGCGTTGGTTTTACCGAGGGTTGTTACATTCTCCCTACCTTATTTTAGTGCTCGTCCTCGAGATCTGCTGAAACAAATGCGGGTGTTTCTTTTGCATTTCTGATTCAAGCTCCCATGTGTACTCTGGTCCTCTTTTGGAGTCCCACTTCACTTTGACTAGAACTAATCTCTTATGCTTGAGGTTCTTGACTTTCCTGTCTTCAATCTGTAGAGGTCTTTCTACAAACTTGAGTTGTTCATTTACCTCTATATCCTTAAGAGGTACTATCAACGATTCATCAACTAAACACTTTTTGAGATTAGATACATGAAACACATCATGTATACCTGCCATTTCCTCTGGTAGTTGTAGCTGATAAGCTACATGTCCTATTTTTCTAATAATCTCAAAAGGTCCAATATACCTGGGACTTAGCTTTCCTCTTTTGATGAATCTTACCACTCCTTTCCAAGGAGAGACTTTCAACAATACTTTATCTACAACTTGAAACTCCAATGGCTTGCGTCGGTTATCGGCATAACTCTTTTGTCGATCACGTGCTGCTTTCAGTCGTTCCTTGATTTGAATAATCTTGTCAGTTGTTTCTTGCACTATCTCAGGTCCATATAGTTGCTTTTCCCCAATTTCTGCCCAACAGACTGGGGTTCGACACTTTCTTCCATAAAGTGCTTCGAATGGTGCAACATTGATACTTGTATGATAACTATTATTATAAGAAAATTCTATTAAAGGTAAGTGATTTTCCCAATTACCTCCAAATTCAATTACACAAGCTCTAAGCATGTCCTCCATTGTCTGAATTGTTCTTTCGCTCTGTCCATCCATTTGAGGATGATAAGCTGTACTTAATTTTAACTTGGTTCCCATTGCCTTTTGGAAACTTGACCAAAAATGAGAGGTAAATCGGCTATCCCTATCAGAAACAATTGATAAAGGAATGCCATGTAAAGAAACGATTTCATTTACATATAATTTAGCTAATTGTTCCATACTGAAAGTTTCTTTCATTGGTAGGAAATGAGCTGACTTGGTTAGTCTATCTACATTCACCCAGATTGTATCATTTCCTTTCTTTGTTTTGGGTAATTTAGTAACAAAATCCATTGTTATTAATTCCCATTTCCACACCGGCATTTCTAATTGCTGTAACAAACCTGAGGGTTTCTGGTGGTTTCTGGTGTTCAGCTTTAACTTGTGAGCAAGTTAAACATTTAGAAACATAGGCTGCTATATCCTTTTTCATTCCTATCCATCAGAAATTTTTCCTTAAATCCTGGTACATTTTATCACTTCCTGGATCCATCGTATATTTAGACTTATGGGCTTCTTCTAATATACGATTACGCAGGTTTCCTAATTTAGGTATCCACATTCTCTTTTCATGGAATCTCCAAATTCCATCTGTTCCTTGTTTTAATTCTTTTAGCATACCTTTTAACTTTTCAGTATCTTCCTTGATTACTGATTCTTATGCTTCTCTTATCTGATCATTTAAATCTACTTGTAGATTTAATTTAAGAGAACGTACCCTTTTTGGTTTTTCATGATACTTTCGGCTTAAAGCATCTGCCACTACATTTGCTTTTCCTTCATGATACTGGATATCACAATCATAATCACTAAGCATCTCCATCCAGCGTCTTTGTCTCATATTCAACTCCTTTTGCTTGAAGATATATCTTAAACCCTTATGATCAGTGAATATGGTAAACTTACTACCATAAAGGTAATGTCTCCAAATCTTAAGAGCAAAAATTATAGCTCCTAATTCTAAATCATGAGTTGAATAATTCTCTTCATGATTCTTAAGTTGTCTAGATGCGTAAGCTGTAACCTTTTGGCGTTGCATCAACACACATCCATAACCTAATTTAGAAGCATCGCAATAGACTACAAAGTCTTCAGCTCCTTCTGGTAATGCTAATATGGGTGTATGGGTTAATCTTTGCTTAAGAATTCTAAATGCTTCTTCTTGTTTTAATCCCCATTCAAACTTAACAGATTTACAGGTTAACTTAGTTAAAGGAATGGCTATTCTAGAGAAATCTCGAATAAATCTTCTATAATAACCGGCCAATCCTAAGAAACTTCTAACCTCGGTTGGTGACTCAGGGGTTTTCCATTTATTGATTGCCTCAATCTTTGTTGGATCTACATGAATTCCTTCATGATTGACTAGGTGTCCAAGAAATTGTACCTGTTCTAACCAAAACTCGCACTTAGAAAATTTAGCATAAAGCTTTTCCTTTCTTAATAAGCTTAAAAGTGCGTGCAAATGTTTTGCATGATCTTCTTTATTCTTAGAATAAATTAGAATATCACAATCATAATCACTAAGCATCTCCATCCAGCGTCTTTGTCTCATATTCAACTCCTTTTGCTTGAAGATATATCTTAAACCCTTATGATCAGTGAATATGGTAAACTTACTACCATAAAGGTAATGTCTCCAAATCTTAAGAGCAAAAATTATAGCTCCTAATTCTAAATCATGAGTTGAATAATTCTCTTCATGATTCTTAAGTTGTCTAGATGCGTAAGCTGTAACCTTTTGGCGTTGCATCAACACACATCCATAACCTAATTTAGAAGCATCGCAATAGACTACAAAGTCTTCAGCTCCTTCTGGTAATGCTAATATGGGTGTATGGGTTAATCTTTGCTTAAGAATTCTAAATGCTTCTTCTTGTTTTAATCCCCATTCAAACTTACCAGATTTACAGGTTAACTTAGTTAAAGGAATGGCTATTCTAGAGAAATCTCGAATAAATCTTCTATAATAACCGGCCAATCCTAAGAAACTTCTAACCTCGGTTGGTGACTCAGGGGTTTTCTATTTATTGATTGCCTCAATCTTTGTTGGATCTACATGAATTCCTTCATGATTGACTAGGTGTCCAAGAAATTGTACCTGTTCTAACCAAAACTCGCACTTAGAAAATTTAGCATAAAGCTTTTCCTTTCTTAATAAGCTTAAAAGTGCGTGCAAATGTTTTGCATGATCTTCTTTATTCTTAGAATAAATTAGAATATCATCTATGAATACAATTATGAATTTATCCAAATATGGCTTACATATTCAGTTCATCATGTCCATAAATGCAGCTGGGGCATTGGTTAGACCAAATGGCATGCCAGTAAATTCATAATGGCCATACCTTGTTCTGAAAGCGGTTTTAGGAATGTCCTCTTCCTGTACCTTTAATTGATGATATCCTGACCTTAAATCGATTTTAGAGAAAAATCGAGCTCCTTGTAGTTGATCAAACATATCATCGATTCTTGGTAATGGATACCGATTCTTAATCGTGACCCTGTTTAATTCACAGTAATCAATGCACATACGCATTGATCCGTCCTTCTTTTTAACAAACAATATCGGCGCTCCCCATGGCTACGAACTTGGTTGTATAAATCATTTTTTCTAACAATTCGTCTAATTGTTTCTTTAATTCTTGCATTTCTGCAGGTGCCAAACGATAAGGTGCTTTGGCAATCGGTGGTGTTCCTGGTATTAAATGGAATCTAAATTCAACTTCTCTGTCTGGAGGTAGTCCTGGTAATTCTTCTGGAAAGATATCTGAAAACTGTGACACTACTAAAATGTCTTTTAGTTCTTTTCCTTTAGTGTTAGTGATTATAGAAATCAAATACACTATAGGACCTTTTCTTATAGAACTTGCAGTTTTCATCACAGAGATGAATTTTGTGGATCTAGATGGTTTATCTCCTTTAATTGTGGTCGTTTTACCTTTTGGTGAATTTACTTGTATTGACTTTTGATCACATAAAATATTGGCTTTATTAGCTATTAACCAATCCATTCCTAAAACAACATCAAATCCTACCAGGTTCATGGGATAAAGATTTGCAATAAATTTCTGATTTAAAATTTCTATTCTTGCTCCTTGCAAGATTTCAGAAATTATAACAGTTTCTCCATTGGCCGTCTCTACTAAACATTCTTGTGGTAATTTAGTTAATGATTGATTTAGAATTTTGCAAAATGATGTATTAATAAAACTTTGGTTTGCACCAGAGTCAAATAATACTTTAGCAAAGATATCATTAACTAAAAACGTACCAGCTATGACATCTGGAATCATTTTGGCTTCCTCTGCAATCAGAACAAATGCTCTAGCATTTTTAGTATTCTTGTTGTTTGGAGCTGGAGCTAATTTAGGACAGTTTGGTCTGATATGACCTTTTTCTCCACACTTGAAGCATAATCCATTACTGGATTTCTTCCTGCAATTTTCTTCCTTGTGTCCTGGCATCTTACAATAATTGCAAAGAGTGGAGCATTTTCCCGAATGCTTTTTCTTGCAGACCTTGCAGTATGGTGCAGAGGTAGAACCCATGTTCTTACGATTAAAATTTCCAGAACGAAATTCTTGAGTAAGCCTTTGAGTTAGGTTTCTCCTCTGATCTTCTTCTCTAGTACGAACAAGTTCATCTGTCAAGGTATTTGCTAGTTCTACAGCTTCTTCTATAGTTTGAGGTCTAGCTGCCTTGACTACATGTCTAATCTCCCCAATTAATCCCCAGATATAGCGGGAGATTAATACTGGTTCTGGTGAAGCAAGGGTTGGCACTATCCTAGCATATTCGAAGAATAACCTAGTGTACCCCTTACTATCTACACCAGTCATCCTAAGGTTTAGGAATTTGTTTGCTATCTGCTCCTTTTCATTAGGAGGGCATAATTTCCTTTCTACCATATTCCTAAATTCTTCCCAATCCATACTATAAACCCTATCACTTCCTCTAGACTGAAGGATAGTGTTCCACCATTCTAAGGCTGAATTCTTGAATATATTGGAAGCAAACATGATTTTGTCCTCTTCCGCACATTTACTTATTTTCAGAACAGCCTCAGTCTTTTCTATCCAGCGTAGAGCTGCAATAGGTTCTTCATTGCCCGAAAATTCTATTGGTTTACAGGACCAAAATTCCTTATAAGAACAACCATAAGGCATGGTTCTTCTTCTTTTGGGAATGGGCACTTGAAGTACAGGTCCATTGTTCACGCTGTTTTCTGGTTCACTTGGTCGCTTACTGCTATGCTTACTTTTATTATCAGCATCCTTAACAGTTTGAAGAATAAATGGCATTGCATCTATAATTCCTTGTGCTACTATGTGTTGGATAGCACTATTATCCATTTGATTTCCATTGTTAACAGTTTTAAGGAAATTGAGTCTATAAGAGCCCGAGTTAACGGGACTTAAAATAAAAAACGGGTTATAACTCCCGGGACCCACCAAGTAACTAGGAATATTAACCTAGTTAATTGGTGTCTTGACATAATAGAACAAATGATGGAGAGTGTGAAACCCGAGTGTTAAGTGTGTTATAATATGTGTTTTATTGTGTTTTAAGCGGTTATGCGTTGCGAATGTGATATCTACGAGTCGTTGTGGTGTTACAGGTTAATCGGCTTAAACCGGTAAAGTTGGAGGGGTTAATGGTGAAGTGGAACGACCGTGGGTGATAACCGAGATTTATCACTTCATTCGGGACTTGTTCGGGTCGAAAAGATAGTTTAAATGTGCGAGAAACGTAAAATACAAAACGTAGTCTACGGGTCACTAAACGTAGTATACGGCCAGGAAGAGAGTAATTCAACAGCAAGATTGGACCGTAGCTTACGGTATTAATCCGTAGGCTACGGTAGTTTGACTTTAGCCGCACGTGGATATTGTTGGATGACATCAAAAGGATTTTAAAATCCTAATTTCAAAGGAGGCAGCCATATACACGTGGAGATAGGAGCCAACAACACGTTAATTCATCATCATGACTTCTTGGCAGACTTCTATGTATGTATACATGACATAATCTAAGACAAGGGTATTATTGTAAAAGGACATATCATTATGATCATTCACAACATTGGCGGCTGGTTGGAGGGCTCGTGGATTTAGAGAAAGCATATAACAAACATCATCTTGAGGAGGCACATGGTGACTTTGGGAAAAGAGATAAATCATATCATCATTAAATCACATCTCATCAATATTTTAAGGAGGCAGCAGTAGTTCACGTGACTTTTTGGAGGGTCTCTTGGCTTTTGATCAACATAATCATCATCATATATTTCATTCAAACACAAACATTGAAGTGGGCCAACATCTTGAACTTGATTTTATTGGGCCGACAACACACACTTGATCATCACGTTGACAGAAGGCGGCACATCTAGAGAAAAGAGAACACACGTGAGTGGGCTCGCAGACTCATGGGCTTGTGGACTTGATGGACTTCTCTTGGGCGGCACATATTGTCACGTGACGAAGGGTTTGGATCATCATCATACAATCACGAGACATCATAATATCGACGGAACAGTCGCCACAGGCGACCTTAGGCAGACATCATCTTTCACGCGGCCTTTGAAGATCAACCAACCGACATGAGCGGCTAGTTCTTTGGTTTCCTCCAGATGGAGGGTTTTTGTAAGTTAGGTGAAATTATGTGTTTGCTATAATCGTTTTAACTTGGTGATCTAAGCATTCGATGCTTTTCACCTTTGTTTTGATTCGTTGATTGTAAACAGTTACATTTATTTAAACCTTAATTTCTAAGCATTCAGTTCCCGAGAGTTCTAGTAATTGGGATATATTTGACATGGGGTTAGGGTTTGTAAATTGTAATTGATAATCATTCGATAACCTCCCGTTATGTATTGACCGGAGTACTTAGTCGTTGGTTATCACAATTGATGAATTAGGTTAAACAATTATGTCTATGTGAGTGTTTCAATTAAACACATAATTGAATCTAGCTATAAAACCTGAAATCTGGAGGAACCATTGTTCTTTCTATTGATTTAAATTTCACATTTAGTTTGTAATTTTTAGTTAATCCACAAATCAAACAATCATCAGTTTATTTTTTTTATAGTTGTTAATAAATACTTAACATTACACACTTTCCACAATCCTCCTCTGGTTCGATATCCGACTTATCCTATCTACATAGTTTAGTTGGTTTTTGCATGTCACTAACGACAGACATCAACAAATATGGTTAAAATAACCAAACTATATGATTAACAAAAGTGGAGGGGCCTATGTTGTTAAAATTGAAACTTATATTATTAGTTTTAATTAAAAATCAAAACCAAACACCCCCATTTGGATGTCTGGTTCGATCAAGGCAGGAGAAGGGCGACCAGGTTCTCCAAAACCCAAAAACTTCACAAATCTCAGAAATTGAAGGTTCAAATCAAGTTCTAAGCGAAAATCGAACATAGATTAGTGATCCCCATTGCAAGGATATCATAAGGTATGTAAAATTTGACAAGAATTCACTACTTGAATTTCTCATGAATTTAGAAAAGTAGAAATCTGATGTTGCATGTTTGTTATGTGGATAGAATAGAGATGATATAGTGTCTAGGAGTAAAACCTAGACAACAACATGTGAAATAATGTCTAAATTCAGGAAATCTCATGAACACATTGAAGGTGGTTCATGGGTTTTGTGAGAAAATGATGAACACTAGGGTTTAGAAGACTATTCTAGTGCAAATTGATTCATAGAAACTGAATTCTGAAAAATATGATGTTTAATTCTATATGTGATAGCTCAATGTTTGTTAATCTAGGCTAAGTGACAAGCCATGAATTAGAATATAAAAGATATAAAATTCTGCATGCTAAGTGTTTGTAAAAATGCCCCAAAAGAAGGCTTGAAAGTTGAAAATCGGACAAAACGCATGTTTGATGGATATGGAAAATTGTGCGTTAAGACTTATAAAAAGGGTTCTAAATGGATTGTGAATCGAACTCTTTAGGCGAAGAATCCGGATCGTCAAGTGGACAAGCCGGTGGAAATACGCGTTTGAAAAAGGATGCTTAAAAGGTACGTAACGATGATCTTGTTACGTTATGTTTGATTTCGTATTTTCGCTAGTAGGCTTTAAATTAGCATAATACATGAAATTTATATTTAGTTGAAGTGACGAAGATCACTAGGTAAATAAACGGGTCAAAAGGTGAAATTATCACCCTTTGACAATATCGACTAATGGTTTGTCAAGTTACATGCTTATAGGAATAAATATCAAATGGATTCGTACATCACTATCGCTTAGCGGCTACTAACGCAAGGTATTGAAATGGGTCAATATAATGATCTGAGTCAGGTATGTAAAATGGTTCAACTCATAACTTAGAACTTGAGGTTCTCTAAGAGTTAAACAAGGTCAAAATTTGATATTTGGTTATCTTAAAGGTAAACCGAATGATTTATGTTATAATCATGGTATTTTAGAGGAATAATGGTTTCTAATCAGAATTATAGTTAAAGGGTCGGATTTTGGGTCAAACAAGTATTTAAAAGTTCCTTGTAGTAAAAGAAGGACTAAAATTGACCAAAACGCCCTCGTAGGCTAAATTGAACAAACAACCCTTAAAGGTTGTTTGGAAACGAGTTTTTCGATTAGATAGATACTTAGGACGAGTATAGAAGTTGAAAGATGTAACACGTTAGTCAAACGGCTCTATTTGAGTTTTTGGTCGTAAAATAATGTGTCGAGTGGTAAAACTTGATTTATATAGATTACTAAAGTATACCCACCATAACTACAATGGTGGTGGAAAATTATATGCTAAAAAAATGTGGTAATGTAATGTTAGAAACAATCGAAGGCGATTTTAAGTTAGAATGTGCTTAAATACCCTTAACGGGTCAAAATGTGAATTTGAACATAAACGAGTTTCTATTATGTAAGAAACCCATGATTTGAGATTAATATGATAGGGGATGTGGAATTTATGAATTTCATGAGTTTAGAGAGAAAATAAACATGTTTGTTTGATAAAAATTGAATGGGTTAAAATTTGGTAAAAAGGGGCAATAAGCCGAAGACTTAAAAGTCTGAATTTTTGTTAAACTGGATGTTGAATTTTAACCTCATAAAGTGGGGAATCAAATTACAATCACGTAGGAAGAAACGGTAGGTTAAACGGACAAGCGGATTGAAAGATACAAAAGTTTTCGTGTCAAAAAGCGGCAAAATGGAAAAGCTGAATGCAGGGGCCACCGTAAATTACGGTGTCCACCGTAATTTACGGTGGAGCTGAAAATGTTACGGTGGTTCTCTTCTGATTTACGGTGGAAGAATAAAGTTTCAGGGGCTACCGTAAATTACGGTACCCACCGTAATTTACGGTGGGCCCTGTAAAAAATGTATTTTTTTATCAAGTTTTGCTTCCCGGATTTATTTAGACACATTTTAATCTCCGTATGACTAAAGCATTTCATGTTTATGAAATGTAGGTACATTTTGGATGCCGAAAGACGATCAAGCTCAACGAAGAACCGAACACGATAAAGATACATGCTTCCGCACATTGCATCGTCGTAAATTTTTAGACGACGAATTCGATCACGTTATGTTGATTAACTTATGATTTGTAAAAGTTTTAGTAAACCCGTATTTCCGGTATATATGTAATCGTAATTACATGATTGTTTTCGTAAAATATTCATTAAACCTTGAATTATAAGAACGGGTGTTACATGATACCACCTTCTCTCGCAACCCCCGATCCCTTATCTGTCCCGGGAACGGGCGGACGCGAGCTCAGAGTTTGGTGGTATCAGGTGTTTAATCTTGCAGCGGAAATTACATCAGGACCGTAGTTAGGAAATGTTTATCAGAGTAAAACCATCATATTTAATATTAATAATAACATGGGCAAAACCCAAGTTTCTTATTACAATACATTTATAGGGACAAACCCTATTTTATTAAATTTAAAACATCGTTTATTAGGTAACTTTTATAGCCACATTATCCCCAAGCCTTTAGTGCTCTCCAGCTGGCTTTTTACTAATTGGCTGTCACATTGGGTTACCTGAAACGCGTTTTAAAAACATTTGTCAGTCGGAAATACTGGTGAGTGAATCCCAGTTTAATCAAGGAACATTTTATCAATTAAAATAATATTTAGAGCGATCACATTGTTTATGTCTACACAATTACTCCATTTGGTACTATCAATCCTGACTTGTGGGTCATATTACACATTGGCTAACTCATTGTCCAATGGTAACGTATTGTCATCCCGACTTACTACTCACAGTGTAGTACAAATTTTGTATACAAAACCCCAACATACCGGCAGTAATTGAAGAACTACAAAGACTCAATCACCGCTTAATCGCATTGTAAAACATTTAAGGTTTTGTAAAATATTACAAAAAGGTTAACAAAAAGAGGATAAACTCACATTGCTATCTTAGACTTCTTGTATGGGTTTCCTGGATATAATCTATAATTTATACAAATGTACATTGGTTAGTATCATAACCCTTTGAAAATATTGATGATACCCTCCCCGAGACGGCATTCCAACAACTACGTCGGGCAGAACCACGACAGTTGTTACGGAACCCTAAATCAACCGGGCAGCGTAACTGTTACGAAACTAGGGTTATAATACTTACAACAGAGTAGAACCTCGCTAATTAGGGGTATAATACCCGAGTATTATAACTTTCCTACATAAATTGTGATTCGAGATTGAAATGTGAGCGACGGAAAACGAAAACTGATGGCCTTCTTATATAGGGCTGAAATCTGGTTCCCAGGCGGCCCGCGTAAGGCAAGGCGAAGCCTTACGCGGCCCGCGTCAACACACGGTCAACATATAGCTTATCCGGATCACCACTAGGCTTGACACGATGATGACACGTGTCATCACCAGGCTACGCCATGTTTCTTGATCTCTAGCGGCCCACGTAAGTGTAAGCTTAAGCTTACGCGACCCGTATCAACTTAAGAAATCAGTGAAGTCCGGTATCCACCTTGATACCGCCCGCGTACATGATTGGGGTGGGTCTACGCGGCCCGCCTCAACTTAACATTTTCTAATTTATATTTATTTTATATGCTATAATATATTTCGGGCTCGGTTTTCACATACGGGGTGTATTTAAAGACATAAGGGAATTTTTAAGATATACTGGGGTGTCGGAAATATTATGAGGGCGTTGGTTTTACCAAGGGTTGTTACAGGAGAACTTCTAGAAGCCACTAACGGTCGACACCAGTGAGACAAGGAGCATATCCTCTATGTTGTCGCCTTCCGGCCCAAGGCCCATCAGCCCACATCCTCTTACACCTCTCCGGCTATAAATAGAGACCTCAGTTCACAGGTTAAACATTCTATTCCCTCTACTCTCACTCTTGACACACAATTATCTCCTCAAAGCAGTTACTTATTCTCACGCCGGAGTCTGGTTAAGAGGGAAACCCCCATATTCCCCTCTTAACGAGCTAACGGTGTTCTGTTTTGCAGGATTAACGGATCATCTAGGAGCTCAGAAAGTAATAAGAAGATGAACCCTTATGGCAGAAACATAAACCAAACTAATCAACCCCTAAAATTAGTTCCGTGTTTCTTCAGCGTTATTACGTCTACTTTTTGTTAAGTTAAACGGTCCCGCCGCAAAGCGCGGGACCTATATACTAATTATTATTTTTATATTATTTAGTACACATTTTATACCTAGACCTAAATATACTACAATGTTCACTGTGTGACTAGAAGCCTCGACTACTTTGGGAGGGACGTCTTTACTACACACCATGATAGCATTAGCCTACAAGCCCTTTAGGCTTTAGTAGAACCCACTAATTAACAGGGCCGGCCTAAGGGCCATTTAAGTGAAGCAAGAGCTTTTGGCCTCCATTTAAAAAAAGTTATAATATAAATTTAATATGGATATTAATTTTTAATTTGATGAGATATACGTAGTGCTGTATTGTTGTGGTAAGGAATCTCAATAGTCTATGTTAATACACTGGTTCAATTCCATGGAGCTTAGTGTTTTAGTTGATGTTTTTTAAGTGGACATGGCTCTCTAGGCCCACAAAAGTTTCTATGTTTACTACTGTTTGGTAAGTTGAAGATGAAATAGTTTTAAAGTCTATTGGGGTAGTGTAGGAGGGTTATGTTTGAAACCTTTTTTTTAAGTTTGGAGTTCATCTTTAGTATGTTTTGTTAATGTTAATGTCTTTCTATATTTCTATGTCAAATCAGAACCAAAAGTATGAATTTAGTCGTTTAAAAATGTTAATTTTTTTGAAAAGGGCCCAAATTTTTATTTCGCTTTGAGCCTCCAAAAAGGTTGAGCCAGCCCTGCTAATTAATTAGCGAAATGCTAATCTTAACTTAAGTTCATACTTCATTATTTGAACCGGTGTTGAAAAAACTAAAATTTAAACCAAATCGAATTTCAGATTCAGTTTTGAAATTTTCAATCGAATTAGCATTCAAACCAGTTTCGAATTAGGTTTTTGATTCTTGATTTTCAAACGGGTTGACCTGAATAACCGATTTGAATTGTATATATGTTGTTTTATAGATAAATAGATATATAATTATTTATTTTATAGATATAAGTATATAACTTATTTTATTATTAATAATAATATGGTATATATAAATCAATTTTATTATTTATTTTTGAACCGGTGTTGAAAAAACCGATTTGAAATGAGAGAGAAAAAGTATTTGTTTTTAGTGGAAATATATTGATATAGGAGTTGTTTTTTAGTGGAATGTATGTATAATTTGATGGATTGGATGTGAATGCTCTAAGTAGGGTGTTCACAGTTGACGGCTTTAAGGTCAAACCCTGAGTCAAACCTTTTCTGCCGGTTTTTTATTATCGAAAATCGAAATCGGGCCGTTGAAAATTAAAACCGAACCAAGCCAAACGTTACTAACGGTTTGGTTCGGGTTTAGTTTCACGGTTTGACTTTTTGTAATTAAGATTTGAAACTAAAACTAAAGCATGAAATTAAGGTTTAATATTGTAACTGAAATTAGGTATGACACCCAAACAATAAAAATTTCCAAAAGATTATGTTATAAGTTTTAGGATTGTTTTGATAATGTACCAAGTGTATATATTTTGACAGTATACAAACAGCGGAAATATGGAACATAAATGAAAACATAAACAACAAAATGTATTTCAAGGACAGATAATGAAACTTACATACTAAATGAATAAGTGAGATTGGGCTTAGCCCACTTCAGTTAATTAATGTTAACCCAGAATATGTTTAATTAGGTTAGTATAATAAAGTAAAATATATCATTTATAACATTGAAAAAAAAAATATAACAAATATTTATGGTCCGCTTCGTTTTATATGTCGGGTTTTCAGTAAAAACTGCAAACTGAATCGTTCGCTACGGTTTGAAACTTTTGATACTGACCGACTGGCCAAAAATTAAGAAAAAAAAGCTGACCATGAAACCAAAACGTTTACTGGTTTGGGTGGTTTCACGGTTTCAAACCAAAGCGTATACTTCCCAAGTTGGAAGCCATGAAGAAGAATCAAACAGCTTCAAGAAAGAAGATTGAAATTTGAAAAGGAAATCAAGTGGAGTTTGGATGTTTGATTAGGCCCAAATGTTATTTAGGTTGGCTCCAACAAAGCAACAACAATTACCCTTTTACTTATGGGCTTTAGCAGACTCTCATAATGGATCACAATAATGCGGACGAGTAATTTTCTTTTACCAACTTTAATAAAATATAGGCTTCATTCTCTTTTCTCATAAATCAGTATAACTGATCAATCTTTGTCGCAGACGACCGACGAAAACTAGAATTTGAATGAGAGAGACTGTGATTTGGATTCATAACTGGGTTTAGACTTCTAACGATTCTTATCTTAGGGGCCTTTTGACAACTTCTGAATGGTTAAGGGGCTGTTTGTTTACCTCTTAATAAGGCTCTTAATGGTTCAGACCTCTTACTGGTTCAGCACTTAATGGTTCAGACTGTTTGTTTCGTGAGCAGATGTCTGAATGATTCAGACATTTGCCTCTGAATGGTTAAGTTTTAAACAAAGTCTGAATGATTAAGACCTCTAATCTGAATTTGTCAGACATTTGCCTCTGAAGGGTTAAGCATTATACTACCTTTTAATGGTTCAAACCTCTTACTGATTCAGCACTTAATGGTTCAGACCTCTTACTGGTTCAGCGCTTAACCATTCAGAAGTTGTCAAACAGCCTCTAAGTCCTGAACCAGTAAGAGGTCTGAACCATTAAGTGCTGAACTAGTAAGAGGTCTGAAACATTAAGAGCCAGTATAATGTTTAACCGTTTAGAGACAAATATCTGGCCAATTCAGATTAGAGGTCTTAACCATTTAGACTCAATATAATGCTTAATCATTCAGAGGCAAATGTCTGAACCATTCAGACATCTGCTCGCGAAACAAACAGTCTGAACCATTAAGTGTTGAACCAGTAAGAGGTCTGAACCATTAAGAGCCCCAATAAGAGCTAAACAAATAGCCCCTTAATCTTTCACATTCAGTATTCTTTCTACCCTGTAGGTGATAAATTTTGTGATTAAAAACAAAGTTAACGATGAAATGATTATGAGCGAAGATCCTACATTAATAAAACGTACTTAAAATAGAATTATCAACATGAATACAATTCATGAACATACAAACACGAATACGAAGGAATACGTAGTGACATGTTATAAAGAAACTAGTTGAAAATTCACTTGTTACACGTATGAACTAAGAAGTCTAATAATGCAAAATTCAACTTTGACATGCCTTTCATAGCGTTCAACTTCTCACTCATGTCCTTACCCTACAATATGGACATATGGTATTTGTCATTTTGTCAACTAGACATTTGAGCAACTTTTGGCACATTTCACCATTTTATTTATGCTTGCCTTGACTTTCTACGGCCCATTTGATACTCTTTATGCGAGTGAAAAATACATTATAATAATGCTTATCAAGAATTTTGGGTGAATTTATTGAGATCCCATCTCATATCACATTTCATGTTCTTAAATCTGAAGGAAATGACATATATATATATATATATATATATATATATATATATATATATATATATATATATATATATATATAATGTTTGATTGTTAGGCAACTTTATTGTATTTGTTGTTAAAAATTGTTTCAGTTACTTAGAAATAATTTCGTCAACACGAACCGACCGACGAACCGTCCCAGAAGCACTAAATATGAAGACCGAAAAAAAATCAAGCTTCTAATTCTTTGATTAAAGATCACGACAAGGTTACAAGACTTCAAAATGTAAGCGGGACATTATAGAGTATACAAGATACAAAGTCAAAGAATTGTGTTAATAAGATAATATATCTTAGTAACACATAATATCTTTATATGAAAATGCTTCAATAAGAAAAAGAAATCTTTTTCTTTTGGAAAAGCATTCATCAGAGAAAGGAATCTTTCCTTTAGAAAAGAATTCATCATAATGGAAAAAAGGAAATCCTTTTTCATAAGGCCATGTGTAGTCATAACGCCCCTTTGTGGGCGTTATGCGACACGTGACGCGCCACGTCAGCGTGTGGGCGTTATGGGGCCTTATGCATTTTAAGCCCGTAGTCATAAAGCCCCCACCTAATCATTACCTATTTAATAATTTTCAATTTTATTAATTAATAAAAAAAATTTGCTTGTTTGTGATTGGTGGAAAATTTGATTGGAGCATGCATAGCGGCGTGAACAATATAGCGCCGATCAAAATTTTCGAAAAATGGCGCCCCTCGTCGCGGTGTTCATGGCGCCATCCGGGCGCTATGTTTGGCTTTGGGCGGTACATGGAGCCCCACTACAGGGGGTCTAAGAAAAGTAATCTTTTCTTTTGAAATAGTATTTTCATCAGAAAGATATTTAATGTCTCATATGTGACTCATCAGAAAAGAAAAGGAACAAGTTGGTTCAAAAAGGAAGATAAGCCACATTAGAATAATGGATGGGCACACATACCAATTTCCTATCAACCAATCACATTTGAGATAGGATATGAAAAGTCTCTATAAATAGGGGTGTTCAGAAAAAACCGTAACCAAATAAAAACCGTAAACCGAACCGAAGAAACCAAATAAACCATAAACCGAACCAATGAACACCCCTATCTATAAATACATAATTCCTACGAAGGAATTATGTGTGTCTTTGTGTAGTAATATTTAAATATAGAGTCTTTCATGTGAGATTACCCCCTGGTTTGGCCCAGGGGGTGACATTTAGATTCGAGTTTATTCTCGGATCGACCCCTTCTTCTTTGTTTGATTCCGCCAAACAAAGATTAATTCTTATGTTCATAGAACGATTCATTAATTTTATAAGAATTAATCATTGAAGAAATCCCACTCTCACTCTCACTGTCTCTATTTTTATTCTTTGAATGTTTATACACTTTACAAACGCACGTCTCAACGAGAGAAGAAAGTTACACCATTCGAACAGGGCCGCCAAAGGGGACCAACATGGATGGATCATGAGAAAACTAGTTTAAAAGAGAAAACAAAAAAACAAACTAAAATAGCCTAAAAAACATACATTTTTTTTTTACAATTTTTTATAAAAAAATCGCTATTTTTTATGTAGAGAAAAAAATTAAATTTTTTTTGTTGTACTACACATGTGCACTAATACGGATATAATGCACATGTGTAGTACACATATATTACACATGTGCAGTACAACAATTTTTTTTTTTTTTTTGAAATTTTTCTTATATATAAAAAATAGTGATTTTTTTATAAAAATTAGTAAAATAAAAATAAATTTTTGGTATGTTTCTTAGCTTTTTTTAGGCTTTTTTAGTTTGTTTCTAGTTTTCTCATTTAGATGTAGTTTTCTCATGATCATCTCCCTATATATATATATATAGGACAAGGATCCGTTAGGAACCACCCTTTATTGCGAGAACCGCGAGAACCAATGTGAACACAACAAAAAATACCTAAAAATAGCTAAAAAGCACACAAAGAATTTTTTTTAATATTTTTTTATAAAAAATCGCTACTTTTAGTAGCAAAAAAAATTAATTTTTTTTTGCTACTAAAAGTAGCGATTTTAACTTTAAAAATATTAAAAAAAATTGAGTGTTTTTTTTTTTTTTTTTTTTTAGGTTTTTTAGGGGTTTAATGTTTACTGTTTAGCATTTTAGCTTGGCAGTGTGGGGGTTTAGGTTTTTGGGCAGTGGGGGAGGGGGAGGGGGGTTTAGGTTTTTGGGTGGGGAGGTGGGTGGGGGGTAGGTTTTTTTTAGGTTTTTTGGGGGTTTTAGTTTTTAGCATTTAGCTTTGGTGGGTTAGGATTTTTTTGATTTTTTTAGGTTTTTTTAGCTATTTTAGGTTGTGTTCACTTTGGTTCTCGCAGTTCTCGCAATAAAGGTAGTTCTCGCATTAACCTTACCCTATATATATATATATATATATATATATATAGAGAGAGAGAGAGAGAGAAGATCATGCGAGAACCACCTCTTATTGCGAGAACCGCGAGAACCAATGTGAACACAACCAAAAATGCCTAAAAATAGCTAAAAATCACAAAAAAAAAAAATTAATATTTTTTATATAAAAATCGCTACTTTTCGAAGCCAAAAAAAATTTAAAATTTAAAAAAAAAATGTTTTTTTTTTAGATTTTTTTATTTTTTTAGGTTTTTTGGGAGTTTAGTTTTTAGCATTTTAGCTTGGGGGGGGGTTAGGTTTTTGGGGGGTGGGGGAGGGGGGGTTAGGTTTTTTGTGGGTTTTAGTTTTTAGTATTTAGCTTGGGGGGGGGGGGGGGTTAGGTTTTTTTAGCTATTTTAGGTTGTGTTCACATTGGTTCTCGCGGTTCTCGCAATAAGGATGGTTCTCGCATGAACTCCTCCCTATATATATATATATATATATATATATATTTAAGATTCGGTTCAAGGAGGAACCACTACCATTGCGAGAACCATGAGAACTCCTCCCATCCAATAAAATTTTAACACATCATCTATAATCAGTTTAATTCTAAAGGGTATTTTAGTCTTTTTCTCTCAATGTCACAACCTCTCTCACTTATCTCTAAAACAAATCACATCATCATTAATATGTTAACATGTCTGACATAACAGTATCTCTCTCCTTTTATCTATTTTATATTTTATATATTTAAAATTGAGAAAAAATATCTTAGGTTTTAAATTCAAACACCAAAAGTATTACGTAATATAGAAAACACAAAAATATCAAAAATAATATCTATGTTATGAATCATCATTTTCATATAATGTGGATGAAAAGTCAAAGAATGTGGATGACAACTTCACTATAAATAGGACACACATCTTCTACATTCAATGTACTAATCTCTACACAACAATAGCCTTGCTTCATATCTTCCAAGTTCATTTTGAGAAAGTTATATAAAAGAAATTTTGATCTTAATTTCTTAAGTTTTATAACACGTTATCAGCACGAAGCTCTAGCCAAGCACGAGGTTCTAGCCAAGGAAACTTTCAAGCAATTATAATCAAAGTAAGTGTTTGATTAATTTATATAAACTATAATTGTTATGATAAACGTAATATTTTTTTTATACCGTGGGATTGTTTTCCTTTAGGAGACTCAGTTATCCAGACACTCCTATCATAAAAACATCTAAATCCCATACTTAAATAAAAATGAGTACATGGTACCTATTACTATGGAAATATAATAATAATAATAATAATAATAATAATAATAATAATAATAATAATAATAATAATAATAATGGGACTACTAACCATTTAACATTTATTTATGAATTTAACATTTACGCATCTAACATTTATTTATGCAACTAACATTTTAATTATGTGTATTGTTATATTTTGTCTCATTTTAATAAGTATGTAATCCTAATATTTATATATATTTGTATTTAGTAACAAAATGGCAAATATCGCGAAACTGGAATTTCCAGCATTGAATATCTCCGGAGAAAATTATATGACTTGGACAACAAATGTAAAAAGACACCTAAAAGCAATGGGTGTGATAGAAGTCATAAATGAAGAGAATAATTGTTCGAATCAAGAAAAGGCAAAAGCTGATGTGTTTATTCATAAACACATTGATAATCTACTACAACATGAATATTTCAATTCTGATGATCCATATGAATTATGGACGGATTTAAAAAAAGCTGATGTGTTTATTCATAAACACATTGGTTCTTACGGTTCTCGCAATAAGAGGTGGTTCTCGCATGATCTTCTCCCTATATATATATAGGAGAATGATCCGTTAGAAACCACCCTTTATTGCGATAACCGCGAAAAACAATGTGAACACAACAAAAAATACCTAAAAAGAGAGAGGATTAGACATGTGGCATTGAGTTATTTTAACTAGAAGGGCAATTATGTAATTTCATATTTTAATTTTATTTTTGGAATTTATATTTCATTAACTAACATTGCATGATCTCGAAGGTAACTGATTATGTCCATTATTTTCGGAATTTTGGTTGTGTTTCGAATCCAAATCTCATTCAAACCATATGTATATACAACTCTTTCTATCGTTTTCTTCTTCACCAGCAGTATTCGTATTCAATAATTTTTTCAGAGAGAAAAATCATGGCTTCAAACACACTTGTTGATTATGGAGATGGTTATTAACATTTAACTGCAAAACCATCAGCTTGTTCTTGGTGATGTGTTTTAACAGTCAGAGAGGTTGAAGTCTTTGTGTTTATTGATTCCATAATGTGACTGATGGTTTGTAATATGAAGATCACCTTTTTTTAGATATTGGATGGTGTGTTTTAACTTCTATATTTGTAGCTTTCTGTTTTGTTTATTAATCTTTTTCAGGATCACTATCAGACTGTTTCTTGGTAATGTGTTTTAACACTTAGGGAGGTTGAAGTCATGCTGGTAATGATGGAGGATTTTTTGACATTGTGTTTTAACATTCATGCTGGTAATACTGGAGGATTTCTTGACGCTATGTTTTACCATCCATGCAGGTAATGCTGGAGGATTTATTGACATTGTGTTTTAACAGCAAGCAGATTAATACAGTTGTGTTTTAGCATTCATGTTGGTAATGCTGGAGGATTTCTTGACGCTGTGTTTTACCATCCATGCTGGTAATGCTGGAGGATTTCTTGACATTGTGTTTTAACATCAAGCAGATTCATACAGTTGTGTTTTAGCATTCATGTTGGTAATACTGGAGGATTTCTTGACGCTGTGTTTTACCATCCATGCTGGTAATGCTAGAGGATTTCTTGACATTGTGTTTTAACAGCAAGCAGAATAATACAATTGTGTTTTAGCATTCATGTTGGTAATGCTGGAGGATTTCTTGACGTTGTGTTTTATCATCCATGCAGGTAATGCTGGAGGATTTCTTAACATTGTGTTTTAACAGCAAGCATATTAATACAGTTGTGTTTTAGCATTCATGTTGGTAATGCTGGAGGATTTCTTAACGATGTGTTTTAACAGCAAGCAGACTAATACGATGTGTTTTCTTGATGTGTTTCTTCATGAAGGATAGAAGGAAGAGAGAGAGAAGAGAGAACGGGAGAGAGAGAAAAAAAATCGCAAGAAATGTGGGGTGCTTATGGAATGAAAATTATTTCCATATTTAAAAACAAGCTAAATGACATATCTACCCCTGATTAATTAAATAATCATATTTTTAAGAAACACATATTACCAAAATGTCATCAAGATGATCTCAACCATTAAACACACCCATTGGATGGCCCAGATCGCTTCCTAGACTTTCTAGGAAAAACACACTTTCCGCATGATCCCCACTTTATATATATATATAGTGTAATGCTAGATAGAAAACCCTAAAAATTTGAGAAAACCCTAGAAAACACAACCTTCCGACTTTTTTTTTTTTGAAAAAAATAACAAATGTAATATACATGTTTTTAAGAGTTTTGAGCAAAAAAAATCAAAAAAGTGCCAAGTGGATGTTTTAAAAAAAATAAACAAGTTTCAGCAACTTTCATCACTAACATGTGTTAGACAAAAAGTTGCTGAAACTTGTTTATTTTAAAAAAAAAAAAACCACTCGGCGCTTTTTTGATTTTTTTTTGCTCAAAACTCTTAAAAACATGTATATTCCATGTGTTATTTTAAAAAAAAAAAAAAAGTCGGGAGGTTGGGCTTTTTTAGAGTTTTCTCAAATTTTTAGGGTTTTCTATCTAACCCTCCCATATATATATATATTGTTGATGAAAGACGATGGATAGTAACTTTATTTTTATAATAATATATAGTATTTTATTACTTTTTATTTAATATATTATAATAGTTTATTATTATATTTACTTTTAATAACATAATTCCTTTTCTAAAACCATATATTTCCTTTACCATTTTTTAATAATTCTTTTTTATTTTTTAGAACATATATTAATTTATTAATTAATTTGATACTTCTTTAATAATTTATGTTTATAAATTTTTTCTAAAATCTTAAATACGTGGCTGTGTTTGATTTTTTCTCTTGACATTCAGTTATAAGTTTTGTTAAAAACGAAGTTGTACTCAAAATTAAGTCATTCTAATGGTCTGACTTTCTAAACAACATGATTTATTTTCAAATCACGTTTGTTTTACATTATCATTTGATCGGTTTCGCCGCAACGCGCGACATAAAAAAACTAGCAATTTATCAATTTTCAACCATCAGATTAGTTTATTATTTTTGTTGTTTTTCACTATAAATAATTCATTGTTGTTCCCACAAAGATGTTGAGATCTTTCTTGTCCAAGTTTTGAAACACGTGGTAGTTTTTCAATTAAGTTTATACAATTACGTATTCAACATATCCTAATTTGCATTTCAACTTAAAAACTTAAATTTAATTGTTTATAGGGTTTTAGGGTATCCGGGGCACACTCGGGGAGTGGGTTCGGTGACCACATCCACCGATCGGGAACACCGCCGCCATCCATGCGGGGACCCGAATCGGGGAGTGGATTCGGTGTGGAGTCACCGCGTTGAATGGGCACGAATCTTGAGGAACGGTCGAGTTGGCAACGGTCGAATTTAAAAAAAAAAATCACTTTTTAAAACATATATAAATAACCACACCATTCACTCATTTTTTATACTCTCAAACCACAACAATTTCACACATTTTTTATACTCTCAAACCACACCCACTTCACTAATTTTTTATACTCTCAAACCACACCCACTTCAAACCGAGCAATGGAGAACCAACCCCGCGAAGCCAAGAAAAAAACTAAGGGACAGGGCAAGCAACCGTCTCGTGGTGGTTCGAGCGGTGCAAGTGCACAATCACAACCCCCGTTCGGATATACTTTACAACCCCCGTTTTTTTCCAACAACCTTCACACCCCTCCTTTTACAACACCCAAGCAACCAACCTTCCACCCAATTTCGGCTATTTTCAAAATTTGTTATCAATGGATCCACCTCAATCCCCCGCTTTCGACCCATATGTTTTTCGTTCCCCACAAGTTCCATCTACACGAGGAAATGTTGAACGTCCTCTACCTATTCACGACGACGAGGACGAGGAGGTAGTGCCCGAAACTCAAAATTTGGGCGACGAGTACGAGGACGATGAATATAATGTGGATGAAGACGCCGGCAATGAAGAAGATGACGCTCGGGATAAAAAGGGAAAAATGGCGAGCGAAAAATGGACAAAGGTCCAAGAAGAGGCGTTGGCGAAGGCGTGGGTACATTGCTCTACCAACAAAAAGAAGGGCAATCAACAAAACCGCGATAGTTTTTGGCGTAAGATTTTAAATCATTTTAACGCCACCCTCGGTGGAAGTAACCGGACCGTGCATCAAGTACGGTCTAAATGGGGCCCGATGCACACGAAAATAAACTTTTTCAACGGCCTATACCAACAAGCGGTAAAAATTATATTTTTTAACATTGTATATTTTTTAATTTTCTTTACTAAGTTCATATTTTTTTAACACTTATTATTTTATAATATGTAGGATTGCACACGAGGAAGCGGAGTCAAGGATCTCGACGTGATGAAAGTCGCTTTAAAAGAATTTAAAGAGAGATTTCCGAACGGTTTTTAACATGTCGAGGCGTGGGAGGTCGTTCGAAAACACGACAAATGGGCCCAAGTCCCATTGTTGGGTGAGGAAGGGGAAGGTTCGGGACATAAAAGAAAGCCCGTTGAGGTGGACCCTTCCATACCCGATATGAACGATGACCCCTCGCCACAAAGAGCACAACGGCGAGACAAGCGTCAAGCGACATCGTCCGAGGGAAGCTCGGCCGAGTTGGCGGAACAATTCAAAGAGTACACCGCCATGAAAGAAAGGAAGCACGCGATTGAATTGGAGGTGATTGAATTGAGGAAGAAAAGAGAGGCGCAAGCTCTCGAGCTCATATCGGAACAACGCGAGACGATGAAAAACTACAATTACGATCGAGATATGGAAACATTCATCAAGCCGCACGACGATGCCCCACCAAATATGTTGCCGTTCATCCTCGCCCGAAAACGCGACATCGCTAACAAGTACGGGTGGCCGTGCGATTTCTAAAATTATTATTTTCTAGTTTTAATGTAATTTTTATTTTCTAGTTTGAATGTAATTTTAATTTTCTAGTTTGAATTTAATTTTTATTTTTATTTTCTACTTTGAAATGTCTTTTGTTAAATTTTATTTAATTTTTATTAATATTTTTTTATAAACATGCATAATTAAAACAAATAAAAAAAAAAAACCAAGTCCCCTAATAGGGGAGTGCCGCCATCAATTTAGGGTGTTAGGGGAGTTTAAGAGGGGAGTTGACGTGGCACACGAGGATTGGTTATGCGTAAGAGAGGGGACTCCCCTCTTAGGGTGTCCGGGGCGTAACGCGGGGACCCAAGCGGTGACCACATCCACCGATCGGGAACACCGCCGCCATCGGTGCGGGGACCCGAATCGGGGAGTGGATTCGGTGTGGAGGCACCGCGTTGAATGGCACGAATGTTGAGGAACGGTCGAGTTGGCAACGGTCGGATTTAAAAAAAAATCACTTATTTTTTTAAAACATATATAAATAACCACACCATTCACTCATTTTTTATACTCTCCAAACCACAACAATTTCACACATTTTTTATACTCTCAAACCACACCCACTTCACTATTTTTTATACTCTCAAATCACACCCACTTCTTATTTTTTATACTCTCAAACCACTCCCACTTCTTATTTTTTATACTCTCAAACAACACCCACTTCACTAAATGGATCCCAGGTTCCCGATTTTTCCTCCCCTACCCGACTTTCCCGACGATGAAGGTTCTACGTCAAACGATAGTAGCTTAATTTTCTTCCAAAATCTCATCCAACAAGCGGAGATACTAGACACGGCATCGTCTAGTAAAAAAAAGTTGTCCCTCGAGATCGTGAGGGTGGCCATGAAACACTAATGGCCGATTATTTTGTAGAAAATCCAAAATTTAATGCCGATATTTTTCGTCAGAGGTTTCGTATGTCCAAGTCTTTGTTCCTAAAAATTGTTAGTGACGTCGAAGCGAACGACGAGTGGTTTCAAGAGGGCTTGGACGGGAGAATGAAGAAAAGTTTCACGCCGTTGCAAAAGGTTACTTCTGCGATTAAACAACTTGCAACCGGTAACCCACCAGACGAAAACGACGAGTATTTAAAGATGTCTGAAAGGACCTCTCGTGAGTGCCTTGAATATTTCTGCCAGACGGTCTGTGCAATGTATGCCGGTGAATTCTTACGTAGACCAACGAGCCACGATGTTGCGCTATTGTATCAGGCTCATGAGGAGAGACATCATCTACCTGGTATGTTGGGTAGTCTGGATTGTACACACTTCGTCTGGAGAATGTGCCCCACAGAATTGCGTGGACAATATATGAGAGGCGATCATCAATACTCGACGGTTATGTTAGAGGCGGTGGCGTCTCAAGATTTGTGGATTTGGCATGCTTTTTGAGGCCCGGCGGGTTCACAAAACGACATCAACGTGCTCCAACAATCTCCGTTATTTCTTGCTCAACGAAACGGAACGGCACCATATTGTCCATTTCAGGTGAACGACCACTTATACAAACGCGGGTATTATCTTACTGATGGGATCTACCCTAGCTGGTCCGTGTTTGTGAAGTCTTTTCCATATCCTCACATCCCGAATGAAAAAAAGTTCAAGAGGCAACACGAGGCCGCAAGAAAAGATGTGGAACGGGCGTTTGGTGTGTTAAAGGCGAAGTGGGGAATACTAAATCGTCCAATGCGTTCGAAAACGGTGAAAAAGATAAGGTTACTCGTGTATACGTGCATTATTTTACATAACATGATTATAAAAGACGACGGAAGGGCGATAGCACCGGTACACATTCAAGATCCTCCAGTCGAACCCGTCTTCGCTGAAATAACTTATAGCGAGCTCATTGACGAATACACGCATTGGAGACTAAAACATGATCTTGTTGAGCATCTCGGACGTTTAGATCTACCTCACCTTGAAGTGAATTCCGACGACGAGTAGTTTGTTTTTATATTTTTCTAGTTTGAATGTAATTTTTATTTTTCTAGTTTGAATGTAATTTTTATTTTTCTAGGTTGTTTTTTTTTTAATTTAATGAAATGTCTTTTATTTAATTTTTATTAATATTTTTTTAATTTATAAACATGCATAATTTTACAACAAATAAAAAAAAATTAAAAAATAACCCAAGTCCCCTAAGAGGGGAGTGCCGCCATCAAAATGGGGTGTTAGGGGAGTTTAAGAGGGGAGTTGACGTGGCACTAGCTGGTTGGTGGTGTGTAAGAGAGGAGACTCCCCTCTTAGGGGAGTGCCCCTCTCACCCTTAGCATAATGACAATCATTTCTAAGCAAAACACTGACAGAGAACCGTAGAATTTGATGATATTACACAATTGTTTGTAGGGTTTTAACTTAACATGCATGTATAATTCAAAAATCGAATTTGAATTCATAGTTCGAAACAAAATTCGGTTTTTTAAATCCAATATGAAGAATGAGCACCCCTATTAATTATTAGTATTTAGCACATAACATGTCTATCTCAAACACTATTTACATCTTATAACTAGTTTGAAAATAAGGTAAGAAATTGACATAATTCAATGGAGGGATTGTAAATAACTTTTTTTATACCTACTTTAGTTATAACAAATTGAAAAATTAAACTGCAAAGGCTCATCCGTTGAATACGTATATTTACAAAAAAAATAATTGGTTGGAGCATCAAGCTATCAATAAACTTTCAGAACCCTCTATAATTTCACTAATAGGATTTTTTTTTTCACTACAAGAGAGACAAAACTCGTGTCTAAATTCATGTGTACGTATTTAGCTCGGTTTAGAATATCTTATATAATTACTACATTTGATCCATCAACGAGTCTATTCGGTCAACAAATCATGCCCCCTATGTATTTATCTTTTCTTTTTTTTAAGCAAACACACACGTACTTTAAAATCTACATCATTTGTCTCCAATGAGACTTGAAGCCTTATTAAATAGGAGAGACACCAATACAACATTTTAATATCATTGAACTACAAAGCCTTTGTTAAGAATGAACAACTAATTTTTAAAATGATATGGAAATTTTGTTAAAATTAAACTATATTTGAAGCGATAAGTCTATTAAAAGTTAATCTTTCACTTATATATTTATTAAACACTAAGTCTTTAATCTTAGACTAATACAAAAGATATAAAAATAATATTTAAAACTTATATTATTAAAGTTAAAATGTTAATTATTTTAAGGTTCTTTTTGTTGAATTACATCAATATATAGTTGACCTAGAAAAATGAATTTGGTTAGGATGTTCCGCTGTGAACCAGGGTGGTCGCCTATAATCCTTAAAAATGAGCTTTAGGCGAGTGAAAAAACCAGATTGTCTTTTATTTATACATAAAATTTCACTTCATTTCCATTGTCTTTAAAATGTTCACTACATGTTCTTTATATACCAATTTTGCACATTCACTGTCCTTTTGTCTAATTGTCATCAAACAACTCAGTTAAATGCTATCATTTGCCCCTCATGGGCAAAAATGTCAATTTGGCCAGTCTCTTCATTAAAAATACCGTAGTCTTCATTGACGTGGTAATTCCCGTTCACTCCACTTCCCGGACATAACCAACGGTCACCACTAAACTACCACTGTAAACATTCACTACCACCATTCTAATCCTAAACCCATCACCTTCGTCACTCACAGTTGGGCCATAGCTAAACACCATTGCATTGTGTACAAAACAAACAAACAACATAAGAGACAAAAATCAAAACCTATTCATCTAAACATCAATATCGCCTTTGGAACAAGAATTCGCCAACAGTGATTGATTATTGTATTAATTATTTAATTATGTTATATTAATTAAAATATTACTCATTAAATTAGGGGTGGGGGGTTTTTTATTCGATAAAGCCATTGGAGTTAAGATGTTGTTCTTTCTGAGATAAAGGGTTCAAACTTCAAACCATGCTGAAAGCGAATTTAGTATAATTTAAGCAATAAAAAATTACATATTTTATGTGCATTAATTAATTTTATATATTTTAAAGTGTTACTTCACTTGAGGTTAAGAATTCAAGCTATGTTAAAGACAAATTTTAATGTAATTTAAGTCAATTAAAAAATTACTCATTAAAATAACACATTATCATTTTATGTGCCTTAATTAATTTTATATATTTTAGCAATTAATTTATCAGATAATATTGTTTTTCACTATAATTTAATCGTCGTTGTCTACACGTAGATATTGAGATCTTTCTTGTCCAAATTCGAAAACACGTGGTATTTTAATAACTCCTTTCTGGTTTTTTGTCCCCTATTTTTTTATTTGTAATTGTCTTGGACTCTTGGCCCAAGAAAAATTAAGAGTGAGAAAGATATAAATAATAAAAATTTATTTTTTTTATAATAAATTTTCTTTAATCTCTATCGTTTTAGGAGTTGAACTGAAAACATCATCTTTCAAACCAAGGTTTTTAAAAACTGTCTTTACCAGTGTTTTCAGACTCGATCCGGACGGGCTGGTCGGACCAGGTACTGAAGGTTGAGCCGGTCCGTGTCATGGTATCGGGCCGGAAATGCATTGAACCGGAATTGAACCGGCAACCCGGCGGTTGGACCGGGAAACCGCCCGGTAAGACCGTTTTTGGAAGGGTTGGACCACTTTTTTATATATTTTTTCAGATTTAACCCTATTAATTTTTATAATATTCACGATACATTCCGTTTTTTACGTTAGATCCGACCGGTCGGACCATTGAACAGGTAAGAAAACCAGTTCGACGTCTGGTCCAGTTATGAAAATATTGGTATTTACCAATAGACAACCATCTCATTATTTATAATAAAAAATAAAGTTGAGAGATCGCGTGATATATATGTATTTTAAGAATATTTTTGTTTTGTACACTACATAATACTTGAATTTGCAATTGTTTAAAATTACACCTTTAATTTTATAAAAGAAAACACTGTATTATAAGACCATTATACATGTTATATTATTATTATAGGTTGATACCGTAATATACATATTAGGAATTAAGAAGACGTCTTAATTTTTTTATTTCGTGTATCATAAAGTTATATTAAAACATATAAGAATTAATAAAAGATGTCTTAATTTTTTTATTACGTGTATCATAAACTTATATTAAACCATATAATATTTATATTTATATACACTACAATTTCTATGGTGAGGAATAGTGTTAGATCAAATTACGATTTTGCCTGTTTAAATTTACAGTTTTGTCATTGCTTTTGTTTTTTCCTTCCTGTGAAATTATGATTTTGCCCTCAATTCAAGTTACAGTTTTGCCATCGTTTTTGTTTTTTCCCCTATCAAATTACAATTTTGTCACAGTGTAAAATTACAGTTATGCCATCGTTTTAATTTTTTTTTTTACAAAACAATGGTAATGTTTTTTTTAATTAGTTTACTCGGTGTAATTTTACTCCTTTTTCGTGTAAAAGTGTTTCCATATACAATTTTTTCACCACTACGGGCCTTTTTCTACTTTTTCTTTATTTATTCTCCAGGATCCATCATCTTCCCCATGGTTTCCAGATAAAAAAAAAGGAATGATAGCATTAATTAAGTTCATAAACGAATGCACCTTTCCTTTATTTGTTTTTAGGGTGAATCTTTTGTTTTTGTTAATTGTTTGGGAAAGTTGCATGATCAACCCACGAGTTCACGCCGCCCGCACTGAACAAATAGGAGGCGTGGGCGTGAGGAATAGTGTTAGATCAAATTACGATTTTGCCTGTTTAAATTTACAGTTTTGTCATTGCTTTTGTTTTTTTCCTTCCCGTGAAATTATGATTTTGCCCTCAATTCAAGTTACAGTTTTGCCATCGTTTTTGTTTTTTCCCCTATCAAATTACAATTTTGTCACAGTGTAAAATTACAGTTATGTCATCGTTTTAATTTTTTTTTACAAAACAATGGTAATGTTTTTTTTAATTAGTTTACTCGGTGTAATTTTTATTTGCGTCAGGAGGTTGCTTGGCCCACACTCATTTGTTCTGGAAAAAAAATACAATTTTACTCCTAGCTTAAAATTATAGTTTTCCTATTGTTTTAGTTCTTTTTTTTTTGCAAACGTATAGTAGTGTTTTGTTTTAATTGGTTGACTCGGTGTATTTTTTTAGATGGTCTTATGAATAGTATATAAAAGTAACTGAAACACAGGCGTAGATGCTATGAAAGAGAAACATTCGGCTTAGGACCCACAATGCGGGCGGGGCAAAGACTAGTCACTTACATTATATACTACATTTTTTTGAACGGCAAATTTGGATCATTGACGGACCACTGGAATATCATCGTGCCACCAGCGGAACCACCCAATCATATCCATTTCCAATAGACATAATGCTTATACACCAATTCAGGAGAAAACCCAATAAATATGGGAAAAACCCCATTTGTAGAAATTAAACTCAGGAAGTATTGATCCCAAAGTTTTATCCCACCACAAAATGCTACTATACTATAAAGACATAGGCATTATATACTACATTTAACTAAAAAATAATAGTACAACAAATCCGAGCTACTAGTTTAAATTACACATATCTATATTTCGCATTAAATTCTCCATTAATTAGTGTATCTTCTATTTTTTTTTAACGACAAACTGCATTTATATTCCACACCCAAAAATCCTTACAACATTGACTTTGGTTAGTAAGCTACTAAGCCAACCACTAAAAAAACTTTATCCTCACCAAAACATATTACAACAAAACAAAAAGAAACTTAAAATTCAGCTTAAAACTCAATTTGAGAGCTTAAATTGCACCCATTTACTCCGGTCCATGTTACTCTGTTTTGCTCGGTTTTTATGTAACACCCCAAAACGGGTTTATTAATTATATTAAAGTAACCGAAAACAAACGGGTAAAATACCATAAGTGGTAAAAATAAACCCGATAAATATTAGGAACTGATAATTATTTACACATGGTATATATATTGGTTCTACCGAATAATAATGTAACTAGGATTTACTAACCTAGTTAATCATAAATTGCTAAACAATAAGGAAGCTTGAAGTAAATTAGCCCAAATTATAAACCTATAAATGTTGAGGGACTAAACATGGGCAATTGTAACAAGTTTTAATTAAAACAAATAAATAAAACAAAACACACACATACGTGTGTGTGTGTGTCTGCGATTTTACCAGAGCCAAGAAAGGCTCTCATGTTCAAACCCTAAAACTACAAAAAATCACCAAATTGAAAGGGGAAATCAAGCCCAAATCGAAAACCAAGCACAAATTAGTGATCACCTCCGTAAAGGGATCATAGGGTATGTAAAAATTTTACTATTTGGTTCCATCTAAAATTCTGGATGAACACTTATGATTCGAAATTGAGCTTGCATGATAGTTGTTTGGGTGAATTTGGGTTGAAATCATGCCTAGAAATAAACCCTAGCCATTAGTTCGTTGAATTATGTTCATCACTATGAAAATCCATAATCACCAATATAGGTGTTTAGTGGGTTTTGTAGAAACATGTCAAACACTAGGATTATGATTATCATTCTAGTGTATTTTGAGTTCTATGAAGTAATTTCAGACTTGTTTATGTGAAAATTCGACATGAACTTACATAATTGATGTTAATCTTGGCTAAATAATTAGTCATGAACTTGATTGTAAATTGTATGAAATTATGCCCTTTAGGTGTTTGTAGAAATGCCTAAAATAAAGCTAAATGTTGGAAATTTGAACTAAAACGCATACTTGTATATTATGGCGAATTATGCGTTATGTAATATGAAAAGAGTTCTAAACGAATCGTGGTTGAACTCTATAGGCAAGGAAACCGGGACGTCAAGCGGACAAGCCGGTGGTGATACACGTTTGAAGGGAGAACTTTAAAGGTACGCTTATGGTTTCGTTACATTATGTATAAACATTGGTCATAGTTATTTAGATATGTTTGGTGATGATAAAGTTAAAATAGTCATGTTTGGAATGTCAATGAAGTGACGTAACTCACTCGACAACCAAATGGGTCAAAATAGTTAATTAGATATGTTTGTTGATAATATTGTTAAAATAGTCGAGTTTGGAATGTCAATGAAGTGATGTAACTCACTCGACAACCAAACGGGTCAAAATAGTAATTAGATATGTTGGATGATGATATAGTGAAAATAGTTGTGTTTGGAATGTCAATGAAGTGATGTAACTCACTCGACAACCAAACGGGTCAAATTAGAATAAACTAACAAATTGATGGTTTTAAGTGACCTGAACGTCACTATATAAACGAAGTATTGATGCGTAAGCCAAGTTTTGGATACGCTAAAATTGATTTAGTAAACCCTTGGATTGGGTCAAAAACTTAGAAATATGGATTCGTTAGTTTTAGTAAATTGTGCATGCTTAAAATTGTAGACAATAAGCACAATGATATCGCATGCGCAAACCATGTGATGGGAGCGAAAACGCTAATATTTGACAAGTCCAGGAATGGGTAAAGAGGACTAGATACAATCATTGCTAATAAACATGTATTAAGTTGATAGATGAAACACGTCGAATAATTGTAAAAAAGGGGGGGTTATAAGCTATTTGCTTATAAACCAGAATTTGATGCGAAGAAAGATGACAAACGGATCCGTAATTTAATTACGGACGCATAGGAAAAAGAATCATGCAAAACGGACATGTAGTTAAAAAGTTACGAGCTTTTAAAGTTAGAATTTTTATGAATTTTGGTGCTGGGCATATATGTAGGTCCAGGAAACGGATCTGCTGGAAAACATGTTTCCCCGCGACACGCACCGGGGTGTTAAGTTGTGGGCGCGACACGCGAAGGATTAAACGAAGTCTGTCGCGTGGCGCGACAGACCAAAAATTAGAATTTTTAATTTTTTGTTATTTGTATGATACCGGAACTTATTTATACATGTTATAATTTTGTCAAAACTAACAATTGATGTGGTTTTGACCTTAGGTGATATTCGTCTCATTCCGGATGCCGATCAAGCAAGAAATCAAGAACCGAACACAAACTTTTGAAGCTTCCGCGCTAATTTAATCATGTTGTAAACACTAACTGAATGTTCTGAATACTTAAATTAGTTAGCTTGTTAAACTAGAACACTATGTAAATCTTAGTTTTTATAACTAAGTTTCTAAATGATGCATTTTGGTTTTAAAATTGCTTATTTTAGTTTAAAATCTTAAAAAAAATGAGACGGGTGTTACATTTTAATCCAAAGGAACGTCGACGCCTGCATTTCCCCAAAAATCATATCTATATTTATCCATTTACCACCGAAAATGCGCTCGTTCCTTGCTTTCCATATGCCTCAACATGTCGCCTACACAATTGTTTGTATATATTTTTTATTTGTTTCCTCAATCGCTCCACTTTTGTGGAATTCCAACAGCTCCTTCATTGAGAATGCATAAAGTTTGTTGAATCTTACACCATCTACTAACTTTGTGCCACAAAACCGCAGCCACATAACAACCCAAAAATAAGTGATCTGCGTCTTCCTCTTTCTCCCCACGTAATTTACAAATCGGCAGACCTTGGAGCGGACCTCTTTTTTTCAGCCCCACCAATGTTGCTAATCTATCTTGTACGCCCCGCCAACCAAATATATTCACTTTTTTTGTACCCATTTGTCCCATTCGAACGGATAGAATGGGGTTGCGAACCGGTTTAGCGTAGCTCGGGTTGTTGAAACTGAAAAATCCCCATCTTTTGCAATTGCCCATACCCACTTATCGGTTCGGTCTCCCAGGCTTATTGTTTGCACCACTTGCTCCAATTGTTGTAATTGTTGTAGTTGACTGTTCATGCTCGGATTCTGCCTCCATTCCCATTGAGTTAACCTTTCTTCAACATTTTTTCTTTTAAAATTTTCTAGACTGAAAAGATCGGGAAACATATCCTTTAAAGGACCATCCCCAATCCACCAATCCAACCAAAACCTAATTTCTTTCCGGTTCCCCACCTCACCTTTATCAATATGTTCCCATTTAGACTATAATTTTCAAGCTCTTTTCCCATTTTTACAATATTGTTCCAAGTACTCGAAATGCCTTCCTTGACCGGTAGATATGACGTTGATTGCGAATGTTGGTGTGTTGGTGTATTGCCATAATTGTTCTCCTCCATAGTGTTTCTTTTTCGTGTTTAAATCGCCGCCACCATTTTAGTAGTAGGCTCACGTTCATATCTTTTAGTGACCCCAACCCAAGGAACCTCTTTTCCAGAGCTCTGATAAACTTTTCCCAACACACCCATGCCATTTTTGATTTTTCGTCATCCCTCCCCCCAAAAAAATATTCTTCTTAATGCCTCTAAGGTGTCCAAGACACCTTGTGGTGCTTTGAACAAAGAAAAGAAATACAGGGGGAGGCTATCATGGGGCGGACCTAGGTGAAGCCCACGGCGGGCGGGCGCACCCCTTGACAAAAAAAAAGTTAGTGTATTTTTTAGGCAAAAAAAAACCTGACCGCACTCCCTGAAAATATGCTTGAACCACTCATCCGCACCCCCAGCAAATAATTTCTATGTCCGCCACTAAGGCTATCTAGTGTTGCTTTTAACAGAGTCAATCTCCCACTCGACGAAACCATCTTAGATTTCCGTATGCATATTTAACTAAAAAATAATAGCACAACAAATCCGAGCTTCTAGTTTAATTACACATATCCATATTTCACATTAAATTCACCCTTAATTAGTTTATCTTCTATTCAAGCATACATAATAAGAGCGAATACTACAATAATCATATTGTTAAATTACGTCACATTAATCTTAATTTATTACGTGTTAGGAATTAAACTCTGATATTTTCCTCAAAAGACAATAACCTTTACCATCCAGTCAAAACTGGAATAACATCAATCTTAATAGTTGACATAAATATAACGTGCAATTAAATGAGTCTAAAACATTTTTTTTTCATGTTTTTATTAAATAACTACGTTAAAAAAATTAAACCGGATTCATAAGGTTGTAAGGTATGAGGCGTGATTGCCTATCACCTCACTCGTTTTTTTCATCAATAACGCCCCTCCCCCATATCATGCTAGCTATTGGGGGTTAGCCAAAGGAATAGCGAGCATTTGTGGATGAAATGCGGGTCCCACTTCAAGTTTAAACCTTTAAAACCAAAAAAGATAAATGACTAGGACACTATTTGGAACTTTAATGTAACACTTTATCCCGTTTAAACCGAATATCTTAAATATTCGGACTTTTAGATCCAAGATTTTTTGTTATTGATAATTACGAGTCTGGGTTTTATTGTGCATGATCATGCTTCAACCTTCCCATAAATGTTTCCAAAGAGATAACGGTTTAATAGTGTTCGGATCTTCGCGTACTTGATCATCCATCTGGTTCCCGCCTTTGTGAAAGCATATCATAAACACTAAACAATTAGTGTTTAAGTCGAACGGTCAAATGCATTTAAAAATAACAAAGAAAACAACTTTCTTGAATTTGGGTGCCCCCGCGACACTAGGCATTATGTCTAGCTCATTCGGCATACTACCTGGCTTATTCATTATGCCTGGCTCATTAGGCATACTGTCTGACTCATTCTTTAAGCATATTGGCTCATTAAGCATACTGTGTGGCTCATTCCTTAAGTCTGGCTCACTAGGCATACTATCTGGCTCATTCGTTATACCTAGCTCATTCGACATAATATCTGACTTGCTAGCTATGACTCACTAGGCATATTGCCTGGCTCACTAGGGATAATGTCTGGCTCACCAGGCATAATGTTTTATAAACAATCCAAAGACCTCATTTCAACATGATTCATATAATTTGCCTTTAATACGGGTTCCGGAATCCCAATTAAGGCCCGAACTTGATTAGGTTGCAATAAATCATTCGTTGAGCGTTTTAGCTCGTTTCAATTCGATCTGACCCGCTATGAAACCTGAGCATTCTAGCTCTAGTCTCCAACAATTTTTCCATCAATTTCTTTACCAAACATCATGATCGGGTAAGTAAAACATTGTTTGTTTAAGCAACACTTAAATTGCTTACAAAACCTCAACTCAATGTTTTAAATAGTTCCAAGGACGGTTTGGTCTCAAGTTCCCATTTTCCCCAACTAACACCTTTTACTCATCAATCAAGCCCCTTAGACCTTTAAAGATCAAATTTTTAGGTTTGCTTAGTCGTTCAAGGTCTTATTGACTATAAACGACCATTTATTACCATTATTTGCCATTGTAGTCCTATAAACTACAATTGATCATTTTATGAATTCACCTACCGAATTTCATTTGGGGCAAATGATCAACTCAATCATAAAACCCGTTATTCCAATTTTACCTCTAGATGTGGTTTACCCAAACTCATTACCTGAGGGAACTTTAGTACATTTTAATCTTTTTTCTGCTAAAGCCAGGAATTTGCAAGTTTAAATGAAACCTAATAGGCACATTTAACTCATTACCCCATTAAGATTAATTATTTCTCTAAGGATATGGAGATTTCTAATGGACTTGTATTTTAAAACTCATTTAGTTATAATTTCGTATCAAAGACATATTCTTGGCTCTAAGAGCCATTTTATCCAAATACTAGAAATACCACACTTGAGGTGGACTATTACCCAATTTTGACTCGACCATCATTAGTCGGGCCATAGGCCCTTACTAAAAGCATGACCCATTTCAATTACCTGGCGGGGTCAAGGTAATGACCCGTTACCAATACCTTGCAAATTTCCCTTGTTTAATTCGTGGCAATGCATACCCTTACCATTATGCTTACCTGTAGGTATGGAAGTCAACAAGACAAGCATTAAATACCAAGTTCAAATGGTGATAACATCGCCATTTGATCCATATGACCCGTTGTTCGTTTGACTCCTTCTTAGTTTGCCCTTTAGGCGTCTCAACCTAACTAATTTATTGTTATTCACTAAAATGTGATTCAACATCATTTTTACCCATTTGACTTCTTATGGTTTACACACACCATAGGGTCTTATTTCTACAATTCTCATCTTATTAACCAAAACATTTTTCATTGCAAAAGTAGTGGTTCTTTTCTACGAGGTGTAAGCTTTACTTACATTGTGTACGTTCGAGCTTCCTTGCGCCTTTGACCCATTTGATGCATTCTTTTCCTAGCTCCCACCTAGCTTGTTAAGAGTGAACCTATCACACCATATCCACAAGATGATTAGATTAGTAATCAAATACCATATACCATGATCATCACCCTTATGGATTTTTATACCTCATTTATCATTCCATTCTATTTTAGGTTAGTTTGATTTTTAAAAGTTAAACTGTCAATTGACATACATAGATACACTAACAATTCGATAAAACTTACTTAGACATGTTATTGAGCACTTGGTGGGTATCATTATTAAGCCATCGTATTAGCTTAATTTTCCATCCTTTCCATCCATTATTACCATGTATTTTTCAACTCAACAAGTTTATATATTCCTTAACATCTAGCTAACCCAAATTCTTCATTTATCACGACAATTTATCAATTTAATCATACAAGAGTTTGACTTTCATACCTAGGTTAAAACCCACTTCATAACATGTATGAACACTTAATAAAATCTCTAATTTATTCAAGTATTTTACACATACAAGCAGGTATAATAGTTATAAACATCAATACATCATCAGTTTCATCACACCATCAAAACCCTTAACATAAAAACTCATGATATGCAATTGAACCACTTACCTTATGTTTGTAATGACTAGATGATGAACAATTTGTGAACATGCAAGGATTCCACCCTAGATCACCTTATGATTTGGTTGAATTCCTGAGTTCTTGTGAAAGAGAGAATTTCTCTCTTCCCTCTCTAATCCACACCACACACACACACACACTGCCTCCTCCTTCTATTATCTTTTATCTAAGATTCCATCATGTTCACTTTTAGCCCCTTAGTTTTAGCTAGTCACTTATGTTTAGCTTTAACCAATTTATCTCTTAGTATTTAACTCATCTTCTAGCTAAGTTAGAAAACTTAGTTATTTTATTTCATAACATACATAAGAAATGTACCACTCAATAAAATCGGGCTTTAGGGCGTTACTGGGTATGACCAACATGATTTAAATTTAAGTCGTGAAAGCTCGAGCCTTTTGTAAACTTTATCTTCTATAGAACATTTATTTTCCCTTAGATTGCATTGGATTTATTTATTTAAATCCCAATGCTAACCGGTTTGATCTTTACTGTTAATGGTACTTTACCCACTCATCTGTAGTTAATTTGGTTTAATTACCAAGTTTGTTTTCAGTATGTTACATTTAACCAAAACCTTGGTTGTTAGGGGGGCTCCATTGCTTATGTGAAACTGGTGTGCTTACGTGGAGCTGAAGTGTCATTTGACATGACACAATGATGCCCCTCTCCATACCCTGCAACCTAAGATTTAAAAAAAAAAGACACCTTAACACGGTTACTACTTATTTTACTGTCGGTTGTTGTACGATAAATTTATAGTGAAACATTAAATAATATTTACGATTATTTATTTAACTTATTTTTATGACTAAATTACAAAAAAAATGTCTTTTATGTTGACAGCAAATTGCAAACTATGTCCTTTATCTTCATAACGTGCAAAAAACATACTCGATATTTGCAAACCCTTACATATTATGTCCTTTAACCCTAACTAAGTTTATTTTAATGGTTAAATCTGACCAAGTGGACCCCATCTGAGGGTAAATTAGTCTTTTCCCCCCATTTATTTTAAGTATTTTAATAAATAAACAAAATCTCATTTCAAAAATTATATATATATATATATATATACATAAAAATCTGATTACTTTCTCTCTCTCTCTCTTCCTCATCTCACTCTATTCCATATCTTTTTTCTCTCAACCACACCATCACCATTGCAGTTCCATCATCACCATCGCACCTCCACCTGCGTGACAGCCGCCACCACCACCACCAAACATAAACCGCATCTCATCCAGAGCAAAATATTCACATGGCCATGTGTCAAAACACCAAGAAAGGAAATCACATGTTGACGACATTTAAGAGATCTGTAACGGGTTGGTGTTCTTGGGCCCATGGTTTCTTGAAATGTTGAAGTGAATTTAAACGGGATTTAACATATTAAGATCTGAATTTAGTGGTGGTGTTCAGTTCTAAATATGTGGGTTAGGGTTGGGGGTTGGGGGTTGGGTAGTGGTTGAATTGCGATAGTGGGGGTTGTGTAGCGGTGATCGACCGCCGGTGATGGAGGTGTAGCGGTGGTGGGGTTGTGCAGCGGGAGTGGAGGTGCGGTGGTGGAGGTGTGATGGTGACAGTGGAGGTGCAGTGGTGATGGTGATGGTGATGGTGGTGTTGGTGGAGGTGCAGCGGCGATGGTGATAATGGTGGTATGTAGATGGAGAGGGAGAGAGAGACATAAAGAGAGAAAGGGGAGGAGGAGAGAGAGATCTGGTTAGATTTGATTTTGGATCTTGATTATGGGTTTGATCCAGATCTTGATTATGGGTTTGATCCAGATCTTGATTTTGGATCTTGAAAGAAGGGATAAAGTTTTATATGCTTTTTATAATATTATTTTATATAAATAAATGGTAAAAAGACTAATTTACCTTCAAATGGGGTCCAGCTTGTCAGATTTAACCATGAAAATAAACTTAGTTAGGGCTAAAGGACATAACATGCAAGGGTTTGCAAACATCAAGTACATTTTTGCACGTTTTGAAGATAAAGGACATAGTTTGTAATTTGGTGTCAACATAAAGGACGATTTTTGTAATTTAGTCTATTTTATTGTAAGTTTGTAACGTTGTTATATATAATAGTTTTTTGTTTTTAGTTTTTGTTAAATATACAGTAATTCTATTCTATTCTTTTGTAATAGTTATGCTTTTTGCATTTTACTAGTTTGCTTGTACGTTTTGGTTGCTATATTATTATATATACTTCTAATTTGCAACAACTTTGTGCAATAGGTAGTTGTAACTCTAGCTTTATTGGTTTTATATGCATAGGTAAGGTGTACATATGCTTAGGTTGATTGTACACTAAAGCTTCTTTTGGAAGCTTTATATTTCATATAAACAGAAGTAGGGGTGTGCACGGTTCGGTTCAGTTTTTGGGCAAAATCAAAACCGAAACCGAAATGTCGGTTTTCAGTTTTTCAAAACCGTTCGGTTTCGGTTTTTACACCGGTTTGGTTTGGTTTTTTAGTTATTTCGGTTTTTGAAACAAAAGTAAGTAAGATTCAAAAATAATAAAAGTATAATTCAAAATTTAAGAATCTTTCTTATATGGTTACATTTAAGTTATTATACTTAATCTTTTTAACTAAAAATGTTTACATAAATTTAACCATCTAATCTATTTTTATGTTTCTTCAAAGTTTTTATTAGGACTTTTTCTTTTATAATACTTTGAAGATTGTTTAATTTTTATATTAAATTTTGTTATTTGTTATAGGCAATAAATAAATCATCTCAATTATAAATAAACATCTTAATGTTTTTATTATAAGTACTTAATACTCGAGAATAAAATTAACAATTTCTAATAGCATGGGTTAAACATTTAAACTTAAACATAAAAATAAATGTTTTTTTCAGTTCGGTTCGTTTTTTTTCGGTTATTGAAAATGGTTATCCGAAAACCGAACCGAAATTTTCGGTTATTAAAAATCCGAAAATCGAACCGTCGGTTTTTGTTTCGGTTCGATTTTGTCGGTTATTTCGGTTACGGTTCAGTTATTTCGGTTTTCTGCTCACCCCTAAATAGAAGAGAGAGACATGAGAGATAGAGATGAGATCTGTTTGAGAGAGAGGAACGGTGGAAGGACCATCGTTTATGGTGGTTACTAGGCGGTGACGCTACATGAGCGACACACAAAGAATCATCGATGAGGAGTGTATTCCAGTGAAGTATGACGAGTCTCCGGCGAAGATCCGGTAAGTCTTCTATCATGTTACAATTTCAGTTAGATCCGCTCTTGATGTGTCCTTTTAGACTTTTTCCGGTAATAAATAATTCCGGCATGAATCCGGTAAAGTTCCGACCAAGCTCCGGTGAACGAAAGTCGACGTACATCTCTTGTATACTCTAATTTACATCAGGTTTATGCAATAAGGAGTTGTAATCGTCGGTAACGATATGGTCATTGACGATGGTGTCGCAACCCCCGAATCCTTGCCCCCGGAGGCGGGCGGCCGCGAGCTTCGCACATTCGGTGGTATCGGTGTTTATTTAATTTTGGCAGCAGAATTTACATTAGGACCGTAGTTAGGAAATATTTTATCAGAGTAAAACACCTCATTTTATAAATAATAAACACATGGGTAAAACCCAAGTTTCCATTCATAATATGTTTATAGGGATAAACCCTATTTTATTCAAATAAAACTTCTTCTTTATTTAGATAACTTTTATAGCTACTTTTCCAAGCCTTCAGTGCTCTTCAGCTGGCTTCTATTTGGCTTTCACATTTTGTTACCTGAAACGCGTTTAAAACATTTTTGTCAGTAGGAAATACTGGTGAGTGAATCCCAGTTTAATCAAAACAAGTTTTATCATTTTACAGCATTGAGGGCATCCCGCAATTACATTTGTTTACATCTACTTTAATTACCACCCACGGCACTGTCAATCCTGACTTGTGGTAATGTTACTACTCACAGTGACAAATTTTGTATACAAAACCCCAACATACCGACGATAATTGTAGAATTACAAATACTCAATCATTGGGAAATATAAATTAAAACATTTGAGGTTTTGTAAAAACAGTTTACAAAAAGAGGAATTACTCACATTGCTAATTTAGGTATTTCCTTGTGACTTCCTGGTTATAATCTATTAATTTAAAGAATGCACACGCGTTAGTATAATAACCCAAATTTACATTAGCTATACCTTCCCCGAGACAGAATTCCAACGACTAAGTCAGGCATAGCCTCGACATGCGTTACAGAGCACTTGATCAATCGGGCAGCGTATCTAATACGTAACCGGGGGTTATAATACTTACATCGAGGCAGAGCTTCGCTATTTTAGTGGGTATAATACCCGAGTATTACTTCTACTATAAATAAATAGAGAGAGAGAGAGAGAGAGGGATTGAAAGTTTGAATGATTTGCAACTGAAGCCAAAATCCCCTATTTATAGTGCCTGATCGGCAGTTTATCGCGCCCCGCGAGAGCCGAAGACAAGGTCTTCGCGGCCCGAGAGCTAGGTTGAGTAGGGCTTAGCCTTGACCAGTCATGGGGGTAGGTTCAACACGATATGGACACGTGGCAGCACCGAGTTACGCCATTTATCCCCTCGCTCGCGCCCCGTGACGGATCAAGAGCAGTCTGTCGCGCCCGCGAGAGACATAAAATATTGTTTTTATTTGATTTTTGCTCAATTAAATGTATTTCGGGCCTATTTTTTGTATACGGGGTGTAATTTAGGACGTATAGGGTGTTTATAAGTTTTTTGGGAGACTTGTTATATCCTCCCCACCTTGTTTTAGAACTCGTCCTCGAGGTCTACTGGAACAGGTGTGGATATTTCCTTTGCATCTCGGCTTCAAGCTCCCATGTGTAATCTGGTCCTATCTTGGAATCCCATTTCACTTTGACTAGAACTAATCTCTTGTGTTTGAGATTCTTGATCTTTCTGTCTTCAATTTGTAGTGGTTTCTCTACAAACTTAAGCTTCTCATTTACCTCTATATCCTTAAGAGGTACTACTAATGATTCATCTGCTAAGCATTTCTTGAGATTACATACATGAAATACATCATGTATTCCTGCTATCTCCTCTGGCAGTTGTAGCTGGTAAGCTACGGGTCCTATCCTTCTAATAATCTTAAAAGGTCCAACATACCTGGGGCTTAGCTTTCCCCTTTTGATGAATCTAACCACTCATTTCCATGGAGAAACTTTTAATAATACTTTGTCTCCTACTAGAAATTCCAATGGTTTTCGCCTGTTATCAGCATAACTCTTTTGACGATCGCGTGCTGCTTTTAGTCTTTCCTTGACTTGAATAATCTTGTCCGTTGTTTCTTGCACTATCTCTGGTCCAGACAGTTGCTTTTCTCCAATTTCTGCCCAACAGACTGGGGTTCGGCACTTTCGTCCATAAAGTGCTTCAAATGGTGCAGCATTGATACTGGTATGATAGCTGTTATTATATGAAAATTCTATTAATGGTAAATGATTGTCCCAATTTCCTCCAAAATCAATTACACAAGTTCTAAGCATATCTTCCATTGTCTGAATTGTCCTTTCGCTTTGTCCATCCGTTTGAGGATGATAAGCTGTGCTTAGATTTAACTTGGTTCCCATTGCTTTTTGGAAACTAGTCCAAAATTGAGAAGTAAAATGGCTATCCCTATTAGACACAATAGATAAAGGAATTCCATGTAATGAAACTATTTCATTTACATATAACTTGGCTAATTGTTCCATACTAAAGGTTTCCTTCATCGGTAAGAAATGAGCAGACTTGGTTAATCTGTCTACAATCACCCAGATTGTATCATTTCCTTTTCTTGTCTTGGGTAATTTGGTAACAAAGTCAATTGTTATCAATTCCCATTTTCATACAGGCATTTCCAATTGCTGCAATAAATCTGAGGGTTTCTGATGTTCAGCTTTTACTTATGAACATGTTAAACATTTGGCCACATAGGCTTCTATGTCCTTTTTCATTCCTATCCCCCAGAATTTCTTTCTTAAGTCTTGATACATCTTATCACTACCGGGATGTATCGTATACTTAGACTTATGGGCTTTTTCTAAAATTCGGTGGCGTAGGTTTCCTTGTTTAGGTATCCAAATTCTTTTCTTATGGAATCTCCAAATTCCATATGTTCCTTGTTCTAATTCCTTAATCATTCCTTTTAATTTCTCAATATCGTCCTTGATTACTGATGCTTTTACTTCTCTAATTTGATCATTTAAATCTATCCGCAGATTTAATTTGAGAGAACGTACTCATCTTGGATTTTCATGAGACTTTCGACTTAAAACATCAGCTACTATATTAGCTTTTCCTGCATGATACTGGATACTACAGTCATAATCACTGAGGATTTCTATCCAGCGTCTCTGTCTCATATTTAACTCTTTTTTCCCGAAAACATATCTTAAACTCTTATGATTGGTAAAATGGTAAACTTACTACCGTAAAAGTAATGTCTCCAAATTTTAAGGGAAAAATTATGGCTCCTAATTCTAAATCATGGGTTGTATAATTCTCTTCATGATTCTTAAGTTGTCTAGAGTCATAGGCTATAACCTTTTGTCGTTGCATCAACACACATCCATAACCTAACTTAGAAGCGTCACAATAGACTACAAAGTCTTCAGTTCCTTCTGGTAACGCTAGTATGGGTGCGTTGGTTAATCTTTGCTTAAGGATTCTAAAGGCTTCTTCCTGTTTTGGTCCCCATTCAAACTTAATTGATTTACAGGTCAGTTTTGTTAAAGGAATGGCTAATCTAGAGAAATCTCGGATAAACCGTCTATAATAACCTGCCAGTCCAAGAAAACTTCTCACTTCCGTTGGTGATTCAGGGACTTTCCATTTAGTAATCGCCTCGATCTTTGTGGGATCCACATGAATTCCTTTATGATTAACTAAATGTCCAAGAAATTGTACTTCTTGTAACCAAAATTCACATTTTGAGAATTTAGCATAAAGCTTTTCCTTTCTCAATAATGTAAGAAGTGCATGCGGATGCGCTGCATATGCTTCTTTACTCTTAGAGTAAATGAGAATATCATCCATAAATACAATTATGAATTTATCCAGATATGGTTTACATATTTTGTTCATCATGTCCATAAATGCGGCGGGGGCATTGGTAAGACCAAATGGCATGACGGTAAATTCATAATGACCATACCTTGTTCTGAAGGCAGTTTTAGGAATGTCCTCTTCCTGTACTTTCAATTGATGATATCCTGAGTGTAAATCGATTTTAGAAAAGAATCGAGCTCATTGCAGTTGATCAAACAGATCATCGATTCTTGGGAATGGATACCGATTTTTAATCGTGACTTTGTTCAATTCTCGGTAATCAATGCACATACGCATTGATCCGTCCTTCTTCTTGACAAACAAGATTGGTGCTCCCCATGGTGATGAACTTGGTTATATGAAACCTTTCTCCAGAAGTTCGTCCAGCTGTTTCTTTAATTCTTGCATCTCTACTGGCGCCAAACGGTAGGGTGCTTTGGCAATCGGTGCTATTCCTGGTAGTAGGTGAATTCAGAATTCAACTTCTCTATCTGGCGGTAGTCCAGGTAGCTCTTCAGGAAAAACTTCTGATAATTGAGATACTACGGGAATATCTTTCAATTCTTTTCCTTTAGTGTTAATGATTATGGAAATCATATACACTAATGATCCTTTCCTTGCATAACTTGCTGTTTTCATCACAGAGATGAATTTTGTAGATCTAGATGGCTTATGTCCTTTAATTGTGATCTTTTCACCTGTTAGTGAATTTACTTGTATTGACTTTTGATCACATAAAATACTGGCTTTATTGGTTACTAACCAATCCATTCCTAATACAACATCAAATCCAGCTAGGTTCATTGGGTAAAGGTTAGCAATAAACTTATGGTTTAGAATTTCTATTCTTGCTCCCTGTAAGATATCAGTGATCCTAACGGATTTTCCATTTGCCGTTTCTACCAGACATTCTTGTTAAAGTTTAGTTAATGGTTGATTAAGAATTTTGCAAAATGAAGTATTAATAAAACTTTGGTTCGCACCAGAGTCAAATAATACTTTAGCAAAAACATCATTAACTAAAAACGTACTGGCAATCACGTCCGGAATCATCTTGGCTTCTTCTGCTGTCAGAACAAAAGCTCTAGCATTCTTAGTACTCTTGTTGTTCATGGCTGGAGCTAGTTTCGGACAGTTCGGTTTGATATGCCCCTTTTCTCCACAATTGAAGCACATTCCATTACTGGGTTTCTTCCTGCAGTCTTCTTCCTTGTGTCCTGGTATCTTGCAAAAGTTGCAGTAGGTGGAACATTTTCCTGAATGTTTCTTCTTGCAAGACTTACAGTAAGGTGCAGAAGTAGAACCTATACTTTTCCCACGATAGTTATTTCCATAACAAAATTCTTGGGTAAGTTTCTGAACTAGGTTCTTTCTCTGATTCTCTTCTTGCGTACGTACCAATTCATCAGTCAAGGTATTTGCTAGTTCTACCGCTTCGTCTATGGTTTGTGGTCTAGCTGCCTTAACTACATGCCTAATCTCACTGATTAATCCCCAGATGTAACAGGAGATTAATACCGGTTCTGGTGAGGCTAGGGTTGGCACTATTCTAGCATATTCGAAGAATACAGTAGTGTAACCCTTACAGTTTATTCCAGTCATTCTAAGATTTAAGAACTTATTAGCAATTTGTTCTTCTTCATTGGGAGGACAGAATTTCCTTTCGACCATGTTCTTAAACTCAGTCCATTCCATATTATAGACTTTGTCATTTCCCCTAGACTGGATAATAGTATTCCACCATTCTAAGGCTGCATTTTTAAAAAGATTGGAAGCAAACATGAGTTTGTCTTCCTCTGCACACCTGCTTATTTTTAAGACAGCCTCTGTCTTTTCTAACCAACGTAGAGCTGCAATGGCTCCTTCATTGCCAAAGAATTCTATTGGTTTGCAAGACCAGAATTCTTTGTAAGAACAACCATAAGACGTGGTTCTTCTTCTTTTTGGAATAGGCAATTGAAGTAACGGTCCATTGTTTACGCTGTGATTGGGTTCAGTATGTAACACCCCGTGTTTTCACAAGTCAAAGTCAAGGTCAAGGTCAAGTCAACGACCGGTTATACGAACTTGACTTGTAGAAATTTATTTATTTTATTTGTATTATGTGGAGTAAGTGTTGTTAATTGCTAAAATCGATGTGTGTTATTCGCAATCTAATCGACTTACGACTGTGAACAATATGTAGTAACAATGCGATAAAGTTAACGAAACGATAATCAAACTATGCTAATCAAATCGACATCGAATCGAATCGTAACTCGAATTTTACATCTTAGTTATTGTTATACGTGTGTGTGTGCCTTATGTGTTACTTGTGCATGTTTACTTTTGTTATGTGTGGAAATCAATCGAAACGCGATCTAACTCGAAAGGCAATCGAACTCAAATCGAAGCTCGTAACCAAACTCGAACGCGAATCAAAAATCGAAACTATGATAATTAGTAGTTGGGACTAAAAGTAATTTGACTAGGAAACCCTATCGTGACAAGCCGCTCGCAATCGAAACGTCAAAAATCGTTGCGCGAAACACTCGAAACGTGCGACTGATCGATCAGGCTCCCAGCCGATCGAACAGCCAGCCGAACGGACTGCTGTCCGATCGGACAGGCTGTCCGATCGAGCTGCCTGGCCGATCGGCCAGTACTTTCCTCTTTTGTCATCCTATAAATACCCCTGTCATTGTCATCCTTTCCACTTTTGGAAACCTCTGTTCGACCAGCACGCCTAGCTCTTCTTTTCACAGATTCCTCTCGATTCTGGTAAGATTTCACCCTAAATCTTGTACTTTCTTGATCTATACACACTCCTACACATTTCTATCTTTCAAATCTTAACTTTTAACCGTGAAATCATCAAGATTCAAGTGTTCTAGGATGATGTCATCATGGGTTTTTGAAGAACCTCATGTTTTGGCCTCGATCCACCAAGAATGACTTGGATCTAGCCGATTTCCACATAAACAAACAAAGATCTTTCACAGATCTAAACTTTTACACAGTGAAAAGGATTGAAAGATGGATTTTCCAACTTTCTTTCAACTCTCTTTCACCCAATAACTTCAAACCGGTAGAAACGGAGCCTGAGCTGGCTTACAAATCACTCCGGTGATTGGATGGCTCGAGATCCGGATTCTATCCACAAGGTTAACCAATTTCGGGTTGAACGTTAAACTCCGTTCCGAACAGTCCACCGACCGGATTTGGGTGATTCCTGTCCGACCCGGGGAACCAAGTAAGGACGAGATATCTATGGTGCTACTCGTTGTCAAAAATACCTCAACAAAACGACAAACAAACAGAACAGCCAAGTGTTAAACAAATAGGCTGATCAGGTCAGAGTGCTGACCGATCGGACTGCTGTCCGAACGGACAGCCAGCCGATCGGACAGCCAGCCGATCGGTTAACACATGGTCCCACACAATCAATTAACTTCTTTTGAAGACTAGTATTGAACGAATTGTTGTTCGATCGAACTACTGTCCAATCGGATTACTCTTCGGATCATGAGATACTATGCTTCAATACTTAATCGATTTTTCAACATGTTCGATGCACTAGGAGTGCCACCCGATCGAACAGCCGTCCGATCAGGTGACACCCTGCTGAGAACTCGTCATGGTTGATCATGCATGTTGTCCGATCGAACAGCACTAGTTTCCGATCGAACAGCTAGCCGATCCACTGCACCATACTTTACATTTCATTTAAAGTCTTTGACTAGTTGACCTGTTCGATCGAACACCTGTCCGATCGAACACCTGTCCGATCCAAAGACTAAACTTTGTAATTCATTTGAATGCCTAACCGATCGGGTTGCTGGCCGATCGAACAGCCGTCCGATCGTCCGACCTAAAAGGTAAAGGTACTTCAATGTTTTCAAATGCTACAACGAAAACTTCCAAAGTCAAGCCATCATACACAAACACATACATCTCATAGGAAGAAACAATCCACTCGAATCGTCATCCGACCGGATCACTGTCCGACCGGATGACCGCCCGAACGGATTGTTATCCGCACGGATTGCTGTCCGATCGGATTACCATCCGATCGAACCACTATCCGACCCTTTCATACTTTGTGACGTATTACGCATCACTTATCGTTATACAATCTAATCTATTCAGGCTAACCGTACTCGCTAAGCGCTCCCTTCAATCCATTAATCGCTGTGAGTATACTCGATCCCTTTTTGCTTTATGCACTTTTGGGTGTTACATACGTTACGAATATTCAAACTACAACAATCACACTACTCAAAACTATTTGTACGCTAACCGTTAATGCATGTTATACGTGGCTTATGAATGCTTGTTTGTTATGTTTACACATGGAATGTTGTCTACATGCCTTAACAACGATAGTACTATAGTTTGGACTCAGCACCCGTTCACACGGGGGTTGTTAAGGATCTTTTACTTGCATGGATTACGGTGGTAATCATGTATTGCGAACTGCCTCGGGCAGTCAACCCGCAGTCATTGGTATCGATGGGTCTATGTCGATAACTAACGTGCTTCATTTCACTATGTGTACGTGCTGGTTATGCGTAAACGAATTCAAACTCTATATGCTATATCAAACTTGTATGCTCACCTTTACATTATATGTATTGACTTTATTTTAACGTATGTGACAGGTGCTTAGGACGCACACTTGGTAGGAATTTGAAGCTAGAATAAAGCTTTAGAGCCCAACAAATAGTTGTCTGTAGTGGTCAAACTAAGGGTCTCTAGAAGCAGATAAACAATTGCTGTCCATTTGAAATCTGAGTTGTCGGAACAGAATATTTGCCTGGATTTTGCCTGTAATAATTATTTTGCTGTTTGAGATACGGTATGGGACGTATTATTTAAATTGAATAGTATAGATAATTGTTATGGAAACATCTGGACAATCTGTTTCGCTCAGTGCCATGCCCCGATGATTCCGCCATCGGTTGGGGTGTGACACAGTAGGTGGTCGTTTACTTCCACTATTACTTTTATTATTTTCTGCTTTTTTAACAGTTTGGATGATATATGGCATAATATCTCTAATTCCTTATGTTACTATATGTCGAATGACACTGTTATTTATTTGGTTATCATTATTCTAGTTTTCCTGATTTTCTTCGTTGTCCATCTATATTTACAAACAATTATCAGGTATTAATATCACAGAATAAGATCTAATGCCAATAATTGCACAAACAAACACATTGGTCAAAACCGTCGATCATTGCAACATTTACTCTATTTTATATATATGCATCTATTACAAACTATAACTGGAATTTAAAACATACTACTAGTTATGCCTCAGTAGGTATTTGATTATCTATTTTAGTTTTTTTTTCAAACTACTCGTATTTATATATATATATACATTATTATTATTATTATTATTACTACGGGTTAAACTGCATTTCCCGCTCGCCGTACTTCTAAACGAGCTTCTCTCCTATCCCTTTTTATCCTCTCTCCTTAATCTATCAACTCCTCACCGTACAGGCGGAGTTCCTGAATGTTCTCATCACTCATAGGTGGTCGTAGTGCGGGTACTGGGTCAGGATACATAGGTAAAGGTTCTCCATACGGGTATGGGTTTTCTAGGATTTCCCGAACATACTGGTCAGCATCCCAATATGGATCTAGAGGGTCAAGGTTTGGGTATGGTGCTAATGGGTTTGGTATGGGTTCCTCTTGTGGGTAGAGTTCTTGATAACCCCTGTGGTCATCATTCCAAGGGTCATATGCTAAGGGATTGGGTGCTGGAACTCTAGGTATCTCATCTGGGTTAAAAGCTGGTATGGGAACTGGTTCTTCTTGGTTGGGTTCTATTTCCATTGGCTGAGTGGGAGACAGTGGTAATGGCTGTGGTGCAATGATTTGTTCTAGGTTTGGGTCTGCGGCAGTAGTAGCTAATATGTGAAAGTTGGCCAATCGCCTATTGATTATATCTTGGATCTGGGTGTTCATCTCCCTATTTGCTACTGCTAAATCCCTTTGTTGCTTTAATTTCCTCATTTTTTTTCTACGCTCATGAGCTCCCCGACTGAACCATCCTCTCTTTTTGGTAGGGAATGGTTCTGCGGATTGCGCTTTAAAGACGAATATCCCCTCTTCGGTGTCAGTTGAGTACCCCGAAGGAGTAGGCTGGGAAGAAGTTCCTTCATCTCTAGGAGAACTAGACAATTGACAATAAGCGTCCGATGGTCCTTGATCACTCATACTGTAAACTAACAGATTGTCAAATAACACAAAATAATAATATACACGTATGCACATAGTCACATAGATTATTTCCTAACAGAATTGACAATTTCATTGTCAGCAGAACACTTCTGTGGCTGAAATCAGTGGATGTATCTCTGATACCACCTCATGTCGCAACCCCCGACCCCTTGCCCCGGGAGGCGGGCGGCCGCGAGCTTCGCACATTCGGTGGTATCGGTGTTTATTTAATTTTGGCAGCGGGATTTACATCAGGACCGTAGTTAGGAAATATTTAATCAGAGTAAAACACCTCATTTTATAAATAATAAACAACTCGCCTGAGGGAAAGGGACTGCGACCTTCAACTCCCAAGATATATCATATAATATAGCATGTTGCCCTGAAGAAGGATTGGAGTTATTTTCCTTCGGTCCATAAATGCAAGAATCGCGAGACGGCAGACATCGGCCGATGAGGCTAGTAGGGCCCTAGTCCTGTAACCGGGAAATGATAATTCCTAACTGAGAAGTCACCACGAGCATAACAATTGACGTGTGCGTATATATACATAATATTTTGCAATGAATTACACACGATTGGGTTTTAAATTTATAAAAGTGATTATTACTTTTACATCAAAACACACACGAAAGAGGCAAGTGTACCCCGTCATATATGTAATAAAGTATCGGTAAGAACCAAGTATCGATCCAAGGAAATGGGCGGAGAATTAATACTAGACCTTTGTCACTAAACTACCGGTAAAAACATAGGTTTTGTGATTTTAAACTAAACTAAAGTAAACATAACCAAATACATAATAAAAACATAATAGAATATAGATAAAAAGCCTTGCTAAATACACAATCACAGCATGTCAACTAAGTCAGTTTTGGCACTAGAAGCATTCGGTCAATTTTCCAATTTAAGACAATTAGTATCCCTTTCGGGAATCCTAACATGACAATCATTCGGAAAGCTAAAACGATAAACACACTTTAACCACCTAAAATTGTTCTTTAACGTGCAATTGATAAATGTCTATGAAAATCTCTTAAAAATAAGTTAGGCAGCCGTTAGGATTATTCTAACCTCACTTAAACAAGGAAAGCGACACCGATAAACACAATGCAACCACCGAGATAAGCATAATCTAGATTAAATCACAACCGAGTTCATTTTACAAATCTTACACAATAATTCACTAAGATAGCAATTTTGGCCTAAACTACTAACTAAGCTAACAAATCATGGCAAGAATTTATAACGACACCATCTAACCCGTTTAGGCCCTTACGTGACGGCAAGCTCTCTTGATTAACAATAATTACATTTTATTAAATCACTAACCATTTCTAGTATCATGATGCATACATTTAAACCAAGTTAAACTAGTTAACCAAATTCAAAGTTTACTAATACAAGATTAATTAAGCTTCATTTTTCAACTATCTTAACTAACCAAGCACCAATCATCCAACATAATTACTTATAATCAAGAGTTCAATATCAATAACAAGGTTGCAAACTAATCATCAAAGATTAACATAGAAAATACTTCAAATGTCATTACAAACAAAGTTTAACAAACTAATGGTTATAATCTAGCAAGGGATTGTTGTGTTTTTGCCCAAAGGCTACAATAATACATAAATCATAATCTAAGTACTTGAAAGATCAACAAAAACTTGGAAAGATTAGAAAATCAAACCATAAACAAGTACTAGACTAAGGATCCGGGTAGTAATCAACGAGACAATGTGGCTTGAATCCGGGTGAAAGCTAATGCCTCCGGAGCCTGAAAATCGCCTGAGAGCTCTCCAAAAATCCAGAATATCGAGCAGAATGTTTCTGCTGTGTTTTTATACTTTTTGCTGTTGCACGGTCGTTCTCCCTGTGGAACGACCGTTCACTTTATTCAATTATTGGACATGGGTCACCATACCGCATACGTCATCGGATCGTTGACCAGATCTGAAATGGCACGACCGTTCTTTGTGTGGAACGGTCGTTCAGTTCCGGGCTTCATGTTGCACGCCAAGTCGCACCTACCGTTCAGTTCCGAGACTCTGTTGATTCACCGGAGACGCACGGTCGTTCCTCAGATGGAACGACCGTTCTTCACCAAATCGCTTGTTTCCCTGGAATGCCCAGCCGCACCGATCGTTCATTGCCGAGATGATCAGCGTTGTCGGAGATGCACGACCGTGTATCAGGTGGAACGGTCGTTCCACAGGCCCAGTTCAGAATCCTTAACAGAAAGTCCGCAGCTCTGTCGTTTTGTCCGGAAAGTCCTCGTTTTTGCTATCATCTTGTCTGGAATGCAGTTTTAGGCCTGTAAACACAAATGTAGATAAATAAGTATCCAAACGACGGTTTTACGGCCAAAAACGCATAAAATAGGGGTAAAACGGGGAACTAAAATATGTGTAAATTAGAGTGTATCAACAATCTTATTGGAACTTGAAAGAGAAGTGAATTTGTGAATGCCTAACTGAACGTTCAAGATTGGATTCAGAAGCTGAGGCGACCGGAAGGGAGGCGAGCGAAGTGAGGCGTCCAAAATTTCATAGAGATAAACGATTCAGCTCCCTTCTAAGCCTTTAGAGGATTAGAGGAATCATCGATGAAAGTGTTACTTACTTACTTACGAAGATCGACTTGATAACCTTCTACTGACAGAGTGGTGGGTGCTACTGTCTTATCTTATCCCTTCTTCTTTTACCCCGCTGGTCATTCAGTTCAGTCAAGTTCATATGCTTTCCAACGTGGGAGTAAAGGGAGTTGGTAGCATTCCCCTGGCTTTCCATTTCCAATAAGTCTGGGATAAACTAGAAGACTAACTCCTTCCCCTCCTAGGGCTTCAGCAAGGTGTCTATTCTGAGGCTTAGGAGAATGAAGCAGCCCCGGCTGTGAGTGAACTCCCCTATACTTCCAGGCAATAGGACTAAACCTAAAGTATCTTCTCTTCTCCGGTTCTAGCTTACGTTTGAGTTTCCTCTGACTACAAGGTAATTTCTCAGCTGGAGCAGAAGTGGACGAACAACACCTCCTTTCCTTGCATTAGCGCCCGCTTTTCCACATCCACTTCAGGGAGAGAGCAAGTATAAATCATATGGGTAAACCCAAGTTTCCATTCATAATATGTTTATAGGGATAAACCCTATTTTATTCAAATAAAACTTCTTCTTTATTTAGGTAACTTTTATAGCAACTTTTCCAAGCCTTAAGTGCTCTCCAGCTGGCTTCTATTTGGCTTTCATATTTTGCTACCTGAAACGCGTTTAAAACATTTTTGTCAGTGGGAAATATTGGTGAGCGAATCCAAGTTTAATCAAAACAAGTTTTATCATTTTACAACATTGAGGGCATCTCGCAATTACATTTGTTTACATCTACTTTAATTACCACCCATGGCACTGTCAATCCTGACTTGTGGTAATGTTACTACTCACAGTGTAGTAACAAATTTTGTATACAAAACCCCAACATACCGACGATAATTGTAGAATTACAAATACTCAATCACTGGGAAATATAAATTAAAACATTTGAGGTTTTGTAAAAACAGTTTACAAAAAGAGGAATTACTCACATTGCTAATTTAGGTATTTCCTTATGACTTCCTGGTTATAATGTATTAATTTAAACAATGCACACGCGTTAGTATAATAACCCAAATTTACATTAGCTATACCATCCCCGAGATAGAACTCCAACGACTAAGTCAGGCAGAGCCTCGACATGCGTTACGAAACACTAGATCAATCGGGAAGCATATCTAATACGTAACAGGGGGTTATAATACTTACATCGAGGCAGAGCTTCGCTATTTTAGTGGGTATAATACCCGAGTATTACTTCTACTATAAATAAATTGAGAGAGGGATTGAAAGTTTGAACGATTTGCAACTGAAGCCAAAATCCCCTATTTATAGTGCCTGATCGGCACTTTGTCGCGCCCCGCGAGAGCCGAAGACAAGGTCTTCGCGGCCCGCGAGCTAGGTTGAGTAGGGCTTAGCCTTGACCAGTCATGAGGGTAGGTTCAACACGATATGGACACGTGGTAGCACCGGGTTACGCCACTTATCCCCTCGCTCGCGCCCCGCGACGGATCAAGAGCAGTCTGTCGCGCCCCGCGACATACATAAAATATTGTTTTTATTTTATTTTTGCTAAATTAAATGTATTTCGGGCCTATTTTTCGTATACGAGGTGTAATTTAGGACGTATAGGGTGTTTATAAGTATTTTGGGAGAGTTATTATAGATGGCATGTTATTTATTACTTCTAATGAAACATTTGTTCGGTTACGGAATTCTTAGGGTTCGTTTTACTGCTGCCAATGTTTGTTTGTATTTGAAAATTCATCCTAGATATTTTGTGTTAAATTGATGCCTAATTGTTTCGATTTAGGGACAGAGTTCTTTGTATATTATCTCTATCATTGGGAGGCAATGTGTAATGTTCAGTTTTGAAAGTCATAATGGAGATTCTAGGGTTTGAAACACGAAGCATCAGATCCGCTGGGCAGTTTAGTCTGATCATTTCGTGCTGTTCTGAGTCAGGATTGTGCTAGGAAGTAGGAATTTGTGTCTTCTTTCGGATGAATTCTTATTCATAAATGTTGAGAGTTATATTACCTTTGTGTCGATATAGGAGTATTTCGGATGGTTTGAAAGGTACTTCTTCCTGGCAGCTTTGAATCGGAACACATATTGATGCCGTTCTGGTATGCAGTCTCTTGGTCTGGTCTGATTAGTGTGGCCCGTTGTACGTGTCATCGTAAGTTACTTTATTAATTTCTTGTACATATCAGAATCTTGATTTTGCCGAAACGTGTTTTAAGTTAGAATGATACTCTTTTTGAGTGTAGGACGATGAAAGAGGCTGAAGCAAATAACTTGAAACTCACATCCCAATTTCCGGAGCTTAAATTTATCGAGATGATTTCCAACAACACCAAAATGTTCTTTGGAAATAAGGTCATTTATCTCACTCTCGTAAATAGCGAATACACCCATTGTGTTGTGCTATCACTTGAATATGATACATGTAACCAAACAACATGATGACAAAACAGGCGGGTTGGTAACACGTAATTTTGGGCCACTCAACATTTTTCTTCTCTGTTTTGTTTAAAACCACTAAAACTCTATTGTTACAGTTTTTATCCTATTGATTTTCACATAAATAGATTTATGAGGTCGTGTTTATTAAAAATACACTTTGGTTAACTTTTGACCTAATTGATTGTTTTGGTTTAACTACCTTTTTAATTATTGGACGTTAGAGGTTAAACATAACCTAGATGGACCCCAAGTGGGTTCAAATTGTCACTTTAACGCGTATATATAGGGTGAGGCTTGTAATATTCTCATGGTAATAGTATGAGGTTTTGCATTGTAATTTGTAAATGTGAACTTTGCAGATACCGAATATGTTGATGGATCAAAGGCTACTTGGGAACTTTTTGCGAGATTTGGAAGGGTGAAATGTTTGTTACATAAGTTGCACAAAGGAAATATAAATCTAGCCCCGCCGCATCACGGCGGGTTACTTTTATAGTTTCATATATTTTCGAAGAAAAATAATTCATAAATTCGCGTTTGCTTGTCACTTGGAACTTTCATTCTTAACACCTATTTATATATTTTTTTATTCAATGGTAAATTCTTGACGGAGGTGTAAAACATTTATCTACCTTTTTTAAACACAAATCATACACCAGTATAATTTACTCCTAATTCTACTCCATTATCCATAACGAGACTCAAACCTTCAAACTTTAGAAGAGAAGAAGTCATTTAACACGCCAAGATATCATTAGACTAAAATCCCTTTGTTCATATTGCTCATTTAGCATATAGAATAAATAACAATATCGGTTACTAATACATATTTATTTTGAACGGCAAAGGTTTGCTATTTCTAAACCACACCAATGTATACTAATTACACCTCATGTCAGAATTTGAACCATGTCCTTTTCTTCAAGAGACATCAAGAACCTTTACGGCCCAACCAAAAGCTAAAATGACGGTCACTAATACATATATATCTCGTTTATCAAAAAATACCTTTTTAATAACATTTAATGAAAAAAAAAGCTTTTGTTTTATACTAAAAGATATATGGTAGTAATTTAAACATCAAATTTTAAGAGCAGTAAATTTTATTAGATATTAATTGACGTGGATCCACGGCTTATTTATTTTGTGGGGTTGCTATAATATATGTAAAAAAATAATAATAAATTACACCAATAAATATAAACATGTAGGTGCAGCCGTTGACTAAAAAACCAAGATTGCTTATTTACATCTCTTGATGAGATATTTTTAATATATAGCATTGTGTAGTTCTAGGTGCCATAAGGCTTTTCTTTTTGGAAAGGCTCTAGTTGTCATTAAGGTTTTTTTTTTCCTTCTTTTTTTTGGAAAGGCTCTAGTTGCCATAAGCTAGTTGGGCTATTTGGAGAAATGAAGGGGTTATGGCTATGGTCAAGTTTGCTATGTGCTCTCACTATGGTTGTAGGGGGTACAAGCAGATACAATGTTCATGGAGGCCCTTCTTATCGACTAATTTTGGATACTGACGTTGATACTGATGATCTATTTGCATTATTATACTTGTTGAAGTCAAATCGGTCTGAGTTTAACTTACAGGTTCTTTCTCTTAAATATTCTATACCCACCTATCTGTTCACTTTATTTCAACTTTCTCTGTGTAGCGAGTTTGTTGTAATTCATATTTGCATATGTCATTGTCCACTTTACTATCTCGGATGGTGTTTAAGAATTGGAATATGTTAAAGGAACATAAATTTAAACGAATTAGATTGGAATTGGAACTATTAAAGAATTTTGAATTTGAAACGCCTAGAATATATGTCATATGAATTAGAATTACTGATACATTTATTTGACAAAAAAAATCATATTTGCTTTCCTAGTTTGTTAAAAAAAAAAAAAAAAAAAAAAGGCGGAATATGATTCTAATTCCTTTGATCGAAGGGCTCTACTATTTAGAATGAATCTTGGTTTATTACTTCAAAGCATTCAAGTGAATTAACTGCAATTAAAATACCTTTCATTCATTTGGCCATCGTAGTGTCATCTTTAGGTGGGATAACATTTAGAGAGCATAAGATTCTAAGTTCGATTCTTTATAAGGGGATTTTTCATATATTTATTGGTGTTCCTTCTGAATTTATGTATAGATATTAGAGCATTCACAATGTATCTCTTATATTTATGTCAGTGAGAAAACTTATATTAGAAGAGGTTTTTCTTAGATTTATTGGGTTTCCTTCTTAATTGGTGTATAAACATTAGAGTATTCATAGTGGATCTCTTATATTTATGTGAATGAGAAAACTTATATTATAAGAAATGATTGTGAGTGGTTTTGAGTGGAGAAGAGAGTAAATATATGAAAATGTTACTGTTCATCTTTAAATAGATGGGAAACATTATTCAACCCTTATAAATTTTTTAATATTTTTAAAGGTGGTTGTGAGTGGAGAAGAGAGAAAATGTAATAATAAATGTATAAAAAATATTATTTAATAAAAAAAGAGAAAAAATAGTATTTAGTGTGATTATATAGATTTAGATAAAGAATCCAATTCGAATGCTCTTATTGCCCGGTGAAGATGGATATAATCAGATGGTTCCGCTCATGGCACGATTATACTCCAGTATTCCGTCAGGATCCAAATTTATCGTTCAATAAAATAAAAAAATACCATTCATTTTTAACAAAACACCCTACCTAAATTCAGGTTTCAGTTCCAATATATAATATTATTAGTCAAATTGCTAAAATGAGAAGTTATATTCAAATGGTCTATATCTATTATTAATTACCCTTAAATATTATTTGGTGTGGCATGAGTAAACAATAAATTTATAGTTTTTATTTATTTATTTAAAAGCATTAATTGTTAAAGTAGCTCAAAGATGGATGGTAGATATACCTTGTTTCCAAGAGGAAAATGATCTTTAACGGGCCACAATCCGGCCCGAACAAACCGATCAGCAGCAGAAACACGCCAAAGGACGTCCAACAAAAGGCCTATAGCGTAATCGGCTCCGTCTTCAGAAAAGGCGGAGCCAGTGCTAGCAACACGAATGTTACGGGCCCGGCACTCGGCTAAGTCAATATGGTCAACCCCAGTTGATGTTCCAACAAGGCATTCAACATAAGGATATTGGTCCAAGTGCTCAGCTTTAAGCGGGCTGGGCGGGATCACAATTAGGACCCGTGCAGATGCCCGGTGGACCGGGTACAATGGATCAGGGGCGGACCCAAGCCCACCCCAAGGTGGGCGGGCGCACCCCCGGGTGAAAAAAAAATTAGGGCTAAATTCCGTCGAAAATCCCGTCCGCACCCCTTGGAATTTTCGACCGCACCTTTTGAAATTTTTCGTCCGCACCCCTTAGGTAAAAAGTGTTATCAATTTATATTTTAAGTTTTTTTTAGTAAACTCTTATTTAAAAAAAATATACTACCTAAATTATATAACTTTTAATACCTAACCAACTAAACCCAAATACCCATACCTTTACCCACTTATAATTCCTAACTAGCTAGCTCACTAAGTCTTAGCCCATTAACCAAACCCAACAATATTTCAAACTATAATAAAATAATTAAAGCCCAAAACCTTAAGAAATTCTATCCCGCTCTCTCTCTCTCTCTTGCGTCCCTGCACTGCCAACGAACAACATCACCCAGCGACAACAGTCCAGCAGCCGGTGACCACCGTAATCAGCCACCATACCACCGTCGTTCGACACCAAATCTAACCGGAATCCGAACACGGGTAAGTTTCTTTGTTATTTTGATGATTTTGGTTGATATTATAGGAGAAAAAAGGGTAATAAAGTTGTTAAGTAGGTTTGAAATTTTGTGTGTTTTGACGTTGTTTATGGTTGTTTAGATGATTTTTAGGGTGATTATGTTGTTTATATATTTTTAGGGTGATTACAACTTACGTTATGATTTCTAGGGCTTGAATAGTTGAAAACTAAAATTGAAACATTATGTTATGGAACGATGAACTTATGTTATATAGAGAATGAATTGCTTAAGAAATTAGCTTTAGATGATATTTTGAATAGATTTCAAAAAATGAAAACCCGTAGGGCGTCGACGTTTTAATTATGTTTGTAACAAGGTTTGACATGTTTTTGATGATTATATAAATTTAGTTTGATGTTCGTTTGTTTTACATGACCCGACCCGACCCGATACAAACCGATTTTTTTACTTATATACCTAGGGGCCTAAAAATGTTAAAAATGTTCCGCACCCCCATGAAAAAATTCCTGGGTCCGCCACTGCAATGGATCCGAAGATTCTATCGGGTTGAAGATGATGTGTTTAGGCCAGGGTAATGAGAGTTGGAAATCAGAAAGACGATGGATGATTGCAGCAGGCGGGTTGTTGTCATCGGCCATTGTACAATAAGTGTGTGTGATGGATGATTGCAGCAGGCAGGTTGGTGTGGAAACTTTACACTTAAATTCTCGGCCACAGATTCATTCAAGTAACCAATGTAGACATCTAACCATCATTAATGTTCTAGTGGTGTGGTGTCCACGGTATTTAAGTCTTATGATGGGTCCAGATGAGTTTTCCTCTCCAGGTTTCAAGTTCGAGTCTGGGTCATAGAAGTTTCTCATTGAGTGGTTTAAATTGGGGATCTATTGTGCGAGAGAGCTCTCTAGCGCGCACCCGGTTAAGACAACGTATGCTAGACCTCCCAACATTCGCGAATAATTCACACCTTTAAAAAAAACCAATCTAGACATCTTATTAAATGGGTACCCCTCGTGAGAGAAAAAGTATCGGTCTTGCACGTGTCCCACCCGTAAGTATGTGAGAGGATGGGGTGTGTTTAGTAATTTGGGCCGGTGTATTTAGTAGATAGGTGTGTTAATAGTTTTTTTTAATGAAAGGTAAACTTCATTAAAACAGCCGAACCACCTCAAACCGAGGGGTCAAAAAACAACCAACTTACATAATTACAAATTTACACCAATTAAGCCACGATAAATTTTTAAACTTAGACCTATTTTTGAACCATAAATTATCTGACGCTTTCACCTCACTAATAATGTCATCCGCTCTAATCTCCTTGTTCTCGAACCTAGCTTTATTTTTGGCTTTCCAAATATACCAAACCACGATCCTGACGATGCCTTTGAAAACTTCCTTTTTATCTCCAACTAAACCCACATGCTCGTGAATCTCCAAGATATCTTTGAATCCGAAAAAAACAGGTTTTGAATATTACACCACCTGCTTATATGGTTCCAAACCACCGAAGCAATGTAACAAGATGAGAAGATATGTGTTACCTTGCATTTTCAATCCCACCTTGAAACTCACAGCCAAACTAGAGCATTTATTGTGGATTTGTTGTTTCATTGTCGACAAGTTCGTATCAAGTATTATTTAAAAATGGGGAAAGAAATTCAAGTAGTTAAAACTTAAAAAGTGTATATTTTATAGTTTACTTTTCTAAATAATTTGTAAGTATCAATATAAAAATTAGAGTTAAATGTCATTTTAGTCCATGTGATTTAGGTTATTTTGTCAGTTTGGTACAAATGTTTTATTTTTTTGTCTGTAGGTCAAAAAGGTTTTAGCGTTGCTATTTTAGTCCTCTAGGTCAACTTAATTCATTTTTTCTGTTAACGAGAAGGGCAATTCGACCATATAAATTCGGTCATTTTATATGGCCGAATTGCCCTTCTAGTTATTAATTAATTCATAGCAAATTGAGGAATAGTAACTTTTTTTGTTTTTTTTTTGCATTATGTCTTTTATGGGTTTTCCTTTATTTTTTGTTTTTTCTTTTTTCGTATTAAACTTTAAGATTTTTTCATTTTTGTAATAAAAAAAAACTTTGATTTTGTTATAATTTTGTGATAAAAGTTAAATGGGTTTAGTTTATATATTAGTTTTTGTTTTACACCTTTTACATGTTTGGTCGTCGTTTGATTGCTACCTAACATGGTGTTAGATTGTCATATTTGGCACCTCAAGTTTTTTCACCACCTAAAACTTATAACACGTGTTAGTATACATTCGAGTTTGTCAATGTTTTACGTCACGTAAGTCACTTAGTGTAAAAGTTCGTGATTTTGTTTTACGTTTTTTTTCCTGTTTTAGTTGTCGTTTGCTTGCTACTTAGCATGATTTTACGTCTTACGCCCTACAACATTGGTAGCATGGTTTTACGCCCTCCGTCTCGCAACGATAAGGGTTAAGACTAGTTTCTATTATTCCCTAATGATATCAACTCTTATGGGATTTTTGTTAGAAAAATCTAAAAAGAAATTCAGCGTATGGATGTTTTATATATATTCTATGGATGTGTTTTCATAGTCTTTTAGTTCTTTTAAATTTAAAAATATTTATTTGTACCAATATTCTTTTTGTAGTCAAACCTAGCATTTTTGAAAAATTGTTTTTTCAAACAAGTAAAGAATTCAAACATGATCAGGTATCAAACTATATTTCAACAATTTGTTAGGTTATTGACTTATGAATAATTAGTACATAAAATATTCTTTAAAAAAACATGAAAATGCTTAATATATGAATTACAACATTTTTATAAGTTATAAATTACCTGATTAAAATTTATGATGAAGCAATATTTCACGGTTATTGCCTGTTGATAATTATTTGTTCTGAAAGAAGTTATTTATAATTTAATAGATAAACTTTTAACTAAATTTAGGTTTGTTTTATTCTAGCATGTATGTGTAATATGTGTATCACACTATTTAGTGTGGAGAAGCATGAAGAAGGGACATAAAGCGTTATGTGGCAGTCATGTCAAGAGTTTCTAAAAAGCACAGAGTAGAAAAGGCTTGAAAAAAGACATTTAAAAAAAACTAACCAATAAAAACTAACACGTTGACATAATTTTTAAATAGGCCGTGTTTGAGTTAACTTGTTTAATAAATAAATTGTGACAACTGACCTAAATCTTGTATATTTTTATGTTTTGTTATAGGTCATGTTAGGAATTGTCATCCGTAGTAATAACAATAATTTTTTATATCATATTCTGATTGCATTTACATAAATTAATTGTAGTATTTACAACTATTTATTGAATTTTGAAATTAAAATATTGTGTGCGAATATTACTTCGGTCCACCGTATGAAAACGTTACATTTTAATTTAATGTTTTGTTGATCATTTCTTATTCATGTAATTAAATCACTATATTAGAAGAAGATTCCTTTTATTTTTTTGCATCCCGTTAAAAGGTGAGCAATTTAGATTTGTATTTTTATTAAACGAGTCAAACATATACAAAACATGTGTAGTTTTAAAAATTGATTATATTATATTATATTACTTATCAACCATTAGTGGTTGTATATTGTATTTTGTGAATATTTTATTTTATTTTAACTCATGTACTTTTCATTTTATACAAATTTATCAAAAAGCATTTTTCATTATCAACTCTAACACTTTTTCACCTTCAACTTTGTTTCTTTATACTTTTCATCTTTTACAATTTTTTATTTAATATTTCGGTCTAAATTTTACAAGTTAAGACGCTACAACATGCATTTGTGGTTCAACGAATTTACGTTTATTCTATTCCCAATTAACCTTACTGCGACTGTTGGCACGTATTTAGCCCGGGCTTCTTACTAGAGTCTTGTCATGACCGTGCACTTGACGAAAGAGCTTGGCAAGCGACATTGCCCTTCTTCACTCACGCCATATTACTGGGACCTTCCTTGGTTTCTGTCTTCACTTTATGGCAAATCTCTCGAGCTGTGATAAATCAGCTAAAAGAAGCATACTCTAAAATAAGTTAGTACCTTTCACATCCTTCCTATATATAAGAAGCAACTAAAGACCGCGTCACAACATACTGGTCCTAAGTGACTTAGTTATTCTTTTATTTATTTTATATTTCGATCAAATTTCGTAATCGGTGTACATGGGTCAACGTTTTTACATCTACTTTTCGTTAACGGTCCCACTGCAAAACACGTGACCTAATTACGAGTTCTATGTTATTGTCAAATTTATACAAATGCATTTTTCAATTTTTACAAACTTTAAAGCATGATTTACAACTCCTCCTTTGTTTCACACTTATCTTTATTTTTGTCTATCTTTTTGTTTAGTATTTTAAAAACTTTAATCATTTACAACTTTTTCTCGTTTCATCCTTTTTATTTATTTAATTTTTATTTTTATCTTTTTACCTTTACCTTTATATGACATATTTACATATTCAAAAATTTTAAATTTACCGATACGCCTCATTTTCCTTTAATTCTTTTTAATATAGGTTCTAACTATTTTACACAAACCAATTTTCTAGTACACATCAAAAAGGTTTTCCGATATCTAATCGGTAACCAAAACTATGTGTTTGTAACTTTTATAATGTAAACATAATTTTAAATTTTAAACATTAACTTTGTGTTTTATCAACATCTCCATCACAATGCTTGGGTTTACGTGTAGCAACTCTCTATCGTAACGCATGGCTACATTTACTAGTTGTAAATTAAAAAGTAAATTTTGTTTGTTAGAAGATGGTACTGTAGCTAAAGTACAACTAGCCAATGCTAGGGCTGTCCAAAAAGCTCACAACTCGGAGGGAACTCGGATTTTGCTAAGAAAAAGTTCGCTTGATGTGGCTCGGTTAGAAAGTGAGTCTAGCTCTTCTCGGCTCGTAATGAGCCAGATTGGCTCACATACCAGCTTGGCTCGACTTAGCTCGGATTATTTTACTTTTAATATATTTTATTTTTATATACATTACAATATATCACAAAAACTGATTATTATTTACATGTGATTAGGAGTGTAATTTGATATCTATACCACATTTAAAGGTTGATTACCATGCTAATGAACTTATATTGGATTTCGTTGAAATTAAGAACGTATTTTATGTTGTTAAACTTGATTTTGTCTTGTAATGTATTAGGTTGAGCTTAATTTGGATTTTTTTTGAATTATTGAATAATATTTTAGATTATTGAATTTTGAGAGCCATGTATTAATTTTTCTTTTCAAAATCGAGCCAAACCAAACAAAGCCAAGTTAGCTTAGTTTAAAACCAAGCCGAGCCCAAGCTTAGATTTCCAGCTCGGTTTCAAATCTGAGCCAAGCCGAGCCAGCTCGGTTTATAATCGAGCCGAGCCCGAGTTCTGCCCTAGCTCGGCTCGGTTCGGCTCGTGAACAACTCTAGATGCTTATGGTCAGTGATGGAGGCAATATATAAGGACGGGTAGCCCGACCGGCTACTCCTCAATTTAGTCTTTGTAATGAAAAAATACCCTTCAACTCTGTCTAAGTAGTGTAAACTTTTTATCTTTTTATACAAAGGATACACCTAATCCAACAAAAAAATAATTTGAAATACCCCTAAATTTTTGGGTAGCTCCGCCACTACATTTATGGTACAACTTGGTTTCCTATTTGAATAATGAATGCTACTCCGACAATCTGAATAACTTTTTAGTGTTAAACTATTATTTGAATGATGAATACTACAATGTTTGTTTCTACTTGGTAACATGCGTTACCCAATCTATCACCCTAACATCGACTAATACATGACAATGTTATTGTGACTATCATGATTGATGCAGGCAGTTACAATAAACACAAATTCATGGACAAATGCTGGACATGCAGTAAATCAAATATATGATATACTTTACATGATGGGTCGAGATGATATTGATGTTGGTGTTGGAGGTGATAGTGGAATACTTGAAAATGGTACAATACAACCAAATGTTGGTGGATATCTTCCTATAATTGACCAGGTACATACTTATAATTCATGCAACTGACATTCGCTAAGCACGCGGATATGAATTTGATGTGTATTTATGATCAGGGACGTGGAACAGCCGGACCTTGTAGATATAGACAAGCTATTCCTGTTGCAGGTGGAGGACGATTAGACATCGATACAAATATGGGAATTCGAAGAAGCTTTCTTCCGCAGGTATATCCATGTTTTTGGGCGACATAAGTTAGTTAGCTCTTAAACGCGTACACTTTATCAGTGTCGATTCCCAATGAGAAAATTGATATGTCATTGAATGCCCAAACCATTACATCAAGCCCCTCCTTTAGACAATCCAGCCCGCCCCATGTTTCCCACGTTGTGTTCCAATGTGGCATAAATCTGACTCGTGAAACAAGCTGCCATGTCGTGAGGAGATGAAAGGCATTTCCGCCATCATGTGGTAGGGTCTAACAGCTGGTGTGGTATTCAGTAATTAGCATTTTTCCACATGTGAAAAGCTAAAGGCGCACCTGATAGCCTGATAAGATAAATCCAAATTTGGAGATCCACCAACATTTGGAAAACAGGACTAAAGATAGATCCAAATTTTCCTATGAACCATTTTCGTTGTCTAAACAAACAACTAAAGATTTGTGCGTTTTTACAATGAAAATGAAAATAAAAAAATTAAAATTGCTAATAATTGAGGGGAAAATATTGAGTTCGAAATTAGACAATGGAATACGGGTCTTACAGTTGGAACAAGTAACCTATGATGTTTGCCTTGTGATTACGCTCACTGGGACGTTTTTGTTCATCTATAGGCCCTGTAACTCCAACATATTTTATACTCTTTCCGAGTCGGATCAATTCACCTAGTAATAACCAAATTTCCTGGCACTAAAGTCACCTAAAGTTTTTTTTCCTCTTAAAGTCACTTAACACTCATTAGCTTCATTAGCTGTTTCATTCTTGCGAATTTTAGGATTTTAGTGGGTCAATTAGAACACGTAGTTACTATTTGGTGAATTTTTCGCTATTTAAACTGGAACATTTTCTAGCTCATTTGTCTCTATCGCCCGATAACTCTAGCCTCTAGGATCAACAACTCATTATTGTAGGACGGAACTAGAGTGGGTTGTTAACCCTCTTGCCAATAGGATCAACAACTAATTATAGCTTTGGACACCTTTTCGCTGGCACAGGGACATGGTTATGTTCTGGGCATATTCATCTAGAAACTCAAAACTATAAATAATTATATCCTTTGTTAGAAAATTAATGTCCCCTTTCGACTTTAGTTACATTTCATAGGGCTAGTAACCAATTGTTAATTTTTTTACAGTTTGAGTTAACTTAAATATCATTCAAGATGAACCCTTTCTTGCAAGGCTTCCAATATTATATGAAGCTATAGACTAGTTTTATAATAAGCTGATGATTTTAGTGTCATCAAGCCCTTTTGGTTAATCGAGATTACTTAAGACTAAAAAGAAAGAAGAATAAACATTGATACGAGTTAGGAGGTAAAGACTAAATTCTTGTTCATGACTATTCTTAGTTCTAGCACCAACGACCTTGAGGTTCAAGGGGGTAGCGTCACCTAGCTGGGGTTCCAAAGGGGTTGTGCCCCTTGGTTGCTTTTTGGGAATGAAAACGCACTAGGAAGGGCCAAGAGGCTCTACCTTGTTGAAATTGGAAGTTGTTTTGAATATGCATGGCTGTAGTAAGTTTCCGCTGATCATCATGCTAACTGTGGTCAGCAACAAGTTGGCCTTGGCATGTACAATTAGTGACATCTTGATCGTTAGTGGTAAGTTACCACCGACAAGTAGTAACTAGGAGCACCAGCAACTGAGCATCAGGGGCAACTTAGTCATCAGCAGTAAGCCAGTAACTCAGTTATCGCTAATAGAGTTTCTATTGATGGTTTTCACTTATGGAATTGTCTAACTTTCAACACTTGTATTACTTCATATGCAGTGGCGAAGCAGAAGCTTGAAATTTTTTACGGGGGGTCGAAAACGTATATACCCAAAAATTTCTATAGAACCGGGGGTCGAAAACGTATATACCCAAAAATTCCTATACGAAAGCTACATATATAACACTACTAGCCGAAAAGTTCGGGGCGTCGGGCGCCCCTCCCGGCCCCTTCAAAGCATCGCCCGTGTTCATATGTAAAGACTGTCTTTGGTCAAATTCTTGTACAAGTTGTTTTCATAGATTTTGCTGACTAACACTCAATCAGAAAGTGATATTAACACGATTAGAGAATATTCGGCCTATACACAAATTATAAAACTTGCATGATCTAATCATTTGCATGTTAGGGAAACCGGAGATACTCTCCTCTTCGACAACCGACTGCACAACAAGTATTGATCAAGACGATATCTGAAGGCCCCGTTACTGTGCTCATAACAGGAGTACACACAAATATGGCCATTTTCCTTATGACAAATCCAAATTTAAAGAAAAACATCGATCATATATACATCATGGGTGGTGGTGTGAGGTCCAAGAACCCAACCGGCTGTTGTCCCAAAAATGCGAGCTCAACTTGCCAGCCTCAACAGTGTGGCGACCATGGTAACATGTTTACAGCCTTTAGAAGTAATCCGTATGCCGAATTTAACTTATTCGGTGACCCCTTTGCTGCATACCAGGTAACCCAACTATCGAAAATCGGCTAGATACTCAATTCTATAGATCTAACTCATGTTTTCAGGTTTTTCATTCGGGGATTCCAATCACCCTTGTTCCATTAGACGCAACGAATACAATTCCCATTACGCATGAGTTCTTTGAAGCATTTGAGAAAAACCAACGTACATATGAGGCACAATATGTTTTCAAGTCATTGAAGATAGCCCGTGATACTTGGTTTGATGATCAATTCTATACGGTATGTAATAGATTTTAATTAACATTTTTGGGCAATGATTATGATATGTGTTGACCATTTGATAACTATAATGATCTTGGAACTTTCAGAGTTATTTCATGTGGGATTCATTTATGGCGGGTGTTGCAGCATCAGCTATGCGTAACATACGCGACGAGGAAAATGAGTTTGCCGAAATGGAGTACATGAACATTACTGTGATTACGTCGAATGAGCCTTATGGGATACCTGATAGCTCAAACGCATTCTTTGTTGATCGTAAGATCCCAAAGTTCAACTTGAAGAAAAATGGAGTTCATAGTGGTCATGTTCAATTAGGTATTCAAGATCCATTTTGCTTTCGTGGGAATGCTACAGGGATATGCAAGGTATAGCTTAGTTCAGTTAAATGCAAGATAGTATTTAACTACACTTTCCAACTACTTTTTGTTATGATGTTTTCTTTCAACAACATAGGACGGTTATACTGAAGAAGTCACTGGACCGGATTCAGTGCGTGTACGCGTAGCAACAAGAGCAAAGCCAAATGTCGATGAATCAAGCACATTGGATAGAGAATACTATGTTAACTTTCTTGATGTATGTTGATATCACATTTGAAGATAATATTGCCATTTACTATTGAGTTTATATGATAACAGAAGTTTCGCTACTATTTTAGGTACTAAATCAACCTCAACATAAAGGTCGATTTAATTTTACAACCGAATTCCCATATTACAAAGAAGTTCTATACAAACCAGATTTCAAAGGGAAAAAACTCGGGAAGATTGTTGTGTTTGATATGGATATGAGCGCGGGTGATTTTTTGGCGCTCTTTTATCTTCTAAAAGTACCCGCCGAAGAAATGAATCTCAAGGTAACATGTTCTTTGTCATGTGGGTTGAACCAGTTAAACGGTTTGAAATAATAGACATAAGAAAAGGTGTGTTGTTCACCCCAACTTAATTTCAACCTGTACCGAATAAGTAACATTTCAACTTGTACCTATTTTAGGCCGGATACCAACCCACCCATGTTGCAACCTTTGGAATTTACTCTCTAAAACTATTGTTATTAATTTAGCCTGATCCTATATCAAGATTCATTTGTTACTTATTTATTATAGGCAATACTAGTAACTGGAAGTGGTTGGGCGAATGCAGCAACAATAGACGTGGTGTATGACTTGTTACATATGATGGGCCGTCATGATATCATTGTCGGTTTAGGTGACTCCTTTGGTGTGAACCAATCTTATTCAAAGGTTGGCCCAACTGTTGGCGATTGCAAGTATTCAAAAGCTATACCACATGGAAGTGGGGGACGTTTGGATTCTGATACATTATATGGGCTTGCCCGTGATCTACCAAGGAGCCCAAGAGGGTACACATTCATCCTACTGTAATTAACAATGATCTGCAGAGAAAAATGACTAGGGTTTATGATCAGAGAAAATAAGAAGTTACTAAAACAAAAAAAATAAATAAAAAAAGGGAAGTTTCCACTCATGACCAAAAAACAGCTTCGTGAAATCCTTATGGGAAAAACGAATAATTTTGGTTGGTACGAGGGATCAGTTGTTACATAATTAAGTTAATTCCTTGGTTCGGAAATATGCAGGTACACAGCACAGAATTCAGTTAAATTTGGAGCTCCACGTGACACCGATTTCCCTCAACTTAGACAACCGTTAGCACTAGAAGTTTGGAGATCCTTAGTAAAATCGATTGATGACGGATCAAAAATTACAATATTGACTAATGGGCCGTTAACGAATATAGCAAACATCTTACTTTCCGAGAGTAATGCTAGCTCAATCATTCAGGTGATCAATTCGGTTCGTCTTCATATATCTTAAATTTATTTTAATGTGATGATATTTCTGTTGCCCAGAATCTTCTTGACAAATAATGAATATAACAACGAACGAAATAAACACAAACTAATCTTGATTGAAAGAATAGAAATCGTGAATATGTACAAGTATGTGTATTGGTATTGGTATATTTACAATAGGAATATCTAACCCTATTTATACTAATCGAAGAGGTGCGATTCAATAGACGTGTCTCTTCACGAACGGTTGTGTCTCTAAAATCTTGTGGATGAGAATGATTGTGAAGAGGTGTGTCTCCTTGTCCAAGAGTCGCGTCCCCTCCTTTTCTTGTGGCTGAATTCGAACAAGAGGTGTGTCCAAGGGACACATCTTTTCCTTTAGTATGGCGGTTACAAACTTCTGTCTTGTCACCTTCAGCCCCTCAACTTTATAACTACCTATCTATACTACTTTAAACTAATTACATAATGAACCCTAATACTTATAGGATGTGAAGGAGATTATTGATTTCATTCACCCCCCTAATCTCGAGCATCCTTAAGTTGCACCTTGATCTTTCTCCATGTCTTGCTTGCCATCCTGCGCTTCTCCATTTTTATCATGAGCATGTTGTAGTTGATCATTGCAGTCTTCTTTGATTGCCATTAGGAGAGTTGGTTCATCGTCTTCCAGCACCAGATTTGTTTCTTCTTCTCTTTGATTTGATTCAGGACAATCTGAGGCATAATGACCAAACTTTTGGCAATTATAACATTTTATCTTTCTTAAATCCTTCCCAAACTTCCTTTGGTTGCTTCTATTCTTGTAAGCATTCTGTGATGAATCTTCATCATCTTCTTCTTCTTGTTTGAACTTTCCATCACGCCACTTGCCTTGTGATGAATTGAACCTTCCTTGTCCATTGTTCCCAAAACGCCTTCCACGACCATAGTTCTTGTCGCGTCGTGTATACATAAGTTTCTCTTGATTATATACCGGGTTTTCATCCATCACCGCGGTTCTTTCTTCGTAGGCCTTCAATCTTCCAATTGTCTCGTCTAGCGTCGTTGTTTCTAAATCAGCGAATTGTTCAATGGTTGCAACAATTTGAACGAACCTTTTTGGTACAGAACTTAGAAGTTTCCGTACTAATGTTGGTTGATCAAAAGTTGATCTAAGACCACTTGCCCTCGTGACAATACTATTTAGTCTTGCAGTGAACGAATCAATAGTGTCTTCCTCCTTCATTTTTAACATCTCAAACTCTGTTTTGAGCGTTTGAAGACGTGCCTTTTGCACTCGATCTGCACCGACATGCCTAGTCTTTAATGCATCCCAAATTTCTTTTGCATTCTTGCAACTTGCAACTTGTATTATCATATCTTCCGGTAGTGCTTGAAATAAGTAAGCGGTCGCCATCATATCCTTATTTTCATCCGCTTGCGTATTTTCTTTTGGTTCTATCATTTCCCATAATCCGTTTGCCCTCAGTATGGTTTTTATACGGATTGCCCAAACCGTATAGTTTGTAGATTTTAAGATAGGACACTGAAACTGGGAGAACGAACTACCATCTTTAATCACTACCGCGTTTGACGGAGAGGCTCCTCCTGAATCCGCCATAATCTCTTTCCCAACAATTTTCACTTTCTATACTTTGGTTTTCTCCTAAAACCGAAGTCTATGATTCCAAAAATTCACACTAACTTTCTAACGGAATCAAACCAAATTCTAAATCTTATATAAATTCCAGAAAAATAGAACGTAGAACCTGGAATTTGCGAACCGACCGACTTCTCTTATCGTGATTCTCCGCACGGTTTTCTGACTTTTCTTAACAACCCTCTTGGCTACGTTTTTTTTTCTTCTTTCTGCTTGATTCGCGACTCTCTAAACACGAACAAAAAATCAGCCCCAAACCCGCTTGATTTGCGACTAAACTTCTCAACCGAACACCCTCTTGATGCTTTGATATCACAAAACTTCTCAGATTTTGTGTCTTAAACAACCCAAACTTCTCAGATTTGCGATTGCTTTTTCAAACCGGAATACAAACTTCTCAGATTTGCTTCCGTCTTCTTTAATTCGAACCGTAGCCTCTTGCCGTGATTTGAATTAACAAAACTCAGAATCCAAACACCCTCAGTGATGATCAGATCAAAAATCGAGCGAACAACAATCGTACCCGCTTGATGCGATTGATGTTAAAACTTAACAACGAACAACCCAATCAACGCCTCCTGCGTGATCAGAATTGTTAGGGAATTCAACCACCCGCCTGATGATTATCTTCCCGAAACGAATTTGAGCCCTAGGCTCTGATACCAATGTTGCCCAGAATCTTCTTGACAAATAATGAATATAACAACGAACGAAATAAACACAAACTAATCTTGATTGAAAGAATAGAAATCGTGAATATGTACAAGTATGTGTATTGGTATTGGTATATTTACAATAGAAATATCTAACCCTATTTATACTAATCGAAGAGGTGCGATCCAATAGACGTGTCTCTTCACGAACGGTTGTGTCTCTAAAATCTTGTGGATGAGAATGATTGTGAAGAGGTGTGTCTCCTTGTCCAAGAGTCGCGTCCCCTCCTATTCTTGTGGCTGAATTCGAACAAGAGGTGTGTCCAAGGGACACATCTTTTCCTTTAGTATGGCGGTTACAAACTTCTGTCTTGTCACCTTCAGCCCCTCAACTTTATAACTACCTATCTATACTACTTTAAACTAATTACATAATGAACCCTAATACTTATAGGATGTGAAGGAGATTATTGATTTCAATTTCAATATGTAAATACAGGAAGTAATTTTACTAGGGGGACATATTAACTACAAGAAAAACCAAGAAAAAGGGAATGTGATAAATGTCCCTTCAAACAAGTATGCAGAACTAAACATGTTCCTCGACACTTTGGCTGCAAAGACTGTATTCGAATCATCACTTGACATCACACTCATCCCTCTTCAGGCCCAACGTAAAGTTTATGCGCTTCCAAAGATCATAAAAATGTTGCAAGCAAAGAACATGACACATGAGGCAGTTTTCACGCGACGTTTGTTGACGAGGCTTCACCATTTACATCAAAGACATCACTTGTATCGACATGTGGTATGGCATTCAACCTACCTTGCATATTTGAATTACGTTTTGACACGCACACACACCCTTTTGACCCGTTATCCAACCCAACTAATTTACCAACTCTATACTTCATGTTACTTTTTTTGCTTAAATTTGTGACCTATGTTTCAGGACATGTTCGCGGGTGAGATTTTAGGTGCCATTATCCTCGCTGGTGACCAGAAACTTCTAAATTCGACTTTTGAAATTAAGCATTTGAAGGTCTATACAGAAGGACAGTTATCTAGGGATGGAGAAGTAATTTTTGACACAAAGAAAAAGAAAGAATTTAAAGTACTACAAGGCTTTAATCATGTATCATGTTACAATATTTTTTCAAATGGTCTTCTTCGCCGGAAGCAATCTGCAGTGATAGGAAGCTTTGGTGAGCAAAAACGGCGGTGGAGTTCACCGGCTGCATAGTCTTCCGTGACGTACCTTCAGTCAATATATCAAACTTTATTGGAGTCAATATATCAAACTTTATTGGATTTTAGGGGCTTAATTTCAAGATGAAGATGTAATAATGTAAGATTTGGTAGCTTTTGTGGTTAATTAATATATCAAAAATCCCAAGACATATCTATTGGCTGTTTGCTACCAAATTTACATAACATTTTGAATATTATAGCTTATACGCGCATTTATAATATTAAGGCAACTACAATGCATAATTCTGCCAGGTTCTTACAAAATCCAGAACCATACCGTACTTTGCAACGTTAGATTTTTTTTAGAGTGATTTAAATAAGTTGCTATAAGTTGGTATTGGAGCTATACTTTAACAGAATTATGTAGTAATCCCTTAGTGCCTAGACTTAAACTAAGATTCAAAGACGGTAGGAATACCAAATTAATATCAGATTGCCGTATGCCATTTAAGAAAGAGGATATAGAGACATAGGGTGATGTATAGTAGAACTATACATTGTGTCTTGAATTTGTAGAAATCTTTTTTTCATGCATCGTAACAAATGCATTAAAGCTGATGTGCATCAAAGAAGTATAACAGAATGGATCTTTGATGATTCAACGAGAACTTGAACACTAGGGAATCTGATAGCAAGAGGATCCATCGAAAAAGTCCTCTAAGGAGGTTGGGAATTCTGCTAGGTGGTGTAGAATTATGGAATGTGTGTGCTGTTGTTCTAAAAACGGAGTGATTGTTACTAACTTCGTATCAATTGTATGATGGACGATTGATTGAGTAACAAGTTGGTATAGTAAGTAGTATGAAAGTATGGAAGATTTCGAACACCTGAAATTTTCGGGCTAATTACTATACGTTTATAGAGGTAATGGAAGTAGAGGGTAGAAACGAGAATTTTAGAGATTTAAGGGGTTTAAGTCATAAATGAGAATCAAGGCCGGCTCAACAGTTTTAGAGGCCAAAAGCGAACTAATTATACAGGGCCCTACTCCATTTCCAAAGGTCACCTTTTAAATCAAGAATTTCAAGAGTTTGTAACTATTAGAAACCAGAACACTCCCATTTAACAAATTACTTGATAAACCAATAACAATGAGGTTCTTGTTTGATGAAATTATAGACGAGGGATTTTGGCATTAACGAAATTAGATAATGTATGCATATGTGATGTCGGAGAACATAAAAAAATACCAAGGGTTTGCAGTTTGCTCGGCTTTTACCAAAGGGTTTCAAAGCTTTATACATAAACGAATAAAAACAAGAAAATACTTTAGCAAATGTTTCAAACTCTTGACCTTTAGAAACCTTAACAGGCGGGTTTGCAAGTGTGCCAAAAGTTCATTTTGTTTACGCTTTGCCCCTTATATATACATAATTCTCTTTTTTTTTAATTGGAGGCCCTAATCAAGTGGAGGCCCAAAGCCTTTGCTTGGGTTAGATGACCCTTGGGCCGGCCTTGATGAGAATGTACGATTAAAACTTTGACCAAAAGATCTCGGTTAAGGTTTGAGGACGAGGACAGATTTATTTAATATAAAATCTATTACAAGAGAAGAGTACGCGGTAGTACGACAGAATCGAGGACACTGGTAGGAGTGTAGGACTCGGGTTGAATTTTGGTGTACAGGTTCAGGTGAATCTTGGATTCGTTACAAAACAGGTTAACAAGTTAAGGTTAGTGGCTCATGAAAATTTATTCCCTTCTATTTCTTAAACGTTTTAAGCTGGAGTACATGCAAAGTGGTGATATCAAACTGAAGGTTTTTTTTAAATATTAACTACGATTCTTTTTCTTAATGAGTTGAACAAGTCACAAAGTTTGAATGAATAGCATGAATGTTTTTTAATACAATACATAAATCATGTGCATAAAAAAATTAATCGATTATTACAAGGGTCCCCTTGTTCCCACACCCCCTATATCTTATTTTCACATCCCCTAGTGTATACGGGCCGTATATAATTATACGGCCCGTATAGAATGTTTTTGAATAGGAAAACGCGCAGAGAATGTTTTTTTAATTTTATTATATACGGCCCGTATATAGTTATACGAGCCGTATACATTGGTAAACAATTTGTAAAACGTATACGGCTCAATGGATTTATTTTGGGAGGTTTTTGATGTTACCACATTTGTACGGGCCGTATAACTGTATACGGGCCATATATAATGGTGTTTTTTAAAGTATCACGTTTTTTCCATTAAAAACACAATCATTCTAGGGTTTCTAAACTCTTCATCAAGTTTAACAATGTCGATAAACGTTAATCGAAACACGCCGCTTAAATCGGAGCACAGGTAGAGTAACTTTACCGATCAGTCCGTTGATGGAAACCTTAGCGATCGCAGAGATCTTCGTGTTGGTTATTTATCGATTCCGAATAACTAGCAGAAGAACCCGACACAAACAAGTTCTCCACAGTTTGTTATTCAGATCTCTATTCGGTCATCTTTCCAAACTACAACACACGATAACTTTAAACTTTATATTGTGTGATTTGACCAGGAAATGATTGGAGGTGATTGCTACTTTTAATAAGCTGTCACAGTTGTCAAATTCGATTTCAACAAATCTTTTCATTTTCCTTCAATTTCTAGAACATTCTCCGTAACATGAAGACGTGTCGGGTTCTTCTACTAGTGGTATTTTTAATGAAGTATTGAAGATTGAATGTGCAAACCACAACCGTTTTTTACTACGGAAACGGTGGCTATGCGAAATACAAACCGCAACCGTTTTTTACTACAGAAACGGTGGCTATGCGAAATACAAACCGCAATCTTTTGTGACTATGGGAAACACAAGTTTTCTTTTTGAGCTTGATGGATGTCCGTTATCTCAGTGGAGGCGTGCATTGTTTAAATCTGAATATAACTAGATGTTACGTGTAAGTTCATTAAACCAAGAACAAAGCCTATTTCGAAACACATTTGTTCGTAACAGCGTTGTTTATCACCCTGTGTGAGCATTGGAAACCCGACAAACAGTCTTGACAACTGTGACAACTTATTTATTTGGGTGTGTCAGATCCATCCCGTTATAGCAATCGATATGATTAATTTTACAGATTTTTTTCTAATTAGCGTTGTTAACTACCAAAAGAATGCATACACAAATTGTTCTAGTGGACGAAGCAAAGAGACTGTTGTGTATCTGAATCATGTTCTCAAACAATGTTCTAATTAGCGTTGTTAACTACCAAAAGAATGCATACACAAATAGTTCTAGTGGACGAAGCAAAGAGACCGTTGTGTATCTGAATCCGGTTCTCAAACAATGTTCATCTTCGTTGTCCTTTGCTTTCTGCAATTCAAGCAGGCACCGATGCAAAACGTACTGTTTCAAAACACATGTAGACGAAAATTATAAAACAAGCAGGCATTGATTTTGCCAAGATTGAAGGAAAGAATCTGGCCATAAGCGTTGTGGATTCTCAGCGTAGCTCAATGGTCAAGGTGGGCATGGTTTGTTCGGGAGTAAATCACCACCCAAAGATCAACAACTTGTGAGTGGGAATATGGCTATGAAGAATAGTATGGAAAAGAAGGGGTTTACGGTGTTTTGGTAGGTTGAAAGAGGTGAATGGTCTTGAAAGATTTGTTGAAATCGAAGAAAATAGTAACTCGCAGAAGACATGTCGGGTTCTTCTGCTAGTTATTCAGAATGTTTCGAATCATCACAGAAGACGTGTCGGGTTTGTATTTCCCATAGCCACTGTTTCCGTATACAAAACGGATGCGGTTTCCATATTCAATCTTCATTGCTTCATTAAAATTACAACACACGATAAAATGCTTGGAAAATTGCATCAACTCTCCTATATCAACATACTCCTCTCCAGACGCTTAGTTGTTATGAATGACAACTTGAGGGGTCTAGTTAACTTTCAGATTCAGATTCAGGAAGCAGATGATTTGTCAAAAAACATGGTCAACGTAGAAAAATGTGAGCTTTTACACCAACCATATCGAGATACTTTGTGTTAGTTTGATTTAAATTTTGAAAGTTTGAAAGATGTATTCGATGAATCAGAATCAGGGTTCTCAAAACAAGGATCGTTCTAATAGATTAAAGAGAATAAATGGTTTATTTTCTTTAATCTATTAGAACGATCCAAAAAACGAAGAAAAAGTCAAATGTGATCAAACTTGGACATCAGACGTAAATATTGAAGCAAATATGTGGTTCCCAATTGGTTACAGAAACCACTAACAGACATGTCGTGCATTGTTTAAATCAGAATCAGGTTCTCAAAACAAGGATCGCTCTAATAGATTAAAGAGAATAAACCTGTAGGATCGTTTTACCGACCAAACGAGTCGTTCAGAAGAGTTTTTGCTCAATACGAGAGGCGGAAACAAACGTATTGAGGTAATTCAGCTAGAATATCACTTTAAACTGTCTTTTGATTGATTTGACAAAGATTTACAGCGAGTAGACACTTCGGCAGCACTTCGGCTCTCAAACCGGAAAGTTACAAATGACTTGGCACACCTAGTATTTATAGGCAAGGTAATTTCGCACGAAATTACTCAAGCGAAATTAGATTTCACACGAAATCTAATTCCATGCGAAATACCCATGTAATTTCGTACGAAATAGCTAGTTGCTATTTCATGCGAAATACCATTTCACCTACATTTTTCATTTTGCGTGCCCTGATCTATCTAATACAATACAAGACTCGATACAAGACGAAGTCGACAGACGTATGCACTAACAGACTCCCCCTCGGATGTCGACGAGTCTTCAATACATGTCTTCAATATCTTCAGTCTTTATCTGTCTTCACGAACTTTTTCAAAGTATCTAACAATGTAAAGCATCCTCAATCTTTCTCTTCTCTTTTCCAGGATCTCGACCTGGCTCTTATCTCTCTTTAATTTTCTTGATGTCTACAGACTCCCTCTTTCGATAATCTGGAATCAGGATCATGACCTGGCTCTCTAAACACAGACTTCTCAGGAATCGAAACCTGGCGTACCTGCACATCCTCTACCTCAAAATAAATTTCACAAATTTAAAATTTGACAAATTTATAAATCACTTGCAGGAATTAATCAATAAAAAAATGATTTTACAATGTTAATTTCTGATGAATCACTTGTAAAAATACCATTTTTCTTTTCAAACAATTTTTCATCTCAAACATCTCTAACATCTCTAACAATCTCTCTCAAACCTTTTGTCGTCATGTTTAGCACTCAGATTTTGAAAATCAACTCTTCAACATCAGTTGTCGAAAATCTTTTTGCATTTTTCAAAAAATTATGCTAAAACACACTTCAAAATCTTTTTGGACTTTTGAACTAAAATGAAAATGCAGTAAAGTTGTATATACAGAACATATTTTTGTGAGTTTGTGTAAGAGGATCATATCAGTTTTTGAAACAAATCACCAACACCGTTAAGCTTTAAACATTTTCAGTTCCAAACAATTCACTTAGATTGTCAGTATACTGATCCACTTAATTTTTCACACAAAGTTCAACTGTTTCGAGATATGAGATTAGTGTTTTAGAGACTTAAACTTATTCGCGTGTCCCACCTCAGAATATACTCCCGTATCCAGATCCCAATATTCAGTCTTACAGGTGAGTATACCTAGATGATATCTGTAAAGGGTTAAATGCGAGGGCCATGAGAGCTCAGGCTATTGCTTCCGCAAAATCAGAGAGATGATGGCTTCGACTTTTGGTGTGTTCCCTTTAGAGAATCTTTTCTTCAACAGCACATGATTAGCATTTTGCAATGTTTCATCATTTTTTATGCTGAGGGGAGTGCTATATTTCAAGCAAGCAGAAAGTATTATACGGGGACTAGGCCATTGTTTCCGCAAAATCAGAAGTCCCGTGATAATACCCCAGATATCACTGAGTATAAAGACCTAGTATCTCAGAAAGAGGGACCTTTCAAAAAAGATTTCGGGGGTTACCCATATATCTGAGAGATGTTCCCCACGATATAAGTAAGTTTGAAATTTAGGTTTATATCTCGACATAATCTACTAAATGTGTAAAAACCTAATGACACATCATCAGTGAGACCATTTATCACATTTGACTTTCCAATTCTTTAGCGTGTTGTGATAGTCCACTGATATACTATCATTTCCTCTTTTTCACAACAAAACTCAGTTTTTCTTTTATCATGTTTTTGGCTTTTTCAAATTTTCAAATGTTTTTGGATTTTCTGAAATTTCTTACTCCCCCTAAAATTCAAAATCATTTAAAGAAATTTGAAAACAAACTATACAAGTAAAACGTGACAACAGTTGTGAATTGCTTCAATTCGCCATCCACTTGGCATAAACAATCAGAACTATTTTCCCATTGTGATTTCAAAACACTTAAGTTTGTTTTAATCAAATGGTTTTTCCGGAAAATTAGTTTTGTTGATTTTATAATCCATTTGTAGGTTAGGGGTCAATGTAGGATCGTTTTGACGATCAAATGAGTCAATCAGAGGCAATACACAACTGTTTGAGAGGCGGAAACAAACAAACAGTCTAGAATCAGTAAGAATTGAGTAGAAACAGAGTATTTCACTTTAAAACAAGCTTCTCATTCAAAATAGACTTGATTACACGGTGGAATTTCAGCAGCACTTCGTGACACTCTGACGAATTTCGTTTGAAATGAGAAGCCCAACACACCAATATATAGGCTGTTGATTTCGCTTGAAATGACCATGTGTCATTTCAAGCAGAATTACAACAAAACATCATAAATTTACATTTTAGACCCTGTACAATCTACTGACATGACCTAGACTGATAGACGTAGGCTATAGACATTATGCACCAACAAAATCCCCCTTGGATATTGCCGGAGTCTTCAGTCAGGTCTTCACAGCGACTTGAACTTTTCTTCCCTCGGCTTAGGCTTTTTCAGCAACAACTTCCTAAGCATTTCATTTTCTGTAGCAACTCTCTGTCTTTCTTCAGCTTGTTCTTTCATGAATTTACCTCTTTTTGCTTCAAGTTTCTTCTTTTCTTTCTCAGCTTTCAACGCTTCCTCTTTCTCAATCTCTCTCCATTTTGTCGACCATTTATTTTCAGCATTAATTCCTTTCTGGAAACAAATAGATACAACCTTCTGAAATTGCATCGCCTGCTCTTTATCTTCAGCATTGTAGTAGATCTTGTTTACAAACAAACATTCAATGTCTTTTGCTGAGCAGTTGACAATCCACATTGGATCATACAAGTGTATATATCTAACTTCATTTTCCACCATGTATGTGATTACTGCTTCAGTCGACAAGTAACTATACACCCAACTCACAAATCCTTTGTAAAACTCTTGTTCCATTTTTGGCAATGGAATATTCTTGAGCACCCTTGGTTTCTTTATCTGCAGAATGGTTTCTTCATTACCAGTCACTGGATTTATTACCCTCATTTTCTTTGGATAATGAGGCTTCCAGTGTTTGAATTATCTGAAAGCTTCAAACTTGATAAAACCCCAAACAACCACATCATTCTTTCTGATAGGATAATCCAAACACCTAACTTTTGCAAGTTCTTCAACATCCCACCAGGGCAAGGTCATAATATCCTGAATGTATTCAAAGTATTGCACACCATATTCTCTACGAATAGCATACGAATTGACCTGTGGTAGAAAGCCCCAACTGATTATATCACCAAGTGACACATCTCTATCTCTTTTGTAGAACTTCAGTGGGCGTTTGAATTTTCTTTTGTTACTCTTTCGGAACCATTTCTTTCTTTCTTCCTTCTGAGCATCTTTCACTGAACCATCAAAATTCTTATCTTTCAAAACCTCTTCTACTTTCCTTCTCAATTCATCAATATTCTCTTGACTGAAAAATTCGACTAATGTTGGAAAGTCAGAAGTATCCACATTCACATCCTCTTCATCACTGCAATCTTCGACTTCAACCCTATCATACAGATCAGCATCTTCAACATACTTATACTGATACTCGGGTTGTTGATTGATGTCGAACTGATTTAATTCCTCTTCAAAATCAAACTTGAAGTTAGGATCATCAATACGCGTCATTTCAATAATATCATTCATGGTGTAAGTATGCCTGATCTCTCCTTCTTCTACATCAGGCTCTAGACGCAGAATTAACTTCTCAACTTCATCAACACTTTGATCAACATTCTCCCCCTCTCCATCAGCACTCTCTGGCTCTTCATTTGCATCATCATGCAAATAATCATCGACATTTCTTTCATTCGAAGTTTCAGTAGCTTTAACACCAGAAGTACCCTGATCGTCATCATCATTTCCATCATCACTATCACTACTACTTGCAGAGAATACATCATCTGTATCATCTTCGTTATCTTCATCATCATCCTCTTCATCATCACCATGAATATCATCAATGTCAACATCAACATCGAATACACCAGAAACTGACGAAATAGGAAGAGGATTTGGAATAGGTGATTCAGAAACAATAGCTGGAACAATTGCCCTCTCTTCAGAAACATATTCAGGACCTTTGCCCTTATTCTTCAAATCTGCATCAATCGCAGCTTGACGTTGAGCTCTAACCTCTTCAATCTTTATTTCATCAAACTTCTGCTCAAAAGACTTTCCGAGCAAATTTTCTAACACTTTATTCAACATGTACATCTCGTGTTTTTTCTGTGCCTTCACAGCTTCAAGCTCTTTGTTCTTCAATTTGAAATACTTGTTTTGTTCATCTCTGCGAGCTTTTTCTTCTAGCAATTCTGCAATTTGAACTTTCATTACATCAATTTCAGCTACAATCTTTTTCAATAAAGAAGAATTCTCAGCTTCAACTGTTTTAACATGTTTTTCAAGCTTCTTCTCTCGATCCAACAACTTCTTATTATCAACCAACACTTCTTCCATTTTCTTTTCCAACTTCTTTACTTGCTCTTCATTCACAAAACTGAAGTCACCAATCTCTTCTAGAGCAATATTTTCAGGAACACGTGGGAAATGTTTGAATCCAGAAGAACCCGGAGTGGTTTGTATCGGTGGTTGTGTGGATGGTGGTGTTTGAAGAATATGAGGTGAAGTGATAATCGGTTGTTCATGTTGTGGTGATAGATGTGGTGGTGGTGATGATGGTTGTGGTGGTGATTGATGTGGTGATTGATGTGGTGTAGGTTCAGGTGGTGGTGATGATGGTTTACTGGGTTCTTGTATAGGTTTCTTGTTCAGCAAAATCTTCAATGTCTTTGCCTTCTTTGGAGTAACAACACGTTTCCTTGAAGTTGCTTTCTTTTTGCCTCCAGAAATAGGTGGTGTTTGAACATTTTCTTGTGAGGGAGTATATTCATCATCATCTTTCACCTTTCTTCTTTTTCTTTTTAACTGTCTTTCCTTCTCGATCTCAGCCTGTACTCTTTTAGCACGTTCATTTTCATCAATCTCTGAATCAAATGAACTAGAAGAACTTTGATCTACATTGTCACCTCCTTCATCACCAGCTACTTTCTCTGGTTCAGCATTATAATCAGTAAGAGATTTCAACAACTTTGCAGTTTCAGGAGACAAACGAACATCTCCTTCAACATTAACTTCAGCTTTAGCATCAGCTTCCTCCTCTGATTCATCAACAAGCAATGTCTTAGCAGCTTTCTTTTGACGCTTTTTAGGTTGAGAAGACGAACCCCCTTCTGCTTGAACCTTAGGAGTTACTTTCCTGCTTTTCTTCTTTTTCTCCTTCAAGAACCAGTCATTTCGAGTTACTTTGAAGCCTTCAAGAATTTTCAATTCATCTGCATAACTCTTCTCTTTCATTTCTTCCTCATTTCTCCAGTTCTGATGATTGACTGGATCTGGATCTACATAATTCTTATCTTTGATCAATCCAAAGAATTCAGCTTTTTTAGTTGGCTCTGGATGGTTAGGATGATATCTGGCCAATTGTTTCACAGACTCGTTATCCATGTGAGATAGAACCAATAAATCATTATTCTCATCTCTTTCAAGATCAGGATAAGCATGATCTATCATCATCTGAACAAATCGTGGAGACACCCAAGTCTTGTTCTTTGAAGTAATGTTCTCAACCATATAATGAAACACGATCTTCGAAAAGTTATACTTCTTGTTTAACACGAGAGCTGTCACCATATTCATTTAATAATCTCTCATTTCATCGTAACCTCCCTTTCGGTGACTTAGAGCAAGCAACACTGAGTGAATAAGAAACTTGTAAGGCTTAGTGAACTTTGATTTCAAATAGTTAGCGCTATTTAGCGAACCATTGTAACCCATCCGTAACATGCAACCTTTGACCATCCTCTCTGGATATTCTGTCGGAGAATTTACATCATCAGGAAAATCCAACACTTCACGTACAAGTGCCTCTGAAATGATAATCGGCTTTTCTTCACCATTCAGCTCAATAACCGAATTGATCACTTTGCTCTGTTCATCATAAGTTGCCTTCTCCCAAAAACGTTTGATATGAGATTTAAACACCAGATGTTGATTCGTCAATACTTTTTGTATAGGTAATCTTCTCATAAATTCCAAAATACTCTTGAATTCGGACAGCTTTGGAATCTTCTCCTCATCGAAATCACAACAAGTGTTGTGTAGTGCATTAAACAACACATTCGAAGGCTGAAAACAACATCAAACAATCAAGTTAACACATAGAATAATTTTCAGCAACAAAGCATCATTCAAACGAAATCATTTTAAATGAGATAGCATATTCAAACGGAATCACATTTTGAAACGAAATTACAATTTAAAGCAGGATAAGATTTCAAACGGAATAACATTTTTATGCAGAATACCAAATCAAATGAAATGGCATGTTCATACGGAATACCCATTCAAGCGGAATAACCATCTGAAACGGAATACCCATTCAAGCGGAATAACCATTTGAAATGGAATACCCACTTTGATTTCGTTTGAAACTGACCATTTTAAAACAATGAATTTTCAAGAACTGATGATGAAATCAAGCAACTGGGTTTGTTCTGTATACGATTCCGAGCATGTGGGCATGTTTCAATTTCATTTTTACCAACAAAATCAACCTATATCTAAGTCCAAAAAACCTGTTCAACGTCATTCAAACGGAATCAAAAGATCTGGTTCAAATCAAGCCCGAAGACAGATCTATAACCTATTCCGAGTTCATTGGTATGTTAATCGTTCAATATTACACACAGATTAGCCCTAGATCTAAGTTACAGTTCATGAACAACGCCGACCAAACGAAATCAGACAAAAACTAGGTCAAATTGACCATCAAACTCACCTTTCCCATGATAATAGTTGTGTAAACCAACTAAAATCAGTTTATGAGTAACAAATCGGGCAGAGTTTTGGCTGTAAATCGATGATTTAAGGATTTCGCTTGAAATCGCTGGAGACAGAGGGTTTGAAGCGGAATAACACAAATGATCTGTTCAAGCGAAATACCCCCACTATTTATAGACAGACTAATTCCGCTTGAAATAGGCACAAGCAAGTTCAAGTGGAATAACCAATTCAAGCGACATCATGTTTTCAAGCGGAATTACCTTTTTCAAGCGAAATTACTTTTTCAAAATTTCAAATTTTTAACTTTTTGATATTTTACCGACACACCCAGTTAACCAAGTCCAAGTTAATGACCCTGGTCAACTGTTCAGTCTACCAAGTCCAAGTTAATTACCTTGGTTGACCAATTTATGAAGTTTGCTGACTTTCTGAAACAATTTAAGTTCAAGTTAATGAACTTTTCAACTTTCAAGCAATTTCCAAACACTTTTTCACAATCTTCTGCTTTCCCAACCCTCAAGATCCAGACATGTTCAGCACATAAGACTTTGATCATCTGATTTCCAACATTCGTTGTCTAAAATAAGATGAAATGCAAATCTTTTTGGATTTTGAAAATGGAAAGCAATAAACTGTACACACAATATTTTTGTGAGTGTGTTAGGGGATCATATCAGCTGCCGACGAGATACGAGCACCGTTAAGCTTTGATTACATTTTCAGTATTAAACAGTTCACAGTGATTGCCGATATACTGATCCTCTTAAATTTTCACACAAAGTTCAATCTGTTCAAGATACGGATTAAGTGATTTAAGGACTTAAACTTATACGCGTGTGCCACCTCAGAATATACTCCCGTATCCAGATCCCAATATTCAGTCTTACAGGTGAGTATACCTAGATGATATATGTAAGGGGTTAAATGCGAGGGCCATGCGAGCTCAGGTCAGAACTTCCGTTCAGCAGAGAGATGACGGCTTCGACTTAAGGTGGGTCCCCTTTGGGGATCTTCTTTTACAACAGCACATGATTAGCATTTTTCAATGTTTCATGAATTTTTATGCCGAGGGGAGGCTTATATTTCAAGCAACGTAAAGTATTCTCCGGGGACTAGGCCATTGCTTCCGCAAAATCAGAAGTCCCGGGATAATACCCCAGATATCACTAAGTATAAAGACCTAGTATCTCAGAAAGAGGGATCTTTCAAACAAGATTTAGGGGGTTACCCATATATCCGAGAGATGTTCCCCACATAAAAGCAAGTAATGATTTTATGTTTATATCCCGAACAAACCTACTAAATGTGCAAAAACCTATCGGCACATCATCAGCGAGACTGTTTAACACATTTTAAACATTACATTTCTTTAGCGTACTGCATTTGTCTAGCTGATGGATTATCATTTCCCCTTTTTACACAAACTCATTTTTCATTTTTTCAATGTTTTTTTGGATTTTAAAATTTTATCATGTTTTTGTATTTTTCTGCAAACTTTCTCCCCTAAAACAAAGACATATTTTTGTGTTTTTGGTTTTATCAAAAGCAGAAAATAAACTGTACAAAAACTTGACAACATAACGTGGATCACATCAGATCGCCATCCTCCTCGGCTTCACATTCAATAAACCTCCCAGAAAACAAATTTTTCATCCCATTTAATTTCAAAAGATAGTTAAATCTCTTTTTATCAAACGGTTTGGTGTAAAAATCAGCTTTCTATTCATCGGTGTGTATATGTTCGATTCGAATTAATTTCTTCTCGTGACAATCACGGATGAAATGATGTCGAATTTCTATATGTTTAGTTTTAGAATGGTGAACCGGGTTTTTCGTTATGTTAATCGCTGCTTCATTGTCCACAAATATAGGCGTGTTCAAGAACTGCAAACCAAAGTCTCGCATCTGCTGTTGGATCCAAAGGATCTGAGAGCAACAGCTCGAAGCCGAAACGTATTCAGCCTCACACGTAGAGAGCGCTACTGAGGTTTGTTTCTTGCACTGCCAAGTGACAAGTCGAGTTCCGAAGAACTGACAGCCTGCAGTGGTGGACTTAGCATTTTGCTTGCAACTACCAAAGTCCGAATCAGCAAAACATGTGAGAGAGAAATCGCCAGACTTAGGATACCACAAGCCGGTGCTTGGGCAGCCTTTCAAATACCGTAAAATGCGTTTCACAATTGTCAGGTGTGACTGGCGTGGGCTTGACTGATATCTGGCGCATAAGCAAGTCGGATACATGATATCCGGGCGGGAAGCAGTTAGATACATCAAGGATCCAATTATCGATCTGTACAACGTCTCATCCACTTTCTCTCCACTTTCGTCTGGGCAAATCCCATGATTCTGAGCTAGGGGGTTGATGTTGGAGTAGATTCAGACATGTTGAACTTTTCCAGAACATCGTTCACGTATTTAGTTTGATGAATGAAGATTCCTTCGGGCATTTGTTCTACCTGCAACCCTAGGAAGAACTTCATCTCCCCCATCGAACTCATTTCGAATTTTGTTTTCATCACCTTCCCAAAATCTTTACACAAATCGTTATTTGTCGAACCAAATATGATGTCATCAACATAGATCTGCACGATTAAAAGATGTCCTGCAACCTCTTTTGTAAACAGAGTGCTATCAACCGTCCCTCTGATGAACCCGTTGGCCAACAGATGTTGGGAAAGCGTCTCATACCAGGCTCTCGGGGCCTGGTGAAGTCCGTAAAGCGCTTTATCCAGAAGATAGACTTTGTTTTTGTGTAGTGGATCAGTGAAACCCGGCGGTTGTCCAACATACACTTCTTCTTTGATTTTTCCATATAGGAATGCAGATTTCACATCTAGCTGGTAGACTTTGAATCCTTTCCATGACGCGAATGCCAGGAAGTTTCTTATCGCCTCAAGTCTAGCAACAGGCGCATACACCTCGGTAAAGTCAATGCCTTCTTGCTGACTGAATCCCTGTACTACCAATCGTGCTTTGTTTCGAACAATGACTCCTCTATCATCTCTTTTACATTTGAATACCCACTTTGTTTTGATCAACTTTTGATTTTCAGGAAGGTCTACTAATCTCCAAACTCCTAGCTTTTCAAACTGCTGCAACTCTTCTTGCATAGCATTAACCCAGCTTTCTTCAGTTAAAGCTTCTTTATACATTTTTGGTTCAACCTGCGAGATGAAACACTTAAGTGATAATTCTTCCTGTAAAGGAGAAACAGATGTATAAAAACATGTAAGAGCTCTGTTGATCTGATCTCGCGTTTTTACTCCGCTCTGAAGATCACCAATTATCTGCTCTGAAGGATGATACGACAAAGTTCTTGGCATAGCAGTGTCAGGCATGCTCACTTCCGATTGTAAGTTCGTAATATCTTGATCACCGGTGTGATCCTCAGCTTCTGTAGATGCAACATTTGGATCCTCATCAAAGATCGGGCCGTTTTCCGATTCTGAGTCATCGGATTGATCAAATGATGGAGCTGATTCTTCTGGGGGTTCGTGCGTCGTTCCACTGGGACCGGCCTCGTGATCGTGTGTACCCCCGGTGGGTTAAGAAACTACCAACGGTCTTGGTACTTGTTCTTGAAACAACGATTGCTGCTGTTGGTATAAGTAAGCTAGTTCCTCTTCACTCGGCTCTGTCGGCAGTTGGAAAGACTCTCAGAGTTTGTCATAATCGAAAAGCAATCTTTGTCCGGGAAGTTGTGGTGGAGCTGTATGCTTTTGACAATCCACATGCTGAACTTGAATTACCTTTCCCAGGCATGGAACGAACACCCTCTTCAGTGGACTCGCATAACCAACAAAGAAACCCTCGTTACTTTTCGCACCAAACTTACCATCTTGATCAATGAAAGTACACGGTGATCCAAACTGTTCTAAAAACTTCAAATTTGTCTTGTAACGATGAAGAAGTTCAAAACACGTTTTCTTGTATTTCTTCACTGTGAGAACGTGATTCAATGTATAACACGCTGCTGCAACTGCCTCACTCCAGAAAAATATTGGCAACTTGGAATCGGCGAGCATGGTTCGAGCTGTTTCAATTCTGGTATGATTCTTTCGTTCAGCTACACCATTTTGCTGTGGAGTGTATGGTGCACTGAATTCATGAAGAATTCCTTTCTCATTACAAAACTCGAGCATGCGATTGTTTTTAAACTCCGTTCCATTGTCACTTCGTATTTTCCTGATCGGCAATTTGTAGAGCGTTTCCATCTTCTTGAATAAGATCATCAGAGACTCAAATGTTTGATCTTTCCTTTCCAGACACATCACCCATGAGAATCTAGTGAAGTCATCAGTGACGACTAGACAATATAAGTCTCCACTAATGCTCTGCACATTAACTGGTCCAAAGAGATCCATGTGGAGTCTCTCGAGCGGTAACCTGATTGAGTTTAGGAGCTTCTGTGGGTGTGTCTTCTTTGTCTGCTTTCCCTTCTTGCACTCTACACAATCATCATTCAAATGAAAGTTTTTCAAATTTACACCTTCAACTAAATCATTGTGTACAAGAAAGTTCATTTTTCTGACATGAATGTGGCCCATCTTTCGATGCCACATTCTCGACTCTTTTTCAGTCGCTTTTGTTTTTGACACAAAACATTGTTTCTGATAATCTGTTGTTGTTGCGACACTCATATCCAGGACATACAAATCGTTTTCCTGGGGAGCTCGCATCAACACCATGTCCTCAAGAATTTTAAAACCAGGTTTTATGATTAAACATTCATTTTTAGTAAAATGTATTGTAAAGGACTTGTCACAGATCTGTGAGATGCTCAACAGATTGTTTTCAAGTTCGATGATATAGTTCACTTTGTCAAACGTTACGACTCCATTTGTGAGCGTTCCTTCACCAACTATCCTGCCACCCTGATTCCCTGCAAATCCAACATATCCACCATTGATTGATTTAACATCGTAGAGTAGAGCCAACATTCCCGTCATATGCCTTGAAGCTCCGCTGCCCATGATCCACTTCGAGATTATCGACCTCGCAAGCCCCTGCATACATCATAGCAATTCATTCAAACAATGAAGCCCATGACTTCTTTACCTCTGGCACACTACCAAACACAAGATCACATTTCACATCAACTTTCGGAATGCTAAAGATGACATTTGGAATAACAGGTTCAGATTTTGATTTTAACTCTCCATCTTTAATTGGTGGGAATTCCTCTAACAACTTGTCCAGTTCAAATTCAAATTTCTCAACATTATTTACAAAAACTTTTGATTCAGATTTTAACTCATTTTCCATCTTCTTCTCTTCAACTGATTGTTTTGATTTTACCACCCATGATTGATCTTCAAAATTTTTTGTCTTCGGATAAACCTTTGAAGTCTTTTGAGTCTTCGAAGATTCACCAATCTCAAATGTTGATTTCGGTTTGTCTTCAGACTTCAAAGGTTCACCTCTTTTCAAAATTCGAATGGGAGAAATCATTGGTTTTTTACCCTTAATATCAGTTGGAGTTTTAGGTTTTGGTTTTTGTGAAACTGGTTTCTTGAAAATGGGGTTTTCAATCTTTTTGGTACATTGTTTCGCCATATGACCAATATCATTGCAGCGGTAACAAACTCTTTTGTCATACTCAACAAAAATAGATTTGTTTGTCTCATTTCTCAGCTTTTGTGCTGCATTGAAATCATCAATTGCCTTCTGACTAAAGATGTAATCTTTCTCAACTTCAGTACTAAGACCAACAACAAACACATCATTTAATTTCTCCTTTGGCTTGACATCCTTTTTAGACATTTTATTTTCAAAACCAATACCTTTGCTTTTGAAATTGTTTCCATTTCTCTTGTTAGACCCATTGTTACCCACCCAATCTTTCTTCCCAAGGTTGTTTGGTTTCACAAAAGATTTTTTAGGTTTTGAAAGAAACTCGTTGTTGTTAACCTCAGAAATATCAATCTCCACAAGCTTAAACACCTTCTCAACATTTTCCAATCTGACATTTTGAATTGGATACTCAAAATCAGAATAGAGTTTGTCAGTTCCGATCATTGTGTACACCACCATGATCGAATCATCATTCACAACTTTATCTGATTTTGGTATAAACTTGTCTAAGAAGTTGCCATCTTCTTCAGAATCAGAAATGGAGTTTTCAAAATGAGTTTTCATAGTATCAAACTCCGAGTTATCACTTTCTTCATCTAACACTTGGTCAACAACGGTTTTGATCACATGTGACTCATTATCAGTGTCGGATGGAGAAAATGTAACATCAATGCTCTCAGGCAACTCATTCTCAATGGTTCTCAACTTGAGATTCAATCCAGATTCCACCCCATCTGGATACTTTTGAGTGTAATGATTCCACATTGGGGGTGGAACACTTTTGAAAACAGGTTTCACACCAGGTTGTTGCGGAACAATTTGATCAATCACATATGATGAAGCAGTATAACTCATCAATTTTTTTATCAATTCTTTCATTTTCAATTTTCGTCAATTCTAGTTCTTGTTTTAACAATGCGATTGTGTCCAAAAGAATGTTTATTTCCATTTGTTTATCCATGACTGTGGCTTTTAGCAACTTTGTAGCTTTATCATTTTCACAACTTTCCTTTTTAATCATCTTGATTGATCTAGCCAAAGTGTCGTATGATTCTTTTATCTCACTTAGATCATATTTAACTTCATCAGTAAATTTCTTCAATTTGTGAAACTCTTTGTCTTTTTCAAGACATTCCATGCACGGTTTTGAACAGTTTTTGCATGGAGTTTCATGAATTGAATCAACTTTTTCAGAAACCTTTTCCTCTTGATCAAATTTAATATCTGTTTTACCAAACCCATCAGACTCTGACTCTGACTTTTCTGCTGATTTGACCTCCTCATTTTCTGATTTCTCGTCAGACTCCTTTTTGACCGACTCCATATCGACAGAAACACTTTCAACTGACTCTGTTTCGACAGACTTTGTTTCAACAGATTCTGTTTCTACCTCTTTAAGCTTGCCCATCAATGCTTTGTCAGCAATCTCTTTTAGTGTCTCTTAATTCATTTCCTTGGAAACGTCTATTATCTCTTCAACAGGAGCTTTCTCTTCGTCGTATCTTGGACAGAAACCAGTGGTTGGCTCACCGAAGAAACCTGCAAAAGATTCAAACATATTAGGAGGCATTATTGATTTGAAAGAACTAGTAATAACCTCCTGCTCCGATTGATAGTAGTAAACTTCTGCGACTATTTCCTCAAGTTCTGCCAAACTTTCTTCAGACACGTCTTCACTAACTTCAACTATTTCAGCAACACAATCAGACTCTTCCACAATCTGTGCCATCATTGCCATGCCCTCACTACCAGGGATATACTTATCCCAACTAAAACCTTCAGCAACTTTCTCATCATCTTGGTTAACTAAAAGAGCTTTTTCAGGTTTGTTTTCGATCTGTGGTCTTTGTGTGAATGGTTGTTGATTTGTCTTGTGATTGATAGCTTGCTTGTAATAGTCATTCGTGAATGGGTTTTGATGATTGTTGACTTCTCGGTTTGGACATTCACGTTTGAAATGTCCCTTTTCTTTGCATTTGAAACATGTGACTTTTGACTTATCAAAACCGAGCTTGCTATCTGGTCCTGAAAGACTGTTTCGACCAGTAATTTCCATAAATCGTTGAGCTCTTCTCACCAAACTTGCCATACCCCACTTGATATCGATCAATTCCAGCTCCTCTGGATCAATCTGATCATAGTCTTCTTTTGTCATATCGAGATTCCCAATTCTGCCTGCAACCAAACTCTCATAAGATTCAAGCACCGAAGCAAGTAGTGCTATGTGCTGTTTTGCAGATGATTCAGTAAAGTCTTGAGCGTTCTTTATGTTTACTGCAATGTTGCACAGAATTCCCGGACCTTGACTTTGATTATTTGATCCCGATGAACTCTGAGTATATGACTGATCCGGTGAGTTTTGAACCTTTGGATTTGGTTCAAAACTTGCAAATGGTGAACTATTGCAGCTTGATGTGACAGATGAAACTCCGGATGTCGAATCAGCACTAAAAGCTGTCTGGATCTTTGGGCTTAGATTGGATGTTGCTGATGTGCTACCTTTGTAATACAATGAAACATCTTGTTGCACCCTCGAAGAATTCATTTTTCTAATCTTTGTCAACTCAAGCTCGTATGATTCGATTTTCTCGATAAATGAGCTAAGATTGAATCCAGCATATTCATTATTGTTTTTCAGTACCAACAGATAAGTGCCCCATTCATCGTATGGCAACGCATCTGCTAGTTTATCCACCCACTCTTCATCAGTTTTGTTTATGCTCAACCTTTTCATCTCAACGACTAGATGGCAATATCTTTCGATCAATTTCTTTGTTGTTTCTCCTTTCATACCAATAAAAATATCAAACTCTTTCTTCAACAAAGCAGTTTTTCTTTTTATCATAGACACACTTCCCTTAAACTTGACCTTTAGACAATTCCAAACAGACTGTGAACAACTTTGATCTTGTAGCAGCACTAAGATATCCTCTTTGATGGCTTGCTGTAGAATACTCATCATTTTCTTTTCTACCTTGAACTCATCTTGTTCTTGTGGAGTTAAGCTTCCGATAGTTTTCTCTAAACCTACACCATTCTTTGGAGGAACATATTTCGATTCGATTTTCATCCAACGTTCGAAATGGTTTGCTTGCACCCAAGTCTTAAATCTATCAGCCCATCCGGAATACTCGTCGATGTTCATCAACTTCGGCGGTTTCTGCATTGTGCCGAGTTCATTTTCCATATTCACATTTTGCACGATACTGCCTGATGTTTATGCTGCCGTCATTCCCCCACCGGCAAAGAAGTTGTAAAACTCTTGATTGTCCATTTTATGAAAACAGTTTACCAAAAAAATTTCAAGTTTTGTGAAATTACTTTCTACACAAAATCAGACTTTCGAACGAAATCACAAACCCAATGGACTTTCACACGGAATCAGATCCTCAAACGGAATTATCCTTTTCAAACGAAATCACTTTTTCAAGCGAGATTACTTTTCAAGCGAAATTAGTTTCTCAAACAGAATTGCACCTTCAAGTGGAATCAGGTGCCATTTCAAACGAAATTAACCAAAAACCTGTTTTCAAGCGGAATTAGCCAAACGGAATTACCTTTTCAAACGGAATAGGTAATTTCGTGTGAAATTACCACAACTTTTCAAACGGAATTAGTTATTTCAAGCGAAATAACCACACTTTTTCAAACGGAATCAGTGTGCTCGTTCAAACGGAATCAGGTTTTTGGTCCATTTTTGTCACTTTTAGCTTGAATTTAGGTCTGATTCTTTCAAGGGTTTGTTAAAACTGTATTTTACACACAATATCAGAAAATCAGTCCAGTTTGTCCGTTAATTTGTCCAGAAATCCAAAACTGAGTAGAAAAAGGCACTGATTCAAGTGTATTGACTCATCCTGAGCTCTGATACCACCTGTAGGATCGTTTTGACAATCAAATGAGTCAATCAGAGGCAATACACAACTGTTTGAGAGGCGGAAACAAACAAACAGTCTAGAATCAGTAGGAATTGAGTAGAAACAGAGTATTTCACTTTAAAACAAGCTTCTCATTCAAAATAGACTTGATTACACGGTGGAATTTCAGCAGCACTTCGTGACACTCTGACTAATTTCGTTTGAAATGAGAAGCCCAACACACCTATATATAGGCTGTTGATTTCGCTTGAAATGACCATGTGTCATTTCAAGCGGAATTAACACATCTAATTTCGCTTGAAATGACCATGTGTCATTTCAAGCGGAATTACAACAAAACATCATAAATTTACATTTTAGACCCTGTACAATCTACTGACATGACCTAGACTGATAGACGTAGGCTATAGACATTATGCACCAACAGTCAATTCATCACTTTGTTTTATCAAATTCAATCTTTTGAAAAAAATAACAGTTTTAAGCTCAAACAACAAATATCACTTGTAGAAAATCAAGTACAACTTAATGTCCCTGATTTACCACTTGTAAGTCGAAATATCACCAATAGTGAATTTCTCAAGAAAGATGCCGATTCCTGCTCCACACTTACCAACCTGGAAGCTCCGGCAGGTCCTGGTTTTCAATCATAATTGGTTCCATCCCAGTCACAAACCTGGGATGACCCATCTTTACCTGGTTTCTTCATTTTCTTCTCATAAAATTCCTTTACCCCTTTGACCTTCCCGTCAACCATCTTACCAAAGATATGTTTCACATTGGGGTTAAACACTTTTTCAACATCAAAATCTTTCTTTTCAGAGAAAAATTGATTTGAAATCTCAACTTTGCCAATTTTCTGCTTAAAATTTTCAGCTCGCAATGGTGGAAAATTGACATCATCCATTGGCGGAACTGATGTTTCCAATTTTAACTCAACACGTGGCTCCTCTGACTTTGTGGAATCAGATTCATCGCCTGAAAATAGCTCCTCTGATTTTGATGAATCAGAATCATTGCTAGAACTATCATCAGATTTCTTAACAACCCACTTGTGGTTGTCAAGATTTGCTTTTCTCTTGTAAAACCTTTTTGAACATTCTCCAACCTCAAACTTCTAATTTTTGAAAACTTTGAATTGTTTAGTAGGTAGTTCATTTTCTACTATCTTTTCTTTCTGTTTAAGAGAAACTCCCTGTTTTGTTTGGATTGCCTTTGAACAATTCTTGGCAATATGACCAAACATTTTGCATTGAAAACATGTTCTCATTTCTTTCATCTGATCAACTTCTTCTTGCTTCTTCGCAAGGAAATCTCTGTTCGACTGATTTCTGAACAATTTCTCCTTTTCTTCTTCAGATGATATTCCTGAAACAAATACATTTTTTGGTTTATAAGTTTTTTCATTTTTATGATTTTTCATTGGGATAAATCCAAGACCTTTCCTTTTGAAATTACCGTTATGGTTTGGTTTCTTTTGAAAAACTGAACCAGAACTGTAACCCTTTTTTCTTGTTTTCTCTTTGTTGAACTCTTGAGGTGTACTTTTTAGGTTTTTCAGAAAGATTTACATCTTTTATTTCAGAAATATTAATTTCTGTTAGTTTAAAAACCTTTTTTATCATTTCAGTTTTAACACCTCTTATTGGAAATTCCTCATCAGAATATAATTTGTCTGAATCATTCAAAGTATATGCAACTTTAATTGATTCGTCATTCAAATTAGATTTTGATAACAAGAATTCTTTATTGTAAACTCGTTTGTCCTTTTTGACTGTTGACTTTGACGTTTCTGACTTTGACTCTGGATTTGACTCCAACTTTGACTCCTCGGTTTCATCGTTATCCAACACCTGGTCGACCACTTTCTTTATTAATTCGGACTCATGATCAGTGTCAGACGATGTGAAAGTGACATCAATGTTGTCTGGCAAATTTTCTGAAGACTCAGACTCCCACTGTAAATTGGTTGCCTTTTTTACTCTTTCTAAATTCGGATTTCGTGGAGAATATCCATTTTCAAGCGGGGGTGGACACTTTTTGTAACTGGCATCTTGTTTCTTACCAGAAATCTTCACTTCAGTATCCTTCTTCTTTTCAGAATTCTTGTCTTCAGATACTTCATCTTCATCAAATGCCTTCATTCCTTCCACTGTTGGATAGATCCTGTCAATAACATAAGAAGTACATGAGTAACTTTTAACAATCTATTTACTCTTTCTGTTTCAATTCTTTGAGTTTCCAGTTTTTGTTCCAGAACAGCACATTTCTCGATGTAATTATTCACCACTTTCTGCTTTGTCATGAAAGCTCCTTGAAGTGTTTTCATAGCTGTTGCTTGTTCACTACTTAACTGATTGTATTGATTCATTACTTTGTTGAGAACATCATAAGATTCTTTTAATCTGTTCATGTTGTGAATCAATGTACTGTTTTGCTTCTTCACTGCTTCACAATTTTCACATTTAACAAGAATTTTTCTTGCATCAGCTTCTGCATCAACTTTAAAAACTGGAACTTTTTTTACTTTTCTTTTGATCACAGGAACTTCTTCATCATTACTGCTGACTTGTTTCTTAGCTTTCTTCTTTTTCTTTTTAACTTTTCCATCATCATTGACACTCTCTTCCATCATTCTTAAGTGCTTTTCCATTCTTCTTGCATAATAATCATCATCATTATCATTGTCTTCAGCAACTCGAGCAACAAAAGCTTTGGCTTTTAAAATCTCTTTATCAGGACAATAATTATCCCAGCTAAACCCCTCTGGTAATTTTTCATCATCTTGATCTATCAATTTTGTCATCAAATATGCTTTCTTTGATGATTCCTCAATCTCCTTCTTGGCATGAGCAGTTTGTGGTTATTGTTGATGTGGTTGTTGAGCAAATTGATGATAAATTGCTTTTCGATAGTAATCATTGTTGTTGAATGGATTTTGAGCTCCACTTGCTTCGCGATTTGTGCACTCTCTCTTGAAGTGTCCTTTTTCCCTGCAACGAAAACAAGTAACTTTAGATTTATCAAAACCTAAAGTAGAAACATTAGCATCACGAAAGTCATCTCTTCCTATGATCTGTTTGAATTTCTCAGCTCTTCTCAACACACTCGCCAAACACCACTTTATGTCCATTAATTCCATTTCTTCAGCATCAATTTGATTGTAATCCTCTTTTGTAAGCATTGGATTCCCGATCCGGCCTGCTACTAAACTCCCATATGACTCCAACACAGTCCCTAACAAAGACATGTGACTTTTTGCAACCTCTTCCGAGAAATTCTGATCATTTTCAAGATTTAATACAATATTGCATTGTAACATCTTGCCATTCTTGGTTGCAGAAATGTTTGGATCAAATGATGGATATGAAGAAAAACTTGTTTTGCTGTTTGATCCTTTAGATGACCCTCCAGACGAACTTTTAGCATTGAAGGCAGTCTCAACTTTTGGTGACATGTTGGTCTTATCACTAATACCTCCTTTGTAATAAAGACCGATATCTTGTTCACCATCAAAATCTTTCATTCTTGATATCTTCCTTTGTTCCATCTCTTGAGCTTCAAGCTTTTCAATGAATTTACTCAGTGTTAGATTGCTAAAATCTTTCTTATTTCTCAACATCATGAGATATGTGCCCTAAGTTTCATGTGGCAACGCATCAGCTAGCTTCTCAATCAATTCTTCATTATCCTTTGTGATGCTCACTCTCTTCATGTTGACTAACAAATTACAATATCTTTCAATGATCTGCTTAGTGCTTTCAGTCCTCAAACCACGAAATAGATCGAATTATTTCTTCAGAAGCGATTTTTTGTTCTTGATCATTTCTTTACTTCCAACAAACTTAGATTTTAATGCTTTCCAAATCGAATATGCACTTCCATTGTGTTGCAATAAAACCAAGATGTCCTCTTTAACAGCCTGTTGCAGTAAACTGATCATCATCTTTTCATTTTTGTATTTCTTTTTATCATCAGCACTTAGATCTTTAATAGCAATCTCCTCTTCGTCATCATTGAACGGTCTAACATATTTTGTTTCAACACATTCCCAAGCATCCAAATAATTTGCTTGCACCCAATTTTCGAAACGCTCTTCCCATCCTTTATATTCTTCAATATTCATGAGCTTTGGCGGTTTTTGCATAGTTCCCGTTTCGTATTCTAGCATAGTACTCTGAGCAACAGTAATCGGGGTAGCAAAGGCGTTATAAAATTCTTCTTCCATGTTTCGGTTTTCAAGAATTCACAAACAATCAATTTCAAACGAAATCAACTTTTATGCGAAATAGTCTTTGATGTGAAATCACCCTGTTCAAACGAAATTACCTACAATACAACTACAAACGAAATCAGAATTTTTACACGAAATAGGTAATTTCGTGTGAAATAACCAAACGAAATCCGGTTTCAAGCGAAATTAACACCCTTTCAAACGAAATCGGTAATTTCGTGTGAAATACTCAAACGAAATTCCAATTTGAAGCGAAATAGCTAATTTCGTGTGGAACACTCAAACGGAATTACAAACTGGTGCGAAATAAGGCTTATTTCATGTGAAATACTGCTGATGTCATCATCTCGAGCTGTTTTTGCCAAAATTGATCAGGTTTTTGTTCGATTTTAAGTCTGAAACTTTCAAGGGTTTGTTAAAACACTATTGCGCATATAATATGTGAAATTCAAGACATTTTGTCCATGAAATCAAGTTTAATTTTGAAAAGAAGGTGTAGAAATCAGAATTTTCAGCTGAATTGGTATGAACTCTTCCTCCTGAGCTCTGATACCACTTGTAGGATCGTTTTACCGACCAAACAAGTCGTTCAGAAGAGTTTTTGCTCAATACGAGAGGCGGAAACAAACGTATTGTGGTAATTCAGCTAGAATATCACTTTAAACTGTCTTTTGATTGATTTGACAAAGATTTACAGCGAGTAGACACTTCGGCAACACTTCGGCTCTCAAACCGGAAAGTTACAAATGACTTGGCACACCTAGTATTTACAGGCAAGGTAATTTCACACGAAATTACTCAAGCGAAATTAGATTTCAAACGAAATCTAATTCCATGCGAAATACCCATGTAATTTCGTACGAAATAGCTAGTTGCTATTTCATGCGAAATACCATTTCACCTACATTTTCCGTTTTGCGTGCCCTGATCTATCTGTTCAAGAACAATGATGAACAGATAATGTTTTTTTTTTCGCAGAACCGTTGGTATGTCGACCACAACGAGAACAGTGCAGCGACAGTTGAGTTTCTTCCTTCGTTCCTGATGCACCAAAAAGAACAACGCCTGATTCAGATCTCTATTCGGTCATCTTTCCAAACTACAACACACGATAAGTTTACACTTTATAGTGTGTGATTTGACCGGTTGAGTTCAGTTAATATTCACTGTGGTAGATGCAAGCATAAAGCTAGAAAAATACTCAAGAAGATATGTATCAAGAAGCTCAACTTGAACGGATGATATGTATCTTCTATCATGCGACGGACCCAATTCTTGCTCAACCTTAGTTGTTTCTCTTGTTAAGTTTCTGAACCAACCGAAATCCACAAATTCCAACAGTTTCTTCATAGATTCCGTCCGGTTTTCAAAGCCGATTGATGAAACCGAAGCAGTTATTTTCTGTTGTTCAGTACTTCCGAGATCTGAACCAACCGAAATCCATAAATTCCAACAAATTGAAAACAACGAGAACCATACCTGAAAACAAACCAACAAAAGTCTGCTGGCAAGAATCTTTTTTCACATGGTATTGAACGGACGATACGTATCTTCTATCATGCGACGGAACCAATTCGACCGAGTAATCAGTTGTATTTTTTTAGTTGCTTCTCTTGTTAAGCTTCTGAACCAACCGAAATCCACAAATTCCAACAGTTTCTTCGTAGATTCCATCCGATTTTCAAAGCCGGTTGATGAAACCGAAGCTGTTATTTCTGTTGTTCAGTACTTCCGAGATCTGAACCAACCAAAATCCAAAAATTCCAAAAAAATTGCATCAGGAAGCTCAACTTGAACGGACGATATGTATCTTCTATAATGTGAATGACCCAATTCCACAATCAACGTATACAGGTGCAAGAGAATGGCTAGTTATTTCAGTTATTTCTGTTGATCCACAAATTCCATAAAATTGTGTCTAATGCAAGGATCTTCGTGCATTGCGATGGTTTGGGTCTAGGGTTGTCAGAGAGAGAAAAGGAGGGGGAGAGTCTGATACAACCATATGGTAAAACTGTATACGGCTCGTATTCATATGGTAAAAAATAGTAAAAATTGGTTTATTCTCTTTTATCTATTAGAACGATCCAAAAAAACGGAAGGGATTTCGAGCAGTTGGTATTAAACCAATCATTTGTTGATGTTGGGTTTTCAACAAATCTTTGAGCAGTTGTTTCAGTTATTTCTGTTGATCCACAAATTCCAGCTATGATTACAAGGATCGTTCTAATAGATTAAAGAGAATAAACCATTTTTTACCAATTTTTACCCATAGTATATGGACCGTATAATATTATACGGCCCGTATAAAAGCATCGTATACATTGTATACGATCGGTTAATTTTTTTTCACATGCTGTATACGGCCGTATACTAGTATACGGCCCGTATTTAGAGGGTAAAAAATGATCTGGTAACTTTTTTTCACATGGTGTATACGGGTCGTATATTAGTATACGGCCCGTATTCTTATGGTAAAAAATGGTTTATTCTCTTTAATCTATTAGAACGATCCAAAAAACGAACAACAAAGTCAAATGTGATCAAACTTGGACATCAGACGTAAATCCTTGAAGCAAAACAAGGATCAAGTTCTCAGTTATTTCAGTCAAAATGTGTTCAAACTTGGACATCCGACGTAAATCTTGATTCAGATCTCTATTCGGTTGTATTCAGTTATTTTTGTTGATCCACAAATTCCAACAAATCTTTCACTCCAGTACTTGAAACTTGAGCGCAGTACTTGAAACTTGAGCGAAGGAATCAATTCAAAACCCTCACCCTCCCCTGTCTCTCTCTCTCTCTCTTTCTCAAAATCAACCAGAAAACCAAAGGAAAAAGGGTAGATAATGGCTGATGGTTCTTCGTTGAGGAAACCAAACGTAGACGGAGATGATAGGCCTGGTAACCGGAAGAGAAAAAACCCCAGCAACGACGTCGATGATTATTCTGAAGCCAACGAGAGCGACGATGTGCAAAACAAGGATCGTTCTAATAGATTAAAGAGACGGAGATGATAGGCCTGGTAACCCTTGAATCCCAACGCTTCTCTAAAAGAGCTTGTATTAGAAACCATCCTATGTCTTTTACCAACCGAAGAGGCAGCAAGGACAAGTTTTCTCTCTAGGGAATGGAGGTACAAGTGGACCAATATTCCAAGCCTTCGGTTTACTTTGTGTAATAGAACTTCCGAGCTAACATCCGACATAGCAAGTACAAGGAAAAACATGGACATGAATGATTTACACCAAGTTTTGTTGCTGCGCCAGGGTCCAATTCACGAGCTCACCCTTGTTATGGATGATTACTGGGAAGATTACAATTGTTTTGAGTTTTGTTAGATAATACTTCATTTGTCGAGAAACCATACTTGATTTATGTAAAGATCTCTACACAAACTCTTCTACATCTTTTAATCAATTGTCCATCACTTAAGACCTTGAAAGATTTGTTAAAATCAAAGAAAAGAGTAACAAGAAGAAGACGGTGTATATGCTTGTGCTGTAGAAACCGGTGATGAATTTGTGTAGAAACCGGTGATGAATTTGTGTATCTGAATCAGGTTCTCTACCTTAGATCGGTCATTCCTTGTGATACATGAACGTTGTATTCTTGTCTTTCAGAAGAGTTGGTATTGAACCAAGAATACTTCAAACATTCTAAACCCTACCTGGAAACAACGAACAAAATCCTGATAGTGAAAAACATCAGCAACAATTTTTTCTTTTCCTTCAATTTCGAGAACATTCTCCCTGTGTATGTGCTTGTGCTGTAGAAACCGGTGGTGAATTTGCGTACACAACTGAAGGTTCAGTGCACGGAAAGTTTCTTAAGAAATGTACATGATAAAACGAGTATGTTGGGAATTAAACGCATGTACGTGACAAAACAAGGATCGTTCTAATAGATTAAAGAGAATAAACCAATCATCTGCTTTCTGCATCTGAATCTGAATGTTAACTTTGACTCATAAACCCTTGAATCCCAACGCTTCTCTAAAAAAATTGTTTCTTTCCTTTTCATGAGGTAAAACCGGTTTCAACATCAAGGGTTGTTTTTCACCCTGTGTGAGCATTGGAAGCCCGACAAACAGTCTTGCAATTACGTCTTCAATCAAGACCGCATTGTTAATTTTAATGATGATTCGAAACATTCCGAATAACTAGCAGAAGAACCTGACACGTCTTCTATGATGATTCCAAACATTCACGAACCACAATGGATACAGACTCATACTACTCACCCTCCCATGAGGAAAAGTTTTCTCGACGACTCAAGATAAAGGAGTTGGTTTGTGTTCATATCAGCGTTGTTTATCACCCTGTGTGAGCATTCGAAACATTCACGAACAACAATGGACTCAGACTCATTGTTGCGAATTTGGTTTCTTCGGTACAGGCTGATGAAACCGAAGCTGTTATTTCGGTTGTTCAGTAGTTTCGAGACGACGTGGCTTCTCCTTACAACTCTCATCAAATGCCTCACCCTTCCTTTTATTCTGTAAATATTAAATAAAGAATAACACCATGCCCGTAACCCCGCGTTGATAGCTTCCGTTTTATTACAGTCATACGACGCGGCTTTTTGTTCTTCAATCTTTGTTACTTGTTAATGTTTTATTTTTTTTCTACTTTTAGAAAGGTTTGACCACCTCACGACTGTAAAATGTCTCGTGTGATTGACACTTTAAATCCCTTAAATACTTTGAGAAAAATCTAATTTTTGAAGAATACGGGCCGTATAACAGTATACGGCCCCGTATACAAGTTCGTATACATTGTATACGACCAGTCAAATTATTTACACATGGTGTATACTGCCCGTATACTCTTATACGGCCCGTATGGAATTAAAAAAACTGACAAAGTCTGCTGGCACAGACTTTGTTACTTTTTTAAATTCTATACGGGCCGTATAAGAGTATACGGCCCGTATACACCATGTGTAAATAAGTTTTTACCATGTGTTAATATTAGGACCCTTGTTACAATAACCATTTTCAAAGTTAGTTTTTTTTGTGATTCTTTTAAAAGAACAGACATAAAAGTGTTTATAGTTGACATTGTCAACATGTACCTATTTTTGGCCCAATAACCAACCCACACATGTTGCAACCTTTGGAGTTTACTTTTCAAAGTTATTGTCACTGATTTAGCCAATGTTTTAAAATCCGGTTTTTATACCGTATTGGATTTGTCTCAGAAATGGTTTAACCGGTTGTACCGGGTGGTTTAACCAGTTCTACCGGACGGCTCAACTGATATAACCGGGCGGTTTGAACCGGTTTTTAAAAACATTAGATTTGGCCCAAAACCATATCAAGCTTCAATTTGCTATTTATTTATTATAGGTGGTATGGTATTTTCATGTGACAATAACCGGGTCGGATCTGGGTATTTACCTGAAAAAATCATAGCCAGTGTCATCGGTCCGGTTAGGATATGGAACCGGTACCCTATATCCGGGTGTTGTAACACCCTATTTTCGAGTACGAAAAAACACAGAAACCTATTTTTCGGGGTTTTTCGGATATAGATAGGATTTTTAAGGGGATGGACTGCACATATATGTGGATTTTAGGTATTTTTCGCGTATTCACTATAACCGGGTTTAGAGATATTTTTTGGGTTTATAAAACCGGTTACAGGTACGGGTTTTATAGCTGAAGGTCAAACCCGGTGAATACCCTGTGGGTAGGGTTGGGTACGGGTTCAAGAACCCAATACCTGGTTTTTACAATGCCCGGGTTCGGGGTTTTTTTAGAGTTGTGAAGGTGAAGGAATATAAGTATACTAGGGAAGGGTTATCTTAAAAAATCTAAGGTAGCGTTTGGCACGAAGGAATTGGAGGCGGCACAGAATGAATCATTTCGATGGAATGAAAATAAACATGTTTGGTTATCAGTTGGTAATGAATGGTTCATTCCTTCAAGAAATGGAAAAAATTATACAATTACTATTATTATTACAATGTTGTTGTTGCTGTTTCAATGTTTTCATGTCACACCCTGATTTCCTGGTTGGTCTGGACTTGGGATTTATGCGTGACGATTGATATCAGTAATCACAAAGCACAGCGGAAGATGAGATTTTAAATTAAATTATTACAAAGTACAATATAGTGTCTGAAAGTTCAAAAATCAATATATAGATGAATTTGCACTAAAAAGATCCACTGGCGGACCGAATATAACAAAATGAGACTTAAGACTAACAGGTATTTCGTGGAGTTGCAAATTCCAAATCGCCTAATATTATTATAAATATATACATACACATACACCACTATATGTATTTTTTTCTATATATAATAATTATATAGATTTATGAACTCCTCATTCTCTCTCTACCACGCTATCTCTCTTTCTACTGCATCCACCACCAAGCAACCACCGTCCAGCCACACCAACTGCATCCACCACCCTGCAACCACCACCAACTGTAACCCACCCCCTTCATCATCTACAACCACTGCCAAACAACCCCTTCATCTGAATCCCTTCTTTATGACATCGTTTCATCACATAAAAAAGCCCTAATTCAAATCCATACAGTTATACATTCATCACTCAATCAAGCTTCTGTAATTCGAACTTTTTGTTGTTCGATAGCTGACCTGAATAAGGGTGTAGAAGGGTTGTAGGGGCGGTGGTGGACGGTTGGAAAATATGGATGACAGTTAACGATACAACATCAATGAGTTTTTTTATTTGTTGATTTCGCCAATTTCTTAGATCTGTGAGTTTTGTGATTTGTTGATTCACCATGAATGGTTGGAGTATTCTGTTGATTTCATCGGTGGGAGAGAGAGGTGAGAAGATACAGAGGGGGTTTTTGGTGGGAAGTTGTGTCAGGGGTTTCGGGTGCGGTTGGGGTTTCAGGTGGGAGGTTGTAGCGAGGATTTAGTGGTGGGTTGGTTGGTTGGTGGTTACTCATGGTGGTTGTGGTTGGTGGTTTTGTGCTGGCATGGTAGGGGGTGGTGGTGTGAGCAGTGAAGGTCTGGTGGCGATGGAAGTCTTGTGGGGTGGTGGCAATGAAGGTGGGTGTTATGGTGCTGATATGGGTGAGGTGTTTTAGAGAGAGAGATGAGAGTAAATTGACAAAACTACCCTTATGTACAAGTCATGTGACTAGATTTAACAAAAATCTAATTGGGTTAGGGTGAAAGGACAAAATGTGCAACAAAATTCCATGTAAAGTGCAAAACTGTGAAAATTCGTTGAAAAGAACACCGCTTGATATATGGTATTAAGATAAAGAACAAAACTTGTAATTTTCTCTTCTTTAAAGGAAATTCACTCGTTTAATTTACTCCTGGTCCTACTTTTTTTAAAGGCAACTTATACACTAATTTAATTTACTTCTAATTCTACTTTACAATTTATAATGTGGCTCAAATCCTTAACCTCTTAGAGGGGGAGAGACCATTTAACACGCCAAAATATTAGTTGAATTTCTAATGCCCTTTGTTCATATAATATACACATGCTTTTATTATAACTATTACATTTACGAAAACGGATAAACAATGTTTTATTATTATTTTTTTCTTGCTTTTTGATTTTTTTGCCCTTTGTCTTTTCCTTCTTTTATTTTTTTAATTTTATTATTTTTTTCCTTTTTGACTTTTTTAGCCTTTTGTCTTTTTCTTTTTTTATTTTTATTGCATGAACAGTGGTTTGCCACCTGTATGGCAGGTGGCTATCAGTTGCTTTTAGTTTTTTTCACTGCTTCAACTTTTTTTATTTGTCTTCCCTTTTATCTTTTTGAGTTTTTTTATAGTTTTGTATTCTTTTATAGTTTTGTGATTTCTTTCATCTTTTGTTTTTTATTTGTAGTTTTGTATTCTTTTACCTCTTAACTTTCAACGTTGACACTTACAACCTTTTAACTTTATAAAAACTTTGTAATCGACTTTTACGTGTTTATTTTTTATTTACGTGTTGGTATAAATTAAAATTGATTTGCGTTATTTTGCGTTTAGACGTAAATTTTTCGTGGAAACGAATTGGATCAAGTATAATATTTTCTCATCCGTATAATTATGTACCTTTTCAGTTAGTCTACATTTTAACGTAATCTTTTGGAAAATGAGTCGGGTCAAATATAATACACTTTCGTTCTTATATTTATTTATGTTTTCAATTTCTCTACATTTTGACGTAAATTTTGTTCAGAAACGAGTAGAGTAAAGTATAATATGTTTTCATTAGACGGTATAAATTCGAGTCACTTTGCATTTTGACATTGCCACAACGCGTCGTAATTAGTTTCTTACGTGCTTATTTTATTGCACATCTTGGTATAAATTGAAGTTGGTTTACCTTTCAATGTGATTTTTTTAAGAATATGTCAAGTCAAATATAACACGATTCTATGCTTATTTTTATGTACTTTTTTTCCTTTCTTGATTTTTTTCTAGACTTTATTATTTATATTTCTATACTTTTCTTTATGTTTAGCGTTTTAGTTTTATGTTCCTTTTTTATTGAAGTTATATTTAAGATAATGTTTATGTTTTCATTTACAATTAATTTAAAATCAGCCCATCTCGCTGTCCAATTTAAATTTATTTTTATGGTTTTCGATCGATGTAAAAAATATAACAATATTCTTTTGAGTTTATTTCTTTCGATTGGTTGTTATATTGAATCAGAATAGATATCGAACAAAACCCCGCAGCATAGCGCGGGTAATCTCACTAGTTGATAACATTTGATAAGTAAATAAAATAAGCTTTTGATTTTATTAATAACAAATATAGTAGTTGAAGGGGTATGGTCCCAAAAAGCCGCGCAAGCCAATCAGGTCGCGCGCTGGACCATACTCTTTACTCAGCAAAGTTGATCAGTCTCTTCAACCCGCGCGGGCTACTCAAGCAAAACAAGGTCTCGCGCGAGGTCCAAACAAGAGACAACATCAGTTTCCACACTTAGCGTTCTGAATAAGAGCCTTCAGCCCCTGCAACCCTGCGCGGGCTACTTACCTGCTCAGCAAAGGCCGCACATGAGTCAAAGCGTAAGGCCACTTCAGAAAATACAAAGGTACAAGTGGCCGAAGAATAAGCCAATCAGCGTCCTCCAGGCTGTGCTCTATCGTGCTCCACGATCGTCTGACGTGCAGGAGACAGAAAGTACACAAGGACGCCTACGTGGCACCAATCAAGGGGCGGCGACACCTGCCCCATTATCTCCACTTACCTGCTGTTGGCAGAGGGACAACAAGGCCGACAACTGGGACACATGGCTCCAATCACGGTGCGCCAGCACCGGAGATCTTTTAGAAGACATTAACGGTCGACACCAGTGAGACAAAGAGGATATTCCTGTTTGTCGCCTTCCGGCCCAAGGCCCACCCCCTCTTACACCTCTCCGGCTATAAATAGAGACCTTCATGCACAGGTTAAACATTCCATTCCCTCTACTATCACTCTTAACACACTTATTTCCTCAACTTATTCTCACGCAGGAGTCTGGTTAAGAGGGAAACCCCCATATTCCCCTCTTAATGAGCTAACGGTGTTCTGTTTTGCAGGAAGATCAGATCAAATCGGAGCTCAGGAAAGTTTAAGAAGATTAACCCTTATGAAAGGAACATAAACCAAACTAATTAACTCTAAAATTAGTTCCGTGTTTCTTCATTGGCGCCCACTGATTTTTACAATCACTTCCATCTTCTTTTTCTGAGTTCTTTCTAAGTTTTGTTCCTTCGATCATGGCTGGTCAAGGAATGTTAGTGCACGGAATGTCTGTTGACTTCGTCTACATCAAGTCTTAGGTCAATATGGGTCAACATAGGGTTTAGAATGTTAAAATCATGAAATATGTTGGCTGGTTCGCTTATAGTGTTTAGTCTGGTTCGCTCATAGGGTAATGTCTAATTCGCTTATATGTCATTAGTTCTGGACCGCTCGAATGTCAAGTGTCTGGATCGCTTATACGGCATGTCCGTATAAGCGGACCAGCATGTCTATATATAGGGGAGTCTTTTGAGCGAATCTGATAGTTGTGTGTGTGTGCTTAGGAGCCAAACTTTGTCAAATTACATTCAGAAAGCAATAAAGAGATAGAATTGAAAGGATAAGCTGTTGTAGACTTTACGTGCATTGATTCCGCCTTTACACGTGAAGATGAGCTACTCGGATTGACGTTTTCGGGTCAAGGAACGGTCCAACAAGTGGTATCAGAGCTTCAGGACGAGGAGCTCATACTACATCAGCTGATTCGGCTCTATTATCTCATTTCTACTCATTCTCTTCTTTATTTTTCGGTTTATACAAGTTTTGTCGGACAAAATGGTTTGAAATTCAAGTATATTGAGCAAAACTTGTTGTTAATCAATCAGTAATAGTTTCGGACTTTAAAACATAGTAAAAATCATTCAATTTGATCAAAATCGTAATCGGTTTTTCGGACAGAAACTTTGAACTTAGATCTGGAATGGATTAGTGGTCGGATTTGGACGAAAATCAGTTCATTGTGATCGGAATTGAGTGTAGTATAACCCTTGAAAATATCAGATTGTAATTCGGACTAAAAATTGGTTAAAATCTGTGGTCCGCTTTTACGGACATCGCAAGTTTCCGATCTAAAAATCTTATCTGGTCCGCTCGAGTGAACATACTTGATATTGATCTGGTCCGCTTATCCGGACGTAGATCTGGTCCGCTCGAGTGAACATACTTGTTATTGATCTGGTACGCTTATCCGGACGTAGACCTGGTCCGCTTATTCGATCATTTTCTGGATCGCTGTTACGTACAAAAGCTGGTTCGCTCGAACAAACAGTTTGTGTGGTTCGCTTATCTGAACATCTGCTGGTTCGCCCGAACAAACATCAGCTGGTCCGCTCGAACGGACGATATCTGATTCGCTCGAACGGACAACATCTGATTCGCTGATACGGACAAAGTCTGGTTCGCTCGAACAGACATTGTGGTCCGCTCGAACAGACATTGTCTGGTTCGCTCAAACTGATTTTTGCGTTAAGCTGATTGTGTATTTGGTTGATTGCAGGTGATTTAAGGCGATTTTATTTGAGCAGGATAATTTCATTTGAAAGTGATTGACATTGTGAAAACTGTTATCTAAATATGGATAGTGATGATGAATATGGTTGTTCATTTGCAGATGATATTTTTAACAATAATTCAATGGATATTATTGATATTCTTGCCGGAAAACAAAATTCTAGAAAATCATTTTTAATAAACAAGGATTCAATGATTGTTGATTCAGAAATTGTTGTGGATAAAATCGAAAAGAGTTTTGAAGTTAGTTCTGAAAAAGATGAAAAAGTTTCAGAAGTTATTTCAGAGAAAGTTTCAGTTTTTGATCATTCATACTCATCTGATGAAGAGTGTGATGATGATAGCAAAGAACTTGAGAAACTTGAGGTTTATAAACAGTTATTTTCATTTGAAATGGTTAATGATTCTTTTGCAGAACAAATTGATGAGCTCAAGAATAAACTTGCTGCGAAAAAGGTAAATCAAAAGGCAGCAGATGTTGAAGAAATTGAAGAAATTAAGCAAGAAGCTGTTACGGAAAAACAGCAAGTGTTTGAAGAAGTAATTTCAAAGAAAGAAGAATCTGTAAAGCCTGTATCTGTGAAACCTGAACCAGTGATTAAGAAAGAGGTTTAAGAAGATACACCAGTTTTTGAGATTGTTCAGAAGGAGAAGAAACAGGCTGAAGATATTCAAACTTTGAAAGCTGAAAAGAAAGCTGTTGATGAACAGATTTTGGATTTGCGCTTGAACTGCGAAAAACTAAAATCTGAAAATGACAAACTTTTGAAGAATATTGAAAGTTTGTCATTAGAAAACAAAAATTTTAAAGAAAAAGAGTTTGAAAATGAAAACGTTTCTTGGATAAAATTGGAAAATGAAGCGTTAAAAGAAAAAGAAAAAGATTTTCAAAGTCAAATCAAGATTTTAGAAGATGAGAGAGATATTTTTGGTAAAGATAATCTTGAAAAACAGATTGAAATAAATTCTCATCTTCAGAAAATCATTCGGCTTGAAAATGAAGCTGAAATTGCTCGAAATAAAATTACCGAGCTTGAGAATAAATTGAAAAGTTTTGTGACTTCTGCATCATATGTGTGTCCAAAACCGATCAATTCTGTTCCAATAAGTGACAATGTCACAAATTTTGACAAAGTCAAAGTCAAAATTGAAGATTGTGATGAAAGATCTGATGATGAAAACGAAAAGAAAAGAAAAATATTTTTAGATTTACAAGAAAAATTTAAAAATACTGTTTTGCAATCTACTGAAACAGGTGAATGTTCTAAACAAAAACCTGTTAAGAAGAGTGTAGAACAGAAACAAAAAGATAAAAATTTGAAAAATCCTAAAAATGAAAATAAAAGCTCATCAGATAAGTCATCTAATCATTATCAAAAATCACAAAAATTTAAAAATGAAAACTCACAAAATGTTGGTAATAAGTGGTGCAGGTTTGACCACAGTGCTTCAAAGCCAAATTCAGTATCCAGGAGGAGTGATAATTACCACAAAGCTAGACAATGCTATGATTTAAGCATATGGTGTGATAGTGGTGAATGGTACGATAACAGAGTGTGTTACTCTTGTGGTGTTCGAGGACACATTGCTGTTAACTGCCAAAGATGGAATTATGAGACAAGAAGATGCTTTAATTGTCAAATCAGAGGCCACATTGCTAGAGATTGCCCAAGGAGATCGATGGGAAGATCGAGGGTTGAATCTCAAAGAACGCCAAAGAAGACAGTCAACGTCAAGCCCAAAGAACAGAAGGTTCAAGAACCTAAAGTTCAGGAAGCAAAAGTAAAACTTTCTCAGGGGCAAAAAGACAGACTGCGAAAAAAGAGGAAGAAGGCCAGAGAATATCTGGAAAAGATTTTGTCCTCGGATAAAACTGGTAATCCGAGAAAAAGTTCTGATGAATTGTTTTCCTCAACTGCAGAGGCAAGCAAAACAAATTCATCAGATACAAATCTGAGGACAAATGGGAAAGCAAAAAGGGAGAAAAAGAAAGAAAAATTAACTAATCAAAATGATAACCAATCAAAGAAAGTTAATTTTTCTGATAATATTTTGATCAAGGTTTTCGAATATAAAAGAGACAATGAAAGTTTATTCATTTCACAGCCTAATAAAAAGGGAAAACCTAGATCTAGTAAGAATTGGGTACCAATGAAGGTAGGCGATGAATCTGATGTGTTAAAGTCAGTTAAGCCACCATCTGGCAATGAATCTGACAGGTCAAAGTCAGACAAGCCATGTGCAGGCAATGATTCTGGTTTGTCAAAACCAGAAGAGTCATCTGTTGAGGTAAACACTGTCAAACCCAAGGCTGGTCAGGCTTGGGTGAATCTTTTTAAATAGAAAAACCTGACTTGCCAAAGCTTCCAGGTTGGTAAGCGTGAAGCAGGTATCGGCATCATTCTTGAGAAATTCACAGGATGGTAACTGTGATATTTCGATTTACAAGTGGTAAATCAGGGACATTAAGTTGTACTTGATTTTTATTTGTGTTTGTTGTTGTCAAGGGTCTAAACTGTTAAATCTTTCAAAATGGTTGAAATAGAACAATGTGATGAAACCCCGAGTTTGTGAAAAGACAAACAAAACTAATTTTCCAGAAAAACATCATTTGATTAAAACAAACTTAAGTGTTTTGAAATCATAATGGGAAAATAGTTTATTGTCAGGGGGAGTTCTGATTGTTTATGTCAAGTGAATGGCGAATTGAAGCGATTTAATATCAGTTTGTCACGTTTCTTGTATAGTTTGTTTTCAAATTTTCTCAGAAAATCAAAATTGAAACATATTTTGATTTTAGGGGGAGAAAAATTTAAAAAAAATTAGAAAATTTGAAAATGCCAAAAACATTGAAAATTGAAAATGAGTTTTGTTGTGAAAAAGAGGAAATGATAGTAAATCAGTAAACTATCACAGCATGCTAAAGATATGAAATGTCAAATGTGATAAACGGTCTCACTAATGATGTGTCGATAGGTTTTCGCACATTTAGTAGATTTATTCGGGATATAAACCTAAAATTCAAACTTGTGAATTCGTGGGGAACACTACTTGGATATATAGGTAACCCCTGAAATCTCGTTTGAAAGGTCTCTTAATCTGATATACTAGGTCTTTATACTCAATGATGTCTGGGGTATTATTCCGGGACTTCTGCTGAACGGTAGTTCTGACCTAGTCCTCGAATAATACTTTCCGCATATGCTTGAAACACAGCATCACCCTCAGCATGCTGAAACAATAAAATTGATAAATGCTGCTGTTGTAAGCAAAAAGATCCTCTAAAGGGGACACACCGAAAAGTCGAAGCTGATATCTCTCTGCGTATACGGAAGTATCGATCTGAGATCCCTCGGCTCTCGCATACCTAAATTATATACAGATATCATTGTAGTATTCTCACCTGTAAGACTGATTATTGGGATTCTGGATACGGGAGTATATTCAAGAGGTGGGACACATGAATGATCTAAGTTCTTAATTCATCTAAATCATATCCTGAGTAAGTTGAAAATTGTGTGAGAATTTAAGATGGATCAGTATATCGACAATCGAGGTGAATTGTTTAGAGCTTAAAATGATTAAAGCTTAACGGTGCTTGTGATTTGTTTCATAAACTGACATGATCCTCTTACACAAACTCACAAAAATATTGTTTGTATATATTTCTTTATTGCATTTCAGTCAAGATAAAAAATCCAAAAAGATTTTCGGAGTGTTTTAGCATAAAGTTTTGAAAAATTCAAAAAGATTTTTGACAACTGATGTTGAAGGACTGATATTCAAAATTCCAAGTGCTAAACATGATGAATTGGATTGGGAGAATATGTTGAAAACTTTGAAAGTCATATACAAATGTTTTGAAAGATTGTGTGTTTTAGTTAATCAAGGTCATTCATTTGAACTTGATGTAACTAGTATGTTTATTGAATAAATGTTTTCTACCAGTAAGTTTCTTAAATTCAATTGTTATAAATTTGTGAAACTTATGTTGAGGTAGAGGTTGTGCAGGGTAACAGGTTTGGACATTATTCCCATGGAAGCTAAATGTTAAAGCTTGAACCAGATACCTCAGATTCTAGCATATTGAGAGGGGGAGTCTGTGAAAGGGGGAGTCTGGATCAACAGTCAATGGGAATGTGAAGATAGAGTGCTTATGATGAAAAGACAAAGTTGGTGAAAAGACCAAGACCAAAGACTCAGGTGCTGAAGATTGCTGAAGACTACGTCAACATCCAAGGGGGAGTCTGTTAGTGCACGGAATGTCTGTTGACTTCGTCTACATCAAGTCTTAGGTCAATATGGGTCAACATAGGGTTTAGAATGTTAAAATCATGAAATATGTTGGCTGGTTCGCTTATAGTGTTTAGTCTGGTTCGCTCATAGGGTAATGTCTAATTCGCTTATATGTCATTAGTTCTGGACCGCTCGAATGTCAAGTGTCTGGATCGCTTATACGGCATGTCCGTATAAGCGGACCAGCATGTCTATATATAGGGGAGTCTTTTGAGCGAATCTGATAGTTGTGTGTGTGTGCTTAGGAGCCAAACTTTGTCAAATTACATTCAGAAAGCAATAAAGAGATAGAATTGAAAGGATAAGCTGTTGTAGACTTTACGTGCATTGATTCCGCCTTTACACGTGAAGATGAGCTACTCGGATTGACGTTTTCGGGTCAAGGAACGGTCCAACAAGGAATTATTCCTGATTTCGGTTTTGGCAAGAACTCTAACGTAGGATTGGGGGAGGACAATCCGAATGTCCAAGCCCAACCTGCCGAAGAGATAGATGAAATTGAAGTAACGAACACTGAGGGACCTCGCGCGAGCTTCACTCGCATCACCCAAACGGGAACCCTAGCAAGTCATGTCGCTGGTCCTTCAAACCCAGCTCCAAACCCGAACATTTTGGCGTTACTAGGGCTACCAGAAGGAGAAACTTTAGCTTCCTGGTACGCCAAACAAATTGCTACCATAAATACTGCGTATCAGTCCTTGAGCGCACAACAGGCAATTTTACAAGCAGAGCCATCCTTGGTTACTCCTTCGGGTCCAACTCAGGGGGCGCACCAGACGCCCCCACAACAGAACTTCAAGGAAGAATCAACAGACCTCCCCATCTGAGAAGGCCAAGCGTGCATGACACGCGCGATACATGAAGGGAGATAGGGAGTTATTATGACCATCCGTCAAATGTGCAAAAGGGTCCAGTTCATAGCCGGCTGGGGCAGCTCAACATGAACTACGAATGGGACGACACAGACCCAGACGATTAAACTTGGCAAGAGGACGAAGGTTCCTCGGTTTTCAACAGGTTGCAGAAAAATGATGAGTCGTATAGGCAAAGACAGCGCATCGCATACAGCCTAGCCTATAGGCCAGCGGAAGCTGCTGAACACTCAAAGTTCATTCCAAAGATTGCTCTAGCCCCGCTGTCAAGAGAAAAGCTACCTCCAACAGTGGGAAAGTTCAACGGTCTCACTGACCTTGACGATAATGTTCGAGTATTTACAAGCGTTGGTGTTATGGGAGGATGGAACATGCCAATGTGGTGTCATCTGTTTATCCAGACGTTTACAGGCGCTGCTCGCGCATGGTTGACAGCCTTTCGCCTGGAAAAATCACGTCGTGGGTCGACTTCAGAACCCAATTTGTAAACCATTTCAGCCAGCAAAGACGGTATCAGCGCGATACGTCTGAGGTAACAGACATCTGGCACAGAGAGAATGAAGGTTTAGAAGACTTCATCACTCGCTTCAATAAGGAGTGTTTGGAAATCGGTGGTGTAAGCGAACAACTAATGCACGCTCACTTCAAGAAAGCCATTCGATGTGATAGTCTAATCAGGACTATCACAAGAAAGACGGTATGCCAAAGGAATGGGACAAGCTCATGGAAGCCGCAAAAATATTAGCGCAGACTGAAGAATCGCTAGCTGGAGTCAAAAACTCCTACACCGAAGACCGTTTTCCAAGAGAAGCTCGCGCGACTATGGCAAGCGCAACAAGAACAGAAATCATGAATGGAAGACTGGACAATCCAGCAGTTATGAGGAAAGACCGCGTTACAAAGAAGACGCGCGAGAAACAATTGACAGAATCGGATATCGAAAGGCAGTCAGGAACAAGAATCGAGAAAAGCACTGGACTCCGCTCATTAAGACACCAAAAGAGGTGCTCATGACGTAGAATCATGATTTTAAGGCTCCAAAGCCTATGACAAACAAGAAGGGGCAAGACCCGAACCTGTACTGCGATTTTCACAAAGATACAGGTCATCTAACGGATGACTGTATCAGTCTTAGGCAGGAAATTGAGAAAGTGCTGAAAAGCGGAAAGTTAAGCCATCTGGTCAAGAATGTGCGCAAGGAGACGCGCCAGATTCAGCGCAATGATGAGGGAAATCAGAAGAAGGTCAGGCGCCTAGAAACAACATGGTCAATGGACCAAGGTACAACACGAGAGACAAAGGCAAGCGCCCATTCGAACCTGCATGGCAAGAACAACAAGTCATTTTTCTGGTAGTGCGCGGGGGCCACGCGCCCCGTCTTCATTACCGGTATTATCGGTCATTACGAAACAGAATACATCTTCATTGATTCGGGAAGTACAGTTGATATCATTTACGAGCAATGCTTCAACCAGTTCGATGATGAAGATAAAGCGAGACTCAAGCCGGTCGATTATCCCCTATCGGGATTCTGCAATGAAATGGTCTTCCCACTAGGCCAGATCAGTTTCCTCGTCACGCTATTTGACGGGAAACATTCAAGAACTACAAACGTCAACTTCATGGTAATGCCAGTCAAATCAAGGCATGATGTTTTAATTGGGAGAGAAACCCAAGGAGAATTGAACATGGTAACCTCCACACCCCACTCAGCCATTGGATTCCCAACTGAGACGGGGGTGGCGATTATCTTTGCAAAGAAAGAGGTGATGTCAGCAGAAGACGCGCGCCCAGTCAAGGCAGCAAAAATTTCAACGACCGAGCCAGAAAAATGGGTTTTGAACCGCAAATACCCAGAATAGACGGTGACGATAGGCCATGCAATCTCACCAAATATCAGAACGCACCTCAAGCAACTACTGTTCAGGAACATGGACATATTCACCTGGACTCCAGCCGACATGACCGGTGTCCCGCGCGACGTCACTGAACATTGTCTTAACACCTATCCTTCCGTCAAGCCGAAAGTACAAAGAAGGCGCAGCCTAGGAGCGGATAAGACTAAAGCCATGAACGAGCAAGTGTGCGAACTACTAAAGGCAGGTATACTGAGGGAGGTGCGCTATCAAAGTTGGGTTGCAAACCCTGTTATGGTTGAGAAGTCTACTGGAGGATGGCGAATGTGTGTGGATTACACGGATCTCAATAAGGTGTGCCCCAAAGATTGTTATTCACTGCCTGAGATCGACAAGAAAATAGACTCTCTCGCGCCATACAGGTGGAAATGTTTTTTGGACTGTTACAAGGGGTATCATCAAGTCCAGATGGCACTGGAAGATGAAGACAAGACAGCTTTCCGAACCGACATCGGAATCTTCTGTTACACAAAGATGCCATTCGGGCTCAAGAATGCTGGCGCAACCTACCAACGACTGATGGATACGATATTTGCTGATGACATCGGAAAATATATCGAAGTCTACATTGACGATCTTGTGATTAAAAGTCCCGTGGAGGACCAGATGCTAAAAGACATAGAAAAGACGTTCAATTCTCTCAGGAGCGTGAACATGAAGCTAAATCAAGCAAAATGTTCTTTTGGTATGGAGGAAGGCAAGTTTTTAGGCTTCGTGGTTACAAACGGCGGTTTCAAAGTTAATCCCGAAAAAGTTCAAGCCATCGAGCGGATGCCGTCACCGTGCACAATCAAGGAAATGCAAAGATTGGCCGGACGCCTAGCCGTGCTTAATCGATTTTTATCAAACCACGCTGCAAAATCTTACCCTTTTATTAGTACTCTGCGCAACTGCGTGAAAAAGCAAGAGTTCAAGTAGACGCCAGAAGCAGAAGCAGCCTTCCAACAAATGAAGGAGTGCTTGATCAAGCTCCCTACACTAACCGCGCCATTCGAGAAGGAACCACTCATTCTGTACTTGTCTTCTTCGGACAAGGCAGTTGGGTCAGTATTGTTGGTAGAAAGAGATGGAGTTCAGACTCCAATCCACTATGTTAGTAGGGTGCTCACGGATCCAGAAACACGATATTCAACCATGGAGAAGTTAGTGCTCGCGCTGCTACACGCCTCAAGGAGGCTGCGTAGGTATTTTACTGGGTATGTAATCACTGTACTCACTAACTTCCGTATTGGCACAATCCTACAAAAACTAGAGACGTCAGGACGCTTAGCAAAGTGGGCAATAAAACTGGGGGGCAACAACATTCTGTACAGGCTGCGCCCAGCCATTAAAGGCTAAGTGTTAGCGGACTTCATCACTGAAGTTCCAGAAGACAAGATCAAAGATTGTGAAGTTGTCGATACTCCTATCAGATACATGTCAGAAGGGTTATGGCTGTTATACACCGATGGAGCCTCAAACGAAGACGGCGCAGGAGCCGGATTGCGCCTTGTTAGCCAGAAAAGAATGAGTTCACCTATGCCATCAAGTTGGATTTCAAAAACACTAACAACGAGGCAGAGTATGAAGCGTTTTTGGCAGGATTGCGCCTGGCCATCAAAATGGGAGCTCAAAACTTACAAGCGCATGTCGATTCTCTCTTGATCGCGAGTCAAATTAATGGGTTATATGATGCAAAAGGTGAAGTTATGGCCGTGTATTTAGAGCAAGCGAGAGAGTTTCTTCAACAGTTCAAGTCATACAAGGTAGTTCATATCAACCGGTCAGAGAACAAACCAGCAGACGCTCTAAGCAAGTTTGCTTCAACAACTTTCCAACATCTCACCAAGGATGTAAGAATCGAAGTCTTAAAAAACCCATCTGTTTTATTGCGCCAAGTGAATGTGATTGAGATAGGGCCACCGTCTTGGATGACCCCTATCATCCAGTATCTGCAAGAAGGAATTCTCCCTGAAAACAAAGCAGAGGCAAGGAAGATACAGAATAAAGCATTGTTCTATGAGATGAATGGTGGAATTTTGTATAGAAGATCTTTCTTAGGGCCACTACTGCGCTGTGTGGACCCTCAAGATGCCACTTACATGATCAGGGAGATTCACGAAGGCATCTGCGGCATTCATGCGGGCCCGCGTATGGTCGTAGCAAAGATAATGAACGCTGGTTACTATTGGCCAGGGATGCACATTGACGCTCTAAAGGAGTTGCGCAAATGTGACTCCTGTCAAAGGCACGCCCCAAAAACCTTGCGCCCAAAGAATGATCTTATCCCTGTGTCCACTGCCTGGCCTTTCCAGCAGTGGGGGATTGATATGGTGGGACCTTTCCCTGAAGCGCCTGGAGGCGTGAAGTTCATAATTGTTGCCGTTTATTATTTCACCAAATGGGTGGAGGCCAAAGCTCTTGCTTCAACTACTGCAATGATGGTGCGCAAGTTCATATGGGAACACATCATTTGCAAATTTGGTCTCCTACTCAAGATCGTAACTGATAATGGCACCAATTTTTCTTCTGAGGACCTTCAAGAATGGATGAAAGAGATGAACATCGAGCACACTTTCTCTTCCGTTGCGCACCCTCAGGGCAACGACCAAGTATAAAGTGTCAACAAAAGTATCATCGAAGGGATAAAGGCCCGACTGGGCACTAAGAGAAGAGGCTGGGTAGATGAGCTCCCGAGCATCCTATGGGCTCATCGAACCATGCTAAAAACAAGTACTGGCGAAACCCCTTTTAGCCTGGTCTACGGCTAAGAGGTGGTTATCCCAGCTGAGATTGGCCTCCCCTCGCCGCGCTTGTCAGCGATCAACAAAATTGACAACGAGGCGGAGCGCCGTCTAGACTTGGACCTGCTCGAAGAGAGGCGCGAAATAGCGCGAATCAAAGAGGCCAAGTATAAGACACAGTTGGAGAGGTACTACAATGCAAGAGTACGCATTTGTACCTACAATCCAGGAGAATACGTCTTTAGAGACAACGAAGCCTCCAATGCTGAGCGCCTCGGGAAACTAGCACCTAAGTGGGAAGGCCCATACTTAATACATGAGGTGCTAGGAAAAGGGGCATACTGTGACAACCCGAATACTTGAGGTTAGCACTACTTAAACTCCACAATCCTTGGCGTGTATCTTTATGTCCAATTGTTCATATGTTACGATCATATGAGACTTAGTCAGTTACACTCGTACATCACTAAATATTTACGTATGCTTGTTAACTAAACATGAAACCGTTAAACGTATTATATGTGCTTGATTTCTTATGTTGCATGGTGTGTTTGTATGTACGTAATAGAATTAATAAATGTTGGTGGGCTTCGTTACACATTTGGGCTGAATTAGAACTCCCCACATGTAACCTGATTATGCATTTCCTTGAAGCCCGAAAATATGGCCCAACTTCTCTTAAAAGCCCAAGGTTAAGCCCGAAGCACATCTTGTGGGTGGCATACAATATTTAATGTATTGTGAGTTATCTTTAGCTAACAATTATGCTAATCAGAAGGCTCTCATACTTTCCTTCCCTCATCTTGTTCTTGGCGTCGACCCTTCTCTTCATCTTGAAGTTATTTGTGTTGATTATGTGTCTTGTCTTGGTAAGCATCACCCGTCCCTACTTGGTATATGTTTTGATTATACTTAGTTGTGGTATGTCTACTGTGACAACTCGAGTTTCCGACTTTCACTTTCGCATTAAATGCACGTTGACTCTGACTGTTGACTGTGACTATTAGTTGGTTGTTTATATGACTTATAACTGATATCGTTGTAATAGGATAAAGTGCATTGTGTTTGCATGAGTATGTGTTTGTTTGTGGCATGTGAACTTAACTGATTAAATCATTACGGACCTAAAAGCCCATTAAGGACCCGACGAATCAAATGTGATTCGCCATACAACCTCTCGACGAAACGGGCCCTTGATTCATCAAGAGCATCTCGACGAAACAGAAGTCAGTTTCGCCGAGCCCAGTTTCACCGAAGCCCATTACGGGCCCAGAACGCTAATTCGTGTATAATTACGTGAAAACGACTCCTATTGCACACTGTGGGCAAAAGTTGAAACCCTAGGACTCTCCTCTGTGTGACGGCAGTTCTGTGAACACCCGAACCCTCCCGAACGATTAAATCATCGTTTCCTTCATCTCGGGTTAGTGACCTACTTATCCTGTTGACTAAGATGCTTAAGGATGTTTAATTGTTATGTGTATATTTATGAGAATTGTTCACAAACTGTTATGTTTATTGATGTGACGTTTGACTGTGATTAAATATAGTGAGGGATTGATGTTATAATGTCGATCTAGGGTTTTGTATGGTTTGTGTTTATTGGAATATATGTGATCTTGCTGCTGTTTGATTTAGTCATAGATGACTGCATGAATAGATCTGGTCGAATGGTTTTCAAGTAAATCACATAAATATTAGTGCATGTCATCATGTTGTTAGTTGGTCCAATCATGTTATTGCATACAACATAATTGTAATAGTTTGTCAGACCCACTATCTCGATTCCATACATATCAGATTTAATGACTTGGTATGATGAATATGTGTGACTTGCTAGACTAAGGGATCACGTGTGTAAACTTACAGACACCATATGAATAGGTCCACTAATAGCATGTACATGTTGGTTAGTTGTCGGCTATGATTGATAATTTGAATGAATAGATATAATACATGATGCACAATCGTATTTTATGTAACTGATGGGTAGGTGACGTAACTGATCTCCTTGACGAAACAGAACCCTCGGCGAAATAGGATTGTGTTTCGCCAAAGGATGATTGACGAAACAGAATGTGTTTCTCCAATCTGTGTTTCGCCGACTTGAATACTTTGCACAGTAACCTGACTTATCTATGTTAGAATTTAACTGAGATATCTAACTTCTGTTAAGTATGAGACATTACTTATATGACTAAGAATACGTGCAATGTGATACTCGGTGCTTATTAATGCGATGTTCACTATGATTGTACCAACGTGCCAACTTCGTGATTATAAACTGATATTGTATACGTGCATACTCTAGGACGTGATTGATTTACCTTGAGCACATACTTAGCATACCGAGCAAACCAAGGTGAGTTCATACAGCCAAGGCATGGGGTTCTCGGGTGGGAATGGGATTTGATGAATTATTGTGTATACTCAGACGGTAGAACCTAACGATAAGATACGACTAGACTAGTAACACTTATTGAACTGATCTTCGCACACCTGCCAAGGGTTGGCCGCGATATTATGACTGACTTCGCACACCTGCCATAGGAAGGCCGCGAACTAAATTCACAAATCTTCGCACACCTGCCTGGGAGGCCGCGATACAAATAAACCTAGTCTAGAATACTTGGGAAAAGCATCCCCTAATATCTTCGCATACCCGCCTGGGAGGCCGCGATGGAAACTAATACGATACATGACGTAACGAACGAACATACTACTACTCACGCTATACTATTACTGAACTGTTATCTGTGAACTCGCTCAACTAGTTGTTGACTCTCTGCTGCATGCCTTGCAGGACCTTAGGTACATTCGGAGCTTGCACAGGGAGGAGCAGGTCGTTGTGGGACATGGATCGATGATGCCATGTTATCTATCTAAACATTTGAATTTATGATTTACTTTGGGTTTACATACCTATGCTTCCGCTACATACTTGTTGACGTTTGGTTTTGAAAACACCTTTCGTATTGATGAATGATTTTACTACTTACTTATAGGTTCAATATGATTGGTGGCTTGATCCTGGTCAGTCACGCCTCCAAGCGGTGATACTCCGCGTGTGGATTTTGGGGGTGTGACAGATTGGTATCAGAGCCATTGGTTATAGAGAACTCGGTTTTAATAAAGGGAAAACGATTTTGTTAAAACCAGACTATAACCAGAACAGTGCTCTCAACGATCCACAACGACGCTTCGCTCCACGTGCAAGACTCAACATCATAGGTACTACTATTCATGTTACCTTACCTACTTGCTAGAATTACATAGAACTTTGCTCCTGGTATGCTTAGATTACATTACCTACTACTCACTACTGCTTGAAAACGCTTGTGTGCTCACTCTCTTCTGTCATCGCACTATTCGCGAACCTCTCTCACTCATGTTCTCCCTGATATCAAGATCATGAGTGGACGTGTTAACCTAACTCAAGCCCAGTTGGCGGCTTCGATCACTGAACAAGTTACTGCAGCACTCGCAGCTGCCCAGGCAGGAGGTGTAACCTGCCATCACCACTTACTCTAGGATCTTTAGATCCTACTTTCGTAACTCAACACTTGTGCTTAATATTGATTACTCTTACGCACACGACAAGTCAACACGCTCAGCCACCTGTATGCACATACACGACTTTTATGGACTGTCGTCCTACTACTTTCAGCGACACTGAAGGAGCTGTTGGACTCCTCCATTAGTTCGAGGAACTCAAATCGGTCTTCGAATGTGCGAATGACCTGAGGCTCGTAAGGTGAAATATGCCACTGATATTCTCGAAGGCACTGCGCAAACTTGGTGGAACGCGCAAGTTACGATGCTGGGGCTGGCGGCTGCTAATGCCACCCCATGGAATGATTTTAAGGAACCAATCAAACGTGAATACAGTAGTTATGATGCCATCCACAAGTGGGAAGTGGAGTCCCTTAACATGAAGATGACGGGGTCAGAGATAAGAAGAGTATACGATAACGATCCAACAAATTGGCAATTTTGTGTCCAACTATGGTGGATCCTCCCATAAAGAGCTTTGAGCTGTACCTCAAAGGCTTAGTACCAGGAATTCAAAACTATGTGATGACGGCTAATCTTGCTACTATTCAAGATGTTACTCATCTTGCTCATCGTCTCACAGACCAGGCAGTGGAACAGAGAAAGCTGCCTCAACGTATCAGCGCTACTACTACCACTACTACTCCAACTACTTCTGCTACCCTCAGTGACAACGAATGAAAGTGGGATGGAACCTTTAGCAAGGGTTCGACTACGATTCCGTCCCAGGTACAGCAGCGAAAGATCGACGACTACCAAGTCCTAGTCAACAACCTTTTGGTAGTCAAGGGCAGGGTGGATACAGGGGAAACCACCCTAAGTGCAAACGATGTAACTTGCACCACAGCGGGCAGTGCAACCGAAATCATTGTCAATGATGCAACAAGTTTGGTCATGGAGTCAAAGATGGTAGAAACTCACGTCCTACAAACCAGAACCGACAACAGCAGCCACAAGCTCCACAGAATCAGCAGCAACAGCAGGGTAACAAGGGATGTTATCCGTGTGGTGCTGAAGGTCACCTCAGAAGACACTGCCCACAGTTGAACCAGAACCAGAATTAGAACCACAACCAAGGAAACGGGAACAATAGTGGAGACAACAACGGGGGTAATAACGACGGCAATGGTGCCAGGGGTCGAGTGTTCGTGATTGGTCAAGATGATGCTAGGAATGACCCCAACGTTGTGATGGTTTCGACATCGTTATTGGTATGGATTGGCTACCTCAACATCGAGCAGAGATTCCTTGCAAAGAAAATATCGTCTGCATTCCTCGTGCTGGTTAAGAACCTTTGGTGATTCATGGCGACAAACTCATAGAGCAGCACCTCTAGCTCGCGCACCGTATCGCCTAACTCCATCAGAATTGGAAGAATTATCAGCGCAGCTACAAGAACTCTTGGATGAGGGATTCATACGACCTAGTTCTTCGCCCTGGGGAGCCCCGGTGTTATTTGTGAAGAAGAAAAATGGTGCCTTCCGTATGTGCATAGACTACCGCGAACTGAACAAGGTGACTGTGAAGAATCGCTATCTTCTTCCACGCATCGACGACCTATTCGACCAGTTGCAAGGGTCGAGCTACTACTCCAAGATAGACTTGAGGTCGGGTTACCATCAACTGAGAGTCCGGGATGAGGACGTCTCCAAAACAGCATTCAGAACTCGCTACGGCCATTACGAGTTTTTGGTCATGCCATTTGGGCTAACGAACGCGCCTGCAGTTTTCATGGATCTTATGAACAGGGTGTGCAAACCTTATCTTGACAAGTTCGTCATTGTTTTCATCGATGACATACTGATCTATTCGAAGAGTCGGGAGGAACACGAGCAGCACTTACGACTCATTTTGGAACTTCTTCGAACGGAACAGCTATACGCTAAGTTTTCGAAATGCGACTTCTGGCTTCGTGAAGTCCACTTCTTAGGCCACGTGGTAAATAAGGATGGGATTCATGTCGATCCATCCAAGGTGGATTCGATCAAGAACTGGCCTGCACCTCGCACACCAACCGAAATACGCCAATTCTTGGGTTTGGCGGGTTATTATAGACGGTTCATCAAAGACTTCTCAAAGATTGCTCAGCCACTTACACTACTGACGCAGAAGGGTGTTGTTTACCGTTAGGGAGATGCACAGGAAACAACGTTTCAGCACTTAAAGGATAGACTCTGTAGCGCACCTATCCTCTCATTGCCTGAAGGCACGGACGATTTTGTAGTCTACTGCGATGCATCTATCCAGGGTCTTGGATGTGTATTGATGCAACGGGATAAAGTTATTGCTTATGCTTCGCGCCAACTTAAGATTCACGAACAGAATTACACAACACACGATTTAGAGCTGGGAGCGGTTGTTTTTGCACTCAAGATATGGCGCCATTACCTGTACGGTACCAAGTGCACTATATACACCGATCACAGGAGTCTCGAACATATTTTCAAGCAGAAAGAATTGAACATGCGACAACGTAGATGGGTCGAACTACTGAACGATTACGAATGTGCTATAAAGTACCATCCGGGCAAAGCTAATGTGGTGGCCGACCCCCTCAGTCGAAAGGATACTACGCCTAGGCGTGTACGAGCATTGCAACTTACTATCCAGTCTAGCCTTCCTTCTCAGATACGAGATGCTCAGGTAGAAGCATTGAAACCAGACAACGGCAGGGCTGAAGCCTTACGTGGCTCAAGGCAACAATTAGAACAAAAGGCAGACGGCGCTTATTACGTAACAGGACGCATTTGGGTCCCACTCTATGGTAACTTACGCGAGCTTGTAATGGATGAAGCTCATAAATCTCGCTACTCGGTACATCCAGGTTCGGATAAAATGTACCACGATATCAAAACCACATACTGGTGGCCTAGCATGAAGGCCCACATAGCCACATACATTAGCAAATGCTTGACTTGTGCGAGGGTCAAGGCAGGATATCAGAAACCGTCAGGACCACTCCAACAACCTGAAATACCACAATGGAAATGGGAACAAATTTCCATGGATTTTGTTACTGGCTTACCTAGATCTCAGCGCGGAAATGATACTATTTGGGTGATCGTGGATCGACTCACAAAGTCTGCTCACTGCTTGGCCATCAAAGAAACAGACAAGTTCTCTACCTTAGCAGACGTTTACTTAAAAGAAGTGGTCTCGAGGCACGGGGTGCCCACCTCCATCATCTCTGATCGTGACGCACGATTTACTTCAGAACTATGGCAAGCAATGCACAAATCTTTTGGTTCTCGTTTAGGCATGAGCACAGCTTATCACCCTCAGACGGATGGGCAGTCTGAGCGTACCATTCAAACTCTAGAAGACATGCTTCGGGCGTGCGTAATTGACTTTGGCAATGGTTGGGAAAAACATCTGCCACTTGTGGAATTTTCTTACAACAACAGCTACCACACCAGCATTAAAGCTGCACCATTCGAGGCATTGTACGGGCGTAAATGCCGGTCACCTCTCTGTTGGGCAGAGGTGGGAGATAGTCAAATCACAGGTCCAGAAATGGTAGTTGATACTACTGAAAAGATTGCTCAAATACGACAACGCATGGCGGCAGCTCGTGACCGTCAGAAAGCATACGCCGATAAAGATAGAAAACTATTCGAATTCCAGGTTGGGGATCGAGCGCTACTCAAAGTTTCGCCCTGGAAGGGTGTGGTTCGTTTTGGCAAACGCGGCAAACTCAGTCCACGATACGTCGGACCTTTCGAAGTTATTGAGAAGATAGGCAGGGTAGCCTACAGATTGAACCTACCAGCTGAACTCAGTGCAGTTCACAACGTCTTTCACGTGTCGAATCTGAAGAAGTGTATGTCAGATGAGACCCACATAGTTCCCTTGAAGGAACTCACTATCGACGAACGGTTGCACTTCGTCGAGGAACCTGTTGAAATCACGGACCGGGATGTTAAGGTCCTCAAGAACATGAGAATCCCTCTTGTACGAGTTCGTTGGAACTCCCGCCGCGGCCCAGAGTTCACCTGGGAGCGTGAAGATCAAATGGAACTCAAATATCCCCAGTTATTCGGAACCAATGCAACTACTACTGAGGCTGAAGCTACCGATACAGAATTTCGGGACGAAATTCCAAATCAACGGGGGGATAATTTGACACCCCAGGAAAACCAGTAATCTTCGCAAACCTGCTCGGGGAGCCGCGATACAATACAGGTAAACAACGTCACACCACTAGCTTCCTCAGTAACCGCATGCTAAATTTCGGGACGAAATTTCTTTCAAGTTGGGGATAATGTGACAACTCGAGTTTCCGACTTTCACTTTCGCATTAAATGCACGTTGACTCTGACTGTTGACTGTGACTATTAGTTGGTTGTTTATATGACTTATAACTGATATCGTTGTAATAGGATAAAGTGCATTGTGTTTGCATGAGTATGTGTTTGTTTGTGGCATGTGAACTTAACTGATTAAATCATTACGGACCTAAAAGCCCATTAAGGACCCGACGAATCAAATGTGATTCGCCATACAACCTCTCGACGAAACGGGCCCTTGATTCGTCAAGAGCATCTCGACGAAACAGAAGTCAGTTTCGCCGAGCCCAGTTTCACCGAAGCCCATTACGGGCCCAGAACGCTAATTCGTGTATAATTACGTGAAAACGACTCCTATTGCACACTGTGGGCAAAAGTTGAAACCCTAGGACTCTCCTCTGTGTGACGGCAGTTCTGTGAACACCCGAACCCTCCCGAACGATTAAATCATCGTTTCCTTCATCTCGGGTTAGTGACCTACTTATCCTGTTGACTAAGATGCTTAAGGATGTTTAATTGTTATGTGTATATTTATGAGAATTGTTCACAAACTGTTATGTTTATTGATGTGACGTTTGACTGTGATTAAATATAGTGAGGGATTGATGTTATAATGTCGATCTAGGGTTTTGTATGGTTTGTGTTTATTGGAATATATGTGATCTTGCTGCTGTTTGATTTAGTCATAGATGACTGCATGAATAGATCTGGTCGAATGGTTTTCAAGTAAATCACATAAATATTAGTGCATGTCATCATGTTGTTAGTTGGTCCAATCATGTTATTGCATACAACATAATTGTAATAGTTTGTCAGACCCACTATCTCGATTCCATACATATCAGATTTAATGACTTGGTATGATGAATATGTGTGACTTGCTAGACTAAGGGATCACGTGTGTAAACTTACAGACACCATATGAATAGGTCCACTAATAGCATGTACATGTTGGTTAGTTGTCGGCTATGATTGATAATTTGAATGAATAGATATAATACATGATGCACAATCGTATTTTATGTAACTGATGGGTAGGTGACGTAACTGATCTCCTTGACGAAACAGAACCCTCGGCGAAATAGGATTGTGTTTCGCCAAAGGATGATTGACGAAACAGAATGTGTTTCTCCAATCTGTGTTTCGCCGACTTGAATACTTTGCACAGTAACCTGACTTATCTATGTTAGAATTTAACTGAGATATCTAACTTCTGTTAAGTATGAGACATTACTTATATGACTAAGAATACGTGCAATGTGATACTCGGTGCTTATTGATGCGATGTTCACTATGATTGTACCAACGTGCCAACTTCGTGATTATAAACTGATATTGTATACGTGCATACTCTAGGACGTGATTGATTTACCTTGAGCACATACTTAGCATACCGAGCAAACCAAGGTGAGTTCATACAGCCAAGGCATGGGGTTCCCGGGTGGGAATGGGATTTGATGAATTATTGTGTATACTCAGACGGTAGAACCTAACGATAAGATACGACTAGACTAGTAACACTTATTGAACTGATCTTCGCACACCTGCCAAGGGTTGGCCGCGATATTATGACTGACTTCGCACACCTGCCATAGGAAGGCCGCGAACTAAATTCACAAATCTTCGCACACCTGCCTGGGAGGCCGCGATACAAATAAACCTAGTCTAGAATACTTGGGAAAAGCATCCCCTAATATCTTCGCATACCCGCCTGGGAGGCCGCGATGGAAACTAATACGATACATGACGTAACGAACGAACATACTACTACTCACGCTATACTATTACTGAACTGTTATCTGTGAACTCGCTCAACTAGTTGTTGACTCTCTGCTGCATGCCTTGCAGGACCTTAGGTACATTCGGAGCTTGCACAGGGAGGAGCAGGTCGTTGTGGGACATGGATCGATGATGCCATGTTATCTATCTAAACATTTGAATTTATGATTTACTTTGGGTTTACATACCTATGCTTCCGCTACATACTTGTTGACGTTTGGTTTTGAAAACACCTTTCGTATTGATGAATGATTTTACTACTTACTTATAGGTTCAATATGATTGGTGGCTTGATCCTGGTCAGTCACGCCTCCAAGCGGTGATACTCCGCGTGTGGATTTTGGGGGTGTGACATCTACTGTTTAATGTATACGTGATTTAAGGGTGAATACATAACATAGTTTGTAAACTGTATTAGATGCATGATTAGGGAGTGACGTTTGTGAACATTAAATCCATGTTGTTGATTGATAATGTAATTGCCTAGTTAGTGCTAGGGTTAGATGAAGTGGACCAATGAATCAGATTAAACCCAATCGCATAGTGTTGGGCCTCGTTTAATCACCGGGCCGCACACACTCCTGTTGGTGGGGCTCGCATATATGGGTTTTCGTAGTGTGATAAAGTCAATATAGGGAATGTTGTAATATGCTAGGGTCTGTGGATTTTATATATATAGTTTAATTAGATGAGTTAATCTATAATGGTTGCATATGTGGGGTTAATAAGTGGCTATTGTTCTAATCAACCGAGAAATTCCTGCCAATGATGAGGACCTAGAGAAGTGTTATAATGTTTAAACCAACAAATTGTGAATTGTGTTATAAGGAATAACCGAGCGATTGGACTTAGTCATTGAGTTATGATATGCTATGTGTAATGTTTATCATGTGATAAAGTGTGTCTACTAGTGTAATTAGAACTCTTGTAATGTGCATGGCAATACGACAATGGGTGTATGAGAATTCATAAAATGTCGAATTCGATTTTATGCTTCTGTGAACTTTGATGTTTTGTTATTTGACACTTTGAGGTATAGTCATGGATCATACCATAAGAATTACATGGCACAATAGTTATAACGAAGCTGAATTATATAAGATGTGGTAACCAAAGTGAATATGGGATGTTGTGAGTTATTCCTTTGAATAAGTTGTGAACTGTTAATGTGTGTATCATGTTATTTGTACTTGCAATGTGAAAATACTGAGGGCTCGAATATTTATTATAAATTGTAAGATAAATTGTGTCATACGTGCTTACCATATGTGGAATATGTATAAGGAATAAGTGATTTCTGTGTAAACGGAACTGACTGTCATTGGAACCATACTAGGGTTGGGAAATCCACAGAGATAAACAAGTAATTAATTCTACCGAGCAAATCAAAGGTGAGTTCATCTCTCTTGAGCTTGCGTCCCGGTGGTTGGGACAGTCTTTGGGTATCCCTGGGAGGGATAGGTTTTGGGTAACTTGTTTGGGTATTCCTGAGAGGAATACGTCTTGTTGTAAATCGGTAATGTTGGATAATATACTCTTCCTATCACCTTTAAAGTCCCTCCGTGTTGTTTGGTTACCTGAGAAGTAACATGGTATTAGTTAGTAGCGCTACTTAGGTTTGGCAACCTCACCCCGTACCTGGGAGGACGGGTGTTGAACTAATGACCTAGTCATGACCAATGCTTTGATAAGAGCATTGGAGAAAGGGCAATGTAAATCAGAAGCCGTCTTGTATTCGGGGTATTATCAACATTAAATTCAATGGATTAACTGAACACTTGGTAACTAACGTTTTTCTAAAACTATGAACTCACCAGCCTTGTCTGATACACTTATTGCATGCTCGCAGGTCGTTAGATATCTTGAATTTGGGAACTTGCTGTCTGGAGTAGCAGGAGTGGTCATGGGTCGACTGGAGAGACTCATGTGATTATTTGTTACTATTAGACATTGGTTTTGAATAATTTAACTATGGTCTATTCTTTGCTTCCGCTGAACATGTTGGTTTTCGTTTAAACTTGTTGAAGGCGATTTTCATTAATAATTGGGAATTTGATTTATAAACTTGTATGGGTTCAATGTAATTAGTGGCTCGTTGTTGGACGTCACACGCCTAACAGGGACATTCCCTAGGTGGTATTTTGAGAATGTGGCAGTTTGGTATCAGAGCCACTGGTTATAGTGAACTTGGTTTTAAAACATTTTTGTAAAACCAGACTATAACCGAACAGATCTAAATACATGAATACGACTCAGCTCCAGATTGCAAGGTTCGTATTTCTCACTTGTTGCATACATTACATGATTAGTACACAATTGCTTATGACAAAACATACGAGCACACACTCGTCACTATAGCATGATTGCATGAATTACTTGCTTATATTATGACTCGTTTTGAAAACCGCGAGGGGCAGACGCTGGGAGCGTGCTGGCTGTCAAAGCGGACAATATCATGGTGCATTGTTAGTATGCCATAGTCTTTGGATTCTTGTGATTTTGTTACCTTGACAACCTCCGTTTGACATTTGAGTGTGAAGAACCATTTGACATGAGTTTAGAGGAACTGAGATGAGCATGCAAATCACAATATTATTGTGGGTGCACACATAATAATAATGTGGGGTGCATGCGAGTCCCAGTGAGGCTTAACAAGTGAAAAAGGGGTTCCGTTCTGTTATTTGATCGATGTGAAACACAACAGTCTATAAGAGTCATAGCAGTGATTGTCTCTTACTTGAACGTGATCTTTTCACTCCACTCTGAATCCTTATGAATCTCGATGCTATCGAGTATTACCTGAACACCCATCTGAACGCCTAGCAAACTGTGTAGAATGTTAGGTGCTTATACGAACATACCTGAGTTGGATGTTGCAGCGTCAAATGATTGGACGATACCTTTTCACTCCTTTTTATTGGTTGGAACTCAATGTACCGACGTCTTAGACCCCGGAGTGCGACCACTTCTGCAACACTCTGGAAACATATCGTGTATTACTCAGTCAACTTGCAGAGCGATGGACAAGAGGATGAGCGTAGTGCCTTACCAACCTCAGTATTAGAACGACCCTGATTACCAGCAACGAACTCCAGCAGATTGACCTCAACCGAATCCTTAACCCTAGTAAGCGACTTTTGGGAGTCGACTCTTACGAACCAATCGGGACACGGAATGTGTAACTTCCCACGCAGTGAGTAGTGCCTTAGGACGCGACACGGAATGGGACAAGATGGACCCTGTTGTTGAAAGATCATAGGGCCCCGTTTTAAGCAGGGACAATAGAGGCAACGGTCACGGCAACATCAAAGAACTCGTAATCATAGCCTACAGTATGGAAACGAAGTTGACCTCGACAAGGATTGACTGTGTTAAGTCAAAGTGCCAACACCCAAGGGAACAAAGACGGTACTAGGAATTCTCGCAACGAAAACAACAACACTGGAAATGATGCGTACGGAAGGGTATTTAGGATTGGCGTAGGTGACGCCAGGCATTATAGCAGCATGGTAACTTGTATAAGTAGCCCTGTTTCAGTCAACCCTGATGCTTCTTGAAACCGAACCTGTGGTGGCAGCAACTGATGGCAAGTCAAATGGAACCTCATATGTTCGTTGGGATGTAAACTCGACCTTGTGGGACAAGTGTTCGACGTCAACCTTCTTTCTGTCATCCTCGATAATTTGATGTAGTAGTTAGTATGGATTGGTTATCCATACATCGCGCAGATATACCCTGCGAGAAGAAAGCTTTGCATACCCCTCTCCCTAGTGGAGAATCGTCATCTGTTCCAAACTACCAGAGTTGTGTAGAGGTTAGCATCAATTCTGCAATGAAAGCCCAGAAGTGTCTACGGAGGGATTACCCCGCTGTGTTAGCAACCGTCTCTGATTGTCAGGCTAAGGAAATTGGGATCGGGGATCCACCAATTGTTCGTGACTCCCCTCGGTGTGCTACTCGAGGAACTTTCAGGTTTACTTTCACAACTGTTAGTCGGAATCTCAGTTGATCTCATGACAGAGGCAACTCTGAATACTCGTACATTGTACCATCTTGCACAGGAGGGTTGCAAGAACTGTTTAATCAACTACAGGAAATACTTGACAGGAGTTTTTCGGACCTAGCTTTTCACTTTGGGGAGCCCCATTTATATCCGTGAAGATAAGCCTTTTCGTATATATACTGATTATCCAGAACCTAACAAGGAGACAGTTAAGAACCGTTCGCCTCGATCATGTATTGGCAACCTGTCTACCAGTGCGAGGGTCAAGCTTCCATTCGAGGAATGACTAACGAATGAACTATCATTGGATGGGAGTCCAGAGGGGAGAATGTTCCTTCAACGGCATATCAGATACAGGGCGGCCATTACGACGTTGTATTCCAAAACCTCTGGGCTAATCATCACACCGGCAGTTGCATGGATCACATGAATCGACTATGCTTATTGACAACGTGTTGAATCATTTCCAGGAGGAAGGAACATCATAGACGACATCTGTATCTTATTTTAGGGCTCCTGAGGGAGGAGCCATTACGTGCGAGGTCTTGTTTAGTGTAACATCTAGATTCGAACGATGCATTTGATCATGTAACCAACGAAGTGGGAATACACGTGGATCTTGCTAGGATCCATTTTGCTAGAAACTGATCGACACCAAGGATTCCTTCGGGGATGCAGTAATTTCTTGGTTTCGCTGGATACTATCATAGATTCATCACATGATTTTCGAAGATTGCGCAGCCTTAACCTCTTTAGCACAGCAGGGAGCTGTGAACTCATGGGAACCAAAACAGGGGAACGTCTTTTCAGCTTTTGAAACCCAACTCTGCAACGCACTGAGCATCACTTCAATACGAGGGTACCGATGATCTGACGGTATACCATGATGGTTCGAATCAGAGTCCCAGTTACACATCGATGCAACATGAGAAGGAGATGGCCCACGTGGTGGACTTACAGGAAGAACTGCACGAGTCACAACCTAGGGTGGAAGCCACGATCTTAGATTTGAGCTGGAGGCACTACTTGGACGGTAACGAATGCACTACTTAGACCGATCACAAGGGCCTCCCGTGTACCCTTGTTTCAAGAGAGCTAAACATGTGATGGCGACGTTGGACGAAACTTTTAAATGAATACGACCGTGAAACCTGGACGTGCACGAGCTTTGCAGCTTGCTATCGACTCTAACATACCTGATCAGACTCGCCTTGTTCAAAGTGAAGAACTGAAGGAAGAGAGTTCTCAAGATTGACCCATGCGGGGAATGGGGAAGCAACCTTTGGCAGGTCGGACGATATTTGCTACTTCATGGAACGAATATGGACCTCACTATACAGCAAGCTTAGGGAACTGGTGCAGGCGAAGCACACGGGCCTCGATATCCTATTCATCTAAGTTTTGATAGGATGTATTAAAAACCAAAGACCATGTATGGGTGACCGAGCCTGAAGGCCCACATAGCGACGCATGAGAACGATGGTTGACTTGTGGGAAAGTCAAGGTGGGATATCAGCAACCAGAAATGCATATATGGAAATGGGAACAGACTACCATGGATTTTATCATTGGTCTACTTACAACTCGAAACGAAAACATTATCACCTGGATGATCGTTGAGGGACACACGTTACCAGCACACTTTCTTGCAATCAAGAAAACAGACGAGTCTTCATAGTTGTGAATGTTCCTCTGAGAGAGGCGGCTTTTAGGCACGAGGTGCCAACTCCTGTTACCTCTGAATTTGATCTATGCATGATTTATGTCAGGCAATACACAACACCCTTGGCTCATGTCAGGACCAGAGCATTGCTTATCGCCGTTGGGCAAATGATCAGAGAAAACAAACTCTCCTGGCACTCGAAGACATGTTGCGAGCATGCGTGTGACTCGCTTTGGTGCAAATTGGAAGGACTCTTACCTATGCTTGAGTACTACACTTATCATTTTGGTAACCATGCAGCTCTGTTGAGGCATTACATAGACAATAATGCCAACCTCCTTGTTAGACTGAGATGGTTGACAACTTAATTACTAGTCCAGGACTGGTACTCGAAACTCTTGGGAAGGTTGTTTGGATCGGGAGTCGATTGGCGGCAACGTGTGACCGTCCGGAAAGCTAATAAACCTGGGAAATGCTGGAAGATCGCTGTAGGCGATCGTATTGTGTTGAAAGTCTCACCCTGGGAGGGTGTGGAATGCTTGGGAAGCATGGTGAGCTTAACTGACGTCACGATGGACCATTCAACAGTCTGGGAGGAATCGGTAGCGTAACCTACAAACTCGAGCCCTACCTGATGAATTAGATAACGTACACGATGTCATTTATGTCTCGAACCTAAAGAAGTGTCTGTTCGACGCAACACTTGTGATACCCCTGTTGAGGAACCCACTGTTAATCATGAGAGTTCGTTGGAACTCAAGACGTGGACCGAAATTCCCGTGAGGACGCAAAGATTAGGTGAAGCTCTGTTATCTCCGAATGTTCAAACAGTGGGACCAACTTTTGATATCATTGGCAAATTTCGGGACGAAATTTCTTTCAAGTTGGGGATGATGTGGACCCAACTGACCTCGCAATTCTGTTTTTACAATTTGGTTTACGTGGTGTCTGTGCAGTTATCTGGATGCTTAGTGATTGCGTGTAATGCTTGATTATTATTTGTGATTATTATTTGTGTAGTATTACATATAGTTTAATTAGAGTTTCTACCGCTTCATTCTTCTGTGTTTACTTGTCAAATTTCGGGACGAAATTTCTTTCAAGTTGGGGATGATGTGACAACCCGAATACTTGAGGTTAGCACTACTTAAACTCCACAATCCTTGGCGTGTATCTTTACGTCCAATTGTTCATATATTACGATCATATGAGACTTAGTGAGTTACGCTCGTACATCACTAAATATTTACGTATGCTTGTTAACTAAACATGAAACCGTTAAACGTATTATATGTGCTTGATTTCTTATGTTGCATGGTGTGTTTGTATGTACGTAATAGAATTAATAAATGTTGGTGGGCTTCGTTACACATTTGGGCCGAATTAGAACTCCCCACATGTAACCTGATTATGCTTTTCTTTGAAGCCCGAAAATATGGCCCAACTTCTCTTAAAAGCCTAAGGTTAAGCCCGAAGCACATTTTGTGGGCGGCATACAATATTTAATGTATTGTGAGTTATCTTTAGCTAACAATTACGCTAATCAGAAGGCTCTTATACTTTCCTTCCCTCATCTTGTTCTTGGCGTCGACCCTTCTCTTCATCTTGAAGTTCTTTGTGTTGATTCCGTGTCTTGTCTTGGTTAGTATCACCCGTCCCTACTTGGTATATGTTTTGATTATACTTAGTTGTGGTATGTCTACTGTTTAATGTATACGTGATTTAAGGGTGAATACATAACATAGTTTGTAAACTGTATTAGATGCATGATTAGGGAGTGACGTCTGTGAACATTAAATCCATGTTGTTGATTGATAATGTAATTGCCTAGTTAGTGCTAGGGTTAGATGAAGTGGACCAATGAATCAGATTAAACCCAATTGCATAGTGTTGGGCCTCGTTTAATCACCGGGCCGCACACACTCCTGTTGGTGGGGCTCGCATATATGGGTTTTTGTAGTGTGATAAAGTCAATATAGGGAATGTTGTAATATGCTAAGGTCTGTGGATTTTATATATATATAGTTTAATTAGATGAGTTAATCTATAATGGTTGCATATGTGGGGTTAATAAGTGGCTATTGTTCTAATCAACCGAGAAATTCCTGCCAATGATGAGGACCTAGAGAAGTGTTATAATGTTTAAACCAACAAATTGTGAATTGTGTTATAAGGAATAACCGAGCGATTGGACTTAGTCATTGAGTTATGATATGCTATGTGTAATGTTTATTATGTGATAAAGTATGTCTACTAGTGTAATTAGAACTCTTGTAATGTGCATGGCAATACGACAATGGGTGTATGAGAATTCATTTTATGCTTCTGTGAACTTTGATGTTTGTTATTTGACACTTTGAGGTATAGTCATGGATCATACCATAAGAATTACATGGTACAATAGTCATAACCAAGCTGAATTAGATAAGATGTTGTAACCAAAGTGAATATGGGATGTTGTGAGTTATTCCTTTGAATAAGTTGTGAACTGTTAATGTGTGTATCATGTTATTTGTTGTGCAATGTGAAAATACTGAGGGCCTGAATATTTATTATAAATTGTAAGATAAATTGTGTCATACGTGCTTACCAACTGTGGAATATGTATAAGGAATAAGTGATTTCTGTGTAAACGGAACTCACTGTCATTGGAACCATACTAGGGTCGGGAAATCCACAGAGATAAACAAGTAGTTAATTCTACCGATCAAATCAAAGGTGAGTTCATCTCTCTTGAGCATGTGTCCTAGTGGTTGGGACAGTCTTTGGGTATCCCTGGGAGGGATAGGTTTTGGGTAACTTGTTTGGGTATTCCTGAGAGGAGTACGTCTTGTTGTAAATCGGTAATGTTGGATAATATACTCTTGCTATCACCTTTAAAGTCCCTCCGTGTTGTTTGGTTACCTGAGAGGTAACATGGTATTAGTTAGTAGCGCTACTTAGGTTTGGCAACCTCACCCCGTACCTGGGAGGACGGGTGTTGAACTAATGACCTAGTCATGACCAATGCTTTGATAGGAGCATTGGAGAAAGGGCAATGTAAATCAGAAGCCGTCTTGTATTCGGGGTATTATCAACATTAAATTCAATGGATTAACTGAACACTTGGTAACTATCGTTTTTGTAAAACTATGAACTCACCAGCCTTGTCTGATACACTTGTTGCATGCTCGCAGGTCGTTTGATATCTTGAATTTAGGAACTTGCTGTCTGGAGTAGCAGGAGTGGTCATGGGTCGACTGGAGAGACTCATGTGATTATTTGTTACTATTAAACATTGGTTTTGAACAATTTAACTATGGTCTATTCTTTGTTTACGCTGAACATGTTGGTTTTCGTTTAAACTTGTTGAAGGCGATTTTCATTAATAATTGGGAATTTGATTTATAAACTTGTATGGGTTCAATGTAATTAGTGGCTCGTTGTTGGACGTCACACGCCTAACATGGACATTCCCTAGGTGGTATTTTGACGGTGTGACACATACAAGCTGCGCACCCTGGATGGACACATCATCCCGCGCACATGGAACGCGCAACAATTGCGCAAATGCTACATGTGAACACCTTTGGCCAAGAACCATTTCACTCAATTATGTTAGCTACAAGCCTTTTTAAATTACTTATGTCGGCTATACGCTTTTTTCCTATTTCAATGATGTACGTTGGCCCAGCGCCTGTTTTCAAGCTATTTAAAGCAAGCATCGACTATGCCTTGTTATTTATCATCATGAGACTACGTTACAAATGCATGTTAAACTTTTGATTAGCACGAAAACACTTCAGTAAATTATGAGCTCTCGAGTTATGCCTCCAAGGTCCTCCGCGAACATAGCGCGAGACCGGGCAGTTATACTCATACACGAGCCACACTTACATTTATTCGCGCTAACTTAACCAAAGTTTCTAACAACCATGCAATAATTGTAACTTGACATAAAAAACAAACAAACGTAAATGTCACATTCCAAAAAGCGCGTCCGCGCAATAATCACATAAAAAGTAGCAAAACATCATCAGTTCGATTCAAAAAGCGCGATCGCGCGATGAGTTACATTTAACATTTAAAAAGAAAATTACAAGGCACAAAGCATATCAACACTATCATCTACTCATAACCATCACCATCATCGCCGTCATCATTCCCATCGCCATCGCCATCACCAACACCACCAGTTGTTTCTTCCTCATCAGATAACTCCACAGCCTATGGAGGGTCTAGGATAGTCTTTAGCTGCGAACACCAATCATCATGCTTCAACGGTTCAGTAACCAAATCCATCACAGGCAACGATAGATGGTCATAAACCCCTTCAGCGCGGGTTAGCGCAACATCAGCCTGATCGGTCACCGAGCAATGACTGATATCAAACTCTTGTCCAAATGCTTCTTCAACATGATGAGCACATTCTAGATAGCCTCCACGATGCCCAACCGCACGTGAAGCATCTATGAGCACGGCAACAGCCGCATCCAGCTCAGAAGCATTCAGAATAGAATTAGCAATCTGTAAGAAAGGCAATAGATGAGAACAAGACAACGAAACAAAAATAAAACCCAAGGGAGGGGAACCTTACCAGAACTACCCCTCTACTATGCAACCATTCGGAGTCGGAAACTAGCGTGTCCATGATTGCTTGAGCTTCAGCATAATTGTTTTGGGCTACATTAAGGGCAGAGGTGCTAATATCTAGCGCCTCGTCGGCCCTCTGTTTGGCCTCCTCGGCGGTAGCAGCCTTCACCCTTTCCGCCTCAAGATCAATCTCCAAGGATTCATTCTTGTCGGTTTGCTCATGCAACGACACCTTAACTCTGCAATCTCCACATCCTTGGCATGCAAATCCTTGTCCTTACTGGCCACCTGTGCCTTCAACTCAGCCTATGAAGAATGAAAATAAGGACTTAAGTAATATTTTTACAAGTACAAAACATAATCAGGAAAGGGTTAAGTTTGTTGAACCTCAACATGCTCTTTGTCCGCTCCAACATCCTCAACCTTCTTTGTTAATGTGGCAATCTGAGCCTCAAGGTCGGTAATCTTGGAGCGAGCAGCGTACATGCGCTAATTATCTTTCTTACACACCTCCTTCCATTCCGCACGCTCTTTCGACAGGAGCTCCTCAGCAGCACGAAGCTTACTCCTTAAGCCCTGGCGGCCCCACTCTTCAGATTTTTTCTCAGAGTCAAACTTGACCTTCTCCTCAGTAAAGGCAGCTTTCAACTTTTCAAAATCCTTAATCTGCCTTAACAAGCGCTCACGATACTTCTCCCAATCCCCTCGCTCTTTAACCATTGTACGCCACTCGCGCACAATTTGGTGGTTAGCAGCGCGGGTATTGGCTTCGCCGACAATATAGGCATGATACAACCCATCATGGGTTCGCGCCCTTTGCCGGTTAACCTCACCGAGAGGGAAAGAATTCAAAAACCAATCACGACATGGACTAAACTTCAGGAAAGTGTCTTTCTGCTTTAAACCCCAGGGAGGATGGTGAGGAGCATCACCGTGAGCCTCCTCGGTATAAGTCTTGTAATAGATATCCCCTAAGGTATCCTTAGGACCTATCGGAGGATGAGGCATTGAGCTTTGGCTCCCTGCACCAGCTTGTCCAGCCGCGAAAGCGCTCGAACGAACATTGCCACCAGCAGTCGTGCCACCAGCAGCAGTGGTAATTTCTTTATGCGCAGGCCCGTTCGGCTTAACAACCTCGGGGCCTTTTCCCCAAGTAGTTTCTTTCTTCATTTCATGAAGGGGCTGGTCAAGCCCCGTAATCCGTGCGACCTCCGGACCCTGCGTTTTCTCTTGTGTAATAGTAGCAGTGGCCTCGGTCTTTTTTGGCTCATCGCCTTCAAGCTTTTCAGCAACCTTCTCTTTCTCTTTCTCCTTCTCTTTCTCCTTCTCTTTTCCTTTCTCCCCCTCCTTTTCTTTATCTCTCTCTTTCTCAGCCTCTAACTCAGCAGACTGAAGAGGTTTGATTACAAACTTGGGTTTCTTTGGCCCTGGCTCATTCGGTTCTTTTGGATCCTTAAACACAACTCCCTTAGTCTTCTCAGGGGTCTTCTTCTGAGCCTCTGCAGAACCTAAGTGTTAAAAAGAGACTCTACTAAAAGAATATGAAGGGCGTCACAATACTAACCTGGAGAGAACTTGTAAAGGGAGCGCAGGCTGCTCTGTTTCCCTATTACTGGGGCTCCCCCAGCTTTCTGCGCCGCTTTAACGCCAGCAGCAGCCTCATCTCTACCTCTTTTTCTGCTCACCAACTTGGCAGCAGGCTCTTCCTCTTCTTCTTACTCTTCTTCTTCCTCATCTTCATCCAGCGCGACGGAAGAAGGAGTAGCGCCAGCATCTGGGTTCCGTGACCCCGCGCTTCCTGAGCTTTTTGGGCCAGCAGCGCTGGTTTTCTTCTCACCTATACGGGAAAAACCCTCAAGTGTGTCACTTGCAACAATGTAATCGTCTAGGTTACTCTGCCAGAATCGGTGAGTACCTTTATCAGAGACACCACCAGTTGCGCGGCTACTCCCGCCTTTCTTGTTGGTTGGTTCAGCATCGAAGGTAATCACTTTCTTCTTCTTCTTGTTTGGATTCTTCTTCTTCTCCTCTGGATCAATCCCATGGTCGCGCAACACACCTGCAAAGATGTTAGACCAGGAACTTGGCTCCCCATTCGAAGATCCTACAGGGTCCTCACTGGAAAGATAAAGAATCTCTTTCCCAGTAGAAGTCACAGCACGCAAGGGCCTGGGGTTAGGTAGATGCGCACCTTCGGTTACAGTGGGAGGATTGGCAAAGGCTCCAGCAGGAGGATAAAGGAAACGGCCTTTGATGTGCTCATACCAATAAGGCTCCCTCGGTTGCAGCGGGCGCACACCCATAGACCCACCAAAGGTGGGGAAAGCAGCTTGATAAAGGTGCGCCTCTGCAATGAAATCAAGCACTTAAGCGCAAACGAATTAAAAGGGGAATAATCAAACAAACCATAAACCTCTATCTTGAAACTTCAGAACAGGGACTTCGTTGTTGTCCTCTGGCCACTGATCACTCATCTGCGCCGCGACCAAGACATTTTCACCAAAGATTCAATTTGGTGTGGCAGTGAGCTTCAAGTACCAGTCTTCTTTCTTAGGAATCGCCCGTTCCTCCTTCTCGATTGTGTCCGGCGCCCGGAAGATCATCGCGATCGGAATAACTTCCTCTCTAATGAAGAAAAACTTCTGCTTCCAATCATGAAAGCTCTTGGGAGGATTCAGCAAAATCTTCTTTGCTGAACCACGGTTGCCAAAGGAATAGAACCCCATATTCCTAATCAACTGATAGAAAACCCTAAACTTCTCCACTGTGGGTTCTATGTCATGAGACCGACACAAGAACTCGAAGTGTCGCACCTTCACCATACCGGGTGGACTCATCTGGGATATATGAAACCCATAGTAATGAAGAATATGGGCCATAAACTCCGTCGCCGGCAACCGGAAATTGCCTTGTAAAAAGAAATCTTCAAAGAGGGTAATATACCCCGGCGGTGCGTCGGCGGCTATTTGGTTTTGACCGGGATATCGTGCATCCCACTCTGGTAGAAACCGGAATCCCATAGTAATCTGTTCAAACAATCCCTGGTCCCATTTGAGGGCACGGAGGGGACCTTCGTCAACTGGGTTTTCTTCTTTAGCCATGTGTAAAAACAGATGAAGATCTTCAAACTCCTGGGAAAAACTTGAAGATCTGCTAGTGCAACTGATGAAGTTTTGAATACTTGAGAGAGAATAAGAGAAAGCAAATAAGGATTTGTGATTTCCTCTCTCATCTCATCGACTATATATACCCATCGCATTTAATGCGATGGATAAACGTGCCGGATTCACAATGCGTGTAACCAATCAGGAGCCGCCACGTAAGGCGGGATTCTTGGAGTGATGGTTACCACGCGCGGTTGGGCCTCACTCGCCTGACGAAAAGCCGAACCGTCAGTGACAACATGATGATGGACGTGTCAGCAGTCAACTCAAACGTCGCTGTCAGCGACATTTTGCACCAACCTGACAGAATTCAAAATTCGAGGTTTTTCCCGCCCAAAGTTACTACAAACTTCATGCAGAAGTTACCCAGGTCGCGCAACATTCATAATTATCCAATGAATCTGCTCGCTTAAACTTGAAAGCAGAGAATTATCAACAGACAAATCTGGTAGTCGCGCCGTAGTAACTGCCAAACGATTATACGCGCGCCACCTACCAGAATCAACCAAGCGTTTTTCACAGATAGCACTCTTTTTCTTCTAAGTCCAGATCTCCAACCATTTACTTCGCGCATGGAGAAGCACTGGACTAGGGGGACTTGAAGGGGTATGGTCCCAAAAAGCCGCGCAGGCCAATCTGGTCGCGCGCTGGACCATACTCCTTACTCAGCAAAGCTGATCAGTCTCTTCAACCCGCGCAGGCTACTCAAGCAGAATAAGGTCTCGCGCGAGGTCCAAACAAAAGACGACATCAGTTTCCACACTTAGCGTTCTGAATATGAGTCTTCAGCCCATGCAACCCTATGCGCGCTACTTACGTGCTCAGCAAAGGCCGCGCAGGAGTCAAAGCGAGAGGCCACTTCAGAAAATACAAAGGTACAAGTGGCAGAAGAATAAGCCAATCAGCGTCCTCCAGGCTGTGCTCTATCGTGCTCCACGATCGTCTAACGTGCAGGTGACAGAAAGTACACAAGGATGCCTACGTGGCAACAATCAAGGGGCGGCGACACGTGCCACATGATCTCCACTTACCTGCTGATGGCAGAGGGACAACAAGGCCGACAACTAGGACACGTGGCTCCAATCACGGTGCACCAGCACCGGAGATCTTCTAGAAGACATTAACGGTCGACACCAGAGAGACAAAGAGGATATTCCCTGTTTATCACCTTCCGGCCCAAGGCCCATCAACCCACCTCCTCTTACACCTCTCCAGCTATAATTAGAGACCTTCATGTACAGGTTACACATTCCATTCCCTCTACTCTCACTCTTAACACACTTATTTCCTTAACTTATTCTCATGCCGGAGTCTGGTTAAGAGGGAAACCCTCATATTCCCCTCTTAACGAGCTAACGGTGTTCTGTTTTGCAGGAAGATCAGATCAAATCGGAGCTCAGGAAAGTTTAAGAAGATTAACCCTTATGAAAGGAACATAAACTAAACTAATTAACTCTAAAATTAGTTCCGTGTTTCTTCAGTAGTAGTAGTTTAAAAGATCACATTTTAAGAGTTATATATGTTTTGGTAAAAAATTACCGAAGCAATTAAGTGATCAAATTAGTTAAGTGAGGTAGTGTGCTAGAGGTGTTTGTGAAAAATATGTTGGTTAAGTTGCTAACAAAAATAGTTTTCAGGATACGGCTCAGGATATCGAGCTGTATCAACAATCAAACAATGAGCAAAAAAGGTAAAGGGTGACACAGGATGTACGAGGAAACCCCTTGATCAATCTAGATCGCCGGCACAAAACCTCGGTTGCTGACAATTGCAGTTGCCTTGTTCTTCTTATTACTTCAAATGTCAGGATACAGTGCAGGATATAATACGGATCTACTAGGTTTTACAATGTGATTTGAATACAAGTGTAAGTGTGTTGTGAGTGATTGCAGCTAGAGAGCAAAAGTGTACAATAAATTGTGTGTGTTCTTATCTGATCCGATCAATCCTATTTATAGTAAAGCAAAGCTAACTAACTAGCATACAAATCCGGGATATAGTGAATATTCCCTTTGTGAACGTTGTAGTCCAGGTCTTCCGGATTCAACGTTCCTATTCCAACAGATTGGCCTGAGTCTTTGGGAGAAGAAGTCCACTTGAACGTTATAAACTTGCTTCATTAATCTGCACGTTAATTAATTAGTTACTACCAGGATACTGTGTCAGGATGTTACCAATATCCTGATCCGATATCCTGATCACAATAACAGAAACATAGTCAGAATATTATTCAGGATATATGAGCAGAAAACCACCCATAACAATTGTCCCCAAAATATATATGTTGGTATACCAATTCCAACGGATATGTTTTAAAGTCTTATCTCGCGAACCGAGGCAATTAAATTGAAGTGACGATTGAGGTAACATTGTGCAACTTCCAACGTGCTTTTCACTCGATGGCCATCTATCTTGCCCCTATATCTTTTCTTTTTCTTGTTGATAAATGATCACCTTCCTCAGATTTCTCAGGTATTTCCCTCTTCTTATCTCTTAGAATTTCTTCGCCCAAATTTTCCGATGGCCACCAGAACACGCTCTCATTCCGGCGAGTCTTCCTCGTCATTTGTCAATCAGAAGCTACTCAAAAACCCCCGAGAAGGAGGTGTGCTCCTTCGATAACGCCGATATCAACGCATTAAGAACCTCCGGTTCTTTCTCCGACACGGTGAGCATCCGTCCATTCGACCGGAGCATCCGTTTCGACGTATCCTCCGAGGAGTGGATCTGTTTCTCGTCATACCCATTTTCCCTTGGTCTTCGATATCCCTTCCCGGAATTTATCATGGAGTTTTTCCAAATTACCGGCCTCTGTTTTGCTCAAACAATGCCTATGGTCTGGAGAGTATGTCACACCCCTATTTTCCACGTGTCACCGGTGGGCCCGGTGGGGAGTATCGTGACGTAGTTGGTATCATCATAGACAAACAACACAATATATATATGCACAGCGGAAACAAAGATAGATTCATTTCAACTTTAATAAAGTGTAATATTCGATATCACTAATAGTTGAAACGGATCCACAGGCGGATCAAAATAAAATAAGATATTGTTCAACAGTTTATTGTCATCCAAGCTTGCGAGGCTTATTATGGACACTCTAGAAGACTGCCAGCCTATTACGTGTAGTACCTGCACTTAACCTTTTGGGAAAAATACGTCAGTTTACACTGGTAAATACAATTTAACTGACTCATTTTGAAAATGGTTGAAAATTGATTTGAATGCTCAAGGCACAAAACATTTTATAACTTGGGATAATTATTTTATATAATCTTGTGAACGAATTACATGTTACTTGTGCGTTCAGTAGCCCGGATCTTGTCCGGGTTAAAGATCAATAGACACACCACAATATAGAGTTATACACTGACAGGTGTACGCCTACACCTCGTGCTCAGGTCGTGGCCATCTCGTAAGATGATGCCAAGGATATCCGGGACATGGTCATTAACCCCCCAAAGGCTTTAAGTGAACAAGACTGTTTAAACGAGCCGATCAAATTATTCAATTAACCACCCAAGGATGTAAGATTTGATGCTCGATCAAGCGGTATTTTATATACCGTAACCCAAGCCCATATAGGGAAAATAAGTTAAAAGTATTTACCTGAGTAAAGTATAAATCACAACTAGCAAGTGAAGGTAGCTTTTACTGGTTCTTCTTAGTCTGGAACAAAGGTTTATAATAACCTATTAGATTTCTAACGGGCCTTTATTTAAGCTTAAGCTTAGACCGGTTAGCTTTAAGGACGAAACGGTTCAAACGCACGATTAAGCGAAGACCGGATAGAATGTGATTTAGACCCGACAAGTTTGAATACTTGTATATTATGGGTATACTAAATACATTCTGGATTTTGAGACAAAAATGATAATGTTTGACCCGTCTCGGTCAATTTATGCAACTAGTTACATAAACTGAACCGAACGCGAAAAGAGCGTTACGGGTAACCGTAAGAGTCATATGAAAGTTCCCTGAGATAATATGCTCTAAATATGTTATAATATCAGTAAGATATCTTCTATTATGCCCCAATTGAATTTAAACACAATTTATGCCTCATAAGGGCATTTTGGTCATTTAAAAGATTATAAAAGAGTAAAATTAGAAATCTGAGTTACAGGTCTGGTTCATACAGTAAATATACTTAATTTAACATGTTATAACAGTAGGGTATGACCCATAAGTGAAAATCATCATTTAAAACCAAACTATGCACCTTAGGGGTATTTTGGTAAATTCACAAGGGCTTAAAAGGCCAAAATTGGAAACCTGAGTTCAAAAACTTGTACTTACTGTTATTTTATAAAAATATACTCAAAACATCAGTAGGTATCAACCTTATATGTTTAATATGGTTATAGTGCATACTATGCGGTAAAAACGCTTAAAGATGCGATTTAGAGCCGTTTCCGGGTTTTTAAAAGAAAGCTGATATTTTTATATTTCCAGAATGCTCAAAATATTTTATTTATCAAATAAAATCAGTAGAAAAAGGTTTGGGGTCAAAAGGATTTGTAAAACTCATTTTATGGCTTAAAAGGGCAAAATCGGTAATTACCGAATTAAACTTAGAGACCTATGTTATGCTCAGCCAAAAATTAAATAAAAATCTTTAAAAATCCCAAAATATTATATAACATCAGTGGGTAAAAAGTTTGATATCAAAAAGTGGGTTTAAATAGGTTATATGCTAATTACGCCAATTAATTAATATAAAGCTTTCAAAATACGCTAATGAGCATAACTCTTATTCTGGACCTCAAACTGATATCAAATTTCAGGTACAAGTTTATAAATCAGTAACAAATGTTTCTACTCTTTCACTTTTTCAAAAATCCCGTTTTATAGCCAAAAGGGCATAATAGTCAACTTTAAGCATAAATCGGAAACATGCATATGAATCGGATAAGTGTTGAACCAAGTTGTAAAATCTTAGAGAGTTAAACTTATATAAAAATTGGTCCAAACTAAGCTCTAATGCAGATCTCAAACATGCATGAACAGATCAGAACTGAAAGTCAAAGAAAAAGTCAATTTATGCGACTTTCGGTTCCGATTCGGGTTTAAACTGAAAATTGTCGAGATGAACATGTTGAGATATGTTCTTACATTAATTATCAAGTTATTTTAATGATCAAACAGGTTGCATGTACCCTACATTGCTAATCATGCTTAAATTTGCAAAAACACATTCTGTTGACTTTTTGAAACAAGCTTTGACTCGACAATTATCATACTTAGAGTGGAAATCTGAAAATACCCTTTTGAGGGTTTGTTACCCACATAAATACCAACTTGTAGGTACTTTCAATTTTGAGAAAAGACTGAGCCAATTTCATTTAATCACGAAGTCAAACTTAATTTACGATGGATTGACTTTCGGTTAATAAACTAAGCTAGAACGGATTTGAGAAGGTTATGAATACTTACAAGAGTCCTAACAAAGCTTAGAGATCACTAGGAAGTTGTCTTGTCGTCCAGAGAGCTCCAGAGATGTTCTTGTGAATTTTTGAAAATGTAAGTAATGAAAGTTTCAAGCTTCAAGTCCCATTTATCTAAGTTTTGATCTGATTAGAGGCTGCCACAGAGGTCTAGGAGTGATATGAGAAGAGGACAAGTGCCCCTAAATGCATGAAAATCGATTGGTGAGGCTCTGGAGTCGACAACAGCTGGTTACAACTCGCAACAGACTCAAACTGGAAGCTGGTCGTGATTTTTGTCGCTGGCAGCTGGTAGGCGGGCCGCGACAGGCCCCTCGCGGGCCGCGTACAAGGTGTTTACCAGCTTAACAAGTTTCAACAATTTACAATTCAGTCCCTGATCTTTGTAACGTGTTTTTGGCTATTTATCTTGCACATTAGACCCTAAAATCTTATTTTTAAGGGCCTTGGGACTCTTACAAACATGGTTATGTCCTCGGTTAACTTTGTGCTTACCCGAAAAGTCACGAATTTCATCGTTAACGCATTTAACCCTTCATGCACGGTTTTGATCATATCTTTCTCATACGATAACGAAACTTGATGAAATTTTTACCACATATTCTAGTGAGTATACTTTATCATTACAAAGCTTCAGGTTTGCCAAAAGGTCACTCAGAGGTATACTTTCAACATGTTGACACATTTAGTCCCTGTAGTTTGTAATTCCTCACTTTCTTTCATTTCTCGCTGCGTATGATCCATGATTTATCCGTTTAAGGTTATAAACACCATGTAGGGTTATTGTAGAGTCTATTTATCAATTGTTGACACTTTGGACCCTTATATTCACATAGTTTCACTGTTTGTCAACTTTAGTCCTTCTAAAGTATGTTTTCACATATTCAAAGTCCATGACACGTGTCAATACTTTATTGGACGTAAATTTTCGAGGTGATACATCCTCACCCCCTTAAAAGAAATCTCGACCCCGAGATTTACTGAAACAAATGAGGGTATTTTTCTTTCATCGTGGATTCTACCTCCCACGTGTATTCGGGACCTCTACGGGCATCCCATTTGACCTTAACAATAGGTACATGCTTCCTTCGAAGCTTCTTTACCTGTCGATCTTCAATTGACAATGGCTTTTCCACAAATTTCAAGCTTTCATCTATATGTACATCCGTATGTGGTATAACCAGTGATTCATCAGCGAAACACTTCTTCAAATTACAGATGTGGAACACATTATGGATAGCACTAAGCTCTTCAGGCAGGTTTAACTTATAAGCAACTGACCTGACACGTTCGATAACCTCGAAAGGTCCTATGTATCTCGGGCTTAGCTTGCCTTTCTTACCAAATCGCATCACCCCTTTCCAAGGTGATACTTTAAGCAACACTTTATCACCCACTTCGAAGTGAAAAGCCTTACGCTTTGGATCCGCATAACTTTTCTGCCTATCCCTGGCAGCTTTCAAACGATCGCGAATCTGGACAATCTTATCCGTCGTCTCAAAAACTATCTCTGGTCCTGATAGTTGGACATCTCCAACTTCCGCCCAACAAATGGGCGATCTACACTTTCTACCGTATAAGGCCTCAAAAGGCGAAGCTTTTATGCTGGTGTGGTAGCTATTGTTGTAGGAGAACTCAATTAGTGGTAGGTTCTTATCCCAATTACCACCTAAGTCGATCGCACATGCACGTAGCATGTCTTCCAACGTTTGAATAGTACGCTCACTCTGACCGTCAGTCTGAGGATGATAAGCCGTACTAAAATTTAAACGAGTGCCCAAAGATTGTTGGAAACTTTTCGAAAAATGAGAGGTGTATCTTGTATCTCTATCCGAGATAATAGACACAGGTATACCATGCAAAGCTACAATCTTATCAACGTATAGCTGGGCTAACATATCTGAGCTGTAAGTTTCCTTAATAGGTAGGAAATGTGCTGACTTCGTCAGTCTATCCACTATGACCCATATAGTATCGTTTCCTTTTCTCGTCTTTGGCAACTTGGTGATGAAATCCATCGTCACCATTTCCCACTTCCACGTAGGAATTTCAGGTTGTTGTAACAAACCTGACGGCTTCTGGTGTTCAGCTTTGACTTGCGCACAAGTCAAGCATTTAGCTACATAAGCAGCTACAGACTTTTTCAAACCAATCCACCAGTAGTTTGCTTTTAGATCCTGGTACATCTTGTCAGCTCCAGGATGAACAGAATATTTGGAACTGTGGGCTTCCTGGAGGATAACATCTCGAAGTCCTCCAAAAACTGGAACCCATATTCGTCCATTCAATCTTAGCATTCCGTCCTTGTCATGGGATAACTGCTCCTCAGTTACTCCCAGTTTTTCTTCAGGATAGTTAGCTTCCAGCACAGCTTCCTTCTGTGCTGCTAGCACCCTTCCGTTTAAACTATTCCTTATTTCAATGCGCTTGGCATTGATTCTTATCGGCTTTACTCTTTCTTTTATGCTCAAGGCGTCAGCAACTACATTTGCCTTGCCTGGATGGTATTTTATCTCACAATCATAATCGTTTAGAGTTTCCATCCAGCGTCGCTGCCTCATGTTCAAGTCCTTCTGATTGAACAAATGTTGAAGGCTCTTGTGATCTGAATAGATCACACACTTGGTTCCATATAAGTAATGCCTCCATAGCTTTAATGCAAATACAACGGCACCCAGCTCCAAGTCGTGGGTGGTGTAGTTCTTTTTGTGCACCTTTAGTTGTCGTGAAGCGTAGGCAATGACCTTGCCTTTTTGCATGAGTACACAGCCCATACCAGTGTGGGATGCATCACAATACACCACGAATTCTTCTATACCATCGGGCAATGTTAACACTGGTGCATTACTCAACTTTTTCTTCAAAATATCAAAGGATTCCTGCTGCTTAGGGCCCCAATCAAACTTAACCTTCTTACGTGTCAACGAAGTTAGGGGCGCAGCAATCCTTGAAAAGTTTTCGATGAAACGCCTATAATATCCTGCTAAACCCAGAAAACTGCGAATCTCAGTAGGCGTCTTTGGCTCTTGCCAATTCATAACTGCTTCTACCTTAGCGGGATCCACTTGGATACCTCGCTCACTTACCACATGTCCAAGGAATTGGACTTCCCGAAGCCAAAATTCGCACTTCGAAAATTTGGCGTAGAGTTTCTCTTGATGTAGAAGTTTGAGAATACAACGAAGGTGTTTCTCGTGGTCAGCTTGGTTCTTTGAGTAAATAAGGATGTCGTCAATAAAGACGATGACGAACTTGTCTAAGTAAGGCTTGCAGACGCGATTCATGAGGTCCATGAATGCGGCCGGTGCATTAGTGAGCCCAAAAGGCATTACTAGGAACTCGTAATGTCCATAACGAGTCCTAAACGCTGTCTTGTGCACATCTTCATCCTTGACCTTCAACTGATGATAGCCTGACCTCAAGTCGATCTTAGAGAAGTAGCTTGCTCCTTGCAACTGATCGAACAGATCGTCGATCCTGGGCAAAGGATACCTATTCTTGATAGTGACTTTATTAAGCTCACGGTAATCGATGCACAGACGCATCGATCCATCCTTTTTCTTGACAAACAAGATCGGCGCTCCCCAAGGAGACGAACTAGGTCTAATAAAACCTTTAGCTAACAGATCATCTAACTGCGTCCTTAATTCCTTCATCTCCATTGGTGCTAACCTATAAGGTGCTCTTGCTACTGGTGCAGCACCAGGGATGATGTCGATTCGGAATTCCACTTGCCTATCTGGTGGTAGACCAGGTAGTTCTTCGGGAAAAACTTCAGGATATTCCGAAATGACAGGGATGTCTTCAATCTTAGGCTTTGGCTCGTCTATAGTAACTTGTGCCATATAAATGACACAACCCTTCTGCAGACATCTGGATGCCTTGAGCATAGACACTTGCTCAGGCAATCCATGCTGGGTATCACCTTGGATGGTAAGCGACTCTCCAGACGGAGTCTTGACTACTACTTGCTTTCTATTGCACACAATCTGGGCTTGGTTATGCGATAACCAATCCATACCTATGACTATATCAAAGCCGGCTAGCTTAAAGGGAAGTAAGGGCAAAGGAAAAGAGTGATTCCTAATGGATATAACACATCCATCTAAAACAGTTGAAGCTGTTTCTATGCTTCCATCAGCTAATTCCACCTCATATTTCACACTTAAGGGTTTTACAGGTAATTTCAACAAGTCACAAAACTTATTATCTACAAAAGACTTATCTGCTCCAGAATCAAACAATACTCTAGCAAAAACATCATTTACGAGAAAAGTACCTGTAATCACGTTGTCATCCTGAACAGCTTCCTTAGCGTCCATCTTGAAGACTCTCGCATTGGTATTCTTCCCGTCTTCGGCTTTCTTGGCGTACTTTGGGCAATTAGACTTAATGTGCCCTTTTTCGTTACAACCGTAACATGTTGCATCCTTTAGTTTCTTACACTCCAAAGTCTTATGATCAGTAGACTTGCAAATCCCACAGGATCTCGTGTGAGACTGGGATTTCGACTCAAATCGACATTTCCCAAAAATGATTCTTCTTGCAAGTTTTGCATTTGGGCTTATCCCCCGATTGTTGCCCATCTCTCCTATATCCCGACCCTTTCTTGTGGTCGTCATTACCTCGGTGTTTCTTACCTGATCTTCGTGAGGTATCGTCCTCACGCTTCCTTTTGTTCTCTTCCGAATTCATGAGTGCTCTCAACCTGACTACATCCAGGGTGAGAGAGAGAGATAGCTCAGCTGCTGATCTGAAGGTTGCAGGCCTTGATGCCTTAACGCTAGCTTTAATCTCTGGGGCTAAACCCCCGATGAAGCGAGCAATCCTCCTAGGCTCTGGGGTTACCAAGTAAGGAACCAACCTGGATAGGGTATTGAAAGTGGTGAGGTATGCCTAGCAGTCTAAGTTCTTCATCACTAACGCCACGAAGTCTGATTCGATTCTCTCAATTTCGTGCTGCGGGCAATAATTCTCTTTAATAAGAGCAACGAACTGATCCCATGACAAGTTGTAAAGTGGGATCTTTCCAGCAGCTTGTATGAGTGACTTCCACCACGCCAGTGCTTCTCCCTTGAATGACTGGGATACGTATTTCACTACATCCCTTTCAGCACAACCGCTGATGTCCACTATCGTATCCATTTCGTCCAACCAGGTCATGCAATCGACCGCTCCTTTCTCCCCAGTAAAGTCTCTGGGTTTACAAGAAACGAAATACTTGTAAGTACATGACTTGGTATGAGGTTTAGCATCAAAATCTTTCTTCTTTGAGGGAACACTGTTTTGATTTGATGAGTGTCGATCATCATCCCTCTTGGGCTCATCTTTCTTAGGTTTATCCTTCTTAGGTTCATCTCTCTTAGAGGGTGGTTTGCTATGACCCTCCGAGTGAACTTTTGGCTTGGAATGTGGTGCGGATCGGGTCCTACTCCGGGTCCCGCTTGACTCACTATACTGTCTGTTTAGTGCTTCGATAACAGCATCATTCACTAATGCTTTCAACTCCGCACCCGTTACTAATATTTTAGTATTATCTGGGTTTTCTGCTGGACGACTGTTTAATTCTTCAGACTTAGCCATGTAGTCTTAATTGCTACATAAAAATAAGGACAAGGTCTATTTAGAAGCCTAAACAGTATTATCGTTCTTAACGATTTATTAACCATGGTGAATAAAAGCCATATTAGTTAATTTAAAAAAAAAATTCATTCAGGATTTTTACTAGTAATCTTTTTAGAATGAAATATAATATTGGCATAATAAGCCTAGTCACGTAGACAAATTTCTAAATTACAAATTTAGATCTTATAGGATTAAAGTTTGCATAAAAAGACAAATCAATCCTTTTCTTGGCAGGGAGTTTATAAACTACAGCTGCCTTTTTGTTTTATATGACATTAATTATAACCCGTAGGCATTATGTCACAACCAAATATATAGAAATATTAAACTTGGATAATTTTTAGTAAAAGGGTGGCGTGTGTGATTTTACGGATCACGCTAGCCAGGAATGTTAACATGTTTACAGATGTTAACAGAGATTTGAATCTTTTTAAACAGGTTCTACCATATTGGCTAAATTTATGACAACATAACAGCTAGGTTTTACCTTTTAAGATCCTTATTACATTATTAAAATGGTAAATCAAAATAATAAATGTTATTTTTCATTTATTTATACACTATGTTTATGCACATAATTTAAAAATGAAAAACTTAAATTAACCATTCCAAATAAAAATTTAAACCAGTACGAGTTTGCCCTAAACGGGACTTTTACATAAACAACATGCCCACGCAGGGGCCAACTAACAAAACAAACAAACCCACGCAGGGGTCAAATAAAAAGATATGACCATGCAGGGGCAGAACAGAAAAAAATACCCACGCAGGGGTAGAGTACCGAAATAAATATATGTCCACGCAGGGACATGAGTACCACACTAAGATAACCAAACAAACAAAGGATTCAGTGACCCTTCTTGCTTTTGCCCTTGATCAGATCCACCATCTTCTTAAACATCCCCCGGTTATGCCTCCGATCATGCCACAACTCATGCCGCATCTCTTGACGCACCTCTTGTATCTCATGAAGGATTTCTTGCAGGCGGTGACATCACCGGCGCCTGAGGTGGTTGCTGATAATGCGGAGGTTGAGGAGGTTGTGGTTGATAATGCGGAGGTTGAGGAGGCTGTGACTGCTGATACCCATATGATGGGTATCCATAGGTCGAGTGTCCCGTAGCCCAGGGACCTCCGTAAGAACCTCCCGGTTGGAGAGAGTTTGCCGCAACCCAGTAGGGATCTTCTGAAAAGTTGTAACCTGTGTGGATCTGCTGCTCGAAAGGGTTGAATGCTGCAGCTCCAGTGTAAGTGGGAATTGGGTCTCCAAAACCCAATGGTGGCTGTGGCGCGACTGGCGCAGAGACTACTTCAGAGACGGGGTGTGAGGATTCTCCCATCTCTGGTTCTTCGTGGACCGGCGAGTACCGGCTGCCACCTGAATGTGGAGGGGTGCTGATGCGTATTCCCCCTCGTGCGGATATTCGCACTGTCGTTCTCCTTCGCCTCGGAGGCGAGGGAGGGTGAAGCTGAGGCGGTGGTGGCGGCGGAGTGACCGCGACAAGTCGAGAATCCTCAGAAGGATTCTGCTGCTGCTGCGGCTGATGCAGGGGAGAGTTATGTGGCTAAAGCTGGTGTAGGGGAGAGTTATGTGGCTGGTGCAAGGGAGAGTGATGTGGCTGGTGCAAGGGAGAGTTATGATAACTGGGAGTAAATGCCCAGTCATATTGCTTGAAGTTCTCCTCAAAGCTGTCGGGACCATTGTAAGGTGATCCCATAAACGGTGACCCATCTGAAATCTCGATGGGGTGGTTCGGTGTTCCGGATGGTGGCATTGCAGGATCAGTATCCTCATCGATGTCCATCGGGTTGCCACCAGAAAAGTGGTCTTCTGGTCCAAGTGGGTTAAAACCCACTGCTGCTCCTAAGTAGTCGCCAGGGTTGAACAGGCCCTGAAAGACGGGTGATGGATGGTCAAAGGGTGATTGGTGTCCTTGGAGAGGTATATAGGACTGGTGAGAGTTTAGGGGTTCATTCTCCGAATGAGGCCCAAAGGAGTGAGGGATAGACGGGGAAGTACTCAGTGAGACTGAGCGTCTCGCTGGTTCAGTAAGAGACCTCCAAAGGTTTCGAGCATCTGCGGTATGAGGATCTGAAGGTGTCCGCCGGTGTGACGGTCCAGCTTCGTGGTCATTTGGGGCTACATGTGCTCTTTGTCCCCTTCCTCTACCTCTCATACGTGGCGGCATTTTTGTGATCCTGTCAAAAACAACAAGTGATACAACAAAAATATATGTAAGACAAAGTTAGAAATAAAAACCAAAAATTTGGAAAATTCCTAAGTTCTTCGTCTAGACTCGAGAATCGAGGATTGTGCAATTGTGTAACTGAGATTAAACACAAAAGGCTAGTGTTTAATTCACTCAGAGTTGGCTCTGATACCAACCTGTCACACCCCTATTTTCCACGTGTCACCGGTGGGCCCGGTGGGGAGTATCGTGACGTAGTTGGTATCATCATAGACAAACAACACAATATATATATGCACAGCGGAAACAAAGATAGATTCATTTCAACTTTAATAAAGTGTAATATTCAATATCACTAATAGTTGAAACGGATCCACAGGCGGATCAAAATAAAATAAGATATTGTTCAACAGTTTATTGTCATCCAAGCTTGCGAGACTTATTGTGGACGCTCTAGAAGACTGCCAGCCTATTACGTGTAGTACCTGCACTTAACCTTTTGGGAAAAATACGTAAGTTTACACTGGTAAATACAATTTAACTGACTCATTTTGAAAATGGTTGAAAATTGATTTGAATGCTCAAGGCACAAAACATTTTATAACTTGGGATAATTATTTTATATAATCTTGTGAACGAATTACATGTTACTTGTGCGTTCAGTAGCCCGGATCTTGTCCGGGTTAAAGATCAATAGACACACCACAATATAGAGTTATACACTGACAGGTGTACGCCTACACCTCGTTCTCAGGTCGTGGCCATCTCGTAAGATGATGCCAAGGATATCCGGGACATGGTCATTAACCCCCCAAAGGCTTTAAGTGAACAAGACTGTTTAAACGAGCCGATCAAATTATTCAATTAACCACCCAAGGATGTAAGATTTGATGCTCGATAAAGCGGTATTTTATATACCGTAACCCAAGCCCGTATAGGGAAAATAAGTTAAAAGTATTTACCTGAGTAAAGTATAAATCACAACTAGCAAGTGAAGGTAGCTTTTACTGGTTCTTCTTAGTCTGGAACAAAGGTTTATAATAACCTATTAGATTTCTAACGGGCCTTTATTTAAGCTTAAGCTTAGACCGGTTAGCTTTAAGGACGAAACGGATCAAACGCACGATTAAGCGAAGACCGGATAGAATGTGATTTAGACCCGACAAGTTTGAATACTTGTATATTATGGGTATACTAAATACATTCTGGATTTTGAGACAAAAATGATAATGTTTGACCCGTCTCGGTCAATTTATGCAACTAGTTACATAAACTGAACCGAACGCGAAAAGAGCGTTACGGGTAACCGTAAGAGTCATATGCAAGTTCCCTGAGATAATATGCTCTAAATATGTTATAATATCAGTAAGATATCTTCTATTATGCCCCAATTGAATTTAAACACAATTTATGCCTCATAAGGGCATTTTGGTCATTTAAAAGATTATAAAAGAGTAAAATTAGAAATCTGAGTTACAGGTCTGGTTCATACAGTAAATATACTTAATTTAACATGTTATAACAGTAGGGTATGACCCATAAGTGAAAATCATCATTTAAAACCAAACTATGCACCTTAGGGGTATTTTGGTAAATTCACAAGGGCTTAAAAGGCCAAAATTGGAAACCTGAGTTCAAAAACTTGTACTTACTGTTATTTTATAAAAATATACTCAAAACATCAGTAGGTATCAACCTTATATGTTTAATATGGTTATAGTGCATATTATGCGGTAAAAACGCTTAAAGAGGCGATTTAGAGCCGTTTCCGGGTTTTTAAAAGAAAGCTGATATTTTTATATTTCCAGAATGCTCAAAATATTTTATTTATCAAATAAAATCAGTAGAAAAAGGTTTGTGGTCAAAAGGATTTGTAAAACTCATTTTATGGCTTAAAAGGGCAAAATCGGTAATTACCGAATTAAACTTAGAGACCTATGTTATGCTCAGCCAAAAATTAAATAAAAATCTTTAAAAATCCCAAAATATTATATAACATCAGTGGGTAAAAAGTTTGATATCAAAAAGTGGGTTTAAATAGGTTATATGCTAATTACGCCAATTAATTAATATAAAGCTTTCAAAATACGCTAATGAGCATAACTCTTATTCTGGACCTCAAACTGATATCAAATTTCAGGTGCAAGTTTATAAATCAGTAACAAATGTTTCTACTATTTCACTTTTTCAAAAATCCCGTTTTATAGCCAAAAGGGCATAATAGTCAACTTTAAGCATAAATCGGAAACATGCATATGAATCGGATAAGTGTTAAACCAAGTTGTAAAATCTTAGAGAGTTAAACTTATATAAAAATTGGTCCAAACTAAGCTCTAATGCAGATCTCAAACATGCATGAACGGATCAGAACTGAAAGTCAAAGAGAAAGTCAATTTATGCGACTTTCGGTTCCGATTCGGGTTTAAACTGAAAATTGTCGAGATGAACATGTTGAGACATGTTCTTACATTAATTATCAAGTTATTTTAATGATCAAAGAGGTTGCATGTACCCTACATTGCTAATCATGCTTAAATTTGCAAAAACACATTCTGTTGACTTTTTGAAACAAGCTTTGACTCGACAATTATCATACTTAGAGTGGAAATCTGAAAATACCCTTTTGAGGGTTTGTTACCCACATAAATACCAACTTGTAGGTACTTTCAATTTTGAGAAAAGACTGAGCCAATTTCATTTAATCACGAAGTCAAACTTAATTTACGATGGATTGACTTTCGGTTAATAAACTAAGCTAGAACGGATTTGAGAAGGTTATGAATACTTGCAAGAGTCCTAACAAAGCTTAGAGATCACTAGGAAGTTGTCTTGTCGTCCAGAGAGCTCCAGAGATGTTCTTGTGAATTTTTGAAAATGTAAGTAATGAAAGTTTCAAGCTTCAAGTCCCATTTATCTAAGTTTTGATCTGATTAGAGGCTGCCACAGAGGTCTAGGAGTGATATGAGAAGAGGACAAGTGCCCCTAAATGCATGAAAATCGATTGGTGAGGCTCTTGAGTCGACAACAGCTGGTTACAACTCGCAACAGACTCAAACTGGCAGCTGGTCGCGATTTTTGTCGCTGGCAGCTGGTAGGCGGGCCGCGTACAAGGTGTTTACCAGCTTAACAAGTTTCAACAATTTACAATTCAGTCCCTGATCTTTGTAACATGTTTTTGGCTATTTATCTTGCACATTAGACCCTAAAATCTTATTTTTAAGGGCCTTGGGACTCTTACAAACATGGTTAAGTCCTCGGTTAACTTTGTGCTTACCTGAAAAGTCACGAATTTCATCGTTAACGCATTTAACCCTTCGTGCACGGTTTTGATCATATCTTTCTCATACGATAACGAAACTTGATGAAATTTTTACCACATATTCTAGTGAGTATACTTTATCATTACAAAGCTTCGGGTTTGCCAAAAGGTCACTCAGAGGTATACTTTCAACATGTTGACACATTTAGTCCCTGTAGTTTGTAATTCCTCACTTTCTTTCATTTCTCTCTTCGTATGATCCATGATTTATCCGTTTAAGGTTATAAACACCATGTAGGGTTATTGTAGAGTCTATTTATCAATTGTTGACACTTTGGACCCTTATATTCACATAGTTTCACTGTTTGTCAACTTTAGCCCTTCTAAAGTATGTTTTCACATATTCAAAGTCCATGACACGTGTCAATACTTTATTGGACGTAAATTTTCGAGGTGTTACAGAGTACTTATCATGCTCAACCAGATCAAAACCCTTCACGTCCCCAATCTTTGCATCGAAGACCTTCCACTTACTTATCGTCTCCGATCCCACGGCAATAGTCGCTTCTTGCTTTTCTCAACCTCTAGCAACCCCCTCATCCTCAAAGCTTCAAAAAATGAGGATGGGTGGCAACAAAAATTTTTCTTTGTTAGACAGGATTCCATTCCCGAGGGAAAAAGCCTTCCGGTGAAATGGTTGACCTCCGGTAAGGTTTAGGGCTTTTAGATATCCCCAAACATATCCTGATGATATATCCTGTACTAACATCCTGATGTCTTTTATGCAGCAAACTTCAAAGAGTTGGCTCCTCCCACTGAAGAATCCCAAGAGCGAATCAGCAGGGTCTACCAGTTGCCTGATTGTGACAGATCCTTTACACAGCATCTTCCAAGTTCAAGCCAATACTCTTCATCAGATATGTCTGGTAAGAATCACATAATCTTTGCATATTTTTAATTAATAAAATAAGAGACAAGAGTAAAGACTTAGATATTTTCCCTGTTTTGCAGCACCAGCCAAAGTTCCAGAAGTCTTTGACCTTGATGAACTAGACAGTTACCCTATTCCTGTCCAGGTGAAGAAGGAACCCAGCAAACCTGCTTCCACTTCTAAGCCTGCATCCAACTCTAAACCGGCAGCCGTTCCTAAGCCCTCTTCTGCTACCAAGCCACGCGCCTCAAGTTCCCGCAAAAGAAAGGAGACCGATTCTACAGCCTCATCCGAGACCTTCCCCTTTGAAAACCACGGATTTCTTGAATCCAGCGGCTTTATGACCGGCTTCCTTAACCAGGTTCATATCCTTAACCTATATCCTGCACCATATGCTAGTTATATATTCGTTAATGTGTGTTAATACCTGTTTCTTTGTTTTGCAGGGTCTCGAATGCCTGACGAGCCTCTAGAAAGAAAGTTGTGGTCTAAACAAAATGCTGGGGAAAGTTGAGACCACCATCACTGATCAGGGGATGATAGCCGCTGCTAAGTCACAACACTATGAAGATAAATTCAAAGCTGTGACCCAAGAAGCTAAAGCTGCCATCAACAAGGGTAATGAAGACGCCCAAGCCAAGCTAGATGCCGCCCATCTTCAATTTGAGCAGGATATGACTACCTACCGAGAAGGTCTCAAGGGATCAGTTGTAATTCCCTCCTACAAGCCAGGCTAAAGATGGCTTATAAAGCCAAGGCTTTGGGCTTTGAATGCCCCTCCTGGAATGTAAGTGCTTGGGAGGCGAAGTTAAAAGATCTCGGGGGGAGTCCTGTTGAGTATCCTACTAAACATGTGGGTGAAGAGGCTTCCAAGGCAGCGGTGGAGGCGGCTGATGCTGAAAAGAATCTTGGTGGTGATGGCAGCGCAGATGCTGGAGGGAATGCTGCTGGTGAAGAAGGTGCTGCTCCTTGAAAGCAACGAAGTGAGCGATGATGGATGTTCGTGCCTAGGCCGGAGCCCACTTTTTTAAGTTTCTTGGTTATGGTTGTTGAACAATTTCTATTTCATGTCTTTCAAACAATTTATATTTCCTACACTTAGACAATATGGTGACCAAAGGTGGATGGGTCCTGAGTTTCAGGATGAAGCCCTTGGTCATCAATTACTATGGTTTACTTTGAACAATATAATAGTTGGAGGCGGATGGGTCTCGGTTTGAGATGAAACCTTCAACTGTTATGTAAATATGACTAGGAACTTATTGTGCTTTTGGTGGATGGATCTCGGCATGAGATGAAACCAAAAGCACAAACTTTTGCTATGTTAATAATATAATCTTTTTATGACCTTATCTATCGTTGTCCTTTTTCAATTCTTGTTAATGCATTGCTTAGTTTGAATACGATTCCAATGTTCCAAACTTAGTGTAATATTTCAAATGTCCTAACCAAATATCATGAAAATATCTTGATCAGGATACCCGCAAATATCCTATTAAGACTTTTGTCAAATAGGGTTCTTACAACTCATACAATTTAGATAAAGTTTTCAAAGAAAAAGGATAGTTCATTTTTATTTTGCAAAGGTTGTTTTGATAACTGTTGTTTGATTTGAACATAGTTTCAATTTTCAATCTAAGTGTCATATCTCAAACATTCCAACCGAATATCCTGAAGTATATCCTGAGAGTATATCTTGAGAATATATCCTGATCAGGATACTCATAAATATTATATTCAATCTTTTGTTAAAAGTTGTTTCAAAAATTTAGACAATTTAGATAAGGTTAAAAGGAAAAAAGGAAAGATCATACCAGAAATAGAGTACAACCCTATTCTTAAACTTTAATCCCCTTACGACCTTTCCACCAAAGATGTCCCCAGTCTAGGATGCCTTGTAAACTAGGCCCAAGCTTGATCCTCTGAGCTTTTCACTATGCCTTAATAGGAATGTCCCATGTGTATAATATCTTTGAATACTTAGGAATTTTCTGGACATCAATTGCAACAATTTGTATAACTTTCGTATTACAGGGGATAAACCCTAAAGTATCCTGGAGATAAATCCTTAAAATTCTGGGGATAAACCCATAGGTATTCTGGGGATAAACCCTTGAGTATCCTGGGGTAAATCCCAAATTTTCGTGCGCTACAGGAGGGAGTGTATAAACTCCAAGACTTAGAAAGGTGAAAACCTTTAAACCTTAGAGAGTATGAAAATACCCTTTCGTGAGAGAGGGTGATCAATCCTCATATACCTTAAGGATCCGGGATATAGCCTGTTGGACCATGTTGAGACCCTAAACAGTCAGTATAAGGCAGTTCATCATTGAATACAGAGACGAAATCAAAGTATGCAATGTCACAACAACTCCGATCCTTTTAATTCCTTTCTATTACTGCTTTTCAAGTCTTTACAAGTGATTCTGAATGAATTTTGACAGCAATTCGATACCAACACTATGACCTAACTCCGCTCCGAATGTTACAAATGAGATCAGCCGAACCCCTATTTATAAGGCTCCTGATTTCGCTCCAAACCACCTAATACATTACGAGCGAAATCACAATGTACATCATGAGCGAAATCAGCAAGTTCATCAGGAGCGGAATCTCATGAATACATGAAATCCTGATTTCGCTTCAAATGACATGCATGTCATTTGGAGCGGAATTACAATCTAAAACCACTTTTCATGATTTCCAACTCCGAACAACCTATCTAAACCTAAGACTCAACTAAGACGTAGTAAACAGACATTTCGTGCACCAACAGACTCCCCCTTGGATGTTGATGAAGTCTTCGGCATTGAGTCTTCAGTCTTGGTCTCTTTCCAACTCTGTCTTCTCATTGCAAAAACTCTTTCTTCACTCATATTCAGAAACTCAATCTAGCTCCATCTTCAAACTCCCCTTTGATTGTTGATCCAGAACTCTAGACTCATCCTTTCAAAGACTCCCCCTCTCGGTAGACTAGGACTTGAATTCTGGTTCAAACTTTAACTTTTTGTTGCCATGGGGATTCCTGTATAATCTCTACCCAAAAATAAGATATATGATAATAACAATTTCAAATCAAAACTTACCATTTAACCTTCAGTGTTAGAAATCCACTTAAGTATTCAGGTCCAAACTAATGACCCTGATTACTCAATTTATCTACCAAGTCCAATTTAATGACCTTGGTTGATTAGAGATAATTCACACTGACATTTAGTTCAATTTGAATTTCTGAAAATTTACAAGTTTCAAATTAATGAACTTGTTTCAACTTCTCAAACTTATCAAGATTTAGCTCACGACTCATCTTCCAGTTCAGAAATCTCCTGCATCTGCTTTTAATCTTTCGAATCTGAAGATCAACTCTCCACTATGGTTTGTCAAAAATAAAGCAGAAGTGTAAAATCTTTTTGGATTTTGAATAACGTTTCTAAACTAGAAATGAAATACAGAACTAAAATGCAGTAAAAATAAACTATTTACAAACATATTTTTGATGAGTGTGTTAGGGAATCATATCAGCTATTCGACAAGACACAAGTACCATTAAGCTTCAATTACATAATCAGAATTAAACAATTCGCATAGATTGTCGATATACTGATCCACTTTAAATTTCCACACAAATTTCAATCTGTCCAGGATACGGATTTAGTGTTTTAGAAACTTAAACTTATACATGTGTCCCACCTCTTGAATATACTCCTGTATCCAGATCCCGATATTCAGTCTTACAGGTAAGTATAACACAAATGATATCTGTAAGGGGTTAATAAATTATGAAGAATCATAAGAGCTCAGGTCAGAACTACCGTTCAGCAGAGAGATCATGACTCAACTTGGGTGTGTCCCCTTTAGAGGATCTTTTTTATAACAGCATTGCTAAGCAATTTTATTGTCTTATCATATATGCTGAGGGTGATGCTATGTTTCAAGCATTGCAGAAAGTATTATTCGAGGACTAGGTCAGAACTTCCATTCAGCAGAAGTCCCGGAATAATACCCCAGATATCACTGAGTATAAAAACCTAGTATATCAGAAAAAGGAATCTTTCAAACGAGATTTCAGGGGTTACCTATATATCCAAGTAGTGTTCCCCATGAAATAAGTAAGTAAAGATTTAAGTTTATATCCCGAACAAACCTACTAAATGTGTAAAAACCTATCGGCATATCATCAGGGAGACTGTTTAACACATTTAAACATTCCATATCTTTAGCATACCGTAACTGTCAAGCCGATGTACTATCATTTTCCCTTTTTACACAAGCTCTTTTCTGGTTTTCTATTGTTTTTGGATTTTGAAAAATATCTCATGTTTTTGTATTTTTGACATTTTTTATTGTTTTTGTATTTTCTGAAATATTACCCTATACCTCCCCCTAAATACCAAAACAGGTAAAAAATCGACAAACCATTGCAGATTGCTTCTCAACATCATCTACAATGTCTCCTTCATCAACACCAATGATCTCCTCCAACACTGATAAAAGCTTCATACCATTCAGTTTTAGCAAATATTGAAAACGTGTTTTGTCAAATGCTTTGGTATGTAAATCAGCTTTTTGTTCGTCAGTGTGGATTTTCTCAATTCGTATCAACTTCTTCTCGAAACAATCTCGAATGAAATGATGACGAATCTCAATATGTTTAGTTTTAACGTGATGTACTGGATTTTTAGTAATGTTAATCGCTGCCTCATTATCAACAAAGATATGGGTGTTTAGAAATTGCAAACCGTAGTCGTGCATCTGTTGCTGGATCCACAAGATCTGTGAGCAGCAACTGCTAGCAGATACATACTCCGCTTCACATGTGGATAAAGCCACAGAGGTCTGCTTTTTGCATTGCCAGGTGACCAATCGTGATCCAAAGAACTAGCACCCTGCTGTTGTTGATTTAGCATTAACTTTGCAGCATCCGAAATCCGAATCGGAATAACCTTCGAGCTTGAAATCGCCTTCTCTTGGATACCACAACCCCAATGATGGAGTTCCTTTCAGGTAGCGTAATATCCTTTTCACAATCACCATATGAGAAGCTCTCGGGTTAGATTGAAATCTTGCTGCGAGGCAGGTTGGGTACATAATATCGGGTCTTGAAGCTGTCAAATACATCAGCGATCCGATCATGGAACGATACATCGTTTCATCTACCTTCTCTCCGGTGAGATCAGGGTTTATCCCATGATTCGTTGCTAATGGGGTGGCTGCTGGAGTAGAACCTGACATCCCGAATTTCTCCAAAATATCATGAACGTACTTCGTTTGATGTATGAAAATTCCTTTGGGTAGTTGATCAACCTGCAATCCCAAAAAGAATTTCATCTCACCTATCGATGACATTTCGAATTTCTGCTTCGTAACTCGTTCGAAATCTTTGCATAGATCCTCATTTGTTGACCCAAATATGATGTCGTCCACATAAATTTGAACTATCAGAAGATGTCCGTCGACCTCTTTGGTGAAGAGAGTGGCATCCACTTTTCCACGAATGAAACTGTTGGCTAGTAAGTGTTGAGACAATGTCTCATACCAAGCTCTCGGGGCCTGGTGTAAACCATACAGTGCTTTATCTAGTAAGTAAACCTTGTCTCTGTGAATTAGATCGGTGAAGCCCGGTGGCTGGCCGACATAAACCTCCTCTTTTACCTTCCCATAGAGAAACGCCGATTTTACATCTAACTGATATACTTTGAAATTTTTCCAAGACGCAAATGCTAGGAAGATTCTGATCGCTTCTAGTCTAGCAACTGGAGCATATACTTCAGTGAAATCTATACCCTCCTGCTGACAGAAACCCTGGACTACGAGTCGAGCTTTGTTGCGAACCACAACTCCTCTATCGTCTCTCTTGCACTTGAACACCCACTTGGTGTTTATCTTCCTTTGTCCATCAGGCAAATCCACTAACTTCCACACTCCTAACTTTTCGAATTGGCTTAGTTCCTCCTGCATTACATTGACCCAAGAATCTTCAGTAAGCGCCTCTTTGTAAGTTCTCGGCTCAATCTGCGAAATAAAACAACTCAATGAGAATTCAGTTTGTAAAGGAGCAACTTTTGTATAAAAACATGTAACCCCTTTATCAATTTGTTTTCGAGTGCGAACGCCTGTCTGCAATTCTCCAATGATCAATTCCTCTGGATGATATGAAAGAGTTCGTGGCATCACTTCGCCTGGAACATCTACATCACCTTCCAGATTAGTAACATTCTGATTTGCATCTTGTTCACTGACTGGATTTGTTTGACTTGAAATCTGAATCACCACGATCAAATACTGGCATGTTCTCAGATTCTTGATTATCATTCTATGCCGACTGATTATCTTGAGCAACTTCATTTTGTTGGACATCATCATGTTCACCAGCATTGCTTGGACCTGCTTCATCATCATTTGAAGCTCGTTTTGGTCTTCTTGAATACTCAGCTGGAAACCTTTCCTGCGATTCTTCATACTTTCTCAGAATATCCAACTCGTCAAAGAAATCTTCTTCGTCATCCTTTTCTTCTTCCATGTCAAACGAATCCCACAATTTATCATAATTAAAACGCCATGAGTCACCGGGATTTTGAGGCGGCATAGTATACCCCTGACACTCAACATGTTGTGCTTCGATGATTTGCTTCATGCTTGGAACAAAGACACGTCTTTGTGGACTTGAGTAACCCACAAATATTCCTTCGTTACTCTTTGGACCAAACTTACCAAAAGGCTCTAGAACAGTACAAGGAGACCCAAACGGTTCTAAAAACTTCAGGTTCGGTTTGCGGTTATTGATCAACTCAAAGCATGTTTTGTTGAATTTCTTTACAGTGAGAACCCGGTTGAGTGTATAGCATGCGGCGGAAACTGCTTCTGCCCAAAAATTTAACGGTAGCTTTGAATCAGCAAGCATCGTTCTGGCCGTTTCGATTAGCGTCCTGTTTTTACGTTCTGCAACTCCATTCTGTTGCGGAGTGTACGGAGCACTAAACTCATGCAATATACCTCTTTCATCACAATATCCTTCCATCTTGTTGTTCTTGAACTCGGTACCATTATCACTTCTGATTCTTCTGATACGCCTTTGGTACAAATTTTCAATTTTTCTGAACAACGCCATCAAACTGTCAAACGTTTCATCTTTCGATTTCAAGAATGATACCCACGAAAATCTGGAAAAATCATCAGTAACCACAAGACAGTAGAGATCCCCTGTAATACTTTTGACGATTACTGGACCAAACAGATCCATATGTAGTCTTTCTAACGGTCTGGAAACTGAATTAACTTGCTTTTTAGGGTGTGACTTTTTCTTCTGCTTGCCTTTGACGCAGCTAATACACTCCCCTTCCAGATGAAAACCTTTGATATTAACTCCAAGAACTAAATCATTGTGCACCAAGTGATTCATTTTTCTAAGATGTATATGCCCCATCTTCCGGTGCCACAACTTCGATTCTTTCTCTGTTGCTCTAGACACAAAACAATGAGCCTGGCCCGTGGTTGTAGTAGCTACACTCATGTCCAACACGTACAGATCATTCACTCTAGGTGCCCTCATGATAATCCATTCTTCAGGGATAACAAATCCTGGCTTCAAGATCAAACATTCTTTGTCTGTGAAATGAGTGGTATACATCCTGTCACAAATCTGTGAGATACTCAGCAGATTATTCTCCAGCTCAGCAATGTAGTTAACTCTTTCAAACGTAACAATCCCATTGGATAACGTTCCTTCACCAATAATCCTACCACCTTGATTTCCTGCGAATCCCACATAACCACCATTGATATTTCTAACATCATACAACAATGTAGTCTTTCCTGTCATATGTCGAGATGCTCCACTATCCATAATCCATCTTGAAATAGCTCTCGGAAGTTCCTGCACATATCACAAACAATTCAATAAAGATGCCGATTCATGCTTCACGATTACCAACTAGGAAGCTCCGGCAGTTCAGAAACTGATTAGCTGAAATAAGCTGCCCAAGCCTCATCAGACTCAGGTAACTTAATTTCATCAATGTATTTTACAACCGGTTTGAGTGGTGGAAAATTTTTATCATTCATTTTCAGATTATCATCAATCACCACTTTTATGTCATCTTTAGCCTCTTTTGCCACTGAAGCATTTATGTTTTCATTTTGCAAAAATTTTTTAGGAAGAACCTTCTTCTCTTGTGGAGTTGAAGTTTGTTTCTTTGTTTTTGGTTTCCATGTTTGTTAAGATGATGCAACCCGTTTGTAAAACTTGTCAGTTTTAGTTACCACATTCTTTATGGGTTCAGTTTTGACTTTTGTGTTGTCGTTTTTCAAAATTTTCTCAACAAACATTGGAGCTTTGCCTTTTGAATCAACCTTCTTCTGTCGATTCTCAACAACTTCAGTCTTAGGCTTGAAGTTGGTGCAATTTCTTGCAATGTGACCAACTTTGTTGCATCTAAAACATGTACGAGTATCAACTACCCAACTTGTGCCTTCAGAATGAGGTTGTGAGGCCCTCTTCTCAAAGAACTCTTCATTTGATTTTGAAAAGATTTCTTTTTCCTCATCAGAAAGTGAACTTGAACTATTCACAAACACATTCCTTTCAGCAAACCTTTTGTTTTGAACATTTCTCCTTTGATAGTTCTTACCACCCTGATATCCACCCGACCAATTGTTTCGATTGTTGTTATAAAAACGTGATGGAACTACAGGTTTCTTGTAGTAAGCTTTATCTTTATCAAAATTCATTTGCCTTTTTGTTTGTTTTAAACTCTTTACTTCAGATAAATCGATTTCAACCATTTTGAACACATTTGTCAATTTTGAAACATTTACATTCTCCAGAGGAAACTCAGAATCCGAATACAACTTATCAGATCCAGCCATCTTGTACATCACAAGACCCGGTTCATCACCTAAGTTGTTTTTGGATTTTGGTTTCTGAATGTACTTGTCCAGAAAACATTCATCATCTTCAACTGAATCAGACAACAAAACACTTTCAGCTCTACTTTTGACAATCTCTGTCTGAACACTATCATCAGATGTTGAAGAAGAAAATGTCACATCAATTGAATCAGGAAGTTTCACATCATTTTCTTCCTCAAGATTAACCAACCCAGATTGCTTTTTTCGAATAATTGTCTAGAACTGGTGGTGGAACTTGATGAAACCCAACTCCAGTTCCATCACAATATACATCTTCGCCTGCTTTGTCTTCCCCGATGGGTTTGGGAATAATGTGTTGCAAAACAAAGCTTGCAGAGCTGTAACTGTTCAATTTCAAATTGATTCGTTCATTCTCAATCTTAGCCTCTTCAAACTGAAGTTTCAATTTAGCAATCTCATCCAATTGTTTGTTGATTAATTCTTCTTTAATCCTTAAAACACATTGCAATTGGCAATTCTCTTTGTATGTTTTACCATTTCTATCATCATTATCTTTAACCGTGCTTTTAAGCTTTTCAAATTTTTCAGTAATCTGACGATTTTCAAGAACTAGCATCTCATTTTCTTTCCTAACCTTTTCCTGATCAATTTTATCAGTTTCAATTTTGTTAGTTAATTCTTTTAATCGTTCAGTTGAAGCTTTCACCATTTTGTCACGATCAAGAATTTGATCATCAACACTTCTGACTTTAGCAGTCAGATCCTCAATCTTCTTACCTTTGAGATAAGTGTTTGTACTACAAACCTTGCATTCTTTGATGCAATTTTTGCAGTCAACATCACCACTGACCTTCTTACCTGACTCAGTCGTTGACGCGTTTGAACTGACCTGGCTTTTAGACTCAGAGACGGATTTAGAATCTACCTCAAGTGCCTTAGCTGCCAGCACCTTGTCAGCCATCTTTCCCATGTTTTCAGCATTCAACTCCTGTGTCGTGTCAATGATTCCAGTGTCAATCTTCTTTGACTTCTCTTTCTCTTCTTTCTCCTTCTTCTCTTTCTCTTCATCTTCTCCGCTTCCCCACCATTTCTTCTACCAATAATCATCTTCAATTTTATACTCTTGGATTATGGTTTCCACATCAAGAGTGTTATGATCAACAGCAATGTTTCCATAGGGATCAAGACAACACTCCCTGTCTGGATCCCATCTCTTTGCTCTTTTTGCCTCAGAAAAAATACCAGATAATCTAATCAATTTGTTCGTAGCCAACAACTTTCTGTGATTATACTTCTGTTCTTCATTTCTGTTGTCTTTCCAAGGAATAGGTTCAGTTTTTGCCATGAAAGCATATCCAACCGCATCCTCTTCAGGTAACAACTCACTCCAGTCGTAACCTTCATCGTCGTGAATCACCGCAAGAGCTCTAGATTTTTCTTTGTTATCTTCAATTTGCTTCATTCTTGGCGGCTCCGATTTGTTTTGATGATATATCGCCTTCTTGTAGTAATATTCTCTGAACGGGTTTTCAGACTCATCAGCATACGCGTTTCTGCATTCACGCTTAAAGTGACCTTTCTGTTTACACTAGAAGCATGTCACCTTAGACTTATCAAAGCCCAACTTGGTAGATGGTCCACCAATTGACTTCCTTCCGGTTATCTCCATGAAACGCTGTGCTCGACGAACTGCACTGGCCATACACCACCTTATGTCGATTAGTTCCATCTCCTCAGGATCTATCTGATCATAATCTTCTTTTGTCAGGTTGGTGTTGCCTATCTTCCCTGCTACAAGACTTTCATAAGATTCTAGCACAGATGCTAGGAAAACCATCTGTTGTTTGGCAGACTCCTCGCTGAAGTTCTGAGTGTTCTTTAAATCTACAACGATGTTGCATTGAAATAATTTCTTTGCATCAGACTGGTTTGAATTTGATGAAGACCCACTGTGATATCCACCGCTTTGACTTTCTTTGTTTGATGTGTTAACATTTTCAGCAGAAAACGCTGTCTTGGGAGATGTGTTCTTTGGCATCATGCTCTTTGGATAATACAAATCCAAGTTCTGCTGGTATGATGAGTGATTGACTTTGTGCGTCTTCTTTAACTCCAACTCGTGACTTTCTAGTCTCTCAATTCGCAAGTCTACTGTCAACGCTTCTGGTGGCTTGATAGTATTCTTTAGCATCAAAGCATAATATTGCCAATCCATCTCATCTGGCAATGCGTCAAACAGTTTGTCAACTAGCTCTTCTCGAGAATAGGAAATTTCATGTCTCGCCAGTTCCAGCTTCAGATGCCCAAATCTCTCAATCATTTTACAAACTGATTCATTCTTTAAACACCCAAACAAATCAAACTCTTTTCTAAGTAGTTTCTTTTTGTTTTTCACAATTTCTGTGCTTCCTATACATTTGTTTTTCAATTTGTTCCAGAGATCTGTAGCACTAGAGTATTCGATCAAAGATATTATATCTTCTCTGACAGACTGAAACAGCAATGCAATACATTTTTGCTCAGCAACAAACGATTCTATTTCTTCAGTTGTTGTTAAGGTTTCACCACTTTTCCCTCCATTATTGTAACCATTTTTTAGACTCTTCCAGCTAGGAAAAGCAAAGGCCATCAACCAATCCTCAAATTTCTTTGCCCACTGACTGTATTCTTCTATAGCCATTAACTTCGGGGGTTTGTTGTAGGTTCCGAAAGCACTTTCAACCTCCAATGCATCCGATAACTTTTTCTTTGTATTCGGCGTGTTCTCATTGGTGTTACTCGAAGATGTATCATTTCCACCGTCTCCAGCAAACGCAAAGACATCATAAAACGGATTGAAATCATCCATCTTGTACGTTCCTGAAAAATCAGCAAACACTTAGAAAATTTTCGAAATTTTTGAAACACAGCTAATTCGAGTGGAATCAGCTTTTGAACAAAATCACAGAATATGTTCGAGCGAAATCAGCTTTAGTCTGATTTCGAGCGGAATCAGATAATACGTTTCAGGCGGAATCAGATTTGTTCTGATTACGAGCGGAATCAGAATTGTCTTTCAGGCGGAATCAGAACTAATCTATTTTCGAGCGAAATCAACTTATAACTTTCGAGCGGAATCTGATTTTACCTGATTACGAGCGAAATTAGAAAAGTATTTCGAGCGGAATCAACTTTTAAGTATTATCTGCGAAGAACTTTACGAGCGAAATCAGGTTCTTAGATCATTTTTACCAGTTTTAAGTCTAGCTTTAATCTGATTCTCTGTAGGCTTTGTTAAAACTATGTTTTACACAATATACTCGAAAATCAGACCATTCCGACCATTAGAACTTGTTCAAATCAGAAAAGTATGAGAAGAAGTGAGTAGAAATGAGAAAATCCGGTAGAATCAAGCTGCTATGGTATGAACTCCTCGTCCTGAGCTCTGATACCACTTGTTGGACCGTGTTGAGACCCTAAACAGTCAGTATAAGGCAGTTCATCATTGAATACATAGGCGGAATCAAAGTATGCAATGTCACAACAACTCGGATCCTTTTAATTCCTTTCTATTACTGCTTTTCAAGTCTTTACAAGTGATTCTGAATGAATTTTGACAGCAATTCGATACCAACACTATGACCTAATTTCGCTCCGAATGTTACAAATGAGATCAGCCGAACCCCTATTTATAAGGCTCCTGATTTCGCTCCAAACCACCTAATACATTACGAGCGAAATCACAATGTACATCATGAGCGAAATCAACAAGTTCATCAGGAGCGGAATCTCATGAATACATGAAATCCTGATTTCGCTTCAAATGACATGCATGTCATTTGGAGCGGAATTACAATCTAAAACCACTTTTCATGATTTCCAACTCCGAACAACCTATCTAAACCTAAGACTCAACTAAGACGTAGTAAACAGACATTTCGTGCACCAACATAGCCAATGATAACGAAATTGTCAGCCACTTTTACATGAACTGTTCCCGCTATCTTGAACTATTTCTGGATAACTTGCGCTCCAGGCGGGGTGTTTAAACCCATTTCGAGAGAAAGGCGAATACCTTTAAACCTTTAAAGGGATTAGGATCCCTTAATCGTGAGAGAGGGGGCCAATCCTCTAATCTTTCGAATTATCCTGTGTGTATATCCTGGAGTACTTCTTTAGTTTCGGGATCTTCCAAGCACCTCAGATATGGTCCTGCAAGAGATTTCTTATACAAAACATCATTTATACTGTTGAATCGTGATACCTTCATTCTAAAGGCCTTAGGATTCTCATCCTTTGGGATGTATCCTTCCTTGGATATCTCATGATTTGAGCCGTCTAGGACTTAGGATCCTCCTCAGGATACTCATCATCAGGATCCTGGATACGTACTACTTCCTTATCCTGAGATTTGAGAAGATCCATCGCAGGATACAGGATATGTAGTATTGGTATTTGGGTTCCCTCCGGTATCCTGACTGATGATCCTAGATTTGCCAAAGCATCTGCTTCAGCATTATCCTCCCTCGGTACTTGTTCAAGTGTAAAAACATCGAAATATCCTGCTAATATTTTGAGAATTTCGAGATATTCGATTAACTTCTCACCTTTAACTGCATAGGATCCATTAAAATGATTAGTAATTAATAAGGAATCAACAAATACTTGTAAGCTTTTAATATTCATACTCCTGGCCAATTCTAATCCTGCTATCAAAGCTTCATATTCTGCTTCATTATTAGTGGCAGGAAATTCACACCTAATAGCCAGGGGTAATATGTCCCCCTGTGGCGATTTTCGTAGTATACCCAATCCTACACCTCTCACATTAGATGCACCATCAGTATATAATATCCAGGATTCTAAGTTCTCTACCAGCTGTTGTACTTCTAGGTCTACTTCCTTTTGAATATCACTACTGAAATCAGCCACAAAGTCAGCTAAAGCTTGAGACTTTATGGCATTCCTAGGTTCATATACTAGATCAAAGGCACTTAATTTTACTAACCACTTAGCCATTCTACCTAACATCTCAGGTTTCCTAAGCACATTTTTAACAGGATAATTAGTTTTAACATGAATCCTATGTGTCTCAAAGTAATCTCTAAGCTTCGTTGATGCCATAACTAGAGCCAATATTAATTTTTGAGTGAATTTCAAAGATTGTCCTTTATCTTTATACCCATTTTCAGGCACTGTCCTTTATGTTCAAAATTGACGAGTTTTGTCCTTTATGTTTTCATATCATACACGTTTTGTCCTTTAGACCTAACCCAGTTAGTTTTTTCAGTTAAATTTGGTTATGGGCTTTGCACATGAAGGCATTTTTGTCAATTCAAAGGTAAGTTAAACGGCAGATTTACAGCTCAAAGCTTCTGCTACCTTTGAATTGACAAAAATGCCCTTGTGTGCAAAGAACATGACCAAATTTAACTGAAAAAAACTAACTGAGTTAGGCCTAAAGGACAAAACGTGTATGGTATGAAAACATAAAGGACAAAACTCGTCAATTTTAAACATAAAGGACAGCGCCTGAAAATGGGTATAAAGATAAAGGACAATCCTTGAAATTCACTCTTAATTTTTCTAAATGAGAATATCTAGTTTCAGCATCTAATAAACTTTTGCTAACATAATAGACAGGATACTGCTGACCTTCGTGATCCTTTACCAGGACAGCACCTACTGCATTCCCTGATACTGCAAGATATAGGGATAATGGTTCACCATCCTCGGGCTTCATCAATAGTGGTGCAGTTGAAAGATACTGCTTTAATTCCGGCAAAGCTGCTTCATGCTTCTCTTCCCATTCGAATTTCCTATTCTTTTCAGGATATCGTATAATTCCTAGCATCTTTCCGAGGATCTTGATATAAACCTGTTTAGTGCTGCTACTCGCCCTGTTAATCTTTGTACATCTTTATGTTTGAAAGTGACTTGATATCTAGGATAGCTTTGATCTGTCCTGGGATTGCTTCGATCCCCCTTTTAGTCACCAAGTATCCCAAAAACTTTCCTGCTCCCACTCTGAAATGGCATTTGGAAGGATTCAGCTTCATATTATATTGATCCAGGATATCAAATGCCCCTTCAATATCCCGGAGATGATCCTCGGCCTTCTTGGATTTTACCACCATATCATCGATGTATACCTCCATGGTGTCCCCCAGTTTGTCTTTAAACATCATGTTCACCAGTCTTTGATATGTTGCACCTGCATTTTTTCAAAACGAAAGGCATGGCAGTATAGCAATAAATACCTGTAGGTGTCATGAAAGCGGTATCCTCCAGGTCTGAAGGTTCCATTTGGATCTGCTGGAATCCTGAGGATGCATCCATGAAGGTTAACATTTCGTGACCAGCAGTAGCATCCACCATTGAGTCAATATGAGGCAGAGGGAATGGGTCTTTAGGACATGCTTTGTTCAAGTCTGTGTAATCTACACAAACTCTCCATTTCCCATTTTTCTTTTGAACCACAACTACATTTGCTAGCCATTTGGGAAATTTAACTTCCCTAATCATCTTGCTCTTCAACAATCTTTCAACCTCTTCCTGAATTATTGCGTTCCGTTCATGAGCAAACTTCCTTCGTTTCTGCTGGACAGGCTTGAAAGACCTATCTATTCCGAGCTTGTGAGTTATAATATCCTTGGAAATACCTGTCATATCCTCATATTTCCATGCGAATGTTGACATCCTACATTTCAAAAAATTAGTCAATTGATTTTCAATATCCTGAGGGATATTAGTTCCTACGAGCACCGAGATATCTGGATGATCCTGATCCAGGATAATTTTCTTAACATCCTACTCTGTAGCCTCCACGATATCCTGGGCTCGCATCTTTAATTGCTATCCTACTTTGGGCTTCGTTGAGAATTTCATTGAAGAAGAATAACACTCCTTCACTTCTTGTTGATCACTTTCCACCTTGACAACCCCCCAAGGGGTAAGGATCTTGATACAATGATGATAGGTCGATGGCACAGCCTTCATATCATGGATCCATGGCCTACCGAATATAATATTGTAGCAGGATAAGGAATCCATGACACAGAAGCGTTGCATCGAGTTGACCCCTTCAACATATACTGGCAGCTTTATTTATCCCACAGTATTTCTGGCCTCTCCACTGAACCTGACAAGTACAGTAGATTTTGAAGTGATATCCATCGGAGAAACATTCATCCTCTTCAGTGTTTCTAGCTGAATAATGTTAACAGAGCTGCCATTATCCACCAGTATCCTGCGCACAAAGTGGTTAGCAACATATAAAGTTATTACCAAACCGTCATGATGGGGATCCTGAACAGTATCCCTGTCATCACTGTCAAACGTTAACACTTTATCGGTCGTGAGGGTTGTGATCTTGGTTGGTTTATCTCCCCTTTCTGCCTTAGCCTCCTTTGCATGTCTTTTTGTTATAGAATAAGAGGTTCCACAGATGTCGGATCCTCCTGAAATAAAGTTAATTATCTTGGCATCCGCAGGAGGTGATACTGCTCGTTCAGGATCCTTCTCGGTATCCTGACCCTTATTCTCCTTTCTTCCCAGAAGATCTTTCAGATATCCTTTGCTCAGGAGATAGCTTATTTCCTTCCTCAGAGTAATGCAATCTTCCGTAACATGCCCAAAATCCTCATGGAAGGCACACCACTTGTATTTATCCTTCCAATCAGCTTTTTATTGGTTCTTCCTTGGCCACCTTGCTTTGTCTCCTAAGCCCTGCATAGCATACATCAGTTCAGATATATTAACAGAAAAACAATATTCTGACAACTCAGGAGACTCCTCAGGATCCTCGTCTTCAACAGCATTCACTTTCTTGCCGTCATTCCTGCCATATGGCTTAGAGCGATATGGTTTGTATGAGGACTCTGACTTCCTGTTAGTTCATTCATAAGTTGAGGATGAATTCATCCTCTCTTGCATCTTTTTATCATATTCCAGTCGGATGTATCTCAAGGCCTTGTTTCGAGCCTCATCCAGGTTCCTGCAAGGATTCATTACAAGATCCTGATAAAATTGGGAATCCTTTTGCAAACCCATTTTGAATGCTTGCACGGCTGTTGCAACATCAAGGTGTGGGATATCGAGAGATTCCCTGCTAAACTTGTTCACATAATCCCTCAAGGATTCCTGAGGTCCTTGAGTTATCCTGTAGAGATCACTGGTTAGTTTTTCAAAACTTTGACTGCAAGAAAATTGACTATTAAACAAATTGACTAAATGAGTAAACGATGTAATTGAATGAGGTGGAACATTCAAGAGCCACTTTAAGGCTGATCCTGTTAAGGTAGAACCAAAACCCTTGCAGAGGCACGCTTCCTTGAGATCTGGATGGATAGGATTAATTTCCATCCCTTCCCTATACTGAGCAATATGCTCTTCAGGATCCGTAGTTCCGTCATAGAGCTTCATGTTGGGGGTTTGAAATCTTTTTGGGATTTCAGCATCACAGATAGGATGTGTAAACCGGGATATCCTGTGGCTATCCTGGGACACTTCTGGAATTGGCTGGACCACCCCAGGTACACTGGATATCATGTCCTTCAATTTCTGAAGCTCCCTAGAAAATGTTGATGTCACACCTGCATCCTGCAAAGATCCAAGACCGTTAGTAACAAGGGTATTAGCATTATTAGACACGTTACCAGTCTGAGGATTCTGGCCATATCCTGAAGCATATCCTGAACTTCTCACAGTTGACACCCTAACTGAAGAGGGTATCTCAGGAGTATGATTCTGGGAATGACTAGGCACAATATTGCCCCTATTATCCTCGGTGTACACTGCTAAACTGAAGTTCAATGCTCTTGGCTGCAGGGGAGTGACAATATCCTTAGCAGGCCTACTCGGACTGGACTTCAAGAGATGTATTTCTCTTATTAGCATTTGATTTGTTTCCTGCTGCTGCTTCATCTGATCCTGTATACTGCCAAACAAAGTCAAAATTTCATCATTAGAAGCCAAAATAGGAGTACCCCCTGAGAGCGGATCCTTGAACATTCCAAATAGGGATAACACCCCGAGCCACATGAGTTTCTGTTCCTCTTGAAAGATCCTGAGGCTGTGAAGAGGCATGCATCCTCGGAGGTGGCGGAAGCACCGAACCAGCGGTTGCAGAAGTTGTGGTAGACACGGTAAAAGAGCTCATGTTTGATCTTGAGGCCATTGAAAATAGTGCAGCAAAAAGTTTCGAAAATAAAAAACCAAGTAATGATTTTGCAAAAGCTTTTAGTAGAAATAGCACCACTTGCCCCACGGTGGGCGCCAAATTGTTTTGGTCAAAAATTACCGAAGCAATTAAATGATCAAATTAGTTAAGTGAGGTAGTGTGCTAAAGGTGTTTGTGAAAAATATGCTGGTTAAGTTGCTAACAAAAACAGTTTTCAGGATACGGCTCAGGATATCGAGCTGTATCAACAATCAAACAATGAGCAAAAAAGGTAAAGGGTGACACAGGATGTACGAGGAAAGCCCTTTGTCAATCTAGATCGCCGGCACAAAACCTCGGGAGCTGACAATCGCAGCTGCCTTGTTCTTCTTATTACTTCAAATGTCTGGATACAGTGCAGGATATAATATGGATCTACTAGGTGTTACAATGTGATTTGAATACAAGTGTAAGTGTGTTGTGAGTGATTGCAGCTAGAGAGTAAGAGTGTACGATAAATTGTGTGTATTCTTATCTGATCCGATCAATCCTATTTATAGTAAAGCAAAGCTAACTAACTAGCCTACAAATCCGGGATATAGCGAATATTCCCTTTGTGAACGTTGTAGTCCAGGTCTTCCGGCTTCAACGTTCCTATTCCAACATATTGGCCCAAGTCTTTGGGAGAAGAAGTCCACTTGAACGTTATAAACTTGCTTCATTAATCTACACGTGAATTAGTTAGTTACTACCAGGATACTGTGTCAGGATGTTACCAATATCCTGATCCGATATCCTGATCACAATAACAGAAACATAGTCAGAATATTATTCAGAATATATGAGCAGAAAACCACCCATAACAATATATATATATATATATATATATATATAGAAACGGGATCAGGAGAAAACGGTAAAAACTGTGAGAACGGTGAGAACGCATCCTGGCCGAACACGTGGCACGGGGAATGATCAGGGTCCGAGGGGTTTTTTTTGTCTTTTTAGTATTCTTCTCCTTTCATGATTTTCGCGTTTGACATGCTTCTTTATTTTTTGCGTGCAAGATAATTTTGGCGTTATGTAGATTTATTAATTATTTGGCGTTTTACTGTTTTTTCTCAGATTTCTTCTCGTTGAATTAATTCTTTTTGTGTCATATAGTTAATTTTTGGCGTTATGGCTTTTTCCATGTCATTTTTTGGCGTTTTGTATCTTTTTGTTAATAATTCATTACCATAGATTAATATTTTATAAAGAGTAAACTTCCGTTTTGCTCCCTGTGGTTTGGTCACTTTAACGGTTTTGCTCCAAAACTTTAAAAATAGCCATTTTGCTCCCTGATGTTTCGGTTTTTTTGCCAGTTTGCTCCCCGCCTCTAACTCCATCCAAATTGTTTGTGTTTCCATTTTGCTCCCCGCAGGGAGCAAACTGGCAACAAAACCAAAACATCAGGGAGTAAAATGGCTATTTTTAAAGGTTTGGGGCAAAATTGTTAAAGTGACCAAACCACAGGGAGCAAAACGGAAGTTTACTCTTTTATAAAACTACAATAACACGAAAATCAAAATAAACTAATAGTCTTCCGTAAGTGGGATTACATCAGAGATGTACCCATCGCTTTTTTCATCACTTTCTTTATATTCTTCATCATCAAATTTCATTTTTGCATATAACGCCATTAATTGCTGCAGCCTATTCTTGAATATCACTGCATCCTTGGATTTTGGATCGTTTGAAGGTGTTAAATCACATAGTTGTTCAATGATAGATAGCAACCCTGTCTTCAACATTTCTTCCATTGGCCATGAATATTGCACCCCGTTTTTATAAGTCACTTCAAGTGTTCCTTCTTTCTCATGCAATACCCAACTGCTAAGTTTTGGTATGTGAGTATCTTCAATATCATCATCATCTTCATCATCTTCTGCTGGAAACTTTCTCTCCAGTCTTTTTATTACAGTTCTCGTTCTTTCACAATCGTTGTCTATTGGAACCCCAAGGGCCAGGATATCCTTCTAAACATTTTCATTCATTTCCATCATGGCTTTTATTGTTCTTACCTTTACCCTTCTCATGTCAGAGAACTTTATGATGAATCGTTTCTCTTTCCTTTCAAACCTCCATGCAATAACCTTAGCCATTTTTTAAATTTTTTGGCGTTTTGGAGAATATGTGGCGTTTTAGTCTTTTTGGCGTGTTTGAGCTTGGGTTCTCATGGTCTTCTTTTATATTGACTTTTTTTTTACCGCGTATGACAGGTAATTGTGGCGTTTTGAAAAAGATAAATAAATTTAATATAATAAATGTTAGTAATTATGTTTTCCGTCGTTTCATTTTACTGTTTTTTGCAGTTTACCGTGCTTTGTTTTCAGACTCAACTGTTTTAATGGTGTAACACGTCAAATCTTTTGACGGCTGTAATTATGGCGTTTTGTTTTCCAATGGCGGTTAGATAACTATTGGACTTCTTTTGTTTTATATTATTTGCACATTGTTTCACGCTTTTTTTATAATATTAGTTGTTCAAATTAATTTTATAATAGTTTGGTAGTTTTTTGGGGGCGTTTTTATGGCATTATGGCGTTTTACCCGTATTTGCTAATTTTGGCGTTTTATCACATTTTTCATTATAACATTAATATTATTTTGTTGTTTATTAACTGACATTACAAAACAAACAATAGATAAAGAAAATTAAAAAAAAAACACAAAGTAGGAGCAATTTATGATTTATCCGGATGTAAGCTTTGGCGTTATATATAATGGCATTTTATATTTTATGACGTTTTTGTAGGCAGAGAGCTTAAATAAAAACACAGAAAAAAGTACGCAGTGATAAAATTGGCGTTTGGTATTTATTTGGCGTTTTATTTTTCAATAGCGTTTTATGTGAGGAATGGTTTTTTACTTTTTTACCCTTAATGACGCGCGTCCACGTAATAAAATTGATGTTATTTACTAAAATGTCACCGCATCAATCTTGTCCACAGATTGTTTTGATCGGACGATCAATAAGCGTTCTCACCGTTCTCACACTTTCTACTGTTTTCTCTAAATCCTGACCCTATATATATATATATATTGAAAGTGTAAAGTACAGTAACATACAATACGTACGAGATAAAATTATAATATGCGTATTTAGTTTTATAACATGTGATTAGGTTTTTACCCCATACGAGATATATATATATATATATATATAACAATTTTAAGGAATAGTTATTTTTTGTCATTTAGTGGTTTATTTACTTAGGTGGTGTTTGTTTTTTTAGAAAAGTACTTCTGAACCTCTTTTCTCTTCCCCACGGAGATCACGCGCAGACATAAAGGTCTGCATCTTGTTTGTTTTTTAGAAGTCTTTTCATTAAAAAACCTCTTCCTGGCCTCTTTTTCGCACAGACATAGACACAAGTCTGCTGGCCTCTTCAAAAAACTTCTCCTCCAAAATAAACCCTAAAAAGAAACACCCCAAGGAACAAGCAGCCTCTGTGCATCTCCTCTCCACCATCTCCACCTCAGCCATTAGCTCCGGCGCCGCCACACCACCTCGACGACCCAACCAGCCCCTCGACGACCCCTCGACGACCCAACCAGCCACTCGACAACCCACCCCAGCCCCTCGCAATCCAATCCAGCCCCTCGACAACCCACCCTAGCCGTCATCTCCTCCGACACACCACCTGAACCATCGACCTCCGCCGGTGCCGCAATCGTCGACATAAGGCTCTGTTTCTCTCTCTCTCCGACGTCTCCCTCTCTCTGTCGATCTCTCTCTCTCTCTCTCCGACGTCTCCCTCTCTCTGTCGATCTCTCTCTCCGACGTCTCCGGCGGCCTGATTTTGAGAGAGAGCAGAGGTGGGTTCTTGGAGTGGGGGCTAGGGTTTGCGGTGGTTCTTGGCTTCGCGGCAGGAGACAGGGGGCGGTGGTGCTTGACGGTGGTTGTTGGTTGTGGTGGTGGCAGGTGGACGGTGGACGGTGGTTCTTGAGGTGGTGGCGGATGGTTGTGGTGGTGGTGGTAGATGAAGGGAGAGAGAGAGAGAGAGAGAGGAGTGTCTGCCAAGAGGTTTGTGTGTGTGAAGAGGTTTTTGTTTTTATAAAACAAACACTCTTCTCCTTGCAGACTGCAGACCTTTGGTCCACCTCTTCTCCTGCAGATGTCTGCAGATGTGGTCCGCAGACTGCAGACCTTTTCCTGCAGAAAAAACAAACACCACCTTATTCTTTTAATCATAGTAAAGTTCAGTTTTTCAACAAAAAAAACTTTCTTTTTATATAACTTGGCCATAAAAATTAACTGAGCTTAGTTTGGTTCATTTACGTTTAATGTTACGCAAGTCATTTGGTGTTAAATTCGTATTTTGGTTTCACGCTTTCTTTTTCGGATTTGGTCGTTGTTCGGTTGCTACTTAGCACAGTATTTGGTGGTCATATTTCAAATTTCAAAGTGGTAAACTTTGCCCCCAATTTCTAAAAACTCTATACAATGTCACTTTGACCTCCTTAACTTTCGTCAACTTAACGTCACGAGAGTCACTTGGTGTGGAAATTCGTGTTTTTATTTTACGCTTTTTCTTGATTTTGGTCGTCGTGTTGTTGCTACTTAACACGGTTTTACGCCCCCTATCCCGCAACGCTGATAAAACAGCTTTACTCTCCCGCACCGCAACACGGGCGACTCAACACTAGTAAATTTTATTTTATAAGATATTAACTGATGTGTATCCAGAAGTTATTTATTTTGTGTGGTTGCCATAGTATATATGTTTAAAATAAGAGAAAATTACAAAATTAGCCAAAGAAAAAAGTCAAATTACCAATCTAGCCACCTCATGCGTCATTGGAAGGCCACTCACAGATCCCAAGTCTTCTGATGCGTCTGCATGGCCAAGTATTGCGTCCGCCAATCCCCAACTGACACGTGGAAAGACTCATCCCATCCCACACATGAAAGACTCATCCCATGCGTCCGCGGACTCATCCCATGCGTCCGCGGACTTATCCCATGCTTGAAAGACTCATCCCATGTTTGAAAGACTCATCCCATGCGTCTGCGGCCATGCGTCCGCACACTCATCCCATGCGTCTGTGGCCACGTGTCTATTTTTTATTGGGTTTCTCCCCAAGGACTCATCCCATGCTTGAAAGACTCATCCCATACATGTGAGTGGCCTTCCAAGGAGGCATGAGGTGACTAGATTGGTAATTTGATTAAAGTCTTGGCTAGATTGGTAATTTTCTCTTAAAATAAATTAGCCTAATAAATATAAACAAGTGGGTCCAGCCGTTGACTAAATAGCTTATTTACGTCTCTTCATGAAATATTGTTAAATATAGCATTGTATAGTTCTAGGTGCCATAAGTTCTTTTTGGAAAGGCTCTAAGTGCCACATGCTATCTGGAGAAATGAAGGGGTTATTGTTATGGTCAAGTTTGCTATGTTCTCTCATTATGGCTGCAGGGGGTACAAGTAGCTACAATGTTCATCGAGGCCTTTCTTATCGAGCAATTTTGGATACTGATGTTGACACTGATGATCTCTTTGCGTTACTATACTTGTTGAAATCTAATCGGTCTGAGTTCAATTTACAGGTTCTTCTCTTATATGTTCTGTACATTTCAATATTCTTTTATTTTATGTGACGAGTTTTTTGTCATTTTGCATGCCATTGTCGACTTTACTTATCTCAATGGGTGTTTGGTTGATTAAATTGTTTTTGAAGAATTAGAATATGTCAAAGGGACATAAATTTGAAACAATTAGATTGGAAATGGAATAGAAATTCATAAAAAGTTTTGTATCTGAAACACTAAGAAGAATATGTCAAAGGAACATAAATTTGAACGAATTAGATTGGAATTGGGATTGAAATTCATCATATGAACTAGAATTACTAATGCATTTTGGTTGAATATGAAACACTAAGAATATATCATATGAATGAATTACTAATGCATTTTGGTTGAAAAAAAAAACATACTTGATTTTCTAATATGTTGTTAAAAAAGGTTGGGAGGTGATGTGGTCATAGGCGTTAATAATTTTTTTTTTTTTTTTTTGAAAAAGGGAACTTCATTAGAAACACAACCGGCCAAAAACCAGGCCGGCAACAACTACAAAGACACTACATTATACAAATTTACATCAATCCCACGAAACATTTCTAAACTTCGACCTTTTAGAGAACCAAAAGAAACCTAACGCCTTGATCTCACTAACAATATTCTCTATAGGCGTTAATAAGTTGAACTCCTATACTACTTGGAAGAAATCTTGGTTTTTTCACTTCAAACCTATACTATTCAGAAGAAATCTTGGTTTTTTTCACTTCAAAGCGTTCAAGAGAATTAACTGCAATTAAATGCCATTCATTTCAGGTTTCAATAATAAATAATATTATTCAAATTGCTATATCTTTTTTTTTGGAAAAATAGAATTTATATTAATCACTAAGGCTATGGGGTGTGGGAGCTCCATGGGGCTCCATCCCTGCCACATAAGCCATGTATAGCGCCCATCACCACACCCTCCAAGGGCGCCATTGATGGGGCTCCATGGTGGTAAAGCCCTATAAAGCCCTTCAGGTGGGGCCCACTAGTTCGACAACCAATCAAATGTTTTTTTTTTAATTTTGTTTAATAGGGGCTCCATCCACACCCTCTAAATTAAAGGGGGGCTCCATCGCTGACGTGGATCCTATGTGGACTTGATAAAGCCCCATGGGGCTCCATCCACACCCCATAGCCTAATGATATCAACTCTTATCGGATGATACAAAGCTCATTGTAATTAAAATATATTATTAAAAAAAGAACTTACAACATCAAATAATTCATTTCTTCTCTCAAAATAACGTTTATTAGATTTTTTACAAATGTGTAAATATAACAAATTTACACATGTGTAAATGGCAAACTTACACATGTATATTTTTTTCTTTATTTACGAATTCATGTAAATTTAAACATGCAAATAAAATTTCTTACATTAAATTCAAATGATAATGATAAGTGTAAAAATAATTGAATTTGAATTGTTTTTGACCAAGTTCTCGCGGTTTTTTCATTCGTCCTCACGGTTCTCACAATATTTAGCGTTTTCATTTAAACCTTCCCCTATATATGTGTGTGTGTGTGTGTGTGTGTGTGTGTGTGTGTGTGTGAGTTATCTTGAGAACGCTAAATTTTGCGAGAACCGTGAGAACGAATGAGAAAACCAATCAAATTTTGTTTAATACAAACCTTATTATAATTAAAATACAACATTAAAAAAAGAAATTACTCCTGAAATAATTCATCTTTCCTTTCAAAATCATTCTTAATAAGTTTTTTTACACGTGTAAATACAACAAAATTACACATGTAAATTTTAACGTTTAGATTCAATTTCTAACATTTAATTTGAATAATAATGATAAGTGTAAAAAGAAATTTTGAATTTGAATTGTTTTTTACCAAGTTCTTGTGGTTTCTTCATTCGTTCTCACGGTTCTCGCAATATTTAGCGTTCTCATTTAAACACTCCCGTATGACATATGAAAATTTATTCAAAATAGCGTAATTTCCAATTTTCCTAATTGTGTTTAAAGCAATGGGCACAAATATTCGACATAAGTCGACCTAGCCCAAATCATTACCCAAATTGTCTCACATTGTCATTTTATCGTCTCTCATCTACCCTGACAATATGAATTACTATAATGTTTCAACATGACAGCCCATTACCCAATCTACCCGTTATATAACCTCAAAATAGACTAGTAAATGACTATTCATTGACAATTTTATGGTGAGTTGGTGACCATGATGATTGATGCAGGCAGTTACAATAAACACAAATTCATGGACAAATGCAGGACATGCAGTAAATCAAATATATGATATACTTTACATGATGGGTCGAGATGATATTGATGTTGGTGTTGGAGGTGATGGTGGAATACTTGAAAATGGTACAATACAACCAAATGTTGGTGGATATCTTCCTATAATTGACCAGGTACTTATAATTCATGCAACTAACATTCGCTAAGAATGCGGATATGAATTTGATGTGTATTTATGATCAGGGGCGTGGAACAGCCGGACCTTGTAGATATAGACAGGCTATTCCTGTTCGATTAGACGTCGATACAAATATGGGAATTAGAAGAAGCTTTCTTCCGCAGGTATATCAATGTTTTTCGTAGTTGTTGGCTATATAAGTTCGTCAATGGTTATGTTCTGGGCATATTCATCTAGATACTCAAACTATAAAGAACTATATCCTGATCTGTTAGAAAGTTAATGTACCCTTTCTATTTTAGTTACATTATATAGGGTCAAAGTTAAATATCATTTAAGATGAACTGTTTCTTGTAAGGCTTCCAGTATTATATGAAGTTATAGACTAGTTTTATAATAAGCTGATGACATGTCATCAAGCCCTTTTGGTTAATCCAGATTTACTCAAGACTAAAGGGAAAGAAGAAAAAACATTGATACGAGTTAGGTGATGTAGACTCAATTGATATACTATCGAACCCGGGGTTTAAGGGGGTACCATCACCTATATGGATTCCAAAGGGGTTGTGCCCCCTGGTCCAGGGGCTCTACTTGTTGAAATTGGAAATTGTTTTGAATTTGCATGGTTGTAGTTAGTTTTCACCTATCATCAATGGTAACTATGGTCAGCAACAAGTTGGTCTTGGCAATTCAGTGGCGGATCTAGGTTAAAATTTTAGGGGTAATGTTCAATTTTTTTTCCGTACTTTAAACAGTGTAAATGAAAAAAAAACACGATAATAAATAAAGTTAAACACGTATCTAATAGATTTCTCCTCTTCGTTTTTTGAAAACTTAAAATCGAGTCATTACATCTTCTTCGTTTACTTTATCAAAAGTTTCTCTTCCGGCTTGAAAAAAAGCTCGAAACGAGCCAAGCCTTATCGAGCCCGAGTCGAGCTTGAGCCTAAATTAAAGCCCATTTATTTATTTGCCAAAGCTCAAGTCTGACATGTGAAGCTCGTCTGGCTCGTCGAGCCTTATCGAGCCCTAGTGTAATGTTAGTTTTTATTAATACTTAATAACATTTACCCTTTATTTGAAGTTGTCTAGTAGACGAGCCGAGCCAAATTATTTAAACTTGTTTACCTGCCGAGCCCGAACCTAAAAATAAGCTTGTTTAGTAAACGAGTCCGAGCTTCACTTATCGAGCTCGCGAGCCTAAACGAATCTATTATTATTATATTATTTTCAAAGCTCGAGCCGAGCCGGGCGCGAGCTCTCATAAGTTAATCGAGCTTGGCCTGAGCCTGGTCGAGCTCAGGCTCAGCTCGTTTGCACCCCTAGTGACAGTGGAGGTGCATGGTGTTGCCTTCTTTGGTCGCTTTGTTCACGTTCAGATCTTTTTCCCCTTCAAAAATCAATTCTAACATGTCTTTGGGCTTGAAATCATTTTAATTGGGGTTTTAACTTATGAATTAAGTAGTGGGCTTTTAATAAAACTTTCAACCTTGTATAATTGTGACCCGTTAACTTAACTGCCAACTGAAACGTTGTGATTGTCATCCCCATATGTAAAGATTGTCTTTGGCCAAATTCTTGTACATGTTTTCATAATAGATTATGCATGTTCTTTTATTTCTTTTCTAATTATCCGGCTGAAAATTCATGACTACCAAAGAAATATTTCAATCTGAAAGCGATTTCAACATGATTCAGAGAGATATTCAGCCTATATACGAATTATAGAACTTACATGATCTAATCATTTGCATGTTAGGGAAACCGGAGATACTCCCCGCTTCGACAACCGACTGCACAACAAGTATTGATCAAGACGATATCTGAAGGCCCCGTTATCGTGTTCATGACAGGAGTACACACAAATATGGCCATTTTTCTTATGACAAATCCGGATTTAAAGAAAAATATCAATCATATATACATCATGGGTGGTGGTGTAAGGTCCAAGAACCCAACCGGCTGTTGTCCCAAAAATGCTAGCTCAACTTGCCAGCCTCAGCAGTGTGGTGACCATGGTAACATGTTTACAGCCTTTAGAAGTAATCCGTATGCCGAATTTAACTTATTCGGTGACCCCTTTGCTGCATACCAGGTAACCCAACTATCGAAAATCGGCTAGATACTCAAATTCTATAAATCTAACTCATGTTTTCAGGTTTTTCATTCGGGGATTCCAATCACCCTCGTTCCATTAGACGCAACGAATACAATTCCCATAACGCGCGAGTTCTTTGAAGCATTTGAGAAAAACCAACGTACATATGAGGCACAATATGTTTTCAAGTCATTGAAGATAGACCGTGATACTTGGTTTGATGATCAATTCTATACGGTATGTAATAGATTTTTAGTCGACATTTTTGGGCAATGATAATCATGATATGTGTTGATCATTTAACAACTATAATGATCTTGGAACTTTCAGAGTTATTTCATGTGGGATTCGTTTATGGTGGGTGTTGCAGCATCAGCTATGCGTAACATACACGACGAGGAAAATGAGTTTGCCGAAATGGAGTACATGAACATTACTGTGATTACGTCGAATGAGCCTTATGGGATACCTGATAGCTCAAACGCATTCTTTGGTGATCGTAAGATCCCAAAGTTCAACTTGAAGAAAAATGGAGTTCATAGTGGTCATGTTCAAATAGGTATTCAAGATCCATTTTGCTTTCGTGGGAATGCTACGGGGATATGTAAGGTATAGCTTAGTTCAGTTAAATGCATGATAGTATTTAACTACACTTTCCAACTACTTTTTGTTATGATGTTTTCTTTCAACTACATAGGACGGTTATACTGAAGAAGTCACTAGACCGGATTCAGTGCGTGTACGCGTAGCAACAAGAGCAAAGCCAAATGTCGATGAATCAACCACATTGGATAGAGAATATTATGCTAACTTTCTTGATGTATGTTGATATCACATTTGAAACTAATTTTGCCATTTACTATTGAGTTTATATGATAACAGAAGTTTCGCTACTATTTTAGGTGCTAAATCGACCTCAATATAAAGGTCGATTTAATTTTACAACCGAATTCCCATATTACAAAGAAGTTTTATACAAACCAGATTTCAAAGGGAAAAAACTCGGGAAGATTGTTGTGTTTGATATGGATATGAGCGCGGGTGATTTTCTGGCGCTCTTTTATCTACTCAAAGTACCTGTCGAAGAAATGAATCTCAAGGTAACATGTTCTTTGTCATGTGGGTTGAACCAGTTAAACAGTTTGAAATAATAGACATAGAAAAGGTGTGTTGTTCACCCCAACTTAAGTTTCAACCCGTACCAAATAAGTAACATTTCAACTTGTACCTATTTTAGGCCGGATACCAACCCACCCATGTTGCAACCTTTGGAATTTACTCGCTAAAATTGTTGTTATTAATTTAGCCTGATACCATAACAAGATTCATTTGTTACTTATTTATTATAGGCAATACTAGTAACTGGAAGTGGTTGGGCGAATGTAGCAACAATAGACGTGGTGTATGACTTGTTACATATGATGGGTCGTGATGATATCGCTGTCGGTTTAGGTGATTCCTTTGGTGTGAACCAGTCTTATTCGAAGGTTGGCCCAATTGTTGGCGATTGCAAGTATTCAAAAGCTATACCGCACGGAAGTGGGGGACGTTTGGATTCTGATACATTATATGGGCTTGCCCGTGATCTACCAAGGAGCCCAAGAGGGTACACACTCATCCTACTGTAAATTAATAATGATCTGCAGAGAAAAATGACTAGGGTTTATGATCAGAGAAAATAAGAAGTTACAGAAGTTACTAAAAAAATAGGGAAGTTTCCACTCATCACCAAAAAACAAATTAGTGAAATCCTTATGGTTGGTACGAGGGATCAGTTGTTATAGAATTAAGTTCATTACTTGGTTTGAAAATTTGCAGGTACACAGCACAGAATTCAGTTAAATTTGGAGCTCCACGTGACACGGATTTCCCTCAACTTAGACAACCATTAGCACTAGAAGTTTGGGGATCCTTGGTAAAATCGATTGATGACGGATCAAAAATTACAATATTGACTAATGGGCCGTTAACGAATTTAGCAAACATTTTACTTTCGGAGAGTAATGCTAGCTCAATCATTCAGGTGATCAATTCGGTTCGTCTTCATATATCTTTTATTTATTTCAATGTAATGATATTTCAATATGTAATTACAGGAAGTGTTTATACTAGGGGGACATATTAACTACAAGAAAAACCAAGAAAAAGGGAATGTGATCAATGTCCCTTCAAACAAGTATGCAGAACTAAACATATTCCTCGACACTTTGGCTGCAAAGACTGTATTCGAATCATCACTTGACATCACACTCATCCCTCTTCATGCCCAACGTAAAGTCTACGCGCTTCCGAAGATCATAAAAATGTTGCAAGCAAAGAACATGACACATGAGGCTGTTTTCACGCGGCGTTTGTTGACGAGGCTTCACCATTTACATCAAAGACATCACTTGTATCGACATGTGGTATGGCATTCAAATTACCTTGCATATTTGAATTACGTTTTGACACGCACACACACCATTTTGACCCATTATCCAACCCAACTAATTTACCAACTCTATACTTCATGTTAGTTTTTTTGCTTATTTTTGTGACCTATGTTTCAGGACATGTTCGCGGGTGAGATTTTAGGTGCCGTTATCCTCGCTGGTGACCAGAAACTTCTAAATTCGACTTTTGACATCAAGCTTTTGAAGGTCTATACAAAAGGACAATTATCTAGGGATGGAGAAGTAATTTTTGACACAAAGAAAAAGAAAGAATTTAAAGTACTACAAGGCTTTAATCATGTATCATGTTACAATATTTTTTCAAATGGTCTTCTTCGGAAGAAGCAATCTGCAGTGATAGGAAGCTTTGGTGAGCAAAAACGGCGGTGGAGTTCACCGGCAGCATAATCTTTTACCTTCAGTCAGTATACCAAACTTTATCGGATTTTAATAGCTTAATTTCAAGATGAAGATGTAATAATGTAAGATTTGGTAGCTTTTGAAATATGTGGTTAATTAATATATCAAAAATCCCAAGACATCTATGGGTTGTTTGCCTACCAAATTTACATAATATTTTGAATAGTATAGCTTATATGTGCAAAAAATAATATAAGGCAACCACAATGCATAATTCTGCCTGTCTCTTACTTTGATTTTGACTTAAATTGTCATTTTTGTACGTTGATCTATATTAAGATGGATGTTTGTAACAAATGCATTAAAAACCGATGTGCATCAAAGAAGTATAACAGAATGGATGTTTGATGATTCAACTAGAACTTGAACACTAGGGAATCTGATAGCAAGAGGATCCATCGAAAAAGACGTCTAAGGAGGTTGGGAATTCTGCTAGGTGGTGTAGAATTATGGAATGAGTGTGCCGCTGTTCTAAAAAAGAGTGATCTAGTAACAAGTTGGTATAATAAGTAGTATGAAAGAGTTGTAACACCTGGAATTTTCGGCTAATTACTATACGGTTTATAGAGGCAATGGAAGTACAGGTTAGAAACGAAAATTTAAAAACCATGTGTATTACACAGATTAAATAATTTTGTATACTAAATACTAAAAACGTCGTATCTTTAAAAAAAACCCATGTATAATCGGATTGAATAAATCTACCAAATAATAAAAAATTACATCCTTAAAAACCCCGTATATTACACGTGTTGAATAGATATAAAAAATAGTTATATCTTTGAAAACCATGTGTATTACAAAGATTAAATAAATGTATTTTTGTATATTAAATACTAAAAACGTCGTATCTTTAAAAAACTCGTGTATAGTCGGGTTGAAAAATCTACCAAATAATAAAAAAATTATATCCTAAATAAATGTAATTTTGTATATTAAATACTAAAAACGTCGTATCTTTAAAAAAAACTCGTGTATAGTCGGGTTGAAAAATCTACCAAATAATAAAAAAAATTATATCCTTAAAAACATCGCGTTTTACTCGAGTTAAATAACATAATTTTGTATACCAAATAATAAAAAAAAAGTTATGTTTTTTACTAAATTGGATGATTTTGATTGTTGCAGACCAACTTTTTGTTCAATTGTCTAGCTGAATTTTGAATTTTTTTTGACATACTTTTATAATTGAATAATATTAGTATCGAAAAATTTATTTTATTTTTCTTAATTTGATAATGTTAGAATCAATTTAAACATCTTTTTCCGATCTGAGTTGTGAAATTTGCAGGTTTTTTGTCATGTATGGTTGTTGCATACTAACTGTTTGATCAATTCCTGGGTCGCATTCTTAAGTGTACGTTTGCCATGGAAGTTAGGGTTTTTCTTTGCTGATGGGGAAGAAGATGAAATAGGGTAGGCGATAATGGTTGTTAGGGTTTTAAATGTGATTCATTAAACAGGGTTGGGAAAAGACATAAATGCCCCTCAGGTGATTTGCACGTGACATGGTTTAACAGCATAAATGGATGAGGTTAAGGGGCGGGGAGCAAAATCATGAAAGCTTTCAAAGATCAGGGAGTAAAATGGCTATTTTGAAAGGTTTGGGTCAAAACCGTTAAAGTGAGCAAACCACAGGGAGCAAAACGGAAGTTTACTCTTAATATTAATTTATTATTTATATATTTAATATAAGATAAGTAGATAAGAGAGGTATTTGTTTTGAAAATATTAAATTAACAATTTAGATTTGAGGATAATATTTTATTAAAGTATAATAAGATTTAATATTAATTTATTATTTATTTATTTAGATAAATATAAATTTGAATGACACGTGTCCAAAAATTGATTTCTTTTATTATAGTAGTTAGATCTACTATAACCAGTGACATTTTCAACATGTACCTATTTTTGGCCCAATACCTAACCCAGCTATGTTACAACCTTTGGAGTTTACTTTTTAAAACTATTGCCACTGATTTAGCCCAAAATCATATAAGCTTCAATTTGCTATTTATTGATTATAGGCTATATACTAGTTAGAGGTGCACAAAACCGGGTTTTTACAATACTTGGGTTCAGGTATGACCATGTATGGTATTTTTGGGTCCTGGTATTGGCCTGAAAAAACATACCTGGTGTCATCGGTTCCAAGTAGGGTATGAAACCAGGTACCCTATACCCTGGTATTGTAATACTCTATTTTTGGATATAGAAAACCCCAAGAAACTAGATATTTTTCAGGTTTTTTCGGATATAGATGGAGATTTTAAAGGGCAGGATTGCACAAAATGTGAATTTCGGGTATTTTCAAGGTATTAAAAAAACCTGGGTACGAGTATTCACAAAACCCGGGTACAACTATTCACGGGTACGTGTATTCACTATAACCGGGTTTAGGGTATTTTTCGGGTAAAACCAGTATCGAAAAAAGTGTCTTCCTCTTTTCACAAAAACCATTGATTTATTATGTTAATGTTATAGGAATCTTCAACCTATCTCACGAAAAGAATCCTTTTCTTTTTCAATATATAGAATAGAAAGATCTGTATATCTATCCAACTCATCTCATTATTCTTTAATAGAATAATACTTCAGTAAATTTAGCATTATTTAGAATTAAGTTCATTTTTAGTTTAGGTTTATTCTGTAGAATGAAATTTCATCAATAAGAATTAATAATTAAATAGAAATAAGAAGAAGGAGTCTTTATGTCGCGTTACCATGGTCCTTGTTTTTAAAAAAAAAAATACGTCACCTGGGGGCTTTACTAGGGCTAACTAATAAAAGGACCAGAGCTAGAAGGGATCTTAGAAACCAATCGCGTTCCGGGAAAAAACCCAATACCGTATTCGCCTAGAATGAAAACAAAAATTGTGTTTTCATTACGTTTCTCTATTCTGATCAAGAAAGAATCTCTTCTGAACGACCAAGTCATAATGATTACATGTAAGACCTATTGCTCATGCAATTTGGGATCCTCATTTTGGTCAACCAGCTTAATAAGCTTTTACTCGAGGGGGTGCTCTTGGGCCAGTGAATATCACATATTCTCGTGTTTATCAGTGGTGGTATACAATTGGTTTACAAACTAATGAAGATCTTTATACTGGAGTTCGTTTTCTATTATTTATTTCTCTCATATCTTTAATAGCGGGTTGGTTACACCTACAACCGAAATGAAAACCGAGCGTTTCGTGGTTTAAAAATGCAGAATCTCATCTCAATCATCATTTATCAGGACTCTTTGGCGTAAGTTCCTTGGCTAGGATAGGACATTTAGTCCATGTCGCTATTCCTGCATCCAGGGGGAACATGAAGTTAGAATCGCTAGTAATCGCGGATCAGCATGCCACGATGAATATGTGTCACGGCCCCCGGCCCGGTGGTACCCGCTCCAGAAGCCGCGGGATAGAAACCCGTGGTATTTATTTAATTTGGCAGCGGAAATGTTGACAGGATCTTTTAAATTAAAAATGCTCAATTATTTTATTTCACAATTTGGGGATAACACCCATAATTTACAATAAAGGTGATTTCACTGGGAAATCCCTGTTTTACGAAAACATGTTTATTTGTTTTATTGAGCCACTTCTCCAAGCTTGTATTGCTACACAGCACTTTTCCTGGATTCACAGGAGGTCACCTGAAACATGTTTAAAAAGGTTTTATCAGCGGGGAAATACTGGCGAGCCATTCAAGTTGCACAAAACGACACATTGTTATAATATACAGTATTAAGGGTGATTACAATGTTTTTATCAACCAATTACCCCAAATCGATATTTGTCACTTGACAGTATCTGTGACTATGGTCAGATCACCCATTGGCTAACCCGTTGTCCAATGGTGACGGGTATCAAGTAATGTATACAAAACCCCACATACCGGCAATAATTGAAGATTACAAAGACTTAATCCCTGTAATTATAACTTTGAAAATAGGGTTTTGGAAACAATTTGGTAAAAAGAGAATGACTCACATTGCAAGTTTAGACGGGGCAGAGTTTAGCCTACTGATTTAGCCGTGTAACCTAGTTAAAAGGACAATGCATACGAAACTAGGTTAGTAACTTAATACAACATTTACGATAAGCTCACGAAATCAAAACCCTCACGACGAATGAGAAAGTATAGCCCAAATACGGGCAGCACTTAAACATCCATCGGATCGGTTTCAATCGATCGGACATTGTATCGTAGCAGTGATCGAGTTATTACCCTTGATCGTAGCAGTGTTTTGCTATTGTGAATGTGAATTTCGAGCAGAAAGATGTGATTTTTGATAAATTTCTCGCACACAGACAATATGCCGATGACTGACCCTTTTATAGCTGATTTTTGGGTTTTACGCGGCCTGCGTAAACCCTTGCTTGAATCTTACGCGGCCCGCGAGGGCCCCCTAGTCTACGTGTAGGGCTAGCGTGTCACAGGTAGGGTTGCCACGTGTGCGACACGTGGCTTGAACGCTTATCCGGAGACTTTTTGAGTTGTCGCGGCCCGCGTAGCCTTACCTTACGGCTTACGCGACCCGCGTGAAAACCAAATTTCATGGTTTCTTGGTTTTTCATGTATATTAGGGTTTCAGGGGTCCGGGTTTTTACTTACGGGTTGTTTATGGACATTTTTGCATGTCCTTACATCCTCCCCACCTTATTTAAAATCTCGTCCTCGAGATTTATAGAAATAAGTGAGGATGCTTTCGCTTCATTTCCGATTCTAGCTCCCAGGTGTACTCCGGTCCTCTCTTTGAATCCCACTTGACTTTGACCAGTACTAGTTTTTTGTGTTTGAGGAACTTGATCTTTCTGTCTTCTATTTAGAGTGGTTTCTCAATAAATTTTAACTTCTCATTTACCTCTATGTCTTGAAGAAGTACTACCAAGGATTCATCAGATAGACATTTCTTAAGGTTGGATACATGAAATACGTCATGTACTCCAGCTAGTTCTTCTGGTAATTGTAAGCGATATGCAACTGGTCCTATGCGTTGGATTACTAGGAAGGGTCCTATGTACCTTGGACTCAGCTTTCCTTTCTTACCGAACCGAACTACTCCTTTCCAAGGAGAAACTTTCAAGAGTACCTTGTCTCCAACTTGAAATTCCAGTGGCTTGCGTCGATTGTCTGCATAACTCTTCTGGCGATCTCGAGCCGTTTTCAATCTTTCCTTGATTTGAGTGATCTTGTCGGTGGTTTCTTGCACAATCTCGGGACCTGATAATTGACTTTCTTCTATTTCTGCCCAACAAACCGGAGTTCTGCACTTTCGTCCATACAGTGCTTCGAATGGGGCAGCTTCAATGCTTGCATGATAACTATTATTATAGGAGAATTCGATTAAGGGTAGGTGGTCATCCCAGTTTCCACCAAAATCTATCACACATGCCCTAAGCATGTCCTCCAGGGTTTGGATCGTTCTTTCACTTTGTCCATCTGTTTGGGGATGGTAGGTTGTACTTAAATTTAACCGCGTCCCCATGGCTTCTTGGAAACTTGTCCAGAAATGTGAAGTGAAGCGACTATCCCTATCCGATACAATGGAGAGTGGAACTCCATGTAAGGATACTACTTCATCTACATACAACTTTTCCAATTTTTCCATGCTAAAGGTTTCTTCATGGGTAGAAAATGAGCTGATTTGGTTAATCGATCCACTATTACCCAAATCGCGTCATTACCTTTTCTGGTTTTGGGCAACTTAGTAACAAAGTCCATGGTTATGAGTTCCCATTTCCATACAGGCATTTCTAATTGTTGTAATAGACCTGAGGGTTTCTGGTGTTCTGCCTTAACTTGTGAACAAGTAAGACACTTAGATACATATCTAGCTATATCCTTTTTCATTCCTATCCACCAGAAATTATTTCTTAAATCTTGGTACATCTTATTATTACCAGGATGCATGGTATACCTAGATTTATGGGCTTCCTCTAAAATCTTATCCCTTAAACTTCCTTGCTTAGGTACCCAAATTCTTTTCTTGTGGAATCTCCAAATTCCATCAACTCCTTGCTCTAGTTCTTTTCCCTACATTCCTTCAGCATTATCCTTGATTGCTGCTTCTTGGACATTCTTTAGTTGTTCCATTAAGTCTAACTGTAAACTTAATCTAAGAGCACGAATTCGTCTTTGTTTCTCATGATACTTACCACTTAGGGCATCTGCCACTACATTTGCCTTTCCTTCGTGATATTGAATATCACAGTCGTAGTCACTTAGAATTTCCATCCATCTTCTTTGCCTCATGTTTAATTCTTTTTGCCCAAATATGTACCTTAAACTCTTGTGATCCGTATAGACTATAAACTTACTTCCATATAGATAGTGCCTCCAAATCTTAAGGGCAAAAATTATTGCTCCTAACTCTAAGTCGTGAGTCGTATAATTCTCTTCGTGCTTCTTTAATTGTCTTGATTCATACGCAATTACCTTTTTGCGTTGCATTAACACACATCCTAATCCTAGCTTTGAAGCATCGCAGTATACTTCAAAATTTTCTATTCCTTCCGGTAAGGCTAGAATAGGTGTATTTGTTAACTTTTGCTTTAAAATCTTAAAAGCCTCTTCTTGCCTAGGTCCCCATTCGAACTTAACTGTTTTACAGGTTAGCTTAGTTAATGGCACAGCTATCTTAGAAAAATCCTTAATGAAGCGCCTATAGTACCCAACTAATCCTAGAAAACTTCTAACTTCCGTAGCTGATTGCGGGACCTTCCATTTGGTGATCGCTTCTATCTTGGAGGGATCTACGTGGATACCTTCGTGATTCACCATGTGACCTAAGAATTGCACTTCCTGTAGCCAAAATTCACACTTCAAAAATTTGGCGTAAAGTTTTTCCTTTCTTAACAAAGTTAAGAGTGTATGCAGGTGTTCACAATGTTCTTCCTGATTTTTGGAGTAAATAAGTATATCGTCAATGAAAACAATTACAAATTTATCCAAGTACGGTTTACAGATCCTATTCATCATGTCCATAAATGCTGCAGGAGCATTTGTTAATCCAAATGGCATGACTGTAAACTCGTAGTGACCATACCTAGTTCTGAAAGCAGTTTTAGGTATGTCTTCTTCTTGTACCTTTAACTGATGGTATCCAGAGCGCAAGTCGATCTTATAAAAATATCTAGCTCCTTGAAGCTGATCAAAAAGATCGTCAATCCTAGGTAATGGGTATCGATTCTTAATTGTAACCTTATTCAATTCTCTATAATCGATACACATTCGCATGGAACCATCCTTCTTTTTCACAAACAACACTGGTGCTCCCCAAGGAGATGAACTAGGTTGGATGAATCTTTTACTTAGTAATTCGTCTAATTGCTTCTTTAGTTCTAACATTTCGGTGGGTGCTAACCGATAAGGTGCCTTAGCTATCGGTGTAGTTCCAGGAATTAAATGAATTCTAAATTCTACTTCCCTATCTAGTGGTAATCCTGGTAACTCTTCTGGGAATACATCTGGGTATTCTGAAACTACAGGAATTTTCTTAAGGTCTTTATCTTTGGTATTAAGAACTACCGAAACCATATACACTATTCCTTGTTTTCTTGAATAACTGGCCACTTTCATTACTGAAATGAATTTCATTGGTTTTCGTGGCTTATCTCCTGTAATCATAATTACCTCTCCTGTGGGTGTATGAATTTCTACGGAATTCTTGTCACAAAGGATTCGAGCATGGTTGGCTACTAACCAATCCATTCCTAACACGACATCGAATCCGGCTAAATTCATAGGTAAGAGGTTTGCAGAGAATTTATGGCCTAAGAGTTCTATCTTTCCTTCTTGCAAAACCTTATCTATGCTAACAGAATTCCTGTTTGCCGTCTCTACCGTAAAAACTTGTCTAAGTTTTGTTAAAGGTTGCTTAAGAGCTTGACAGAATGAAGTATTTATAAAACTTTGGATTGCACCAGAGTCAAATAATACTTTCGCATAAACGTCGTGAACTAGGAACGTACCAGCTATTACGTCTAGAATCAGGTCTGCTTCTTGGGTTGTCAACTGAAAGGCTCTTGCGTTTTTCTTCGTAGTCCCTTCAGCAGGTTTGGCCTTGTTGTCAGCTGGTTTACCCAGCTTTGGACATTCTGGTCTAAAATGGCCAGCTTCACCGCAGTTGTAGCAGATCCTTGTTTTCTTTCTGCACTCTTCTTCACGATGTCCTGGAGCTTTGCAGAAGTTGAAGGTTACATTTCCCAAAATGTTTCTTTTTACAGTTCCTGCAGAACGGCGGGGTGGAAGATTGCCCAGTTCCTCTTTTCTTGAAATTACTACTAGTATTACTCCCACGGAATCCTTGGGTAATTTTCTAAGCCAATTCCTTCTTCCTGTTTTCTTCTCGCGTACGCACCAGTCCGTCAGTCAAGGTATTGGCTAGTTCCACGGCATCATCGATTGTGCGGGGTCTCGCAGCTTTGACAATATCACGGATCTCGCTAATTAAACCCTAAATGTAGCGAGAAATAAGTACCGGTTCTGGCGAAGCCAGGGTTGGTACAATTCTGGCATATTCGAAGAATTTCGAAGTATACCCTCGGCAGTCAACATCCACCATTTGGTGGTTCAGGAATTTATTGGCCATTTGTTCTTTTTCATATTCAGGGCAGAATTTCCTTTCCACCAATTGCTTAAACTCTTCCCAATTCATGGCATATGCCATGTCACTTCCCTTGGCTTATAACACCGTATTCCACCATTCTAATGCTTCTTCCTTAAAAAGGTGAGAAGCATACATGACCATATCCTCCTCGGCACATTTACTTATTTTAATTACTGCTTCGGTTTTCTCCAACCAACGCAGCGCGGCAGTTGCCCCTTCATTGCCTGCAAATTCTATAGGTTTACAGGCGAGAAATTCTTTATAGGTGCAACCAGGTGTTGCAACTTTCATTTTCTTAAGTATTGGGGCTTGAATCCCGTCATTGTTATTGTTGCCGCCTCCGTTAACACTGTTACTAAAATTATCGTCGCGCGTGCGTTTACTAGGATTGGCTTGTGAAGGCTCAACAGGACTTTTAACAGCAGCGACGATTGCTGGGATAGCATTTGCTATTCCCTGGGCAACGATATTCTCTATGTCTTGCCTATTAAGAAAGTGATCCTCATTGTTTTGCTCGGATTGGTTAACTTCGTTAACTGGTTCATTATCAGCGTGTTCCATCTGATAATTAATAATATATATAAGTTATTGGCACAAAATAAATAACAATCAAGCACAATAAAGCAATCGCACATAATCACGTCAACACGTATAGCCAAAATTGTCGACTTTGCGACTTCCATATTTTTATATATTTTAGTATGCATCCGTACACACCAAATATATTACAAAAGTTTTATTTTAAGTTATTTATTATTATTTTATTATTATATTATTATTAAACACACATTCCCACAACCACATAACCATAGTCAGCTGGCATCTCAGAATCGACGCTCCCTCTCGTCGTATTTCCATGAGATTCTTTCTCCCACATCCCTAATTTTATTTCCTGCATCCACCAGTTCCTCGCCATAGTGACGGAGTTCAGCCAAGTTTTCTGCGCTCATAGGTGGGTTTAGTGCAGGTTCAGGGTCAAACTGGGGGAAAAAGGTGTTAGGGTTATTCAAGAGATTCTGAAATTGCCAGTCGTTGGTCCACCATTCTTCCAGTTCTCCTAGAGGTCGGGGGTTGACAATGGGATCTGGGATAGCCGATTCCAAATTAACTGGGAGTTGGGATTCAATGGGATAATTGAAGAGGTTTTCATTAGCAGGTCTAATGAGGTCACAATTTGCCAGTTTGCGATCCAGCTCCTCCCATAGTGGCATTTCCTGGGCTTGCCCGGTACTTTCCCCGATCTCTTTTCCTTTTCCTTTATCCTTCGGATCCTCAGTCTTTATAACTTTCTGTGCCGCTGGTTTCTTCCTACGCATACGCCTCCAGCCTACGAGTCTTCTTCTCTTTTTCGGCTTTGGTTTCTCCTGGTTCTGGGCCTGGAAGGTCAGTGGTTTCTCCGTATCCGCCAGATAGCCAGATGGGTTTCCTATGGTATCCATATCTGTGGTATGGATAGTAAAGTTTTGAAGTGCTTCTGATAGTTCATTCATGCTGTTAGCATACATGAAGAAACACACAAAATTCTAGGTTAAAATTTTGTACATTAAATTTTCATAGAATCACAGAATGGCAATCAGAAAAATTAAGTATTTCTAAATAATTAATTGGCTTAAATCAGTGGCTCTGATACCACCTTTTTCTGTCACGGCCCCCGGCCCGGTGTTACCCGGTCCAGAAGCCGCGGGACAGAAACCCGTGGTATTTATTTAATTTGGCAGCGGAAATGTTGACAGGATCTTTTAAATTGAAAATGCTCAATTATTTTATTTCACAATTTGGGGATAACACCCATAATTTACAATAAAGGTGATTTCACTCGGAAATCCCTGTTTTACGAAAACATGTTTATTTGTTTTATTGAGCCACTTCTCCAAGCTTGTATTGCTACACATCACTTTTCCTGGATTCACAGCAGGTCACCTGAAACATGTTTAAAAATGTTTTATCAGCGGGGAAATACTGACGAGCCATTCAAGTTGCACAAAACGACACATTGTTATAATATACAGTATTAAGTGTGATTACAATGTTTTTATCAACCAATTACCCCAAATCGGTATTTGTCACTTGACAGTATCTGTGACTATGGTCAGATCACCCATTGGCTAACCCGTTGTCCAATGGTGACGGGTATCAAGTAATGTATACAAAACCCCACATACCGGCAGTAATTGAAGATTACAAAGACTTAATCCCTGTAATTATAACTTTGAAAATAGGGTTTTGGAAACAATTTGGTAAAAAGAGAATTACTCACATTGCAAGTTTAGACGGGCAGAGTTTAGCCTACTGATTTTGTCGTGTAACCTAGTTAAAAGGACAATGCATACGAGACTAGGTTAGTAACTTAATACAACATTTACGATAAGCTCACGAAATCAAAACCCTCATGACGAATGACAAAGTATAGCCCAAATACGGGCAGCACTTAAACATCCATCGGATCGGTTTCAATCGATCGGACATTGTATCGTAGCAGTGATCGAGTTATTACCCTTGATCGTAGCAGTGTTTTGCTATTGTGAATGTGAATTTCGAGCAGAAAGATGTGATTTTTGATAAATTTCTCGCACACAGACGATCTGCCCATGACTGACCCTTTTATAGCTGATTTTTGGGTTTTACGCGGCCCGCGTAAACCCTTGCTTGAATCTTACGCGGCCCGCGAGGGCCCCCTAGTCTACGTGTAAGGCTAGCGTGTCACAGGTAGGGTTTCCACGTGTGCGACACGTGGCTTGAACGCTTATCCGGAGACTTTTTGAGTTGTCGCTGCCCGCGTAGCCTTACCTTACGGCTTACGCGGCCCGCGTGAAAACCAAATTTCATGTTTTCTTGGTTTTTCATGTATATTAGGGTTTCAGGGGTCCAGGTTTTTACTTACGGGTTGTTTATGGACATTTTTGCAAGTCCTTACAATATGTACCCAGGCCCTGTACACACCGCCCGTCACACGTTTTATACGAATATTGCCAAGAGATAGAGTCAAAAATGAAGTAAGTCATTATGATTCAACCAGAGGTCGTATAATTTATCGACTCCGCAACAAAGATTCGAAAGATTAGGTTTTTTCAACTTCATCATTTCTTTTTCTTGCGCAGGAATCATTGGCGCAGCTTCTAGTTGGCGGGAGGGGGCGGCCGACCCCGAACTTTTCGCTCAATAATGGAGAGCATTTAGTTTTCGTATAGAAATTTTTGGGTATATATGTTTTCAACCCCCCGATTTTATAGAAATTTTTGGGTATAAACGTTTTCGACCCCCCGGTCGAAAATCTCAAACTTCGCCAGTGGCGGGAATACGATTCAAAATCGAAAATTACAATAAACTTATTTTCTTCCAAGAAATGGAAAAAAAAGTAATAAGAATTAGACCTAACACGATTCCAAATAGAAAAACTTATTTCCCTTACAAGAAGATCAATAGGATTGGAAGAGAAAGATGTCGATTCAGAAGGCTACTTAATTCTTTCGAGTAAGCAAGTCTTTGTATGGGCAATGTCTCTTGTTGTATAGTTATTTTCTCCGAGTTCTTCCCATTACGGGTTCGAGTTTTGTAGATGAAGGTCATACCAGTTGTCACACCCCAACCGATTGCGGAAACATTGAGGCAAGACGTAATAGACTGTTCAAAGACATCATATTACTATAATTTCGATATATTAAGATTTAAAAATTTCACTTTCATATAATCAGATAAAACATTACATTGTTCAAAAACAGAAATACAACAAATCAGAAGTTCCATAACTAAAACATCATAATCGCATAGATATAATAGGTGAGTATCTAAATCCACCCTAAGTTGTTTCTTGTGATAACATCTCAAACGGTTCCACAACATGTATAAAATAGCTGTCAACACATAAATATGTCGGTTATCATACTAGTTTGGTTACATAGCATAGGTAAGTATAAATCTCAAATCCACATGTTTATGGCATACTAAATTATGTATCATACTAGCATGTGAAAGCTAAAAATCAATCCAAAGTTTGGCACTAGCATATCCTTATAACCGAAGTAAATAAGGCCGTATAGAATAATTTAAAAATGACTCATAAAACGGGGCGGTGTGCTAATCCTATAGCACTATACATGTTAAAGGAGGCTTGTAAGGTTAATGATAGATAGCTAAGCATAAGAATTCTAGAATGTATTCACAATTAGCATAATAAATGAGCATGTTTAAGGATTGAGTTTTTGAGTAAGTTTCCTTGTATGTGTGTGTATGTGTGTTTAGTATGAATACATGTTACAACCCAAATAGTGTTTAAAATGTAAAAGGGTCTAGTATGAACTCACGGTTTTGCGAAGAAAATCCACAAGATGCGAGCGAATGGATTTGGAGGGTGGAACATCAAAGTCACCCTAAAATGGTAAACAAAGGTGTATGAGTATAAGGGTTTGGAGATTTGAAAGTAATCGAAAATTTATGAGTTTGAAAATAAATAAAACATATCCCGCCTGGACACTTATCTGGACACCTTTATTAGTGTGTGTTTTTCATGAGTGTTAAACACCCATTAGAAATCCAAAATAAGGTTTCTAATACTAGTATAATTCCACCTTAACACATAACATTCAACCATGGATTGGTTTATATTAGGTTCGGTTTTGGGGAAAGTATTATATGTATACATTATTATTTATATAGTCAAGCATTAGAGGTAGGGTAATCCACAAACCTCAAGAGTTTCACCTTTGCGCAAAATCACCAACATAGTTGATGATTCAGGTGGTCATGAATACAAGGAAGGAAATGCATAAGTAAACAAACTATTTTGCTAAGTAACCAAGTGAAGGATAGTGGAAATTTTAATTATAGAACCAAGGTCCTCAACATCACCATTTGTACCTTAACACAAGGTTTCCAACATTGCTTGTTTGGAAACTTATTTTGGTTTCACTCACATAGTTATTGTAGGTTACTTAGAGGCTTAGGAAGATATAACATGGAGGAATATGAACCTCTAAGTTTCAAGAAATTAACCTTAACACAAGTCCTTCAACATGGAAGCCAGCTGGTGACTTGGTTTGGTATTCAAAAAACAAAGTAAAGAAAAACATGTATAGTAAGTTTAAGAAAAATCCCAACTTTGACCTAAAAAATGGTGGTTTACCATCCTTATTTACCTTGGTAAACAAGTGGTATAACTCCTAGAGGTGTTCCAAGTATGGGGAAGAAGAAAACAAGTAAGAAAGAAGCAAGAAGAACCAAAACTCACTGTTTTGGTCTTTGAGTTTCTGCCCAAAGTTGAAAAAATGAAAGATTAGAGAGTGTTTGAGAGATTTTGGAGTGATGAAAGTGTTTAGGAGGTGTTAGAGGTTGATATTTATAAGTAGGATTAGTGATAGGAGCATTAAAGGAGTTGGTTGGGAGTTAGAATGAGGGAAAGTTAAAAAAAACATTGTTGTTCGTGAACTCTGCTGTCAAGCACACCCCTTGCAAACCGCAAAGGTGTGTATACAGCCCGCAAGGACTTGCTGATCTTTCAAAAAAAATCATTTTAGTCCCTGAAGTTGTGTGATTGGTTATTTTATGCTACAAAACTCAAAGTTAGGCATGTGTTTTAGTATTTTAAGTGTGTACAAGCATGGTATGTAATAAAATACTTATGAAACAACATTCCAAAGAAAATAGATTCTCGATGTGTTGCTCGGTTTTGAATTAAAATGTGTATTCGTGAGTATTTATGCAAGAATAATTAGGCAAAAATAATGTGAAAGAGAATTTCCATTATGATTAAGTCTCAAAATTATAACGAATTGAAGAGAGAGTGTGAATTACATTAAAATGAAAAAGAAAGAAATATGCGGAACGTTACACCCGTGGAATACCCTATGGGTAGGATCGGGTATAAACTGGGTTGAAAAAAAACTGGGTTCGGGTTTTCACAACAAATAACATACTCGGACCATACCCTACGGGTAGGTTCGGGTTTACAATACCAGTTTTTATAAAACCCAGGTCTGGGTTTTTTTACGAGTTCGGGTTTTTTGTGCACCTCTAATGTGATGTGCTTAAGTGAGCTGGAATCTCTGCAAAAAAGGAGGCCCTATGAATTTCCTGACAAACCCACTTGAAGGGAGGTCCACTCTGCGGCCGGCAGATGTTCTTGTTTTCAGTTGGGCAGGAGGGAAACACGTATGTGTGGACCTTACTGGAGTATCCCCCCTTGTTGGGCTCAGGGAAAATCGTTTCGTGGCTGGTCGGGTTGTATTGAAGGCGGAATCAGGAAAAGTTGCTATGCGTGAAAAAGCTTGTGCTGAGAATCAACATGTCTCCATTCTTTTTGCCTTTGATAGCTTTGGTTCCTTTGCTCCTGAAGCTATTGGTTTTTTTGAAAGAGTGAAGAGAGTCGTGCATATCAATTTCTCGACGCCAAGACATCAAAGTTTTATTTTAAGTAGAATTGGATTTGCTATTTAAAAGAGGGCTATGACACAACTTATTATCCATTTACCTACCATTCTTTGTATAATTTTTTCTATTGTTAAATCTACACACTTTTTAATAAAGAGACATGAGAAGATTTTAGAATGTGCTTAATTGTGTCATTGTTTATGTTTGTATTTTTTTTCTTTATGCTAAAGCATTCATTTTAGTTTTTGGTTTTTCGATCAAAGTTGATAGACGTTAATTATTGGTTTTTTTCAATCAAAGTTGATTTGACTTTAGAAAACTAACACCACTAAAAACATTGATTTTGTTTTATATTATAATCTTAAAGTTAATAGGTTTGAATATGTCCATATCAGTGTGGTATAAGAATCGTTAGATGCTAGTCGGTCAGTGGAGTAACGACTAACAATTAATCGGATTGGGATTTTTAATGTAATTATTAGTTATATATATACACAAACATTTTTATATGTAGTTTTTTAAAGTATAGATGTATTAACCCCTCATTGACCAATCTTTTAAGTAATTGGCGAGAATTTATAAGATTTGGTCGAAATTTAGCTAGGATCTAGCCAGAATAGGACCGTCATTGTCCACCTAGAGATTAATTGATGAACCTCCAATTAGTGATTAATCGGTGACTAATCGAGATTTTTACAAAGATGGTTTATATTCTTTTGTTTACCTACTTTACTATAAAAAAACACACATGTATTTTTCCTTATCTTTCAACTTGCTATTTTTGGTGCGTTTGTTGTCATTACTCATTAGTTTATTACATGTTATTCATGGATGAACATCATTGCCGACTTCAATGCCTGAAAGCTTATGATATAATTTCTTATGTGATGTTTGTAGGCTAGAAAATCTAGAGCTTATTCCTTTGTATAGAGAAAAATGTTTACCTATGTTATAAGATCTAGATTTTTAAAGGTATTTTGAAGTCTTTCACTTATTTTTAATTTAGAAACATATAAATACAGACGTGATATTTTGTTATTTTCGTAGAACAAGTATAAAACAATTTACGAAAGCTATAAAAAATTGTATGTGCTTATATGTATCATGTATGTATATTTTTTATAAGAATTGTTACAAGTATAAAAAAAATATAACACTTTTCATGTTTGTAGCGCGTCAATGACTCAATTCATTTTAGCAAACCTAGTTGGGCCTTGAACCGACATCATGTTTTTTTTTTTTTTTTTTTTTTTTTTTTTTTTTTTTTTTTTTTTTCTTGCGTTTATATTTCAGCAATTTGTCTAACTCACAGACTAATAAATAATATAATAGTTTTTTTTTTTCCTTTTATTGAAGAACGGTGAGATACATGCATGCTTAGTATATAAAATATAAATATTTATATAGAAACTGTACTCAAATTATTAGTCACAGTTGATCTCTAGCCATTTACTTCTTTTTTGAAAGGCATAGATCAGTGGAAACCCTTGTACTTGAAATCCTAATCCACCCAGGATCGATTCCTTCCCCACACGCCGGATCCCTTGCAAACCTAATGGGTGTATTTTTTCGGTGGCGGCAGGACTCGAACCTGGAACCTTCGGGCAGGAACCCCAGAGGGGAAAACCTTCCCACCTCCGTTGCAACCACTAGGCTACAACATCATTGGCTAAATCTAGCCATTTACTTAAACACCATTACTAAGACCTTTTATTTTTTAGCAATAAAGCATGTGATCAACATATTCATATCAGTTTTAGTCAAAAATTAACTCATGACAATATTATATAATAGCAGCTATTATTTTTTTTTCAATTAACAATAGTACCAGACATTTTCATCTTACATAATTACAGTCTACTTAAATTGATTATTATTTTTGCATACATACACTATTGTTACACATTTGCCTAACCGTGAACAAATTTAACAATCTTCCTTCCGGACACTAATTCTAGCTCGACCATTGAGAAAAAACGAATGTGATCAGTGTCCCTTCAAACAATTGAAGCGTGTTTCTCAACCCTGTGAAAAGGATTATTTTATGTAATACAAACAAATTTTGTAGCGAAGAGTTAGATGATTTTTTAAAGAAGAAGCTATTACCTTCGATCTAATTATATTCGTCGTCAATTTAGTACAAATTGAATTCCGCATTTAGATTATGTAATTCTACAAACCAAATCATGAAACAAGGGATTTTGGTTTTCAAATCAAACATGACTTGTAAGATTAACCACAAATTAATGTATCTAAGATACGATTGCTACTTACCATACTTTGTTTAAGGTAATTAGATTTACCTTAATAAAGGCTTCAACACCGATTACTCTTTATACACAACGTACGATCTGTGGATTCCAAAAGACGGATAATGGTTGCAAGCAAATAACATGACACCAACATCTATTTTCACCGGATGTCGAATGATGAGGCCTCGTCACTTGCATCAAAAGCACCACTTGTATAAACATGTGATTCAAACTATCATACTTGTATTTGGACACAATTTACAAATATTTTAGATGAAAATTTGTTAAGATGAGTTGTGTTATTTTGATAATGAATCAAACATGAAAGTGGAAATTTGTTGTAAACAAACAAGTAAAAAATCACTTAACATGTATTACTAGCTATGTCCTTATTGTTTTGTTTAAATGAAATATTTTTATTTTTTTAACAATATTGTTATATTAAATATTAGTATTTACAAAATGCAAAAGAAAAGACAAAAGAGCTTGGTAGGTGATAACTCCTTGTGACCATTTACCATATGATATGTTCCCCATGTTATTTTTTTGGTGTACATTGCATGATACCTTGACATTATCAGTGATTGAAAAGAATTATAAATTTGACTTTTGAATATAAGCATTTGAAGTTCTATGCAAAAGCACAACTATTTAAGAATGTGGAAATATTTTTTATCGGCACACACAAAGAAAATATTTAAAGTATTGGATTATATTTGCAAATCATCTTCCTCGCCGAAAAATCAATTGCATTAGGAAGCTTTAGTGAGAAAAAATGGTTTGGAGAAATTTGTAGTATTGCGTATTTAGGAGCATCTCCAACGGCCTTTTTCTAAAGTTGTATGTAGCGCATATGATGACCAAGATGGAGGAGAGAGATGAAAAAGAGATAAACACATCCATGGAACGAATGCCCTCAATTGGAAATTGTGACGGGCAGATGGAGGAAGGGGTGGACCTAGGTAAGCCTACGAGTTCCCACGAACCCACCACTGCGTTTCGAATTTTTAATATATATCAAAACTAAAGTGAACCCATTAATATAATGTGAAATGAACAACAATAGGTATCCGGTTCGAGCCTGCTTGTTCTCACATTTTTTAACTTTAGTTTTATTTAAAACTATTCTAGGGCTCCAAATTTAAACCCAATTCATGCATTCAGCTGTTGCCAACGTCCAACAAGATAGAACTAACTCAACCAAGCATCGACAATCAATTCGTCGGCCGCTGGAAACCACCCAACCCAACCATCGCTTTGCCGATTCCTCGAGCAATTGAGCCAGAAATCATCCAGATTCGGATCTCACTAATTAGGTAAAGAATAAAAATAGACTTCCAATTCTTTAATTGCAAATAGAATTGTGAATTTGTTTGAATTGTTTTACTTTCCAATGCTTAATATGCTATTAGTTTCAAATTTGAAATTGTGAATTGTGAATTTTGGTAAACTTTCAAAGAACATGGGTAAACTCTCAATTTCTTAGTTTCCTATTAATTTGTAATTGGAAATTGTGAATTGAATTAGACAATTGGTGATGTCATCTCTTTTTTAAAGAACCCAAGACTAACATTATTATTTTTTTAATAGCAAATTTGGATTACTAACAGACCAATAGAGTATTACCATGCTACTAACAGAACCACTCGATCACATCCATCTCCACTAGACAATAATGTCTATACACCAATTTAGGAGGAAACTCAATAAATAGGACCTAATGGTCCCTAAATCTTATCACACCCCAAAGATGTCACTAGGCTATAATGGCATAGGCCCTAGACTAACATTGTGATAACAATAGTTTATCTCTTTAATACTAACCACAAAATAACCAATTTATTTTTTGGGAAAATTACCAAAATGTTGGTTGACCAAGGGTGTTTTCAAATTTGTCACCCTCCTGCGTCCTTGGAAGGACTACTCAGCCTCGGAAGCGTCCGTCTTTTCACGTGAAGCGTCCGCCTGTCACGTTGAAGCGTCCGTTTCCTTTCAAGCGACACGTGTCCGCCACGTTGAAGCGTCCGTTCCGTTACGAAATTGCGGCAGTCAGCGACGTTTCATAACCATAATTTTTTTAATGCGTCCCTATGTACGTTTCCGAGGCCTGGCCGACGCTTCCGAGGCTAGCCGACGCTTCCGAGGCTAGCCGACGCTTCCGAGGCTAGCCGACGCTTCCGAGGCTTGACCCGACGCTTCCCTAGGCTTGACCGACGCTCCCGAGGTTTGGCCGACGTTTCCAAGGCTTGACCGACGCTCCCCCGAGGCTTGACCGACGCTTCCCGACGCTTACGAAAAAAAATTGGAAACTCAAAAGCCGTTTAACTTTTACCGTTGCCACAATTTACCCCACTATATAACTGTCACCTATCAGTTATCAAACACCCGTCGTTTTCAAAAATTTTGCAACACAAAAAATCAGCATTTCACTATAACTCCGACGCCGTCAACGACCCCGACAATGGCCACCTCCTGGACTGACGTTGAAGACATTGCTCTGTGCGAAGCATGGGAGCAGGCCATGATCGATCCTCCACGTCGAGGACACGGTGGGCTCTGGGTCCGTGTTCAACAGAATTTCGCTCAACTACGTGGTCCGGACCACAACCGGACCGTTCACGCACTATCCTCAAGGTTCCGTGTCCTGCGGTTGGAATGTGAGAGATTTGATCGATATTTCAAGAAAGTGGAGACAGAAATGCCGCACCTTGGTGAGGACGATCAGAAGGAGGTGGCCCTCATCAACTACCGTCATGAAGAGAGACATGATTTCAAACATGTCTCGGAGTGGGAGGCTATTAGGATATGGTTTTAGATATAATATTATTATGTGTTGTTTGGTTTTTTTTTTTTTTTTATTATGTTATGTTTTGATGTTTAACTAGTTTAACTTAAATTCTAATCCTACATGCTTTGAATTTAACAACAATTCAAACAAATGTTAAGCATAAGGTACAAACTTTGATACTTACAAATGTTCCTAATTGATATTATATAATATAAAAAAATTTGACTAAAAAATAACATGTTTTATATCGTTTAAAAATTGCTCAGTTAACATACATCTTAACCAGCTCCCATTTTAGAATGTTTATAAGTTTAAAAAAAATTGGACAAAGATACAAAACTGCGTCTTTGGCCGACGCTTCCGAAGCTTCACGGATGCGTTAGCAACCGAGGCCGAGGCTGAGTAGTCCTTCCAAGGACGCAGGAGGGTGACAAATTTGAAAACACCCTTGGTCAACCAACATTTTGGTAATTTTCCCTTATTTTTTCCCTGTTAGAATTAATCAAAGCCACATAAAGTCAACATGATAAAAGTAAAAGTATGCAATTCTTTATTAGACTACTCACATTAGCAACCTAATACAAGTTGGGTTGCCACATGTCAAACATGTATTGGTTTCAATATAATAAACAAAATAAAAAAGAAAATAAAGTTGGCAACCTGGTCGTTCAAACGACCTAGGTCATGACCCAAGAATTTTAAATGTGCTCATTTTTTTTTTGCCACTTGTCCAACTTTGATTGGTCCATTATTTTTTATTTCTTTTTCATTTATCAATCTAAAGTACTTCTTCCCCTAATGAATAAATTAGTCAAATAACTTATCTTATTTAAACTTAAAAATAAAACTAAATGCACTGTATTTCTTAATTTTTTTTGTGAACATGCCGGTATAAATTTTATTAAAAACAGAGTTCGTTTACAAAAATATTTATTTAATATAAATATGATTTAAATACACTTTATAAATATAAATGATTTAAATACGCTTTATTTTTATTCTTAAAATAAATACCTTTTAAATTTTTGAAATAAAAATGAATATTGTTAATATTATTATTTTTAATACAATAAAATATAATCATATATATATATATATATATTTATTTTATTAAAAATTAGGTTGGGTTAGGTTGTCAATGTGTGTCAAAAATTAAGTTGGGTTGGGTTGGGTTGTGTAGGTGAAAGAGAGAGAAAGTATTTTTATATTAAGGGTTGGGTTGTGTTAGGTTGTGAATGAGGCTAGTCTTAGAGAATTGAACATCGATCATGACCCAACAGTGTTTTCCTTGACCAAAAATGGCATAGCTTCCTGGAACATTTTAACTGAAACGTGAAATGTATGTTTCTTTCTTTTAGGACTTGAACAAATAGCATCAGGTCAGGTGTCTTGTAGGTTTATGTTTCTTGTGTTCAATCAATGGTCACCACTTCAGAGTTCAGTTGATCCTAATAGAAGACTGATCACAAATTTGGGTTTCACAACATGTTTTCATTGACCTAGAAAGGGCATGACTTCCTTCAAGTTCTAATTAGAAACCTGTAAATCAATTCAAGGGTTTGGCTGAAGATTATTTCTTACAAGGTGGCTTGTAGTTCATGTTAAACTACAATTTTTTGTCTTCACTAGTCAAATATTTCAGTCATTCCTAAATATAGATGGTTGATGGTTTCACCTGGCTATTATAAATTTCCAAACTATAAATTTCCAACAATTTTGTGTTATATGTTGTTGTAATATAGGCCTTGGGAGTTTTACAAAAAACTTTTGCATTTTTCACTTTTAACCATAAGATTTTAATCCCTTGCATTTTAACCCTTTGACCTATTTACTTTTAACAAAAAAAAAATTCATCTTTTACAATTTAACCCCCAACACTTTTTTGTTTTCAACTTTGGTCCCCTCATACTTTTCATCTTTCATAAGTTTTTCGTTTTAAGTTTCGTTATAAATTTTTCGAGTCAACACGCCACATGTGTCTAGGATTCAACGTTTTTTTGTCTGTTTTTTTCCCATTTGACAGGCAGTCGCAACACGTCTATTTTTCTTCATTTGACAAGTTCGTCGCAACACGCATGTCCTGGATCGACTTAGTTATTTTTTTCTACGTTTTACATGTATGTCTAATTTTTTCGGATTAATAGGGCCGGCCCTAAGAATTCGTGTACCATGTTCGAGCTTTGAAAAATGTGCCCTTATGCCTTAACGAAATTGGGTTATTTGGCTCACTAAATTTCTAAACCTAATGCCAAAAGGGTTAATAACTAATATAAACTATAAGAATAGTTTTGTAAGGGGGCGTATGTTAGTTGTTTGTTTGGATGTACCCAATTAAAAAATTATTTTACATATACATATCAGGTTTTTTCATACAAAACGTGCCCCTCGAAATATCGGGCCCAGGCCGGTGGTCCTCCCCGCCCAACCTCAGGGCCGGCCATGCGAATTAACATGCTGCAACAGGTGTACGTGGTTCAACGATTTTACTTTTGTTTTTCGTTCGGTGTTATTTTTTACTTTTTTATTTATTTTATTTTTACGAGCTCTTCTGATATTGGTGGTTGTTGGCAGTGTTGTGGCATTAATGCTACTTGGCACGATTTTACGAACGTATTTAACCTATGAACTAAGCAGTCAATAGCGGTGCTATAGCGGTGTTATAGCGGTGCTATAGCGGTTAGCGGACCTCAGGGTGTGTAGCGGTCCAAATAGCGGTGGCCTATAGCGGTTCCGCTATTAGCGGCGCTAAATACCGCTATAGCGGTGCTATAGCAGTACTATAGTGGTGCTATAGCGGTGGGCTATAGCGGTTATAGCAGTAACGGTGTTTAATTGTGTTAATTCTTAAATTAAATACTTCAAAGTTACTATTAGTATTTGATTTGCGATAGGTTTTTGATAATGGAATGATATTACTATGAATTTTGATATTACTATTAATATTTTTCAAAGATATATTTATATATATATATATAAATACATAAATTATGCATGGTATAAAAATTAACGCTATATCACCGCTATACCACCGCTATAACCTATATATCATATAGCGGACCTTGACCGCTATTCGATTTTGGACCGCTTTAACTGCATAGCCTATGAAGTTTTTTTACTAATAATTTGTTTCGAATTTACAACCATATCTCTTTTACTTAATAAAAACTAATTTTTATGTGCATATTTTTATGTGTATGTCGATATAAATTCGATTTGCTCTGCGTTTCGACATAAACTTTTTATGGCAACAACTCAACAAGTCTGGTTAAGTATAATACGTTTTTGTTTTAAAAAACAAATTTTACGTACATATTTTTATGTACGTTTCGGTATAAATTCAAGTTGGTGTATTTCGACGTAAACTTTTTGGGAAACGAGTAAGGTCAAACATAATATGTTTTCTTGATTTTATGAATGTTTTGTAAATTTTGTTTCGATCCAAGTGGAGTCAAATTGCGGTTTCTTTTCTTTCCCTTTTTTAAAGCTCTAATTAATACCTTTTGATTATACATGTAAGCATTTCCGTTATAACCGTTACATTTTCTATGTATGACTCGGGCCACATATAATATGTTATAATTGTACGGTATAAATTTGATTTCTTTACGTTTTAATCCAATTGCAATGCTTACATAGGTTGCATTGAATTTAATAAGATACGTCGAAACACATGTTTTGATATGATTAACACATCACATAACAGTTTGACTAATCCATTTGATGTTTGTGATGTACCTGCGCCGCAACGCGCGCAGGTCTTAGGCCAGGCCAGGCGGTCTGTGATGGACGCCCGGCCACGAGTTATAACATCACGAACACCGCCGCCCCTTGAATTTTAACGCGTTATTTTTTCAACGCGTACAAAATATCACGCGAGAAACTTCAATGTATCAATTGTTCTGCATGTTTGACACCTGTTGCATGATGACGCTCTGGACCAATTGTTCTGCAGCATCAAAAGTGAAATGAAATTATAATTATTTTTAATTAGTTGAAGTTGGCTTTTTTTATCACTAATGACCACCCCCACTACATTTCTATCACTAGTGATAGAATATTGGGTGATGACATGGCATGAGTTGATTGGATATTGGGAGTGATAGAATTCTATCACTAGTGACCACCCCTTCTCCCCTTAGTACTAGTTATAACTATAAATTAGCAACAAATATTGCTTTATAGAGTTGTACCTCATACATGGGAGAGTTTCAAAAAAAAGTTGATTTTTCATTTCTAACCCAACGCTTTTCTTCTTTCGCAATTAAATTCTAACACTTTTTATTTTCATATTTAGCCTCTTATAAGTTTCATCTTTTACAAATTATTCGTTTTACGTTTCATTCTAAATTTTGCAAGTTAACACGCCGCAACATGTGTGTGGGGTTCACCGTTTTTTTGGTATATTTTTTCCCATTTGACAGGTTCGTCGCAACACGTTTATTTTCCCCGTTCGACTTAGTTATTCTTTTCTACGTTTTACGTTTCGGTCTAACTTATAGTTTGCGATGTTTATATTATCGATGTTTGCGATGTTCTCGTGTCGCAACGCGCGCAAGTCTTATTGCTAGTTAATCTTCACTTTTAGGTGCTAGTTAATCTTTACTTTTAGGTACAATCTAGACTTACATATTAATTCATAAAGATCACCGTGTTTATATTATCTATTTCTAAAACACCCGAATTGAATTTAGCCGGGGGTTGGGGCAATATTTCGAAATGGCTTGATTTTTGTTAATTGGAGGTTTAAACACCCGAATTGATCCTAATAGAAGACTGATCACAAATTTGGGTTTCACAACATGTTTTCATTGACCAAAAAAGGGCATGACTTCCTTCAAGTTCTAATTAGGAACCTGTAAATCAATTCAAGGGTTTGGCTGAATGATTATTTCTTACATGACTTAAACAAACATAATCAGTTGTTTTTTAGTTCATGTTAATTTGTTAAACTACAATTTTTTGTCTTCAGTAGTCAAATAATCAGTTGTTTTTTAGTTCATGTTAATTTGTTAAACTACAATTTTTTGTCTTCAGTAGTCAAATATTTCAGTCATTCCTAAATATAGATGGTTGATGGTTTCCCCTGGCTAATATATTATAAACTATAAATTAGCAATTAGCAACAAAATATTGCTTTATAGAGTTGTACCCCATGTATGGGGAGATTATAAAAAAAAGTTGATTTTTCATTTCTAACGCAATGCTTTTCTTCTTTTGCAGTTTAACCCTAACACTTTTTATTTTCATCGTTGGCCCCTTATAAGTTTCATCTTTCACAAATTATTCGTTTTACGTTTCGTTTGAAATTTTGCAAGTTAACACGCCGCAACATGTGTGTGGGGTTCACCATTTTTGGTATATTTTTTTTCCATTTGACAGGTTCGTCGCAACACGTTTATTTTCCCTGTTAGACTTAGTTATTCTTTTCTGTGTTTTACGTTTCGGTCTAACTTCTTCGCATTAACACACAACAACGGGCGTGCACGATTCAACGATTTTACGTATGCTTTTCGTTCGATGTTTTTTTTTTCTTTTTTATTTATTTTTTTATGAAATTTTCCAATGTTGTGGTCGCTGGAAACTGTGTTGCATTGGTGCTACTTGGTACGGTTTTACGAACCTTTTAACCTATTAAGTTTTTTTCTATAATTTGTTTCGAGTTTACTTCTTTACTTCCTTTACTTAAAAAAACTATTTTTTACGTGCATATTTTCATTTAAGTGTCGGTATAGATATGATTTCTCTATGTTTCGACGTGAACTTTTTCTGGAAAACGATTTAGGTCAAATATAATACTTTTTCATTAAAAAAAATTTTACGTGCATATTTTTATGTACTATAAATTTGAGTTGGTCTACGTTTCGATTTGGGAGATGAGTCAGGACAAATATAATATGTATTCATGCGTATTTTATGTATGTTTCGTAAATTTTGTTTCGAAGGTGTGGAGTCAAATTGTAGTTTCTTTTCTATGTATGAGTCGGGTCACATATAAATTTGATTTACTTTACGTTTTGATCCAATCGCAATGCTTATATAGGTTACTTCGGCTTCTATTCGATACCTCAAAATGCGTGTTTCCATACGGTTAACGCATCACACGACGTTTAGACTAATCCATTCGATGTTTACGATGTTCTCGTGTTGCGATGCGCGCGGATCTTATTGCTAGTTAATCTTTACTTTTAGGTACAATCTAGACTTACATATTAATTCATAAACTAGGAAGCACGGAAACGCCATTGAGGTGCCGTCTCCCGTCCCGGGGACTGCTAGGGGACGGAAACGGCACGGGGACGGCCGGGAAACGTCCCCGGCATGTTGGGTACGGCTTGGAAACGTGCTGCAGAAGGGGACGGGGTTTGGGGACGTGCAGGAAACGTTTCCGTCAAGTTTCCGACCACCCTTCGCCGGAGCAAATTTCATGTTAAACCAATATCCGACGATGACGTTTCTTAACACTTTGACCCTTCCATTATCGTCATAACTGAAAGAAAAATAGAAGAGAAGAAGCCAAGAAGGTAAGGTGATGATGATCTTTTCTCCGGTGAGGTGCAGCGGCAGAACAGGGGATGATGAAGATGAACTATATTAATAACCTAAGCCCTATTTAGTATCTGTTACTGGGCTTTTGAAATTAACTTCGTGGCCCAATACATCTGTTTTTTCTTTAATTTCAACTTTCATTTATTAATATTCATCACTTACTTTAAGTATTAAATTTATATAATTTTATTTGTTTTGTTATTATTTTTATTATACTTAAATGCTGTAGTATGTTTCTTTTTTTTGTTATTATTTTTATTATACTAAATTATTGTAGTACGTTCCTAACTAATACATAATTAGGTTAGGAAGATATGTGATTTTTGAACTTTACATCAATATACAACTATTTTGGGGTTTGTGTTACATTATCTTTAATATATATTTATTTTTTTATATGTTTTTATTTCCGTACCCGTCCCGTCCCCGCTTCTTGAATTTTTTAGTTTTGCCGTTTCCCGTTCCCGTACCCGTCCCCGTACCCGTCCCAGTGCATCATAGTTCATAAAGATCACCGTGTTTATATTATCTATTTTGAAAACATGTTTTTGTTATTATTATATCGTATACTTTATACTTTTATTATGTGATTAACTTAACCTTGACTTGAATCATTGAACCAAACTGAAAATTTTAATGTCTGATTCAATAAAATTGGAATAGTGAACCCTGCAAAAAAATTTCTCAATCCATCACAGTGAGAAGAAATCTGTCAACATCCGTAGAGTGGTGGAAGAAAATTGTGTGCATACTTTAATAGTCAAATTAAAAAAAAAAATAGCGACCATACTTATAACATGTTTAGTAAAAATGGTAATTAAAAAAAAACAATATCTTGTATGATATCTTATATACTTTTTATTACAACAGAATTCTATTATTTAGCTCAAATGCTTATATAAATTATCACTAAAAATATTAAAAAAACATAGAGCTTCAAATGCTTGTATAAATTATTACTAAAAACATTAGTGGTTTATAAAATTATGTTTTCTTACTTATTTATAGATTATTTATTACCTAGTCACTTTTTTAATATAGATTATTTACCTTAATTTTATATTTACAAGCCCATATTTATTCTCCATAAAAAAACATTGTGTTACTTGTATTTAAGCTTTTTAAATACTCAGATATGCATAATATGTTTATATGTCATTTACTACTTAGTATATTCGTATAAATATTTATAAAACCGTTAAGTTTTATATACTTTCAAAATTCATATCCACCATTTATATTTTTAATCATTTATTTATTTGGTTAGTTGTTTATATTTCACTAAAGTTACTCATCATGGTGTGCACTTGGAGATACCATGTTGGTTCACAAATCAAAAGTGCTAACAACGTCGTTGGCTCACCAACTTCCTTGTCTAGATGTTTCCATTCCCTAATACATAGTTTTTCTTGCAACTTAGGCGAATAGGCGCAGGGGTGTGGCTTAACGCTACCCCGCCACCTCACCTTTTTAGCGCCCCGGGGCGTTATGGACCACACCATAAAAATCAAACGGGGGGCGCTATAGAGTGTATAACAACCCTACTGAAATTTTTTTCGACACCCCTAATATAATTAGAATGTCCCTATATATCTTAAAACATACCCCGTATGTGAAAACCGAGCCCAAAATAACATATATAATTAAAAATAAAATAAAAACAAATTATTTAAGTCTGTCGCGGCCCGCGACAGACTATGTCTGGTCGTTCGCGGGACGCGAGCGCCTAGCCACGTGTCTGAAGCATGTCGAACCTACGTGCATGACCGGGCAAGGCTATGCGCTAGACTCCCTACGTCGCGGCCCGCGAAGGCCCTGCCTTCCTTCGTCGCGGGGCGCGACGTACCTGCGCCGCAACGCGCGCAGGTCTTAGTACTAGTTATAACTATAAATTAGCAACAAATATTGCTTTATAGAGTTGTACCTCATACTTTGGAGAGTTTCAAAAAAAAGTTGATTTTTCATTTCTAACACAACGCTTTTCTTCTTTCGCAATTAAATTCTAACACTTTTTATTTTCATATTTAGCCTCTTATAAGTTTCATCTTTCACAAATTATTCGTTTTACGTTTCGTTCTAAATTTTGCAAGTTAACACGCCGCAACATGTGTCTGGGGTTCACTGTTTTTTTGGTATATTTTTTCCCATTTGACAGGTTCGTCGCAACACGTTTATTTTCCCCGTTCGACTTAGTTATTCTTTTCTACGTTTTACGTTTCGGTCTAACTTATAGTTTGCGATGTTTATATTATCGATGTTTGCGATGTTCACGTGTCGCAACGCGCGCAAGTCTTATTGCTAGTTAATCTTTACTTTTAGGTACAATCTAGACTTACATATTAATTCATAAAGATCACCGTGTTTATATTATCTATTTCTAAAACACCCGAATTGAATTTAGCCGTGGGTTGAGGCAATATTTCGAAATGGCTTGATTTTTGTTAATTAGAGGTTTAAACACCCGAATTGATCCTAATAGAAGACTGATCACAAATTTGGGTTTCACAACATGTTTTCATTGACCAAAAAAGGGCATGACTTCCTTCAAGTTCTAATTAGGAACCTGTAAATCAATTCAAGGGTTTGGCTTAATGATTATTTCTTATATGACTTAAACAAACATAATCAGTTGTTTTTTAGTTCATGTTAATTTGTTAAACTACATTTTTTTGTCTTCAGTAGTCAAATATTTCAGTCATTCCTAAATATAAAATATAGTAGTCAAATATTTCAGTCATTCCTAAATATAGATGGTTGATGGTTTTCCCTGGCTAATATATTATAAACTATAAATTAGCAATTAGCAACAAAATGTTGCTTTATAGAGTTGTACCCTATGTATGGGGAGATTATAAAAAAAAAGTTGATTTTTCATTTCTAACCCAATGTTTTTCTTCTTTTGCAGTTTAACCCTAACACTTTTTATTTTCATCTTTGGCCCCTTATAAGTTTCATCTTTCACAAATTAAATTATTCGTTTTACGTTTTGTTTGAAATTTTGCAAGTTAACACGCCGCAACATGTGTGTGGGGTTCACCATTTTTGGTATATTTTTTACATTTGATAGGTTCGTCGCAACACGTTTATTTTCCCTGTTAGACTTAGTTATTCTTTTCTGTGTTTTACGTTTTGGTCTAACTTCTTCGCATTAACACACAACAACGGGCGTGCACGATTCAACGATTTTACGTATGCTTTTCGTTCGCTGTTTTTTTTTTTCTTTTTTTTATTTTTTTATGAAATTTTCTAATGTTGTGGGCTGGCAATTGGGTACCTGTTAACCAACTGGGGTAGCCCAGTTGGCCAGTCCCACCCTTTCTCTTCCAAGAGACCCGGGTTCGAGTCCAGCCTCTTCCCAGAGGTAATGGAATCAACTCGGGCGTAGGGTATTCACCCCCAGGCAGCTATGGGACTGTGCTAGCTTGCGGAGTTGGAATACTCCGGCGGTTGGGAGGACCGTGGACTATCCCCCCCCCCCCCAATTGGGTAACTGTTAAGACACGATTAGACCTGTTTAACTGAAAAATACACCCTTTGATTTTTTTAATTTTTAAAATAATTAAAATTACAATGTTAGGATCTATCATTTATTCATCTTTGTACATAAAACATAAAACTGTTTTATAAACATGAGATAAAAAAGTAGTTAAACGAGTCGTAATCATGTTTGAAACTTATGTTGTGCGCGCAGTCAGAAACCTGTTAAACCTGTTAAGACACGATTTGTCAGTCTTAGTTGTGGTCGCTAGAAACTGTGTTGCATTGGTGCTACTTGGTACGGTTTTACGAACCTTTTAACCTATTAAGTTTTTTTCTATAATTTGTTTCGAGTTTACTCCTTTACTTCCTTTACTTAAAAAAACTATTTTTTACGTGCATATTTTCATTTAAGTGTCGGTATAGATATGATTTCTCTATGTTTCAACGTGAACTTTTTCTGGAAAACGATTTAGGTCAAATATAATACTTTTTCATTAAAAAAAAAATTACGTGCATATTTTTATGTACTATAAATTTGAGTTGGTCTACGTTTCGATTTGGGAGATGAGTCAGGACAAATATAATATGTATTCATGCGTATTTTATGTATGTTTCGTAAATTTTGTTTCGAAGGTGTGGAGTCAAATTGTAGTTTCTTTTCTATGTATAAGTCGGGTCACATATAAATTTGATTTACTTTACGTTCTGATCCAATCGCAATGCTTATATAGGTTACTTCGGGTTCTATTCGATACCTCAAAATGCGTGTTTCCATACGGTTAACGCATCACACGACGTTTAGACTAATCCATTCGATGTTTACGATGTTCTCGCGTTGCGACGCGCGCGGATCTTATTGCTAGTTAATCTTTAATTTTAGGTACAATCTAGACTTACATATTAATTCATAAAGATCACCGTGTTTATATTATCTACTTTGAAAACATGTTTTTGTTATTATTATATCGTATACTTTTATTATGTGAAGAAACTTACCTGACTTGAATCATTGAACCAAACTGAAAATTTTAATGTCTGATTCTATAAAATTGGAAAAGTGAACCCTGCAAAAAAAATTCTCAATCCATCACAGTGAGAAGAAATCTGTCAACATCCGTAGAGTGGTGGAAGAAAATTGTGTGCATACTTTAATAGTCAAATTAAAAAAAAAAATAGCGACCATACTTATAACATGTTTAGTAAAAATGGTAATTCACATTCTATCCATCAAAATATGTGAGTGAGAGTTTTTATATTATAAAGGGTATAAAAAGTGATTGTGAGTGGAGGAGAGAGAAAATGTTACTGTTCATCTGTATATTTGGAGGGACACTGTTCACCCAGTATAATTTTTTTAATATATATTGAAAGTGGTTGTGAGTGAAGGAGAGAGAAAAATGTGATGATAATATTATTTAATTGAAAAGGAGAGAGAAAAAGTATTTGTTTTTAGTTGAAATATATTGATATATGAGTTGTTTTTTAGTGGAATGTATGTATAATTTGATGGTTTGGATGTGAATGCTAACATGTTTAGTAAAAATGGTAATTAAAAAAAAAAACAATATCTTGTATGATATCTTATATACTTTTTATTACTACAGAATTCTATTATTTAGCTCAAATGCTTATATAAATTATCACTAAAAATATTAAAAAAAAACATAGATTTTATTACTACAGAATTCTATTATTTAGCTCAAATGCTTATATAAATTATCACTAAAAATATTAAAAAAAACATAGAGCTTCAAATGCTTATATAAATTATCACTAAAAACATTAGTGGTTTATAAAATTATGTTTTCTTACTTATTTATAGATTATTTATTACCTAGTCACTTTTGTAATATAGATTATTTACCTTAATTTTATATTTACAAGCCCATATTTATTCTCCATAAAAAAAAAACATTGTGTTACTTGTATTTAAGCTTTTTAAATACTCAGATATGCATAATATGTTTATATGTCATTTACTAAGTATATTCGTATAAATATTTATAAAACCGTTAAGTTTTATATACTTTCAAAATTCATATCCACCATTTATATTTTTAATCATTTATTTATTTGGTTAGTTGTTTATATTTCACTAAAGTTACTCATCATGGTGTGCACTTGGAGATACCATGTTGGTTCACAAATCAAAAGTGCTAACAACGTCGTTGGCTCACCAACTTCCTTGTCTAGATGTTTCCATTCCCTAATACATAGTTTTTCTTGCAACTTAGGCGAATAGGTGCAGGGGTGTGGCTTAACGCTACCCCGCCACCTCACCTTTTTTAGCGCCCCGGGTCGCTATGGACCACACCATAAAAATCAAACGGGGGGCGCTATAGAGTGTATAACAACCTTTCTGAAATTTTTTTCGACACCCCTAATATAATTAGAATGTCCCTATATGTCTTAAAACATACCCCGTATGTGAAAACCGAGCCCAAAATAACATATATAATTAGAAATAAAATAAAAACAAATTATTTAAGTCTGTCGCGGCCCGCGACAGACTATGTCTGATCGTTCGCAGGGCACGAGGCCGCTCCCCCTGCTGCCACGTGTCTGAAGCGTGTCGAACCTACGTGGATGACCGGGCAAGGCTATGCCCTAGACTCCCTACATCGCGGCACGCGAAGGCCCTGCCTTCCTTCGTCGCTGTAACACCTCGAAAATTCACGTCCTATAATGAGTAGACACGTGTCATATGATTGAACGTGTGAAAGAATGTTCTGAAAGGACTAAAGTTGACAATCATGGAAAGTATGTGAATATACGAGTTCTAAATGTCAACAGTGAATAAATAAATTGTACATTAACCCTACATGATGTTTATAGCATCAAACGAATAAATCATGGATCATGCGAAGCTAAAAGTGAGAGATTACAAACTACAGGGGTTAAATGTGTCAACATGTTTAAGTTATACCTCTGAGTGACCTTTTGACAAACCCAAAGCTTTGTAACTGTTAATTATGCTCACTAGAATGCACGATATAAATTTCATAAAGTTTCGTTATCGTATGAGAAAGTTATGATCAAATTCTTATGCAAAGGGTTAAAGCGTCAACGTTGAAAGTTAGGACTTTTCGGGTAACAATAAAGTTAACCGAGGACTTAACAAAGTGGGTATATGTTTTAAAGCCCTTATAAATCAAATAGGAGGGTTCATAATGCAAGAAATGAAGTCTTAGCAAAGTTTTGAAGAGCCAAGGATCAAACCGCAAAAATAAAAAATACAAGATCTGGTGCAGAAGGGTGTCGCGCGACGGGAAGCCCCAGGGGGGGTCTTCGCGTGCCGCGAGGGCCTATCTGGTCCGATTTTCTTGGGTTTTTGCCTGCTAAGTGCTTTCTACTCGACTTTTATCCGATTTTCCACATAAAGGACGACCCCTAGGCACCCCCTAAGCACTAGGAACACTTGTTAATCAGTTGTGGTCAGATGTAGACTTGTGTGTCAACTTCTTATGGTGATTAAATCACTATATAAAGCCCTTAGTTTGCAACAAGTTCTTCACATCTTCTCTTGCACTTCCTGATCATTTCTGGAGCTCAAGACCCCTCTCAAGTGTTCACAAATCGTTCATAGGACTCTTGTAAGTTTGCTTAACCTTCTTTAATTGAGTTTAGCTTAGTTATTTAGCTAAAAGTCAAACCGTCGTAATTACGATTTGACTTCGAGATTAATTAATAATGGCTCAGTCAAATCTCGAATTAAAAGTAGTTATAAGTTGGTAATTATGTGGGTAATAAACCCTTAAAAGGGTTCCCCCTGATTCCCACTCTAACTATGTCTAATGTCGGGTCAAACTTGTTAATAAAAAAGTCAACAGGATACTTAAATTCTAATTTATGCATGATTAGCAATGTAGAACACATACAACCTGTTTGATCATTAATATAACTTGGTAATTAGTGTAAGAACATGTCTAAACATGTTCAACCCGACAATTTCCTGTTTAGACCCGGTTCGAAACCGAAAGTCGCATAGTTTGACTTTTACTTTGACTTTCAGTTCTGACCCGTTTTGGTATGATTTAGAAATACCTAAGAGCTTCATTTGGACCAGGTTACATGCTAGTATAACCCTCTGTGATTATACCCCATGGTTCATTAGTTAACCAATTAATACGCATGATTCCGTTAATTGCCCATATGTTGACCATTATGCCCTTTTCACCTTAAAACGTGATTTGTGAAAATGTAAAAGTGTAGAAACCTTAATTACTGATATATAAACTTGTATGCAAAGTTTGACATCAGTTTGAGGTGTAGATTAAGAGTTATGCTCGTTAGCGCAAATTGAAAGCTTTATGATAATTAAACGACATAATTAGCGTATAGCCTATTTAAACCTACTTTTTGGTATCAAACTTATTACCCACTGATGTAAGATATTATTTTGGGATTTTTGAAGATTTTTAATTAATTTTAGGCTGAGCATAACTCATAGTCGTAGGCTTAATCCGGTAATTGTCGGTTTTGCCCTTACGGGCCATAAAATGAGTTTTACATATCTAAACGACTCCAAACCTTTTGCTACTGATTCTAAATGATAAATAAATTATTTTAAACCCTCTGGAATAATAAAAATATCAGATTTCTATATAGAACCCGGAAACGGCTTCTAATCGCCTAATTAAGCGTTTTTAACGCCTAGTATGTACTAGAGCTATTTTAAACATACCAAGGGTGATACCTACTGATATTTGAGGCAAATTATAATATTTTAATAGTAAGCAAAAGTTGTTAAACTCAGACTTCAGTTTTGAGCTTTTCGGCTTATGTGAAATTACCAAAATGCCCCTACGGTGCATAGTTTGGTTATAATTGATAAATTTCACATATATATTTTACCCTACTGATATAACTTAGCAAATTGATTATCTTTGCTGATTACATCAGACATGTAACTCAGGATATTACTTAAACTCTTTTATCACCTTATAAATGACCAAACTACCCCTACGGGGCATAGTTTGTGTTTAAAATCATTTCGGGCATAATAAATGATATCTTACTGATGTCACAACATATTTGGAGCATATTAACTTAGGAAACCTGTAAATGGCTCTCATAATTACCCGTTACACTTATTACGCGTTCGGTTCGGTTTATGTAACTAGTTTACATAAATTAGCCGAAACGGGTCAAACCTTATCGGTTTTATCTTAAAATCCAGAATGTGTATGAAATACCCATATTAAGCAAGTCTCTGAACTTGTCGGGTCTAAATCACATTCTATCCGGTCTTCGCTTAATCATGCGTACGAACCGTATCTTTGAAACTAACCGGTCTAAGCTTAAGCTTAATTAAAGACCCGTTAGGATTCTAATAGGTTATTATAAACCTTCGTTCCAGATTAGGAGTACCAGTAAAAGCTACTTGCATTTGCTTATTGTGATTATTACATTGCTCAGGTAAATACTTTTAACTTATTTTCCCTATACGGGCTTGGGTTACGGTATATAGAATACCGCTTGATCGGGCATCAAATCTTCCATCGTTGGGTGGTTAATTGAATAATTTGATCGGCTCGTTTAAACAGTCTTGTTTACTTAAAGCCTTTGGGGGGGGTTAATGACCATGTCCCGGATATCCTTGGCATCATTTTACGAAATGGCCACGACTTAAGCGCGAGGTGTAGGCGTACACCCGTCAGTGCACAAAAGAATAATGTGGTGTGTCTATTGATCTTTAACCCGGACACGATCCGGGCTACTGAACGCACAAGGAACATGTAATTCGTCCACAAGATTATATATTTAAATAATTCTCCCAATTTAAATAAAAATGTTTATGCCACGTGCATCCAAATCAATTTTCAATCATTTTCTAAAATGAGTCAGTTGATAGTATTTACCAGTGTAAACTGACGTATTTTCCCAAAAACATTAAATGCAGGTACTAAGCGTAATTGGCTGGGATTTCTCCTTAGCATCAATAGAAGTCTCGCAAGCTTAAGATGCCTAAAGTCTGTTAAACTATTATTTGTTTTGATCCTTCTGTGGACAAACATTCAACTGTTGAGATACACGATATTACAATAATATTAAAGTTGAATTATATTTTTCATTTGCTTCCGCTGTGCATATTATATATTGTGTTGTTTGACTATTATGTTGCCAACCACGTCACGATACTCCCCACCGGGCCCACCGGTGACTCGTGGAAATCGGGGTGTGACAGTCGCGGGGCGCGACGAACCTGTCGACCAGCCCTATAAATTGCCTTGATCGGCCTTCAGTCCAACTCGTTAAATCTTTCAACTTTCTCTCTCAATTTCTATAATATAGGCACTATACCCGGGTATTATACCCCCTTAAATAACGAAGTTCTGCTCCGTTGTAAGTATCATAACCCCTGGATACGTATTAGATACGCTGCCCGATTGATCTAGGGTTCCGTAACCGCTGTCCTGGTTCTGCCCGACGTAGTCATTGCAATGTCGTCTCGGAGAGGGTATTACTAATGTTAAAATGGGTTATTATACTAACGTGTGTGCATTTGTGTAATTTATAAATTGTCACCAGGAAACCCTTACAGAAAACCTAAGATAGCAATGTGAGTAATCTCCTTTTTGCAAATTGTTTTTACAAAACCTCACATGATTAATAATATATATTAAACAGTTATTGAGTATTTGTAAGGATACAATTATCGTCGGTATGTTGGGGTTTTGTATACAAAATTTGTTACTGCCTTGCGAGGAGTAACATTTCCACAAGTCGGGTTGACAGTACCGTGGGTGGTAATTAGTATGACTTGGAAACAAATGTAATTGCGCGACCGCCCTCAATACTGTACAATGGTTTTTATTAAACTTGATTAAACTAAGATTCACTCACCAGTATTTCCCACTGACAAAATGTTTTTTAAAGCGTTTCAGGTAACAAAATGTGAAAGCTAAATAGAAGTCAGCTGGACAGCACTGAAGGCTTGGAAAAGTGGCTATAAAGTTACCTAAAATAAATAGATGTTTTTATTAAACAAAATAGGGTTTATCCCTATAAAAATGTGTGTACTTAAAACTTGGGTTTTATCCCATGTGTTTAATATTATGAAAGTGTGGTATTTTACTCTGATAAAATATTTCCTAACTACGGTCCTGATGAAATTTCCGCTGCCAAAATGGATAAACACAAGATACCACCAAAACTGGCCGCGGCCGCCCGTTCCCTGGTTGGTAGGGGACGGGGGTTGCGACAGAAGGTGGTATCAGAGCTAAGCCACTGATTCAGCCACAGAAGTGTTCTGCTGACACCAAAAGTTATTTAAAATGTTAGGAAATAAATTACGAAAATACGTGCATATTTGTATTTTATTGTTGTGTGTTATTTGACTATTTGTTAGTTTACAGTATGAGCGACCAAGGACCATCCGACGCGTATCGTCAATTGTCCAGCTCGCCTAGTAGCGAAGGCACCTCTTCACAGCCTGCCCTCTCAGGGTATTCAGCTGATAATGAAGAAGGAATATTCGTGTTTAAGGCTCAGTCTGAAAAGTCATTCCCTCCTAAAAAGAGAGGATGGTTCAGTAGGGGAGCGCATGAACGTAGGAAACGAATGAAAAAGGTGCAACAACAGAGAGTCCTAGCAGTCGATAAAAGAGAAACCGATGCCCATGCCCTGGATATGTTAAATAGGAGTTTAGCCAATTTCCATATCCTAGCAACCACAGCAGCCGACCCTAACCTGGAGCAACTAATAGCACCCCAACCACTACCACTGTTCCCTAACCAGCCAATGGAAATAGAAAACAACCCAGAAAATCAAGTTGAAATGCATGATTTTAACCCAGAAGAAATACCTAGGGTACCAGCACCCAATCCCCTAGACCCAAACTACGACCCGTGGTGGGACGACAATAAGGACTATGTGCAACGTTACCCGATACCAAAAGACATGCCCATGCCGAATCTAGGAGCTTACCCAGGTTTGGACCCTCTAGATCCCTACTACGATAGTGATCAGTATATTAGGGAAATTTTAGAGAATCCATACCCGTACCAGGAACCCATGCCCCAGATCCCAAACCCAGTCCCAGAACCTACACCCCCAATGAGTGCAGAAAATGTGCAAGAACTCAGGACATTCGGTGAGGAAATCTTAGTAAGTGGTGAGAGAATGAGACAGGTGGGAGAGCGACTCGTCTGGAAGTACGACGAGCGCAATATGGATTTCTGGATGAATCCATATCCGTAAAAGTGATGGTGGAGATAGTAATAATAATAATAATAGTATAATAATATATTATGTGTGTATAAAAAATAAAATAAATATATCTAGATAATAACTACGGATGCCTACTACTAGTAGTGTAATTTTAAATTCAGTTGTATTGTAATTTTAATTTCCAGTGTTGGTTTGTACTAGATGCATATTATAAGAAAAAGTAAGTCGCAATGCTCGACGTTTTTTATCAACCTGCATGTTGTGTGATTGATTGTATTAAACATTATCTTGTGACATTAATAATTGGTAAATGTTTAAAATTCAGATGGACAACGAAGTGAACCAGGAAAACCAGAATGATAATAACCAGAACGACAATAACCCGAATAATGAGAATCCGAACAACAATAACAATGGAAACCAAGCAGACAATAGTGCCATCCAACACATAGTGGCACAAGGAATCATAGATGCAATGCCATTTATTATCCAAACAGTTAGGGAAGCAGATAATAAAAGTAAACATAGCAGTAAACGACCAACTAAACCAGAACACATCGTAAATAATGGATCCATACTTCAAGCGCCCATTCCCAAAAGAAGAAGAACCATATCTCATGGTTGTTCTTATAAAGAATTCTGGTCTTGTAAACCAATGGAATTCTCGGGCAATGAAGGGGCCATTGCAACTCTACACTGGATAGAAAAGACTGAGGTTGTTCTAAAAATAAGCAAGTGTGCGGAAGAGGATAAGATCATGTTTGCTTCCAATCTGTTTAATAACTCAGCCTTAGAATGGTGGAACACTATCCTCCAGTCAAGGGGAAGTGATAGGGTTTATAATATGGAATGGGAAGGAATTTAAAAATATGATGGAAAGGAAATTTTGCCCTCCCAATGAAAAAGAACAGATAGCAAATAAGTTCTTAAACCTTAGGATGACTGGAGTGGATAGTAAGTGTTATACTACTACATTCTTTGAATATGCCATAATAGTTCCAACCCTTGCATCACCAGAGCCAGTATTAATCTCCCGTTACATCTGGGGATTAATTGGAGAGATTAGGCATGTAGTCAAGGCAGCTAGACCCCAAACCATAGAAGAAGCTGTAGAACTAGCAAACACCTTGACAGATGAGTTAGTGTATACACGGGAAGAAGACCAGAGGAGAAACCTAGCTCAAAGGCTTACCCAGGAATTTCGTTATGGAAATTCGAACCGTAGGAATGTAGGTTCTACCTCTGCACCATACTGCAAGGCTTGTAAGAAGAAGCATTCGGGAAAATGCTCCACTTACTGCAATTTCTGCAAGATACCAGGGCACAAGGAAGAAGATTGCAAGAGGAAACCTAATGATGGACTGTGCTTCAACTGTGGAGAAAAATGTCACATCAAGCCAAATTGTCCGAAACTAGTTCCAGCCATGGGCAATAAGACTAACAAAAATGCTAGAGCATTTGTTCTGACGGCAGATGAAGCCAAGATGATTCCGGACGTTATAGCCGGTACGTTTTTAGTTAATGATGTTTTTGCTAAAGTATTATTTGACTCTGGTGCGAACCAAATTTTTATTAATACTTCATTTTGCAAACTTCTCAATCAACCATTAACTAAACTCTCACAAGATTGTCTAGTAGAAACAGCAAATGGGGAAACCATTAGAATTTCTGAAATCTTGCAGGGAGCAAGAATAGAATTTTTGAATCAAAAGTTTATTGCAAACCTTTACCTAATGAATCTGGCAGGATTTGATATTGTATTAGGAATGGATTGGTTAATAGCCAATAAAGCCAGTATTTTATGTGATCAAAAGTCAATTCAAGTAAACTCACCAAAAGGTGAAAAGGTCACAATTAAAGGAGATAAACCATCTAGATCCACGAAATTCATCTCTGTGATGAAAACAGCCAGTTATATAAGAAAAGGATCATTAGTGTATTTGATTTCCATAATCACTAACACCAAAGGAAAATAACTGAAAGATATTCCAGCAGTATTTCAGTTTTCAGATGTATTTCCAGAAGAATTACCAGGATTACCGCCAGACAGTAAAGGCGAATTCAGAATCCATCTGCTACCAGGGACAGCACCAATCGCCAAAGCACCCTACCGCTTGGCACCAGCATAAATGCAGGAAGTGAAGAAACAATTGGACGAATTGTTGGAGAAAGGATTCATACAGCCAAGTTCATCACCGTGGGGAGCACCGATTTTATTTGTTAAAAAGAAAGACGGATCGATGCGTATGTGCATTGATTACCGTGAATTGAACAAAGTCACAATTAAGAATCGGTATCCATTACCAAGAATCGATGATCAGTTCGACCAGTTGCAAGGAGCTCGATTTTTCTCAAAAATCGATTTAAGGTCAGGATATAATCAATTGAAGGTACAGGAAGAGGACATTCCTAAGACCGCTTTCAGAACAAGGTATGGCCATTATGAATTGTCGCAACCCCCGATTCCTAATCCCCGGGAACGGGCGGCCGCGAGCCAGTTTCGGTGGTATCGCGTATTGTCTAATTTGGCAGCGGAATTCTTCATCAGGACCGTAGTTAGGAAATATTGAATCAGAGTAAAATACCACCTTTTCATAATATTAAACACATGGGATAAAACCAAAGTTTTCATTACACACATTTTCATAGGAATAAATCATATTTTATTAAATAAAAACATCTATTTTATTTTAGGTAACTTTATTGCCACTTTTCCAAGCCTTCAGTGCTGTCCAGCTGGCTTCTATTTGGCTTTCACAGTTTGTTACCTGAAACGCGTTTTAAAAACATTTGTCACTGGGAAATACTGGTGAGTGAATCCCAGTTTAATCAAGTTTAAATGAAAACCATTGTACAGTATTGAGGGCGATCTCGCAATTACATTTGTTTCCAAGTAATATCAATTAACATCCATGGTACTGTCAAACCCGACTTGTGGAAATGTTACTCCTTGACCAGGTGGTAACAAATTTTGTATACAAAACCCCAACATACTCATGATAATTATATTCTTACAAATACTCAATGACTGCTTAATATATAATTAATTAACGGAGCAGAACTTCGCTATTTAGGGGGGTATAATACCTGATTATAATGCCTATTATTCAAAATTGAGAGAAAGATTTCGAATTTGAACGAGCAGACTGAAGATCCGATGGCCTGCTTATATAGGGCCTCACTTCAACTTTTACACGGCCCGCGTAAATGTAGACAAGGGTCTACGCGGCCCGCGTCAAACCCTGGTCAACGTGTAGCTTGTCCGGGTTAGCAACTAGACTCGCCACGATGATGACACGTGTCATCACCGAGCTGCGCCACATCTCTGATCTCTAATGGTCCGCGTAAGACCTTTAGGAGGTCTACGCGGCCCGCAAAAAACCCAAAAACTTGATTTTTGATTATTTTTAATAATATTTAAGGTATTTGGGGCCCGTTTTCACCTATGGGGTGTTTTTAGGGACATATTGGGATATTTTAAAATATATTAGGGTGTCGGAAAATAGTTCGAGGGTGTCGGTTTTTTTAGGGATTGTTATATCCTCCCTACCTTGTTTTAGAGCTCGTCCTCGAGATCTACTGGAATAGGTGTGGATATTTTCTTTGTATTTCAGATTCAAGCTCCCATGTGTACTCAGGTCCTCTTTTGGAGTCCCATTTCACTTTGACCAGAACTAGTCTCTTATGCTTGAGGTTCTTGACTTTCCTCTCTTCAATCTGGTGAGGCCTTTCTACAAACTTGAGTTGTTCATTTACCTCTATATCCTTAAGAGGTACTACTAGTGATTCATCAACTAAACACTTTTTTAGATTAGATACATGAAACACATCATGTATTCCTGCCATTTCCTCTGGCAGTTGTAGCTGATAGGCTACAGGTCCTATTCTTCTAATAATCTTAAAAGGTCCAATATACCTGGGACTTAGTTTTCCTCTTTTGATGAATCTTACTACTCCTTTCCAAGGAGAGACTTTTAACAATATTTTATCTCCTACTTGAAATTCCAAGGGTTTGCGGCGGTTATCAGCATAGCTCTTCTGTCGATCACGTGCTGCTTTCAGTCGTTCCTTGACTTGAATGATCTTGTCAGTTGTCTCCTGTACTATCTCAGGTCCAGATAGTTGCTTTTCCCCAATTTCTGCCCAACAGACTGGGGTTCGGCACTTTCGTCCATAAAGTGCTTCGAATGGTGCAGCGTTGATACTTGTGTGATAACTATTATTATAAGAAAATTCTATTAAAGGTAAGTGATCGTCCCAATTACCTCCAAAATCAATTACACAAGCTCTAAGCATGTCTTCCATCGTCTGAATTGTTCTTTCGCTTTGTCCGTCAGTTTGAGGATGATAAGCTGTGCTCAGATTCAACTTGGTTCCCATAGCTTTTTGGAAACTTGACCAAAAATGAGATCTAAAATGACTATCCCTATCAGAAACAATTGATAAAGGAATTCCATGTAATGAAACTATTTCATTTACATATAATTTAGCTAGTTGTTCCATACTGAAAGTTTCCTTCATTGGTAGGAAATGGGCTGACTTAGTTAGCCTATCTACAATCACCCAGATTGTATCATTACCTTTCTTTGTTTTGGGTAATTTGGTAACAAAATCCATTGTTATCAATTCCCATTTCCACACTGGCATTTCTAGTTGTTGTAACAAACCTGAGGGTTTCTGGTGTTCAGCTTTAACTTGTGAACAAGTTAAACATTTAGAAACATAGGTTGCTATGTCCTTTTTCATTCCTATCCACCAAAAATTCTTTCTTAAATCCTGATACATTTTATCACTTCCAGGATGCATTGTCTATTTAGACTTATGGGCTTCTTCTAATGTACGATGACGTAGGTTTCCTAATTTAGGTATCCACATTCTCTTTTCATGCAATCTCCAAATTCCATCTGTTCCTTGTTCTAATTCTTTAATCATTCCTTTTAGTTTTTCAGTATCGTCCTTGATTACTGATTCTTGTGCTTTTCTAATTTGATCATTTAAATCTACTTGTAGATTTAATTTAAGAGAACGTACCCTTTTTGGCTTTCCGTGATACTTTCGGCTTAAAGCATCTGCCACTACATTTGCTTCTCCTTCATGATACTGGATATCACAATCATAATTACTAAGCATTTCCATCCAGCGTCTTTGTCTCATATTCAACTCCTTTTGCCTGAAAACATATCTCAAACTCTTATGATCTGTGAATATGGTAAACTTACTACCATAAAGGTAATGTCTCCAAAATTTCAAAGCAAAATTTATTGCTCCTAATTCTAGATCATGGGTTGAATAATTCTCTTCATGATTCTTAAGTTGCCTAGATGCATATGCTATAACCTTTTGACGTTGCATTAATACACATCCATAACCTAATTTGGAAGCGTCACAATATACTACAAAATCTTCAGTTCCTTCTGGTACGCTAGTATGGGTGTATGGGTTAATCTTTGCTTAAGAATTCTAAATGCTTCTTCTTGTTTTGGTCCCCATTCAAACTTAATGGATTTACAGGTTAACTTAGTTAAAGGAATGGCTATTCTAGATAAATCTTGAATAAATCTTCTATAATATCCGGCCAATCCTAAGAAACTTCTAACCTCGGTTGGTGACTCAGGTGTCTTCCTTTGGTAATCGCCTCGATCTTTGTTGGATCCACATGAATTCCTTCATGGTTCACTAAATGTCCAAGAAACTGTACTTGTTCTAACCAAAACTCGCACTTTGAAAATTTAGCATAAAGCTTTTCCTTTCTTAGTAGACTTAAAAGTGCGTGCAAATGCTTTGCATGATCCTCTTTACTCTTAGAGTAAATTAGAATATCATTTATGAAGACAATTATGAATTTATCCAAATATGGCTTACATATTCGGTTCATCATGTCCATAAATGCGGCTGGGGCATTGGTTAAACCAAATGGCATGACAGTAAATTCATAATGGCCATACCTCGTTCTGAAGGCGGTCTTAGGAATGTCCTCTTCCTGTACCTTCAATTGATGATATCCTGACCGTAAATCGATTTTAGAGAAAAATCGAGCTCCTTGCAGTTGATCGAACAAATCATCGATCCGTGGTAGTGGGTATCGATTCTTAATCGTGACCTTGTTCAATTCACGGTAGTCAATGCACATACGCATTGATCCATCCTTCTTTTTAACGAATAAAATTGGCGCTCCCCATGGCGATGAGCTTGGCTGTATGAATCCCTTCTTTAATAATTCATCTAACTGTTTCTTCAATTCCTGCATTTCTGCGGGGGCCAAATGATAAGGTGCTTTAGAAATTGGTGCCGTTCCTGGTAGCAGGTGAATTCTGAATTCAACCTCTCTATCTGGCGGTAGTCCTGGTAATTCTTCTGGAAATACATCTGAAAACTGAGACACTACTGGAATGCCTTTGAATTCTTATTCTTTAGTATTAGTGATTATAGAAATCAAATATACTATAGATCCTTTTCTTATATAACTTGCAGTTTTCATCACAGAGATGAATTTTGTGGATCTAGAGGGTTTATCTCCTTTAATTGTGATCTTTTCACCTTTTGGTGAATTTACTTGAATTGACTTTTGATCACATAAAATACTGGCTTTATTGGCTATTAACCAATCCATTCCTAACACGACATCAAATCCTGCCAGATTCAGGGGATAAAGGTTTGCCATAAACTTTTGATTTAAAATTTCTATTCTTGCTCCCTGTAAGATTTCAGAAATCCTAGCAGTTTCTCCATTAGCTGTCTCTACTGGACATTCTTGTGGTAGTTTAGTTAATGACTGATTTAGAAGTTTGCAAAATGAAGTATTAATAAAACTTTGGTTTGCACCAGAGTCAAATAATACTTTAGCAAAAACATCATTAACTAAAAACGTACCAGCTATCACGTCTGGAATCATCTTGGCTCCATCTGCAGTTAGAACAAAGGCTCTCGCATTTTTAGTGTTCATGTTGTTCACAGCTGGAGCCAATTTCGGACAATTCGGCTTGATGTGACCTTTTTCTCCACAGTTGAAGCACAGTCCATTACTGGATTTTCTCCTGCAATCTTCTTCCTTGTGTCCTGGCATCTTGCAGAAATTGCAAAGAGTGGAGCATTTTCCCGAATGCTTTTTCTTGCAGACCTTGCAGAATGGTGCAGAGGTAGAACCTATATTCCTACGGTTGAAATTCCCATAACGGAATTCTTGAGTAAGCCTTTGGGTTAGGTTTCTCCTCTGGTCTTCTTCCCTAGTACGGATTAATTCATCTGTCAAGGTATTTGCTAGTTCTACAGCTTCTTCTATAGTTTGGGGTCTAGCTGCCTTGACTACATGTCTAATCTCTCCGATTAATCCCCAAATGAAACGGGAGATTAATACCGGTTCAGGTGATGCAAGGGTTGGTACTATTCTAGCATATTCAAAGAATGTAGTAGTATACCCCTTACTATCTACCCCGATCATCCTAAGGTTCAGAAACTTGTTAGCTATCTGTTCCTTTTCATTGGGAGGACATAATTTTCTTTCTACCATATTTTTAAATTCCTCCCATTCCATGTTGTATATCCTATCACTTCCTTTTGATTGGAGGATAGTATTCCACCATTCTAAGGCTGAGTTCTTAAACAAGTTAGAAGCAAACATTATCTTATCTTCTTCAGCACACTTGCTTATTTTTAAAACTACCTCAGTCTTTTCTATCCAGCGTAGAGCTGCAATGGGTCCTTCATTGCCCGAGAATTCTATTGGTTTGCAGGACCAGAATTCTTTATAAGAACAACCATAAGGCATGGTTCTTCTTCTTTTGGGAATGGGCGCCTGAAGTACGGGTCCATTGTTTACGCTGTGTTCTGGTTCAAGTGGTCGCTTACTGCTGTGTTTACTTTTATTATTCGTTTCTTGAACCGTTTGAATAATAAATGGCATTGCATCTATAATTCCTTGTGCTACTATGTGTTGGATAGCACTATTATCCACTTGGTTTCCATTGTTATTGATTCTTGGATTCTCATTAACCAAGTTAATGTTACTTTGGTTATCATTATTAAGATTTTCTTGATTTCCTTCGTCAGCTATCTGAATTTTAAACAGTTACCCCGTATTAATATCACAAAATAATATTTAATATAGTCAATCACATGACACGCATTTTAGCCAAAAGCGTCGATCATTGCGACTTACTCTATTCATATAGTATGCATCTATTACACACCAGTACTGAAATAAAAATTACAATACCGACTGAAATAAGATTACACTAATAATAGTAGGCATCCGTACACACATATTTTATTTTATTATTATTACTACCGTTTCCACCATCTCATCTATGGATATGGATTCATCCAGAAATCCATATTGCGCTCGTCGTACTTCCAGACGAGTCGCTCTCCCACCTGTCGCATTCTTTCACTACTTTCTAAAATTTCCTCACCAAATGTCCTAAGTTCTTGTACGTTTTCTGCACTCATTGGGGGTGCAGGTTCTAGGACTGGGTTTGGAATCTGGGGTGCGGGTTCCTGGTATGGGGGTGTAGGTGCCTGGAATCGGTAAGGATCTTCTAAAATCTCCCTAATGTATTCATCATGGTAATAGGGATCTAGAGGATCTAACACTGGGTAGGCTCCTATGTTTGGCATGGGCATGTCTTCATGCATCGGGTAACGTTGCACATAGTCCCTATTATCGTTGATGCAGATTGGTGTGTATATGGAATTAAGTATATTTTAAGCCCTTTTTACACGTTAGTCAAGTTTTAAATTTATAAAACACGATATTTTACTAACACCAAACACACATATGGGCAAGTGCACCCATCGTGAGCGTAGTATAGTGTTGGCAAGATACCGAGGTCATCCAAGGACACAAGAGCTTTTAGTACCGGTTTATCCTCAACGTCTAATCAAATCAAAAGTTTAGAAAAAGTTTTTAAACAAGAAAATAAAAACTAACTAAAATGCTGAAAAATAAAATAAAAACAAAAACAGATAGACAAGATGAATCACTTGGCTCCGACTCGTGTTTAGTGTAACCTTTGATTATTTCCGCACTTTTGCACTATTTAAGAGATTATCTTAGTTATTGTAGTAGGCCCCTCTTTTGAAGGTGACGTTACCCTCAACCCAGTAGTTTGAGTCAGCAAGGATACAATCCTAAAGGGTCGGATTATTGAAAGATAATTAATTAAGTTATTAATGCGTATTGTGGTAGGCCCCTCTTTTGAAGGTGACGTTACCCTCGGCTAAGTAGTCTGAGTCAGCAGGGATACAGTCCTAAATAGCTGGGTTAAAGTATTAATAGTAGCTTACATATGAGGGGATCAAAGAGTTTGGACCCCCGCCATCCAATACCGGTGGGTATTGAAGGAGGTCCTACTAAATTTGACCCAGGTCCTTTGCAGGATCTATACACTGAACAAGGCAAGACTCTTACCAAACCGTTCCCTTAACCCCCGACCAGGTAGCCAACATACCTCCATATAGACCGTGGAGATATGAATGGTGAAAATCTTTTATTTTATATAGACAGTAAAATAATGCCAAGACACCACGGACAAACGATAAGGAAGAATCACCTTCAACATAAGAAACTAGTTATTAAAGTCATTAATACATAACCAAGTAAAAAGTGCGAAAAGATTAAAAATAAAAAGTATTACACTAGACACTTGTCTTCACCAAGTGATGTAAGAGACTTAGGCAAACATGGCCTTTGATTGTCAAGAACTCTTACGATCAATCTTGGATCCCGAGACGACTCACACACTCTATGATGGACAATGGATGATGGTGGTGGATGATGGTGTTGTGATGGTGGTGGGTGGTGGGTGAAGTGTGAGAGAGGTGGTGTGCCAATGGATGGTTTGCAAATGAGCCAAGCACCCCTATTTATAGCCTGAACAGAAGCCTGGACACGGCCCCGTGTCCACCATTTTCTCTTCCTTCATTAATTGCAGTTTGTCTGCATTAGTTGACCACGCCCCCGTGTCCGCTGGGCACGGCCCCGTGTGCAGAAGCGTATCCGTACTATCAAGATTTGCTTGGATTCAGCGAATCTTAGCGTTGACCACGGCCCCGTGTTGAGCTGGGCACGCCCCCGTGTCGGGAATAGAAGCTTCTACAACTTTGTCTTTTTTGCAGACACCTGAACACGCCCCCGTGTCCGCTGGGCACGGGGCCGTGTTCGCTGGGCACGCCCCGTGTTGAGCTGGGCACGCCCCGTGTTGAGCTGGGCACAGCCCCGTGCTCAGCTGGGCACAGCCCCATGCGCAGCTTTCTTCTTGTTTTTTTTTTTTTTTTTTTTGCTTTGGGAGATGCTGTCGAGGGGTCGGGCATGCCACGTTTCTTCCCTTTTCTTGTATTATTGTTAGATTTAGCTGCATTTTTGCTTCTTTTGTTCATTTAAGCTCTTTTAATCCTGAAAATACAAAAGGAAGACAAAAACACACTTTTTCCAACATTAGTACTAAAAGGGGTTAGTTTTATGCCACATTTAATGTAATTTATATGTTGCATTTTGCGCACATCAATCGTCCCACCAGGGGTCGTAATTTGGGTCTAGGGGGTTTGGTGCTGGTACCCTAGGGATTTCTTCTGGATTGAAGTCATGCATTTCAACTAGATTTTCAGGGTTTTCTATCTCCATGGGTTGGTCAGGGATTGGTAGTTGTGGTTGGGGTGCTATTATTTGCTCCAGATTAGGGTCAGCTGCAGTGGTTGCTAAAATATGGATGTTGGCTATACCCCTATTAATCATATCCTGGGCATAGGCATCAGTTTCTCTTTTAGCTGCTGCTAGTACTCTCTGTTCTTGTAACCTTTTCATACGCTTTCTACGTTCGTGTGCCCCACGACTGAACCATCCCCTCTTTTTCTGAGGAAATGGCTCCTCGGACTGAGCCTTAAACACAAAGATTCCTTCTTCCGTATCAGCGGAGTACCCTGAGAGGGGAGGCTGAGAAGAGGAGGTGCCTTCGCTTCTAGGCGAACCAGACAATTGACGATACGCGTCAGATGGTCCTTGGTCGCTCATACTGTAAACTAACAAATAGTCAAATAACACATAACAATAAAATACAATTATGCACGTATTTTCATAATTTATTTCCTAACACTTTAAATTTTGATGTCAGCAGAACACTTATGTGGCTGAATCAGTGGCTTAGCTCTGATACCACCTTCTGTCGCAACCCCCGATCCCTAATCCCCGGGAACGGGCGGCCGCGAGCCAGTTTCGGTGGTATCGCGTATTGTCTAATTTGGCAGTGGAATTTTTCATCAGGACCGTAGTTAGGAAATATTGAATCAGAGTAAAATACCACATTTTCATAATATTAAACACATGGGATAAAACCCAAGTTTTCATTACACACACTTTCATAGGAATAAATCATATTTTATTAAATAAAAACATCTATTTTATTTTAGGTAACTTTATTGCCACTTTTCCAAGCCTTCAGTGCTGTCCAGCTGGCTTCTATTTGGCTTTCACAGTTTGTTACCTGAAACGTGTTTTAAAAACATTTGTCAGTGGGAAATACTGGTGAGTGAATCCCAGTTTAATCAAGTTTAAATAAAAACCATTTTACAGTATTGAGGGCGATCTCGCAATTACATTTGTTTCCAAGTAATATCAATTAACATCCATGGTACTGTCAAACCCGACTTGTGGAAATGTTACTCCTTGACCAAGTGGTAACAAATTTTGTATACAAAACCCCAACATACTCATGATAATTATATTCTTACAAATACTCAATGACTGCTTAATATATAATTAATTAAGTGAGGTTTTGTAAAAACAATTTGCAAAAAGGAGATTACTCACATTGTTGTCTTAGATTATCCTTTAGAGTTTCCTGAGAATTATCTATAATTTACACAAATGCACACGCGTTAGTATAATAACCCATTTTAACATTAGTAATACCCTCCCCGAGACGGCATTCCAACGACTACGTCGGGCAGAACCACGACAGCCGTTACGGAACCCTAGATCAATCGGGCAGCGTATCTAATACGTATCCAGGGGTTATAATACTTACAACGGAGCAGAACTTCGCTATTTAGGGGGTATAATACCCGATTATAATGCCTATTATTCAGAATTGAGAGAAATATTTCGAATTTGAACGAGCAGACTGAAGATCCGATGGCATGCTTATATAAGGCCTCACTTCAATTTTTACGCGGCCCGCGTAAATGTTGACAAGGGTCTACGCGGCCCGCGTCAAACCCTGGTCAACACGTAGCTTATCCGGGTTAGCAACTAGACTCGCCACGATGATGACACGTGTCATCACCGGGCTGCGCCACATCTCTGATCTCTAGCGGCCCATGATTTGGAATTAGGAGCCATAATTTTTGCCCTTAAGATTTGGAGACATTACCTTTATGGTAGTAAGTTTACCATTTTCACTGATCATAATAGTTTAAGATATTTCTTAGGGCAAAAGGAGTTGAATATGAGGCAAAGACGCTGGATGGAAATTCTTAGCGATTATGATTGTAATATCCAGTATCATGCAGGAAAGGCAAATGTGGTAACTGATGCTTTAAGTCGAAAGTATCATGAAAAGCCAAAAAGAGTGTGTTATCTTAAGTCAAATCTACAGGTAGATTTAAATGAACAAATTAGAGAAGCACAAGAATCAGTAATCAAGGAGGATACTGAAAAGCTAAAAGGAATGATTAAAGAATTAGAACAAGGAACCGATGGAATTTGGAGATTCCATAAGAAAAGAATGTGGATACCTAAATTAGGAAACCTGCGTCATTGTATAATAGAAGAAGCCCATAAGTCTAAGTATACGATGCATCCAGGAAGTGATAAGATATATAAGGACTTAAGAAAGAATTTCTGGTGGATAGGAATGAAGAAGGATATAGCAGCTTACGTTTCTATGTGTCTAACCTGTTCACAAGTTAAAGCTGAACATCAGAAACCCTCAGGATTGCTGCAACAGTTAGAAATGCCCGTATGGAAATGGGAATTGATAACAATGGATTTTGTTACCAAATTACCCAAAACAAGGAAAAGTAATGATACAATCTGGGTGATTGTAGATATGTTAACCAAGTCAGCTCATTTCCTACCAATGAAGGAAACTTTCAGTATGGAACAATTAGCCAAGTTGTATGTAAATGAAGTAGTTTCATTATATGGAATTCCTTTATCAATTGTTTCTGATAGGGATAGTCGTTTTACCTCTCATTTTTGGGCAAGTTTCCAAAAAGCAATGGGAACCAAGTTTGAATCTAAGCACAGCCTATCATCCTCAAACGGACGGACAAAGCGAAAGGATAATTCAGACAATGGAAGATATGCTTATTGCTTGTGTAATTGATTTCGGAGGTAATTGGGATGAACACTTACCCTTAATAGAATTTTCTTATAATAACGGTTATCACACAAGTATCAATGTTGCACCATTCGAAGCACTTTATGGACGAAAGTGTCGAACCCTAGTCTGTTGGGCAGAAATTGGAGAAAAGCAACTATCTGGACCTGAAATAGTACAAGAAACAACCGACAAGATCATTCAAGTCAAGGAACGACTAAAAGTAGCACGTGATCGACAAAAGAGTTATGCTGATAACAGACACAAGCCGTTAGAATTTCAGGTAGGAGACAAAGTGTTATTGAAAGTCTCTCCTTGGAAAGGAGTGGTAAGATTCATCAAAAAGGGAAAGCTAAGCCCCAGGTATGTTGGACCTTTCGAGATTATTAAAAGAATAGGACCTGTAGCGTATCAGCTACAACTGCCAGAGGAAATGGCAGGAATACATGATGTATTTCATGTATCTAATCTCAAGAAATGTTTAGCTGATGAATCGTTGGTAGTGCCTCTTAAGGATATAGAGGTAAATGAACAACTTAAATTTGTAGAAAGGCCTCTACAGATTGAAGACAGAAAGGTTAAGAATCTCAAGCACAAGAGATTAGTTCTGGTCAAAGTGAAATGGGACTCCAAAAGAGGACCAGAGTACACATGGGAGCTTGAATCAGAAATGCAAAGGAAATATCCACACTTGTTCCAGTAGATCTCGAGGACGAGCACTAAAACAAGGTGGGGAGGATATAACAACCCTCCTGAAATTTTTTCGACACCCCTAATATAATTAGAATGTCCCTATATGTCTTAAAACATACCCCGTATGTGAAAACCGAGCCCAAAATAACATATATAATTAAAAATAAAATAAAAACAAATTATTTAAGTCTGTCGCGGCCCGCGACAGACTATATCTGATCGTTCGCGGGGCGCGAGCGCCTAGCCACGAGGCCGCCCCCTCTGCCGCCACGTGTCTGAAGCGTGTCGAACCTACGTGCATGACCGGGCAAGGCTATGCCCTAGACTCCCTACATCGCGGCCCGCGAAGGCCCTGCCTTCCTTCGTCGCGGGGCGCGACGAACCTGTCGACCAGCCCTATAAATTGCCTTGATCGGCCTTCAGTCCAACTCGTTCAATCTTTCAACTTTCTCTCTCAATTTCTATAATATAGGCACTATACCCGGGTATTATACCCCCCTAAATAACGAAGTTCTGCTCCGTTGTAAGTATCATAACCCCTGGATACGTATTAGATACGCTGCCCGATTGATCTAGGGTTCCGTAACGGCTGTCGTGGTTCTGCCCGACGTAGTCATTGGAATGCCGTCTCGGGAATGGTATTACTAATGTTAAAATGGGTTATTATACTAACGCGTGTGCATTTGTGTAATTTATAGATTGTCACCATGAAACCCTTACAGAAAACCTAAGACAGCAATGTGAGTAATCTCCTTTTTGCAAATTATTTTTACAAAACCTCACACGATTAATAATATATATTAAACAGTTATTGAGTATTTGTAAGGATACAATTATCGTCGGTATGTTGGGGTTTTGTATACAAAATTTGTTACTGCCTTGCGAGGAGTAACATTTCCACAAGTCGGGTTGACAGTACCGTGGGTGGTAATTAGTATGACTTGGAAACAAATGTAATTGTGCGACCGCCCCCAATACTGTACAATGGTTTTTATTAAACTTGATTAAACTGAGATTCATTCACCAGTATTTCCCACTGACAAAATGTTTTTAAACGCGTTTCAGGTAACAAAATGTGAAAGCCAAATAGAAGCCAGCTGGACAACACTGAAGGCTTGGAAAAGTGGCTATAAAGTTACCTAAAATAAATAGATGTTTTTATTAAACAAAATAGGGTTTATCCCTATAAAAATGTGTGTACTTAAAACTTGGGTTTTATCCCATGTGTTTAATATTATGAAAGTGTGGTATTTTACTCTGATAAAATATTTCCTAACTACCGTCCTGATAAAATTTCTGCTGCCAAAATGGATAAACACAAGATACCACCAAAACTGGTCGCGGCCGCCCGTTCCCGGGTTGGTAGGGGACGGGGGTCGCGACAGAGTGTCCGCCATTGTGCTAACAGACCAAAATTGGCATTTTCAAAGTGTATGGTCAAACATGACCGTTATAACGTTCATTTAAAAAAATAATAATTCCAATATATATACAAACCTATCAAAAACTAAAACACACACCAATCACAAACTAAAACACACACCAGATACTTCATTCTATGCAAACGATGTAGAGTATAAGTATGTGTACAATCTCACAGACGGTATTTATCCAGAGTGAGCGACGTTTGTGAAAACTCTTTCGTGTCCAGATGACGAGAAAAGAATGTATTACAAGAAGAAACAAGAGTCAGCAAGAAAAGATATCGAGCGGGCTTTTTGTGTGTTAAAAAATAGATGGTCTATCATTGCCCAGTCGTCGAGGATACTTGAAAAAAGTAAAATGAGAAACGTCATGTATACGTACATCATCTTGCATAACATGATATTGGAGGACTCGGGCAGTGCGTTTTGTGGAGAAAGTTATGATGAAAGTAACCAACCGACGAACCCACTACTCGTATACGCTGAAAAAGAAGTTATCCGACCGAGGATACGTCATACGTGACAGGGACACACACCATAACCTTCGAGCTGATCTGACCGAGCACCTATGGTTTTATCGTGAACAAGGAGGAGATAACGAAGACGACGAGTGATTTTTTTAGTGACATTGTATTTTTTTTAATTATGACATTGTATTTTTTATATAAATTCTGGCATTTTATTTTTATTTTTATTTAAATTATGAGTTCTAAATTAATAAAAAAATATATTTAAATTTAGAGTAAACTGCCATTTTGGTCCCTGTGGTTTGGCCAGTTTTGCCACTTTAGTCCAAATCTCAAACTTATTACATCTGGGTCCATGTGGTTTGCATTTTGTTGCCATTTTAGTCCAAATCTCAAATCAGGTCAGATTTCAAAAAAAAAAAACTGGTTTTTGTCCTTTTCCTCAGGGGCATTTTGGTCTTTTTATATTTTATAAATGAAAAAAATATAACAAAATCCCAAACACCCCATATCTCTGCACTCTCTCTCTCTAAACAACCCCTCTCTCTCTCTCTTCTCTCTCTCCTCTCTCTAGAACACCACCACCACCACCTCCTCTCCGTTCATCCACCGCCGCAGCAGCAGAAACCGCCATCCGTCGTTCCAATCAAATGTCAGATCAAACAAGAATCCAAACCAAGAATCCCCACAAATCAAAACCCCTTTACTTCCAATCACTCCAAACCAAACCCAAAACCTAAACCCATAAATTCAAGAACAAGAACAAACAACCCATCTTCATAAAACCCTCAAAAGATTCGAACAAGAACAAACCACCACCGTATCATCACCCCCACCACCGCATAACCCGAACGAAACTGACCTTGCCCCAAATAGAAACAACCCGAATGGAACAGGGTTGCCGCCGCCGCTGCCGCTGAAACGGGGCTCCGTCTCTTCGATCTCCCTCTCTCTCATGCATCTCTCTCTCTCTCTCTCCGCCGCTCATGGCGACTCTTCTGATGTCGTACCGTCCGCCACCACCAAGTGGTGGTGGTGCTGCCACCGTTGTTTATCGGGAGGGGACGGCGAATGGGCAGGGGATAGTGGTTGATCGTTGTGGTTGCGTGTGGTGGTTCACCGGATAACCAGTCGCCGGAAAAAACGAGGCGAATGAGGTTGTTTGGTGGTGTCGTTGCTGGCTGAATCGAAGAGGGAGGATGTGGGTGTCTGTGTGTGTGTGTAAGAGATGGAGGAGTGGAGAGTGATGGTGGTTGCGGTGGCCGGAGATCGGTGGTGTTGGCGGCGACGGTGGCGGAGGTTAGGGATGATGTGGTGGTGGTGTGGTGTACGTAGTTCAGAGAGGGAGACAGAGAGCAGATGTTGAGAGAGAGAGAGCAGATGAAGAGAAAGAGAGGGATGAAGATCTTTAAATAAAATCCAAAAGACCAAAATGCCCTTGAGGAAAAGGACAAAAACCAGGTTTTTTTTTAAATCTGACCTGATTTGAGATTTGGACTAAAATGGCAACAAAATGCAAACCACAGGGACCCAGATGTAATAAGTTTGAGATTTGGACTAAAGTGGCAAAACTGGCCAAACCACAGGGACCAAAATGGCAGTTTAATCTTAAATTTAAATAAAAAAAGTAATTAGGTAATGATGATGAGGGCTTTAAACCATTGCATGCTAGTTAAAGGAAAGGGCTTTAAAGCGCCCAGTGTGACGTGGCGGTGAGATGAGGTGGTGCTAAGGTGGCGTGATAACGCCTCTAGAGGCTTTATATCACACCCTATAGCCTTAGTAATAAAGAGGTGTTAATGTGGGGTTAGCTCACCTAATAGATGTTCTTTTATATTTTTAGTGAGAGGAGATCTTGGGTTTAATTCTAAACAATGATGATAATTTAGTAATTAGTAGAATAGTAGGGAAGTACCATTAGTCGTTCAAAACGAATAATAAGGAGGTAACTGTTGACGAATTTGACTTGTTCATTTAAGACAGGACAACTCAGTATAGCTTGGTAATCTAATCTAATGTGTCACCAATGGTTTCGTCTGTGAACTCGTAACTTTTTTCATGAGTAAATTTTTCAGTCTTCGTATCTTTATCAAGAGGAATTTATTGTTGGGTCCGGTTGTTGAAAATTAATTAATAGATTGAAGGCTTGAAGCACTCATTTAAATCTTTTAGGTTTTTTAGTGTACGTCCAAGGTTTTTGATCCAATTCATAACTTTATAGAGTTCTTATATTTGGTTTGTAATTGTATTTCGTTCATTTTTTTTTTCGTATCATCTAAAATTAACCAACAAGCTAACACTTAAAAATAATCATTGGGCACGGGTTGCCACCCATCTCCCCTCTCAACATGCCCCTGGTTTCTTAGCCTGGTTCGATTTCAAAGTGATAGTGATTTATACAAATTCCTAAGAAAACAATGCTTCCTTTTAAAACCCATAAAACAAATAAAGACTATTTATAAAAAAAATACAAATTTATCCAAAAATATCAAAATAATAAGTTTTTTCTTATCTACTCACTCTCATTTCGTATCACAAAAAATACTACATATATTTCATATAACCTTTGGTCACATAAAGCAAAACCATATTTAACTCGGTACACATAACTTGTAATATTTTTCTTGTATTATTCTAAGTAAGTAACATTTTTACTTTATGTATACAAAATATAACAACAAACAATATTAATAAAGAAAGAGAAATTGTAATAATATTAATAAAAGAAAAGACAAATCAGATATAGGCAATGAACTCAGAGGACAACATAAATACACATATATTTGCTGTAAATGTAATACACAAGACGGATATGTACTCATCTATCTCATTCTCTTTATCTCTCACCAAATCATCAACCTATTACATACACGTATCCCATCCCGTTTCTCGCCTTATATTTATTTAAAACCGACTATGTATTGAACACGCATCTTGATATGGATTCGTATAAGCGGAGCTAGAAAACCCTAGCTTAAACCTTCTCTTCGAGGGAGTCGAAGATGAAGAAATAACCAAGAACAAGAAAACCCTTGTTCAAGAAAATAACTCTATTTCCACGAGAGAAACAAGACGAAAATTGATCAATAAAAACTGGGATCCTCTCCAGCCATTCAAACAATTTAAAAGGTTTCAAACATAAAAGATAACAAGATAATTAAGAAGTTCAAAATTCAAACATAAAACAAAAGATAATGCAACGAGACTTGAGCTGGACCGGATCCAAGTTGGGCTCGCTAGTTCAACTCTTAGCCACCTTCAACTGGGCCTTTCTCCTTCTGGGCTTCCTCCGTAACGGGCCTGTTATAATGGGACGGATCCATATCATCCTCCCCCTCTAAAAAAGGACTCGCCCTCGAGTCATCAACATTGTCTCCCTCATACGGCGTGAGATCTGCGACATTGAAAGTAGCCGACACGTTGTAGTGACCCGGAAGATCTATCTTGTAAGCATTGTCGTTAATTCGTTTCAAAACACGAAATGGGCCATCCGCCCGCGGGCGTAACTTTCCAAACTTTCCTTGTGGGAACCTTTCTTTGCTCAAATGAATCCACACCCAATCACCCTCGTTAAAAACGACTTGCTTACGATGTTGATTTGCTCTAGCTTGATATTGTAAGTTGTGGCTTATAATTTGGTCACGTACCTGTTGGTGTAACAACTTGATTTGTTGCGCCCTTTCGTCCCCCTCGGCACTAAAATGTTCCACGTCCCGCTTTGGAGCCAGATCCAAAGGCGTGAATGGTTGCCTGCCATACACAATGAAAAACGGGCTTCTACCCGTCGAACTGTTATTTGACCTGTTATACGCAAACTCGGCTTGAGGTAAGACTAGATCCCACTGTTTAGGATGAGTTCCAACTAAACTTCGCAAAAGGTTTCCCAGACTTCGATTTGTGACCTCTGTTTGACCGTCCGTCTGCGGGTGATGTGAACTGCTAAACTGTAACTTTGCCCCAAGACGTTTCCATAAGGTTCTCCAAAAATGGCTAACAAATTTTACGTCCCTATCTGATGTAATTGATTTTGGAACGCCATGCAAACGAACAATCTCATTAAAATATAAACGGGCGACTTGAGATGCATCAAACGTCTTAACACAAGGCAGAAAATGCGCCATTTTAGAAAAACGATCAACCACTACCATAATTGAGTCTTTTTTTCGTTGTGTTAGTGGTAATCCCAAAACGAAATCAAGACTTACATCTTCCCACGGTCTTTCAGGTACTGGTAGAGGCGTGTATAAACCTTGGTTACTATGTCGAGCCTTAGAAAGATGACAGACACGACAACGTTTAAGAATCATCGTTACGGCTTTAGAAATCTTCGGCCAAAAAAAACGTTCCTTAACTAGCGCCACGGTTTTATCGCGACCGAAGTGACCTGCAAGTGCGCCTTGGTGATATTCCAAAATAATGGCTTCTCGAAACGACGATACCGGTACACATAATCTCGCCCCTTTGTATAAAAGATCATTATGTCGCACAAACTGTTGAAAAGGGCCATTCATAGTTTTTTTCCAAACTTCATGGAAGTCAGCATCAGTGGGGTACAAACTCGTGAATGATTCGAAGCCTTTAACATCGAACGAAACGGTCAATAAGAACGCGGGACGTCGGCTTAACGCATCAGCTACGGAGTTGGCAGATCCGGCTTTGTGACGGATGACAAAGTTAAAGTCTTGAAGCGTTTCGACCCACTTAGCGTGCCTCGGGTTTAACTTGGCTTGGCCCTGAATAAATTTTAACGCCTGATGATCAGAAAATAAAACAAATTCGTTAGGTAATAAATAATGGCGCCAATATTCCAAGCTTCGAACAATAGCATAAAATTCCTTATCATAAGTGTTGTATCGTTTACGCGTTTCACTGAACTTCTCACTAAAGAAAGCAATCGGTCGTTGATTTTGTGACAAAACACCACCGATCCCCAAACCTGAAGCATCACATTCTACTTGGAATACTTGGCCGAAATCTGGAATTGCAAGTACGGGGGCTTTGGTGACAGCAGATTTTAAAGCCTCAAACGAAGATTGGGCGGCCGGCGACCATTTAAATTTGCTACTTTTTAAACATTCGGTAAGAGGTGCCACAATAGTGCTAAAATTCCGTATAAAACGTCGATAAAAGGATGCTAAGCCGTGGAAGCTCCTAATATCATGCAAGGAATTCGGTGTCGGCCAGTCGGTAATAGCTTGGACTTTAGACTCGTCCATTCGAAGTCCACCCCCTGAAATATGGTACCCCAAAAAAAGTGTTTCGGTTGTCAAAAAATGGCATTTAGTCTTGTTTGCATATAGTTTTTGGTCTCGAAGCACCTGAAAGACTGACCGCAGATGGGCCAAATGTTGTGCAACATCGGTACTGTAAACAAGGATATCATCGAAATAAACAACGACACACGTACCAATTAGGTGTTTAAAAACGTGGTTTATGAGCCGCATGAAAGTGCTTGGAGCGTTTGATAAGCCGAACGGCATAACGAGCCACTCATATAACCCATCTCTCGTCTTGAAAGCCGTTTTCCACTCATCGCCCGGTCGCATTCTAATCTGGTGATACCCGCTTCTCAAATCAATTTTTGAAAAAATATGCGCCCCATGTAACTGGTCAAGAAGATCATCAAAACGAGGTATTGGGAACCGGTATTTGACGGTTATCTTATTCACCGCCCTGCTGTCAACACACATGCGAAACGTTCCATTCGGTTTAGGGACCAAAAGTGCGGGCACTGCGCATGGGCTCATACTTTCACGGATCAACCCTTTCTCGAGCAACTCATGTACCTGTTTATGTAGCTCGTTATACTCTTTCGGATTCATCCGATATGCGGGTTTGTTAGGAATGGAGGCACCGGGCACAAAGTCGACACAATGTTGTATGTCGCGCATTAACGGGAGCCCGTGGGGGATGTCGTCGGGGAACACATCGATGAACTCTGCAAGTAGGGGCTGGATATCGGGTGGGCAGTCCGTGATGACATTGTTGGGCTCGGCAAAAAACAATCCGAAGACCAACTGGGGTGCCTCGCTATGCAGCATAGTGGCAAAAACCGATTTTGATAAAAACATGGCTCCTATGTTTTCTTTTCTCGGGTCGCTCGGTGCGAGTGTTATATTCAAACCGTCTTTTTTGAAGGAGTATGTATTCCTAAAACCGTCATGTTTTACCCTCCGATCGTATTGCCAAGGCCTGCCGAGAAGGATATGGCAGGCGTCCATGGGTAACACTTCGCACCACGTCTCATCGGAATACTTATCACCAATCGAAAACTTAACAAGACACCTGTGTGTAACTTTGAGAATGTTACCCTTTTTTAACCAAGTCAACTGGTATGGTTCGGGGTGATCGTGAAGCGGTAAGTTGAGTTTTTCGACCATGGTTGTAGAAACAATGTTTTCACAACTTCCACCATCATTTATGACATTACAAACTTTACCATGGGAGGTACACTTTGTGCGGAAAATAGTATGTCGAAGCCAAGCCGTGTCGTCCTGTTGGTCATTAACGGTGGTGCTCAAAACTCGCTGAATAACAAGTGCTTCTCCGGTATCCGGGTAAACAATTTGGGACAGGGGGTCGGGTTCATTTTCTGGCTCGGAATCATATTTGGGTGCGGGTTCATTTTCGAGGAGAGCCACGGTGTGTTTATTTGGGCATTCCCGTTTAAGATGGCCCAAACCGTTACACTTGTAGCATCTCTGGGCTTGGATAGGGGCTGGCGTGGGTGTAGGCAAAGTTGGGATCGGGCCTGGTTGGGCCATGGGTTTAAGAGGATCCGTTTTGGCGGGTATTGGTGTGGTTGTGTTGGGCCGAGAAGTGGTAAACCGTGACACAGACTTCCCTTTAGCTGCAATCTGTTTTTCAACTCTATGAGCAAGGCTACAAACATCCATGAATGACCAATATTGTTGGAGGCTCACAACATCGGATATTTCGGGACACAAGGCCCCAAGGAAACGAGCGATGATTTGTTCCTCGTCTTCATCCATATCGCACTTTAACCGATGTTGTTCGAACGAAGAAATAAAATCCTCAACCGTAAGAGAACCCTGTTTCAGATTATGATACGCCAAGAAAGAGTCTTGCTTATAATTAACGGGTAGAAATTTATTGCGTAAAAGACGGCGCATCTTATCCCATGTTTCCACTTTACTTTTACCCTCCCGTTGGCGTTGACGCTGAACATTTTCCCACCATAATGAAGCATATTTTCGTAAACGAATAGCCACAATTTTTACCTTCAAACGTTCCGGAACGCTACGTAAATCAAAGACCCTCTCGACTGTTTGTAACCAGTCTAGGAAGTCGTCAGCATGCATGCGTCCCTCAAACTCGGGAATTTCGGTGCGGAGGCCTAGAGCCCTTAAGGGATCCTGTGGCTGACGAGGCGGTGGAGAGTCCACCCGACGCTGTGGGCGTGCAAAATAATTATGGAAACGCTCATCGTGATCGTCTTCGTCCCATACAACCGAGTCCGTGTACGTACGTTCGTCGTCATGGCGGTTCCCCTCGGCTTGTAGAAAACCATTCTCGATCTCCAAATCACGAATCCGTTCATTCAACCTGTCAATCTCGATGTCTCTAGGATCACGTTGATCAGGACCGCTGCCTCCGGCGGCGAATCTGCGGTGCGTTTGTCGACGATCTCTCCTGAAATCTGACATCCTGCGAACCTGAAGCTGCTGATACCACTTGATACGGATTCGTATAAGCGGAGCTAGAAAACCCTAGCTTAAACCTTCTCTTCGAGGGAGTCGAAGATGAAGAAATAACCAAGAACAAGAAAACCCTTGTTCAAGAAAATAACTCTATTTCCACGAGAGAAACAAGACGAAAATTGATCAATAAAAACTGGGATCCTCTCCAGCCATTCAAACAATTTAAAAGGTTTCAAACATAAAAGATAACAAGATAATTAAGAAGTTCAAAATTCAAACATAAAACAAAAGATAATGCAACGAGACTTGAGCTGGACCGGATCCAAGTTGGGCTCGCTAGTTCAACTCTTAGCCACCTTCAACTGGGCCTTTCTCCTTCTGGGCTTCCTCCGTAACGGGCCTGTTATAATGGGACGGATCCATATCACATCTAAACCAGATAAACAATCGTATTATTTATAACACAAGAAAAAATATATAAAAATAAAATAAAAAGGACAATGAAGGGTGATTAAAAACAAGGACTAGACCATCTTCCATTCTCCCCCAAACACGATGCAAAATTCATCGCGTTTTTAATCATCCCCTAAAATTTCAAATTCTGCACAACAACAATCGCAATCTGCACCGGTAATTCTTCATCTATATCTATATCTATATCTATACCCTCTCTCTCTCTATATATATATGTATAATCGTCTATTAATTTCACCAGAACAAAACAATTCGTTTTTCGGTTTTTCACAACTAAAACCCTAATTTGTCTCATCGTATCGATTAAACCTAGTTTTTTCAACGATTTCAACTGATTTTTGCGGTAACTGAAGTTTTTCTTCTGCAGATTTCGATTATTAGACAGGTGATTGATGAGAAAATGAGTAATCGACCGAGTACGCGCAACAAAAACAAGCGGCAACGACCGGATAATAATGCTGAAGTTATTTCTGATTTGTACAGGTGATTCAAGTTTGATTTTGTGTTTTTTATCGCTTGTAGTGTGCTAATGATGTTGATTTTGGTTTTGTGATATGATTTTGGATGCACATTTTGTGTTTTGTGGATTGATTGTTGTGTGTTGTTGTTGAATCTGAAAACCTAGATTTTTTTTTTTGGTGATGAAAAAAGTTTGATATAGTATGATCCTATTATTATTATAGAACTTAGCATACATAATAACATGTTCAATTTACTAAAAATATTAGTTAAAGTCTGATTGTGTTTTGGAAAGAATGTTTCTTTCCTTTTAGGGTTTATTTGGTTGATATAGTTTACAGTTACTGTTTTCTGTTGGGTTTTGCGGACCAGGGACCGGTTATCACACGATATATAAAGTTAAACTTTTGATTTATGTTATATAGTTTTGGACCTGGTAGCTTGGCTCAGATGGACTTTGTTTTATAGAATATTGAGTTTTGATTTTATATGGGAGTTATGGGACACCTTTACCTAGTACTCTTCGAATGCAGAACTGAGATAACTTATTTTTTTTACAGATTTAACAGCAACATTTTGCTATTTTGAAGTATTTCTATGAAGTTTGGTGTCTATTTGATTTTTAATTGTAAGTTTCGATTATTTTGTTTTCTTGGTAGGAAAATTCACTTGTCTGGTGAAGTGTCAAAGGATGATATAAAGCAGCTATATATGTTTGGGAAGCCAGTTTGTAATCAAGGCTGTAGAGTGAATACGAAAGATAACCCTAATTGTTTTTGCGGGTTGATTCCACCACCAAACGGTAACCGAAAAACTGGATTATGGCAAAAGACTTCTGAAATTGTGTCATCAATGGGTGCGGATCCTTCTAAGGATCTTCGTGATTCGCTCGACACGCCAGCTGGTTTAACAAATCTTGGAGCTACGTGCTATGCAAACAGCATACTCCAGTTTTTATACATGAATAAATCTTTCAGAGAAGGTGTATTGTCGGTTGAGGCAGAGGCTTTGGAACAACAGCCTGTTTTGAATCAAATTGCTCGACTTTTCGCACAGCTTCACTCTAGTAAAATGGCTTTTGTTGATTCAGCTCCTTTTATTGAAGCACTGGCGTTAGATAATGGTATTCAGCAAGATAGTCATGAGTTCCTTACATTGCTTTTTTCATTGCTTGAACAATGTTTGAGTTGTTCAAAAGTCTCTAAGGCCAGAACTGTTGTTCAAGATCTCTTTCGTGGAGGTGTGTCGCATGTCACCAAGTAAGTTACATATTATATGATTTGTATGATTATGATAATCATAATCACTTGATGTGGGTAATGGTTTACCGTTTATATCTTTTGTTACTTATTGGGTACCCTAGGTGTTCAAAATGCGGGAACCAATCAGAAGCCTCATCAAATGTTGAAGATTTTTATGGTGTGGAACTGAATGTGAAGGGTTTAAAAGATCTAGATGAAAGTTTAGACGACTATCTGTCCATTGAAGAGCTTCAAGGAGATAATCAGTATTTCTGTAGTTCATGTGCAACTCGTGTAAATGCTACACGTAGCATCAAGCTGCAGTCACTGCCACCTGTTCTTATTTTCCAGCTTAAACGTTGTATTTTCTTACCTAATGTAAGTTTGAGAGTACTTCTGATTTTTTTGGAGTAAAATACCATTTTCGTCTCTGAGGTTTGGCCGGTTTTGCGATTTTCTTTCAAAGGTTTATTTTTCCGCATCTGGATCCAAAAGGTTTGAAATCTTGCCATTTTCATCCGACTCGTTACCTCCATCCATTTTCCTTCGTTAATTCAGGGCTATTTTCGTCTTTTTTGTTAACTTAAAGGGCAATTCGTTTTTTTTCATGGGTATTCGGTGTTTTTACATGAAGTGAAAAAGATCGAATTGCTCTTTAAGTTTGCAAAAAAGACGGGAAAACCTTGACTTAACGGAGTAAAATGGACGAGATTTCAAACCTTTCGAATGTAGATGCGGAAAAACAAACCTTTAGACGAAAGTCGCAAAACTGGCCAAACCTCAGGGGTGAAAATGGCATTTTACTGTTGAACATTGAAATCAAATATCCTCATTGACACTCTTATATTCTTCACAGACTACAACGAAGAAGAAGATAACCTCTGTATTTTCTTTTCCTGGGCAAGTGGATATGGCAAGATGGTTATCTGAACAAAGTGAATCTGAAATGCTATACGATCTATCTGCGGTTTTAATCCACAAGGGCTCTGCTGTTAACAGCGGCCATTATGTAGCTCATATTAAAGATCAAGATACAGGGTTATGGTGGGAATTTGACGATGAACTTGTTTCTGAATTGGGTCAACACCCTTTTGGTGGCGGTTCTTCTAATACGTCTACTAAACCTGTACAACCTGTGCCAGGTGGACAATCTAGTTCTGCAGAGCCCAATAGTGTTGTAAATGGAAACCATATGGGTGCTTCATCTTCTGAAATTAATACACATGTACAAACATTCTCTTCGACCGATGCATATATGCTGATGTATTCTCTTAGGAATCAAACCAATGGTGATCGAAAACCTCAAATGGTATCTGGTGAACAGAAACTAAACGATGATGCTTATCTTCCACCTCATCTTTTGAAGCAAGTTATTGAGTTGAACAAATCGTATGTAGATTCTTGTCAGCAATACAAAATCAAGAAAGATGCCAAGTTGGCACTCATTAATGAGAGACGACAGGAGGTTAGATCTGTAATCTCCGAAGCACCTGTTCAGTCACCCGTGGAGTCGTTTTGGTGGATATCGGTAGATTGGCTACGCCAATGGGCAGATAGCATCCAACCCACGTGAGTTTCAAATCTTTTTTACATTTTATTTCTCTTTGGTTTTATGTTAAATTTCTATACGAAGCAGTTAATGGGGTAAAAACGGGATATCGGCAATTTTAATATCATGCAGAATTTATATATATAGCAATTTAACACTAACAATTCAGTATACTCTCCTACCATTAACAAATTAACCTTTTGCAACTTGCAAAACACTAACAATTGTAGCAACTAGCAAGTAGGAACTGCTTAAGACTTAAAACACTAACAATTAACAATTAAGACTTAAAACACTAATAGCAGCAATAAGAAGAAAGACAATGGTAGAACTAAGAAGAAAGGTACTGATATTGGGAAAATCGGTGATATATCGGTCAATATCGCTGATAATATTGGTACCGATATTCTGACCGATATTTTGCACCGCTATCTCACCAGGGGACCGATAACCGGTGATATATCGGCGATACTAACTGCATAGTTTCTATATGATTCATATGTGATGATTTTATTTTTGTGCAGCATGATTGACAACACACCAATTCAATGTTTGCATGGGAAAGTACCAGTTTCAAAGATTAGCTCCATGAAACGGTTATCAGCCAAGGCTTGGAATACAATATCTTCTAAGGTACCTTACCACACGATATTAAATATATCTATATACTATCTAGTATTTCTCATAGCTGATTGTAGTTTTTATGATATATGTAAATCAAGTATGAAGGGGGTCCCGCATTGGGTGAAGATGACTGCTGCATTGAGTGCCTTAAGGAAACAGCACGTTCTACAGTAAGCGCAGATAGCTATAGAGACGGAAGAACATTAATGAGAGAACTTGCTGAATCAGCACTTGCTGGGAAATGTCATGATGGACAATTGTACTATGTTTCCAAGTCATGGTACGGCTTTAATAATACCCATTGCATACTTGGGCCAACCACTAAAATTTACGTATCTGTAATAAATTGTAGGTTGAGTCAATGGGTACGAAGACGAAACGCTGACTTACCTTGTGAAGCCGATACAGGACCAACAGCTTCAATCAGGTGCCCACATGGATCACTTATGCCTGAACAAGCTCCTGGAGCCAAGCGGGCCCTAGTACCGGAAAATTTGTGGCTTTTTATTTATAAATCTGCCAATGAAGTAAAGCCTGATGATATGATTGGCTGTTCGGTTTTTCCTTCTGACTCTGATGTATGCCCTCAGTGCTGCGTTGAACTCACTGAAGTGACATGCATGGAAGATAGCCTAAGGTGGTTTAAATGATTAAATAATTAAATTAAATATCTTCTTAGATAATTTGTATATTATGTTTGACTAAAACTGTTTTTCGTTGACTTTGTTTTTCAACGTGTAGGGATTTTAAGCTGAAACAACGTCAATCTCATGAAAAGTTAGCTCTTGGAAAAAGTGTACCGCTTATGTCTGAAAACTCGTACTACTTGTTTCCTACTTCTTGGCTTTCGAAATGGCGATCGTACATCACAGCAGTTGGAAAGAATGCATCTTCTATTGAAGAACCAGAAAACTTGAATGCCGCCATTGAATCACTGAAATGTGAACAGGTTTTTTTATAGTTTAAAAGAATCTTGTTTACATTTTTTTCAACTTTTTGGAGTTTGGTATTATATGGCATTGATTTTATAATCTAAAACAGCATTCAAGACTTCTTCATAGACCTCCTAGTCTTATACGGAAACGTGGTGTAATTCTTCAAAAGGCCCCCAATGTAAGTTCATAATTTGTTTTAGAGTAAAATGCCATTTCGTCGCTGAGGTTTGGTCAGTTTTGCGATATTCATCCAATGGTTTGTTTTTTCGCTTCTGAATCCAAAAGGTTTGAAACCTTGCCATTTTTATCCGACTCGTTAACTCCATCCATTTTTCTCCATTAAGTCATGGGTATTCTCGTCTTTTTAGTTAACTTAAAGGGCAATTGGTCTTTTGAATACTTGTACATTATGCCAAATGCTTGTCCTTAAAGTGAAAAAGACGAATTGCCCTTTAAGTTAAAAAAGGACGGAAATACCCCTAACGTAACAAAGAAAAATGGATGGAGTTAACGAGTCAGATGAAAATGGCAAGATTTCAAACCTTTTGGATCCAGATGCGGAAAAACAAACCTTTGGACGAAAGTCGCAAAACTGGCCAAACCTCAGGGATGAAAATGGCATTTTACTCTTTCTTTTATAATCTTTTAAGTGCTTTTGTAGCAACCAAAATTGATGATTGTGCAGGCAGACGAACTGACAATTATTACTGAAAATGACTGGACATTATTCTGCAAAGACTGGAACTTTAATGAGGAAAGAGGCATACTTGCTGAAATTGATTCAAGTGTTGAAGATAGTTTGTTGGGGACGCCTGAAGATACGCCAATCACAGAGGAAAACGTTAACTCTCTTGATGAGGCAAATGGTGAGACCGAGTCTCAGGGGCCCACAGTGAAAACTATACCAGAGGTATATTTAATTTCCAAAAATAAAGAGTACTTTGTATGATGGTTTTCTCACGTAAGTTATTACAGGTGTGTGAAGATTGTATTGGTGAAAGAGAAAGCTGTGAACTAGTGAGGAAACTAAACTACTGTAACGAAGATATATGCATTTGCTTTGTTCGCGGAAAAGAAAAAGAACCGCCAAAGTATATCCTAGAAGGTTCTGGAAACATGTTAGAGCCAAATAATCGCCGAATATCTAAACGTTCTAGAAGGACATCTTATGGGAACTCAATAAACTTAAATGTTTCTGGCACTACAACTCTATATGAACTCAAGATGATGATTTGGCAATCTTTTGGGGTATGATTTCTATATGTTTATCGCCAACTTTCTTGCTCTGGAACCAAGATTAACCAAGTTGAGTTTTTGCAGATCGTTAAGGAAAACCAGATACTTCACAAAGGTTCGAAGATCGTTGATGGGGAAACTGCTACTCTTGCTGATATGTGTATATTCCCCGGGGATGTTTTATGGGTTACCGATTCAGAGATCCATGAGAACCGTGACATTGCTGGTAATTAATAGTTTAATACTACACGAGTAGCATGAGTATATGTTCTATTCGTGTTTGCTTATTTTTTACTCTTTTTTAAATTTTTTATTTGTTTTTTCAGAAGAGCTTTCTGATACGAAAATGGAGGTGCAGCAATCAGAGGGGGGTTTCAGAGGAACACTTTTGACATCGAATATAGGGACACAGGCTGTGTCTCAAGGATGCTACAATTAAGCAGAATCAATCACTTGAAATGTTTTATGTCTCAAGTATTATTGTATATCAGAAGAGAAACTGACAAATTTTGGTAAATATTCATACCTAACATCTTATCTTTTATCTTATTGTGATTTATGACATAAGTGTAACTTAAATTCTTGTTGGTTTATTTGTTTCAGTGGGATTGCAAGTTTTTGTGAATCTAAAGTCAGTTGTTGAAGATCTGGTTTCTGCACATTTTCTAAAAGTTTGTAAAATTCTGAGTTTGGAAAAACCGTGTTTTTTGGTTATCTTGGTACCTTTAGTGACCCATTTAACGGTCTTATTTTGCTACAGAGCTCTACATATGATGTACCTATTAGTGGTTGTGTCGTGGCAATGGCATTGTCCGGTTTTTCATGTTTATGATTCCGCATGTATTTGGTCATTGTTATAAATTAAGCTATAGCATGGGTGGTCAAAACGAGTAATTGTGGTCCAGGTTAAATCGGCTGGTTCTGGTTAAGGGTTTGCAGTTATACCAGCCTTGTCAATTTAACTTGAGAAAATGAAGGTGGCTCGTTTTGCACTCTGTGTAGTCAGAGCCACTGTAGATTTTCAGGCATAAATTTTTATCGTTTAAAGGTTTGTTTTGGCTTACAAGCTTAACTATGCTCAATATACGTAAAAGGCCGGGTTTGAGCTCATTTATCTAAATAATCTCTAATTTAGACCCAAACTTGTAAAAGTTTGGCTTGGTTTAAAGTTTTACCAGGTCAATCTAAAATAGCTTACGAAATTGACTTCGTTTAGATAATTGAGCTAGAACTTGCACCGTTTAAGCTTCAAAATTGACGTCATTTAGACTATGGGGTGTGGAGGGGCTTGGATTGGGGGCTCCACCAGTCCACACTCGAAAAAGTGGGGTGTGAAAGGGGTGTGGCCAGGCCGGCGTTGTGGAAGGGCAAACAACGCCCCTCGGCCACGGCCACGCCCGCACCCACCAAATGGGGTGATGGGGTGTGGAGGGGTTTGGGTTGGGGGCTCCACCAGTCCACACCCGAAAAAGTGGGGTGTGGAAGGGGCGTGGCCAGGCCGGCGTTGTGGAAGGGCAAACAACGCCCCTCGGCCACGGCCACGCCCGCACCCACCAATCTTGAGCAATTGAGCTCAAATTTAAAACACTCGTCTTGACTCCGTTTGAGCTTTTTACCAAATAAACTTGTGAACGATGCGACTCATATACACTGGTGTGTTCACCCATCTACTCATATACACAAGTGCTTACATAACTGATTACGGTAAAGCTCAGTTGATATAATGAATGATCTATGGATACCTTTTAATGTGATACAGAGAAAACTTCTCTTTAATCTTAATAATAATTTGAAAGTACTACACAATAAATATGATAAGTCTTAATCATTGATAACATCACACCATACAAAAACAACTAAGTTCATAAGATGTGTTGGCCATGTTTTAACAAAATTTCTCCATTGAGCCGTATCTCGGACGGATCTTCAAGCAACATGCAAAAAGGCTAACATGACCCACATGGAAAGTCAACCATATCTAGATTTTGTCCGATTCACAAACATTGTTTGCGCCTAAACATTTTACAAACATAGCATGCTGATCTTTGGTCCCCATTAAGGTTATAAGCCAACCCAATACGATCTTCCATTACAATTGTGTATAGGAGATGCAGTCGGAGATGTCACACACCATTCATACCAAACCTACATCACATTAAAAAGAATCGCGTAAAAATTATAGGTGGTAAAAGAGTTGGTTGAGTGATGTGTCGAAAACAATTTACCTTGGTACTACCACAGCACCGCCAAATGTGAAAATCCAAGGGTGATCCCGCCTTCACATACACGGGTGACCTTAGCGGGAAGAATATTGGAAACCTGCACCATCAACATGAATTATGAAAAATGAAAAATGAAACAAGTGCTAAAAAGAGAGATCATTTATGGAAGCATACCAGCTAAACATATTTGGTGTTGCAGTTGTCGGTTCGATCCCGAGATGTACATCTTTGTAAAGTACCGCATCGAAATAGCCAGCAAATCCTATATACAGATGTTAAAGATTATAACTTTATAAGCTCCAAGATTATGCTCTTAGTTGACAAAATGAATCAATATTGCATCCAAACAATCACTATACCATGAACGATAAATGATCCAGTCTCAATTGGGATCTCAAACCGAAGCTTCTTGTACCGTTGATTACTTTTATCGGGTGAGTAGTTTGGATGGGTAAAAGTAAAGACCTAACGAAAATAACAGATTAAAGTCATCATAGTTCAGTGAAACATTACGCACTTTTTAAGTTTAGTCAAACAGTCAACTCACAGCTTGAGATGGAGAAAGTTTGGCCAGACGGTGCAGCTTTACAACGTATGCAGTTTCGAAGTGTAAAAGATCTTTGTGCAATTTGACCTGCAATTTAATCATTAAATAAATGATATATTATACAACTTAAATGGGCTGATAAAATTTACAAAAGCAACTTACATCATTATACAACTTTGATGTAGTCACGGGCTGTATAAAACTTGTATACCTGACACAAACCAAGAAATAAAAAAATCCATAAATAATTAACAAATAACCAACAAAACTTGACCGGATCATTAACATAATGTACATACGATGATGGAATTGAAATCCCGTCTGGCTTTAGAAACCGTTGAGCTCCATCAAGACACTCAGGTGACAACTCATTGTCACCAAAAGAACCAAGTAATTCACTGACCTAAATTCAAATACACTAAATCTGTAAAATTTATATAATCAAATAACCGATAAAAGTGCACAACAGACTAATTGACAAAAGTGCATACCAGAATGTCGGCTTTTTCCGGGGCTTCCCAGCAACGCATGTCACAAGATATTATCGTCACCATATTTTCCCAACCCTCTAATTTTACTAAGCTCTATTACAAAAAAATATATAAATTATAAATAAATACAAGTTAATAGGCAGACTTTATTGAAATAGGAATATTATATACTTAGTGATACAAGCACTTGAAAAACAACTTACATGAAGTGTAACAACTGCATTTGGATTCTTTTCTACAGCATAAACTTTTAACTTACGCCCAGTTTCTTCAGCAGCCTATTCACAAATAAACAAAGATAAAAGATAACCCAAATCAACCCATTCATAAGCAAATAAGCCAAAAATACCACCTTTACCATATATGCATTACCTGTAAAGATGCTCTAACAAGAGGTCCTCGCCCAGCACCTACAACCATCAATACCTGCAAACAACGGTTAGGGTTACATAAAGCACGCATCTGAAGTTAAGCAACTGTTACAAAATTACACGCAAAACAGATAACTTTTTAATAACGGAGAAAACAGCCAAACAATTGAATAAAGCTTACAACGGTTGTAGTAGATGCATTCTCATCGGGGATCCTATCCACCAACGCTTTACTGACTGCCCTTTGGTACTGCCAATCACAAGTGTACGTTAACAAGCATTAACAAACATGAATATGTGAGAATCTTGAATCACCATTTAAAACCAACAAAGTATGAGATACCTGAATGTATTTGACGCTGTCCTTTTCAAATGTTTCATACGTTTGTGCTTCAAGATTATCCATGAGAGGCTGCAATGAAAAGAAAAGTGAATAACTGCAAGCATATCAAATAAAGAAATTTATAAAACCAAAACGACAAACGTGCACAAAGAACTTACTTGCAAAGGAGATTGTAAAAAGTCCCTGTAACCAAGCTGCATAATTAAATAGAGGTCATCATTGATACAATTAATTGTAAAAGAAAAAACATCTGGCATTTGTAGAAACAGTTCAATAATGGTCGGGTTGAAAATCTAGCCTCGAAACGCTCTTGTTCCGGAAGGGGTTCCATCTTCTGATATAAATAGCCAACATAGTCCAAATACGACCTTATTTCATGTCGTTGAGCTTCTGTTTAAAGGAACATTAAACAAAACCTCCGTTATCGATTTATGTTGTTCTAATATCTTGATGTTTTGCCACCAAAAAGGAAACTTACGTTGGGTGTAATTATCAGTTTGGCCAGAAGCTGATGCTGAGCTTCCGACAGGAAGATTGTGCACTGCCTTTCCAGAAAGCACTATCTAAAAAAATTTGAACAAAAACAGTATCAGAAAAAGAAAAGTGGACAGAAAAGCAAATATATATATACCTGTATTGAATAGTAAAAGAAACCGCTCAACAGTTTCTGATGACGCTTGGAGAGACAAGGGTAGCCCCGTGCATTTGTTAAGAAAGACTACGATAGTTGAAACAAGTGTTACTTTGAAATATAAAATTCCAGATTGGATCAGAAGAAGATAAATACTGTTTAAAAGTTCGTACATCGGTATGAACAATGGCTGCCTTCACAGGCTCTCCAAACCAACGCCCGAGTGAATTTACTGACGGTAGTGAAGACCTGCCAACACATGTATAACTTAAAAATTAATGCTCATAAAAATACAGTTAGCAAAGTTTAGCAATATATACGTTGATGCTTAGTGACCATATAACAGATTAACAGACAGCTGTATAAATTATATGATCGCATAAAGAAAGCTAGTCTACTCACAGAACATCAAGGGCAACTGACAGCTGACTGTGATGTTCACATAATTCACGAAAAGAATTCCATAATTCCCAAGAGTCAGTAGGCTCTACTACTACCTATAAAGTCACAATTTACAAATTAAAATTAAAATTAAAAAATATATATAAAAAAAAATCAGTTCTTCTAAAAGTAAAAGGTTACTCACCATGCCATCAGAAGTCCCATTCACGGAATCATCATCATTGTCGTCAGATTTCACTAGAGGAATCCTAAGCCACAACTTCAGAACAAAATGAAGAATAAGTCGTCAGATTTCACTAGAGGAATCCTAAGCCACAACTTCAGAACAAAATGAAGAATAAGAATTTAAGATAAAGAAAACAAGAAGTATAACAATGTGAAAAGACAACTACTAATACCTGCATGTTATTAAGGTTTTCAAGAATCTGGTTCACACATCTTGCATAATTAGCACAAGTTTTCCCCTTCGGTGTAGGAAGAAGACAAGCCTAAAGTAGAACAAACATACTTAAGTTCAAAAGCTAGCATGCGTAAAAAAAATGAACAAGCTATTAGTTTCTTCAACAGCTAACAATGCAACCAAAACCATTGCATGTTTTAAAACCTGTAAAGACAGATGAGAAGCCCAAGCCAACTCTTGCTTCAAAGCAATTTCAGAATCCTCTCGAAGAACATCATCGTCGGAATCCAAGTCAATCCATGGGCTAATCTTGCCTGATAAGATATAGAAACCATTACAATTGCTGCTAAAAAGATCTTTTTTTTATGTTTTCTTTTATAAAATATTAAACAACTATGGGATAAGGTTATACCAACAACATGACTACTCCATTGTGCTGGGCTTAACACCAAATCAGATCCCGCAAAAGGAAGCACACTTGACTCCCTGTTAGCACTATTAACCATACTAGGCCTGTATCCAGGCTCCATCTGAAACACAATATCCAGACTCATAACTTATTTCATAAATAACATTCTTCCATTAATTCAATACCAACCAAATTTATCATATGATGTGCTCACTAAACCCATATTTAGGGGTGCAAACGAGCCGAGCCACTCGCAAGCTACTCGAGCTTGGCTCAAAAAAAAGCTCAAAACGAGCCGAGCTTAAACGAGCCCGAGCTTCACTTATCAGCTCGAGCAGGCTCGTGAGCCTAAACGAGCCCACTGTTTTTAAATATTTTAACTAATATATTAAAAATATACTTAAAGAATAACAATTATTATTTATACAACTATAAAATAAATTACTAAATTATATATAAGCTAATAGATAATTAAGGAGTCGAGCCCGAGCCAAGCTCGAGCTTGAAAAACTACCTACAAGCCGAGCCCGAGCTTCATGAGTAAAACAAGCTAGAGCTCGAGCCCCGGCTGCACCCCTACCCATATTCAAGACCAAAAAACAATATTTCCACATTAATTAGTACCAAGTTCAATCCATATGTCCAAAAAACCTAGCTTGAAATCACCATTACCAATCTCCAAAATTTTAACAACAAAATGTTAAATTTGCTGTTTTTATATCCATAAAAAGCACAGATCATTGCACAAAATGATACCAGATGAAACAGAACAACAAGATACAACACAAATAACGAAACATATGCAAATGTAACTAACTAACCAAAGGAGCTACAACAAAGTCAAAACCGCCATTGATGTTGTATGAAAGAACATGAGGCATGTCATCATTGAACTCAGTCTCGACTCCACAGTATCTGGAGTCGCTTTTGTCACCTAAATTATCTCCCAACGGCATTTTGCACAGTGCGAGATCGAAGGTTTCAGGGTTTTAGTTTACTGGAAATGGAGAATGGCTAGGGTTTAGGGTTTTTAATTGACGAAGCCTTTGTTGTCATTTTAGGTGAATTACAATATTCCCCTGTTTCACAAATGTTTTGACTTTTTAGTCCCTGTATTCAAAGTTGTCTTCTGAATTAGTCCCCGTATAAAATAAACAGGGATGGGTAATCGGTACCGGATACCAAAAAATACCGGCATCGAACCGTATTGTACAAATCGAATTTTGGTGCCCATTTTTGGTGTTTTTTGGAAACGGTGCTTTTGTCTCAATATGGTACGGTATTTTACCCGGTTTTTACCTATTTTTTGTTATTTTCAAGATCGGTACTTTCGGTTGAATTTGGGCCTTGGCATGCTCCTATGTTAGGATCTGAGTTTGGATTGATTATGTTTTGTGTTTGAATTAAGATGAACAATGAACAAGTAATGCAACGGAATGTAAATGGAAACAAACTTTGCACATAATCAAACAGGAGAATTGCTCTCAACACACATTTTCAACAAAGAATCGAATGCTTGAATTTATTACAAGATTCAATTACAATGCATGCATGTAACAAACTCCCCCTCAGCCTGAGCTCACAGTGATTTGTTCGTACAGGAAGAAAGATGGTGAAGAGCTAATAGAACAGTACAGGATACTGTTCTATTTATAGGCACGGACAAACCACTGTGGCATCTTTGCTGACGTCACCATGAAAGTGACATCTAACCTCCTAACAAACTCTAACAACTGATCTAATACAAACACTGCTTATGCTAACTACTGGTTACAATACATTACATAAAAACAAACTAAACTACTGCTGAATCCTTCCACTGATGTGAACCCAGCAGTACTTGATGTATTCAGCAGTGCTTGACCCATAGCAGTAGATTGAACAGCAGGGCTTTAGTCTTCATCAGTCTTTGACTTGATCAGCAGTTGTAATGATCAGTGGATTGGAGGTCATCAGATGTTAAAACCACTTTCAAGGGGAGAGACTTGTATACATAACATCTGCTTATTATGGATCCACTGCTCTGATCCAGTTTTGGCTTTAATTATATGTTCCTCTGATAAGGTTCAATCCCAACACTCCTAAAACACCAGGTCAGCCAAGACTTTAAATAGGTTGAATGATTGTGTGTTTATATATGTTTAACATTGCATAAGGGGAAAATAGGAATTTCAGTAATCAACCCGGCTCATAGACCCTTCCAACTGGTAAATAAGTTGAATGATTATGTGTTTATATATATAATAGTTTTTTTGTTATATAGTAAATTTAAGGAATATTTAATCTTAAGTAACTAATTATACTTATTGTTTCATTGAATTTACTTGTAACATCTATCTATATTATATGTAGTGTAGGGGTGTGCAAAAAACCGAATTAACCGAACTATAACTGAATTAACCGACAAAACCGAACCAAATAAAAAACCGGTGGGTCAGTTAATGGTTTTTTTTTTAAACCGAAAGTAGCGGGTCGGTTATGATTATCATTTTTTCCATATCCACCATTACCGAACCAAACCGACATGTAATAAATTTTTGTAGGATTTAAGACTTTTCTTCATATTTTTAATATTTGATGTTTTTTATTGAAGATTTTTAGTATTTATAGGTTTTTCATATCGTTTTTTAATACTATGTAATATACTAATATATACAAATATGAAATAACAATTTATTCCATGTTAAAAAATTAAGCTAAATACACGGTTAACCACCCATAACCGACCCGCTATAACCATCAAAACTGAATAACCATAACCGATCGGTTATGGCTATGGTTATCCATTAACCGATATCACGATTATGGTTATGATTTTAGGTCAAAACCGACCCATGCACACCCCTAATATAGTGTATAGGGAAGGGTATTTTAAGATACTTAAAATTTAAGAAATTTTTTAAGTTTGATGAATAAAGTATAACCCTAAAATAGGATAAATTAGTCTTTCAAACATTAATTACATTTAAATCCTCATCTTTATTACACTTTAATCCTTCATTTTTAACCAAATTTGGACTAAGTAAATATTAGTTACGCTTTATCCCCTTATTAAAAACTAATTACCACCATAATTTTTAAACGACCCTAACTTTTTCATATATTAATATTTTTCAAAAAATTACACCATAAAAACGAGCATTTTATCTATACTATATTATAATGCAAGAGATGGGCATTTTCAGATAATCAAAAAATAAGAACTCTTTCCCTCTTAATTTATAAATACACCCCTAAAATGAGGGCACAAGGTCTTTTAAACAATAATTATATTTTAGCCCCCATCTTATTACATATAAATCTCTGAGTTTTAACATAATTATGGGTAATTAGTTACACTTTTCCCATCCACAACAAACTTGTAATTATTTTACGTATTCTTGTCATATCTTATAAACTATAATGTTTTAAAAAAATCCAAAAGTATCGTGACAACCTACTCATTTTTGTTGACGTTTCGATAGCTCTCTTGTTTAGTATTGACGTCTGGATTAAAAGGTACAAGTATATGATGCTTACTATACAAGTGATTAAAGCCCAACTTACTCAGTCATTATCCTAGAATATATAATAGCTACAAAATGTTAAGTGATGTAACACCTCGTAAAATCACGACCAATATAATAAAGACACGTGTCATGAGCTTTAAACGTGTAATGGATTGAATATGAGGGACTAAAGTTGACAAACAAAGAAAGTATGTGTGTAAAAGGATTCAAAGTGTCAACATTCGATAATTATACCTTTCAACAACCCTACACGATGTTTATACCCTTAAACGAATGAATTATGAATCGTATGAAGTCATTTGTGGAAGAAAGTGAAAGTTTACAAACCGCAAGGGCTAAAAGTGCCAACATGTTTAATTTATACCTCTGAGTGACCTTTTAACGAACCCGAAGCTTTGTAACGATTAATTATGTTCACTAGAATAAGTGATAAAAATTTCACAAGGTTTCGATATCGTATGAGGAAGATACGCTAACATTCGTAAGTGAGGGGTTAAAAGCGTCAACGTTGAAATTCATGACTTTTCGATGATCGTATAACTAACCGGGGACTTAACGAAGTTGGTTTATGACATATGGTCCTTAAAAGTCAAGTTTGGGGGTTAAAATGTAATAAAAATAAGTTAAAATCAAGTTTGGAAGGACCAGGGACCAAATATGCAATTCTGATAAACTTGTAACCTGAGCCTGGCATTCATACCGGCCGCGTAGACCTTGTCTGGGTCTTACGCGGGCCGCCTGGTAGTCACCAGCGACCAAAATACATGACAAGTGCCTGTGCAGCCTGTTAAACCGACTTATATGCATGAAAACTGATACCAGGGGCTGTGCAAATGGGTTTATCATGCATAGGGACACTTGTGTTGATCAGGAATCATTCCATAGACTTTGTTGTCATGATCTTGATCAATTCAAGTTCCTATATAATAACACTTGTTGCAACAATTTTTTGCATTCACTTGAAATCATTCAAACACATTCTCTGGAGCTCTCTGGACCTCAAACAAGATTCCATTTCCTTCATTTTCATACTAAGGACTTCAGTAAGCTTCTTAACCTTTCTAAATTCAGTTTTACTAGTTTAATGGCCTAAAGTCAAACCCGTCGTAATTAAGGTTTGACTTAGTGATTAATCACTAATGGTCCAGTCAATTCTCGAATTGAAAGTAGCTATGAGTTGGTAATTATGTGGGTAATAAACCCTTAAAAGGGCACCCTCTGATTCCCATTCTAACTAGGTCAATTGTCGGGTCAAACTTAATTGTAAAAAGTCAACAGAAAGCAAATTTTCAATTAAACACATAATGAACAATGTAGAAGCCATGAAACCTGTTTTATCACTTGTATAACTTGGTAATTAATGTAAGAACATGTCTAAGTATGTTCAACCCGACAATTTTCAGTTTAGGCTCGGTTCGGGACCGAAAGTCGCAAAAGAAGACTTTTGCTTTGACTTTCAGTTCTGACCCAATGTAGCATGTTTTAGAAATGCCTTAGAGCTCTATTAGAACCAGGTTATAGGATAGTGTAACCCTCTGAGGTTATACAACTTGGTTCCTTAGTTATCCGATTCATTTGCATGTTTCCGTTATATGCCTAAATGTTGACCATTATGCCCTTTTGACCTTAAAACGAGATTTTTGAAAATGTGAGAGGACAAAAACCTTTATTACTGATTTATAAACTTGTCCTAAAAATTTGACATCAGTTTGAGGTCTAGATTAGGAGTTATGCTCAATATCGTAATTAAGAAGCTTTTTATTAATTAAACGGCGTAATTAACATAAAGCCTATCTAAACCCAAATATTGACACCAAACTTTTTACCTACTGATGTAATATAATATTTTGGGATTTTTGAATTATTTATTTTTAAGCTGAGCATAACATAGGGTTCTTGCTATAATTCGGTAATTGTCGGTTATACCATTTTCTTGAATAAAATGAGTTTTACATAATATTTTGACACCAAACTTTTTGATACTAATTTTATATAATAAATAAAACATTTTGAACTTTATAAACTGATCAAAAACTCAGATTTCCTATTTAAACCCGAAAATCGCTTAAAACCAACTTTTACGCGTTTTAAGCGCATAGTATGCGTTAAAACTAATTTCGGCATATAAAACTTAATACCTACTGATGTTTAAGTAAATTTTTATAATTGAACAGTAAGCAAAAGTTTTGAACTCGGAATTCTAATTTTGACCTTTAAAGCTTATGTGAAATTACCAAAATGCCCCTACGGTGCATAGTTTGGTTATAAAAGATAAATTTCACATATATGCAATACCCTACTGTTATAACTTTTAAAAATAAATATTTTTACTGATTATATCAGACCTGAAACGCAGATTAATATTTAAACTCTTTTACAAGTTTTAAAATGACCAAAACACCCCTACGGGGCATAATTTGAGTTTAAATCCATTTTGGGCATAATGAAAGGTATTCTACTGATATCACAACATATTTATGGCATATTAACTTAGGAAACCTTTTCATGACTCATTTGTTTGGCCGTTATGCATTTTCGCGCTCGGTACGGTTTATGTAACTAGTTTGCATAAATTGGCCGAAACGGGTCAAACCTTATCATTTTTATCTCAAAATCCAGAATGTGTTTAGTTTACCCATATTCTACAAGTATACAAACTTGTCGGGTCTAAACCACATTCTAATCCGGTCTTCGCTTAATCGTGCGTTTTGAACCGTATATCTTCCTTTAAAACTAACCGCTCTAAGTATAAACTTAATTAAGACCCGTTGGGAATCTAATAGGTTATTAAAACCTTCGTTCTGGATTAGGAAACCAGTAAAAGATACTTGCACTCGCTGATTGTGATATATACTTGCTCAGGTAAATACTTTTAACTTATTTTCCGTTATACGGGCTTGGGATACGGTATTATAATAATACCGCTTGTTCGGGAGTGTAATTGTTAAATCGGATTGTGATTAATATATTTGCATAACCCGTTTTAATATGTTTTGTTTGGTATATGGCTTTTGGGGGGTTAATGACCATGTCCCGGATATCCTTGGCATCATTATTAAGAAAATGGCCACGACTTAAGCACGGTGTGTAGGCATACACCTGACAGTTGCGTATGTATAAAAGGCACCCCACAATAAGGAAAGTTCCTTGTGGGTATTATACCTGTGGTGTGTCAGTTAATCTCGTCCGGCTCTTCTAACCGGCCCTGACAGACGGCAAACATTTAAATCTGTATACAAGATTATGTTTAAATAATTGTCCCAAGTTATAAAAGATATTTGTGCCTTGTGCATTCAAATCAATTTTCTTAAACATTTTCAAAATGAGTCGGTTAATTGTATTTATCAGTGTAAACTGACGTATTTTCCAAAAGGCTAAGTGCAGGTACTAAACGAAATAGGCTGGCTACTCCTAGCATCAATAAAGAGTCTTGCAAGATTAGATGTTATAAATCTGCTGAACAATGTTTCTTTTTAACTTTGATCCGCCTGTGGATCCTTTACAACCGTTTTGTAATAAATGATATTACTTTCATTCGGTTTGTAATGATTTTATCTTTCGACTTCCGCTGTGTATATAAACTGTGATAAGTTGTCTATGATGATATCAACTACGTCACGATACTCCCCACCGGGCGCACCGGTAATACGTGGAAATATCTGGGTGTGACGGGTTGGTATCAGAGCCAACGTTGAGTGAATTAAACACTAGCCTTTGGTGTTTAATCTCAATGACACAGTTTGCACATTCCTCGACTTTCGAGTCTAGACAAAGAACTTAGGACTAATTCTGACTTATTCTGTTTTGTCCTTTATTGTTTCTTTTGTTGTTTCTTTTGTTTGTTTTGACAGGACCTACAAAAATTCCGCCAAGAATCCGAGGAAGAGGAAGAGGCAAGGGCCATTCATCGCCCCCAACGATCACGAGGCCGGGCCTTCACACCGGCGAACTCCATCAGACACTTTAAGCTCAAGTCCTCAAGAAGACTGGAGGACCCATTTAGAACCCGCAAGGCATTCAGTCTCGCTGAGCTCCTCACCTTCCTACCCCAACTCTTTTGGGCCTCAATCGGAGAACGAGCCCCACAACTCGCATCACTCTTTTATACCCCTTCAAAGCCCCAACTCACACCATTCCTTCAACGACCCAACACACTACTTTCAAAGCCGATTCAACCCGGCAAACCAAATTAATGAGCCAATGGGTTATAACCCGTTGGGACCGGAGGACCATTTCTCCATGGACATGGAAGAGGATCCGGAACCTGCCCAGCCGCCAACCGGAACACCTATTCACCCCATTGAGATTTCGGATGGGTCGTCATATCATGGATCACCTTATCGTGGTCCAGAAAGTTATCAGGCAAGATTTTCCCAATATGACTGGGTGTTTACACCTAGTTACCACTCATCACAGCAGCAGCAGGATCCCTCGGAGGATTCACGTTTTGTAGCGGTTACTCCACCGCCACCACCACCAGTGCAGCAACCGCCTCCAGAGCCACCGAGGCGTAGGAGATCAACCGCATGGATGTCCGTGCGAGGGGGAGTCCGTATCAGCACCCCTCAGCATTAAAGTGGCAGTCATTACCCGCCACTATATGAAGACCCACAGATGGGAGGGCCTTCTAACCCTGTTTCAGAGGCGGAGTCTGCGCCAGTCGCACCGCCACCAGTGGGTTATGATAACCCAATTCCTGCATACGCCGGTGTAGCGGCGTATAACCCTTTCGAGCAGTCAGCCCATACTAACTACAACTACACCGAAGTTGACCCATACCTTGCGGCGGCAAACTACAATGCTCTTCATCCCGAGGGGCCCTTTGGAGTCCCATATCAGGCTGGGTACCCACCCTATGGGTATCAATACCCGCCACCTCCTCAACCTCCGCAGCATCAGCAGCCGCCGCAGCCGCCACTGATACCGCCACAGCAGCAACAGGAGATTCTACAGAGGTTGAGCCAGGTGGAACGGGAGGTTCAAGTGGAACGTAGGAACCACCGGGGATTTCTCAAGGGTTTGGCAAGCTTAATCAAAGGGAAGAGCAAAAAGGATCACTGAGATTCTTTGTTTATTTGTTTGTTTTGTATTTCTTTAATTTTCAATCAAGTCCCTGCGTGGACATCTATTTCTGTATTCAGTCCCTGAGAGGACTTGTATTTCCAGTTTAGCCCCTGCGTGGGTATGTCATTTCTGTTTAGCCCCTGCGTGGGCAAGTTATTTCTGCTAAAAGTCCTGTTTAGGGCAAATATGTACTCTTCTTGATTAGTGTGGAATGTTGAATTTTCAATTTTTGTCATTATATGCATAAATATAATATATGAAATAAATAAATCGAAAATCTCATTCCTTTTAAAATAATCTGCCTATTAAATATTGAATAAGAATCTTAAAAGGTATAACCTAGCCCACATGTCATTATAGACCTGGACATAATGGCAAAGCCTGTTTAAAAAGATTCAAACCCTTGTTAACATCTGAAAACATGTTAACACTCCTGGCAAATATGATTCGTTAAATCACACAGGTCATTCTTATATTGGATTCTTCCAATTCCCTCTTTATTATTTAAACATCCATTTGTGATGTAGGGCATACGAGCCATAATCATTGTCATATAAGACAAAAGAGAGATTGTAGTCTATGACTCCCTGTCAATAAAAGGTAATGAACTACGTTCAAACCTTAATACCTCGATTCTCTGAAATCATGGTTTATAAATTAAATTGTCCTTGTGACTAGGCCTTATGTGCCATTAATAATACCCTTATTACTTTATAATTAGGATAAATTATAATGAAAATCCTAAACAAATATGTTTAATAAATTAACCAAATATGGTTTATAATTACCATGGTTAATGAATTACCATAAAAGACAATTCCATAATGGACTTTTGAATAAATCTTGTCAATATTTTATGTAGCAATCAAGCTACATGGCTGGGTTAGACGAAGTCAACAGTCACCCAAGGGAGAATCATGACACTTCCAGAGTTAATGTAGCAGGCGTAGAATTGCAGGCATTAAAAGATAATGCCGTTACGCGAGCCCTTGACAGACAGTTTAATGAATCTAGTGGTATCCATGTCAGAACTCAGTCTGTACCTCATTCAAAACCACCCTCCAGAACTCATACAGCTCGCAAGAGTGATTCTCAACACTCAACAAATCAGAGGAGTGTTCCGTCTAAGAAGATTGAGCTCAAACAAGAACCACGTGTTAAAGGCTGTTCTTATAAGTATTTTATCTCCTGCAAGCCTAGAGACTTCACAGGGGAGAAAGGAGCCATCAATTGTATGACTTGGCTCGATGAAATGGACACGGTGGTTGATATTAGTTTGTGCAGAGAAAAATATTGTGAAGTTTGTATCACAATCATTTAAGGGAGAAGCTCTAGCTTGGTGGAGGTCACTGATTCAAGCTACAGGAAAGGACCACTTGTATAGCATGTCTTGGGAGCAGTTCGTTGCTCTGATCAAAGAAAACTATTGTCTTCAACACGAAGTTGAGAAGATTGAAACTGACTTCTTGACCCTAGTCATGAAGAACTTAGACTGCCAGACTTACCTCACCAGTTTCAATACCATGTCTCGATTGGTTCCATATTTGGTTACACCGGAACCAAAACGTATCGCTCGTTTTATTGGGGGTTTAGCCCCGGAGATCAAAGCTAGTGTGAAGGCATCTCGACCTACTACTTTTAGGTCAGCAGCTGATTTGTCTTTATCCCTTACTCTGGATGCGATCAGGCTGAGATCGCTTAAGATTTCTGAAGAAGGAAAAAGGAAACGTGAGGATGATAACTCACGTCATTCTGACAAGAAGCGTAAGGGAAACTTAGACCACAAGAAGAATTTTGGGTCTAACAAGGGTAACCAGCAAATGGATGAGAAGCCTAAATGCAAAACCTGCAATAAACGTCATTTCGGGAAATGCAGGTTTGAATCAAAGTCGCAGTCGCAGTCAAAGCCGATTGGTTGTGGGATCTGCAAGTCCAAAGAACACAAGACTTTGGATTGCAAGAAGCTGAAGGATGCGACCTGTTATGGTTGCAATAAGAAAGGGCACATCAAGACCAATTGCCCTAAGTATGCCAAAAAGCCTGAAGAAGTCAAAAAGACCAATGCAAGGGTCTTTCGAATGGATGCACGAGAAGCCGTTCAGGATGATAATGTGATAACAAGTACCTTCCTTATAAATCATGTTTATGCAAGGGTGTTATTTGATTCGGGTGCGAATAAGTCATTTGTAGATGATAAGTTTTGTAAGTTGTTGAATTTACCTGTTAAAACCCTAAACGTGAAATATGAAGTAGAGTTGGACGATGGTACCTTAGAAACTGCCTCAACTGTGCTAGATGGATGTTTTATATCCATTAGGAACCACTCTTTTCCGTTATCCTTGCTTCCTTTGAAATTAGCTGGTTTTGACATAGTGATAGGCATGGATTAGTTATCTCATAACCAATCCTAGATTGTTTGTGACAAGAAACAAGTGGTGATCAAGACTCCGTATGGTGAGCCACTTACCATACAAGGAGATACTCAATATGGGTTGCCTAAGCAAGTGTCTGTGCCTAACGCGTCAAGGTGTACGAAGAAGGGTTGTGTCATTTATATGGCACAGGTGACTATTGATGAACCAAAGCCCAAGATCGAAGACATCCCTGTCATTTCTGAATATTCAGAAGTATTCCCTGAAGAACTGCCTGGTTTACCCCCAGATAGGTAAGTGGAGTTCAGAATCGACATAATACCTGGAGCAGCACCTGTTGCAAGAGCACCTTATCGGTTGGCCCCGACTGAGATGAAGGAGTTGAGAACTCAGTTGGATGATTTGTTGGTAAAAGGATTTATTAGACCTAGCTCATCTCCCTGGAGAGCACCAATCCTGTTTGTAAAGAAGAAAAATGGATCGATGCGTCTATGCATCGATTATCGCGAGCTTAACAAGGTCACTATCAAGAACATATATCCATTGCCCAGGATCGACGATCTGTTCGATCAATTGCAAGGGGCAAGTTACTTCTCCAAGATTGATTTAAGGTCAGGTTACCATCAACTGAAGGTTAGAGATGAAGATGTGCACAAGACTGCATTTAGAACTCGCTATGGTCACTACGAGTTCTTGGTGATGCCTTTTGGGCTCACTAATGCACCAGCAGCGTTCATGAACCTCATGAATCGCGTTTGCAGACCCTACTTGGACAAGTTTGTCATTGTCTTCATTGATGACATTCTTATTTATTCGAAAAATCAGGCTGATCATGAGAAGCATCTTCGTTGTATTCTTAAACTTCTTCAACAAGAAAAGCTTTACGCCAAGTTTTCAAAGTGTGAATTTTGGCTTCGTGAAGTCCAATTCCTTGGACATATGGTTAGTGAGCGTGGTATCCAGGTGGATCCCGCTAAGATTGAAGCTATCATGGACTGGCAAGAGCCGAAGATGCCCACAGAGATTCGCAGCTTCTTAGGCCTGGCAGGATATTACAGGCGTTTTATCGAGAATTTCTCAAGGATTGCAGCACCCCTAACTTCGTTAACTAGGAAGAATATAAAGTTTGATTGGGGTCCTAAACAACAAGAATCGTTTGATATACTTAAGTAGAAACTGAGCAATGCTCCTGTGTTGACATTGCCTGAAGGGATTGAAGAATTTGTGGTTTACTGCGACGCATCACACACCGGCATGGGATGCGTACTGATGCAGAAAGGCAAGGCATTTGCCTATGCTTCCCGACAATTAAAGGTGCACGAAAAGAATTACACCACCCACGACTTGGAATTGGGTGCCGTTGTGTTTGTACTAAAACTTTGGAGGCATTATTTATATGGTACCAAGTGTGTGATCTATTCTGATCATAAAAGCCTTCAACACTTGTTCAACCAGAAGGATCTGAACATGAGGCAGCGACGATGGATGGAAACACTGAACGATTATGATTGTGAAATCCGATACCATCCAGGTAAGGCAAATGTGGTCGTCGATGCTTTGAGCAGAAAGGAAAGGGTTAAGCCTATTAGAATCAATGCCAAGAGCATAGAATTAAAGAACAGTTTGAATGAAAGATTGTTAGCCGCTCAGAAGGAAGCCATATTAGAAGTTAACTATCCAAATGAAAAGCTGGGAGTAACTGCAGAACAGTTATCATATGGTAAGGATGGAATCTGATGTGTGCAAAATACAACATATAAATTACATCAATTGAGGCATAAAACTAACCCTTTTTTAGTACTAATGTTGGAAAAAGTGTGTTTTTGTCTTCCTTTTGTATTTTCTGGATTAAATGAGCTCAAATTAACAAAAGAAGCAAAAAGGCAGCTAAATCTAACATAAATACAAGAAAAGGAACAAACGTGGCATGCCCGACCTCCCCGAAAGCATCTTCCCAAGCAAAACAAGAAAACAGAAGGCTGAACACGCCCCGTGCTCAGTGAACACGGGGGCGTGCCCAAGTGTCAGCATAAAAGACAAAGTTGTAGAAGCTTCCATCGCCCACCACGGGGCCGTGCTCAGCGGACACGGGGCTGTGGTCAACTATAAGATTCGCAGAATCAAGGCAAATCTTGATAGTACAGATATGCTTCTGCACACGGGGTCGTGCCCAGCGGACACGGGGTCGTGGTCAACTAATGCAGACAAAAGCAATTAATGAAGACAGAGAAGAGGATGGACACGGGGCCGTGCCCACTGGACACAGGGCCGTGCCCGAGCTTCTGTTCAGCCTATAAATAGGAGTGCTTGGCTCAAGCTCAAACCTTCCCTTGGCACACCACCTCTCTCACACTTCACCCACCACCCACCACCACCATAACACCATCATCCACCACCATCATCCATTGTCCATCATAGAGTGTGTGAGTCGTCTCGGGATCCAAGATTGATCGTAAGAGTTCTTGACAATCAAGGCCATGTTTGCCTAAGTCTCTTACATCACTTGGTGAAGACAAAGTGTCTAGTGTAATACTTTTTATTTTTAATCTTTTCGCACTTTTTAATTGGTTATGTATTAATGACTTTAATAACTAGTTTCTTATGTTGAAGGTGATTCTTCCTTATCGTTTGTCCGTGGTGTCTTGGCATTATTTTACTGTCTATATAAAATAAAAGATTTTCACCATTCATATCTCCACGGTCTATATGGAGGTATGTTGGCTACCTGGTCGGGGGGTTAAGGGAACGGTTTGGTAAGAGTCTTGCCATTGTTCAGTGTATAGATCCTGCAAAGGACCTAGGTCAAATTTAGTAGGACCTCCTTCAATACTTAACGGTATTGGATGACGGGGGTCCAAACTCTTTGATCCCCTCATAAGTTAAGCTACTATTAATACTTTAACCCGGCTACTTATGACTGTATCCCTGCTGACTCAGACTACTTAGCCGAGGGTAACGTCACCTTCAAAAGAGGGGCCTACCATAATATGCATTAATAACTTAATTAGTTATCTTTCAATAATCCGACCCTTTAGGATTGTATCCTTGCTGACTCAAACTACTGGGTTGAGGGTAACGTCACCTCCAAAAGAGGGGCCTGCTACAATAACTAAGATAAACTCTTAAATAGTGCAAAAGTGCGAAAATAATCAAAGGTTACACTAAACACGAGTCGGAGCCAAGTGATTCATCTTGTCTATCTGTTTTTTCTTTTATTTTTATTTTTCAGCATTTTAGTTAGTTTTTATTTTCTTAGTTTAAAACATTTTTCTAAACTTTTGATTTGATTAGACGTTGAAGATAAACCGGTACTAAAAGCTCTTGTGTCCTTGGATGACCTCGGTATCTTGCCAACACTATACTACGCTCACGATGGGTGCACTTGCCCATATGTGTGTTTAGTGTTAGTAAATATCATGTTTTATAAATTTAAAACTTGGCTAAAAAGTGTTAAAAATGGCTTAATATATACATTAAAAACTAATAACACTCACGCACATCAAGTTTTTGGCGCCGTTGCCGGGGACACAAGGATTTTAAGAAAGCTTAAAATCGACGGCCTAATCAGTTTTTCAAAACCTTTTCAAAACGCACGCACATTTTTCTGCATTTTAGTTTAGTTTTTCATTTACAGTACCCTGAACACGGGCCGTGCTCACTGAACACGGGGCCGTGCTGCACATTTTTCATAAAACACCCAGTAACAGTAGTTTGAACACGGGCCGTGCTCACTGAACACGCCCAGATACAGATTCTGTACACGGGGCCGTGTCCAGCCTCTGTTTCCGTTTTTATTTTTGTTTTCTGATCTCGAGACTTGGTTGTGGTCTGCTAAGTGATTCTTATGGATCAATACTCAGGAGGTTACAACTACACCTATGAGGAGGATGATTATAGGAATAACTATTGCACTAATTGTGGTGACCCGCACTCGGTTCAATATTGTCACTTATATCAACCATCCAATTCATACACCTACTATGAGGAGCCCAGGTACGAGCCATCAACTTCATACACATCCTATGTAGACCAAAGGTATGGACCTCCTCCCTCATACTCATATTTTGATGAACCAAGGTATGAGCCTTCTTACTTATACTTTGAGGAACCAAGATATGAGCCACCACCTTCGTATGCTTATTATGAGGAACCATGGCGTGAACAACCCACCTCATATGAGTATTATGAAGAACAAAATTATGACCCTTATCCATCATATGCTTACAATGAAGAACAATGGTGTGAACCATCTACTTCATATGGGTATTATGAGGAACAAAGGATCGAACAACTGAATTCAAGCTTTGAAAATCCCGATCCTTACTCTATCACCGAAGTGACCGATAGGATATTAGAACACCTTAGAGTTATCGATCGCTATATAAAAGAATCTCGCGCAAGGGAAGAGGAGTCCCGCGCAAGAGAACAATTAAATAAAGAAGAGATAACTGAAAGTGTGGAAATGGAAGAACAAATAAGTGAAAAACCGACACATGAGTTAAACAACGAAAAAGGTGAGTCCGACAACGCTAAAATACATTAAGAGTCTAATTTTGAAGAAATTAATCTCTTGTCACCTTCTTTTGAAAATCATTGTTTAGTACCCACTCATGCTAAGTTTTTAAAAGAGTTAAACACTAACACTAAAATTGACGAAACGGTAAGTGTTAAGTTAACTATTGATCAAACCTCACTAATAAAAGAAGACCCATTTGAAATTAACATTACACCGGTTCCATGTTTCTTTCAAAATTCATTTATTAGTAATGTCACAATCGATAAAGATCTTTGTGTTAACATAATGCCTAACTACATTTTCGAAAAATTAAGTATTAGTGATTTTTCTCCACTTCAAATACCCATTTTCCTATCCAATCGGAAGGTAATAAAATCAATCGGTGTAGTTGAGGATGTCTTGGTTCAAACAGATCAAATGGTAGTCCCCACCGACTTTGTCATCCTCGATGACGCTCCTCTAGTGTTGGGACGACCCTTTGTAAAAACTCACGAAGCTTTGAAAAACTGGAAGTTCAACAATCTACCTCTTCAATTAGGGGCATTTAAAAAGAGTGTCGATCTTGAGCGGTCAATGAAATATCCATTCGGCAATAATGACCTCCTAATTGAAGATGAAGATGAACCACCCGATACAAGTGAAAAGTTTGACCACTTTGTTGAAGAAGAGGTCACCATAGAACAAACTTTTAAGGTTCTTGATCAAAATGAGCAACCAAATAAGGAGTCTCCTAAAGACCCAACTCTTGAGCTCAAAGAACTTCCAAAGGGTTTGGAATATGCTTTTCTAGACAAAGATGGTAAATTACCTGTAATTATTTCATCTAAATTAGATAGTTTAGAAAAAGAAAAATTAATTAGTCTTTTGAAAAAACATAAAAATGCGATCGCTTGGAAACTTGTAGACATAAAAGGAATAAGTCCTTCCATGTGCACGCACAAAATTTTAATGAATGATGATTACAAATCGGTAATACAACCACAACGTCGAGTAAATCCCAATGTTCAAGAAGTGGTTAAAAATGAAGTCATCAAATTACTTGACGCCGGACTTATTTATCCTATCTCCGATCGTCCTTGGGTAAGTCCCGTCCAAGTTGTTCCAAAGAAAGGAGGTATGACGGTAATAACTAATGAAAAGAATGAACTAATACCAACGAGAACCGTCACTGGATGGAGAGTATGTATAGATTATAGACGATTAAATGAAGCGACAAGAAAAGATCACTTTCCTTTACCCTTCATTGATCAAATGTTAGAAAGATTATCCGGTCATAAATTTTATTGTTTCTTGGATGGTTTTTCAGGTTACTTTCAAATCCCGATAGCACCCGAAGACCAAGAAAAGACAACCTTCACATGCCCCTATGGAACTTTTGCTTATCGACGCATGCCGTTTGGTCTATGTAATGCCCCCGCAACATTCCAACGTTGCATGGTCGTCATCTTCCATGACATGATAGAAAAGACAATGGAAGTCTTCATGGACGACTTTTCTATCTTTGGGGATTCATACGACCAATGCCTCGATAACCTTGAACGAATGCTATCCCGATGTGAGGAAACTAACCTCGCCCTTAACTGGGAAAAATGCCATTTCATGGTAACGGAGGGAATAGTACTCGGTCACAAAATCTCAAGCGAAGGAATGGAGGTGGATCGAGCCAAAATAGATACCATTTCTCGACTACCGCCCCCATCCTCCGTTAAAGCTATCAGAAGTTTCCTAGGGCATGCCAGATTTTATAGGCGGTTTATCAAAGACTTTTCTAAAATTTCAAGGCATCTAACAAAATTACTTGAAAAAGATGCTCCTTTCATCTTTGACAAGGATTGCAATTAAGCATTTCTAACCTTAAAGGAAATGCTAGTCAATGCACCTATCATGATAGCACCTGATTGGAAATTTCCTTTCGAAATCATGTGTGATGCTAGTGACTTTGCAGTTGGAGCTGTCTTGGGACAAAGAAAAGAAAAGCATTTCCACCCAATTTATTATGCTAGTAAAACACTTAACGATGCACAAGAAAATTACACAACAACTGAAAAAGAGTTACTGGCTGTGGTATTTGCTTTTGATAAATTTCGTTCTTATCTTGTTCTTTCTAAAACTATAGTCTATACAGATCATGCAGCCATTCGATATCTCTTCAAAAAGCAGGACGCAAAACCACGTTTGATTCGGTGGATTCTACTCCTCCAAGAATTTGATATTGAAATCAAAGATAAAAGAGGAGCAGAAAACACCGTAGCAGATCATCTTTCACGCTTAGAAGACCCAGCTTTGGAGGCAACCAGGGACGAGCAAATCAATGAAAAATTTCTAACGGAGTCCCTAGAAATGGTGGAATACAAGGAAGAACCATGGTACGCCGACTATGCTAACTACCTAGCTAGCGGTATAGTCACTAAGGGTTGGCCACATCATCAAAGAAAATTTTTTTTGCCAATGTGAAACACTATTTTTGGGAAGATCCATATCTTTTCAAAATGTGTGCCGACCAACTCATCCGACGATGCGTACATGGTAGTGAAGCACGAAGAATTCTCCGCCATTGTCACGAAGGTCCATATGGAGGACATCATGGTGCCGCGAGTACCGCACGAAAGGTATTTGATTCAGGATTTTATTGGCCAACCATTTACAAAGACGCCAAAAGTCTTGTCAAGACTTGCGATGCTTGCCAAAGAACAGGTAATATTTCTTCCAAAAACGAAATGCCACAAAATGGCATTCTTGTTTGTGAAATTTTTGATGTGTGGGGACTCGACTTTATGGGACCTTTCCCACCGTCGAAAGGAAACAAATATATACTTGTGGCAGTAGACTACTTGTCTAAATGGGCCGAGGCCGAGGCACTTCCAACAAATGATGGAAGAGTCGTGGTAAGATTTATGAAGAAATTATTCTCTCGTTTTGGCACACCTAAAGCATTAATATGTGATAGAGGTACCCATTTTTGCAACCATCAACTTGAATTTTTTTTAACAAGATATGGGGTCTATCACCGGGTCTCAACAGCATATCACCCTCAAACAAACGGACAAGCCGAAGTGACTAATAGAGGTTTAAAACGAATACTAGAAAAAACCGTAGGGTTAAATAGAAAAGAATGGGCAGATAAATTAGATGATGCTTTATGGGCTTTTCGAACTGCTTATAAAACAACAATAGGTACAACCCCATATAAGCTTGTCTATGGAAAAAGTTGTCACTTGCCAGTAGAAATTGCACACAAAGCCTACTGGGCAATTAAAAATGTAAACTTAGATTTAGAATTTGTTGGTAAAAATCGATTTTGTCAATTAAATGAATTAGACGAGCTTAGGAATTATGCATACTCAAACTCAGAAATTTACAAGGAAAGAATGAAAAACTTGCATGACAAACATATTAAACCTAATGAATTTCGAGTGGGAGATCTAGTTCTTTTGTTTAATTCACGACTTCGATTGTTTCCTGGTAAATTAAAGTCTAGGTGGTCAGGACCTTTTTCCATCACCCATATTTTCCCACACGGTGCAGTAGAAATTAAATCTCGGAATGGACCTCCATTCAAAGTCAATGGCCAACGGCTGAAACTCTATCAAGGATTTTTTGAGGATGAAGAGGAAGAAATCTCGCTTCAAATGGTAGAAGAATGAAAGCATCAACATCATACCTGGTAAGTTACGAACCAACGGGATGACATCTTAATCGGTAAGTCTTCCAACCAAGTTTTTGGGAAACAAAGGGCACTCACACGAGCACTATAAAAAAAAACTTTGCTCGGCACGAGGCCGGGTCCGCTAGACACGGGGCCGTGTCCGCGCAACTGTCGGGATAAAACCCCTTTTTCATAACAGTTACTTCATTCCACACGCCCCGTTTCCCCGAAAACGCTCTGGTTCCAGGCAATTTTCCGCAGATTTTCGACGTCTCCTATCATTCTAACAACATCAAGGTATGATTCTACCACCATTAGTAGTTAGATTTAGCATTTGCATGTAGTTAAAACTTCAAAAATTTGGGGAAAATCTAGGGTTCTTGAACTACACCCGGATCGAACCTCAATTTTTTTCTTTAATCTGTTAGCATTTAGTTAGATCAGTGTTATAGGAAGTAAATCCACTTGTATTGTTCATAGATTCGCCCGATTTCTCATAAAAACCCCAAACCCTTGTTTTTGAACCGAAAAAGATTAAATTGAATGGATAAACGGGTTGTTTTGGGAAAAACGGCACTTGGGGTTTCATTTTCGGGGGAAGCCGCACCTATTGGACCAAAAATTTTCAAGTTTTCGAAACCGGGTCGAAAAATGATGTTTTTGAGTAACAGACGCCTGGACACGGGGCTGTGTCCGCTGAACACGGGGTCGTGTCCAGCACGCTGTTTGCAGTTTTGTCCGAAAATTCTACTATTTCGTGCTAACTTTTGGTGTATTCTTTCAGATGTCTAGGAAGTTCACGAGGTTTAACGCAAATGAGCTCGATGCTAGGGCTAGATACGAAGTACTTCAAACAAGACCATAGGAATACCCAAGACAAGCATGCATGGATTTGTTAGCATTGGTGAACCAACTTGACCGTTTCAACAACCTTGTCACCGGCCCACTAAGAGTCGCTTTAACAACTCGACTTCGTTCCGTCCACGAGTGCACTTTGGAATTCTATAGCACCTTCACGTTCAATTCAAGGTGCGACCCATTTGACAATGATGGGGTAGCATTCCGATGTGGTGGAACTAGGTACTCGATTTCAATGGCACAATTCGGGTCGATCGTCGGGCTGTATGCGGAGGAAGATGCGGGTAACGAGGAAAATACTGGAGGGATGCGAGAGATAGATGAGAACGATCGCCAAGCCGCGTGGGCTCAGATTGGTGAAGGGCCCTACAATCCGAGCAGCACTAAGAGCACTAAGTTGAGGGATCCGCTCTACCGATACATCCATCGACTCCTCGGCTACTCTCTTAGCCAAAGGCATGATAGCGGTGACGTTGTTGGGTTAAGAGATTTGGTTGTCCTCCACTGCATCCATAACCGCAGACACCTTGATGTTCCATTCCTCCTGCTCCGAAACATGCATTTGAACCGACTTGCTACTTCACCAACCCCTATCTTCTTTGGAGGATAGGTATACCGTCTCTTCAAGCACTTCACCAACATACCTAGGTCATTCGAAAGGAGCCCATGGTCGGGAAGGGTAGACATACACATTTGCCGCTCAATGAACCTAATTTATGAGGCTGAAGACGGGACGGTTAGCTTCCAAAAGATGCAGGGGCATGCATGGAACCCGCAAGAGGCACTTGTCCTTCACGCTCCACAACATCATCAGTACCAGTACCAGCCCCACGGTGATCCGGGCCAATCCTCCTCAGGAGGCGGTTCTCCTAACTTCCAAAGTTTACATGATTTATTGCAGGAAAAGCTCATGTGCACCAGGAACACCTATAATATGGCGAGCAACATGTACAACAGGGTTGGAGCAATCGAGAGAAACATATCCGATATCCAAGATGATATTGGAAATATCCGGGAGTACATTGCGGGGCACGGTGGAGATGATGATGATGAGGACGAAGACATGGACTAGGCGGGAGGAGCGGAGGCAGAAATGGTTGGTCGGTGATCCCACAGGTTAACCCCCCTTTTATCTTGAACAATTTCCGGCCTGCGTGCCGTATGTTGAACAATTTACTTTCTCTTAACTCTTTTTATTTTCGGCATTTCTTTTTCTTTTTAACTTTGTGACATGGATGTTGAACTTGGTAATTTAGGATGTTTGCTATGGTTTGGTGTAGTGTTTATTGCTAAAACAGGTACATACAAGGCTTAGAGCACTAAACCTTAGTGCTACTAAAGCCGGGACAGGAAAACTAGAGCCAGAAACCTGTTTTTCAACCTTGCAGATTGTCTACACGGGGTCGTGTCCAGCCGACACGCCCCCGTGCCCACTTCCCCAGACCTGCTGTTTGTCTAAATCTGCAGACTTTTGTCAGACACGGGGTCGTGTCCAGCCGACACGCCCCCGTGTCCACCTTCTGTAAGTTTTTCGTTACTGACACCTGAACACGGGGTCATGTCCAACGAACACGGGGCCGTATCCGGGCGCTCAGTAACACAAATTTTTGCTTTTTCACACCTTTTACACATTCAATCAACCTCAAAACTTATTTTTGGGACACATTGAGGACAATGTGTAATTTAAGTGTGGGGGGGGGGGATGCTAAAACCTTGAATCTTTCAAGTCCTAATTACAAGTCTTACACAAAACTCTATTGGAACCGCTAATCACCCCAATTTTTTTCAAAAAAAATCATTTTTTTTACTTGTCTAGGTTTAATTTGGGAATTTCAAATTCTAAAAAGGTTATATCTATACAAATTTACAACCGATAGCGTCGTGATAAAAAGAACCAACATAAGAAAATTATGAAAAGGCATGACAAGCTTAGTTAAAATTTAATTATATATACTTGATCACATAAAAACCCATTCCCACAAAAGTGAGTTTTGAGCCTTTATTGAGCATACAAATACATATTTTTAAATTAAATGCTCATTTTTCGTTTCTTGTGTGAATAGCCACTTGGTTCTTACAACTCTAGAACTTGCCACGACGATACATTCCCGGTCCTTACCAACTTAAACCCGAGTAAGTAAATGATGGAGGCATTAGGACTAACCCTTTTTATTTCTACACCATTTTTTTACCACCTACCCAAAATCCCCCTAGTTAACCCCTTTGAGCCTAAACCTTTTCATTTCTTAGCCCAAACCAAACACCCTTTCACCCACCAAAAACCTTTTTATTTTTAACCCTTTGTTTTAGTAACAAGCTCGGTTTTTCGTATGACTTAAAAAAATATGTTGATGATGAAGCAAAAGAAATAAAAACAAGCAAGTTCATCAAAAATAACTTTGTTTGAATTATGGTTTCATCAAAATAAAAGCTGCAAAAATAAAAAAGTCTTACGAAAACCGATACTTTTTACGCTTTTCGCCCTTTTCTACTAACCACTAACCCAACCACCTACCTTTAACCCAAGCCTAACCCTTCACCCAAAAGTCCTCTTGATATTTACAAAGGTATATAGTTAAAAAGGAGGAGGATTGATTGCTTGGCAAGCCTATGGTAGGAGTGAGTTCCAGCCCGCTCTCGAGTGATTCACTAAAATACATCTTTGGCCGAGTGTTGAGTGATCCCCCGTGAGGTATGTGAACTTGTATATAAATAGAATTTTAAAGAGGCATGTTATGCCCTAATAAGTAATTTATATTATGAAAAGTTTTAAATAAATCATGACGAATAGGATTGTAAATAAATAAAAATAAAACTTAATAAAGAATCTTGGAAATCCCGACACTCTATGACAAGCCCAAAAACCTTCTCTTCTACCCATTCCATTTGGGAGTGTGAAGCCACATTAAAAAGAGTTTTGCTTGAGGACAAGCAAAGATTCAAGTGTGGGGGTATTTGATGTGTGCAAAATGCAACATATAAATTACATCAATTGTGGCATAAAACTAACCCTTTTTTAGTACTAATGTTGGAAAAAGTGTGTTTTTGTCTTCCTTTTGTATTTTCAGGATTAAATGAGCTCAAATTAACAAAAGAAGCAAAAAGGCAGCTAAATCTAATATAAATACAAGAAAAGGAACAAACGTGGCATGCCCGACCTCCCCGAAAGCATCTTCCCAAGCAAAACAAGAAAACAGAAGGCTGAACACGCCCCGTGCTCAGTGAACATGGGGGCGTTCCCAAGTGTCAGCATAAAAGACAAAGTTGTAGAAGCTTCCATCGCCCACCACGGGGCCGTGCTCAGCGGACACGGGGCCGTGGTCAACTATAAGATTCGCAGAATCCAGGCAAATCTTGATAGTACAGATATGCTTTTGCACACGGGGTCGTACCCAGCGGACACGGGGCCGTGGTCAACTAATGCAGACAAAAGCAATTAATGAAGACAGAGAAGAGGATGGACACGGGACCGCGCCCACTGGACACGGGGCCGTGCCCGAGTTTCTGTTCAGCCTATAAATAGGAGTGCTTGGCTCAAGCTCAAACCATCCCTTGGCACACCACCTCTCTCACACTTCACCCACCACCCACCACCACCATAACACCATCATCCACCACCATCATCCATTGTCCATCATAGAGTGTGTGAGTCATCTCAGGATCCAAGATTGATCGTAAGAGTTCTTGACAATCAAGGCCATGTTTGCCTAAGTCTCTTACATCACTTGGTGAAGACAAAGTGTCTAGTGTAATACTGTTTATTTTTAATCTTTTCGCCCTTTTTAATTGGTTATGTATTAATGACTTTAATAACTAGTTTCTTATGTTGAAGGTGATTCTTCCGTATCGTTTGTCCGTGGTGTCTTGGCATTATTTTACTGTCTATATAAAATAAAAGATTTTCACCATTCATATCTCCATGGTCTATATGGAGGTATGTTGGCTACCTGGTCGGGGGTTAAGGGAACGGTTTGATAAGAGTCTTGCCATTGTTCAGTGTATAGATCCTGCAAAGGACCTGGGTCAAATTTAGTAGGACCTCCTTCAATACTTAACGGTATTGGATGGCGGGGGTCCAAACTCTTTGATCCCCTCATAAGTTAAGCTACTATTAATACTTTAACCCGGCTACTTAGGACTGTATCCCTGCTGACTCAGACTACTTAGCCGAGGGTAACGTCACCTTCAAAAGAGGGGCCTACCATAATATGCATTAATAACTTAATTAATTATCTTTCAATAATCCGACCCTTTAGGATTGTATCCTTGCTGACTCAAACTACTGGGTTGAGGGTAACGTCACCTCCAAAAGAGGGGCCTACTACAATAACTAAGATAAACTCTTAAATAGTGCAAAAGTGCGAAAATAATCAAAGGTTACACTAAACACGAATCGGAGCCAAGTGATTCATCTTGTCTATCTGTTTTTTCTTTTATTTTTATTTTTCAGCATTTTAGTTAGTTTTTATTTTCTTTGTTTAAAACATTTTCTAAACTTTTGATTAGCTTAGACGTTGAGGATAAACCGGTACTAAAAGCTCTTGTGTCCTTGGACGACCTCGGTATCTTGCCAACACTATACTACGCTCACGATGGGTGCACTTGCCCATATGTGTGTTTAGTGTTAGTAAATATCGTGTTTTATAAATTTAAAACTTGGCTAAAAAGTGTTAAAAAGGGCGTAATATATATATTAAAAACTAATAACACTCACGCACATCAGAAACCTAAGATTGAATGGACGGATATGGGTTCCAATCTATGGAGGACTTAGGGAAGTGATCCTTTAGGAAGCCCATAGTTCCAAGTGTTCTGTTCATCCTGGTTGTGACAAAATGTACCAGCATTTGAAGGCGAATTATTGGTGGATAGGCTTGAAGAAGTCTATAGCCACTTATGTGGCCAAATGTCTGACATGTGCTCAAGTTAAAGCAGAACACCAGAAGCCGTCAGGTTTGCTACAACAGCCTGAACTTCCCACCTGGAAGTGGGAAATGGTGACTATGGAATTTATCACCAAGTTACCGAAGACAAAACGAGGAAATGATACTATTTGGGTGATAGTGGATAGATTGACTAAGTCAGCCCACTTCCTACCTATTAAGGAAACACACAACTCAGATAAGTTAGCTCAGCTGTACATGGATGAGATTGTATCTCTCCACAGAGTGCCAGTGTCTATCATCTCTGATAGGGATACGAGGTATACATCGCATTTCTGGAAAAGCTTCCAGCAATCCCTAGGCACTCGATTAAATTTCAGCACTGCATATCATCCTCAGACGGATGGTCAAAGTGAACGTACTATACAGACACTCGAGGATAAGCTACGAGCTTGTGTTATTGACTTAGGAGGAAGTTGGGATGGTCATCTTCCATTGATTGAATTCTCATACAACAATAGCTATCATTCCAGTATTCAAGCTGCACCTTTTGAAGCTCTGTATGGAAGAAAGTGCAGAACGCCCGTTTGCTGGGCAGAAGTTGGAGATGTCCAACTAACAGGACCTGATATAGTCCTGGAGATGACATATAAGATTGTACAGATACCAGAACGTCTCAAAGCTGCCAGGGATAGGCAGAAAAGCTATGCAGATAAAAGGCGTAAACCTCTAAAGTTTGAGGTTGGTGACAAAGTGTTACTGAAAGTATCACCCTGGAAAGGGGTAATGCGATTTGGAAAGAAAGGCAAGTTAAGCCCAAGATATATAGGACCATTCGAGATCATCGAATGTGTCGGAACAGTAGCTTATAAGTTAAATTTTCCTGAAGAACTCAGTGGTATACATAATGTATTCCACATCTGCAATCTGAAGAAATGTCTAGCTGATGAATCACTAGTCATACCACATACGGATGTGCACATAGATGAGAGCCTAAAGTTTGTTGAGAAACCTTTGTCGATCGAGGATCGAAAGGTTAAGAAGCTTCGATGGAAGTTTATACCCTTAAACGAATGAATTAAGAATCGTATGAAGTCGTTTGTGGAAGAAAGTGAAAGTTTACAAACCGCAAGGGTTAAAAGTGCCAACATATTTAATTTATACCTCTGAGTGATCTTTTAACGAACCCGAAGCTTTGTAATGATTAATTATGTTCACTAGAATAAGTGATAAAATTTCACAAGGTTTCGATATCGTATGAGGAAGATACGCTAACATTCGTAAGTGAGGGGTTAAAAGCGTCAACGTTGAAATTCATGACTTTTCGGTGATCGTATAACTAACCGGGGACTTAACAAAGTTGGTTTATGACTTAGGGTCCTTAAAAGTCAAGTTTGGGGGTTAAAATGTAATAAAAACAAGTTAAAATCAAGTTTGGAAGGACCAGGGACAAAATATGCAATTCTGATAAACTTGTAACCTGAGCCTGGCATTCATACCGGCCGCGTAGACCTTGTCAGGGTCTTACGCGGGCCGCCTGGTAGTCACCAGCGACCAAAATACATGACAGGTGCCTGTGCAGCCTGTTAAACCGACTTATATGCATGAAAACTGATACCAGGTGTAAGACCCAACTTAAATAACATGATTAATGATACGAACACTTGAATTTAGTACAAGATTTAGAGTTTACAAAAACTTTCATGGTTTTAAAACCTTACGAGGTCATAAAATCCGAATCATCATACTACTAGTTAACCTTTAAAACGTAGTTTCAAACATTTACATATTACTAAAACAAAATAGACAAAATGCGGAAGCTTCATTTAGTGCGTTCGGTTCTTGAAGTATGCTTGATCACCATCCGGGTTAGGTCCATCTTCACCTACGGTCAAAACCATGAAAATAATTAGTTTTGACTCTTTAATATTCAAGAATAAACAAGTTCCATACTCAAAAGCATCAAAAACAAACAAAATTCGAGCTGTAAGTCAGTCGCGCCGCGCGACGGAGTTCAGGGCCGGCCGTCGCGTGACGCCAGCACCCTCGCGTCGCGCGACAGATGTGAGTTCTCGCCGTGGCGCGGCGCTAGTGGCTATTTTTGACAGAATGTTGTTATATTGAGCTGCAATTTCGACCCAACACCATTTTTCTAAGTTCCAAACTTTAAATCGGCGTAACTTTTGCCTCGGGCGTCCGTTTTAGCCGATTCTTTTTCCTACGTGACCGTAATTTAATTACGGACTCCTTTATCAACACGAATTGCATAAAAATATTATTTCAAAAACAGTTATGCTATAACTCGTCTCTTGTTTATTCGACCCATTTGTCTACAAGTTCCACAATATATATTATTGTCATCATAAACTTTAGGCCAATGCACTTGTTTCTATGTTTACCAAATATGAGCTTTTGCTCCCCTCCCGAAGGTTGTTTATGAAATAACTATCATGCTTAATTCTAAGGATTCCAACATGCTTTTCGGTATCGATTGACAAACAATTGTTCCGAACTATAAGCCCTCTACAAGGGCTCATGCTTTTGCAACGAATTAGCGTGTCCATGACACGGCCTACACGTGATTTGTACATATATATATATAACCAATCACAAGAGATGGTTATTAACTTCCATGTTTGTAACTCAACTTGTTTTGACCCGTTTGGATACCGGATGGGTATCACCATTACTAGACACATCCAAACTCTATTTCTAGCACATGTTTTGACCCATTTTACTTGCCTAAGACACTTTGTTGCTCTCGTGGCTTAACGGGTTCTCCTTGTTTACTAAATCTTCAATATAACAAAATAAGATTAACAATTAAACATAATGTAGCGAAATTATAAGTCGCGTACCTTTAAAGCACACCCTTCAAGCGCGTATCTCCTCCTCCGGCTTGTCCGCTCGACGATCCGGATTCTTTGCCTAAGGAGTTCAATTCAACTTCAATTTAGAACCCTTTTTGTAATTATAAACACATAATTTGCCATAGTAGTCAATTATGCGTTTTCATCCGATTTTTAACATATAAATCCCCACTTAGGCATTTCAACAAACACCTAGCGGGTCAGATTTTCACATAGTCAATACCAAGTTCATGACTTGTTATCTTATCTAAATCAACTTTAATTAGGCAATTATACATATATTTCAACATCAATATTTCAGAAATTATCTCATAAATTCAGATTACACGAGAACAAGAATCTTAATCCTAGTGTTTATCAAGTTCTACTAACTTATTAATCACCCACTATGGTGATTATGAACCTTACAAGTATCATGCAAGGTTTTGACAAGAAATCATCTAGGGTTTGTCCCTAAACCTCATATCACTTCCAAGATTCCTCCATGCATGACATATTAAAGCTCAATTTCAGTTTCTCACAATTAACCTAGAATTTATGGTGAATCAAAACATCACAATTTTACATACCTTATGATCCTTTCAACTAGGTGATCATGAATTTGTGCTCGAAAATTGATTTAGACTTGATTTAGGCTTCTGATTTTGAGCTTTTGTGAGGATTTGGGTTTGAAAAGAAATCCCTGGTCGCCCCCCTCTTGTTCTGTTCGACCAGACACTCACGTATGTGAGTGTTTGGTATGTTAATTTCTTATTTCAACATTCCACTTTCAATCTTTGCAAGTTTGGTCCCTTAGCTTTGTTTAATTTATAAACTAAGTGTTTTAACCTTATTATATGCCACTACAAGGCTCGTAGCTGACTGGGTTATAATTTCCTAGTTAGTTGGTTCCGGTTTAATTAGCACTTTATAATTCTGATTTAGAGTTTTATAAATTCCGGGTTGTTACACCAGGGGCTGTGCAAATGGGTTTATCATGCATAGGGACACTTGTTTTGATCAGGAATCATTCCATAGACTTTGTTGTCATGATCTTGATCAATTAAAGTTGTTGCAACAATTTTTTGCATTCACTTGAAATTATTCAAACACATTCTCTGGAGCTCTCTGGACCTCAAACAAGATTCCATTTCCTTCATTTTCATACTAAGGACTTCAGTAAGCTTCCTTAACCTTTCTAAATTCAGTTTTACTAGTTTAATGGCCCAAAGTCAAACCCGTCGTAATTAAGGTTTGACTTAGTGATTAATCACTAATGGTCCAGTCAATTCTCGAATTGAAAGTAGCTATGAGTTGGTAATTATGTGGGTAATAAAACCTTAAAAGGGCACCCTCTGATTGCCACTCTAACTAGGTCAATTGTCGGGTCAAACTTAATTGTAAAAAGTCAACAGAAAGCAAATTTTCAATTAAACACATAATTAACAATGTAGAAGCCATGAAACCTGTTTTATCACTTGTATAACTTGGTAATTAATGTAAGAACATGTCTAAGCATGTTCAACCTGACAATTTTCAGTTTAGGCTCGGTTCGGGACCGAAAGTCGCAAAAGAAGACTTTTGCTTTGACTTTCAGTTCTTACCCAATGTAGCATGTTTTAGAAATGCCTTAGAGCTCTATTAGAACCAGGTTATAGGATAGTGTAACCCACTGAGGTTATACAACTTGGTTCCTTAGTTATCCGATTCATTTGCATGTTTCCGTTATATGCCTAAATGTTGACCATTATGCCCTTTTGACCTTAAAAAGAGATTTGTGAAAATGTGAGAGGACAAAAACCTTTATTACTAATTTATAAACTTGTCCTAAAAATTTGACATCAGTTTGAGGTCTAGATTAGGAGTTATGCTCAATATCGTAATTAAGAAGCTTTTTATTAATTAAACGGCGTAATTAGCATAAAGCCTATCTAAACCCAAATATTGACACCAAAATTTTTACCCACTGATGTAATATAATATTTTGGGATTTTGGAAGATTTTTATTTATTTTTAAGCTGAGCATAACATAGGGTTCTTGCTATAATTCGGTAATTGTCGGTTATACCATTTTCTTGAATAAAATGAGTTTTACATAATATTTTGACACCAAACTTTTTGCTACTAATTTTATATAATAAATAAAACATTTTGAACTTTATAAACTGATCAAAAACTCAGATTTCCTATTTAAACCCGAAAATCGCTGAAAACCAACTTTTACGCGTTTTAAGCGCATAGTATGGGTTAAAACTAATTTCGGCATATAAAACTTAATACCTACTGATGTTTAAGTAAATTTTTATAATTGAACAGTAAGCAAAAGTTTTGAACTCAGAATTCTAATTTTGACCTTTAAAGCTAATATGAAATTACCAAAATGCCCCGACGGTGCATAGTTTGGTTATAAAAGATAAATTTCACATATATGCAATACTCTACTGTCATGACTTATAAAAATAAATATTTTTACTGATTATATCAGACCTGGAACGCAGATTAATATTTAAACTCTTTTATAAGCTTTAAAATGACCAAAATACCCCTACGGGGCATAATTTGAGTTTAAATCCATTTTGGGCATAATGGAAGGTATCCTACTGACATCACAACATATTTAGGGTATATTAACTTAAGAAACCTGTTCATGACTCATTTGTTTGGCCGTTATGCATTTTCGCGCTCGGTACGGTTTATGTAACTAGTTTGCATAAATTGGCCGAAACGGGTCAAACCTTATCATTTTTATCTCAAAATCCAGAATGTGTTTAGTTTACCCATATTCTACAAGTATACCAACTTGTCGGGTCTAAACCACATTCTAATCCGGTCTTCGCTTAATCGTACGTTTTGAACCGTATATCTTCCTTTAAAACTAACCGGTCTAAGTATAAACTTAATTAAGACCCGTTAGGAATCTAATAGGTTATTAAAACCTTCGTTCCAGATTAGGAGACCAGTAAAAGATACTTGCACTCGCTGATTGTGATATATACTTGCTCAGGTAAATACTTTTAACTTATTTTCCGTTATACGGGCTTGAGATACGGTATTATAATAATACCGCTTGGTCGGGTGTGTAATTGTTAAATCGGATTGTGATTAATATATTTGCATAACCCGTTTTAATCTGTTTTGTTTGGTATATGGCTTTGGGGGGTTAATGACCATGTCCCGGATATCCTTGGCATCATTATTAAGAAAATGGCCACGACTTAAGCACGGGGTGTATGCATACACCTGATAGTTGCGTATGTATAAAACGTACCCCACAATAAGGAAAATTCCTTGTGGGTATTATACCTGTGGTGTGTCAGTTAATCTCGTCCGGCTCTTCTAACCGGCCCTGACAGACGGCAAACATTTAAATCTGTATACAAGATTATGTTTAAATAATTGTCCCAAGTTATAAAAGATATTTGTGCCTTTTGCATTCAAATCAATTTTCTTAAACATTTTCAAAATGAGTCGGTTAATTGTATTTACCAGTGTAAACTGACGTATTTTCCAAAAGGCTAAGTGCAGGTACTAAACGGAATAGGCTGGCTACTCCTAGCATCAATAAAGAGTCTTGCAAGCTTAGATGTTATAAATTTGCTGAACAATGTTTCTTTTTAACTTTGATCTGCCTGTGGATCCTTTACAACCGTTTTGTAATAAATGATATTACTTTCATTCGGTTTGTAATGATTTTATCTTTCGACTTCCGCTGTGTAGATAAACTGTGATAAATTGTCTATGATGATATCAACTACGTTACGATACTCCCCACCGGGCGCACCGGTAGTACGCAGAAATATCGGGGTGTGACAGGTTGGTATCAGAGCCAACATTGAGTGAATTAAACACTAGCCTTTTTTGTTTATTCTCAATGACACAGTTTGCACATTCCTCTACTTTCGAGTCTAGACAAAGAACTTAGGACTAATTCTGACTTATTCTGTTTTGTCCTTTATTGTTTCTTTTGTTTGTTTTGACAGGACCTACAAAAATGCCGCCAAGAATCTGAGAAAGAGGAAGAGGCAAGGGGCCATTCATCGCCCCTAACGATCACGAGGTCGGGCCTTCACACCAGCGAACTCCATCAGACACTTTAAGCTCAAGTCCTCAAGAAGACTGGAGGACCCATTTAGAACCCGCGAGGCGTTCAGTCTCGCTGAGCTCCTCACCTTCCTACCCCAACTATTTCAGGCCTCAATCGGAGAACGAGCCCCATAACTCGCATCACTCTTTTATATCCCTTCAAAGCCCCAACTCACACCATTCCTTCAACGACCCAACACCCTACTTTCAAAGCCGGTTCAACCCGGCAAACCAAATTAATGAGCCAATGGGTTATAACCCGTTGGGGCCGGAGGACCATTTCTCCATAGACATGGAAGAGGATCCGGAACCTGCCCAGCCGCCAACCGGAACACCTACTCACCCCATCGAGATTTTACATGGGTCGTCATATCATGGATCACCTTATCATGGTCCAGACAGTTGTCAGGCAAGATTTGCCCAATATGACTGGGTGTTTACACCCAGTTACCACTCATCACAGCAGCAACAGGATCCCTCGGAGGATTCGCGTTTTGTAGCGGTTACTCCACCGCCACCACCACCAGTGCAGCAACCGCCTCCGGAGCCACCGAGGCGTAGGAGATCAACCGCACGGATGTCCGTGCGAGGGGGAGTCCGTATCAGCACCCCTCAGCATTCAAGTGGCTGTCATTACCCGCCACTATATGAAGACCCACAGATGGGAGGGCCTTCTAACCCTGTTTCAGAGGTGGAGTCTACGCCATTCGCACCGCCACCAGTGGGTTATGATAACCCAATTCCTGCATACGCCGGTGTAGCGGCGTATAACCCTTTCGAGCAGCCAACCCATACTAACTACAACTACGCCGAAGTTGACCCATACCTTGCGGCGGAAAACTACAATGCTCTTCATCCCGAGGGGCCCTTTGGAGTCCCATATCAGGCTGGGTACCCACCCTATGGGTATCAATACTCGCTACCTCCTCATCCTCCGCAGCATCAGCAGCCGCCGCAGCCGCCACTGATACCGCCACAGCAGCAACAGGAGATTCTACAGAGGTTGAGCCAGGTGGAACGGGAGGTTCAAGAGGAACGTAGGAACCACCAGGGATTTCTCAAGGGTTTGACAAGCTTAATCAAAGGGAAGAGCAAAAAGGATCACTGAGATTCTTTGTTTATTTGTTTGTTTTGTATTTCTTTAATTTTCAATCAAGTCCCTGCGTGGACATCTATTTCTGTATTCAGTCCCTGAGAGGACTTGTATTTCCAGTTTAGCCCCTGCGTGGGCATGTCATTTCTGTTTAGCCCCTGCGTGGGCAAGTTATTTCTGTTAAAAGTCCCGTTTAGGGCAAATATGTACTCTTCTTGATTAATGTGGAATGTTGAATTTTCAATTTTTATCATTATATGCATAAATATAATAAATGAAATAAATAAATCAAAAATCTCATTCCTTTTAAAATAATGTGCCTATTAAATATTGAATAAGAATCGTAAAAGGTATAACCTAGCCCGCATGTCATTATAGACATGGACATAATGGCAAAGCCTGTTTAAAAAGATTCAAACCCTTGTTAACATCTGAAAACATGTTAACACTCCTGGCATATATGATTCGTTAAATCACACAGGTCATTCTTATATTGGATTCTTCCAATTCCCACTTTATTATTTAAACATCCATTTGTGATGTAGGGCCTACGAGCCATAATCATTGTCATATAAGACAAAAGACAGATTGTAGTCTACGACTCCCTGTCAATAAAAGGTAATGAACTACGTTCAAACCTTAATACCTCGATTCTCTGAAATCATGGTTTATAATTTAAATTGTCCTTGTGACTAGGCCTTATGTGCCATTAATAATACCCTTATTACTTTATAATTAGGATAAATTATAATGAAAATCCTAAACAAATATGTTTAATAAATTAACCAAATATGGTTTATAATTACCATGGTTAATGAATTACCATAAAAGACAATTCCATAATGGACTTTTGAATAAATCTTGTCAATATTTTATGTAGCAATCAAGCTACATGGCTGGGTTAGACGAAGTCAACAGTCACCCAAGGGAGAATCATGACACTTCCAGAGTTAATGTAGCAGGCGTAGAATTGCAGGCATTAAAAGATAATGCCGTTACGCGAGCCCTTGACAGACAGTTTAATGAATCTAGTGGTATCCATGTCAGAACTCAGTCTGTACCTCATTCAAAACCACCCTCCAGAACTCATACAGCTCGCAAGAGTGATTCTCAACACTCAACAAATCAGAGGAGTGTTCCGTCTAAGAAGATTGAGCTCAAACAAGAACCACGTGTTAAAGGCTGTTCTTATAAGTATTTTATCTCCTGCAAGCCTAGAGACTTCACAGGGGAGAAAGGAGCCATCAATTGTATAACTTGGCTCGATGAAATGGACACGGTGGTTGATATTAGTTTGTGCAGAGAAAAATATTGTGAAGTTTATATCACAATCATTTAAGGGAGAAGCTCTAGCTTGGTGGAGGTCACTGATTCAAGCTACAGGAAAGGACCACTTGTATAGCATGTCTTGGGAGCAGTTCGTTGCTCTGATCAAAGAAAACTATTGTCCTCAACATGAAGTTGAGAAGATTGAAACTGACTTCTTGACCCTAGTCATGAAGAACTTAGAGTGCCAGACTTACCTCACCAGTTTCAATACCATGTCTCGATTGGTTCCATATTTGGTTACACCGGAACCAAAACGTATCGCTCGTTTTATTGGGGGTTTAGCCCCGGAGATCAAAGCTAGGGTGAAGGCATCTCGACCTACTACTTTTAGGTCAGCAGCTGATTTGTCTTTATCCCTTACTCTGGATGCGATCAGGCTGAGATCGCTTAAGATTTATGAAGAAGGAAAAATGAAACGTGAGGATGATAACTCACGTCATTCTGACAAGAAGCGTAAGGGAAACTTAGACCACAAGAAGAATTTTGGGTCTAACAAGGGTAACCAGCAAATGGATGAGAAGCCTAAATGCAAAACCTGCCAGAAACGTCATTTCGGGAAATGCATGTTTGAATCAAAGTCGCAGTCGAAGCCGATTGGTTGTGGGATCTGCAAGTCCAAAGAACACAAGACTTTGGATTCCAAGAAGCTGAAGGATGCGACCTGTTATGGTTGCAATGAGAAAGGGCACATCAAGACCAATTGCCCTAAGTATGCCAAAAAGCCTGAAGAAGTCAAAAAGACCAATGCAAGGGTCTTTCGGATGGATGCACGAGAAGCCGTTCAGGATGATAATGTGATAACAGGAACCTTCCTTATAAATGATGTTTATGTAAGGGTGTTATTTGATTCGGGTGCGGATAAGTCATTTTTAGATGATAAGTTTTGTAAGTTGTTGAATTTACATGTTAAAACCCTAAGCGTGAAATATGAAGTAGAGTTGGCCGATGGTACCTTAGAAACTGCCTCAACTGTGCTAGATGGATGTTTTATATCCATTAGGAACCACTCTTTTCCGTTATCCTTGCTTCCTTTGAAATTAGCTGGTTTCGACATAGTGATAGGCATGGATTGGTTATCTCATAACCAAGCCCAGATTGTTTGTGACAAGAAACAAGTGGTGATCAAGACTCCGTATGGTGAGCCACTTACCATACAAGGAGATACTCAATATGGGTTGCCTAAGCAAGTGTCTATGCTGAAGGCGTCAAGGTGTATGCAGAAGGGTTGTGTCATTTATATGGCACAGGTGACTATTGATTAACCAAAGCCCAAGATCGAAGACATCCCTGTCATTTCTGAATATTTAGAAGTATTCCCTGAAGAACTGCCTGGTTTACCCCCAGATAGGCAAGTGGAGTTCAGAATCGACATAATACCTGGAACAACACCTGTTGCAAGAGCACCTTATCGGTTGGCCCCGACTGAGATGAAGGAGTTGAGAACCCAGTTGGATGATTTGTTGGCAAAAGGATTTATTAGACCTAGCTCATCTCCCTGGGGAGCACCAATTCTGTTTGTAAAGAAGAAAGATGGATCGATGTGTCTATGCATCGATTATCGCGAGCTTAACAAGGTCACTATCAAGAACAGATATCCATTGCCCAGGATTGACGATCTGTTTGATCAATTGCAAGGGGCAAGTTACTTCTCCAAGATTGATTTAAGGTCAGGTTACCATCAACTGAAGGTTAGAGATGAAGATGTGCACAAGACTGCATTTAGAACTCGCTATGGTCACTACGAGTTCTTGGTGATGCCTTTTGGGCTCACTAATGCACTAGCAGCGTTCATGGACCTCATGAATCGCGTTTGCAAACCCTACTTGGACAAGTTTGTCATTTTCTTCATTGATGACATTCTTATTTATTCAAAAAATCAGGCTGATCATGAGAAGCATCTTCGTTGTATTCTTAAACTTCTTCAACAAGAAAAGCTTTACGCCAAGTTTTCAAAGTGTGAATTTTGGCTTCGTGAAGTCCAATTCCTTGGACATATGGTTAGTGATCCTGGTATCCAGGTGGATCCCGCTAAGATTGAAGCTATCATGGACTGGCAAGAGCCGAAGACGCCCACAGAGATTCGCAGCTTCTTAGGCCTGGCAGGATATTACAGGCGTTTTATCGAGAATTTCTCAAGGATTGCAGCACCCCTAACTTCATTAACTAGGAAGAATATAAAGTTTGATTGGGGTCCTAAACAACAAGAATCGTTTGATATACTTAAGCAAAAACTGAGCAATGCTCCTGTGTTGACATTGCCTGAAGGGATTGAAGAATTTGTGGTTTACTGCGACGCATCACACACCGACATGGGATGTGTACTGATGCAGAAAGGCAAGGTGATTGCCTATGCTTCCCGACAATTAAAGGTGCACGAAAAGAATTACACCACCCACGACTTGGAATTGGGTGCCGTTGTGTTTGTACTAAAACTTTGGAGGCATTATTTATATGGTACCAAGTGTGTGATCTATTCTGATCATAAAAGCCTTCAACACTTGTTCAACCAGAAGGATCTGAACATGAGGCAGCGACGATGGATGGAAACACTGAACGATTATGATTGTGAAATCCGATACCATCCAGGTAAGGCGAATGTGTTCGCCGATGCTTTGAGCAGAAAGGAAAGGGTTAAGCCTATTAGAATCAATGCCAAAGGCATAGAATTAAAGAACAGTTTGAATGAAAGATTGTTAGCCACTCAAAAGGAAGCCATATTAGAAGTTAACTATCCAAATGAAAAGCTGGGAGTCACTGCAGAACAGTTATCATATAGTAAGGATGGAATCCTAAGATTGAATGGACGGATATGGGTTCCAATCTATGGAGGACTTAGGGAAGTGATCCTTCAGGAAGCCCATAGTTCCAAGTATTATGTTCATCCTGGCTGTGACAAAATGTACCAGGATTTGAAGGCGAATTATTGGTGGATAGGCTTGAAGAAGTCTATAGCCACTTATGTGGCCAAATGTCTGACATGTGCTCAAGTTAAAGCAGAACACCAAAAGCCGTCAGGTTTGCTACAACAGCCTGAACTTCCCACCTGGAAGTGGGAAATGGTGACTATGGATTTTATCACCAAGTTACCGAAGACAAAACGAGGAAATGATACTATTTGGGTGATGGTGGATAGATTGACTAAGTCAGCCCACTTCCTACCTATTAAGGAAATACACAGCTCAGATAAGTTAGCTCAGTTGTACGTGGATGAGATTGTATCTCTCCACGGAGTGCCAGTGTCTATCATATCTGATAGGGATACGAGGTATACATCGCATTTCTGGAAAAGCTTCTAGCAATCCCTAGGCACTCGATTAAATTTCAGCACTGCATATCATCCTCAGACGGATGGTCAAAGTGAATGTACTATACAGACACTCGAGGATATGCTACGAGCTTGTGTTATTGACTTAGGAGGAAGTTGGGATGATCATCTTCCATTGATTGAATTCTCATACAACAATAGCTATCATTCCAGTATTCAAGCTGCACCTTTTGAAGCTCTGTATGGAAGAAAGTGCAGAACGCCCGTTTGTTGGGCAGAAGTTGGAGATGTCCAACAAACAGGACCTGATATAGTCCTGGAGATGACAGATAAGATTGTACAGATACGAGATCGTCTCAAAGCTACCAGGGATAGGCAGAAAAGCTACGCAGATAAAAGGCGTAAACCTCTAAAGTTTGAGGTTGGTGACAAAGTGTTACTGAAAGTATCACCCTGGAAAGGGGTAATGCGATTTGGCAAGAAAGGCAAGTTAAGCCCAAGATACATAGGACCATTCGAGATCATCGAATGTGTCGGAACAGTAGCTTATAAGTTAAATTTGCCTGAAGAACTCAGTGGTATACATAATGTATTCCACATCTGTAATCTGAAGAAATGTCTAGCTGATGAATCACTAGTCATATCACATACGGATGTGCACATAGATGAGAGCCTAAAGTTTGTTGAGAAACCTTTGTCGATCGAGGATCGACAGGTTAAGAAGCTTCGAAGGAAGCAGGTACCAATTGTAAAGGTTAAATGGGATGCCCGTAGAGGTCCTGAGTATACGTGGGAGGTAGAGTCCACAATGAAAGAGAAGTACCCACATTTATTTCAGTAAATCTCGAGGTCGAGATTTCTTTTTAGGGGGTGAGGATGTAACACCTCGTTAAATCACCACCAATATAATAAAGACACGTGTCATGAGCTTTAAACGTGTAATGGATTGAATATGAGGGACTAAAGTTGACAAACAAAGAAAGTATGTGTGTAAAAGGATTCAAAGTGTCAACATTTGATAATTATACCTTTCAACAACCCTACACGATGTTTATACCCTTAAACGAATGAATTATGAATCGTATGAAGTCGTTTGTGGAAGAAAGTGAAAGTTTACAAACCGCAAGGGTTAAAAGTGCCAACATGTTTAATTTATACCTCTGAGTGACCTTTTAACGAACCCGAAGCTTTGTAATGATTAATTATGTTCACTAGAATAAGTGATAAAAATTTCACAAGGTTTCGATATCGTATGAGGAAGATACGCTAACATTCGTAAGTGAGGGTTTAAAAGTGTCAACCTTGAAATTCATGACTTTTCGGTGATCGTATAACTAACCGGGGACTTAACGAAGTTGGTTTATGACTTAGGGTCCTTAAAAGTCAAGTTTGGGGGTTAAAATGTAATAAAAACAAGTTAAAATCAAGTTTGGAAGGACCAGGGACCAAATATGCAAATCTGATAAACTTGTAACCTGAGCCTGGCATTCATACCGGCCGCGTAGACCTTGACTGGGTCTTACGCGGGCCGCCTGGTAGTCACCAACGACCAAAATATTTGACAGGTGCCTGTGCAGCCTGTTAAACCGACTTATATGCATGAAAACTGATACCAGGGGCTGTGCAAATGGGTTTATCATGCATAGGGACACTTGTGTTGATCAGGAATCATTCCATAGACTTGGTTGTCATGATCTTGATCAATTAAAGTTCCTATATAAGAACACTTGTTGCAACAATTTTTGGCATTCACTTAAAATCATTCAAACACATTCTCTGGAGCTCTCTGGACCTCAAACAAGATTCCATTTCCTTCATTTTCGTACTAAGGACTTCAGTAAGCTTCCTTAACCCTTCTAAATTCAGTTTTACTAGTTTAATGGCCTAAAGTGAAACCCTTCGTAATTAAGGTTTGACTTAGTGATTAATCACTAATGGTCCAGTCAATTCTCGAATTGAAAGTAGCTATGAGTTGGTAATTATGTGAGTAATAAACCCTTAAAAGGGCACCCTCTGATTCCCACTCTAACTAGGTCAATTGTCGGGTCAAACTTAATTGTAAAAAGTCAACAGAAAGCATATTTTCAATTAAACACATAATTAACAATGTAGAAGCCATGAAACCTGTTTTATCACTTGTATAACTTGGTAATTAATGTAAGAACATGTCTAAGCATGTTCAACCCGACAATTTTCAGTTTAGGCTCGGTTCGGGACCGAAAGTCGCAAAAGAAGACTTTTGCTTTGACTTTCAGTTCTTACCCAATGTAGCATGTTTTAGAAATGCCTTAAAGCTCTATTAGAACCAGGTTATAGGATAGTGTAACCCTCTAAGGTTATACAACTTGGTTCCTTAGTTATCCGATTCATTTGCATGTTTCCGTTATATGCCTAAATGTTGACCATTATGCACTTTTGACCTTAAAACGATATTTTTGAAAATGTGAGAGGACAAAAACCTTTATTACTGATTTATAAACTTTTCCTAAAAATTTGACATCAGTTTGAGGTCTAGATTAGGAGTTATGCTCAATATCGTAATTAAGAAGCTTTTTATTAATTAAACGGCGTAATTAGCATAAAGCCTATCTAAACCCAAATCTTGACACCAAACTTTTTACCCACTGATGTAATATAATATTTTGGGATTTTTGAATATTTTTATTTATTTTTAAGCTGAGCATAACATAGGGTTCTCGCTATAATTCGGTAATTGTCGGTTATACCATTTTCTTGAATAAAATGAGTTTTACATAATATTTTGTCACCAAACTTTTTGCTACAAATTTTATATAATAAATAAAACATTTTGAACTTTATAAAGTGATCAAAAACTCAGATTTCCTATTTAAACCCGAAAATCGCTTAAAACCAACTTTTACGCGTTTTAAGCGCATAGTATGGGTTAAAACTACTTTCGGCATATAAAACTTAATACCTACTGGTGTTTAAGTAAATTTTTATAATTGAACAGTAAGCAAAAGTTTTGAACTCAGAATTCTAATTTTGACCTTTAAAGCTTATGTGAAATTACCAAAATGCCCCTACGGTGCATAGTTTGGTTACCAAAATGCCCCTACTGTTATGACTTATAAAAATAAATATTTTTACTGATTATATCAGACCTGAAACGCAGATTAATATTTAAACTTTTTTATAAGCTTTAAAATGACCAAAATACCCATACGGGGCATAATTTGAGTTTAAATCCATTTTGGGCATAATGGAAGGTATCCTAATTATATCACAACATATTTAGGGCATATTAACTTAGGAAATCTGTTCATGACTCATTTGTTTGGCCGTTATGCATTTTCGCGCTCGGTACGGTTTATGTAACTAGTTTGCATAAATTGGCCGAAACGGGTCAAACCTTATCATTTTTATATCAAAATCCAGAATGTGTTTAGTTTACCCATATTCTACAAGTATACAAACTTGTCGGGTCTAAACCACATTCTAATCCGGTCTTCGCTTAATCGTGCGTTTTGAACCGTATATCTTCCTTTAAAACTAACCGGTCTAAGTATAAACTTAATTAAGACCCGTTAGGAATCTAATAGGTTATTAAAACCTTCGTTCCAGATTAGGAGACCAGTAAAAGATACTTGCACTCGCTGATTGTGATATATACTTGCTCAGGTAAATACTTTTAACTTATTTTCCGTTATACGGGCTTGGGATACGGTATTATAATAATACCGCTTGGTCGGGTGTGTAATTGTTAAATCGGATTATGATTAATATATTTGCATAACCCGTTTTAATCTGTTTTGTTTGGTATATGGCTTTTGGGGGGTTAATGACCATGTCCCGGATATCCTTGGCATCATTATTAAGAAAATGGCCACGGCTTAAGCACGGGGTGTAGGCATACACCTGACATTTGCGTATGTATAAAAGGTACCCCACAATAAGGAAAGTTCCTTGTGGGTATTATACCTGTGGTGTGTCAGTTAATCTCGTCCGGCTTTTCTAATCGGCCCTGACAGACGGCAAACATTTATATATGTATACAAGATTATGTTTAAATAATTGTCCCAAGTTATAAAAGATATTTGTGCCTTGTGCATTCAAATCAATTTTCTTAAACATTTTCAAAATGAGTCGGTTAATTGTATTTACCAGTGTAAACTGACGTATTTTCCAAAAGGCTAAGTGCAGGTACTAAACGGAATAGGCTGGCTACTCCTAGTATCAATAAAGAGTTTTACAAGCTTAGATGTTATAAATCTGCTGAACAAAGTTTCTTTTTAACTTTGATCCGCCTGTGGATCCTTTACAACCGTTTTGTAATAAATGATATTACTTTCATTCGGTTTGTAATGATTTTGTCTTTCGACTTCCGCTGTGTATATAAACTGTGATAAATTGTCTATGATGATATCAATTACGTCACGATACTCCCCACCGGGCCCACCGGTAATACATGGAAATATCAGGGTGTGACAAGTGATTAAATACCGTCAATTTAATCATCTGATCTAGATTACAAGTTAATCTCTCATCCTTAATAAAATTATATATAATTAATTATTAGTTACACTTTATCCTCTTATAAAAAAGTACCCCCCCTGATTTTTAAACGATCATAACGTTTTGGAACGTTAATATATATATTTTTTAAATTACACCATATAAACGAGTATTTTATTCTCTTTAACTCGAGTATAGTATTGCTATAGTTTTTTAATTAAAAATTTTGATATGTTACGTGATTAATAATGTCTAAGGGTGAGTAATAACTGAATCGTTAACTGAAACTTAAACGAAATCAACCAAAAACTGAATTAACTGAAAATTAATTAACCGAAACCTGAATTAACTAAAAACAGTTATCGCTTTTTTGCACCCTCAGTTAGCGGAAATTAACTAAACTGAACCATTCGTGTTTTCATATATTTTTGGCTTTTATACCTTTAGTTCATGTATCTCGTATTTATACCCCAGTTTTATGTATTTAGACCTCCATTTCATGTACCTATACATTTGTTTCATGTATTTCCAATCAATATTTTTAGCCCAAGTTTGGTTTTGACTATTAACCGAAATTAAACGAATCAAACAAAAAAAAGTCAATCCAACTGAATAAACCAAACCGATTAACTGAAAACGAATTCTTAATAAAATAGACTAATCGATGACCTCGATTTCTATTGAGGATAATAATCTAATCAACCGAACAATGCACACTGTGGCAATATCTGTTTTTACCGCCGCATAGCGCTCGCACATATAGGTTATTAACCAAAATCGATTATTGGTGAGCAATAACTAAATCGTTAACCTAAAGCAAACCGAAAACAGACAATACCAAACCAAAATCAACCAAAAACTGAATTATCTGAAAACTACCAAATTAACCGAAAACCGGTTATCAATTTTTTTGTACTCTCGTTTAACCAAAATTAGCTGAACTAAACCGAATCAGTCATTTTTTCATATATTTCTAGCTTTTATACATCCAGTTCATATGTTTTATATTTTATATCTCCATTTAATATATTTATACTTTCATTTGTAAGCAAAAGTTTTAGTCCAAATTTGGTTTTTGCTATTAACTGAAATTAAATGAACCAAACCAAAAATCGTCAATCTAACCGAATAAACCAAAATGATTAACCAAAAATCGATTGGTTAATAAAATAGACTAACCAATGACTTTGGTTTTGGCTTCGGTTGAGGATAATAACTGAACCGATCGAACCATGCACAACACAATGAAATGAATTACCCAATTACTTCGTTTTTTATGTATATCTATCACAATGATACTACAATAAATATTATATGAATAAGAAAACAACCAAAATCGAGTATCGCAATGCGATGTGTCACTCCCGTCGCATCGCGCGGGCATCCTCCTAGTTCTATTTAATTTGAGTATAGTATTGTTATACTTTTTTAATTAAAAAAATTGATATGTTACGTGATTTACAGTGTCTAGGGGTGAGCAATAACTGAATCATTAACTGAAACCGGACTAAAACAGAAAAAAATCGAACTGAAATCGACTAAACACTGCATTAACTGATAACCGATTAACCGAAAACTGAATTAACCAAAAACTGGTTATCGTCTTTTTTATACCCTCGTTAAGCCAAATCGAACTGAACCATTCATATTTTCATATATTTCTAACTTTTTTACCTCCAGTTCATGTATTTCATATATTCAAACCTCATGTATTTCTAAGCAAAATTTTAGTCCAAGTTTGGTTTTGGCTATTATAACCGAAATTAAATGAACTGAACCAAAAATCATTAATCTAACCGAATAAACCGAATTGATTAACCGAAAAGTGGTTAGTAAAATAAACAAATTAATATATTCGATTTTGGCTTCGGTTGAGGGCAATAGCCGAACTGATCGAACTATACACACTCTGACAGTGTGTATTTCCCGTCACATCATGCATGCAACCTTCTAGTTAATACTAATATAAAAAAGGTTGGACACATGTTCAAATTCTATGTATCCAACTTCTATTTTCCGCTCAAACCATATATCCATATTCTAACACACACGGATCTAGAGATCTGACCCAAAGTTATCAATCTTATCGGTTAGGGTTTTGTTGGCCTTTAGCACTGGAGTGAGATGACAGAGATAGGTCACGAAGCAGTGTCGGAGCAACGAGATTTAATGACTAAGCATCTCGCTCCACATTTGAGAATCGACTAGTCGACTGTTCGGCCTCGCTCGCCCTCCTCTAACCATAGTTTAACGGTTCGATGCACTTTCTTTTAAATATAATGTGCTATGATCAAATACAAAGTCTCCTAAAAATAAGAATGTGTAAGAAGGGTACCAAACGGACTCCGATTGATCTCATTCAAGCGACATTGAAACCGTCTAATCGAACTCTATGATGAGAGATTTTAAGTTTTTGTTTTTAGATGTTTAGCGTGTAAATTTTACACATTTTGCTTACATCATTGTGTCTTTTTATTTACCATTGTGTCTTTTTTATATTTGCATCATTGTGCTTTTTTGGTGACTTATCGTGTCTTAGGAAATGGTAAGGTTGAAGGGAGGGTGGTGTAGTGCCTATGTGGACTTAGGTGAAGGGGAAACCACACCCTGTAGTCTAACAATATAATTTGTTCTTGAGTTAGTTGTATAACGTGGTTGTAATCGATTAATGTTGTAGCACTTGTCGTATAGGTTAGATCGTGTTTGTATTTTGTAAACATATTTGAAGTTTAACACAAGTAACCAATAAAACAACATAATCGCTTAAACCTAAAGGCTTTTTAACACGTAACTAACTGTTACATATGTAACCACCGGATTTTGCGGTTAATTACCCGTCATAGTGTATATATAAATGTTTGTGAACGCTTTGTATGTGTCTGAATATTATCATATGTATAGATGTTTTATGGAATTCTCATTTAGTGCATACATGTAAATCGCATCTTTGTCACTTGTTTTTTCATTCAATTCTCATCTCATTATATTTCTTTTAATCCATTAATATTATCATTAAAAATTTAAAATGACCCCACCACTTTCACAGTTTGTTTTGTACTCGAAACTTCCCGATTCGTCAAAACATAGTTCCTATTTCTTTGGTACCATGGACAAGAAAGTTTCCTTAATTTAAATTTTTAATGGCAAGTAGAGCATAAACATATATATTAAAAGACGGACACCAAGGCAGTTGGACTTGTGATTCTTGTGGGGTTTTTTTTTTTTTTTTTTTCATTCGATCAAGGTTTTATTTGAAAAAGAAATATTTTCTCACGACAACTTTGCTAGGATAAAATGGATTCCAAAGAAGATTAATTTCTTGGCTAAAAAGGAAAATTATTAATAATATTTAACTAAAAACTTAACTTTTAATAATTTTCCTCTGTATTAATTAACAAAATTTGAATGTAAGTGGTTTTTACTATTCAATTTTTGAGAATTGTATTTTACCCAGCTGTTACCCCAGCGAGTCTCTCGTGTGGGGGCAGTATGGTTTCCGGGCGGAAGTCAGCTTGCGCAACGGCCGGGGCCCGATCGAACATCGCGTCCGTAAGAGCGAGGCTAACGGGGGAATGTCATCGACATGACCCCGGTGACCAATTCGGTCCTGTACAGAGAAAGTCACCTTCCAAAAAAAAATATATATGTTCAAATGTCACTCTATCACCTTTTTACACCTACAATATAAAATCAATTTTAGAGTAAAAATTGTCGAGTTATGTTAATCCCTATAGTTATTAACAAAATTTGGATGTGAGTATTTTTTACTATTCAATTTTTGAGAATTTTATATGTCCAAATATCACTCTATCACCTTTTTACACCTACAATATAAAATCATTTATAGAGTAAAAATTGTCGAGCTATGTTAATTTCTATAGTTTATACTTTATATTGCTTTTCAAACTACCTGATGGTTTTTTGGTTGTACATTCTAATTTATTATTAGTACCATATCTTATAATTTTTATATATTTTTTTAAACTTTAGTATTTGTTTTTTTTTTTATAGTATTAACAAGTCTTACTTTTATTCACTTAAAATATTAGTAAAAATACAATATAACACTTATACCTTTGTTTGAATTTTGAATGAAAGTTGCTATTTGTGACCGTGAACGTATGTATCAGTTTGTATGAAAGTATGTACGCATACATCTAATGAAATTGAGCACTAACGGTAATAATTGCGTGCTTGGTGAATGAAGTGTAACGCAGGAATACCAAAGAAGTCTCACTACGGATCATATGATCAGGATGGGAAAGCTGGGATGTAAAGAGTTAACAAAACGAGAAGTAACGTGAACAAACCTTGTATGTTTATAATGCGTACTAATGTTGTGAAATTTTATGTGGTGAGCGCAGGTAGTACCAATCATGAGGATATCCAAGGATTGGAGATCGAAGATCGAGTCACTAGAGGGATTGTACGGAAACGATGATTGTACATAATGTAGTAAACATAAGTTATTTTTTTTAACTAGTAAATAAGAGGATGACGTATTTATGAGAAAGAGCTGTGTAAAAGTTACATTTTAAATAAGTTGAGGTATATATAATCAAAGAAATTTTATGGTACGTGTTTCCGCTGCGACTTTTGACATGTATGATTTAGGGTCTTACAAGTTGGTATCAGAGCCCTGGTTTGAGAGAATTAAGTACGAGAGTATAGGTACTTGAACTCAAACCTGTGTGCTCTTGAGATAAGGAACCCGTACAATCCATGACTCGGTCAAGATCTGAAGGTAGAAGTGGAAGGAAAACGTGTATGTATGCATTCATATGAAGAAACTAACGGTTATATTATGTGTAAGGTTAAGCATAACTGTTTGGAAAGGATGATCAGGGAATGCGTGTTGATCAGTTCTGTTTAAACATAATGGAAAAACATGTAATAACATACCTTTGATTGCATCAGTAGAGAATCCAGTCAGAAACGCAGCCATGGTGTTCGACAGAGTTGTCAGTTTGATCTGGTTCCTCCTTAGGGTGTAAAGTGATGATGGTGATGAACCGAGATTAGGGTAGAATTCGGTTATGGGGAGAGAGTTCGAGATTGATGTTATGAGGGTTGGTTGATTGTGTAATTTGTCTAACCCTTTAATTCTCTAATAAGCTCCTTATTTATACACCCAAGAGGAAACCCAATTAGTTAATAAGGGTAATATGGTCCATCAACAATTACCAACTAATTATTAATAGGTTATTAATATATTTTGATCTATATTATATAAATGATAATGACGGCTACAAGATTAAATATAAATAAATAAATATTTAATCTTACATTCTCCCACTTAGCCGAATAATCATTTATCATGAGTATTAGATAAGTCTGATCAGAAGTTAATACTCATTTTAGCCTTAAACAAGTACTATAGCAGAGAAATACAGCCGTTGAATCATTATGCGACTCAGGACCCCCATTAGTCATACTATAGCCTTAATTTAAAACCTAACAGTTATGATCAAAATATGTAAGCCCTTTAACGTTTGATTTGTATTTATAGTTGTCTATATGTCATTACACCGGCAGAACATATGTAAGAGACATACAAAATCAAACTGATGAGGAAAATTAATTAATAGTTAGCCATTCATAGTACGATATGCAGTTGCATGGTCATCAATTAAAACCCGTCTCTTTTATGTGCACTCTTAATAAGACTTATGGGTAATAGACCTTCAATTATAGGATCCTTAAGCATATCATGAATGTATTCGATACAAATATTTAGTTTCCTCAATTCGTTCATAAACGAATTATTAATTGCGTATCGAAATTTAATGCAGCACCTCTCGAACTGTTACTGTTCAAGGAGACATGGTAGCTGACTTTATCACAATAAGTCTTCAAAATATTAATTATATGGAGTTAATAAACTTATGAGTCCACTGATAAATTTCCAACAACATTTAGTAACTATTGCTTTGTGATCAACAATATATTATGTCGTTATAACTTATGTTGTTATCAGTTTATTATGACTCCTCCATGAAATAGGTTTTGTCTGCTGACATAAAGATATACCCGAAATTACATTTTGTCATCTTTGAATATCTCAAAGTTAGAGTAATAAACCGGTTTGAGTTCTCACTTCTTCTTTAAATTATAGTCTCTCGTTTATTTTAAAGATATTGTAATACTCTATTAAATGCTTCACATTAATCTAGACATATCTAGTGTGTTGCAATGTGAGTAATATCTAAACGAGTATAGACTTGAACTTACATAAGGCTTCTAATTAATGAAGCATAAGTAAATAATCTCATTTATCCTATTATCCTCTAAAGGAGAGCAGTATTGTTTGTTACATATGTAAGGACCAATTTAATGTTAAACTTATGGAACGGAAATAATGTCCCACTTGGTCTATCTCAACATGTTATGATATCTATTATGTAAGAGATATCTCTGAGATCTATTATATCAAAGTTTGTGACAACAATACTTTGACTTATGTAACATCTACTTGTCAAAAGAATATCATCTATATAGACAAGTTTATCTTAGTTGCTCCCACTCATCTTGAGGTAGGTACATTAATCCACTTGATTGTTGATGAAAAATAATTGCGTTAAGATTTTATCACATTATGATGTTTGCATTAAACCATACATGGATTTTATTGGCTTATAGACAAACTGTTCTTTAACCTTAAGTTTAGAACTTTCAGGTTGTTTTATGAACATGTAAATATGTCAGCCAGTTGTTAGGGAAAATTGTTTTAATGTTCATCTAATGTAGCTCAAAACTATTATAAGCTACTAGAACAGTGATGATCCTAAAAGAAATCTTTTGTTAGATATGTAATAAAGATTCTTTAATAATTTATCTCTTCCTGAGTACAACCTTTGACAATCAATCATGCTTCTTTGTGTCTTAACGTTTATATCAGGATTTGGTTTAGTTATGAACACTCTTAGGTTATTCAATCAAATCCCAAACGTTATGCGAACACATAAAATCAATTTTACTAGAAAACTGTTTTATTCCATTCAGAAGATTAATTGACACTAATGGCTTAATTAGAAGAGATAGGATCAGTAAACTTTTCCAAAATCCATTTCAACTTCAATTAGGGAGGTTATGTAATCAACAAAGTTAATAGGTTTTTAAACCTAGATGACCTCCTTAGTTGATTATTGGGTTTGTTAGAAGTTTTTGTTAGAAGTTTCAGTTTTATGGATTAGCTCTTGCTTAGATTGCTATCATTTTAAGGATTCTAAGTTTGTAAGAGAGTTGGTGCAGTATGGTGTACAAGAGGTGTAATCGGAGTTAAATTTGGAGTGAAATTTAATGACACTCTTCCCCCCGCCTCTTGTATTCCTTGCAAGTCATGATAAGGACTTTGACCACTCCCACTGACCTTAGAAATCTTTAGGAACTCAGCATGCTTAGGGTCAATATTTAACGACCAAACAAATTCTAATAGAGAAAACATATAATAGAGAAAACATATTAGTGACGTTAGTCATTGTAGTTTCTCTTGTTGAGGATTATGTTGGTTTAGGTCAGAAATCTAAGCGTGCCCACAATTAAGCAACAATGAAACTTTTGTAATAGTAGCATTAGATTTTAAGGAGACAAGTTTTGATGGAACAGTGTCGTGATGGAGCGGTGTCTTGTACAAGAGGTGCAAATTGAGGTAATGTGAAATTTTCACTCCCCCACCTCTTGCAACTATTGCAAGTTGTTCTAAAACACTTAATGCTCCCACTGATCTTTTAATATCTCTAGAATGCTACAAGAGAAGTTTCAATTAGGTATGTGACGTGGGAACCTATCATATATATATATATAGGTTAGACTTGACTTGATTTCCTTAATGTCCAAATGTCATAAAACTTAGGGACATATTTAATAGAAATCATGTTAATCACATATATGAGTAGATTTCTTTAAGACCATGGGCCATATGCGACAAAATTTTAGATACAAGTTGATAGTCTTTTAAATGATAAATGAATTATGTCTGAATATTCCAATTGGAATAAGTTCCACTAATGTCAGTGAATGACTTAAGATGGACCCAAACTTATTCCTTAAGTAAAGTCATACTTAGGGCTTTAACGTCATGATCTAAAATCACTTAGAATGAGATTAGATAAGAAATCATCCTCATTAACCATGGTATGATTTCTCATGAATTTTTGGTTATAATGGATGAAACTTGTAAGTCTCATTTTTCCTTTTGTCAAATTTTTCATTTGCATGATGACAAAAGTTGTGAAAGTGTAAGGTATCATCTAGTTTTATCTTAATAATGTTTCAATCCAGATATTTAGAACAAATAAGATGAGAGTTTAAGATAAGTGTGACTTTATGTTGACTATGCAAACCTCACAACCTTCATAACATTGCTTAATTATGATACTATATTCTGATTAATCTTCAGAGTATATAAGGTATCGAAAGACGTTGTTAGAAGACTGCTTATTATGGTTTTTTATAGCCTTTAACATTTAATTTTGTCACTAACTCTCATGTTAGTTATTTGTTAACTGCTGGTAAGGAAACATTTAAAACTAGAGTCAACTAATCATGTATTAATAGGAATATTATAATTAGTAGACTTAAATATCTTTAATAAGTGACTATCTAATTAATTCAACCAACTATTCTTTAGAATAATGGATAGTCTCGTTGCTTATGTCTAGTCTAATGACATAATCATGTAGTGAGATTTTCCCTTGAAGAACCTTAGAGATGGAATTAACAGTTGTAATTTGTCTATGGACTTTAGAACAATCCTCTTTTAAGGTTTAAGTAGTTGTAAGGTGAGTAACAACATATTTTTTTCAGCTTCAAACATTTATTTCTTTGTACATATGTTGCTTATCAACACACTCATTATACTTTGGTATTTTTGAGTGTTATAGTTGATTTATAAGGCATCAAATTGTACAAGTGAAAATCTTAATACGTAATGTACTGGAAAATGTACTTATTTCCATGCGTAAGCCCTTAACTTTATGGGTCATGGTATTGTACATTATTATGTATTCACATATGCCACTTAAACTTTATAGTTTAGAATTAAGGCATGCATCTTAGGAGTTCTAGTGATTATTCCATATATAAGAGATTTGCCTTAGGAAAGACTTAATCTGAAATAACTTTAGTGATAGCATTATGTTAGAGAGTTCTTGATTATCATAAGAGACATCATGTTCGATTTGTCCTAATCATCATGCTCTAATTTTCTTCTTTATAATCTTTATCAGAAGAGAGCAATAGGATTATCGTGTCTTAAGAAATAATCAAGGATTTAATTTAAGAGCTAATTCTAAGAGAAACTTTAAATAAAGCAAACATTTTAGGTTTAGGAATTAAAGTGGATGAGATATATGTAGAAGTAAATTATAGTGAGTAAAAATTATGGGTACTAAAAATAAGACAGACGAAATGATCATAAAATTAATTAAGGATCATTAATATAAGGATCATGATGTGAAGAGATTGTGATATGTCTATTACTAACATCAAAATAATAGACTTAGTAAAATTCTACTTAAACAAAGACAAATCAGCTTTGGCCAGAAGTGTAATCATTTAAGTATGTGTGCAAAGTAATCGTGACAAATCAGCTTTGGCCAGAAATGAGACAATCACTTTAGTTATGCACTTGTCAAGCATGCTAAACATAAATGAATTAAATTAGCTTTGGCCAGAATTAAGACATTTCACGTTTGTAATGCATACTTAACATAGCTTTTTATAATACTTGAACAATAAATAGATGTATTAAATCAGCTTTGGCCAGAATTAATACATCAGAAGCTCATTCAAGTTAAGCTAGTTTGGTTTTGTAAAACATTATTTGATCCTTATTAATTAATTAAGTATAAACAAAACCAAGTATTTAATAGCAAAACCACCAAGTATTTGATCCTTTTTTTTTTTTTAGGTCACATTAAACAGCATAAAAATGAGGTCTCGAGTCGCAATCTTAGTTTCGAGTCGCAATCTCAGTCTCGAGTTGTGATGGTCATGGTTGCGAGTCGCAATCTCAGTCTCGAGTTGTGATGAGTGCGGTTGCGAGTCGCAATCTTAGTCTCGAGTTATGATGATCGTGGTTGCGAGTCGCAATCTCGTGGTTGCGAGTCGCAATCTTAGTCTCGAGTTGTGATGATTGTGGTTGCGAGTCGCAATCTCGTGGTTGCGAGTCGCAATCTTAGTCTCGAGTTGTGATGATTGTGGTTGCGAGTCGCAATCTCGTGGTTGCGAGTCGCAATCTTAGTCTCGAGTTGTGATCTCTGTTAACAGCTGCTGATTGTGATAAAACTGAAACTCGAAATTTAAGGGATTGTGGAGATAATGTTTCCTGTTTTATTTCTGATCTAAACTTATCACAATATTTCGAAAATAATAACTGAATATCTTTAACAGTTTTCGAAGTTTCTAATAGATAAAATTAAGATCAAAACATTAAAAAACACCCATCAATCCAAATTAGATTCCAAAACTTATGGAATTTTCGAGTTTCTTAGAACATAAATGATGAACCCTAAAAAATAATAAATCATAATCTGGGATCCGAAACCTTAAATTTTATACTTTTATTAACAGATTTCGGATATTAGTATTACCAATTATGATTTCGAATCAAAGATAAACATGGTATTCCGAAAACAGTGATTTCGGTGCCATTTAAAAACGAAAACAGCCATGAACTTAAGGCTTTAAAAAATAAAACTGTTTTCCTTATAATGATCCCAGAATAATGGATACGAAAAACGGAACTGATTTATCAACATATGCTCTGATACCACATGTTGATCAGTTCTGTTTAAACATAATGGAAAAACATGTAATAACATACCTTTGATTGCATCAGTAGAGAATCCAGTCAGAAACGCAGCCATGGTGTTCGACAGAGTTGTCAGTTTGATCTGGTTCCTCCTTAGGGTGTAAAGTGATGATGGTGATGAACCGAGATTAGGGTAGAATTCGGTTATGGGGAGAGAGTTCGAGATTGATGTTATGAGGGTTGGTTGATTGTGTAATTTGTCTAACCCTTTAATTCTCTAATAAGCTCCTTATTTATACACCCAAGAGGAAACCCAATTAGTTAATAAGGGTAATATGGTCCATCAACAATTACCAACTAATTATTAATAGGTTATTAATATATTTTGATCTATATTATATAAATGATAATGACGGCTACAAGATTAAATATAAATAAATAAATATTTAATCTTACAATGCGGTCTAGAACCGGCATCAAGGCAAGTGATAAGACAAATGAACCCTAGGTACGTAAATTCAACGTGTGGGCGTATGAGGTGGTATAATTAAGCAAGCGAAAGAAAATTATAAATGAAATATAATAGTAACATGGCAATGAAGTTTGAAAATGTTACACGTGCCGAAACTTAATTCTTCGGACGTAAGGTGGCCATTACACGAAGGCACGAAACTAGTATGTGGATTGTGTACCTAGCCAGTACACAAGAAACGTATGACGTTCGTGAGACCGTGATAATTGTTACAGGTATGTCCGTTAGAATTAAGTAGTAGGTGGACGTGAGGGTGAAGAGAAACGTAAGACTCTCAGGAATGAAAGTATGAATGCTATGTTAGAATCCGCGAGACGGATTCGAAACATGAAAGAAGCTAAAGTATGAATGCTATGTTAGAATCCGCGAGACGGATTCGAAACATGAAAGAAGCTAAAGTATGAATGCTATGTTAGAATCCGCGAGACGGATTCGAAACATGAAAGAAGTTAAAATATGAATGCTATGTTAGAAACCGCTAGATGGATTCAAACATAGAAGGAATGAAGGGTATGGATGTAATGAATGCCTTTATAAGTAAGCAAGTAAACATGTACGTATAGATGTGTTATTGTTGCAAGTATGTTTTCGGGTGTATGTAAATAGATGTATGCGTGTACATATATAAACGCATGTGCGTATGTATTAAATGGGATTGAGTGTGCACAAAGGAATAAAGCTTGTATGTATGAATATACGCTTGAATATACGTATATGATTACACCCAAGAGCATGTAACGTTAACAGATGTAGAATGATGATAACTGTAGAGCTAAGCAAGTATGTGTGACTATGAAATAGTAGTTTTGTTGTGATAACGAAACAAGAATTAAAGGTTATACATTGTATGTATGGAATGTAATCTTAATAGAGGAGATAAAGGTATTAGATTCGTTGTAAACGGATCGTACAAATGTATGTATTATTGCATGTTTGAAGAAGTATGTATATTGACCTGTTACTAACGGGTCAAGGAAATGAAAAGGATATGTGACAGTATGGACTGTTATAATGAGTTTTGGGCGATGAAAGCAAGAGTGGCATGTCCAACATGATTTAGGAATAAAAAGTAGATATAATCGAGTCGTTATGATCAATGAACGCATGGAAGTATTATACTCGATTTAAGAAAGTAAGAATAGGACGTACGGGTATATTTGTTCATGAATGAGACATTTTATAAAGTATGAGTGCATTCTTGCCATGGTATATATTTTGAATGAAATGAAGGAATAAACATGTAGTGATGAACACCACTAAGGAGCTAACATGAGGCAAGAATTCAAAATCTAAAGGTATACATTCTAGAAGTGTGTTCTAAGTGTGCGAAATAGAAAGGTTAGTGTTAACCCGTAAAAGAAGGTATTCAATGTTAAGTGGAAATAAGCAAGGTTTCGGGGACGAAACCTTCTTTAAGGGGGGTAGACTTGTAACGCCCCAAAACGCGAATTACTAAATTTGCTAGTGAACCCCCATGTTTAATAAAATAGAATGAAGTAACTAGGTTATTATACCTAGTCAAAAAGTTAGCAAAGCAAACAAGGGAACAAACTTGAGGGACCAAATATGAACAAGGGGGAAAGTTATGTTTCAATAAACAAAATCATAACACACAACACACACACACACATCATGTGTGTGTGCGTGGAATGCTCTGGAGAAGAACAAAGGGGTGTAAACCCTAGTTCTTAAAGAAGCTCCAAATTGAAGGTTGAATCGAGGCTCAAATCTATTAAGGAACATGAATTAGTGATCACCTAGACAAGGGGATCGTGAGGTATGTCTTGAAACTTAGATTGATGAACTTGTATGAAGTGGGTTATGTCCCAATCCGCGAATTGTTATGAAATTGATCATTTATATGTGTTAGAATCATCATATAGAACATGGATTATGCATGGTTTAGGTTAATTTGATGTTTAAGGGTGAAACCCGTTTGTTATGGTGAAGATGATGACATGGGTAAATCATCTATGTCTAAATTCTTGCTCAATATTGATGTATTTTGATGTGTATGGTAGATTCTTGTTAGAGGAATTGAAAGGAATATGAAACTAGAATGTTTGATGTTATGCATGAATGATCCATATTGATTAGAAGGATAATTTGATGAATTATGTATGAGATTAGAAGAATATGCTTAGGATACTTGTACATTATACTTAGAAAATGGTACGCACACCAAGTGTTTGATGAAATGCTTAGGTGAAAATGGTAAGTGGAATTGTATGCTAACAATGGATAAATATATGTAGAAAAGTGATAATGATATAATAGATAATAGATTTGCATAAGAATGTGTGTTAGATGAATTGCAAATGGGAAATTGGTTTGATAAGATAACATGGTAAGAAACATGTATTAAAATGTTGTAATAGATGATTGATTGTGTTGTGAATGATGATCATTGAGTTGTGTAGATTTGGAATGAAGTGGTTGAACGAGTATTTTCATTATGAGTATACCATATGCTTGTGACTAATGAAAGCGTTAACATGTGGGAGCATGTGTATGTGAATGCATATGTGATTATAGTTAGGTGATTGTGTGGTTGTAAGCCTATTACATCATGATTTTTGATATATGTATAGTGATGTTTATATAGCCTCATATAATGACACGGATAAACGAGGTTAAGTCGTAGGTTATATGTTAAAACTATTGACTTCTGAAAGTCAACTAAGCGTCTATGCATGAGAAGCATGATTTGACTTATTGTTGTAAAAGCAGGATTATAGGAAGTCGTTTGATACATGTTATGTTAATATGTGTTAATTTTGATTACCCTATGAATTACGTGTGTTGGAAGGGATATGAAGTTGATTAGATGTTTTAATGCTTGTTAGAAATGACTAAGGAAAGTTAAGTGTGAATTATGCGAATGATATGATTGTTACATGTACAAATGAGTATGCTAATAAGAGCGTGGTTTCGATGAAATGTAAAGTATAGGAATCACGTCGTGACGAACTCAAGCAGGAGGTGTTAACGGGTCAAGATGAGGCAAGGAATCGGATACGAGCACGGACGCATAAGGTAAGTGATTTCTGTAATCACTTCATATGTTCGGTTAGGTGATATGGTGTTTTAATTAACTAAACATGATGGTTGAGGTCAATTATGTGTCGTAGTCTTATGTCGTAAAGGATGGGATTTAAAGTTGACCAAAATGCCCTTGATGAGTATTTTGGGCAAACGATCTTAATAAGAGGTTTAGAAACAAGTTATACGATTAATGTAATGTTTTGGACAAGTATGGAAGTGGGAAGTATGGTTTTGTTAGTCTTAGATCAATTAATGCGCAAATACCCATAACGGGTCAAATAATTAGGAAATGACAATAAGTCGATAGAGCGTAAGATAAGAATTTCCTTAATCGGGATGTGGGATTTTAAGTTTATATGATAGAATGTGAATTTACAAGCATGTAGGAAGAAACGGGAGGTTAAACGGGTAAGCGGTTCGAAAGTTATGCGCGTTTTAGTGCGTTCGGACGTCGAAATGGAACTGCAGAAAAATGCATGTTAGAGAGGCCGTCGCCGACGGGCAAGGAGGCCGTCGCCGACGGGCTAGGGAAAAATCAGTTTTTCTCCGACGGGTTATCTTCCTGTCTACGGGGTTTTGGCTACGGGAAAAACTACGGGCCGTCGCCGACGGGCCCTAGGGCTGTCGCCGACGGGCCCTCGGGCCGTCGCCGACGACCTCCCCAAGTCCAAAAGTCTGAAATTTGTTAGTTAAGTTGATTTATGGATCGTAGGCTTCGGTTTGTTATCCGTGGACTACGGCGGACTTTCTAAACATGATTTTGATTGATCTTTAGATGAATATGGGCTATAAATCAAAGTTTAAGTCTCATGTAATTAACGTATTAGTATGTAAGAGATATGCAAGATGTTGTACGTGTATGTAGATGCGTATTTAGGTATATATGAAGATACGTGTGATAGTATGTATATATGTGAAGGCGTAGGAACGTATGTATGTATGCGGGTGTGTATTTATGTATGTATAAAGATATGTACGAGTGTTTACATGTATGTAAAGATGTAAGAAAGGTATATACGTATGTATGTCTTATGCGTTTAAATGTATGTATGTTGGTGTGTAGGTAGGTAGAACGTATGTACGCAAGTGAGTATGTACGAAGGTATGCACGTATGTAGGTTTGTGTGAAGGCATGTAATAAGTATGTATGTATGTATGTATGTGTGTATGTATGAATGTAGGTAAGTATGTATGTAGGTAGGAATGGATGTATTTAGGTATGCACGTACGTAGGTACGTACGTATGTATGTAGGTACGTATGTAGGAAAGTTGCTATTTGTGACCGTGAACGTATGTATCAGTTTGTATGAAAGTATGTACGCATGCATCTAATGAAATTGAGCACTAACGGTAATAATTGCGTGCTTGGTGAATGAAGTGTAACGCAGGAATACCAAAGAAGTCTCACTACGGATCGTATGATCAGGATGGGAAAGCTGGGATGTAAAGAGTTAACAAAACGAGAAGTAACGTGAACAAACCTTGTATGTTTATAATGCGTACTAATGTTGTGAAATTTTATGTGGTGAGCGCAGGTAGTACCAATCATGAGGATATCCAAGGATTGGAGATCGAAGATCGAGTCACTAGAGGGATTGTACGGAAACGATGATTGTATATAATGTAGTAAACATAAGTTATTTTTTTTAACTAGTAAATAAGAGGATGACGGATTTATGAGAAAGAGCTGTGTTAAAGCTAAATTTTAAATAAGTTGAGGTATATATAATGAAAGAAATTTTATGGTACGTGTTTCCGCTGCGACTTTTGACATGTATGATTTAGGGTCTTACAAGTTGGTATCAGAGCCCTGGTTTGAGAGAATTAAGTACGAGAGTATAGGTACTTGAACTCAAACCTGTGTGCTCTTGAGATAAGGAACCCGTACAATCCATGACTCGGTCAAGATCTGAAGGTAGAAGTGGAAGGAAAACGTGTATGTATGCATTCATATGAAGAAACTAACGGTTATATTATGTGTAAGGTTAAGCATAACTGTTTGGAAAGGATGATCCGGAAATGCGGTCTAGAACCGGCATCAAGGCAAATGATAAGACAAATGAACCCTAGGTACGTAAATTCAACGTGTGGGCGTATGAGGTGGTATAATTAAGCAAGCGAAAGAAAATTATAAATGAAATATAATAGTAACATGGCAATGAAGTTTGAAAATGTTACACGTGCCGAAACTTAATTCTTCGGACGTAAGGTGGCCATTACACGAAGGCACGAAACTAGTATGTGGATTGTGTACCTAGCCAGTACACAAGAAACGTATGGCGTTCGTGAGACCGTGATAATTGTTACAGGTATGTCCGTTAGAATTAAGTAGTAGGTGGACGTGAGGGTGAAGAGAAACGTAAGACTCTCAGGAATGAAAGTATGAATGCTATGTTAGAATCCGCGAGACGGATTCGAAACATGAAAGAAGCTAAAGTATGAATGCTATGTTAGAATCCGCGAGACGGATTCGAAACATGAAAGAAGCTAAAGTATGAATGCTATGTTAGAATCCGCGAGACGGATTCGAAACATGAAAGAAGCTAAAGTATGAATGCTATGTTAGAATCCGCGAGACGGATTCGAAACATGAAAGAAGTTAAAATATGAATGCTATGTTAGAAACCGCTAGATGGATTCAAACATAGAAAGAATGAAGGGTATGGATGTAATGAATGCCTTTATAAGTAAGCAAGTAAACATGTACGTATAGATGTGTTATTGTTGCAAGTATGTTTTCGGGTGTATGTAAATAGATGTATGCGTGTACATATATAAACGCATGTGCGTATGTATTAAATGGGATTGAGTGTGCACAAAGGAATAAAGCTTGTATGTATGAACATACGCTTGAATGTACGTATATGATTACACCCAAGAGCATGTAACGTTAACAGATGTAGAATGATGATAAATGTAGAGCTAAGCAAGTATGTGTGACTATGAAATAGTAGTTTTGTTGTGATAACGAAACAAGAATTAAAGGTTATACATTGTATGTATGGAATGTAATCTTAAAAGACGAGATAAAGGTATTAGATTCGTTGTAAACGGATCGTACAAATGTATGTATTATTGCATGTTTGAAGAAGTATGTATATTGACCTGTTACTAACGGGTCAAGGAAATGAAAAGGATATGTGACAGTATGGACTGTTATAATGAGTTTTGGGCGATGAAAGCAAGAGTGGCATGTCCAACATGATTTAGGAATAAAAAGTAGATATAATCGAGTCGTTATGATCAATGAACGCATGGAAGTATTATACTCGATTTAAGAAAGTAAGAATAGGACGTACGGGTATATTTGTTCATGAATGAGACATTTTATAAAGTATGAGTGCATTCTTGCCATGGTATATATTTTGAATGAAATGAATGAATAAACATGTAGTGATGAACACCACTAAGGAGCTAACATGAGGCAAGAATTCAAAATCTAAAGGTATACATTCTAGAAGTGTGTTCTAAGTGTGCGAAATAGAAAGGTTAGTGTTAACCCGTAAAAGAAGGTATTCAATGTTAAGTGGAAATAAGCAAGGTTTCGGGGACGAAACCTTCTTTAAGGGGGGTAGACTTGTAACGCCCCAAAACGCGAATTACTAAATTTGCTAGTGAAACCCCATGTTTAATAAAATAGAATGAAGTAACTAGGTTATTATACCTAGTCAAAAAGTTAGCAAAGCAAACAAGGGAACAAACTTGAGGGACCAAATATGAACAAGGGGGAAAGTTATGTTTCAATAAACAAAATCATAACACACAACACACACACACACATCATGTGTGTGTGCGTGGAATGCTCTGGAGAAGAACAAAGGGGTGTAAACCCTAGTTCTTAAAGAAGCTCCAAATTGAAGGTTGAATCGAGGCTCAAATCTATTAAGGAACATGAATTAGTGATCACCTAGACAAGGGGATCGTGAGGTATGTCTTGAAACTTAGATTGATGAACTTGTATGAAGTGGGTTATGTCCCAATCCGCGAATTGTTATGAAATTGATCATTTATATGTGTTAGAATCATCATATAGAACATGGATTATGCATGGTTTAGGTTAATTTGATGTTTAAGGGTGAAACCCGTTTGTTATGGTGAAGATGATGACATGGGTAAATCATCTATGTCTAAATTCTTGCTCAATATTGATGTATTTTGATGTGTATGGTAGATTCTTGTTAGAGGAATTGAAAGGAATATGAAACTAGAATGTTTGATGTTATGCATGAATGATCCATATTGATTAGAAGGATAATTTGATGAATTATGTATGAGATTAGAAGAATATGCTTAGGATACTTGTACATTATACTTAGAAAATGGTACGCACACCAAGTGTTTGATGAAATGCTTAGGTGAAAATGGTAAGTGGAATTGTATGCTAACAATGGATAAATATATGTAGAAAAGTGATAATGATATAATAGATAATAGATTTGCATAAGAATGTGTGTTAGATGAATTGCAAATGGGAAATTGGTTTGATAAGATAACATGGTAAGAAACATGTATTAAAATGTTGTAATAGATGATTGATTGTGTTGTGAATGATGATCATTGAGTTGTGTAGATTTGGAATGAAGTGGTTGAACGAGTATTTTCATTATGAGTATACCATATGCTTGTGACTAATGAAAGCGTTAACATGTGGGAGCATGTGTATGTGAATGCATATGTGATTATAGTTAGGTGATTGTGTGGTTGTAAGCCTATTACATCATGATTTTTGATATATGTATAGTGATGTTTATATAGCCTCATATAATGACACGGATAAACGAGGTTAAGTCGTAGGTTATATGTTAAAACTATTGACTTCTGAAAGTCAACTAAGCGTCTATGCATGAGAAGCATGATTTGACTTATTGTTGTAAAAGCAGGATTATAGGAAGTCGTTTGATACATGTTATGTTAATATGTGTTAATTTTGATTACCCTATGAATTACGTGTGTTGGAAGGGATATGAAGTTGATTAGATGTTTTAATGCTTGTTAGAAATGACTAAGGAAAGTTAAGTGTGAATTATGCGAATGATATGATTGTTACATGTACAAATGAGTATGCTAATAAGAGCGTGGTTTCGATGAAATGTAAAGTATAGGAATCACGTCGTGACGAACTCAAGCAGGAGGTGTTAACGGGTCAAGATGAGGCAAGGAATCGGATACGAGCACGGACGCATAAGGTAAGTGATTTCTGTAATCACTTCATATGTTCGGTTAGGTGATATGGTGTTTTAATTAACTAAACATGATGGTTGAGGTCAATTATGTGTCGTAGTCTTATGTCGTAAAGGATGGGATTTAAAGTTGACCAAAATGCCCTTGATGAGTATTTTGGGCAAACGATCTTAATAAGAGGTTTAGAAACAAGTTATACGATTAATGTAATGTTTTGGACAAGTATGGAAGTGGGAAGTATGGTTTTGTTAGTCTTAGATCAATTAATGCGCAAATACCCATAACGGGTCAAATAATTAGGAAATGACAATAAGTCGATAGAGCGTAAGATAAGAATTTCCTTAATCGGGATGTGGGATTTTAAGTTTATATGATAGAATGTGAATTTACAAGCATGTAGGAAGAAACGGGAGGTTAAACGGGTAAGCGGTTCGAAAGTTATGCGCGTTTTAGTGCGTTCGGACGTCGAAATGGAACTGCAGAAAAATGCATGTTAGAGAGGCCGTCGCCGACGGGCAAGGAGGCCGTCGCCGACGGGCTAGGGAAAAATCAGTTTTTCTCCGACGGGTTATCTTCCTGTCTACGGGGTTTTGGCTACGGGAAAAACTACGGGCCGTCGCCGACGGGCCCTAGGGCTGTCGCCGACGGGCCCTCGGGCCGTCGCCGACGACCTCCCCAAGTCCAAAAGTCTGAAATTTGTTAGTTAAGTTGATTTATGGATCGTAGGCTTCGGTTTGTTATCCGTGGACTACGGCGGACTTTCTAAACATGATTTTGATTGATCTTTAGATGAATATGGGCTATAAATCAAAGTTTAAGTCTCATGTAATTAACGTATTAGTATGTAAGAGATATGCAAGATGTTGTACGTGTATGTAGATGCGTATTTAGGTATATATGAAGATACGTGTGATAGTATGTATATATGTGAAGGCGTAGGAACGTATGTATGTATGCGGGTGTGTATTTATGTATGTATAAAGATATGTACGAGTGTTTACATGTATGTAAAGATGTAAGAAAGGTATATACGTATGTATGTCTTATGCGTTTAAATGTATGTATGTTGGTGTGTAGGTAGGTAGAACGTATGTACGCAAGTGAGTATGTACGAAGGTATGCACGTATGTAGGTTTGTGTGAAGGCATGTAATAAGTATGTATGTATGTATGTATGTGTGTATGTATGAATGTAGGTAAGTATGTATGTAGGTAGGAATGGATGTATTTAGGTATGCACGTACGTAGGTACGTACGTATGTATGTAGGTACGTATGTAGGAAAGTTGCTATTTGTGACCGTGAACGTATGTATCAGTTTGTATGAAAGTATGTACGCATGCATCTAATGAAATTGAGCACTAACGGTAATAATTGCGTGCTTGGTGAATGAAGTGTAACGCAGGAATACCAAAGAAGTCTCACTACGGATCGTATGATCAGGATGGGAAAGCTGGGATGTAAAGAGTTAACAAAACGAGAAGTAACGTGAACAAACCTTGTATGTTTATAATGCGTACTAATGTTGTGAAATTTTATGTGGTGAGCGCAGGTAGTACCAATCATGAGGATATCCAAGGATTGGAGATCGAAGATCGAGTCACTAGAGGGATTGTACGGAAACGATGATTGTATATAATGTAGTAAACATAAGTTATTTTTTTTAACTAGTAAATAAGAGGATGACGGATTTATGAGAAAGAGCTGTGTTAAAGCTAAATTTTAAATAAGTTGAGGTATATATAATGAAAGAAATTTTATGGTACGTGTTTCCGCTGCGACTTTTGACATGTATGATTTAGGGTCTTACAAGTTGGTATCAGAGCCCTGGTTTGAGAGAATTAAGTACGAGAGTATAGGTACTTGAACTCAAACCTGTGTGCTCTTGAGATAAGGAACCCGTACAATCCATGACTCGGTCAAGATCTGAAGGTAGAAGTGGAAGGAAAACGTGTATGTATGCATTCATATGAAGAAACTAACGGTTATATTATGTGTAAGGTTAAGCATAACTGTTTGGAAAGGATGATCCGGAAATGCGGTCTAGAACCGGCATCAAGGCAAGTGATAAGACAAATGAACCCTAGGTACGTAAATTCAACGTGTGGGCGTATGAGGTGGTATAATTAAGCAAGCGAAAGAAAATTATAAATGAAATATAATAGTAACATGGCAATGAAGTTTGAAAATGTTACACGTGCCGAAACTTAATTCTTCGGACGTAAGGTGGCCATTACACGAAGGCACGAAACTAGTATGTGGATTGTGTACCTAGCCAGTACACAAGAAACGTATGGCGTTCGTGAGACCGTGATAATTGTTACAGGTATGTCCGTTAGAATTAAGTAGTAGGTGGACGTGAGGGTGAAGAGAAACGTAAGACTCTCAGGAATGAAAGTATGAATGCTATGTTAGAATCCGCGAGACGGATTCGAAACATGAAAGAAGCTAAAGTATGAATGCTATGTTAGAATCCGCGAGACGGATTCGAAACATGAAAGAAGCTAAAGTATGAATGCTATGTTAGAATCCGCGAGACGGATTCGAAACATGAAAGAAGCTAAAGTATGAATGCTATGTTAGAATCCGCGAGACGGATTCGAAACATGAAAGAAGCTAAAGTATGAATGCTATGTTAGAATCCGCGAGACGGATTCGAAACATGAAAGAAGTTAAAATATGAATGCTATGTTAGAAACCGCTAGATGGATTCAAACATAGAAAGAATGAAGGGTATGGATGTAATGAATGCCTTTATAAGTAAGCAAGTAAACATGTACGTATAGATGTGTTATTGTTGCAAGTATGTTTTCGGGTGTATGTAAATAGATGTATGCGTGTACATATATAAACGCATGTGCGTATGTATTAAATGGGATTGAGTGTGCACAAAGGAATAAAGCTTGTATGTATGAACATACGCTTGAATGTACGTATATGATTACACCCAAGAGCATGTAACGTTAACAGATGTAGAATGATGATAAATGTAGAGCTAAGCAAGTATGTGTGACTATGAAATAGTAGTTTTGTTGTGATAACGAAACAAGAATTAAAGGTTATACATTGTATGTATGGAATGTAATCTTAAAAGACGAGATAAAGGTATTAGATTCGTTGTAAACGGATCGTACAAATGTATGTATTATTGCATGTTTGAAGAAGTATGTATATTGACCTGTTACTAACGGGTCAAGGAAATGAAAAGGATATGTGACAGTATGGACTGTTATAATGAGTTTTGGGCGATGAAAGCAAGAGTGGCATGTCCAACATGATTTAGGAATAAAAAGTAGATATAATCGAGTCGTTATGATCAATGAACGCATGGAAGTATTATACTCGATTTAAGAAAGTAAGAATAGGACGTACGGGTATATTTGTTCATGAATGAGACATTTTATAAAGTATGAGTGCATTCTTGCCATGGTATATATTTTGAATGAAATGAATGAATAAACATGTAGTGATGAACACCACTAAGGAGCTAACATGAGGCAAGAATTCAAAATCTAAAGGTATACATTCTAGAAGTGTGTTCTAAGTGTGCGAAATAGAAAGGTTAGTGTTAACCCGTAAAAGAAGGTATTCAATGTTAAGTGGAAATAAGCAAGGTTTCGGGGATGAAACCTTCTTTAAGGGGGGTAGACTTGTAACGCCCCAAAACGCGAATTACTAAATTTGCTAGTGAAACCCCATGTTTAATAAAATAGAATGAAGTAACTAGGTTATTATACCTAGTCAAAAAGTTAGCAAAGCAAACAAGGGAACAAACTTGAGGGACCAAATATGAACAAGGGAGAAAGTTATGTTTCAATAAACAAAATCATAACACACAACACACACACACATCATGTGTGTGTGCGTGGAATGCTCTGGAGAAGAACAAAGGGGTGTAAACCCTAGTTCTTAAAGAAGCTCCAAATTGAAGGTTGAATCGAGGCTCAAATCTATTAAGGAACATGAATTAGTGATCACCTAGACAAGGGGATCGTGAGGTATGTCTTGAAACTTAGATTGATGAACTTGTATGAAGTGGGTTATGTCCCAATCCGCGAATTGTTATGAAATTGATCATTTATATGTGTTAGAATCATCATATAGAACATGGATTATGCATGGTTTAGGTTAATTTGATGTTTAAGGGTGAAACCCGTTTGTTATGGTGAAGATGATGACATGGGTAAATCATCTATGTCTAAATTCTTGCTCAATATTGATGTATTTTGATGTGTATGGTAGATTCTTGTTAGAGGAATTGAAAGGAATATGAAACTAGAATGTTTGATGTTATGCATGAATGATCCATATTGATTAGAAGGATAATTTGATGAATTATGTATGAGATTAGAAGAATATGCTTAGGATACTTGTACATTATACTTAGAAAATGGTACGCACACCAAGTGTTTGATGAAATGCTTAGGTGAAAATGGTAAGTGGAATTGTATGCTAACAATGGATAAATATATGTAGAAAAGTGATAATGATATAATAGATAATAGATTTGCATAAGAATGTGTGTTAGATGAATTGCAAATGGGAAATTGGTTTGATAAGATAACATGGTAAGAAACATGTATTAAAATGTTGTAATAGATGATTGATTGTGTTGTGAATGATGATCATTGAGTTGTGTAGATTTGGAATGAAGTGGTTGAACGAGTATTTTCATTATGAGTATACCATATGCTTGTGACTAATGAAAGCGTTAACATGTGGGAGCATGTGTATGTGAATGCATATGTGATTATAGTTAGGTGATTGTGTGGTTGTAAGCCTATTACATCATGATTTTTGATATATGTATAGTGATGTTTATATAGCCTCATATAATGACACGGATAAACGAGGTTAAGTCGTAGGTTATATGTTAAAACTATTGACTTCTGAAAGTCAACTAAGCGTCTATGCATGAGAAGCATGATTTGACTTATTGTTGTAAAAGCAGGATTATAGGAAGTCGTTTGATACATGTTATGTTAATATGTGTTAATTTTGATTACCCTATGAATTACGTGTGTTGGAAGGGATATGAAGTTGATTAGATGTTTTAATGCTTGTTAGAAATGACTAAGGAAAGTTAAGTGTGAATTATGCGAATGATATGATTGTTACATGTACAAATGAGTATGCTAATAAGAGCGTGGTTTCGATGAAATGTAAAGTATAGGAATCACGTCGTGACGAACTCAAGCAGGAGGTGTTAACGGGTCAAGATGAGGCAAGGAATCGGATACGAGCACGGACGCATAAGGTAAGTGATTTCTGTAATCACTTCATATGTTCGGTTAGGTGATATGGTGTTTTAATTAACTAAACATGATGGTTGAGGTCAATTATGTGTCGTAGTCTTATGTCGTAAAGGATGGGATTTAAAGTTGACCAAAATGCCCTTGATGAGTATTTTGGGCAAACGATCTTAATAAGAGGTTTAGAAACAAGTTATACGATTAATGTAATGTTTTGGACAAGTATGGAAGTGGGAAGTATGGTTTTGTTAGTCTTAGATCAATTAATGCGCAAATACCCATAACGGGTCAAATAATTAGGAAATGACAATAAGTCGATAGAGCGTAAGATAAGAATTTCCTTAATCGGGATGTGGGATTTTAAGTTTATATGATAGAATGTGAATTTACAAGCATGTAGGAAGAAACGGGAGGTTAAACGGGTAAGCGGTTCGAAAGTTATGCGCGTTTTAGTGCGTTCGGACGTCGAAATGGAACTGCAGAAAAATGCATGTTAGAGAGGCCGTCGCCGACGGGCAAGGAGGCCGTCGCCGACGGGCTAGGGAAAAATCAGTTTTTCTCCGACGGGTTATCTTCCTGTCTACGGGGTTTTGGCTACGGGAAAAACTACGGGCCGTCGCCGACGACCTCCCCAAGTCCAAAAGTCTGAAATTTGTTAGTTAAGTTGATTTATGGATCGTAGGCTTCGGTTTGTTATCCGTGGACTACGGCGGACTTTCTAAACATGATTTTGATTGATCTTTAGATGAATATGGGCTATAAATCAAAGTTTAAGTCTCATGTAATTAACGTATTAGTATGTAAGAGATATGCAAGATGTTGTACGTGTATGTAGATGCGTATTTAGGTATATATGAAGATACGTGTGATAGTATGTATATATGTGAAGGCGTAGGAACGTATGTATGTATGCGGGTGTGTATTTATGTATGTATAAAGATATGTACGAGTGTTTACATGTATGTAAAGATGTAAGAAAGGTATATACGTATGTATGTCTTATGCGTTTAAATGTATGTATGTTGGTGTGTAGGTAGGTAGAACGTATGTACGCAAGTGAGTATGTACGAAGGTATGCACGTATGTAGGTTTGTGTGAAGGCATGTAATAAGTATGTATGTATGTATGTATGTGTGTATGTATGAATGTAGGTAAGTATGTATGTAGGTAGGAATGGATGTATTTAGGTATGCACGTACGTAGGTACGTACGTATGTATGTAGGTACGTATGTAGGAAAGTTGCTATTTGTGACCGTGAACGTATGTATCAGTTTGTATGAAAGTATGTACGCATGCATCTAATGAAATTGAGCACTAACGGTAATAATTGCGTGCTTGGTGAATGAAGTGTAACGCAGGAATACCAAAGAAGTCTCACTACGGATCGTATGATCAGGATGGGAAAGCTGGGATGTAAAGAGTTAACAAAACGAGAAGTAACGTGAACAAACCTTGTATGTTTATAATGCGTACTAATGTTGTGAAATTTTATGTGGTGAGCGCAGGTAGTACCAATCATGAGGATATCCAAGGATTGGAGATCGAAGATCGAGTCACTAGAGGGATTGTACGGAAACGATGATTGTATATAATGTAGTAAACATAAGTTATTTTTTTTAACTAGTAAATAAGAGGATGACGGATTTATGAGAAAGAGCTGTGTTAAAGCTAAATTTTAAATAAGTTGAGGTATATATAATGAAAGAAATTTTATGGTACGTGTTTCCGCTGCGACTTTTGACATGTATGATTTAGGGTCTTACAAGTTGGTATCAGAGCCCTGGTTTGAGAGAATTAAGTACGAGAGTATAGGTACTTGAACTCAAACCTGTGTGCTCTTGAGATAAGGAACCCGTACAATCCATGACTCGGTCAAGATCTGAAGGTAGAAGTGGAAGGAAAACGTGTATGTATGCATTCATATGAAGAAACTAACGGTTATATTATGTGTAAGGTTAAGCATAACTGTTTGGAAAGGATGATCCGGAAATGCGGTCTAGAACCGGCATCAAGGCAAGTGATAAGACAAATGAACCCTAGGTACGTAAATTCAACGTGTGGGCGTATGAGGTGGTATAATTAAGCAAGCGAAAGAAAATTATAAATGAAATATAATAGTAACATGGCAATGAAGTTTGAAAATGTTACACGTGCCGAAACTTAATTCTTCGGACGTAAGGTGGCCATTACACGAAGGCACGAAACTAGTATGTGGATTGTGTACCTAGCCAGTACACAAGAAACGTATGGCGTTCGTGAGACCGTGATAATTGTTACAGGTATGTCCGTTAGAATTAAGTAGTAGGTGGACGTGAGGGTGAAGAGAAACGTAAGACTCTCAGGAATGAAAGTATGAATGCTATGTTAGAATCCGCGAGACGGATTCGAAACATGAAATAAGCTAAAGTATGAATGCTATGTTAGAATCCGCGATACGGATTCGAAACATGAAAGAAGCTAAAGTATGAATGCTATGTTAGAATCCGCGAGACGGATTCGAAACATGAAAGAAGCTAAAGTATGAATGCTATGTTAGAATCCGCGAGACGGATTCGAAACATGAAAGAAGTTAAAATATGAATGCTATGTTAGAAACCGCTAGATGGATTCAAACATAGAAAGAATGAAGGGTATGGATGTAATGAATGCCTTTATAAGTAAGCAAGTAAACATGTACGTATAGATGTGTTATTGTTGCAAGTATGTTTTCGGGTGTATGTAAATAGATGTATGCGTGTACATATATAAACGCATGTGCGTATGTATTAAATGGGATTGAGTGTGCACAAAGGAATAAAGCTTGTATGTATGAACATACGCTTGAATGTACGTATATGATTACACCCAAGAGCATGTAACGTTAACAGATGTAGAATGATGATAAATGTAGAGCTAAGCAAGTATGTGTGACTATGAAATAGTAGTTTTGTTGTGATAACGAAACAAGAATTAAAGGTTATACATTGTATGTATGGAATGTAATCTTAAAAGACGAGATAAAGGTATTAGATTCGTTGTAAACGGATCGTACAAATGTATGTATTATTGCATGTTTGAAGAAGTATGTATATTGACCTGTTACTAACGGGTCAAGGAAATGAAAAGGATATGTGACAGTATGGACTGTTATAATGAGTTTTGGGCGATGAAAGCAAGAGTGGCATGTCCAACATGATTTAGGAATAAAAAGTAGATATAATCGAGTCGTTATGATCAATGAACGCATGGAAGTATTATACTCGATTTAAGAAAGTAAGAATAGGACGTACGGGTATATTTGTTCATGAATGAGACATTTTATAAAGTATGAGTGCATTCTTGCCATGGTATATATTTTGAATGAAATGAATGAATAAACATGTAGTGATGAACACCACTAAGGAGCTAACATGAGGCAAGAATTCAAAATCTAAAGGTATACATTCTAGAAGTGTGTTCTAAGTGTGCGAAATAGAAAGGTTAGTGTTAACCCGTAAAAGAAGGTATTCAATGTTAAGTGGAAATAAGCAAGGTTTCGGGGACGAAACCTTCTTTAAGGGGGGTAGACTTGTAACGCCCCAAAACGCGAATTACTAAATTTGCTAGTGAAACCCCATGTTTAATAAAATAGAATGAAGTAACTAGGTTATTATACCTAGTCAAAAAGTTAGCAAAGCAAACAAGGGAACAAACTTGAGGGACCAAATATGAACAAGGGGGAAAGTTATGTTTCAATAAACAAAATCATAACACACAACACACACACACATCATGTGTGTGTGCGTGGAATGCTCTGGAGAAGAACAAAGGGGTGTAAACCCTAGTTCTTAAAGAAGCTCCAAATTGAAGGTTGAATCGAGGCTCAAATCTATTAAGGAACATGAATTAGTGATCACCTAGACAAGGGGATCGTGAGGTATGTCTTGAAACTTAGATTGATGAACTTGTATGAAGTGGGTTATGTCCCAATCCGCGAATTGTTATGAAATTGATCATTTATATGTGTTAGAATCATCATATAGAACATGGATTATGCATGGTTTAGGTTAATTTGATGTTTAAGGGTGAAACCCGTTTGTTATGGTGAAGATGATGACATGGGTAAATCATCTATGTCTAAATTCTTGCTCAATATTGATGTATTTTGATGTGTATGGTAGATTCTTGTTAGAGGAATTGAAAGGAATATGAAACTAGAATGTTTGATGTTATGCATGAATGATCCATATTGATTAGAAGGATAATTTGATGAATTATGTATGAGATTAGAAGAATATGCTTAGGATACTTGTACATTATGCTTAGAAAATGGTACGCACACCAAGTGTTTGATGAAATGCTTAGGTGAAAATGGTAAGTGGAATTGTATGCTAACAATGGATAAATATATGTAGAAAAGTGATAATGATATAATAGATAATAGATTTGCATAAGAATGTGTGTTAGATGAATTGCAAATGGGAAATTGGTTTGATGAGATAACATGGTAAGAAACATGTATTAATATGTTGTAATAGATGATTGATTGTGTTGTGAATGATGATCATTGAGTTGTGTAGATTTGGAATGAAGTGGTTGAACGAGTATTTTCATTATGAGTATACCATATGCTTGTGACTAATGAAAGCACTAACATGTGGGAGCATGTGTATGTGAATGCATATGTGATTATAGTTAGGTGACTGTGTGGTTGTAAGCCTATTACATCATGATTTTTGATATATGTATAGTGATGTTTATATAGCCTCATATAATGACACAGATAAACGAGGTTAAGTCGTAGGTTATATGTTAAAACTATTGACTTCTGAAAGTCAACTAAGCGTCTATGCATGAGAAGCATGATTTGACTTATTGTTGTAAAAGCAGGATTATAGGAAGTCGTTTGATACATGTTATGTTAATATGTGTTAATTTTGATTACCCGATGAATTACGTGTGTTGGAAGGGATATGAAGTTGATTAGATGTTTTAATGCTTGTTAGAAATGACTAAGGAAAGTTAAGTGTGAATTATGCGAATGATATGATTGTTACATGTACAAATGAGTATGCTAATAAGAGCGTGGTTTCGATGAAATGTAAAGTATAGGAATCACGTCGTGACGAACTCAAGCAGGAGGTGTTAACGGGTCAAGATGAGGCAAGGAATCGGATACGAGCACGGACGCATTAGGTAAGTGATTTCTGTAATCACTTCATATGTTCGGTTAGGTGATATGGTGTTTTAATTAACTAAACATGATGGTTGAGGTCAATTATGTGTCGTAGTCTTATGTCGTAAAGGATGGGATTTAAAGTTGACCAAAATGCCCTTGATGGGTATTTTGGGCAAACGATCTTAATAAGAGGTTTAGAAACAAGTTATACGATTAATGTAATGTTTTGGACAAGTATGGAAGTGGGAAGTATGGTTTTGTTAGTCTTAAATCAATTAATGCGCAAATACCCATAACGGGTCAAATAATTAGGAAATGACAATAAGTCGATAGAGCGTAAGATAAGAATTTCCTTAATCCGGATGTGGGATTTTAAGTTTATATGATAGAATGTGAATTTACAAGCATGTAGGAAGAAACGGGAGGTTAAACGGGTAAGCGGTTCGAAAGTTATGCGCGTTTTAGTGCGTTCGGACGTCGAAATGGAACTGCAGAAAAATGCATGTTAGAGAGGCCGTCGCCGACGGGCAAGGAGGCCGTCGCCGACGGGCTAGGGAAAATCAGTTTTTCTCCGACGGGTTATCTTCCTGTCTACGGGGTTTTGGCTACGGGAAAAACTACGGGTCGTCGCCGACGGGCCCTAGGGCTGTCGCCGACGACCTCCCCAAGTCCAAAAGTCTGAAATTTGTTAGTTAAGTTGATTTATGGATCGTAGGCTTCGGTTTGTTATCCGTGGACTACGGCGGACTTTCTAAACATGATTTTGATTGATCTTTAGATGAATATGGGCTATAAATCAAAGTTTAAGTCTCATGTAATTAACGTATTAGTATGTAAGAGATATGCAAGATGTTGTACGTGTATGTAGATGCGTATTTAGGTATATATGAAGATACGTGTGATAGTATGTATATATGTGAAGGCGTAGGAACGTATGTATGTATGCGGGTGTGTATTTATGTATGTATAAAGATATGTACGAGTGTTTACATGTATGTAAAGATGTAAGAAAGGTATATACGTATGTATGTCTTATGCGTTTAAATGTATGTATGTTGGTGTGTAGGTAGGTAGAACGTATGTACGCAAGTGAGTATGTACGAAGGTATGCACGTATGTAGGTTTGTGTGAAGGCATGTAATAAGTATGTATGTATGTATGTGTGTATGTATGAATGTAGGTAAGTATGTATGTAGGTAGGAATGGATGTATTTAGGTATGCACGTACGTAGGTACGTACGTATGTACGTACGTATGTATGTAGGTACGTATGTAGGAAAGTTGCTATTTGTGACCGTGAACGTATGTATCAGTTTGTATGAAAGTATGTACGCATGCATCTAATGAAATTGAGCACTAACGGTAATAATTGCGTGCTTGGTGAATGAAGTGTAACGCAGGAATACCAAAGAAGTCTCACTACGGATCATATGATCAGGATGGGAAAGCTGGGATGTAAAGAGTTAAACAAAACGAGAAGTAACGTGAACAAACCTTGTATGTTTATAATGCGTACTAATGTTGTGAAATTTTATGTGGTGAGCGCAGGTAGTACCAATCATGAGGATATCCAAGGATTGGAGATCGAAGATCGAGTCACTAGAGGGATTGTACGGAAACGATGATTGTATATAATGTAGTAAACATAAGTTATTTTTTTTAACTAGTAAATAAGAGGATGACGGATTTATGAGAAAGAGCTGTGTTAAAGTTAAATTTTAAATAAGTTGAGGTATATATAATGAAAGAAATTTTATGGTACGTGTTTCCGCTGCGACTTTTGACATGTATGATTTAGGGTCTTACAACAGTCTATGCTTTTCACCACCAACATAAAAAAGCATGGCATGTCATAACTACTGTCAATACCACAATCACTAAGATAAAAAAACTGTCTTTTCATCAAATATCCTCTTCTCAGATTTTTTTCTACCCGTGCTCCACACTGGGTTTAATCGGCCTTTAATACAAAGACAACAATAACAATGACAATGCCAGATATCATGCTTTGAAGCGTCAAACTCAATCCAAAAAGATGTACATTAAGCTAAAAAAAAAAGGAAAACTACAAACCCATTCGACTCATATTAAAAGTTATTATCATTGTTGTCACAAAGTGAAATAGGCTTAGAATGATACATCATCATCGCCGGTAACAACAAAATACGGCTCAGTGCCGCTACGGCTGCAACCGGAGTTACCACGCCAAGTAGCAAGCTAACATCATCGCCGGAAAACACTTCAAATCCACAATAAATCGACATACACAGTCTATGCTTTTCACCACCATGATCGTGCCTCGGCACTTCTAATCATCAACACATTATAAACATCCAGCACAACATTATAAATTAGGTATCAAGGTGTCACGAGTCTAAACATCCAGCACAACAAACATGGCCAACACTTCATATAAGACTGTTCATTTCACTTGTATTATTATAAGATATTATTAATTATTAATAATATTAATAATAATATTAATAATAGCTTATAGCATACCACCCCATAAACATAAACACTTCATCATCACCAAGCCTTTGGTATACAGTATACCACCCCATAAACAAAGTTACCAAAAACTCTCTTGCCTTTTTTTAATCTGAAAAAATATATATTTATTCAGCATCTTACCCATATTATGCAATCTCTCGTCTTCATAATTTTCTGAAAATCTACATTTTCAAAATAGCCTGCTCTTAGTACTTTTATCCAACACAATCAAAATCAAATCAAAGCAAAAACAAAAACAAAACATGGCAAATGGGTAGGGTCGGGTGGGTTTGGGTTGCGGGTCAGAACGGTTTGGGTCAAAGCGAGTCCGGGTCAAAACAGGTCGATTGAAAAAATGGGTTGTTTTGGTTCGGGTCTGAATGGGTTTGAGTCACAATGGGTTCCTGTCTATAAATGGCCGGTTGTTGGTAAAAGGAGCCAATAAACCATTAACATTTGCTAGAAAATAGGATCCATTAGAGAAAAGGAAGACAAGATAGATCAGAGATTTCTCTCTTAGACTGTCTCTAATGCATCGGTCTGCATTTACTACATACATCCTAGTCATCACTATCACATCAACTTTTTACCCATTCTTAACACATGCACTCTCTCTCCTCTTTTTAATTTCAACTCACCCTTCCCACATGCATCCTCTATCTTCCACATCACCATTTCTTTTTCTATTTTTCTTTAAAAACATTTATTTTGTAATCTTAAAAAATATTTAATAAATAAATATAAATATATATTTAACAAAAAAAGAAATTAAAAAGAAATAAAAATAAACTTGCATTACATAAAAAAAATTACATTTTCCTAAAAAATAAAATACAAATACTCAAATTAAACTAGAACTTAATTTAAAAATGAAAAATGAGTTAAATAGGGAAAAAAAACTAGCCATTTTTTTTTTTTGAAATATAGCTGTTAGAAAAAAAATTCTTTAAAAAAGTGTCGTTTGTCAGATTTTTGGAATAAAAAATGTTGGTTTTAATATTGAAATGCCCCACTACCTCTTGCATGGCCCCACCACTCTTGCATTTGGATGCATTTGGCTACATACGTGCTTGCTCCATGGCTCTCCACTCCAATGCATTCTTCCAACATGCCTTTTCCACATCACCAAATGCACCTCTGGGAAGCATTGGAGTTAGTCTTATGCAAACCCATAAAGTCAGAAAAGGGTTTTAAAACCCAAGGACAAAATGTGGCAGAAGAGAAAGGTGTCATGTTTCTAGACATCCAGCACAACAAAAATGGCCAGCACAACATTTAACACTGTTCATTTCACTTGTAATATTAATAGATATTAATATTAATAGATATTAATAGATATTAATTAATAATATTAATAATAGATATTAATAATAATTCGTAGATTTGTTGTTGCTGAAATGACCATCACGTGATCGCGTTACCTTTTGATTAGAATATTTGATTACAATCTTAAAGTTGATTAGAATATTTGATTACAATATCAAAATATTATGTTACCTTTTGATTAGAATATTTAATTACAATATTAACATTGATCAGAATATTTGATTACAATATTAAAATATTATTTTTGTAACTTTATATTCATTGAATGAATTCTTGCTCATTACGTCTTAATGAGACCTTCTTAGTTCTTAATTCTTTGAGTTATTTTTTGTTTCTTTAAGCAAACCGACTTAGGAATGGAGGGCAAATATTCTGTGTTGATCTCACATTATTAGATATCATCCTAAAACACTTTAATAGGTGGCATAACTATAATAAAACCTTTTTTTTTCGTTTTTTAATTAGAACAAATTACACATTTAGAAACACAAAAATAAATTCAAACAATTAAACTTTCCTTAGAAATCCTTTCACCACTCATTAGATTTTTAAAACTCTGAGAACCAAGTTGTAAACGGTAATATAAGGGACGAGTCTATTTTATATTATGTGTATTCATATCATGTTTGTAAAAGTCGATAGCCGCTCCCTAGTCGAATTTAAGAGTACTTGGGAAGTACTCGGTCTAGGCGGAGAGTACTCAGGGAGTATTTGGCCTATACGAAGAGTACTCGAGTCTCGACAACCTACCTTGTAACGAGTACTCGGCCTTCGAGACCTTATTTTACAGCCATGATTAATATAAATTAGAGTTAAATGCCTGGTTAGTCTCAGTGGTTTGCAGATATTGCAGAGTTGATCCCAAGACATCAATAATTACAAAGTTAGTCCCAAGACTTCAATAATTACAGAGTTAGTCCCAGTGACTATAATTTTTAAACTCGTGTTATCCTTAGCAGCTAATGTCGTTAAAATCCCAGTTAAATACATGTTAAATTACTTATTCACCTAAAATCAAAACGCAATTGCCAATACAAACACATGCTAACAACTAGGGCTGTAAATGAACCAAACGAACATGAACAAGACCTTCTTCATGTTCGTTCGTTAAGGAAATATATTGTGTTCACGAATGATTCATGAGCACTTATCAAACGGAATTTTCTGTTCATGTGCATTCATTAAGGAAATGAGCGTGTTCACGAACACAAAAAAAATCGGTGAAGGCAGCAAAGGATAAAAATGGATAACCAAGGGAGCAACACTAGAACTTAAATTGGATAGACGAAGGAACCTGTGACGGATCTAAGAACATTTTTCACTGGGTTCCTTTTGACAGATTCTCACTATTTTTTCCCAATCATACGAGATTCTCACTAATTTTTCTCATTTTTTCTAAACCGAATGGGTCACTAGGAACCCACAAAAATAGCCTAGATCCGTCCCTGGAAGAAACAACACTAGAACTAGAGGTGCACAAAATAACCGGTTAATTAACCGTAACCGGTTATTAACCAAAACCGTAACCGGTTAATAACCGATTTAGGAATAACCAGTTAGTGGTTATTTTTAACCGTAGGTTAGTAACCGGTTATAAGTGTTTAGTATAATAACCGGTTATTAACCGGTTTTTTTAAACCGGTTTTTTAACCGATAGACTGGTTAACCGAAAAAATAACCGAAAAATTCAAAAAAAGGCAAAAAAACCGGTTAATAACCGAAAATAACCGGTTAATTAACCGAACTGGTTAAAGTAATTAACCGGACCAGTTAAAAAAATAACCGGTTAAAGTAATAACCGGTTAAAGCATTAACCGGTTAAAGTCAAAAAGTCAAATTAACCGGTATAACTGGTTAACCGAACCGGTTATTAAAATTAACCGGTTTGTGCACCTCTAACTAGAACTTGAACTCTTAATAGTGGAACAGGCTAAGGTTGTGGGGTATGGGGCTTGGGTTGGGGCGTGGCCCCTTGGGGCTTGGCTTTCAAGCCCGGCGTGGGGCGGAATGGCCAAGCGAGCTGGCGGTATTTCATTGGGTCACCCCGCCACGTCAGGCGGCCAATTCAAATTTTGAATTTAAAAATTCAAACGGTCCCCCCATACCACCCAACCGCCACCCCGGTCTCCCAACATCCTCTATATATTTGTAAAGCCGTGGGGTATGGGGCTTGGGTTGGGGTAAAACCCCCAAGCCACCACCCCGGGTGGGCATGGGTTGGGGCGTGGCCCCTTGGGGCTTGGCTTTCAAGCCGGGCGTGGGGCGGAATGGCCAAGCGAGCTGGCGGAATTTCATTGGGTCACCTCGCCACGTCAGGCGGCCAATTCAAATTTTGAATTTAAAAATTCAAACGGTCCCCCCATACCACCCAACCGCCACCCCGGTCTCCCAACATCCTCTATATATTTGTAACCCCCAACCCACTGGTCCCCCCATCCCACGAACCGAAACCCCACCGGCTACCCATTCTTGAACCCGCTACCCCACTGGTCCCCCCCATCCCACGAACCCAACACCGCTATGGCATCCTGGACCCGTGAAGAAGAAATGACACTCGTCACTAGCGTCGTCGACGCTATGAAGGGGCGGCCACCGGGCCAAACAAAATATTGGGCGGAAGCATTCGCGACCTACCGACATAACGTCGGTAACGACCGCCACAACCTCAACGCGTGCCAACATAAATGGCGCGAGCTACGGCCCAAGCTCGAGCGTTTCAAGGCTTACTACGAAGCCGTTCCCGCTGGCGAGTTAAGCCACGAGGACCGGGTGGCGGTGGCGAACATAGAGTTTCGAGGCAAGGAAAACAAGGCGTTCGACAAGATCGACCTTTTTGATTTTTTTTTAACGCTCTAGGTTTGTTTATTTTGTAATATTTAGAAATTATGTAATTTTTAGGATTATGTAATTTTTAAAATTTTAATGAAGTTGTAGGTTTTTTTTTATAAATGTTGTGTATTTTTATAAATTTTTTGTATTTTTTTTTTTAAACCATTCTGCCACGCGGTCAGGGGCGGACCCAAGCCCACCCCAAGGTGGGCGGGCGCGCCCCCGGGTAAAGAAAAATTTTGTGTTAAGTTCCGTCGAAAATCCTGTCCGCACCCCTTGGAATTTTCCGACCGCACCCCTTCGATAAAAAGTGTTATCAATTTATATTTTAAGATTTTTTTTAGTAAACTCTTGTTTTTTTTAAATACTACCTAAATTATATAACTTTTAATACCTAACTAGCTAAACCCAAATATTCAATACCTTTACCCACTTATAATTCCTAACTAACTAGCCCACTAAGTCTTAGCCCATTAACCAAACCCAACAATATTTCAAACTTTAATAAAATAATTTAAGCCCAAAACCCTTAGAAATTCTCTCCCGCTCTCTCTATCTCTTGCATCCCTGCATTACCAGCGAACAACATCACCCCATATTAGACTATGGGGTATGGGGCGGGAGTTGGGGGATGGGTTGGGTGAAAACGCCCAAGTCACCACCCCGGGTGGGCTTGGGTTTGGGCGTGGCCCCTTGGGTAATAAAGTTGTTAAATAGGTTTGAAATTTTGTGTGTTTTGACGTTGTTTCTAGTTGTTTAGATGATTTTTAGGGTGATTATGTTGTTTAGATGATTTTTAGGGTGATTACAACTTACATTATGATTTCTAGGGCTTGAATAGTTGGAAATTAAAATTGAAACATTATCTTATGGAGCGATTAACTTATATTATATAGAGAAAGACTTGCTTAAAAAAGTAGCTTTATATTATGTTTTGGATAGATTTCAAAAAAAGAAAACCCATAGGGCGACGTTTTAATTATGTTTGTAACAAGGTTTGACATGTTTTTGATGATTATATAAAATTAGTTTAATGTTCTTTTGTTTTACATGACCCGACCCGACCCGATACGAACCGAGTTTTTTTACTTATGTACCTAAGGGCCTAAAATTTTTAAAAATGTTCCGCACCCCCATGGAAAAATTTCTGGGTCCGCCACTGCACGCGGTGCACCCAACCCAAGCCCAACCCACGCCCCGCCATACCCCGCGGACACGTAACCAGGCAGTGGGGGGGGCTCTCTTTACACGTGTCAGCAAATGCCCCAACCCAAGCCCAACCCCCCGCCCCACCATACCCCACGGTCTAAACTGGTAAAACTGACCTAAACTCAAACTTAACATTTTGTCATTTTACTCGATTATTTATAACGTGATCACTCCAACACCGCCCATTCAAGGACACTCCTTTTTGGTCCTTCAAGTTAAAAAGGCATCCTACTTTCACGGAAGCTTCAAAAAATTGGTTTGATAATCATTCATTCTTATATAAATATTCCCTTACACTTTACAGACAACTTTATTCTCACATTTTCCAAGAATGAGTAAATTCCCCAAATCGTCATATTTTCCAAAAGTTCGTAAATTTCTCAAATCCTTTTGTCTCCTTGAAGAGGTATGGTCCCAATTCCTTGCCAACATGGCAAGGACCATACCACTTTCTCCATCCTACATGGCGTTGACATCAGCCGCACCATCCAGAAGCTTCTAGAAGCTTCTGGAAAATATCCAGGTGACACCAAAGATACTCCATGGGACATAAAGGACAACACGTGTCACCAACCACCAAGCGCCAAGTAGACCTGCGACAGGTCAGGGAGCAGCCAGACAACTTCAGTACGATGTTTCCACATTCGGCAAATAAGGACGCGCCACGTGTACCACTAGAGGAGACCAAGGGGATATTCCCCTTGGTCGGACAGCTGGCACGCGTCTACAGCTGGCGACGCTGCCCCTTCCTTTCTTCACCCTCCGGCTATAAATAGGACCCTTCACCATCCAGGTTGATCATCTTGCTCTCACTCTTCTCACACTTAACACACACTGATTTTCCTTCCTCGGAACGGTACTTATTCTCACGCCGGAGCCTGGTTAAGAGGGAAACCCCCATATTCCCCTCTTAACGAGACTGACGGTTGCTGTTTTGCAGGAGACGGTCATCTTACGAGTAGGAAGAGAGATTGAACCCACGGAAGAAGTAACCCCGCTGATTAACCATAGTGTTAACGCAGTGTTTCATCATTGGCGCCATCCGCTTTTAGCAAAACCACTCTCATCTCTTTTTCTTTTCGAAAAACTCGTCAAAATGGCCGAAAACAACCCTTCCAACCAAGTCGATGGAGACGTTTCTTCCTTCGAACTCGTTTCGGACAACATACACGTCCAGCGAGGCCCAAGGAACGAAGCTATCCAAGAAGGGCCACCAAACATGCAGTTTCCCAGCATTTTCGGGAGCACATCCAGGATTGCTATTCAAAACGCACCTGGCCCCGTTTTTCAAACTCCGACCAGAATCATCACTCAGACCACAAATGGAGCTACGTTTCAGCCTCCATCAGAGGTAGTCCATCCGACACCACCAGTGCAAACTCAGAGCCATGGAGCTGGTCCCTCAGCTCCATCGGACCAAGCACAACTAAACTTCTCAGCATTATTGGGGCTACCCGAAGGAAAAACTCTGGCTTCCTGGTACGCCGAGCAAGTGGCGTCGATAAATCTTGTTTACACACAACTCAGCGCGCAGCAAGCATTGCTACAAGCACAAGCTCACCAGTCAGCATTTGTCACTCCACCGCAAAGGCCTTTGAGCGCACCTATGCCTCAACAGACCAACGCATACAACCTGCGTCCTGAGTCAGTACCTCCACCACACGTCAGAAGGCCAAGCGCGCACGACACGCGCGATACTTATGGGGAAACGGAAAGCAACTATGTGCAGTATTCCAACCAACCGAAGAAGCCGATACAAAGTCGCTTAGGTCCGCGCAACATAAACGACGAATTTGAAAACGATGAAGAGACGCGCACAGTGTTCAGCAGACTCCCACCAGAGCATGAAGCATACAAACCTCGCAAGCGTGCGGGTTATGACCCCAAAGCAGAGCATGATTTCACTCTAAGCTATCGTCCAGACGACATGGCTGAGAATTCAAAGTTCATCCGAGAGATCGCCACGGCCGACATAGACAAAACGAAATTGCCGCACAACGTGGGCAAATACAACGGGTTGACAGATCCAGATGATCACCTCCAAGTATTTAACGGCGCGGGAGCAACGGGCGGATGGAACTTGCCAACCTGGTGTCATCTTTTCGCTCAAACCTTCGTAGGCGCGGCGCGCATCTGGTTCGACAGCCTACCAGCAGGCAAAATCAAATCCTGGGTTGATTTCCGAGAGAAGTTCCTGGCACACTTCTCACAACAGCGACGACACACCAGGGATCCAGCCGACTGTTTGAACATATACCGCAGAGATCACGAAAGCGTAGAAGATTTCATTACTCGGTATAACAAAGAATGTTTAGAGATTGGCGACTTACCCGAGAAGATGATGCGCGCACACTTTATGCGGGCAGTCAAGTGCGATGATCTAATCAAGCGTGTAAAAGGTAGAGACGGAGGACCCAAAGATTGGGAAGCCTTCATAGAGGCGGCCAAAACCATCGCGCAGTCAGACAGGCAGTTGACCGGTGACGACCACCGTCAGCGCAATTACAATCACGCCGACCGAAACAGCAGGAAAGGCAGAAACCAATCTTGGAGAGCATCCGGTAACAGAGACAGGAGCCCAGTGAGAGAAGACGCGCGTCATACGATCAACCAAATCGCACACCGAAAAGAGGTGAAAAAGGAAAACCGGGAGAAGCAGTGGACACTCCTAACAAAAACCCCTTCAGAAGTCTTGGCGACCGAGAACCACCAGTTCAAGCCACCACTGCAGATGCGCAACAAGAGGGGCCAAGACCCAAATCTTTTCCGTGACTTCCACAAGGACACCGGCCACATAACCGACGATTGTTTCAGCCTCAAACAAGAGATCGAAAGGGCTTTAAGAGACGGAAAATTAACTCACTTGGTCAAAGGTGGCAAGCGTGATTACCGTCAGATCCAACGAAGAGAGGAAGGGCCGGACAACAAAAAACTCCGGAAGTTAGAAACACACATGGTTCAGGGAGGTCCACGAAGGCCAAGAAGGAATTACAACAAGCGTGCGCAAGATGACTCATGGCGCGAGAAACAAGTCGTTTTCCCAGTTGTCAGAGGAGGCCCACGAGAGAGACGACCCATAGTCATCTCAGGCGTCATTGGGCATTATCAAACAGATTACATCTTCATTGATCCAGGGAGCACTGCGGATATCATATATGAACAATGTTTTAATCAGTTCGATCAGGAGGACAAAGCGCGCTTAGAACCAGTTGACTACCCGCTCACTGGTTTCTGCAACGAAGCCGTTTTTCCTCTAGGACAAATATCATTCCCAGTGTTGCTCTCGGATGGAAGAAACTCACGAACAGAAGAAGTCACCTTCATGGTGCTGCCGGCACATTCAAGACACGATATTCTACTGGGAAGAGAATCCCAAGGTGATTTCAGCATGATCTGCTCTGGCCCACATTCCGCAGTGGGATTTCCAACAGAAACGGGAGTAGCCATCATCTACGCAAGCAAAGAAGTACTAGCGACGGATGAGCTACGGCCTGCAAAGACAAGGAAACCAGAAACACGCCAAGAAGCCGAAAAATGGGTGCTAAACAGTGCATACCCGGAACAGACAGTAACCCTGGGACCTGCAATGTCCGATCTAACGCGCACGGCGCTAAAAAAACTGTTGTTCCAAAACATGGATGTCTTTGCCTGGACGCCAGCAGACATGGTGGGCGTTCCCAGACACATTGCGGAACACCGCTTAAACGTATCGGAAGAAGCCAAACCGGTGGTACATAGTAAGCGCCACTTGGGAGACATAAAGCACGATGCCATGAAGGAACAAGTGATAGAGCTGCTAAACGCAGGGATCATCCGAGAGGTCCGGTATCAAACATGGGTGGCAAGCCCAGTGATGGTCCAGAAGAACAATGGCAGCTGGAGGATGTGCGTCGATTACAAAGATCTGAATAAGGCGTGTCCGCGCGACTGTTACGCCTTACCAGACATCGACGAAAAGATCGATTCCCTGGCCACATTCCGATGGAAATGTTTCCTTGATTGCTACAAAGGGTACCACCAGGTACAAATGGCCGTGCAAGATGAGGACAAGACCGCGTTCCGCACACCAACGGGGCTCTACTGCTACACCAAAATGCCTTTTGGCCTTAAAAATGCGGGCGCGACTTACCAACGGCTCATGAACGAAACCTTTCAAGACGCCATCGGCAAGTACATAGAAGTGTATATGGATGATCTAGTTATCATGAGCAAGGAGGAAAGTACAATGTTGCTGAACATCCAAAAGACGTTTGACACTCTGCGTGGAGTCAGCATCAAGTTAAACCCGGCGAAATGCTCCTTTGGCATGGAGGAAGGGAAATTCCTGGGTTTCATTGTTACGAAAGACGGTTTCAAGGTGAACCCCGACAAGGTACAAGCAATAGAACGCATGCCGTCACCGTCGATGATCAAGGAGATGCAAAAATTGGCAGGACGTTTGGCAGCACTCAACCGTTTCCTAGCCAATCACGCGGCAAAATCATTTCCGTTTATAAAAACTCTCCGAAACTGCATGAAGAAGAGTCAATTTCAGTGGACTCCGGAAGCTGAAAACGCTTTCCGCGAGATGAAAGACTGCCTCATCAAGCTACCAACCTTAACCGCACCAGTCAAGGGTGAACCTCTGGTACTATACTTGTCCGCCTCCGACAGGGCAGTGGGAGCAGTGTTGCTGGTCGATCGGCAGGGTGTCCAGACACCGGTCTATTATGTGTCACGAACTCTAACCGATCCAGAAACCCGGTACGCGATCATGGAGAAACTAGTGCTCGCACTAATTCATGCATCAAGAAGGCTGCGCAGGTACTTCGCCAATCACGTCATTCACGTGCTAACAAACTACAACATTGGCAACATACTCGCAAGGCCAGAAATTTCAGGGAGACTAGCCAAATGGGCGATAGAGCTCGGAGGTCATAACGTAGTATTCAGACCAAGACCGGCGATCAAGGGCCAAGTGCTCGCAGATTTCATGACCGAAGTACCAGACGACAAAGATCGAGAATGTAAGGCACTGGAAAAGGCCGAGAAACAGCAAGTGGAAGAACCATGGCTACTGTACACGGACGGTGCGTCCAACGAGGATGGCGCAGGTGCTGGTCTCCGGCTGGTGAGCCCCGATAAACACGAGTTCACCTATGCCATACGCCTGGATTTTAAAAGCACAAACAACGAAGCCGAATACGAAGCCTTCCTTGCTGGGCTACGATTGGCAATTAAAATGGGCGTACGACACATCGAGGCACACGTAGACTCCATGTTGGTGGCAAGCCAAATCAACGGAGAATACGAAGCCAGAGGAGATACGATGGCACTTTACCTGAGCCAAGCAAAGACACTGTTGCAGACCTTCTATTCCTACAAAGTACATCACATTAATAGAAGCGAGAACAAGCCAGCAGACGCGCTGAGTAAACTCGCCTCCACAAGCTTCCAGCATCTGGCAAAGGATGTACGAATAGAAGTTTTGAGCAATCCGTCAGTACCACTTCGAGAAGTAAGCGTCGTCCAACTAGGGACAACGTCTTGGATGACTCCGATAATCACATACCTCCAAACTGGAGTACTCCCAGAGAACAAGGCAGAAGCAAGGAAAGTCCAGTACAAATCCGAACATTACCAGATGGCTGACGGGATCTTGTACAGAAAATCATACCTTGGGCCTTTGTTAAGATGTGTTGACCCCGAAGACGCACGGTATTTGATCAGGGAAGTGCATGAGGGAATCTGTGGCATACACGCCGGCCCAAGAATGGTGGTAGCAAAAGTCATGAATGCGGGATACTATTGGCCCGGAATGCACTTGGACGCGGTCAAGGAGTTGAGGAAGTGCAGCGGATGTCAAAGGCATGCACCCAAAACAATGCGCCCCAAAAACGAGTTGGTACCAGTCACAACCGCATGGCCTTTCCAACAATGGGGAATCGACATGGTCGGCCCATTTCCCGAAGCCCCAGGAGCTGTGAAGTTTATAATAGTCGCAGTTGACTATTTCACCAAGTGGGTAGAGGCGAAGGCCCTCGCGTCGACCACAGCTACCATCGTGAAAAAGTTCATTTGGGAACACATAATATGTCGTTTCGGTTTACCTCTCAAGATAATCACCGATAATGGAACCAATTTCGCCGAAGATAACCTTCAACAGTGGTTCAAGGAGTTACACATTGAACATACTTTCTCCTCGGTCGCACACCCACAGGGGAACGGCCAAGTCGAAGCCGTCAACAAGAGCATAGTCGACGGAATTAAGGCAAGGCTGGGAGAAAAGAGAAGAGGTTGGGTAGACGAACTACCAAGCATCTTATGGGCCCACAGGACGATGCCCAAAACGAGCAACGGAGAAACACCGTTTAGCTTGGTTTATGGGTCGGAGGCTGTAATACCAGCAGAGATAGGATTGCCGTCACCCAGAATGCTCTCCATGAATATGATCAACAATGAAGAAGAAAGGAGACTCGACCTCGACCTCCTAGAAGAACGGAGAGAAATGGCGGCAATCAACGAAGCAAAGTACAAAACAAAGCTGGAAAAATATTACAACTCCAAAGTCCGAATATGCACCTTCAACCCGGGAGAATATGTCCTTAGAGACAACGAAGCCTCAAACGCAGAGAAACCCGGGAAGTTGGCTCCCAAATGGGAAGGTCCGTATGTCATCGACACCGTGCTCGGAAAGGGGGCCTACAAACTGCGCACTATCGACAACAAAGAGGTTCCCCGCACATGGAACGCTCAACAACTGAGGAGGTGCTACTTATGAATGAAGTTCTTGTAATTGCAATGGCCAAGTTGCCAACACATTTATAATACAAGAAGTGTTTGGCTATCTTTTTTATGCAAATTTCTTTGTCACAACTGCATGCATCACTTTGGGCATACACGAAAACATCCACGGCTCGACCATTAGGAAACGTTGTAGACCTCCAAGGCCGTCACAAACAAGTGCACAGCCGGGTCACGCACACAACTAAAGCCTAACGAACGCCAATCAAATACTTCGTGCCCACATAGAGACGAAAACGTCGAACACAGGACAAACAAACATTGTAAACACCCCCAAGGCTACAAACAGCCGGGTACACACAATAACCTGTCACTCGACCACGTCGTACCCACGAGACACTTGCGCACAAATACGACAGAATAAAACGTTGTAATAAACACAACACAACCTGTCAGCGCCATTATTCATTCGTGATACCTGAATCAAAGTAATTCAACATGCACATATTATGACGATAACGAATTCGCATAAAAACAAGACAATTGTAAAAATAACACATATCCAAACACAGCCGTATATCCACAATAATACACAAGGAAGTTAAAATTGTTTTGTCGAGATTGGCAAAAACAAGACCACCTAAGGTCATACGCGGCGCGCAGGCCGGAAACCTTCATTCAGGTTGACTAGGCCCAACACCTCCAGTCGCACCACCTTCATCACCCAACGCGCCTTTCAACATAGCAACACCATCCGGCCTCCGAGCCAGCTTTTTCGCAGCTTTAATCACTGCAAATTCCAAGGACGAAAACTCTTGCCTTTTCGCGGCGTAGGCACCAGTGCAATCTTCTTTCCACAGCTCGAAATGGTGTTCTTTCTCCTTATTTATGGCCGCAGCCCTGCCTTCGTTGTATCCATCCTTGCGACCACTGCTGTACCCAGCTTGCCCCAACTCATACATATAATGGGCAAGCTCGTGAGAATTAACGATGCGTTCAGCAATCTACAAAAAACACGCAAGTAAGGGACAACTTACGACAGCCAAAATAAAGAAGGTACAAGAAATTACCAGAGGCACCGCACGTGAAAGTAACCATTTACAATCAGCAGACATCTCCTCAGCAAGGAGTTCAGCGGCTTGGCACTCAGCAGTCTTCTCTTGAAGAAGACGTTCAGAAGTCTCGCATCGCCTCGCCAAAACCTCCAGCTTAGCGATGCGTTCAACATACTCTGCCTCTTTCTTCTCAAACCTCATGCGCTCCTGATGAGCCTCATCCGCAATATCTTTCTTTTCACCAGATAAACGAGTAATCGTGTCACGTTGCGTTTTAAGCTCAACATTGGTACGCTCGCACGCCATTTCCCAGTTTTTCTGCTTGTCAGCATTGGTTTTCCTCTCCTGGGCAAGTTTTCCCTCGGCGTCAGCAACCCTCCACTCCAACCCCTTTTTCTCAGCATTGAACTTCTCCTTTTCTTCGGCAAACAGTCTCTTGTCATTCTCAAACTCCATAACGTCCTCCCCCAGCTGTTTCCACTCACGGACAATCTCCTGAGTGGTAGAGAAAAAGTTAACCCCGGCCTGAACATGATCATCCAACAATGCAAACCGGCGGCGTTTCCTCTGAAACATCCTTTCAGCTGGGGGGAGAGACAACGAGTAGAACTCATGACAATTTTCAGGGTTGTCCATCCTAGAACCCTGGGTCAAGTTCCAACGGGGGACATACGGAAGCCCGTCACAAGCAGGATTCGTGGTATCAAAGGAGTCAGCATGAAATTTTCCAAACTGAGGGCTGCGGACAGCACCCGAAGTTGCACCACCACCATCGCCTGGAGGACGTTTGGTATACACAGTTTGATGAGGAGTAGTTTCACTCACCTCTACTTCCAACTCAACATTCTTACCGCGATCACCACCAGCACCACCGCCCGCAGCACCACCTGCGTCACCACCACCGCCCGCAGCACCGCCTGCATCACCACCACCTTCCGCAACCTGCTCAACCGCCGCAGTCTTTTCCTGCCCGTCAGGAGTATCATGAGGGGGAGACAACCCAAATATCCTAGACGGCGGAGACGCAGGAGGCGTTATCTTGGAAATATCAATCTTGTGCCCACTTTGGGCTGTTTTGGTACCTGCTCCAAGACGAGCAGAGCATATTCAAAGGAAAAGACTAACAAATAAGAACGTATGAGACATTGAGAAAAATTAAAGCGAATACCAGAAGCCTCATAGATCTTCTGCAGCAAATCACTCGGTTTCTCAGCAAAAATGCCCATGTCAATGTCCGACTCTGAAGGGGCAGGAGGATTCTCTTTCTGAAGTTTAATCTTCTTCGCGGCAAGCGCAGCAGCAGCCTGCTCGTCAAGTTTTCGTTTCCTATCATCGAACACCTTCTTCTGCATAATCTCGGTCAGAGGGGCACGGTCCTCAGGGTCCGACTCGGGGTGTCTCTCTTCAACCCCTAAACCAGGCAACGTGTCAGACACGACAACATAATCAAAGACACGAGCAGTGTGAAGTCGCTTACGAGGAGACTTAGAGGACGTCCCTTCAGCCTTCTTTCCTTTCCCCTCAGCCCTGTCTGTTTTTGATTTCCTTCTCGTCTCCAATGGATTAACAGCCTCGACCGGAATATCCACATTTTCCTCCACAGGCTCATTCACCGGCTCTTGCACAGCCCCTTGCACCGGACCTGCACGCGCGGAAGGGGATGTTAGGTCTTCCAACGATCTGCCTGAACCATCACTCGAGAGAACGATAACTTCTTCTCGAGCAGATTCAAATGAATCACCCTCATTGTCAACATCCTCACCTAACACAGTGTTCACATAAGCAGTGAAACTCCCATCACTTGGGTGCAGAAACCGGTGGCGGATCTGATCCAACCAAGGTCCTTTATCAGTCTTTGGTATCGCTTCAACCATCGCACCCGGAGCATCGGGATCCAAAACATTCATCAATGAGAACCCTACTGCAAAAAGGAAGAAATGAAGCAATACAAAACCAATACAACCAAAGGAAAAACAAAAGGGAAAGACAGAACACACGTACACCTGCCACTATGACCATAAACCGGAACACCGAGGGGATTTTTAGGCAACCACTTCAAACTCATCCCCGCACCAACCAACGCCATCTCCTCAAGCTGAGTTATCGGCGTAGCCTTCCGGGTTAACCTCTTATACCACTCCTGGTTAGCAAAGTCTGCAACCACATCCGCCTTTGGGATACCCTCACTCACAGATCTGTAGTGCAAATCCACAGGAACAACCCCCCGGCGAATAAAGAAAAACTTTTGCTTCCAGTCATGTATACCCTTCAATGGCACAGAACAAACTGGCGTCACACCGGTACGAGCACTGAAGGAGTAAAACCCATTTGTATACGTCACGGTGTAGAAAACGTTGAACATCTCGAACGTCGGGTCTAACCGGTTGGCTATACAAACGAACTCAAAATGAGTGATTCGAGGAAGCCCGATGGCATTTATTTGGGAAATATGGAGACCATAGCCCCTCAAAACGTCGGCAGTAAACCGAGTCATCGGGAGTCTAAAGCTACCTTCCCGGAAGAAAGCAGCATACAGGGTCATGTACCCAGGAGGGGCATCCATGGCAGTAGAACTTGCAATAGGATATTGAGCACCCCATTCAGGCAGAAAACCCATCTCCCGCACCAGATTCTGAAATTCCTCCTCTTTCCAACCAATCACCGCTTGATCCGGACCGGGAGGAGTCCTACCCTTATTCCTCTTCTTCTTCGAGATAGGATTTGAAGTAGACATGACGGAAAATAGGAAAAGGAAGGCGATGAACTCAAAGGTTGAAAGAAAAAGATAAGAGAAGATGAGGAAATTCCAGGATTCAAATTTTGAAAGATGAAGAATAGAGGAGACCACCTTGGTATTTATACCCATCGCATTTAATGCGATGGGCAGCGAACCGCCAGAGGTACAGGAAAAGACTCAATCAGGGCGAGACACGTCAGAGGATAGAGAAGACGCCATCATCTTTTTTCGGAAAAGCAGGCAACAACCACCTGCCACTATGACGTGAAGTAACTGACGTGACTGAAAAGGCGCCTGTTCAACTGACACCAGGCTGTCACGTCAGTCACTCTTCCAGAAGACAACAACAAAACTTCTTCCTGAAGACAACACTCATAGAAGCGCCAAAACCCATGCGTCATGCGCCCATTTGGCCCACTTCCGCAGAGAGTCAAACCCATGCGGCATGCGTCATGCGTCCATTTGGCTCACTTCCGCAAGGAGTCAAAACCCATGCGCCATGCGTCATGCGTCCATTTGGCTCACTTCCGCAAGGAGTCAAAACCCATGCGCCATGTGTCATGCGTCCATTTGGCTCACTTCCGCAGAGAGTCAAAACCATGCGGCATGCGTCATGCGTCCATTTGACTCACTTCCGCAAGGAGTCAAAACCCATGCGCCACGCGTCATGCGTCCATTTGGCTCACTTCCGCAGAGAGTCAAAACCCATGCGCCATGCGTCATGCGTCCATTTGGCTCATTTCTGCAAGAAGTCAAAAAACCCTACATCATAACAAACACTACCTTCATAAGTCCAGAATCCCTCCTAGACGATCAACTCACCTAGAAGGCACACTGGACTGGGGGGACTTGAAGAGGTATGGTCCCAATTCCTTGCCAACATGGCAAGGACCATACCACTTTCTCCATCCTACATGGCGTTGACATCAGCCGCACCATCCAGAAGCTTCTAGAAGCTTTTGGAAAATATCCAGGTGACACCAAAGATACTCCATGGGACATAAAGGACAACACGTGTCACCAACCACCAAGCGCCAAGTAGACCTGCGACAGGTCAGGGAGCAGCCAGACAACTTCAGTACGATGTTTCCACATTCGGCAAATAAGGACGCGCCACGTGTACCACTACACTGACCGCAGCAGAGGAGACCAAGGGGATATTCCCCTTGGTCGGACAGCTGGCACGCGTCTACAGCTGGCGACGCTGCCCCTTCCTTTCTTCACCCTCCGGCTATAAATAGGACCCTTCACCATCCAGGTTGATCATCTTGCTCTCACTCTTCTCACACTTAACACACACTGATTTTCCTTCCTCGGAACGGTACTTATTCTCACGCCGGAGCCTGGTTAAAAGGGAAACCCCCATATTCCCCTCTTAACGAGACTGACGGTTGCTGTTTTGCAGGAGACGGTCATCTTACGAGTAGGAAGAGAGATTGAACCCACGGAAGAAGTAACCCCGCTGATTAACCATAGTGTTAACGCAGTGTTTCATCACTCCTGATGCTCGGAAACTCACAATCGTTTACTCAAGGTACCAACAGTTTCAATCTCCGACCAACTGTCCACACATTGATTTAAGTTACCGATTAAATGTTCCATGATATTTGCAGGTGCCGTTAGGCGGGACACCACATTTACGATCGTCAACAAGTGTGATCAGACAGTCTGGCCGGGGGTTTTATCCAATGCCGGAGTCGTTCCTCTTCAACCCACCGGTTTCGCACTTCAAAAAGGGGAATCGAAGGTGCTCCACGCGCCGTCGCCATGGGGTGGTCGTTTCTGGGGTCGAACGCATTGTTCCGAAGATTCAAACGGTAAATTCACGTGTGGTACCGGAGATTGTGGATCTGGAAAGATCGAATGCGCCGGCGCCGGCGCCACTCCTCCGGCCACATTAGCTAAGTTTACCATTGGCGGGAAGGATATGTTCTCTGTGAGTTTGGTGGGTGGATATAACCTTCCGATGCTGGTGTCTCCGACAGGTGGGTCTGGAGGTAACTGTACGTCGGCTGGGTGTACGGTAGACTTGAATGGTAGGTGTCCGCCGGTGTTAAAGGTGGTGAATTTTGATGGAGAAGTGGTGGCGTGTAAAAGCGGATGTTTGGCGTTTGGGCAGGAAGAGGATTGCTGTCGCGGCGCGTATGGCTCACAGGAGTCGTGTAAGCCGTCGTCTTACTCGCAAGTGTTCAAGACGGCGTGTCCGCGCGCTTCTAGTTATGCATACGATGATGAGACTAGTACATTCACCTGCGTTCGTGCGGACTACCAGATCACCTTTTGCCCTGCGTCAAACAACAAGTAAATTCTCTTTCTTAATAATTCTTGGCTCCGTCACTGTCATTGTCAGTGTTTATAATAATTGGTGTCAATGGGGTAAAAGTAATAATTGTTTTAAGAGAGTGAAATAAAGTAATTTATAATTATAATATCGGTGTAAAAGGAGGTTAAAAGCAATAACTGTTTTTTTAATTATTAATAAAAAGTATGAGACGTTGACGTTTGTTTGTGAAAATGACATACATATATAGTCAAAACATATGTTTTCCGTACAGACGATTTTTAAGGTAACATTTTTAAGCCGGCTAACGGTTTTACCGTTTCATCCACGGTAAGTTTCACTTGTATATAAATAGAGTGAATTTCAAGGATTGTCTTTATCTTTGTACCAATTTTCAGACGCTATCCCTTATGTTCAAAATTGACGAGTTTTATCCTTTATGTTTTCATATCATACACGTTCTGTCCTTTAGACCTAACCCAGTTAGTTTTTTCAGTTAAATTTGGTCATGTGCTTTGCACATGAGAGCATTTTTGTCAATTCAAAGGTTGCAGAAGCTTTGAGCTGTAAATCTGCCGTTGAACTTACATTTGAATTGACAAAAATGCTCTCATATGCAAAGCATATGACCAAATTTAACTGAAAAAACTAACTGGGTTAGGCCTAAAGGACAAAACGTGTATGATATGAAAACATAAAGGACAAAACTCGTCAATTTTGAACATAAAGGACAATGCCTGAAAATGGGTATAAAGATAAAAGACAATCCTTGAAATTCACTCTATATTTTATTCAAGTAGGGGCGGCTGTAGTTTATCGTGAGGGATATCACCCCCTGCCCCTCAATTCCAGTGAAGTGTATTTTTTTTACGTTTTTTTGTGTTACACTACCCTTGAAATTAAATTATGCTACTCCTCAAAATTTAAAAATCGTAACATACTTATCATCTCAAAGTTTTATTAAAAGCCCATTATTTAATTGGTAAGTGAAAAACCCAATTAAAATGATTTCAAGCCCAAAGACTTGTTAGAATTGATTTTTGAAGGGCAAAAAGATCTGAACATGAACAAAGCGACCAAAGAAGGCAGCACCATGCACCTCCACCGTCACTAGGGGTGCAAACGAGTCGAGCCTGAGCTCGATTAACTTATGAGAGCTCGCGCTCGGTTCGGCTTGAGCTTTGAAAATAATATAATAATAATAATAGATTCGTTTAGGCTCGCAAGCTCGATAAGTGAAGCTCGGGCTCGTTTACTGAACAAGCTTATTTTTAGGTTCGGTCTCGACTGGTAAATAAGTTTAAATAAGCTTGGCTCGGCTCGTTTACTAGACAACTTAAAATAAAGGGTAAATGTTATTAAATATTAATAAAAACTAATATTACACTAGGGCTCTATAAGGCTCGATGAGCCAGACGAGCTTCACATGCCAGGCTCGAGCTTGGGCCGATAAATAAACGGGCTTTAGTTTAGGCTCAAGTTCGACTCGGGCTCGATAAGGCTTGGCTCGTTTCGAGCTTTTTTTCAAGCCGAAAGAAAAACTTTTGATAAAGTAAAAGAAGAGTATGTAATGACTCGATTTTAAGTTTTCAAAAAACGAAGAGAAGAAATCTATTAGATACGTGTTTAACTTTATTTATTATCGTGTTTTTTTCATTTACATTGTATGAAGTATGGAAAATTTTAATCTAGATCCGCCATTGTATTCAAGTTTGATATCTAAGACCATTAATTAACGAAAAAAATAATTTCATTGACAGCAAGAATTCAAAGAGGGAGCAACAAAATCCAAAAGCGCCACAGTTTAACACGGGTATGGTATACGAAGGCGCAGGATCGACAGGAAAAAATAGCGGCGCGCCTCTGCAGTCCACCTACATTCATGCGATCATCAGTGTGGTAGTTGTGATCATGGTTATAATTTTAGGAGTGGGCGGCGCATATGCAATTAAGACTGGGAATATTAATATCCTAAATGGAGCATGCAATCGGTTCTATATTTTGTAGGCTTTTGGGATTGAGAAAAAGAAGAATTTTGTTATAGTTCGATCGATGCTACTGTTTTTAAAGTCGTTAAATGTTAAATGTCAAGTGTTGTATATAGTTCATGAGTTGTGCAAAACAATCAACCTATTACTAATACATCTTGTGCTTTGATTCTAGCTCGAGCAAGCAAGTTATACTCATCTTTGTTAGAATTGGATACCAAAGAACGTATTGAATCAAAAATCGTTTATTGATAATTGTTACAATTAGGTTTACAAATAAATCCTTCTATATATAAGCCTAATAATTTGTTTATCTAACTCAAACTAGGATTAAACCCCTCACTCAAAAAACCTCATAGTTTATAACCCGGTCACTTTTTACCTGAACTTTGTAAGTCAGTCACTTTTAAGCCGAACTTACACATAATATGCAAGATTAGTATACAAGTTTAACAAATCTGAACCATGGCTTAGTAAAACATATATACCTAGTATTAAGCACCCTCGCTTTGCGGCGGGGGCGTAAAACCATGCCAAACAGCATTAATGCCATATTACTGCAGCGACCACCAACACTAAAGTTGCAACGTGTTTATGTGAAGAAATTAGATCGAAACGCTAAACATGAAAATTAATAACCAAGTCGATCTAGGACCCGCACGTTATGTCAAACCTGTCAAACGGGGAAAAAATAAACGATGTAGAAACGTTGAACCACACACACGTGTCGTGTTAACTGACAAAATTTAGAACGAAACGTAAAAACGTTAAACCACACACGCACGTTGCGATGTGTTAAACCCACAAAATTTAGAAAAGAAGCATAAAACAAAAAAGTTGCAAAAAAAGAAAAACTATAAAGAACCAAAGTCGAAAGTAAAAAAAAAAGTTGTGAGGATAGATTGCAAAGATAAAAGTTTTGGGTAAAGGTAAAAAGTTGTGAGAACAGGTCGCAAAGCAATGGCAGCATGACATGTTACTCAACATGCTTGCCTTTGATTTTGCTTGACTTGACTTGAATACAGTTTGCCTTGTTACTCATCGGATTTGTTTGCCCGGCCACCTCATCATATCAAGACATGCTATTTGATGACATAATATGCTATTTGTAGAATCACAAAGTTTCATGATATGCAGTTGCAAAACTCTACAGGAACTAAAGAAACAAGATGCTCATGCAATGAGGCCATAAAACATGGCAAATACATATAATGTATGTAACAAGAATCCGCTACAAAAAAACATAAACATCAGTTAGTTATAGGGGTATTTTCGCCCTTACTCATCACAGAACATGATTGTTACAATATCATCATTATCTGCTTCCTTCAATTACTCCCTATTCCTTACTTCTATACCAACAAAGAAATGCTAAATAAACGGGCCAAGGGCAAAAAAGGAAATTCAACTACCGTAAACTGTCAAAATCACGAGCTCTAGCTCAAAAAATGTATGCTGTACAAAGGCGGCTGTGCTTTCGACATATTAGACTTGTTCCAAGAACAGGCTCAGGTGATGATAACTGATAACAAAAAGGAATTATATTCTTTATCTTAAATATTTCCCATTTTACCCTTCAAGCATTCAGCTTGGCTAAAAACTGGCTCAGGTTATACTCTTCAGTGTACTGTGATTGATCCCAAAGCTCCTCAAGCCCACCAAGAACGGCTTTTAGCCCTTTACCGCCACCTGGCACCTTCGATAATCCATCAGTGTTTTCAGAGCTCTTTGAAGTGGATGCACCCTGGAAAACCATAATCGTTGTGATAGGGGTAAGATAGTCATTTGGCTAGAAATGTGACATGAGTATGTACCGTATGTTAGTTTTTACCTTTTTAGTGTCTGCTGGAGTGAATAGATCAAGTAATTGATCGGTGTTCATTGTCTTGAGACTAGCGTTTTCTGCGTTAATGACGGCATTAGCAACTGAAACTTTGAACTTCTGGAGGCTCATCACTTTCTCTTCCAACGTCCCTCTCATTATGAGACGATGAACGTTAACAACCTTCCGTTGGCCCAATCTGTGTGCTCTATCCATTGCCTGAAATACAAATAGACAAGGGTAAATCCGTAAATATGGCATTTGCCACCAAATCTCCGTTTCACGTGAAAACTAGGGTATCATATGTACCTGAAGGTCCCGCATTGGATTCCAATCATGCTCCATGAAAACTAGGGTATCAGCCGAAGTTAAGTTTAGACCAAGACCACCAACTGCCAATCAAATAAAAAAAATTAAAAAAATGATGCACCATATTCTAAGATTGTGAAAAAATCTCGACTTACCATGTGTTGTCAGGAGCAAAACATCGATAGTAGGGTCTGAATTGAAAGACTTAACAATGTCAAATCGCTTTTCGGGTTCAACTGATCCGTCCAACCGCAAGTATGTTACACTGTTTGCATAGGTGCACAAAATTATTACTGCTCGAAAGCCAATAAATGCAAGATGCAGTTTAAACAAAAGCAGTATTGTAAAGACTTACTTTTTCATATGGACCTGAAACAGGTCTTTCTCGATAATGTCCAGCAATGCCTACAAAGATTATCAAAATTGCAATATACAATAAAAAAACATAGATAATAGACTAATAAAGATGTCAGACCACATGATATAAGCAATTAAACATACCTTATGTTGTGCAAATATCAGAACCCGGTGCTGCCCAACACTAACAGAACCATCAGAACCCGTGCCATCAACACCTATCCCGCACTCTTCCAAAATTTCCTGAAGCGCAACCAACTTTGGAGAGTGGTGCAGTTTATGGAGTTCTGAACTAACGTCGGAATTTGTTGCAAAAATATTGGGCAAAAGTCGGGGAAGCGAATCTTGAATTTTGCCACCGAGAACGAGCAGAGGATGACTACAGAGTTTTAGTAAAAATTGAAGGGCCTGCGAGGTAACACTTAACATTTAATCATATAGTTTCTTTGATTATACTTAATCATTAACTATTTTTAAAATTAGGCTGGCCCGTCTATCAATTTACCTGGAAGACATGAGAAGACGTTTGGGATGTATCTTTTCCTTCGCCTTCACCTGACTCTGCTTCATTTGATTGGACCATATTCGAGATTTCATGTTTTACATGCGAACCCGAAAACTGTTCATAAAGTTTTAATTGAACCGGACCCAAGTCACAGTATCTATCTTGAATTATTTTCTCTGGCAAATCTGTCAAAACTTCATCTTTCGTGCGGCGTAGAAGGAAAGGCATAACCTAAATTAAATAAATTATGTAAGCTACATACCAACTACAAGAAAATATATCGTTTAATAAAAAAGGTATAAAAAGAGAACCTGTTTGTGCAGTGCTTCCATCGCAAGTATACCCGCTTCAGCATCCTTGGCTGAACATTTAGAATCGCGAGCTGCAACTAGCGGTTTCCCGTACATTGCTTGGAACTAGAGAATCGAATCAGCAAACATTAGTTGCATAACATATTCACAATATATTAATATTATAATAATAATAATAATCATGTAATTCATACTTGTCTCTCGGTTCCAAGAAATCCAGGCATCAGAAAGTCAAAAAGAGACCATAACTCCAAGACGTTATTCTGCAAAAAGATCACAATTTCATTAGAAAGTCAAATAACTGTAAAATATGAAATCGCAGATTCGACAAAAAGTCAAAATATTAGAACCAAAATTGAACCTGAATTGGCGTTCCACTTAATATAAGACGATGCTGGGCATTCAGCTGTTTCACAGCACCCGTGATTTTAGATTTCGCATTCTTAATTATATGCCCTTCATCTAAAATACAATAGTTCCAAAACAGCTGTCTCAACTGATCAATATCTTTACGAATCACATCATAAGATGTTACAATGACATTATATTTATGAAACTGTGAGCGGAGTGTGACACGTTCTTGGGACGAACCGACATACTGTAACGTAGTTATGATAGATGCATCAATGAATTTTTCGATCTCATATACCCAATGTCCAACAAGAGTTGACGGGCATATAATGAGTGACGGAGGATTTTCTGCAGTACTTGAAGCCTGACGCTCGACAATGTCAGATGCCACAATTGCTGATGCTTGTAGAGTTTTACCAAGGCCCATGTCATCACATAAAATTCCATGAAGGTTAAACCGCTTTAAAAAGGCCAACCAGTTTATACCCTCCTGCTGATACCTATACACAAAATAGATACTATTAGAAATAAGAAAAAAAACATATATTTACATCAACACGTGGTCAATACTTATAATGTCCTCTTTATCAGTTTATTTAAAAAAAATATATATTTATCTTTATAATATAGTTTTTGTATTATAAGTAGAGTAAAATGCCATTTTCGTCCCTGAGGTTTGGCCAGTTTTGCGACTTTCGTCCAAAGGTTTGTTTTTTCGCATATGAATCCAAAAGGATTGAAATCTTGCCATTTTCATCCGACTTGTTAACTCCATCCATTTTTCTCCGTTAAGTTGGGGGTATTACTGTCTTTTTAGACATTTTTTATTAGACTAAAAACACTACAAGAAATAAAGGTCAACAGAGGTGGATCTTTATTTCTTATAGTTTTTTCGTTTTTAATAGAGTATGTCTAAAAAGACGGCAATACCCCTGACTTAACAGAGAAAAATTGGAGTTAACAAGTCGGATGAAATGGGCAAGATTTTACAGCTTCTGAATCCAGATGCGAAAAACAAACCTTTGGACGAAAGTCGAAAACTGGCCAAACCTCAAGGACAAAAATGGCACTTTACTCTTATAATTATTATTTTTTTAGAATTGCTTTCGTACTATCATTTAATACATAAATAAATAAATAACACTATTTACAAGGATGGCCGGTTTGAACAACCCGTTAGCCAGCATGCGCCCATTTCGCCACCTATACACGAGTAAATAGATCCAACATAGCTGAATAAGTGTAATCATTACCTTCTAAGGGTAACTTTCAACTCAGTTGGGACCTTATAATCATCAATATGCGAATTATCAACAAGTTGTTCCAAGAACTCTGCATCATCAGTACTTCTCGACAGACTTTCACTTAAACCAGCTGGGGGGGCGACCCCACGGGCCAGGGGTAAAAGAGGTACAAGTGCAGCAAAGCTATGAGTCACACTCCGTCGAACCGAATGATCGCAATCACTCATACACCTTAAAAGCGGAACAACTAATAACCTTGCATACGGGACGAGGTCAGTACCGAGTCCCTGTACCAGCAGACTCATTAGCATCCCGGCTCCTTGTCTAGCATTAACAGATGTCATATCACCCAACATTGGAATAACGTTTTCGATTATGGGCCCCATGATATTGACTGTCATTGACTTTGCCATTGATGTGATACACCTTGAAGCAGCTAATCTAACAGCAACATGAGAATGTCGAACACAGTTAAAAATGCACGGGAGAAGCGTCATCAGTTGGGTTCTTAATGTCTCGTCTAGTAAAGAAGCGATAGAACGAACCACTTGTATGTTATTTATCAAAACTTGAGGGTCTTTAACAGAATCTGTAATTTGACTAATATGCCCTTCGTCTCCCGGAGCCATTGGCTTTAGTATTTCGGTAAGGCAATCCCATAACTTCGGAAGCTTTTCAAACAATGACGGACCGAACTTATTGCATAAATGTTTTAAAGCGAATTCCGATCCTCTCCTGCAGATAAATCCCTCCACTTTTGATCTGTCTTCGTTACCGAGCATATGAACTTTGGGTTTTGTTTTATTAGTAGAATTGCTTCCGAATGGAAGAAGATCTTGTTCTTCGACAATCTCTATCGAATTCAATACTCCAGCTTGAGGAGTCTCGGAAGGATCCATGCATATTAAACCACAAAGGTTTTTAATTAACTTGTCATTAGGACCGGGTTTACGATTAACACAATGATATATGAGCTCTGCAAGAGCCTCAGCTGTCATGTTTTGCAGTACTTCCTCCTTTAAAATAAAGCAAAAAGTTAGAAAAAAAATTGTATGCTTCTTATAAATAAATTGTGTGCATATGAGAGGTGAGCATACAAAAACTGATAACCAAAAAAACGAAAATAACCGAAACCGACTTAACAGATCGGTTACGGTTAAGATATGGCCAGAATCATTTGGTTACGGTTTGCCCTTCTTCCATAACCAAAACCGAACCGATAGTTATATATTTATGTGTTTTTCATGTATATCCATGTATTTGAAACATATTTTCACGTATTCCATTTATTTGAAACATATTTTCATGTATTTCCTGGGTATTTCATGTATTTTTCATGTGTTTTCATGTATTTGTATGCTTGAAAATGGTTCAAAACACTTGACTAACTATTTTAAGTTTATAATTTTGCACAAATTTTGTTTTTGGTAATCAACCGAACCTAACCGAAACCAAACCGATAACCGACATATTAACCGAACTGTCTTAACCATTCGGTTTCGGTTATATGTAAAAATTGAACCGAACCGACATTTGTTCATCCCTAAATACCATAATAGCACATGTATTACATAGGTTGAAACATATGTATATACATGTCGTGTGCACGTGAATACCTGTTCTCTCTTGACTGAAGCCATTAGCGGTAAAATTATTGGATTAAGCTTTGCAGGAAGCTCAGACATCCAAACAACTGCTGCAGCTACTAAGGCTGATACAGTAACATGCAAATTGCTCTGAAAAATTCAAAAATATAAGAGGCTAATTACGAAGACGATAAACACTATAATGAAATAAGATGCAATTCACATAGAACAAACCTGGACACATTTTAGGTATCCTGAAGTGGTCAAAAGTCTCTGCTTTATAGACTCTAAATCATCAAAATTGTTCCTACCACCTGAATCTTCAGTAGCAGCACCATCATTACTTGGCAGTTGTAATTTTGATATAAATGCCATTGCATCATCAGGAGTCAAATTCTCCACATCCATGGGCATGTGCATGCCACATGTTTCAAGAACCCTAACAAGTTGAGATGCCTCGTTTCGCATCTTATCATAGGTTCTAGAAAGTTCAGAATAAGGAAGACGTGAACTTTTTGTAGGAAATGAAGGATCAGTGCATGTTAGCAACTCCAACAACCAGTTCTTTAGGGTATCATAGTTGTTAGAAGCGAGTCCTTTAATTCCAGAAAGGCCTTTATTTTTCATCTCTTTAAACCAAGATATCAGAACCAATGAAGCCACCTAGTGATAACAATAAGATAAATTTATATAAAAAAGACTCTGAAAGCAAATCCAAAACCATTTACATTAGAATGGGTCCACGAGTCAACTAAACGTTTTAACCCTAAATGGCTAAACGGTATCTGTGATGGTAAGAAAACAATACCTGTCTCTGAACTCCAGATAAAGAAGTAATAGCTTTCCATAAGGGATCAAAAACATACTGATCAGAAACCTCATGCAACTTGGATGCTAAAATTCCCAATGCTGTTGAAGTAATTATTCGAGTATTTGTAACCGACATTTCACTATCTGCACCTACTATTAACTTAACAGAATTCATTGAAGGATCTCCATTTCTATCATGAGAAAGTGTAGCTTCTGTAGAATCCGAGACCACATTGGGGTAAAGACCGTTTTCAAGCTTCACAGCTCTCATTTTTGCTGCAGCTTTAAAGTGACTTTTTCGCGGTAGTGCAAGAGGCCAAAACATTTTGGTAGTATCCAATGGTGACCCGTATGGAGTAGTTACAAGCTCTATCCAAGATCCCATGTATGAGCGAGCAGCAGCTTCTAAGTCTGGGACCGGGCACTAACATCAATTCAAGACATATTGTTAGTATAATAACAGAAGAAATAAAATGGTGAATTATAATCATGCATTACTGTCAAATCAATCACCTCAAGAAGCAACCTCCAGACCCTCTCTGAACACTGTAAAATTTCTTGATTTGATTCAAGCAATAAATTCTGGAACACGATTCCGAGGGTGTCAACCAGTATAAAAGAAGGCCAAAACGAGCTAGAAGATTCAGATAAACTCCTTCTGTATTCAGCTTCAAGCAGACGCTCCTGTGTTTATAATACTGTTAAAGTTCGAACCAGGCAATATATTTAGAGTAAAATAGCATTTTCGTCTCTCAGGTTTGGCCAGTTTTGCAACTTTCGTCCAAAGGTTTGTTTTTCCACGTGGATCCAAAAGGTTTGAAATCTTGTCATTTTTATCCAGCTTGTTAACTCCATCCATTATTCTCCGTTAAGTCAGGGGTATATTCATCTTTTTGTTAACTTAAAAGGCAATTTGGTTTTTTGAATACTTGTACATTATTGCTAAATAATGTACATAAAGTGAAAAAGACCGAATTGCCTTTTAAGTTAACAAAAAAAAAAGACGAATATACCCCTGACTTAACAGAGAATAATTGATGGAGTTAACGAGCCAGATGAAAACGGAAAGATCTCAAACCTTTTGGATCCAGATGCGGAAAAACTAAACCTTTGGACGAAACTCGCAAACCTGGTCAAACCTCAGGGACGAAAACGGCATTTTACTCATATATTTACAAGCATTTTGAACGACAGAACATAGAAAAAAATGAAAAAAATAGGTTACCAATGTGCGAATGGCTGAATAACGGACAGATGTGATACTGTGTCTCATAAATGGCCACAATCTTGGAGCTAATGTTGGCAGCATGTAGGGATTTTCTTGAGAATTAACTGTACGTGAAAGATCAGTAGAAACAATCTCATTCAGATCAAACCCTTGTTTTCCTTTCATTCCTTGGGCTGAGAACATTCTAGAAATCATCTCTTCCTGAGAATATATTTCCGCTAATAGATTCATCACACTGTAATGTAACCCAAACACTCTTCAGAACACACTCATTCAAAACAAAAACAGAACTCTTTAAAAAAATAACAAAAAAGACATTACCTGCTAGTGGACGGGCTCAAATCATCCAAATCTAGCAAGATATCCCATAGTAGCATCACAATAGAATGCAATATTTCTCCACTAAGTGAAACAATGGCAGATGCAGTTGGAATTAAGGCCTCTGCAGCAACTGCTCGTACATCATCGTCAGGATCTTCAAGACCAGCTTTACAAGCGGGAAGAACTCGACCAAGTAAATCCGGCAGCATCTCCTGTTTACAATAATAATATTGGCTTAACAAAATCTATAAAAGGACATAGCTTGAGTTATAAGTTATAACACGATGTCTGCGGAGCATGAAAAGAATACCTGACGCACGGCAACCAAATATTTGATACCCAAAAGACTGCCATGGCGAATTTCCCATTCTGGTCTACGCTGGAAGAATCAGCAAAAGAAATCAACAGCATACACCGATAAGATATTGCGCAAAATAAGTTAAATAACCAACAAAACTTTCAACGTATGGACCATTAAGATTAACATAAGTCACAAACATGATATTTACCTGCATTTTCAGCAAGACATTTAGTGTCTCGTGAACTAACAAAGGTGACATGTACTTGAGCGCTGCTCCTAATGCCTGTGCACAAGTTTCACGCACAGGAGCAACAACTTGATCAGACACATAGTCCCCAAAACTGCAAAAAAATAGCAATTAAAAATCTTCAATTTTTAAAAAACGGTATTCAAAGTCGAGAATAACAAACAAAAGTTGAGAAGTAATATATCTACCGATCTAGTGAGAGCACACACAAGAATCGAATTCCACAATCCTGAAGAAGTTCTGTGTTTTTCACCAAAGAGCTTCTAGCCCTCTTAATCAAATTGCTTAGCACACTATTTTGTGGAAGACCGTCGAGTACATCCACCTTCTCCACCAAATTTTTATTATCACAATTATCTGTTGTTTGTGCCACGTCAGCAGTAGCTCCAGTAGGTGGATAGGATACAATGTCCATACATGATTGAGACTCAACTTTAACAGAATTTACAACTACTTCACCATTTGCCTGTCCAATAGACAGATTGCTATTGGTATCTACAACCAATTTATTCGTATCAGGGTTGGCATCCGTGCTGGTGGAGGTGGAGACCAGTATATGCATCGGATCAAATGATGCATCTTCAGATTTCTGTCTTTTAAGGTCTGGCTCCGTTTCATCTGTCCCGACTTGCATATTCAAATTAATTTCCCGTTCTCTCTTCACGTCAATTTTCATTTTATCTTCTGATTCGGTTAGTAACGTGCCGTCAGGGATGTTGTCTGTCCCGACTTGCATATTCAAATTAATTTCCCGTTCTCTCTTCACGTCAATTTTCATTTTATCTTCTGATTCGGTTAGTAACGTGCCGTCAGGGATGTTGTCTGACCCTAGAACCCCCGCACAGCCACCTTGATGTGTCAAGATTTCCCTTAAAGCCATGACACTGCCATGCCGAACCTCCCAAACTGGTGTCATTAATTTAAGAAGATTACACGTTAACGGGGAACAGCTGTACATAATAGTTAAAAATACCAAAAAGAACATCTACTATCAGAAGCTTACCAGGATCAAAAATATCAAGAATGAGTTGTTCAACAATATTATGAAAAGGCCAGGTTCCGTCTTTTTCATGGTCGGGGGTGTCTTCATCAGGAATAGCATCCTGAAACAACTGCATCCGTATATTGATTTAAACATTTAAAACTTGACATAAATAAAAAAAGTAAATTGCCAATTTCGTCCCTGAGGTTTAGCCAGTTTTGCGACTTTCGTCCAAAGGTTTGTTTTTCCGCATCTGGATCCAAAAGGTTTAAAATGTTGTCATTTTCATCCAGCGCGTTAACTCCATCCATTTTCTACGTTAAGCCAGGGGTATTTTCATTTTTTCGGTCTTTTGAATACTTGTATATTATGCTAAATTAGGAGAGACACCCGCCCTACACGGCGGGGTATCTGGTAAGAAAGGTGGTTGACATATTTTTTTACCAACCTTTCACATATACGACATTACGATAAACAAAGAAATGACATATTTTGTTTTGTTACTAATAAAAAAATGACTTATTTCAAGTACAAGTCCGTTTTTATTAAAAATTTATATCTGAACATCAAGAAAAAACTAACCGTGTATTTAGTTATTTTTATCTAAAAAGACAACGAAAGCAAGTTGTTAGAGAAAAATAACGTTACTAAAAAAATAAATGAGTTAAATATGTATATAGTTTGTAGTCTAAGGGTCGAAATTCATAAAAACGAATATCGCTCCCGATAATTCGATAGTAGAATTTTTTTATATCGAATATGACTATTTATTTCAAAATACTTATATCGAAACGTTGATAAGAACAAATTGATTACAAAAACATATTCATGTTTTTTTAAGTTCACGTAAGTTATTAAATAAAATTAAAATTACTAAACTTAAATGAGTTATCGACATGCATTAGACAGGTATTCTTTCTGATGTAAGGAGTGAATTATTTATAAAGTACATTCCATTTATAACTATGTATTAATTTCAAAGTTCCTATAAGATACTTATTTTTGTAATATGGATTTTTTAAATAAATATTTGGTTAAAAAAATACTAAATCCATATGTTGTGTTGGGGTGTTATTATAATTTTGGTTTTGTAGTAAATAAAAATTATACTTTTGGTTTTGGAGTAAATAAAAGGAAGAAGTCCAAGTTATGTTTAGACGTTCAATTAGGGAAAAAACGGAACTTGGAAAAAGTCCAAAGGGAATCAAATTCTCGGCTGCACGTTGGCTTTCATATTAACTTTCCACTAAAGTAACAACTTGCTTGTTAGTTTTCTCGCATTATTAATCTAATACAGAGAAATAGCCTGCAATTAAAAATAAATAAAAAAGGAAACTTAACGGATGCCATATGGCATCCACTGATTGGCTCCACCACTCCTCACTAACCAATAAAAAGAGGATATTAGGTGACACGCTTGCGCTACGCAACAGGGTGTTTAGTAAGAAAGATGGCGAGCACATTTTTATATCAAACTATCACATACAAGACATTTTAATAAACAAAGAAGCTTTATAGTTTGTTTTATTTCTAATAAAAAATAATTTATTTGAAATACAATTCTAGTTTAAAAATAAACATGAAGGAAAAATAAGGTAAAGAAAAAAAAATCAAACTTAGGTGAAATGGATTATAGTTCCTTGCACTTTCCATTGAAACACTTCACCTTATTTGTTGAAGATGAATCTAATTATCAATATATCTTAAATTAAATGATGAAAAAAAAGGTAATAGATACGAAATGTCATTCACTTATTGGAGCCATAAACATTACTGTACATCCTCTTTGTATTTGTTAGATATAGAATGATTGTACATAAAGTGAAAAAGACCCAATAGCCCTTAAAGTTAACAAAAAAGACGAAAATACCCGACTTAACGAAGAAAAATAGATTGAGTTAACGAGCTGGATGAAAATGGCAAGATTTCAAACCTTTTGGATCCAGATGCGGAAAAACAAACGTTTGGACGAAAGTCGCAAAACTGGCCAAACCTCAGGGACGAAAACTTTACTCTAAATAATATGAACAAATTGGGAAATCTAATATTTATTACCGAATTGGTGGTTGGTAAATCTGAAGAAACGCCTTTGGGAGAAACCAATTCCTGAGTGTTCGAAACGTCAGGTTCTCCATCTTTAGACCAACCTTTTGTTTGGTCTTTGGAATTAATTTTAGCTTTGCGTTTTAAGAGATTTCTTTCACGAGCACTTGGCCTTCTTGGTCTGTAACCGGGCACCACATCTACAACAAACTGCTGGACGTTACGCCCGGTTCTTTGTAGGTAAAATTGAGGCGGTACACTGCTCCCAGTGGAATTTGATTTATGCATCATAAGATCTTCATCTCTGATCATATCGTTTACATCCATAAACTGCTCACACACATCCATCCCTGCACATAAACAATCAGATATACAAGTTTAAAGCAATTCAACAAAAGAAACTGTTTCCAGATTCATGTGTTGTATATATAGCAAATTCACAGCTCACCCAACCGCCGTTTTAGGTTTTGCTTTTGTTTGGCTAGTCTTTCTTTAGGGTTGTTGCCAAAATCATTTGCAAGTTCAAATTCCTGAAACACAAAATAATATCAAAATTGCCTATATCCACAAGAGTTTAAGCCACCAGTTGTAAAGAAAAAAGTAGTACCTGTCCTCCAGAAGCCAAAAGAGCCCCAAATTCCAACACTTTAGTGAGTTCAAAGCTGTTCATCAAATAAAATGTCAAATTGATAGCTGAAACAGAGCAAAAATGGGAGTAGGTAGGGGAGCAAGAATAACCTCTGGAATGAAGTGCTTGCACTTATTTTAGGATGAGATGTTGGCCAAAAAACAACATCCTCAGCAGAACAATTTATGCAAGCCTCCTTCAACTTTGTCTCAACAAGATTAAAGAGTTCTGTCATGGATGAATGTTTGAAACATCCAGCGATTGCTCCAATGGCATGAGCGGCTGCAACTCTTGTATCCCAGTTTTTGCTACGCAGATATTGCGATACCTAAAACACACAAAGTAGTTGCCCGTAACCGAAGGATGTGTTAAGTACTCAAACCAATTTGAATGTACGACCGCCATAATGTGTCCCAAATAAAAAAAAATCCATGTAATAATACAGACCTTATGTAGCAGAGAGCTTAAGTCCTGAGGATGTAATTTTGCAATCTCCCCTATCTGGCGAGCTGCAGTGAATCTTGTGGCTTGTGTCGAGCCAGCTTAAACAAGGTCAAGAAATACACGTATACAACATGGACATGAAAATTACCCATTTGTTTTGGCTACTAGTGTTTTGCTTCAAGATCCATATTCATAAAACTAGTAGTTAATACTACCCTAACTCTAGATTAAGGTGCTTCTTTTGTACCATGAACTTGCCATGGTATCTAATCTCGTATGTTAACTGTCGGCTCAATAACAACTAAATAAAAAGGATAAGGAATCAATGTAAACATATAGTACCAAGAAAAACCAACATATGACCGTTTTCCATGTGGTGTTTTCTACAAACAAACCGAAAAGACGAAAACTCCATCAGATAGTTTCACCACTTAGAACTGAAGTACTTAAACACTCTCAATGCAGCTAAACTCCCATTTTGTATAATTTATTCACACATGCATAACACCTAATCCACTTTTTTAACAATAACATTCAAAACTAAGCAGAAACGAGACATGCTCCGTTAATAAAGTGTTCAAATCCATCAGATCTTATAACAATTCAAAGGCAAATCAATAACGAAACCAAACCAACCATATAACTTAAGCCTAAAAATTACCAATTAAAGATAGTAATAACACATACATACCTACAACAAAAATACTGTATTAAAAAGGATACTCTCCAGTAAAGTCAGTAGCCGTTGAAGCCGCGACGATTGCTGTGCCATATCTCTTATCAACTGTCCCACTCACAACAATTCTCATTCTAACAAACAAATACTAATAATAAACAACAAACAATAATCACTCCCTAACGAACAATCCTTAACATTCCTCCCAAACACTTTCATTCCTCTTATCGAAACACGAAACCTACAACAAAAATTATCAAATCAAAATTCACAAATAAACTTATCCTAACAGTTACAACATCACACAATATCACAAAACCAGAAGATAAAACATTAAAATTAGAAAATTCAAATGAAATTCAGTAACAATAAACGACATTTTGAATATATTAGACGATTGAATTGTAAGAATACATGAGGAAAAACGGAAATTGAACGTACCTTAGGGTTTTTTGTGGAATGGAATTGAGGAATTTGAGGGGATCATAAGTGGAGCGTAGGATTGGGAATGATATTATTGATATACGACGTCGTGTTGGTGGCTGATCTTGGTGGTGTGTTATGGTGGGGAAGAAGAAGAAGAACGAGGGTTTCGGACTGATGGGTTATGGTGATAACTGAGATCCCACCCTTCACTTTATAACTTCTTACAATCTTAAATGACGTCGTTTCGTGACCCGTGGTTGTACGGGTCCTAGACCCGTTTTGTGCGAACCGTTTGAGTGGACTTTTGGAACGAGTTCTGTGCTCTCAAATCGTTTTTGACTTATTTACGTACACCACCGTATCGAACCAAACCAAACATAGTCAAGGGCGGAACTGCACTGTCGTCATGACATCAGGTGACATGTAACTTTCTTGTCACGACAAGTTGGTCTAGTGTTTAGTCACTTGGTTTCGCTCTTTGAGGTCCAAGTTCAACGCTCACTAGCATCACTTTGAAAGACATTGGTGGTGGCAATGAAGTTTAGAACTAGGCCTCTCCAAAGGACCTCGGTTTAAAATCGAGCCAAACCGGGTTTTACCGCAGTGGGCCTTCGTGCGGGCAGGTTTTCTCGGAACTGGTGGCTTAGTGGCTCGAGTATGTATCCAACTCTGACCGTTATGGAGGAGGGGATGCATTTGTTTGATTGAAGGCATCCTAGATGTTTATCCAGTGATTTAGTTGGTCATTCAAAAATAAAAATAATTTTTTTTTTCATATTTAATATATGTTACTAAAAGTTGATTGACCCGTATGTCTAATAAATAACATGTCACGACCCTCGACCCCACCCTAGGCGGGAGTCATGGGCAGATACAGTAATGGTACCGGTGTTTGTTAAATTCGCAGAGGAAAATTTTCATCAGGACCGCAGTTAGAAAAATTTCAGAGTTGTAAAACACCAAAGTTTTAATATTAAACAGATGGAATAAAACCCATTTTACAACCATAGGTTTTTTTTTACAGGGACAACCCTATTTTTACAAAACACATTTTCTTTTCTTTATTCTGTTAACATAGTCACTTTAATTAAGGTTTTGGTGCTTCTTAGCATAATCCTTTACTTTCACGGTAAGTCACCTAAAACGCGTTTAAAACATTTTAATCAGCGAAAAATACTGGTGAGTTCATTCATTTGTATAAAGAGACACCGCATTGTAATTTACAACATTAAGAGTTTTTACATTTGTTTATATCTATCAATTACTCAATTCAGTATTTGTCACAATGGCAGTTCCTATGACTGTGGTCATATTATTATTGGTGAACTCTTTGTCCAATAGCAACACTGGACTAGTAATGTATACAAAACCCATATACCGACAGTAATTTCATAATATAAAGATAATCACTGTAAATACAACTGGAAAACATTTGGGGGTTTGAAAGCATTTGATAAAAGAGAATGACTCACTTTGTAGAATTAGGGTTTTTAGTTATTGCCTATTTGTTTAAGTCCTGGGTTCCTAGATAAACACACAATGCAACATGTGTTAGTGTCTTAACCTAATTCAACTTTAATGATAATCACGAGATCTATCGGACAGGGTATTGTACCAGTGATCGGGGTTAGCACACTTTTTACTGAGCAGAGTTTTGAGGTTAAGGGTTTTGGGATTTGAAATGATAGAAAGAGAGAGCGAGAAAGTGAAAATGAAATTGAACAGATTGAAATGTCCAATCTTCGTTCTATTTATAGCCGAAAATTAAAGCCGCCGCGTCACGGGACCAGCTTTCTCATCACCGTCGCGTCGCGCGACGAGGTGGTCTAGGGCTTAGGTGACATGAGTCACCACGTAGGCTTGCCATGTAGCTGCCACGTGGCAACACGTGTCTCCGGGCGAAAAAGGAAGCGCCGCGTCACGCGATTATGCTCAAACTAGGTTTTCTCGTTTTTTGTCCTGGTTCTAGTCATACACGTTCGGGGTCTCGATTATGACTTGTTATGGGGCCTTTTTGAGGGTTGTTACATAACTATAGTAATATACATATAATGGAATAACGTGTATTCAAAATCCTTTAATTTTTCTTAAGAAAACTTTAGCAATAGGTTGCTCGAATTAAAAAGAATGAAATGCTCATTAATACGGTGTAATTTTTTTAAATGTTAGCGTATGAAAAAAAATTTATAGTCGTTTAAAAATCAATGAGGGAAATTGTCTCAAGTGAAAAGGACTAAATTACCTTTCAAGTCAATGCCACTTGTCCTCAAATTGTTGTCTTGTAGACTTTATATGAAAAAATTATCTTGTATGGGACCCATTCTCTTGTTTTTATATATGATTTATAATTAATTTGTTTTACAAAGACCGAATAAAATGTGACTAAAATAATTAGTTACAAAAAACTGCTAATTAACTTTTATTTAAAAATCAATAAAGTTACAGTCACTTATAAATAATATTGAGTATGACGTGGGTGTGTCAGGTTATACAATCTTGAAATTTCATTTTATATTTGCAAAATAAGTCACCCCGCTTGCTGTATGCGCATATAATGTATATATGTGTGTGTGTGTGGGGGGGGGGGGGGTAAAAGTGAAAGTGCACTAATTTTAGCGTTATTTTACTAATTTTGTGAAAATAACGTTAAAAAGGAGGATGGTTAATCATGCATCATGTGATGGCGTTGATAGCCGAAAGAGAACGATGTACATGCACTAATCGGTCTTTGTCTTAATTGCCGAGTGTTATGTGCCAAGGCTTGATGCAAAACTACTATCGAGCCAGGGGTCTCACCGAAAGCAGCCTCTTGAATCCTACAAGGTAGAGGTAAGACTGTCTATTGCTATTGGTGGGATTTACTAAGTATGATGATGATGATTTGCAAAATAAGTAAATTTCAAGAGACTCCTTTTGTCGTAATATTAGAAAACGTATTGCTTCTGTGAAAAATGATATGGAATGATAGAATGACCCTTCGGTAAATATATGATTGAAAAGAGGGCCTTTTTAGCTATTGTAGCCAAGAAGCTACTGTAATTGTTATATATATATATATATATACTAATATATGACCGTTATAACGGTCAAATTTTTGCACGTCGGAGGGAATCATCGAGGTCATGGATTTGGGGGGGGGGGGGGGGGGGGGGGGAGTGTTCCCTAGGGGACCAACGCCATGTCGCCTTCCCCCACACCCCTTAATAACTCAACTTGACCTATTACCTTATTGCATTTTGCAACTGCTATAGACCTGTGAAACAATGACAATTCATTTCTGGTTATTAATTCCCCCACTTCTATTTACATTCCCCTAATGTTGAAAATAGTGATTCATAAATAAACCACCAGTTGATGGTTCTAAGTACTTTATTACGGATATTGATTTCGATTCGCAACGTTTATCGTCTTAAGTTATCATCTATGTACACCGTAGTTAAGTAATTCGAATATATATCGCAGTCAAAGAAAAGCTCATTTCAATTAGTGTTATTCTCCAACAAAAGCAAGATCCCTACACATATAAAAGAGCGGTCACAAAACTAAACCGAAATCATTACTACCGGTTTAAACCGAACCATAAACACTACTAACCATGTCATGAACCATCCTCAGTTATCATCTTCACTGCTCTCATCAATGACAACTACCTTCTTATATTTTGACCTCCTTGCATTTCTGTTTACACTCGTTTCTTTTTCCTCATCTGCTGAATCGTCACATTGTTCATCATCAGATTCATGCTTTCCAATTACTTCAAGAATCCTCTCTCCATATTTCTGCGTCTTCAATTTACCGATTATCTTCTCCAACTGCAAGCAACATCGAGGAAAAAGGACCCGCAATCAAAGCGCATGATAAAAGAATAAAACTTTAAACACTTAGTTTTATGATTTTATATGGTACCTGTTCAATTGATTCTGGTTTTTGAGAGCATAGCATGCTGATCTGCTGAGTAGACAGAATAGAGTGAGGGAATATCCCTCCATGAATGGAAGAAAGTTCTTTCCTTAAATTATCAAGCTTAACTTCTAATCCCGTGTGTCTGCTGCGTTTTGATGATTTTGCGAGACTTCTCTGTCCACTAGTAACCTCAAGCGTAATATTCTTTTTCCCTGTGTGACATCATAAAATAGTAAACATGTTGGAAAAAATCAAAAGAACCATCCTTTGGATAACAAAACAATACGGTAATAATGAAATGAAAACAAAGTGTGGATGTTCATAAGCCGATATAACCAACTGAACCGTCCAAATCGAAGCAAGTTGGCCCGTTCGGCCAGTTTGAGATTCATACGGTTCGGTTGTGAACAAAGGTTTTGGCAGTTTAACAGCCAGCTGGCAGTTTGGAAACTGGAGTTGGTTGTGTCAACCGAACGGGCTGTTTAACCTTTATTATTAAAATTTCCTTTTTTTTCATTTTTTGGAATATGCAATTATGTATATGTATTATATTCATGAACTATCTTTATCATTTTATATTTATTTTAATACAAAGTTACAAACTAATGATTTTGAAAAATACAAAAAACCGGTTCAAACCGCCAAAACTGCCAATCTGGACAACAAAACTGGTTTGGTCTGTCATTTCCGGAAATGGCAGGTTAGCGGTTCGGCCCAGAATTATTGTCAAAACCTGCCGAACTGGACCATGAACACCCATAAACTGATAAAAGGAAGTGGCTTACCATGCAATACATGCTTTGCAAGTGGTCCAAGTGTTACATAAGCATTGGTTGCATACGCGGTATGAGAAAATTCTTCTTTCTGCATGAAGAAGATTTCATAGCTAAACGAGTTTATTTAAATTAAGTTGCATATCTTTTTAAAATTATGATATAAGCGCAAAGAAAGGGGTTTTGTAAGTAATTTATTTCTACAAAGCAGCACTAGAAAAGCAACAATTTTGAGAAACTGATATACGATTATGTAAAGGCGATTATCATTACCAACACTCGGTGGATAATAAGCTGAATCACAAGATGCTCTAATTCATCCTTCTTCAGCTCAAAGCCTAAACCGTACCATAAGAAGTAATATACTTTTGTCAGAAACCGTTTGTTTCATATGGTGGGCTCAATCTCTGTTCTCCTTGGACCCGCAATGATATCTTCATTGCTCGTCAAATAGATTTATGAGAAATGACAACCATGTGGACCCACTAAATGAATAATGGAGCATGTAATATCCAAAAGATGTGAGATTACATACCTACTTCCTTGTTTTTAACTTTGAACTTTTCCACTAACTGTAACATTGTCGCTCTCTGATCCATTTCTTGGATTCCTTGCAGCAAAGTTACAAGAGCTCTAGCATGGCCTGAAACGCAATCCATACCATGTACATCATTTTACTGACAGGTGGCAAGATGGATGGGTCGGGTAACGGGTCAAATGAGTAATTTCCTTGATTCACAAGTTATAGTTCCATATAGGTAAGGATGCATACCAGAAGCATCAATTTCCTTAACCTCGCACAAATCGGCACAATTATCACACATTCCTGCAACATTGTAAAATAAAGTATGGAGTAAAATGCCATTTTCGTCCCTTGAGGTTTGGCCGGTTTTGCGACTTTCATCCAAAGGTTTGTTTTTCCGCATCTAGATCCAAAAGGTTTGAAATCTTGCCATTTTCATCCGGCTCGTTAAGTCCATCCATTTTTCTTCGTTAAGTCAGGGGTGTTTCCGTCTTTTTTGTTAACTTAAAGGGCAATTCGGTTTTTTCACTTTATGTAAAAAGACCGAATACCCGTGAAAAAGACTGAATTGCCCTTTAAGTTAACAAAACAGATGAAAATACCCCTGACTTAACGGAGAAAAATGGATGCGGTTAAAGAGCCGGATGAAAATGGCAAGATTTCATTCAAACCTTTTGGATCAAGATGCGGAAAAACAAACCTTTGCACGAAAGTCGCAAAACTAGCCAAACCTCAGGGATGGAAATGGCATTTTACTCTAAAGTATGATACAGCATGACCTGCTCTGCTAAAGAGAAAAAATATTTCAAAACTTCACAAAAGAATGAAATACCATTGCAGTCTTGTAGCGGCTCAGCAAAATGTTTAAAGAAAGCGCTCCGACGGCATTCTCTTTTAGACTGCACTTAGAAAACATAAATACATAAATAGTAATATGTAAGATATCAATTATTTTTTGAGCAAGCATTAAGGCACTTAATAATCTCTGCAAATTGGCAGGTTTGTGGGATATGAGTATCGAATAGAGAACAATACCTGACAATACCGCACCATGTCATACAGATTTTGCAACCCAGAATTCTCATAGAAGACCATGGAACTCTGCACAAAGAGTGATTTCTAGGTATCATTTAAGTGAACAAACTTATGAAAGAAAAGCCAGCCAGCAATTTATATCAAACCTAAAGGTGGGTCAATTTGAGTTATGTTTTATCCCTAACATGTCAAATGGATTATGGTTTAACTAAAAAGGACATGGGTCAAATGGTATTCAAATGAAATGAATAAAACCTCGTAAATCACATTATTAGAAAAATCGGATTATTACTATTAAAATAATGTAGTTTTTGTAATCATATTTTACACATCAGTTATCTATAATTTTTTAAACAGATGAAAAATGTACATTCAGTTCTGACTCGAATGAAAATTACTCATTTTGACATGAACAGATTTGGACCTGTTACCCAACCCGCCCATATTGCCACCTCTACTTATACCTGTCTAGGCACATCAGCAGGCCTAAAGTAGAGTAGACACTCAGAAGGAAGCCCGTCCCGCCCTGCTCGACCGCTTTCCTGAAATAATAAGAAGTTACAGCCAATAAAATTGCTTGCTACGAATAAGCTTTTTAGGAGGATGCAAACCTGATAGTAAGTCTCCATTGATTTACCTAGGCTGTGATGTATGACAAACCTGACTATAGCAAATTAACGTGTAAGATAAACATTCTAAATCATACAAGCTAAATATACTAATGAATACTAACCATCTGGTTTATTTATTCCCATGCCAAAAGCCACCTGTCAGAAAAGCAGAGCTAAATTTATTAACGGATATCACATCATGGATTTAAAGGTAGTTTTGGCAAACATACCGTCCCGACAATGACCTGCAACTTGCTATTGCTCCACCTGTTGTAGAAGCATAAGGTTTTCTTTACTATATGTATGAAAAATATATATTTAAAATCAAATTTGACATAGTGTCAGCAAAACACTGGTAAAAATCTATAGAAAAAAGGGGGTTAAACTACATTTACCGCATATGGACTTTTTCACGAGCATTTACATCCATATCTGCATGATAATAGTCGGCTGAAACTCCTCTCTCTCGCAATTCCTTTGCAACCTATATTTCTTGAGCATGAAAGAGTATAGTAAATATAATACATGTGCATGATAGCATGAGGGCGACGATACATTAACTTAAACTTATTTGAGTGCGACACATACCTGCTCACATTCCTTCCGGGAGAAACAATAAACAATTCCAGATTCGTTGTTTGTATATGAACTCTGTATGAAGTCAGCAATGTCATCAATCACTGCCTTTCCAACAGATGATTTCTCCCGAACCTGCAATGTCAGCAATACAGTTCAATGACTCATGATGTAAAAGAGACTAATGCAAGAGTGAAAGCCATGATCGTAACAGCTTTACCATATAAAAGAGATTTGGCCTGTTGACCGTGCTAACAAATTTTATGCATTTTGGAATGTTTAGCATCTCCATAAGATCTAACTGGACCTTCTTTGTAGCCGTAGCCTGGATAGAAAACAAAACATAGAAATATTAAAAACTAAATCTCTTTTATCCCAAAGTAACTTCACATGTATATAAGCCGGACCCAAAACAATGTAGATGTGGAAAAAGACATACAGTCAAAGCAATAACAGGAACATTGGGAAATTGAGTCTTCAATATACCGAGATTCTTGTAGTCTGGACGGAAGTCATGGCCCCACTGGCTACAACAATGTGCTTCCTGCAAATTACCGAACATATTTCTCAGCAATTTATTTATTTTTTGTTCGTATTTGACCCTATTTTTATTTAGAGACTATATAAAGTAGAGCTTACGTCAATTGATATCAATGAAAGACGGCCAGCATGATGACACTTTTCAAGTTTGGACACAAATCTCTTGCTCTTGGAAACCTTTTCTGGTGTAACATACAATATTTTAAGGTCCCCTTCACCCTTTTCAAGAGCTTTATATACAAACTTTTCATTGTCCTTGCTAGTTGTTGAGGTTAGCATAGATGCTGGGATCCCTAAAGCAGTCAACCCCATGACCTGAAAACATATATATCTTTACTATAATGTTATTCTAATACTTACTACTTAATGATGAAACGATAGTACGGATACGATATCACAATAAAAAGGCACCTGATCTTGAATGAGAGAAAGCAAAGGACTGATGACAAGGGCAATTCCGGGACGTAAAACAGCCGGAAGTTGGTAGCAGAGACTCTTGCCTCCGCCAGCAGCCATAATCACAAGCACATCTCTTTCACTCATGATTGCATTTATAATCTGACAAACGATTTGTAATTTTTTTGTGGTTAATATTTTTGTTTATTGTTTAAAAACAGGACAATAGGAAGATAGTTGTCAATAAATAGCAACATTTTCATTTATTTTATTTTATTTTTTTCACTTTTTTTCTCGTCTCGACTTCTCGATACCTCAGGTTTGGTCTTATAACAAGTATTTTTTCTGTATTTTCCTCATCTCCACTGCTCGATAACATGTATTTTTCTGTTTCTCTACTTTATTGCTTAACATGAAATAGCGGGCGATCTTTCGTTGCTATCGCTACGTAGCATATAGGTAGCTTGTCGATATTGACAACTAATAGGAAGAAGCGACCAACCTCTCGCTGGTTTGCACGGTAAGTCGGTATGCCGAAAATATTTAACCTAATATCATCAGCTTCATTATCCCATTCAAAAGCCCCCGACCAGTTCTCGGTTTGCGGAGCTGCATTATCCTTTTCAGCCTGTTCCAATCCTTGATAACTTTCCAAAACCGCCTTAAGTTCGGACTGTTTCTCATACAACTTTTCTTGCTTATCAAGCAATCTCTTTATTTCATCTAAAAAAAAACACTCCCATTACTAATAATATCATGCCAACACTCACCTAAATAATGTCAAATTAGGGCTTGGATGAAATTCACACACACAAAAACACAATTAAACAAAAACAGACCTAACAGTTTATAATTTGAGTTTACATATAGAAAAACACTTTTTCAATACTAATTCAGTAATTCATCACACTCAAACATTAAATAGAAGGTATCAGAAACTGTAGGTATACATACAACCTATACGTACATCGCGTATATGTAATTGTTGCATCAATATACAAATAAAGTGTATGAGAAAAAAGGAGAAAACCTTGAACATCTTGAAGCTCCAACTCAACGTTGAGAAGCTCTTCCAGAAGATCCTCTGTGCTACCATTTGCTGCCATTTTCGGAACTTCACGCTCCGATTTCACAGCAGGTTGCTTCGAAACCCTCCTGTATCAAATAACTCGTTTCCGTAACCAAGACCCGAAATTAGGGTCGGGTGACCCGGTGGGTAAAAAGCATACTCGCATTATCGATTTGGTACCAGTAATGATATTGTTCGGTCAATACTGGTTCGGTTTACCGTAACGGCACGTGCTATAGGTACGGACTTACGGTACCAAAAGAATGTTACATTGTGAATAGAACACAGTTTTTAACAAAGTTTATATTACCACGTTGAGAAAACCGTAAAAATAAATACGGTAGCGGTACTGATGTTGTTTAAACGGTAGCAGTAGGTTCTTCAGGGTAAAGTTTTTTTTTTTTTTTTTTTTAAACTATATTTGACTGATCGAATAAAATTATAAGTAAGTGCTTTAAAGTAATTGTAATAATAATGTTTAACTCGAATTAAGTTGGATTCAAATAAGTAATCCTATATTTAATTAATTGAAAAGTAAAAAGTTACTTAATTCATCGTTAAATTAGTAAATTGGTTTTTATGTTTGAATCCAGCTTAATTCGAGTATTTAGATTTTTTTTAGTGTTTGTTATGTACTACCTCCGTCTCATTAAAAGTGTCATATTTTGAATTTTCAAAGTCTTTATTTATAAACTTTGACTTTAATTATATATTTTTTGTGTTATATAAAACTTGATGAAAATTAACCCAATAAAAACACTTGTAAAACACAATCAAATAATATAACTTTCATCAAGTATTATCTAATACAAACAAAATTATTTAAGGTTAAAGTTTATAAAGAAAGACTTTGAAAATTCAAAATATGACACTTTTAATGGGACTGAGGGGTATGATACATGACCAAGAAAACTAAATATTCTAAAAACAAAAGACCCGATTCATCATGTTACTGCTCAACATTATTATTACTATTTTTATAGCACTTTAGCTATTTTTATCATATAGGAGACACCTTCCTACTAATTATATGAATGCCTCACATCACATCCATAGTTCGTAGGTATAGCAAATAGGTATATCTATGTGTTGAAATTTCAGTTAAAAACATAATATATTTAGTTGGCTCTACAAATCGAATCCTGCATAGTGAATTTACTTTATAAAAAATTATTGAGTTGTGCATGCGCGATGCGATGGGGAATACAAAACTTAGGTTGGTGATTTTAAGGGTGTGCAAAAGCAGGTTCGATTCGGTTTTAAGTCATAACCATAACCAAAAACAAAATACTAGGCCGTCAAGGCCAAGTAAAGTTACACCAGATTTATGGATCCAATTGGCGTGGATTAGAACATTCAATTGGGAATATACCTTTAGGTAATATTATGATTTTCTAAATTAATGATGTGTTGTTGGGGGATACATCGGGAGCCACTTTATCTCTACAATTTACAGGTGATCTGTCATTTACTGTCGTGCAAATTTCTCTAGGCGAGCTACAAGTTTTAGTGTATAGGTTCGTTTTCTAGAATTTTGACTACAAATCTCTTACACTCCATCCATATACAGTTGGTGATTTTAGTGTCATCTAGCTATTTTGTGTAACCAGATTTAATTTGTGATCAAATGAGAATTTTAGTCAAAGATCAAACAAGCAGAGCCTGCTTGTTTACAAGTGAGTCGATTTCGAGTAATTTGAACAACGTTAAACCAATGTTCAAAACAGATTCATGTTCCTAAAACGTATGTATATAACATCATTTTGACAAAAAGTGTTAACAAAGTAAAAGAAAGAACAATACAAGTCACCAAAAATCTTTACAAGAACACAAGCCGTTTTTAAATCTATGAAACCGAGTTCGATCCCTCACGATAATCTCACGCTCATACGCCATAGAAACAAGCTTCATAACCTGATGGCAATCCCCACATATTCTAAGGTTTTTATTCACACGTATTATCGAAGCATCACTCGTTTTAAGCAACCCGAAAGACACAGCCAACTTTTCACTGTGATAACTCAACGCGTTTTCCTTCTCCTCTGCCCCGATATCATGCAACACATAATCCGTTTCAGGAACATACCCGTGTTCCATTATCCGACACATTATTTCCTCGAGTTTCTTATAGATCTCTTGCATATTCGAATGACTTTTATCTCCGTTTATAAATTTGTGTATCACACCATTCACATCAATGTAACTAAACCCAGGCACTTTTTTCACTTGTTTATTTTTCATTGCGCTTCTCACCTCGCCCACATCTTTCCATCTATGATGAGCCGCGTATATGTTTGATAGTAACACAAACTCACCATCACTGTGTGAGCCCATCTCCACAAGCTTCCTTGATGCCTTCTCGCCCATTTCTACATTGCCATAAGTCTTACAAGCGCCTAATAACGTTTGCCAAAGAACAACATCCGGTGTTATAGGTATCGAATTGATGATGTCGTATGCCTCATTAAGCCGCCCCGATCTACCCAACAAATCAACCATAGTACCGTAGTGCTTGATGTTGGGAACCACCGACACATCCTTGCTCATTGTTTCAAACAGCCTAACACCTTCATCTACCATACCCGAGTGGTTACAAGCACATAGCGCAGATAGATAACTCACGTTATCCGGTCGAAATCCCTCCTTACGCATTTGGTCGAAAACCTTAAGCGCTTCGGTTCCTTCACTGTTAACCCCTAGAACCATGATCATCGTATTAAAAGTGACAACAGTCTTCGCACACCTCATCTCATTAAAAACCCGATACGCCTCTGCAACATGCCCACATTTCCCAAACATGTCAATCACCGCGTTACAAACATGCTCATTCATGTCAAGCTTTTCGTTCTTTACATAACCATACACATTCTTCCCTTCCTGCACCATGCCCAGTTGCGCACACGCAGAAAGAGCACCAAGAACCGTGATCTCATTCGGCTTAAACCCGACATCTTTCATCGTCTTAAAAAGCTGCAAAGCTTCATCCGGGCGGTCCCCTTGCGCCAGCCCCGCAATCATCGCATTCCAACAAGTCACATCTCTCTCAGGCATTTCATCAAACACTTTATAAGCATAGTCCAAATACCCAGACTTCGCATACACATCCAGTAACGTAGTTTGCAACAAAATATCAGCGATAAACCCGAACCGAACCACCTGAGAATGTATCTGAACAGCTTCATTAACTGCCAGGGCCCGGGAGCAGGCTTTGAGAGTGAAAGAGCATGTGAGGGCATCAGGCTTGCAGGGGAGGACACTCAGGCTTTTGCAGTAGAAGGCGATGGCTCGGGCGGGTTGAACGCTTTGCGCGAGGCCCCGGATAATGGCGTTCCAGTCATTGGTGGCTGGGAAGGTGAGGGTTTGGAAGATGTGGGCAGCGTAAGGGAGGGTGCCGGTGGCTGAAGAGGTGGCGCAATGTTCTATGAATTTGGATCGGGTTAAGTGGAAGAGGCCGGTGGTGATGAGATGGGATTGAAGCTGCTTGTAGTGGGAGAGTGTGGTGCATTTTTGGAGTAGTGGCTGGATGGTGACGGCCATGCCACCGGCGCCGGAAATTGGTATCTCTTATATCAACTAAAACTTAACAGATCATATTACTGGGTTAGCTAACATTTCAAACGGGTCATCGGTTTGGTTTCATGGTCAGTTTTTTGTCTTAACTTTTGGTCGGCCAGTTTTAAAATTCCAACCGTAGTGAAGGGTTTGGTTTACTATTTACAATGAAAACCGGCCGTATAAAATTGGACCGGACCGTCAGGGGCGGATTTAGACATGATTTACGGGTTCCCAGGAACCCAGTCGATTTGGAAAAAAACGTTTTTTTGTAGTGTAAACCTTGTATGATTTGGAAAAAAACGTTTTTTTTGTAGTGTAAACCTTGTATGATTTGGAAAAAGGAACCCAGTGAAAAAACTGGCTGGATCCGCCACTGCGGACCGTAGGATTTTATCTCATTTTACAATAACTGGACCGACTCAGACTAAAAAGTCGGGTGGTTTCCCATTTTGGGTCATATTTAGTGGGTAAATATTGTTGGATTTAAAATTAGACCGGACTATAAGATTTTATCTCATTTTACAACAAAACTGGACCGACTCAAACCGAACAGTCCGGTATGGGATCACATTTTCAGTCATATTTAGTGGTAAATACTAAATATTATTGGATTTCAAACATTATAGGCTTTTGTTACAAAAATAAGTACATAAAATATATTTAAAAATTTTGGATCCTTAGGAAAGTGGGCCATGGACAGTCATCTACCTTGCCATTACCCTCACTGGTATGGTATGAAACCAATTACTTTGGTTCAACCGGCGTAATCATCCATGTCGCACAATAAAAGATAAGATGACCACTCAAGTTTGAAAATTAATGGACCTAACCAGCATTGAAACGGATCCAACCAAGAACTACGTTTTCAAAATATAAGCACTAAGAATCAAATCGTATATGTGGGTTTTGGTTTGATATTGTTTCATTTTGTTTGTTCTGGTTTGATATTGTTGTTTCGTCTTGTTTGTTCTGGTTTGATATTGTTTCGTTTTGATTTGTCCATCTGAGCCAAGTTATTCACACTGGTGATGAAGTTCAACATTCGTTAAGACTAACCATCATCATCATACTCAGTAAATCCCACCAATAGCAAAGCAAAGGTAGGGTCTGAGGAGGGTAAGATGTAGACAGCCTTACCTCTACCCCCGTAGGAATAGAGAGGCTGCTTCCAGTGAGACCCCCGTGATAGAATTGTAATAATCGATTGCCTCCTTCATTCATCTATATCATGTATATATACAATTGAACATATCTCCTAAACTCATAAAGAGATTTACACAATATTCACATTCCAAATATATGTTATTCTATTACACCCCCGCAGTCGAAACTAGAGGTGGCCGAATGTTGAGACTGGAATTCAAAAAGAATACGAGGTAAGCCTTTAGTGAAAATATCGGCAATCTGAAATCTGGAGGGAACATGTAATACGCGCACTTGGCCACGATGAACAAATTCACGAACAAAATGAATGTCCAATTCAATATGTTTAGTACGCTGATGTTGAACCGGATTCCCTGAAAGGTACACAGCACTGATGTTGTCACAAAAAACAATGCTAGCCTTACGCATCGGTCTGTGGAGATCCAATAACAAATTACAAAGCCATGATAACTCAGCAACCACATTTGCAACCCCCCTATATTCAGCCTCGGCACTAGAACGTGAGACGACAGCTAGACGTTTGGAAGACCAGGATAATAAATTAGATCCAAGATAGACACAGTACCCAGACGTAGAACGACGTGTGTCAGGACACCCAGCCCAGTCCGCATCCGTGTAAGCCCGAAGAGAGAAATCACTAACAGAGCCCAAAGTAAGACCAAAAGATGTAGTACCCTTTAAGTAGCGTATGATCCTTTTAAGAGCATTCCAGTGATCAACACGAGGAGAGTGCATGTACATACAAACCTCCTGAACTGCATAACTGATGTCAGGCCTAGTAAAAGTCAAATACTGCAGGGCACCCGCTAAACTACGGTACTGAGTTGGGTTGTCAAATTCTGGACTAGAGGTAGCACTTAGTTTGGGATTGCAATCAACAGGTGTCGCAACCGGATTGCAAGAAGTCATACCAGCACGTTCAATAATGTCATTAGTGTATTGTTGCTGAGAGAGAAACATAGTATTTTCATTACGCGTAACATGAACTCCAAGAAAATGACTGAGAGGGCCGAGATCTTTCATGGCAAATTCATCACCCAAAGAACGCATAAGATGATCCCGTAGACGATCCGTAGAGGTGGTAAGAATAATACCGTCCACATAGATAAGTAAATACGCCACATCAGTGCCATGGTGATAAACAAAAAGAGAGTGATCACAACGACTCTGTCGAAACCCAATAGATATAACAAAATCCGTAAATCGTTGGTACCATGCACGTGGCGCCTGTTTCAACCCATACAGAGACTTCTTGAGACGACATACATGATCAGGGTAATGTTGATGACGGAAACCCATAGGCTGATACATATAAACTGTCTCCTGTAAATTACCGTGTAGAAACGCATTCGTAACATCCAACTGGTGAATTTTCCATGATTGAGATAAAGCAAGTGATAGAACAGTGCGAATAGTGGCCGGTTTAACAACCGGACTAAACGTATCCCCACAATCGACACCAATCTGTTGATTACTCCCATCACACACTAAACGAGCTTTGTACCGTTCTAATGTACCATCTGACTTGTATTTATGATGAAACAACCACAAACTTCGAAGCACATTCATATGAGGTTGTCGAGGAACAAGTTCCCATGTCTTATTTTTAATGAGAGCATCAAACTCAAGGGTCATGGCATTAAACCATTCCGGAACGGATAAGGCATCTTTTGGAGTTTTGGGTAAAGAGACAACAGAAGTGGTGAACAAATTGAGAAATCGACGTGGCTTGGAAATGCCATCCATGGCGCGGGTGCGCATAGTACGAGTAGATGAGTGGGGTAGTTGAGTCGATGAGTGAGAAGTGTGAGAAACGACCTCAGGTGGGGCCTGTTGGGTCGTTGAGACAGGAAGAGTGGGATCGATGTCAGTATGAACCGGTTCGGTTAAAGGAATATGATTGGGCCGATGGGAAGTATGAGGTGAAGAGGTGTGTTGAGAGGATGTATTGGGCCGAGGGGAAGTATGTGGGGCGGGAGTATGTGGTGAAGTATGTGGGCCGTGAAAAGGTGGTGAATTATGTGGGCTGTGAGAATGTGTGGAGGAAGTGGGGGGTGGGCTATTAAGAATATGTGAAGAAGAAGGTGGGCCGTGAATGTTGGGTTGTAGAGTAGAAAAATCAGGTGAGTTGGTAGATGTGGAAGATTGTGTACTGGCGAGTGGGGGTAGGGAATTTGGTGGGTGTGAGGGGGTGGGAGAGGTAGTCCACAATAACGGGTGTGAGTATGTATGAAGAAAATCATAAGACGCAAGAGCCGGTGACGGATTATTAGTATATGGAAAAGTTGTTTCGTCAAAAATAACATGACGACTGATAATAATTTTATGAGTAGCCAAGTCAAGACACTTGTAGCCACGGTGGTTGGGCGGATACCCGATAAAAACACAAGGCAACGATCGATAATCCAATTTATGGATATTGGTGGAGGGTATGAGAGGAAAGCAAAGGCACCCAAAAATTCGAAGGTGATCATAAGAGGGACGGGTGAGATATAGACGTTGGGTGGGGGAGATATAATTGTAAAGTTTACTGGGTAAGATGTTTAGAAGGTATGTGGCAACCTCCAAAGCATGATGCCAATAGGTATTAGGAAGAGATGCTTGAGCTAAGATAGTGCGAATGAGATTGTTAATGGTGCGTATTTTACGTTCAGCTTTGCCGTTTTGAGAAGAAGTATGAGGACACGAAAAACGAAATTGCATACCATTTTGGTTGCAAAATTGTTGAAAGGAAGAGTTTGCATATTCGCGTCCGTTATCACATTGAAATTGTTTAAGTTTGAGATTAAATTGGGTGGAAATAAGTTTAGCAAAATTAGAGAATGTAGAAAAAACTTGAGATTTATTTGCAAGGGGGTAAGTCCATAAGAAATTACTATAATCATCAAGAAACAAAATATAGTATCGATGTCCGCCACTACTGAGAATGGGGGAAGTCCAAAGATCACTATGAACAATATCAAAAGGCATAAACGTAGAAGTAAAAGAATCAAGAAAAGGTTGTCTAATTTGTTTCCCAAAAACACACGACTGACAAAATTTAGGTTTCACAGTACTACAACGAATAAAATGAGAATGTTTTAAAGACTGAAGTAAATTTGATCCTGGATGACCGAGACGTTGATGCCATATGTCTTGAGAGATGGCTACAAAAGTGGATGGTGAGGTGAACTTGGTAATATGTGTAGGATCAAGTGTGTAGAGATCCCCCGGACTATTGCATCGTAGGATAGGGGTCCGGGTCTTGAGGTCCTTCACAATAAAACCAAACGGATCAAATTCAATAGAAACATGATTGTCAGTTGTGAAACGACGAACAGAAATCAAGTTTTTAATAAGCGAAGGTGCGTAGAGAACTTGATTTAATTTAAACGGTGGGAAAGGTGGTTTTAAAATTTGATTGCCATGTCCAATTACCGGAATAGTTTTGCCATTACCCACAAGAATATTTTTATAAATGCTATCATTAAAAAAAGAAGAGAAATTGTTTGGTAAAGGAGTCATATTCGAAGTCGCACCTGTGTCCATTGTGTAGACGGGCTGGTCGTATTCAGTGGGAGCATAACTTGCTGCATACGATTGTGCGGGGCGCGGGCCTAGAATTCCAGCACTGTTGGATGGGGTACGTGGGGGAACAGTAGGGTATGGGCATGGGGGAACAGTTGACCAAGGAGTCCAAGGAGTGGGTGTAGATGGGCCGGCCCAAGGGGGGTAACCAAAGGGCCACTGTTGATAGCCGATTGAACCCATGGGCTGTTGAAAATTGTTACCACGTCCCTGACTTGTTGAACCACCGCGGCCACGGCCACGGCCACGGCCGCGACCGCGACCCCTTCCACAAGATGTTTGATCACGATGCGATTCCGAGCGGGTGTCATATCTACTTGGAGGCCGAGAGTCATGAGTGTCGGAAGAAACCGGAGCACGAGATTCGGACGACGCGACAAGAGCAGTTCCAGCGGCCTGAGCCGCACTACGAGCCTGATTTGATTTGCGTGTTTCAGCCATGCATAGACGAGACCGGGTCTCGTAGAAATCTGGTAAGGGGCTAGTCTGTTGAATGATGGTGGCTGTACTCTCATATGACTCCGTAAGTCCCATAAGCAATTGCAAAACCAACTGTTCTTCAGTGATCGGAGAACCAACATTAGTTAGTTGATCAAAGATTACTTTGAGCGCCTGACAATAAGCCGTCATGGAGGAAAATTGTTCCAGACGAGTGTTAGCGAATTTATTGTTGAGGTCGATGGTACGCGTTGCTTTGTTATCTTGAAAAATATTGGCCAGTGCCGTCCAGGCTGCATGTGCATTAGTGTTGGGTTTCAAAATAGTATGCAACAGATCAGTGGAAATCGTCCCGTAAATCCATTGTAGTACAATGGAATCGAGGCGTTCCCACGATGGGGAAGTTGTGACCGTATCCTTCGCCTTATCTTTATCAGATGAAGAGGACGTCTCAGCAGGTTTCTTTGGCTGGAGATGATCATACACATCGTATGAGATGCAGTGAATTTTGAATAACTCGGACCATGCGGTATAATGGCCATTCTCGATATCAAGGGTGATAGGAATTAGAGCCTTAATGTTGGTAACGGTGACTGCCGGATGGATCGAAGAAGCCATTGATCAGCAGCGATTAGGAAAGAATGAAGGAGGAAGGACAGAGGTTGCGCAGAAGGGTGGGAGGCCGATCAAAGGAGGATCGGTTAGGGTTTTAGTGGTATGATACCATGATAGAATTGTAATAATCGATTGCCTCCTTCATTCATCTATATCATGTATATATACAATTGAACATATCTCCTAAACTCATAAAGAGATTTACACAATATTCACATTCCAAATATATGTTATTCTATTACCCCGGCTCGATAGTAGTTTTGCATCAAGCCTTGGACATAAGGCACATAACACTCAACAATCGGGACAAAGACCGATTAGTGCATGTACCCTTTTGTCTTTCAGCTATCAACGCCACCACATGATGCATGATTAACCGTCCTCAGCTTTTAACGTTATTTTCACAAAATTAGTAAAATAACGTTAAAATTAGTGCACTTTCACTTTTGCCCCCCGATGGCCCACACATATATACATTATATGCGCATACCGCAAGCGGGGCGTGTCGTTAAGACTAACCAAAGATGTCAATTGTTCCATGCCATCTAATATCTATGGAACAAACAAAAACAAGTTTTGGGTTGTCATATACTCGTATGTATGTCATTAAATAAACGGGTTGCATGCATAAACAGACTGTGGTTGGGCTGGCCTGTTCAATTAAAATGGATTGCGTTCGATATGGCAGTTTAACCATTTTAATTAAACAAATCTAGACCCCAAACCAGTTGACTCGTTTAGATAATTGGATTAAAGTCATTAAACGGGTCGTGCCCAGGTTGCACAATTTCCAGTGTGTTTGAGTTGATGTATTTGACACAAATAAATATATGGGTGGTGTTTGGGTTCAACAATTCAACCCGATACGACCAAAAACTACTATTTTTTTACTTCAAATTCAAAAGAAGTACCTTGTCTTAGCTAACTCAGGTGTATAAAAACTATGAGATATATCATTAAACATAACATAGACAGTTAGCATGTCACTATCTCAGGTAAGCATAAGTTTTCTAATCTTAAGTTTCTCATGTATATCTTTTACTTGCATATGTACAATATCTTCCTATGAAGAACAACACCTGTAAGATCAAAATCATTGATCCTCCACGAGTTTGTTGAGTAGTAACGTCAAAAGCGCGTCTCTTCTCTCAGCACGACCCTCTTCTCTAATCCTTCTTTGTTCTTCTTTTTCCCTCCAAGACTGTTCGGTCCTCATCCTCTCTCTTTCCATTCTCTCCATCGATTGACGCCATTCTTGCTCAAACATTTGCCTTTCATAAGCACGTTTCTCCATCAACTGTCTCCATTGCATGTCAATCATCTGCTGCTGCTGAAAGAAATCATGCAAAATCTCTTGAATAGAATTGTTGCCTGAATTCGACGGTTTTGGAGTTGCAGGTTTGTCAATATTTGATGTCTGTGGCTGTTTTCCCCTATCGGGTTTCTTCCTTGGTTGTTGGTCTTTGTATTCGTCTTCATCTTCTGAGATTTCTTCAAGTGATTGATAAGAATCAGTTCTTGCAACCCGTTTCCTTGACTTTGACTGGCTAGAACCGGCTTCAGGGTCAAAGGGTGTCTGTGGTGTGTTTGTTGCTCTTTCGGTGAATAGAGCATGTAGTTCGTTAAAAAATGGGAATGAACGGGTGTTATCGCGATCAGATGTCTCCTTTCCCTGATCAAATATTCAAAATTCAGTTACACAACCATAAAAAAAGTATTGAATCAGATAACTGAGATCATCATTATAACTTTATAAGCACTTAATTCAACAAAAAATTCGAATTCCTACATCTAAACACATAGTATTAGGGCCCTAAATGTCTAAAATAGTAAAATCACTGTCAACAACAAAGAACAAGTAATTTAACATATCTAGGGCCAAGTCACACAATGCCTAAGAACCCTACATCAAATTAGCAAGCAATGAAGCGTTAAACACAACTAATGAAAACTGAGAAATCGTTAACCTTGTAGCAACAGATGAACTTTTTCCATTTGCATTTACACTATCAGGACTTCTTCTACAGCCTAATCAAATATTCAAAATTCAATTACAAAACCATAAACTCATCCAAATTCTAATGCTAAAAGTATGTCACAACTCACAACCAGCTTTACTTGAATCAAATTACCGAGATCATCATTAATGCATTATATACACATTAATACTTATAACCAGGGCTGTCTTTTTTAACCGAAACCCAACCCGAAACCAAAGTCACCCGAACCCGAAGTAGACGAAACCCGAAGAACCCATAACCGAATAACTGTAAACCCGAACTCGAATATAGTTATATGGATTGGTTAACAGGTTGAATAATTCTTTGACTTGGTGTGTTGGTTTGTTGTTCGTTTTCGAGCCGAGGGTCTCTCTGGAAGCAGCCTTTCTATCCCTATGGATAGAGGCAAGGTCTGTCTACATCCCACCCTCCCCAGACCCTATAAGTAGCTTTGCTATTTGTGGGATTTACTGGGTATGGTTGTTGTTGTTGTTGTTAACAGGTTGAATAATGGGTATTTGGTTTAAAACAATTAGCCATATTTTGTAGACGTTTTAAGCCTTGCAATCATCCAATCAATAGCCTGATTTTTTTCGAGATTGTTTCTTGGTTTAAGAAAGGATTGGCTGACTAATAATCCTCTCCTATTCCATTATGCAGCCATATCTTCTAAAACTTTTTTATCACCAAAGTCCATACATATCTTCTAATTTCCACATCTTCAATATCTTCCATAATCAAAATCGTTTCTATAGTGTTCGCTAATAAGTAATAACTAATATTGATATTTTAGAAAGGTTGTACTTTTTAATTAAACTAGTCCATTTTCTAACCCGAAACCCGATCTAACCTGATCACCGAAGAACCCGAACCTATAAAGGGTCGGTTATCGGGTTATATATTTAGCTTTGAGAACCCAAAAACCCCGAAACCCGAAGAACACCCCTACTTATAACCACTTAATTCAATGATCAATTCGAATTCATACATCTAAACACATAAAATCACTGCCAACAAACAAGAACAAATTTCCTAAATTAGGGCTAAATCACACAATGTCTAAGAAGTAAGAACCCTACATAAAATTAGGCCCGGCAAAACAGGTCTAATCGTGTTTAACAGGTCCAGACGAGACCACACAATTAACACAAGTATCAAACCTGAATACGACTCGGTTAACTAATTGCTAGCCCTGCATAAAACATTAACAACCAATAAACAAACAATCAAATCAACGAAAACCGAGAAACAACCGATAACCTTATATCGACTGATGAGATTCTTCCACTTGCATTTACACTGCTCCGGAGTTCTCCTATACCCTAACCCCTTCATCCTAGCAGCAACCACCTCCCACAAACTCTTATTCCTCTTCGCCACAGTAAAATCCCCTTCTAACCCCCCTCTAATCGCAATCAAATCCCTCGTCTCCTGCTGGCTCCACATCGGCACCCTCTCAGTATCCCCAACACCGCCAGCCACCGCTGGCAGCGGCAACAGCGGCGGCTGCGGCGGCGCAGGTGGAGGTTGAGTCATCATCATATGTGTCAATCGAGTTAGGGTTTCATTGTTGTTAAGTACCCTGTCTCCACCGCCGCTGCTGCTGCTGTTGCTGTTGCCGCCGAACATGATTTTGTTGATGATATGTGTGGTTTATGAAGTTTGGAATTGGATTGTGTGGTTCATGTGAGTATGAGACATTGGTGTTGGTGGTTGTGGTGGTGGTTGGACGGTTGAAAGGTGAATCGGCGGTGGGGGTGGGTGGAGATTTATGCCGGAAAAAGTCAAAAAAGTGCTTTTTGTTGGTTGACTCAAGGTGGGAAAACAAGCACTAGCTGCAGACTTGTGTTTGCCGGTTTTTAATGTCTTTGAAAAGTTTAATGTATTTGAAACCGGTCAAAACCAACTAATAAATTTTTTTTTTAACGGCCAACAGAATCAATTCGGAGCACTTATAGGATACTTACTGGAGCAAAACGGAGTACTCCGAGGAGTAACCTGAGTCCACCACTAATCTCGGGGAAAACCCGATAACCACCCGTCTGTAGGTACGACGGTGAAATTACCGGTAAAACCGGTTTGGCTCAAGGATCGAACCCAAGGTTTCCTTGGGTCTCTTATCATTGTCCACCAATGTCTCACTCTGCAACAAGTGGGAGTTGAACTTGCATCTTTCAAGAGAAATTCAAGTCTTCCACCACTTGATCTAGAAATCATTGGCTACCAACTAGTAACTAAGTGGGATTTACTATAACAACTAAAAGAGAGAAGTTAAAAAGTAAAGTTGTGATGGGTTAAATGGATATCGATATATGTTTTACATCCATATAAAACCATAAAAATGACTGTTGGTACCGATAGTGTTCGGATGGAATGGGTTGTGTTTGGTTCATGATGGTATCGGCATTCGTAGAGCCTACGTCTCAATCAATCAATCAATCAATCATACCCAGTAAAATCCCACAAATAGCAAAGCTATTTGTAGGGTCTGGGGAGGGTGGGATGTAGGCACACCTTACCTCTACCCCTAGGGATAGAGAGGCTGCTTCCAGAGAGACCCTCGGCTCCAAAACACCCAGGAAAGAAATAAATTAAGCATGAGGTGTGTGTGTATGTGTATGAAGCTACGAATGTAGTATGAGTTGCGAAAAAGTGCATGGTAGAACAAAACAAATATGACAACACAAAACAGTCTATACACATAGTTACATATCTACGACCATACACTACACCTAGAAACACAACTGAACAAAACATCCTATACACATAGATACTTATGTACGACCATACACTACACCTAAAAACACAATTGTACCCTTTCCTAGAAATCCTTAACCTTAATCCTACGTCTCCACGAGCTCCTATCATGGACCATGTTCTCAGAGAGGTGCAATTTTTGCAAATCCTGCCTAATCCGCTCATCCCAAGTAATTTTGGGTCTGCCTCTACTCCTCCTCCCCTCCACCTCGAGGGTTTCAACCACTCTAACTGGTTCTACCGTCTGCCTCCTCTTCACATGCCCAAACCATCTCAATCTTCCCTCCTTTATCTTATCTGATATACTAGCTACTTCTAACCTTTCCCTAAAAACATCATTTCTTATCCGGTCTAACCTTGTGTGGCCACACATCCATCTTAGCATTCTCATCTCTGCTACCTCCATCTTGCGTGCCTGTACTTCCTTAATGGCCCAACATTCGGTTCCGTATAGCATAGCAGGTCTAATTGCAACCCTATAAAATTTCCCTTTCAATTTTGTTGGGAACCTCCTATCGCACAATACCCCAGTGGCAGCTCTCCACCTACACCATCCGACCTGAATGCGGTGAGCAACGTCACTATCTATCTCCCCATCTCTCTGGACAAACGATCCTAGATACTTGAACTTAGTCACCTGCGGGACCGCTTGACTGTCAATGGTGATCTGAATGTCCTCATCGTTGTCTACTCCACTAAAGTCGCAATACAAGTACTCAGTCTTAGATCGACTAATCTTTAAACCTCTTCCCTCTAAAGCTCTATATTTTGAAAAAAACTTTGTTTTTAATAAAATCTATGTTGAAATGTTGAGGATTAAAAGTATACATAACTGTGTATTTAGTTTTTTAAAAAGGTTAACGAACACAAATTATTAAAAAAATATAAATTGAATGGGTTAAAAGTGTATGCTTACTAAAGGGAATTAGTAAGGATGTTCAAAATTCGATTTAGATTCGAAAATTCAATACATATTTTACGATAATAAAGGGAATTAGTAAAAATAAGTTGACCTACATTGAATGAAACTTAGAATTACATAGAATGCATTAAACGCGTTTTTTAACGGCTAAATTGTTGTCAACCTCAACCACGTAGAAAGACAAATCCTTATTCAACACCTTGATATCGCTAGACCATATATTTAAGAGTTCCAAAAAAATGTTTATAACGTTCAGGGCCGGCCCTAAGAATTTGTGTACCTTGTTCGAGCTTGAAAAAACGTGCCCTTAAGTCTTAACGAAATTGGGTATTGAGCTCACTAAGGTCTAAACCTAATGTCAATGTGCAAATAACTAATCTAAACCATACAAATAGTTTTGTAAGTGGGCCTATGTTGGTGTTTGTATGAGTGTACCATATTATATTTTTTTACATATGGACCTATATTGGTGTTTGTATGAGTATACCATATTAATTTTTTTTTACATATGCATATTGGATTTTTTTAAAATAACGTATCATTCGAAATATCAGGCCCTGGCCGGTGGTTCTCCCGCACACCCTTAGAGTCGCCCATGATAACGTTAATGTCTTTGCATTTCATAGTGTTCTCATATGTTTAGCTAATGAGAAACTGGTTTTAAAAAGTTTGCACTCAAAATTCATGTTTGTAAGTCGAGTGCATTAACAACTTTTTCTCAGTTAGAGTTAATAGCCAAAATGGTCCCTGAGGTTTGCTCACTTTTGCCACTTTAGTCCAAAATCCAAAATTGTTAAATCTGAGTCCCTGAGGTTTGCATTTTATTGCCATTTTGGTCCAAAATCAAAAAACCCCTATTTTCACTGATGAAAGCTGGATGTTTTGTCTTTTAGTTCAGGGGCATAATCGTCCATCTTAATTTGTTTTGTCCTTTTGTTCAGGGTAAACTGTCATTTTAATATAACATTAATAATAAACTAAGTTAATTATATATAATTCAACCTGCCTCTTCATCTTCCCCACTTTTTACCACCATAGCCATCCACCTTTCACCACCACCATGACCTTGAAAAATTCAGTCGACCACCAACAAAAGCCACAACCTTTCACCACCGTAACTTTGAAAAACTCCACCCCAAACAACCTGAATAAACCCGAAATCCACCACCTCTGGAATCACCAGTCAAACACTCAGTCGACCACCAACAAAAGCCACCACCTTCAACCTTAAACTTCGCCAAACATCCACTCAAGAGATCCGCCCCCGCCACTGTAACTCCGGCCGATCACCAACTCCGAGCACCAAAACCCCCCACTACTACAACGCTTCCATTTTAATAGAAGCCCTCAACTCCATTATCAGTTTCATCATCCTCTGTTATTGTCCTCCTTCCCCCACAAACTCTTCAAAATCAATCTCATTTTCTTCCAACAGGCACCCCACATGCAACCAATCAGCTGACCCTAAATCAAACTTGATAGATTCACAAAGAATCAAACTTACTCTAGTCTAATTTGGTGTACCATCTGTAACTTCACAGAGGAGAGAGTAAATTGCCAAAATCGGTTTTTTCTGTTTCTTGCCGGAAAATGAAACAGAGGAGAGAGTGGGAGAGAGAGAGATGAGGTTTGCGACTAGATCGAGAGAGAAGAGAGTTGATCTGGCCATTTGCGGCGGTATTCGGCTGGGTCATAGGGTTTTAGAGGTGGCGATGGTGGTGGTGCTATAGAGAGAGAGAAGAGAGTTGATCTGGGTTCCTATTTATGTCGGTATTGGATGTCGATTCCACTTGCTGGAACCTCCGCCACCACTGCCTCCATAACTGCCACCACCGATCAGAAGAGAGAGAGAGAGAGAGAGAGAGAGAGTGACGGTGACGTTGTGGTGAGAAGGAGATGGTGGTTGTGGTGAGAAGGAGGTGGTGGTAGCGGTTGTGGTGAGGAGGCAGTGGTGGCGGTTGTGAGAAGGGAGGAGGAGGTGGCGGGTGGTGGAGTTGGAGGTGGCTGTGGAATTAGGGTTTGGGTTGGGTTTTTGCTCTGCATCTTCATTTGGGGAAGATGATGGTGAGACAACCAGCCAAATGGTAATTTTCATCTTATTTATATGTAAATTTAGTTTATTAATTATTAATACATTATATTAAAATTAAAAGACAAAAATACCCCTGAACTAAAAGACAAAACATCCAGCTTTCATCAGTGAAAATAGGGGGTTTTTGGATTTTGGACCAAAATGGCAATAAAATGCAAACCTCAGGGACCCAGATTTAACAATTTTGGATTTTGGACTAAAGTGGCAAAAGTGAGCAAACCTCAGGGACCATTTTGGCTATTAACTCTCTCAGTTATTACCAGTGACATATCTTTAATTTTTAAATAGGGAGGTTAAATTTTTCAGTAAAATTTACGCTACAAAATGAAAAAAAAAACTGTTTATTTGTTGGCTTGGGTTTAATATGGATTCACATTTAAAATTTTAATTGTTTAAAATTTCTTGTTTAAATGTTTAAAATTTCTGGATATTAAATATAGTTCGCTATGAAACAGTTAATGGAAAAACGCAAACACACATATATTAACCACACTAGGTTATAGGGTGGGAGTTGGCTACAAAGTCCATTTTTCTTACAAAGTGTACAAAGTCATAAAACACCACAATTAAACACACTCAAACCCCACAAATAACAAAGTAAATATTACTAGAATGCCATATTTGTGGGTTTTATGTTGTGTTTTGGATGACAAGGCTTTGATTTTCGAATGACTAACATTAGTGTGTTTTTATGATGATCATCATGTTGTGTTTTATATTCATAGTTCTACGATGCTGTGTTTGAAGTTTTTATGGAATGTTAAGGTTTGGATATTGTGTTTTAGTGATCTTTACACTGTTATTTGTGGGTTTTGAGTGTGTTTTATGGTTGAAATTGTGGTTTTTTATGACTTTGTACACTTTGTTGGAAAAATGGACTTTGTAGCCGAACCCCACCGCTAGGTTATAATCCAGTATACTATATAACTTAATAATAAAAAAATGTTTTTAAAAAACCCATGTGTGGGTTTAATAAATCATGTATTTTACAAGTTGAATAAAATGTAATATCAAATCTCAACACATACAGTTGTCAATATATAACTTTAAAAAATTGAACTTTAACGTGACTTTATAAATTGTAGGTCCCTCTCGAGGATGAGATAAAACCTTATCCTTGTTATATCAAACACACTAGCGAGTGCGGAATCCAAGCTAGCATGCAACCGAGACTTTATACGAGAACAAGCACAAACACAACACACAACATTCAAGGATTAACACCACTTGTATTAATGCGTATGAAAGGTTCGGTTACAAATCCAATGTTTACAGATGTATTCTGCAAACTCTCAAAGTTCTCTCGTGTGTGTGCTCTCTGTGTTCCTTATCTGTCTGCCTGTCTGAAATGAACACAACACATGGGTATTTATACCCGACACAGCAGGTCTGGTCGAAGGATCAGACAGATTGATCGAAAGATCATCTGTCGACCAGAAAGCCATCGAAAGATTCACAAAAACCTCGAAGGATGATATCCTTCGAGATATCCTTCGAGTTCATCCATCGAAGGTTTATGTTTCGAGCTCATCTTTCGAGCTCATCGAAGGATATAAAACAATCCTTCGATGACCCATCCTTCGACACAACCAATTTACAACATTTTTCTAACTGTTTGGTCAAGTCAAACCAGGAGGATGGTTGACTTGGTCAAACTTACATCAACCTTACATTAAAGACATCGTTTTGTATCATGACGAATTACAGACAAAGTACAGACACAAGTGCACCAACAAACTCCCCCTTGGCTGTAGCTTTGTCTCGATCTTCGTGTCTTCAAGTCTTCAAGGCCGAGTCGAACCGATCCGAGTCGCGTCCACACAAAGTGCATCAACAAACTCCCCCTTGGACGCTACTCGTGATGGTTCGTCTTCTATGTCTTTCATGTCGGAGGATCTTCAAAGTCTTCACGCGCCGTAAGTAGAAAGTGTATCAACCAACTCCCCATTTAACTTAGGTAGTGTGTCAATAAACTCCCCCTTAGATTGAACTCATCATTGAGTCATGCTCGTGAATCTTTTGACTTGTCAATTCTTCAGATCCTTGTGGTGTTGATGAAGGGACAGCGGCAACTCGATCACTTTATCCTTTGAGTGCCTCCACTTCGTGTCTTCATTCCAAAGCTTTTCATCGAACATGTTCTCCTCGCCTTTGGCATCTGCACATGCAAGAAAGCTAAACGCATAATGAGAACAACCGCTTGGAATGTAGTTAACATTTAAACTAACGACACATATGAGATCAAATCTCAATCAAACACCAACAAACAGCAGTTTGAAAGTTTAGAAAAATATTCCTTTTAATCCTTTAACTTTCAAAACTCGTTAACTTCGACTGTTTATGAAGATGCAATTGTTTTCCAGCTTACGATCAGGATTTTGGGTAGGATAGACTCGAGTTCCAACATCTGTCAATCAAAAATAAAATAAAAGAAAAATCTTTTTGGATTTTATAAAGTTTAAATTAAAACACACCTAAAATCTTTTTGAAATTTTCATTTTTCAATGTAAAGACGGAAAGCAATAACTAAATATGTACAAGGATGCATAAACAGGAAACATTAAATAAATATTTACAGACATTCTTTTTGCGAGTTTCGAGGGTAAGAGAATCATATCAGTGTGCGGTCATGCCAAAACGCTCTTGTTGTTCTTTTAGTTAACATTAAGATAAGCATCCTATAACGATTATCGGTATTGTTGTCCACTTAAGCTCAACTTATCATTTGTAATCATGGCGAGGGGATACGTTAAGGTATAATTTATACTTACCGACCGGTGTTCATCCACATCACGACACATTCCCGTATCAAGGTATGCACGAGGATTCATCTTACCGGTGAGTATACCGATTATCATCTGTTTGACCGTATATGATGTGAGATTCTCACTTATTTTGATTGAAAACAAGCCCTATGTGATAGAATCACTTATTTATGAGGAACTTGATTTTCAGATGCATGAGGGCACAGGAGCAAGTCCGTGAACAGGTCAGTACTTTCGTACAGCAGAGAGACGAACTTGACTCCCGCAAAGAATCTGTGATATATTATCACTTATTTGATTTGGACATGTGATTGTTGATCACTTATTGAGGTCGTATGCAGTATGTACACGTATGTATAGTATCATGGAAGATCTAGACTTGCGTCCCCGTTATTTTTCGGTAAAAGATACAACCATGATACCCAGATGATAAGCAGCATAAAGACCGAATATCTCAGAACCTCGGCAATCTCTCAAACGAAATTTCGGTACTAAGACCATATGCCAATGAATGGTTCCCACCCAGTCTTCAGTCAGATTTAAGTTTATATCACCCTGCACACTTTAAAATGATTGTGAGCCTACCGATACATCTTATATAGAGCTGCTTATCGTTTTTCATTTAAGGTTTAAAGAGGTTTGGACAGACCACTGATGTACTATCATTTTCTCTTTTGCTCGCCAGGAAACTCATTTTTGCTTTTCTATTGTTTTTGTGTTTTTGAAATTTTTCGATGTTTTTGGATTTTCAAATTTGGATTTACTCCCCCTAAAATCAATAAACTAAGATAAATTTAAAACACAAAGGTATTTACAAAAATGATTTTCCGATGTTGGTTAACTCATGTTTTACCTCAATGCTGTTTACCAAAATTAAGTTTTAATCAGAAATGATTTAGCGAATTTTGGAAAAATTAGTTGGCATGTCGGTAAGCATTGTGGACCATGACAATACTGTCTGGCCAAAGAGTGCTGAACGAGATAACAATTCACAAAGCAGCTTAAATATCGACAAGTATAGGAGAGATTAGAAATTTAAAACCGTATCCTGTAACTGCTTCGAGCATTGCAAGGAATCTGAGTGCTCTCCCAAATTGGATATCCACCCGGTGTGGATTTCAAAGTCGATTTTTGTAGCTACTGAAATCCCTTCACAGCAACAAGATCAGAAACCTTTGGGTCCGGCTGGTCTTCCACATTGTACCAGCGAAGGTCTATGTCTTTCTCTTTCAGAAGTAGTGTGCGGTTGTTCAATCCATGCCAAGGCATCCGCACACCCGGTTGGTTTGATCAACAAACACATTTTCTTCAATCACACCACGAAGAAATGTACACTGCACGTTCATCTTATAGATTGTTGAACTTCAGACGTGCTGCAGGTGCGTACATTTTGATTTGAATCTATCCCGGGAACCCGATCAAAGCCTTGACCATTCACATTTTGAAATGATTTTCATTTTGTCGAAGCTTTTCAATCTCTTTCAACAGACATTTCTGTTTCCCTTTACTTTTTCTCTCCATTAAAGGCAGCAATTTCTTCTGTTGCCTATTTTGTGCAAAGATGCTCCACTATCAACAATCTTACGACTATCGAAAGTTCCTCCTGGAATATCCTACACACTCACTCAAAAATTAGTTGGAGAGAGGGACCCAAGCCTTTGTGGACTTGGGTCGTCCTTGATCATCAAGGAAAGTGATTTCAATCACTTGATGATTAGGAAAAAGAACCTGTGGTGCTCCCCCTGACTGAATTACCTGTTTTTGTTTCCAAGCTGTTTGTCCTTTACCAGTATTTGTATTAATTGTTTTAGCATTTACTGGTTTTACAGTTTTAGGTTTTGCTTGAACAGGTTTTTCTTCTTTGACCTCTGATTTTAAGGCCTTTTCAATTACCTTTTGATTCTTTTGTTTTAACTTCTTTTCCCTTTCTTTCAAGACACGTGGGTCTTGTTTCGGGGAAAATGATCGTTTTTGGTAATTGGTTTCTTGGGGAGCACTTGTTTTTGCCTTCAACTTTTGCAGATATGGGCAGTATCTTACAATATGCCCAATTGTGCCACACTCAAAACACATTCTCCGCTCTACAAACCTCGGAGAAACATGTTGATGATCAGATGGAGAACCAGACAATGAACTTTGTGATTTAGACGTGCTTGGACCTAAATCACCTCCGTTGGTGTGTTGGGTGTAGTTATTCTGATCATTTCGTTTTAAAATTCTAACTTGTTTTACAAAATCAATGTTAGATTGATCCTGAAATGTTTCAAGTTTATCTGAACCCGTGGATCCAACAAAGTTCACTTTCGGTTCTCTTTTCTTAACAGGAGCTCTTTTGTTTTGCACCCATTGTTGTTGAACCTTAGGTGCTTGAACATTCTTGTTCTGAGCCTTCTTTCCCTGTACCTTACTTTTTTCTGGAATTAACTTGTTGTTTTCGCTCAACTTGTAGTTTTTGGTTTCCGTATTGTTTTCTAATTTGTTCACACGGAATTTGATCACATTGAGTGACGGTAATTTTGCCACTTTTGTTCCCCAAAAACTTATCAGTGCATCCTTCAAAAATTTGCTCAATTAAATCTTGATTTACATTTTTAATTGGAAAATCTTTGTTAGAGTAGATTTTGTCATCTCCTTTGAGCGTGTACAACAAGTTATTCTCTTCACTGCCAGACACAAGGGACTCCATTGCTTTTGACATTTCAGTCTTACTCGGTTTCACTGGTGGATCACACAGGATGTGATTCTCGATTGGAATATCTGTTGTAACCGAGTTAGACTGTTGTTTCACAATTTCTTCAGATTCATCATCCGAAGAATCAGCATCCTCAACAATGGGAGAACTCTGTTCCTTAACACATGATGAATCTGTCTCATTCTCAGATTCTGATTGACCCGAGGATGATGTACCAGTTGTGAACCCGAGGCCTGCTGCAAAGTCATCTAGACCGAGTGGCACAGTAGGTTCAAAACGGGGCATATCCTCGTCATCAGGCAATTTGGAGTAATTGTGATTCATTGGGGGAGGACATGATTTGAATCCCATACACTTCTTATCCCCCTTTTTCTTTTGAACATCAATAATGTGATCCAATACATAGCGGGAATTGGAATAACTTTCCAATTTCTGCTTGATTGTTTCACATTCACATCGAGTGGTTGCCAATTCTACCATCTGCTTTTCAATTGTGTCTATAAGATCATTGTTAGCATGTTGTTTTCTCAAAACAGCTTTTAGTAATTCTGAAACATCATGTCTTAATGACGCAATTGTTGTTTTAAATTCCTTTTCATTTCTGGTTAAAAAGACGTTAGCTTCAGTTGCTTTAGCAAGATCTACAATCAATTGTTGATTGTGTTTGTGTGTGACATCATATTTCTCTTGCAAAGCCTCGTGTTTGCTTTGCACTTCACACCACTCATCATTCAATGAAACATGTTTGTCTTGCAAGTCAAACAAACTAGCTTGTAAAGCATTATGTTTGCCTTTCAACTCAGACATGTTTGCTTCTAAATCAGCATTTTTAACACGCAAACTATCACAGTTATCACAACTAGCTACAGTGGGTTCATCGACACATACCTGATCTGATGAACTGTCGACATTAGCCATAAAGGCTGAATGGAGAGAAGACGAAGAGTAAGCAGCTTGATCCACATGATCATTTCCTGAAGTGGAGGATTCTTCATCTGAGCTTCCACTATAACCAGAAGAGTCTTCATCCTCAGAAGAGTCACCACCATTGGCGGAAGATTCTCCACCACTGGCGTGCTTTAAATCCCTTACGACTTCAGCAAAACATGCTGTTCCACCATTTCCTCCTTCTCCAAGCTGAAGCGACCAATCACAACCCTCATCTATTTGAACCACCAGCCCCCGGTTGGCATTTGATGACCCTGCTTGGCCTTGGTTGTTGACAGGGATCATCGTACGAACATTGTTCCTGTTCTGGTTCTGCTGGTTGCCTTGATTTCTGAAGGGGTTTTGGTTTCCATGCTGAGCTGGTCTTGTGCATTCCCTTTTGAAATGACCCCGTTCACCACAGTTAAAGCACGTTACAGCTTGCTTGTCGAACCCATACTTGGTGTCTTTCTTGCTCTCCAAGTTGGTTCTTCCCGTCCTTTCCATAAACTCCTTTGCTCTTCGAATTGCACTAGCAAGAGCCCATTTGATATCCATCATTTCAAACTCTTCCTTATCCACTTGCTGATAATCTTCATTGGTTAGATTGATATTCCCAATCTGACCTGCGACTAATCCACAATAAGCACTAACCAAGGTGTTCAGCATCTCCATATGCTCCTTGGCTACTTCGATACTGACTTTGGAAAAGTTGGAAGTGTCTAGTCTGACTGTGTTAGGATTGGAAGTGGCTTGAAAGTTTGAAGAGCTTCCATAAAACCCTTGCTGTTGCGGTTGCTGCTGCTGAGCTGTCGGTTGTGCATTTGGTCTTGAAAACATCGTGTAAGCTGAAGGATCAAACTGATCTGTTGTTGAAGGTCCGGTGTTTGAGATGAAGGCTGTTTGAAGCTTCGCATGTTGAGAGGCTGGTCTTTCTCCACTGATACCTCCTGCAATCCCAAAGTACATCTCTGGATTTTGAGGAGTTAGTGTTCGTTTTGCCTTAAGCTTTTCTTCTACATCCTTGTTCTCCAGTTTTTGAATCAACTCATAAACGTTGATTGTGTCTAGAACACCATTTTCTTTGAGAATTTCAAGATAACTGCTCCACCTTACTGGTAAGCTATCAGCGAATCTCTTCACCATTTCTTGTGGAGTGGCAGTGACTCTAAAACCAAACATTTCGCTCAACAAGTGATGGAACCTTGTAGATAACTCTGCCAAAGTCTCATTCTCCATACACGTGAAACCTTCAAACTCTTTCTTCAGTAATTCTTGCTTGATCTTTCTAGATTGAGCATTTCCTTCACAACGTAACGTGAGCATATCCCACAAGCTTTTAGTAGTCGTGCAGTAAACAAACTGGTGGTAAATGTCTTTGTGAAGAGCTTGTGTGAGAATCATGAATGCCTTCTTTTCTAACTCAAATTTCTTCTTATCATCATCAGACATAGTGCTGTAAGTTTCTGGATTAGATCCTGCAACTTCCAAATCATGGTCAAATGCGGTGAAGAAGCACATCCATAGATCTTGACCTTGCCCCTGAACATGAGTTCTCAGCCTTTCTTTCCACCATCCCCAATCATTGATATGATTTAGCTTTGGCGGTTTCGTGCTTGTACCAGTTTCACTGTCGTTCTGCATCATAGATTGAATGCTGTTGCTTTGATTTGTGACCAATGCCCATTGATTTGCAGTTATCATTGCAGCTTGAGGTGGGGCAATAGCCTGCATCCATGCTTTGTTGAAATCTGACGCAGATTGCGTAGCTGATGATTGCGTAGCTGATGTTTGTGGAGTCATAGATGTTAGAGTCCACGCGGTTGGATCCCACTGACCGTTTGTTCCCATTTTATAAAAATTAATATATTAAGCGAAAATTGATTTAAAATTTGAAAAATAAGTTTTCTCCTTTTAAAAATTTAATTTTCACAAACCATGTTAATTTGTCTAAAGATAACAAACAGCCGAAAGATCCTTGATCGAAAGACCTGAAAAGCACAACCTGTTAAACTTAAACCGACAAGGATCGAAAGATCAACACCTGTTCGAAAGATCAACAGTGTTCGAAAGATCACTGTTGAGTTTCGAACAATGTTTTCAAAGGATTCTCCAACCGAAGGATCCTTATCTTTCGAAAAAGGACTGTAGACCGAAAGATGAACACGAAAGATGACTTCGAAAGACTTCCCAATCGAAGGATCTTAGTCTTTCGAGAAAGAGCAGTAGACCGAAAGATGTATGTTTCGAAAATATTCCTTGGACCGAAAGATAAGTCTCACACTTCGAAGGATGCTCGAAGGATGACTATCTGTCGAACCTCCTTTGGTCGAAAGATGATCTTTCGACTTCGAAGAGTATCCTTCGATTTTACTGACACGGTTGACAAATGTGACAGGTTGGTGAAAAGTTGACGGGTTGGTGAAAACTTTCGGCAGAAAGTATGTTCAGACCATATCTTCTGAACATGCAGGTTTCACCAAACAGGTAATGTCCAATATTTTAATCAGTTTACTCTTTTCAATGCACAAACAAGTTTAATATTCAAATTTTAAGATCAAAGAGTGTAATACTATGAACAACACTTGAATATGTCAAGAACACAGCTCAAAAATCTGAGTTTTCCGGTAAACCCACAAACTTTCGGAACACAATATTTGCTAAGATGTTTAACAAAAACCAAGGACTAACATGTAAACATGAAAAACAACAAGGTTTTTAGCAAAACACCAAGCAAAAACAACAAGATTTTCCAGAAAAATATAAACTTCAAACACCCGGAAAACACCCGAAAACACTCGGTTTTAACAAGGAGAAGAGCCAAGGCTCTGATACCACTTGTAGGTCCCTCTCGAGGATGAGATAAAACCTTATCCTTGTTATATCAAACACACTAGCGAGTGCGGAATCCAAGCTAGCATGCAACCGAGACTTTATACGAGAACAAGCACAAACACAACACACAACATTCAACGATTAACACCACTTGTATTAATGCGTATGAAAGGTTCGGTTACAAATCCAATGTTTACAGATGTATTCTGCAAACTCTCAAAGTTCTCTCGTGTGTGTGCTCTCTGTGTTCCTTATCTGTCTGCCTGTCTGAAATGAACACAACACATGGGTATTTATACCCGACACAGCAGGTCTGGTCGAAGGATCAGACAGATTGATCGAAAGATCATCTGTCGACCAGAAAGCCATCGAAAGATTCACAAAAACCTCGAAGGATGATATCCTTCGAGTTCATCCATCGAAGGTTTATGTTTCGAGCTCATCTTTCGAATGTTCATCTTTCGAGCTCATCGAAGGATATAAAACAATCATTCGATGACCCATCCTTCGACACAACCAATTTACAACATTTTTCTAACTGTTTGGTCAAGTCAAACCAGGAGGATGGTTGACTTGGTCAAACTTACATCAACCTTACATTAAAGACATCGTTTTGTATCATGACGAATTACAGACAAAGTACAGACACAAGTGCACCAACAAACTCCCCCTTGGCTGTAGCTTTGTCTCGATCTTCGTGTCTTCAAGTCTTCAAGGCCGAGTCGAACCGATCCGAGTCGCGTCCACACAAAGTGCATCAACATAAATTTTGTTAAGTTAATTTTTAAAATATTTTTTTAACTATGTATTAATTTTTTTATATAATTGATAATGCTAATTCAACTTAAGTGTACTTACTTCTTTAAATATCATTTTAACATAGTTAAGTTAACTTAAATTAGATTTATAAATATATAAAAATATACACATATATAAAAATAAAGAACTAAAATTTGGATTTTTTTATCGCTTTTTTATTATTTGACATATTTTTACCATTCAAACTATCCAACAACAATAAATATTTATTTTTTTTATAAATCACCGAAAAAGAAAACAACTATTATTTAATCTTCCGTTTTATAATATGTTAACAAACGTCCCTTTGAATTTTGTGATAATTGAAGACATAAATATAAGTTTTAAGTAAAAAACAAGTTCATTTAGAAAACTCATAATTAATTTAAATTAAATTCACACACACACACACACATATATATATATATATATATATATATGGGAAGGTTAACGCATAATATTTCTTAACGTACAAGTGTACAATATAAATTACGCACGTTATAAAACTCAAAACCCTAATCACGCATGGTTAAGAATTTTCAACATGCGTGATTAGGGTTTTGAGTTTTATAACGTGCGTAATTTCATATCGTACGCTCGTACGTTAAGGAATATATATATATATATATATATATATATAGAGAGAGAGAGAGAGAGAGAGAGAGGAAGCTTAACGTACATCACGTACGACAGGTAATTACGCACGTTCATTTTAAAATCACGCACGTTATAACTTAAAAATCCAAAATCACGCATGTTGAAACACAATAACCACGCATATTGAAAACATTAATCACACATGTTATAGAACAAATCACGCACGTTGTTGTACGTGAAGTACGTTAAGCCGTAATGTACAATATATTATATATATATAGGCTTCGGTTCAATTAAGAATTACCACGAGTTGTGAGAACCATGAGAACTCATACTTCCCGCGCGAGTTAGGCCACAACTTTTTGCACAAACATAGATGAAAATATTATAAACACATCGGTAAAAAAACAAAAAAAAAAATTGTCGAGTCGGTAGTTACGCCTGATGTAATTTTGTTTACTCCTGATGTAAATTTTGTTACAGCGATGAAATTTTTATACACCTGATGTAGGTTTTTTGCAAGCAACATTTTTTTTTTGTTGAAGCAAGTGGTTTTTTAAGATTTTTGAGATTTTTTTTTTTTGGAAAAACCCGTTGGAAGACCTAGTTCTCATTGTTCATACAACTCGAGGTGGTTCTCATTTTACCCTTTCTTTCCATATATATATATGAGTGGTTTATTGTACAATAGCCCCTTAACGTGCGACCGGTACGCAACCACTAGATTCGAAATTATGCATGTTATATACATAATTACGCACGTTATAAAAATCAAAACCCGCATGGGTTGTTTCAATCCTGATTACGCATGTTATACTCATAATTACGCACGTTACCAAACAATCAAAACCCGCATGAGTTGTTTCAACCCTAATTACGCATGGGTTGTTTCAACCCTAAATACGCATGTTATCTGCATAATTATGCACGTTATTTGGTGGTTGGGTACCTGTCACACGTTAAGTGCCTTTTGTATTTTTAAACTTGCTCTCTTTACATATACACAACCAATAATTAAATAATAACTATCCATAATTAAGAAAAAAAGAGATGTGAATACAAATAAATAAATGGTCTAGACTGGTGATAAGTGTTTCCCAACATTTTCTTTTATTATATAGCATAAATAGATATATATATATATATATATATATTAAATTAAAATAAAATATAAATAAAAACTGTAAAACTAAAAAAGGGTATGCCAACATTAGTTTGAAATTAGATATACAGTATGCACACATTGTTACATGGGTTCAAAGTAAGTAAAAGACATATTTTCTCTACTATTTTCACCGTTAGCTTCAAACTACTTATCTTGTCTTACCAATGATACTTGATGTTGCAATAATTAAAATGATCACGCTTTTGGTCAAATCAATAATCACTATCATACCTGCCAAAAAAAAATGCTGATGTATCATAGTGGGACTTGGTTTGAAATCAAAACTTATCAAAATATTTGAAATTTGTGATCCATTTGGAGTCTATCAAATTAATTGGAACTAACATCTATTTGGTTGACAAAACAATCATGTAATGGTTTTAACCACTTAGTCTAAAATTAAAAAGTTTAACGTATAAGTCCCTAATCACTCATTTTATAACATTTTAAGTCCAACTTTTTAACACTTGAACATTTATAACAAAAAACTTAATAATATATGGTTATAATTGTAATACGAATAAATAAAACAACATATTGTATCAAAATCATCTATCTACATATATTTAAACGAATCGTGAGTCCCTGCTATACAAAACAAAATATTGAAGCAAAATCCGCAAGTTTATTTTCATTTTATTTTCAAAATTACTATGCTAGTTAATTATTTATTTTCAACTTAATTAGGTTTAAAATATAAAGTTTTTAATTGGGCCAAATTAGTTTAATGGGGTTATTAGATTATAAAACTTTATTTATTTGGGTAGTTTTAGTAAAAAAAAGGTTAATGGGTTTTAAAATAATTATATATATAAAATATATGTAAAAATTTTTAAAAATTGGGCCTTTAAAAGGGCCTTTGGCATTATCATTGGATGTATTTTTTAATCGTAGTTATTATTAAAATTTTGGTTAATTTCGATGACCCAACTCGAAAGGTGTTTTATCAAGTTGATAGACACACTTTTCAAGTTGATAGACACACTTCAAAACATGATGACAACTCAAAACCGTAAAAAAAACTTGCGGATCCATCACCCGATAAGAACCAATACTTGCTACGCATAGAAAAGTTAAAACCCGATCACATGATAATTCTGGTTCATACGAAAACAAAAACGATGGTTTCTTAAAGTAAGTTTCATGTAAAGACTTGTCATCTGAGTTGGTACATAGAGAAAGGTCCCTCACAATTACTAGGCCGTTTTCTAAAATTCGGGCGCCATGTTCCAGTAGACAAAAATGCCCCTAGAATATAAACTTATATATATATATAACAAAAACTCAATGATATATATGGTTATAATTGTAATACCAATAAACAAAATATTCTAGTAAAATTATCTATTTACATATATTCAAACAAATCGTGATTCTCTACTAAACAAAACAAAATACTGTAGCAAAAAGCGTAAGTTTCTTTTGTTTTCTTTTTTTCAAATTACCATGCAAGTTAATTAGTTATTTTTAATTTAATTATGTTTAAACTATAAAGTTTTTAATTGGGCAAACTTAGTTTAAGGGGATACATGATAATTGGGTTAAAGATGAGTCATGTCCATAACTAAGAAGGTTAAGATCATTAGGTTATAAGACTTTGTTTAATTAGGTTAGTTCTAATACAAAGGTTAATGGGTTTTAAACTTTATAAAATTATGTTTTAAAATAATTTTATATATTAACTATATGTAAAAAAAATTAAAAATTTCGGCCCTTAAAAAAGGCCTTGGCATTAGGGGTGCAAACGAGCCGAGCCGAGCCCGAGCTTGACCAGGCTTGAGCTCGAGCTCGTTTAACATATGAAAGCTCGAGCTTGAGCTCGGCTCGAATCGAGCTTTATTTCTAAAGCTCGAGCTCGGCTCGAAGGTAATTTTTCAAGCTCGGGCTCGACTCGTTTAGTATTTATTAATTAATTTATATTAATTATAATTATTATTATACATATAATTTAGTTATTTTTTATATTTATATAAATGGTAATTATTATTATATAAATATATGTTTAATATATTAATAAAAAATATATAAACAAAAAGCTCGTTTAGGCTCGCGAGCCGGCTCAAGCTCGATAAGCGAAGCTCGGGCTCGTTTACTAAATGAGCTTGTTTTTAGGCTCGGGCTTGAGCTCGAGCTCGTTTAAGCTCGGCTCGTTCGAGCTTTTTTTCGAGCCGAGCTCGAGTAGCTCGCGAGTAGCTCGGCTCGTTTGCACCCCTACTTGGCATTATAATTGCTTGTATTTTTTTAATCCTAAAGTGTAAATTATTATTAACAAACTATAAATTAGCAACATTTGTATGCATATAGGTATGTACTTCATGCTTTGGGAGGTTTTCAAAAAAAAATTCAATGTTACACTTTTGACCCAAAACTATAAATTAGCAACATTTGTATGCATATAGGTATGTACTTCATGCTTTGGGAGGTTTTCAAAAAATTTTCAATGTTACACTTTTGACCTAAAACTATTTGTTTTTCTACTTTTAACACCAAAAATTTTCATCTCTTGCAATTTTACCTCACAACTTTTGTACTTTCAACTTTGATCCCCACACTTTTCATATTTCACAATTTTACCTCACAACTTTTGTACTTTCAACTTTGATCCCCGCACTTTTCATCATTGCACATCACCGCCAGCGACAATCAATACTGAAGTTACGTGTGTGTGGTTCAACGTTTTAACATTTCGTTTTAATTCTTCGTACTAAATTTTGCGAGTTAACACGGCTCAAAGTGCACGTGTGGTACAATGTTTTTACGTCGTCTATCTTTTCCCCGTTTGACAGGTTCGTTACAACGTGTGGGGTCCTAAATCGACTTAATTATTATTTTCTATGTTTTATGTTGCAGTTTAATTTCTTCTCATTAACACACAGTAACTTCAGTATTGATTGTCGCTGGCGGTGATGTGCAATGATGCTATTCGGCACGACTTTACGCCCCGCCGCATTGCGGCGGGTGGTAAATCTAGTTATTAAAATTTTGGTTAGTTTCAATGACCAACTTGAAAAATGTTTTTCAAGTTGATAGACACACTTCAACATGATGACAACTCATAACCGTAAAAAAAAACTTGCGGATCCATCACCCGAAAAGAACCAATACTTTCTATTCTATGCATAGAAAGAGTGAACCTGATTACATGATAATTGTGGTTCATATAAAAACAAAAATGATGGTTCCTTGATGTAAATTTCATGTAGACTTCCCATTCGAGTTGGTGCACAGAGAAGGGTCCCTCACAATGCAGGGTGTATTTTAAAATTTGGATGCCATGTGCTAGTAGACAAAAATGTCTCTAAAATATAAACTTATATATATATATATATATATATATATATAAGTTTATATTTTTGAGACATTATATATATATATAGAGCGCGGTTAACGTACTTCACGGCTTATCCTACTTCACGTACGCAACAATCCTGGTCGTGGATTATCACGCATAGAACACATAATCACGCATGGAACTGAATTATCACGCATGGGACCTGAATTATCACGCACAAGAACATAATCGCGCATGGAACATTGATCAAAAGGTAATCACGCAAGTTATCTATATTAATCACGCACGTTATGTTCTTGTCGCGTACGTTAACATACGTTAAGGCGTAAAGTACATTATACTTTCTCTATATATATATATAACAAAAAACTCAATAATATATAATGTTATAATTGTAATACCAATAAACAAAATAAAATATTGTAGGAAAAGATATATTTAACCGAATAGTGAGTCTCTACTAAACAAAACAAAATATCGTAGCAAAAATCCGCAAGTTTCTTTTCTTCTTCTTCTTTTTTTTTTCTTTCAAAATTACCATGCTAGTTAATTAGTTATTTTTAATTCAATTAGGTTTATAATATAAAGTTTTTAATTGGACCAGATTAGTTTAAAGGGGTATATGTTTAGATGAGTCATATCTCTAACTAAGAAGGTTAAGGTTATAAAACTTTGGTTAACTGGGTTAGTTTTACTAAAAAAGGCTAATGGGTTTTAATTAACTTTATAAAATTGTGTTTTAAAATAATTTTATATATAAAATATAGGGATATTGGCCTCTAATAATCCCAACTAGACGTCATTGGTCATTATTCTCCTTGACAGTCCCACCTTTCAACTATCAGAACGAGGATACGAGTCGATTGATTTAAAACTTACCTCAAAACAGTGCTCCAAACGACTTGATTTTTGTTAATTGGAAGCTTAAACACCCGAATTGAAGCACCGTTTTCGTCATTTGGAGCACAATTTCAAGGTAAGTTTTACATCATTCGACTCGTATCCTCGTTCTGATCAAAAACCCTGAAACATCAGTTTGTAATTCGGAAAAAAACTTAACTCACGTTAAGTTTTTTTTAACTGAGGACCGGTAGAGGAAAAATAGTTGAAAGGTGGGACTGCCAATGAACAATGACGTCTAATAGAGATTATTAGAGACCAATATCCCTAAAATATATGTAAAAATATATAAAAAATAGGGCCCTTAAAAAAAGGGGCCTTGTGCGAGCGATTGCACCACTCGCACCCCCTCATCAGCTCACATGGAAATGATGGTTCACAATTTCACACAAAAACAATCATGGAAGCATACACCATGCAAAACTTGCAGCATTACTTGTTCCATAATCTTATCCTAAGTATTGCATACAACCATTTTTCATGTGTCAAGGAGAGCCTTTTATCACTGGCACCCCCTCATCAACTCACATGGAAATGATGGTTCACAGTTTCACACAAAACTATCATGGAAGTATACAACATGCAAAACTTGCAGCATTACTTATTCTATAATCTTATCCTCAGTATTGGACACAAGCATTTTTCATGTGTCAAGGAGAGCCTTTTACCTCGCGCACTCCCTATAAATAACTCAAAAAGCCATCGTCTTCCTTCGTAACTTGGCTGGCTTTTCATCTCTGATATCTCATCTTCTTAGCTGTGATTTTGTTACAATGGTGTTCCATCTTCTTCAAGCTTTAGCAGTCTTGTTTGTAAGTAAAACATATTATGTTATTAAATAAATCATCATAAGTATGCATCATAATATGCACCAAATGTTGATTAGTTCCCCTTTCTCATGTTACATTTGGTTTTAGCTGGTACTTGTTGTAGGTCATGCAGCTATAGATCCAGAAATTTACTTCAAATCCGTGTTACCCAACACTCCGATGCCGAAAGCAATTAAAGATTCTCTTTCTAATGGTTAGTAGTGACTCAACTCTACAAATTTATATAGGGAAATTTACGAAAAATGTCAGTTGACCAACCGTGTTTTCAAATTTGTCACGTTCCTGCGTCTGTGGACGGACCTCTGAGCATGGGATGAGTTGGCGTATCATGTTGAAGAGTCCATGTCCATCCGAAGCGTCAGTGGACTCTCCCGAAGCGTCGGTGGACTCTTCCGAAGCGTTAGTGACTCTTCTGAAGCGTCGGTGGACTCTTCCGAAGGAGCGTGATACATGGACTCTTCAACATGATACGTTGACTCATCCCATGCTCAGAGGTCCGTCCACGGACCCAGGAGCGTGACAAATTCGAAAACATGGTTGGTCAACTGACATTTTTGTAATTTTCCCATTTATATATGCATCTAATATTCTTCAAGAATAATTCTTGGAGTAAATGATATATGCTTTCAATTTTGACAAACCAGACATCTCCATCAACACAAACCACAAGGAAAGCACTTCATATGTATTGAGTGACCCAAACCAAGTATTCCCCAATTATAAATATAATTGTGAGGCAACACCTGAACAGATTATGGACAAGAAAACATCTGCACTTTTCTTCTTGGAAAATGATCTACATGCTGGCAAAACAATCAACTTGCACATCAGTAAAGATACAACCGCAACACCTCCATTTGTACCTCGCGGCGTTGCAGAGTCAATGCCCATTGCATCAAACAAGCTGCAAGATATCTACAAGGAGTTCAAAGTCAAACCTGACTCGATCGAAGCAAAACTAGTCAAGGAGACGGTCAACGAATGTGAGATGGCTTCCAACAAAGATGCAGATCAATATTGTGCAGCTTCTTTGGAGTCAATGGTGGATTTTGTTGCTTCAAAGTTAGGGAAAAGGGTTAAGGCGATGGAAACCCGAGTGGTTGGTAACGAAAGCAGATCGTTACAAGGGTACAAAGTCGAAGAAGTTAAAAAGTTGAATGGAGATGATGGTGTTGTCTGCCACCAAGAATATTATGGGTACGCGGTCTATTTTTGCCATAAAACACCTAAAATCAGTGCGTATATGGTGTCGTTGGTCGGAGAAAATAATGTAAGAGCTAAAGCAACATTTTTCTGCCATGAAGACACATCCTCATGGAGCCCAAAACATTTGGCTTTCATAGTCCTCAATGTAAAACCGGGAACCACTGCTGTTTGTCATTTTCTTCTAGAAAATGTAGTAGCTTGGGTTCCCTACTAGGTTGTATCTTGTGTTGTCCAACTTATAATGGCTGAATAAATCCAAGTATATCTGGCACACAAAAATCAATAATGTCAAATATCTTTTCCAACCATCATTTACAGTTATGCAATTCTGCCTTATGGTGCTTATGCTACATGGTATGGGATAATTCTTCTAGGGAGGATGATCCGTCACGTCATCGCCACATCACCATCCTTGGGAGGATGGTCCATCCTACAAAACTAGTGGAAATGGGAGGATGATCCTACCACCACAACTTTATTATTCTTTTTAAAGATTCCACTTTTTTTAACATTTAACAAATAAAATAAGAAAATATTTTCATTAATATTAAACAACATTACATAAACTTAAAAAAAACATAAACGTTAAAAAAATCATAATAAATAAAAAAAAACATAAACTTAAAAAAAATCAACTAGTTTGATGCTTCTTCATGATGTCGTTTTGGAGTTTTTTCAAAGTCGAACGTTTCGGCTCGGGATAACTATCAACATCCATTGTTAATATTTCCCACTCCTTGAGCCGAACCTTATCAACGGACAATCTTATCTTTTCGCCCACCACGCGTAACTTTTCTCCCGCCACGCATGACTTTTCTTTGATGGCCCGCTCCTACGCCCTCGCCTTTTGGGCCGTGACCTCTGTATACGTTTTAAATTGGGTCATAAACTCCTCCATTTTCGGGTCAACCTTTTGCTTTTCTTTCTCCTTCGCCCGCTCCTTCTTTGATTTGTCCCGGCCCGGGGGACGTTCCGCTTCTTTTACGGCGTATTCTTCTTCGTCGAACTCGGCGTCATCGTTTAAGTTTATGTGACACCTCGCGTCGGATCCGCCGGTGCTATAACTACTGGATTCCGATGTCCTTTGCCGCTTCACCATCTCCACCTCGTTCGGAATTGGCGCCCATTTTTGGTGCGTTCGCATAATTTCCCACGCCCGAACGTGTGCGAACGTGGTACCATTGTTCGACTTGTAAAGATCCAACGCCTTTTTAAACACATCCTCGTCGCTCATGCCGCTACGACGCCCACTTGAATATATTTTATTATATTCTTCACAAAACCTATTGACGAACCCGCTCATTTTTCTCCACTTTGAAGACGCCGAGTCGACATCTCGATACGGGCCTTGGTCCATTAGCTCAAGGAACTTCGCCAAAACCGCCTCCCAAAACTCCTCACCCGTTTGATTATTACCTATAAAATATGTTACAAAAAAATAAAAACTAATAGTACAAAAAAAAATATAAAGTAAAAAAAAAGTTCTTTTTACGAACCTTTTATCGGGTGTGTGGACGTGCCTATGTAAGCCTTCGCTAAGGCTTCTTCCTCGAGTTGCGTCCACGGTTTCGCCTTTGCTTTGGACGGTTGGTCACCCGCAACTTGCTTGCCTTTTCTTCGTTTGCCTTTTTGCGGTTGGGTCTCGGGAACAACTTCGACATCCTCATCGGGTTCGGATCGGGTGGGTTGCGTCGGGTTCGGTTCGGGTTGAAAGGGTTGCACGGGTTGGATATTAAAAGCATTCCGCATCATCAATTGTTGTATCGCTTGACTTTGTTGCGGGTGAGCAAAAACGTTCGGTGAGTTTTGGAATGCGGCAAAGGCGTTTGAGGAATATTGAGAGAATTGGTTCGGTTCTATCGTCGGATAGTATCCCGGAACCGAGAAAACATTCGGGATGTTCGGTTGGGTCGGGTTGTTGAAGGGATCCATGGTAGAATACAATTTTATAAAAGGGGAAGATGTTTATAAAAAATGAGAGAGAAAGAGATGAGTTGTGGTAGATGAAAAGTGAGAAAAATGGTGTAAAAATGAGAGTTTTATATAGTTTTAGGAGGTATTTTGGTTTTAATTTTGAATTTGGAAATTTGTGTTTTTTTTTAAACGGTAACATCGCATCAAAAGGGGGGAAGTTTTGTCTTGACATGGCCCGTCTCAAACGTCTTCATCTCGACGGTCTCAACAAGGATGCGGGGGGGGGGGGGGGGCACGGTGTTGGGTTCGGCAACGGGGCTAGACGGGTGGGGGACGGTCCCCATACCGTCTAGCCTTATAAACATGTTAAAATCGTGCTCTCACCGCTTTCACCCGCATAAAAATGTTCTCCTTTGGACCTAGCCACGCACACTGCATACACACGCATATATGTAGGATTAGGATACAATAAAAGGTGGGATTTGGTAAAAAAAGAAGTTATCATGGAAGTAATTTGAGCCATGAACTGAATTAGATATATGGTAAGATTTAGTTGATGAACTTGTATAATTTTTGTGAAACTAGTGTTATGAAGGCATGAAAAAATGGCTATTGGTGTTTTAACCAAACTTCCAAAAGAAATTGTTTCCTAGTCATCGTGTTCATTGATCGCACCACGGGGTGTATAAGATTCAAATGGGGCTCCAACAAGTACGTTAGAGCAGTGGTGAACTTATAATTTTTTTATATGGGGGGGGGGGGGGGGGGATTTCAGTGGTCTTTTGGCTATCGATATATAATAATTTTTTTTGATACGCTTCGGACCGGGTCGAGTCGGGTCAAAATATTAGGTGTTATAGATGGGGGGGATTTCAGTGGTCTTTTGGCTATCGATATATAATAATTTTTTTTGATACGCTTCGGACCGGGTCGAGTCGGGTCAAAATATTAGGTGTTATAGATGAGTTAAACAACACACACAACACATATATTAAATTCACTATAATACAAAAACTATTTTTAACAATCCGTCATAAATAAATAAGAGTTAACTGCCATTTTCGTCCCTGTGGTTTGGTCACTTTGGCCATTTCAGTCCATTTTTCAAAAATGCGCCATTTTCCTCCCCGACGTTCTGGAAATGTGCCATTTCAGTCCAAAAATCATAACTCAGTTAAGTCGGTTTGTAAATAAGGACTGATTGTGTAAATTTGTAACATAAAGGACCATTTAAGTAAAATGTATAAATATTAATATAATTATAAAATATATATATATATATATATATATATATATATATATATATATATATATATATAATGTATATATACCTGCATACTCACCACCGCCGCTGGAACCGGAGCTCCGGTGGTCACCACCGCCGCCGGAACCACCACCATCAACGTCATCATCATCGACCTCCATTTTTTTTTCTATTTTGCTCATTGACCTGCAAGGGGATAAACCATAAACCAAATCAACTCATCCGTAACTAAACGAACCAATGAGCTGATTTTTCATTTTTCAAGATTGCAACGCGTGAGGCTGATGGTGAAGGCAACAGACCGGATATTGATCTGTCAGCAATGCCGATGGACACCGCTGATGCTGCAAGCATTTCACCGGAAGAACAGCAAAAACAAACCCCTGATACAGATGGTGGTCAAGAGCCCGGTCAAATCGATGAACCAGACCCAGAACCGGGAATGATTGATGGTGAAACCGATACAGAAGCTGACTCAGTTGCAGCGCGTTGAGAGAACCGGGAATGATTGATGTATGAAAGATTGAAAGTTCTGTAACACCATATGATGTACCATGATTTTGTAGCGATTTTGTTATCTAATTATTCTTCTGATCACCTCTGCAAGTCTCGCCGGAAAAACCATCGCCGAAGCTTAGTCGAGCCGCCATTCCAAACGATACCGGATCGGTTTTACTTGTTAAATCAGTATGTTATTACTTATATTATGTTTCTGCAAGTTTAATTACATTATAATCATGTTTTGAATCGAAATCGGATCGGGTTTGACTTTCGTTGACTGTTTTGGGGAAGACGATGAACAGTAACATGTTCAAATATTCGTAATGGTGCCGGCGGCGGCGGTGGTGACCACCGGAGCTCCGGTTCCGGCGACGGTGGTGAGTATGCAGGTATATACATTATATATATATATATATATATTATATTTTATAATTATATTAATATTTATACATTTTACTTAAATGGTCCTTTATGTTACAAATTTACACAATCAGTCCTTATTTACAAACCGACTTAACTGGGTTATGATTTTTGGACTGAAATGGCACCTTTCCAGAACGTCGGGGAGGAAAATGACGCATTTTTCAAAAATGGACTGAAATGGCCAAAGTGACCAAACCCCAGGGACGAAAATGGCAGTTAACTCAATAAATAAAAAATATCACAAAATAAAAAAATGGAATCATAAAGAAAAGAGTGAATTTCAAATTTTGTCCTTTATCTTTATACTCTTTTTCATGCGCTGTCCTTTATCTTTAAAATTGATGAGTTTTATCCTTTATGTTTTCAAATCTTGCACGTTATGTCCTTTGAGCCTAACCTAGTTAATTTTTTCTGTTAAAGCTAGTTCACTCAAGGGTAGTTTAGTCTTTTTACCCGTTACTTTAAAAATATGTTAATAAATCAAACAAAAACAAATTTAAAGTGTGTTTGTATGTTTAATTAAACCACAAATCCTTGACTTCTTTCAAACCCTCATTAGATCTCCCATATACAGTTTCAATCGTTGACCCTTCCTTGCTCTGATCGATTACCATGGTTGAGGACTATTAAGATCATCTTAAATTGCAACAGCAAAGCATCCACATTCTCACATACAACACCCATTAATTTCTCTCCCCTTCAACAACCACCGTCACCTGCCACCACCTACTGCCATCACCACCCCATACTACCAACCACTAACACCTGACCATCGCAACAACTGGTTCATCACCACCAGCCGACAAACAGAACACAACCCACACCATCTCCCCAATTTCAAAAGCCACAAATCAAAAGCCCCCAATTTCAAAACCATAATTCAAACCCACCTCAATTATCAAGCCCTAAAACATGATAGAAACCTCAAAACCGGCACAAATTTGGATCCAAAAGTAGGGTCTGTACGATGGCACTACCCTAAGGTAGTGGTGCAACGACGACGCTATTTTGGAGATACAATCCTAACTTTCTGACGGCGGCGCTGAAGTAGTGGTGTAACGGCGACGCTAGGTTAGTGGGGTGTGGTGGATGGTGGCAGTAAGTGTGAGAGAGGGAGTAGTGGTTTGGCTGATATGGTGTTGGGCGGAGGTGGTGGAAAGCTTGCGGATATGGTGTTGGGTGGTGGGCTGTGGTTTAGGGTGGTGATTGTAGGTGTAGGAGTGTTGAGGAGAGGTGGTTTAGTTGGTGGTTAGGATTTGCAGGTGGGAGAAAAGAAAGAAGAAGGTGGGGTGTTCATCTCCATTTATGGCAATGGCTGGCTGGAAATTGGTGGGGAGAGGGTGTGGCTGGAGTTTGTGGGGGGAGAGATGAGAGAGAGTGTGTGTAGAGGGAAAGAGTGTATGTATATATAGGTATGCATATATTTCTTTATTATGTTTTTAAATTTGTTTTTGTTTTGTTTATTAACATATTTTTAAAGTAATGGGTAAAAAGACTAAACTGCCCTTGAGTAAACTAGCTTTAACAGAAAAAATTAACTAGGTTAGGCTCAAAGGACATAACGTGCAAGATTTGAAAACATAAAGGATAAAACTCATCAATTTTAAAGATAAAGGATAGCACCTGAAAAAGGGTATAAAGATAAAGGACAAAATTTGAAATTCACTCTAAAGAAAATAAATTTAAAATAAGAAATATAAAAAAAAACAAAAACATTCCTTTTGTTATTTTAAAATATTTTTCATTTTACTAAAAAGTAAGAGAAAAATGCCCGGATAGTCCCTGTGGTTTTACCTTTTTTCACCTATAGTCCCTATCTTTCTAAAACTACTTGAATAGTCCCTGTGGTTTTCCGTTTTGTTCTCGGATAGTCCCTGGGTCTAACTTCAGTTACTTTTCTCAGTTAAGTGGGTGTTGAAATGACTATAATGCCCTTAAGTCTGTCTTCCAATTATTCCTCTGCTATCCCCACTTGCATATCATTAATTCCCCCAATCGAAACCCTAATCACCTTCATCTTCTTCACAAAAGTGACAAACCCTAATCAAATCAAACCACCAAATCTGCATCAATGGCGAGACGCACTCAATCGATCCTCAACCGCCACCCTCCACCGCTCTCCAACACCTCCAGATTCGTCACCTACATGCCCTGTCCCGGCGACGGTGCTCCACGCACCGTAACCCTAATGTCGGGCGACGACATCGGTCCTTTGGTCACCGGAGCCGTGGAACAAGTCATGAAGGCGATGCACGCGCCGATCTACTTCGAAAAGTTCGAAGTTCACGGCGACATGAAGACGATTCCGACTGAGGTTCTGGATTCGATCAGGAGGAATAAGAAATACTGGATATGACGTCATCATCTGGTTCTGGTTCTTCTTCTTCGTTGGATAATACTCACGCTATATTCGGCAGTGGTAATTGTTTTGTTTGAATGTTTTCTAATAGCTTATTGTTTAGTTATAATTTTCAAAGAATTTTGTTTTTATTTACATTTATTTTGGTTGAATTTTAATTAAAGTTCGTAAATTTAGAACTATTTTTAGCCAAATTTGTCCTGAACTCACCGTAATTGCATTAATTTTAGATTAAAATTTCTTGTTAGTAACTTTAAATCTTCAATTAGTGTGACTTCTTTGAATGTGCAGTTGAGGAAGGAGCTTGATCTGTACACATCAGTTGAAGGCAGTTTATTATTTAATAAAATTTTGTGATTCAGTTTAATATTTGATGATGTTGAAATGGGAATTGTGTGTTTGATATGGAGAGTGGTTGAGCATGTTTAGTTATATGGTTTAGGGGGAATGTTCTATGGTTGTGCAAGGAAATGTGATGAAGGAAATTATTGATTTTGAATGAGATGATTGATCTTGAAAGGAACTGGTTTAGAAGGGAAATGTGATGAAGGAGATGATTGAGATAGACCGAGAAGATGAAGGGTTTCTTAATGTTGAAGATGAAGGGTGGATGGGTTTTATAAAGAGAAGGTGCCCGGATAGTCCCTGTGGTTTGGCCTTTTAAGGAAAGGGTATTTTGGTCATTTCAACACCCACTTAACTGAGAAAAGTAACTGAAGTTAGACCCAGGGACTATCCGAGAACAAAACGGAAAACCACAGGGACTATTCAAGTAGTTTTAGAAAGATAGGGACTATAGGTGAAAAAAGGTAAAACCACAGGGACTATCCGGGCATTTTTCTCAAAAAGTAATTTGAAAAGGAAAAGTGAGAGTGCAGGTTACTCAATGTTTTGCATTGAAACACTACTTTTTAATGTATTGGTAAATTACGAAAACACCCTTCAATTAAAAGTTTATTACAATAAGATCTCATCGTCTTCTTCAAAGATGTTTGCAAGGTGCAACCATTTGTCGCACCGCACAAGCTGGGAATATAGCAAGGATTTTCGAAGGTTTATCAGAATTAGGTATCTTATTAGAGGTTAGTTTCTAAAGTCCAACTCAAGGGAGGTGATTGCAAAATTTTATATAGTGTGCTTGAGATTTTCACGCATATATAACACTGATAGGTCGGTCTTGGGCTAGAGGAGCCCATTATAACTGTAACACTCGTCTTATTTATTTATTATTTTATTATAAAATACACACTTTTCAAAAACAAAAATGCATAATTTGCAAAAAAACTTAGTTAATAAACTAATATTTACATCGTTATAGTGTTTTAGCGTAACCAACTAGCTAGTTTAAAACATTCAACATTTAGTAGTGTTTACAAAACAACATTTTCTAAACATGATTAGATTAGTGCGGAAGCTTCAAAACTCATGTTCGGTTCTTGATTTCTTGCTTGATCGGCATCCGAAATGAAATGAGCATCACATAAGGTCAAAACCACACCAATTATTAGTTTTGACAACGTTATAATAAGCATAGACAAGCCCCAACAGCATACGCATAACAAAAAAATAAAAATATTGATTTTTCGCGCGACAGACTCAAATGAATCCTTCGCGTGCCGCGGACGACCCCGCGTGTCGCGCCAGCATCTGGGTACCCCGTCGCGTGGCGCGGGGGAGCACATTTTCCAGCAGGTCTGTTTCCTGGACCTGCATATTTGCCTAGCTCCGAAATTTGTAGAAATTCTAACTTTAAACTAGCATAACTTTTTACTCGTTTGTCCGTTTTAGTCGATTCTTTTTCCTATGAGTCCGTAATAAAATTACGGATCCAACCATGTGAATTTCACATAACGAAACCCGATTTATGAACGAATAGTTCACAAAATCCTTGTTTCAATTATTCGACCCATTAGCTATGTGTGCATAATTTCATTTATTCAATTCTTAGACATACTAGACTTAATTAGCCAAATCCCCGGGCTAGTAAATCTTGGCGTATCCGTGCCATTACATGGCTTTACGCTCACATTAGAATTTCATGCTTGTTTTCTCAAAATTCAAGCATACCGCTCCATGCAACACTTACACTTGATTTCTATCGTTTGACCCGATATCTCGGATTCGTAAGCTTAAATTAGCATAATCAATTCGTTGGCGTATTACTATCTAACACTAGCACAATATGAGACCTTCAAGTCTCTACACACATGATTGTTTTAAAGACATAGTTTTGACCCGTTTGGTTGTCGAGTGAAGACCATCACTTTAATGACAAGCCAAACTATTTCCAACCATTATTTCGACCCGTTTGATTGTCGAGTGAGCTTCGCCACTTCCATGACACACCAAACGCATATACTACACTATGACACCATTAACAAGTTAAATCCAAACGTTTATGCATAATGTAACGGAACCAAAGTCCCGTACCTTTAGAGCACCCCTTTCAAGCGCGTATCCCCTCCGGCTTGTCCACTCGACGATCCCGATTCTTTGCCTAAAGAGTTCAATTCACAACCAATTTAGAACCCCTTTTTATAAACTTTAACGCATAATTTGCTATAACAATCAAACATGCGTTTTCATCCGACTTTAACACTTTATTCCTCACTTAGGCATTTTAACGAACACCTAACATGTTTAATTTTTACATAACTAGAATCAAGTTCATAACTTATTATTTTCGCCAATTATAATCACATATTTCGATTTTATCATGTCATGCATGCATACAATCACCATAATCATTATATAGAATTCAAGTAATACTATTTCTAATAATCATAATTCTTGTGTTCATCTTTTTTGCAAAACCCATTTAACCTGTGAATGGGTTATCATAATTTTCATAATTTAAAACATGATTCTTGCAAATTATCAACTAGGATTCATTCTTAAACTTGTTTTTATCACAAGTTTCAGCTAAACATCACATAATCAAGCTAAATTTCGATTTTCACAATTTACCTAGAATTTGAGATGAATCAAAACACCAAAATTTTGCATACCTTATGATCCCTTCAACGAGGTGATCACTAATTTGTGCTTGAAAATTTATTTGGAACATATTAGAGCTCCCAATTTGGTGAAATTCGCAAGAACTAGGGTTTGTGGGGAACCCTTGTGTCGCCCTTGTGTTTGATCGATCAGACACACACTTTTGTGTGTGTTTGGTGTATTTTATTTTTGTTTTATTAATTTAAGTTTCAAGTTTAACACTTTTAGTCCCTCAGCAATTGTTTAGTTCATAGTTTAAGTGTTTTAACCCACTTACATGTTACTACAAGACTCATGACTAAACTGGTTATTTATTCCTAGTTAGTTTATTCTTATTTATTTTATACTTTATAATTCTAATATAAAGTTTTATATTTTCGGGGTGTTACAAGTCCACCCCACTTAAAAAGGTTTCGTCCCCGAAACCAAAGTACGTACCGAATAATGTAGGGTAGAGCCGTTGCATCTCCTCTTCGGACTCCCATGTGGTATCTGAACCCTTTCTGTGTTCCTATTTGACCTTTACTTGGTTAATCTCTTTGTTCCTTAAGCTTTTCACTTTGCGATCCAGAATTGCTATCGGCTTCACCGCGTAGTTAAGACTATTATCCACCTCAATGTCATCGTAGTGGATATAAGCTGTTTCGTCAGCTAGACATTTCTGGAAATGTGATACGTGGAATGTGCTATGAATTCCACTCAGTTCCTCGGGTAATTCGAGACGGTATGCGACCTTACCAACCCGTTTGATGATTCTAAATGGCCCAATAAACCTTGGGCTTAATTTCCCCCTTTTTCTGAACCGAATTGTCACACCCCAACCGATGGCGGAAACATCGGGGCGTGGCACTGAGCGAAACAGATTGTCCAGAAGTTTCCATAACAACTATAATTACCAATTATTTAAAGCAACATGTCCCATACCATGTCATAAAAGATAACATAATTATTACAGGCAAGATCTAGTCAAATTGTTCTGTTCCGACAACTCAATTTTTTTTATTACAGACAATTATTTATTGTTCTAGGTCTTTCCTAGCCTCGATTTCACAGCAAGCTAAGCAAATAAGCATCCTAAGCACCTGTCACATACGTTAAAGTAAAAGTCAATACACATAGTGTAAAGGTGAGCATACAAGTTTGATAGATATAATAGAGTTCGAAATTGTTTACGCATAACCAGCACGTACACAGTGTGAAATGAAGCACGTTAGTTATCGACATGAACCTATCGATACCAATGACTGCGGGTTGACTGCCCAAGGCAGTTCGTAATACACACTCACCACTGTGAGCCATGTAACAAATTGTCCTTAACTGCAACCCCTGAGTGAACAGGTGCTGAGTCCAAACAAATAGTACTACCGTTGCTAAGGCAGGTAGACAACATTCCATGTGTAAACATAACAAACAAGCATTCATTAAGTCACGTATAACATGCAGTAACGGTTAGCGTTAAAGTATTGCGTAGTGTGTTCGATGTGATTTAGAATAAGTAACGTATGTAACACCCAAAAGCGCGTAAAGCAAAAAGGGATCGAGTATACTCACAGCGATTGGTGGATTGAAGGGAGCGCTTAAAGAGTAAGGTTAGCCTGAACAGATTGATAGCATAACAATAAGCGACGCATGCTACGAAGCAAGTGTCAGTGGGTCGAACAGCAGTCCGATCGGATGGCAGTCCGTTCGGTTAGCCGGTCGTTCGGGTGACGATCCACTCGGATGGTCATCCGATCGGGTGACCTTTCGAGTGGATTGTTTCTTCCTTTGGGAAGGATGTGTTTGTGTATGATGGCTTGACTTTTGAAGTTTTTTTGTTGTAGCATTTTGAAAACAGAGAAGTATCTCTACCTTCAGGTCGGTCGATCGAACGACAAACCGATTGGTTGGAAACTTTTAGTAAGAACAAGTTCACAGCAGTTTGTCACTCGTTCGGATGGTAGTCCGATCAGGTGGCAACCCTGGTGCTTTGAACATGTTGAAAATTGTTTAAGTGCTGAAGTTCCAAAACATCACATGGTCGGATGGTCGGTCGATCGGGTAGCAACCCGATCGGACGGCGATCCGTTCGGTGTTCCAAAACTCTTGAAGTTTGAAATAGATGTTAAGTGTGGGGCCAAGGTGCAAGCCGATCGGACAGTAGTCCGATCGGGCAACACTCCAACCTGGTCGGCCTGATCGTCTTCTTCCTTGGTCATTCTGATAGTTTGTCGTTTTATCGAGACGGTGTGACAACGTGCTAATCAACAGAACCCCATCTTGACCCCAGTGACCCGATTGAATAGGAATCACCCAAGTTCAACCAGTTGACCGGTTCAAGACGGTTGTTCTTGGTTAACCCGAAATCGGTGGTCTCGTGGATAGAATCCAAATCTTGAACCAACACATAACAAGAAAGAGTAGAAGGTTAGAACAAGCTCTGATTCTATCGGTTTTGAGTGCATTGAGTGTAAAAGAGTTGAAAGAAAGTTAAAACCATCTTTCAATCCTTTTTCACCTTGAATATGTTTGGATTTATGCAAGATATTTGTTTATTTGTGTGGAAATCGTTCAGATCTGAGTCGTTCTTGGTGGATTGAAGCCAAAACATGAAGTTCATAAGAACAACATGATGACATCATCCTAGAACACCTCAAATCTAGTGATTTCACGGTTAAAAGTTAATATTCAAAAGATAGAAAGGTGTAGGAGTGCGTGTAGATTAAGAAAGTACAAGATTTAGGTTGAGATCTTACCGGAATCGTGAGAAATCGAAGAAAAGGTGAGATTGGAGCGCTGGTCGGACAGGAGAGTGCAAAAGTGGTAAGTTGTGATGTTGACAGGGGTATTTATAGGCTTACCATAAAAGGAAAGGGGAGGAGAGGGGCTGATCGATCGGGTGGCAGCCCGATCGAATGGCTGGTTGATCGAGTGGTAGCTCGATCGAGCGGCTGGTCACTTGGTTGATTAGCCACTCGATTCAAGCGTTCGGTGCGACGAGTTTTGCTGTTTCGATTGCGAGCGTTGCGATGCGATAGAGTTTCCTAGTCAAATTACTTTTAATCCCAACTACTATATCAACATACAATCATCCTTATCTCGTATTCGTTTAGCATTTGTGATTCGATTGCGATTGAGTTTTGATTACGTTTTGATTAACCACCACACATAAACATAATTAAACATGCATAAGTAACACATAAGGCACACACACACATAGAACAATATCCAGAATGCGTAATTCGAGTTGCGAGTGCGATTGCGATAGCGATAAAGCGATAAAATATCGAATAAACCTCGATTATTAATAAGTACTCCACATAATACAACTAACGTAAAACATAAAATAGACTATCTACAAGTTAAAGAAGTCAAAACAGGAATTGAGCAAGGAGCGACAAATCGCAATTATTAATCTTGTATTCCTTTGACTTCAATCTTGACTTTGACTTTGACTTTCGAAACATGGGGTGTTACACGAATAATCCCTTTCCACGGAGATACCTTTAGCATAACTTTATCACCAACTTGAAACTCAATCGGTCTCCTTCTTTTGTCCGCGTACGATTTTTGTCGATCCTGAGCCGCTTTCAAATGGGCTCGGACCAAGTCAATTTTCTCATTCGTGATTCGGACTACATCTTTATGTGCAAGCTCACGTGGTCCTACCTCATCCCAACATACCGGGGTTCGGCATTTTCTACCGTAAAGCATCTCGTACGGAGCCATACCGATGCTTGCGTGGTAACTGTTATTATATGAAAATTCGACCAATGGTAGATAGACATCCCAACTTCCCCCGAAGTCGATAATACATGCCCCTAACATATCTTCCAATGTTTGTATTGTTCTTTCACTCTGTCCATCTGTTTGTAGATGGTACGCGGTGCTAATGAACAATTTAGTTCCCATTTGCTCTTAGAATTCACGCCAAAAGTTCGAAGTGAACCGAGTATCTCTATCAGACACGATGGATATTGGTACCCCGTGGCGTGCCACTATCTCATTAGTATACACTTCCGACATCTTTTCGGAAGTATAGGTCTCACGAATCGGAATGAAGTGAGCACTTTTTGTCAATCTATCCACAACTACCCATGTAGCATCGTATCCGCGGTTGGTTTTGGGCAGTTTGGTCAACAAGTCCATTGTGATTTGTTCCCATTTCCAAACTAGGATGTCCAACGGTTGTAACTTACCGTATGGTTTTTGGTGCTCTGCTTTGACTTGTAAACAGGTCAAGCACTTCTCTACATACTTTACAACATATCTTTTCATTCCGGGCCACCAATAGTTTTGCTTTAAATCGTTATACATCTTGGTTTCCCCCGGATGGATAGAATAACGGGATTTATGAGCTTCGTCAAGAAGGAGCGCTTTGACTCCACACGAATTTGGGACCCATATCCTTCCGAAACGAGTCTTTAACCCGTTGTTACCATCCACCAATTCTTTCAACTGGCCCACCATTCTTTCTTTCTTCAAGTTTTCCCCTTTCATTGCTTCAACTTGAGATTTTCGGATTTGTTCAAGTAGACCTGATGTCACCATTAATTGCATCGATCGTACTCGGATTGGAGTATAGTCCACCTTTCGGCTCAACGCATTCGCCACCACATTAGCTTTTCCAGGATGGTAATGTATATCACAATCGAAATCTTTGACTATTTCTAACCACCGCCTTTGTCTCATGTTTAATTCCTTCTGGTCGAAGAAATATTTCAAACTTTTTTGGTCGGTAAAGATAGTGCATTTTACCCCATACAAATAATGCCTCCATATCTTTAAGGCAAATACCACCGCCGCCAACTCGAGGTCGTGTGTAGGGTAATTCTTTTCATGAGTCTTTAGTTGTCTCAAGGCATAGACTATAACCTTGCCCCGTTGCATCCGCACCCAAGTCCCGAATGTGACGCATCCGAGTAAACTACCATATCATTAACTCCATCCGGCAATGTCAAGACTGGAGCGTGGGTTAATTTTTCTTTAAGCGTTTGGAACGCTTTTTCTTGATCTTCGCCCCAAATAAACTTTTTGTCTTTACGAGTTAGTTTGGTCAACAGCGTAGCAATCTTGGAGAAATCTTGTATGAATTTCCTATAATATCCCGCAAGCCACAAAAAGCTTCTGATTTCCAAAGGATTATTCGGAGGATTCCATCTCGCCACCGCTTCTATTTTTGAAGGGTCTACCAACACCCCGTCCGCACTAATAATGTGCCCGAGAAATTGTACTTCTCGTAACCAGAAAGAGCATTTCGAGAATTTCGCATATAATTTCTCTCTTCTGAGCGTCTCCAACACTTCACGTAAATGGCTTGTGTGTTCTGCTTCATTCTTTGAATATATCAAGATGTCATCGATGAATACTATCACCGACTTGTCCAACATCGGCTTGCAAACCCGGTTCATGAGGTCCATGAAAGCCGCGGGCACATTGATCAATCCAAAGGACATTACTAGGAATTCATAATGTTCGTACCGTGTACGAAAGGCCGTCTTCGTTACATCCTCCTCCTTGACCTTCAACTGGTGATACCTTGAACTAAGGTCAATCTTGGAGAACCAACTCGCACCTTGTAATTAGTCAAATAGATCATCAATTCTTGGGAGCGGGTATCGATTTTTCACCATGAGTTTATTTAACTCCCGGTAATCGATACACATTCGCATGCTCCCATCCTTCTTCTTCACAAATAGCACCGGTGCGCCCCACGAAGATACACTCGGCCTAATAAACCCCTTGTCGAGCAGGTCTTGGATCTGAGACATCAACTCTTGTAGTTCCGATGGCGCGAGCCTATATGGCGCCTTAGCCACAGGTTTCGCGCCCGGAATCAATTCGATTCCGAACTCTACTTCTCATTTAGGTGGTATTCCTGGTAAATCTTCCGGAAACACACCAGCATACTCACGTACCACCGGCACGTCTTCAATCTCTAGCGATCCCTTTACTGGTTCGTTCGCGTATATCATGAACGCTCTATATCCGTGTTTCATGAGTTTGTGAGCTTTTAACATTGAGCACATTACGGGATTACCCCCTTTTTCGCCATAGATGGTAATGTGTTTTCCACTTGGAGATGTTAGTTTTATCTCCTTGCGAAAACACACGACCTTCGCGTGACGTCGGGATAAACAATCCATCCCGACCACTACTTGAAATTCTCCCATCGACATCGGGATCAGGTCTATTGAGTACTCTTCACCATCGACACTCATCTTACAATCTTGACACACGTCACACACGATAAAACTTTTGTTGTCACCTATTTCTACTTCTAAAGGCATAGGTAATTTTGTCAATACAAATGAAAGATGTCGAATAAATCCATGTGAAATAAAGGATTTATTCGCACCCGTATCAAATAACACATGTGCGGAAATTGAATTTATGGCGAATATACCTGAGACGACATCGGGTTCCATCTTTGCTTCGGCCGCGGTTAACCAGAAGGATCTGGCCTTTGCTTTTGGAGTTTCTGCTTGCGAATCCTTGCCATCCTTCTTTACAACTAACTTCGGGCACTCTGATTTCTTATGACCCGGCTTCTAGCACTTATAACAAACCGACACTTTTCCCGGGCATAACGCAGCCGTATGCCCTGTCTTCCCGCATATGGGGCACGACTTATCTTTGAACCGACACTCGCCCTTGTGCCCTTTACCACAGACCTTACAACTCGGCGACCCGCCTTTCCCATCTTGTTTCTTAGACGACTCTGTTGTACGCGCCTTCTTTGTAGGGCTTGGATTAACAACTTGTGCCATTTGTTCGCGTCGCTCGATTTGCTTTTTCAGCTCTATCTCCCTTTCTCGAGCAGTGTTTATGATTTCAGTGAGAGTTTCGTATTTCGAGGGAGTCATAAACTCCCGATAATCTGCACTGAGCATATTATAATAATACACTTTCTGCTCTTCGGACGTCACCAACTCGTAACAAAATCTCAGTTTTTCAAGAAAAATCCCCGTGATCTTATCAATAGATTCACCTTTTTGCCTTAGCTGAATAAATTCATCCTTGATTCGGTTGATAATTGCCTTTGGGACCGTGGTGTTTAAGGAATGGTACCTTAAACTCGTCCCATGTCATTGCCCTTGTCGCTTCGCTTCCAATCTCCTTTTTCTTGTTATCCCACCAATTTTTTGCTTAACCTCTCAGCTGACCCGTACCATAAGCTACGAAGTCGTTTGTGTCACAGTGGGTTCTCTCAAACACCCCCTCAATATCGCTTAACCATCGTTGGCATATTATCGGATCCACCTCTCCATTATAAAGTGGTGGTTTACATGCCATGAATTCCTTGTATGAGCAGTCCTTGCGCTCTCCAGATTTTTCCTTTGCTGTGTTGGCACTATCTTCCAACTTCTTGATTCTCTCTTCGACTACCGAAAGTACCGTGTTTTGGATCTTATCTATAAAACCGGATAGGCTATTTTCGATTGCCTTTCCTACTTCCTCGGCAATCACTTCTTTCATTTGCTCGGTGACTATCGGCATCGCATCATTATTACCTTTTTCCGTCATCTTTATAACTGAAATGTTTACACCAATTGTTAAACATTTCATCTATAACATATATTTTATTTGCTTCGGTTTAGCCAAGTTCATAACTTGTTTTAACCGTTCTTATTTAGTGCACTTTCCGGGTTTGAGTGTGTTAACACGCTCTTCCCGTGCACGTCAATTCATGTTTCCCTTCTACATTTAATAAGTCTACTAAAATAATTAACTCTTACCGGATGTTTGATCAAGCTTGAACCGAACACACTTTGTTAACAACCTTGAGCTCTGATTACCAACTTTTAACACTCGTCTTATTTATTTATTATTTTATTATAAAATACGCACTTTTCAAAAACAAAATGCATAATTTGCAAAAAACTTAGTTAATAAAATTATATGTACATCGTTATAGTCTTTTAGCGTAACCAACTAGCTAGTTTAAAACATTCAACATTTAGTAGTGTTTACAAAACAACATTTTCTAAACATGATTAGATTAGTGCGGAAGCTTCAAAACTCGTGTTCGGTTCTTGATTTCTTGCTTGATCGGCATCCGAAATGAAATTAGCATCACCTAAGGTCAAAACCACACCAATTATTAGTCTTGACAACGTTATAATAAGCATAGACAAGCCCCAACAGCATACGCATAACAAAAAAAAAATCTTGATTTTTGGTTTGTCGCGCCACGCGACAGACTCAAGTGAATCCTTCGCGTGCCGCGGACGACCCCTCGTGTCATGCCAGCATCTGGGTACCCCGTCGCATGGCACGGAGGAGCACGTTTCCCAGCAAGTCTATTTCCTAGACCTGCATATTTGCCCAGCTCCGAAATTGTAGAAATTCTAACTTTAAACTAGCATAACTTTTTACTTGTTTGTCCGTTTTAGTCGATTCTTTTTCCTATGAGTCTGTAATAAAATTACGGATCCAACCATGTGAATTTTACATAACAAAACCCGATTTATGAATGAATAGTTCACAAAATCCTTGTTTCGATTATTCGACCCATTAGCTATGTGTGCATAATTTCATTTATTCAGTTCTTAAACATACTAGACTTAATTACCCAAATCCCTGGGCTTGTAAATCTTGGTGTATCCGTGCCATTACCTGGCTTTATGCTCACATTAGAATTTCATGCTTGTTTTCTCAAAATTCAAGCATACCGCTCTATGCAACACTTACACTTGATTTCTATAGTTTGACCTGATATCTCGGATTCGTAAGCTTAAATTAGCATAACCAATTCGTTGGCGTATTACTATCTAACACTAGCACAATATGAGACCTTCAAGTCTCTACACACATGATTGTTTTAAAGACATAGTTTTGACCCGTTTGGTTGTCGAGTGAAGACCATCACTTTAATGACAAGAATATTTCCAACCATTATTTCGACCCGTTTGATTGTCGAGTGAGCTTCGCCACTTCAATGACACACCAAACGCATATACTACACTATGACACTATTAACAAGTTAAATCCAAACGTTTATGCATAATGTAACGGAACCAAAGTCGCGTACCTTTAGAGCACCCATTTCAAGCGTGTATCCCCTCCGGCTTATCCACTTGACGATCCTGATTCTTTGCCTAAAGAGTTCAATTCACAACCAATTCAGAACCTCTTTTTATAAACTTTAACGCATAATTTGCTATAACAATCAAACATGCGTTTTCATCCGACTTTAACACTTTATTCCTCACTTAGGCATTTTAACGAACACCTAACGGGTTTAATTTTTACATAACTAGAATCAAGTTCATAACTTGTTATTTTCGCCAATTATAATCACATATTTCGATTTCATCATGTCATGCATGCATACAATCACCAAAATCATTATATAGAATTCAAGTAATACTATTTCTAATAATCATAATTCTTGTGTTCATCTTTTTTGCAAAACCCATTTAACCTATGAATGGGTTATCATAATTTTCATAATTTAAAACATGATTCTTGCAAATTATCAACTAGGATTCATTCTTAAACTTGTTTTTATCACAAGTTTCATCTAAACATCACATAATCAAGCTAAATTTCGATTTTCACAATTTACCTAGAATTTGAGATGAATCAAAACACCAAAATTTTGCATACCTTATGATCCCTTCAACGAGGTGATCACTAATTTGTGCTTGAAAATTGATTTGGAACAGATTAGAGCTCCCAATTTGGTGAAATTTGCAAGAACTAGGGTTTGTGGGGAACCCTTGTGTCGCCCCTGTGTTTGATCGACCAGACACACACTTTTGTTAGTGTTTGGTGTGTTTTATTTTTGTTTTATTTATTTAAGTTTCAAGTTTAACACTTTTAGTCCCTCAACAATTGTTTAGTTCATACTTTAAGTGTTTTAACCCACTTACACGTTACTACAAGACTCATGACTAACCGGGTTATTTGTTCCTAGTTAGTTTATTCTTGTTTATTTTATACTTTATAATTCTAATATAAAGTTTTATATTTTCGGGGTGTTACAATAACACTAGCGAACCACAAGCGACAATAGGGGGCATCGCTATTTAAGAGGCCAGAAGCATGTGAGCTTCTTATGTGCTGGATCGCATGTGTTTTGAAAATTCGACCATTCACATGTCACATCTCCTTCACCATCTTCTACCCTATAATTTAACATAAAATCATAGTTTTCAAAATTTATCTATCATCTTAAAAAAAACATTTCACATCCCATTCACCATACCTATCTCTATATCATGTTTTCTCTTTCTTTTATAATATTTGTAGCACCCCGTGTTTCGAAAGTCAAAGTCAAAGTCAAGATTGAAGTCAAAGGAAGAAAAGATTGCTAATTGCGATCCGTCACTCCTTGCTCAACTCCTGTTTTGACTTCTTTGACTTGTAGATAGTCTATTTATTTTATCGCATTAGTTGTATTATGTGGAGTACATGTTAATAATCGAGGTTTAATCGATGTTTATCGCTTGTTTTATCGCTTTATCGCTTACCGCATTGCAATCGCATTCGCAACCCGAATTATGCGTTCTGGATATTGTTTTACGTGTGTGTGCCTTTTATGTGTTACTTGTGCATGTTTATTTATAATTATGATGTGGTGATTAATCTAAACGCAATCGCAACTCTATCGCAATTGAATCGCAAACGCTAAAAGCAAGTTATTTAGGATGATTGTATGTTAGATATAGTAGTTGGGATTAATGGATAATACTATCGCAAACTCAAAACTCGCTTAAATGCATCGCAAAACCCAACGCACGAAACAAAACGCCGAAGCTCAAGTCATCGGAGCCACTCGATCGAGTGACCGCTCGATCGAATTGCCATGCGATCGGATTGCCACCAGATCGGACAGTCATCCGATCGGTGACCCACTCGACCTAGTGCACTTTCCTTTTTGGGAAACCCTATAAATACCCTCACATGTCACATCACTTGATGTGACAGCTCCCACTCGACCCAGCCGCACTCAAGCTCTTCTTTCTCTCGATTTCTCGCGATTCTTGTAAGTTTTCAACCTAAATCTTGTACTTCTATGATCTACACACACTTCTTCATCATTCTCTCTTTTGAATCTTAACTTTTAACCGTGAAATCAGTGGATTTGAGGTGTTCTAGGGTGATGTCATCATGGAGCTCTTATGAACTTCATGTTTTGGCTTCAATCCACCAAGAACAACTTAGATCTGGACGATTTCCACATGAATGAACAAAGATCTTGCATAGATCTGAACATATTCATGATGAAAAGGATTGAAAGATGGTTTTCTAACTTTCTTTCAACTCTTTTACATTCAATGCACTCAAAACCGATAGAATCGAAGCTCGTCCTGATCTTCTACTCTTTCTTAGTGATGTGTTGGTTCAAGATCCGAGTTCTATCCAAGAGACAACCGATTTCGGGTTAAACATGAACCACCGTCTCGAACAGTCAACTGACCGGACTAGGGTGATTCCCTTCCGATCGGATTACTTAAGTATTGACGAGGGTTCTGTTGTTTGGCACGTTATCAAATCGTCTCGAATCAAAACTGCAAACTATCAAAACCACCAAGTGTCAAGACGATCAGGTCGTTTGGGACGGATTGCCGTCCAATCGGATTGCCATCCGATCGGACAGCCACCCGATTGGCTGGCACATGGTTCCACACTTAAACTTTATTTTCAACTTTTTCGAAGTTTTGAACATCGAACGGATTACCGTCCGATCGGATCGGACGACCGTCCGACCATGTGATGTTTGGAACTTCAACACTTAAACAATTTTCAACCTGTTCAATGCATAGACAGTTCTAACGGATTGCCACCCGATCGGTAGACCATCCGATCGAGTGACAACACTGCTGTGAACTTGTTCTCTGAGAATTACCGCGCCGAATGGATCGTCGTCCGATCGAACCGCCGTTCGACCGACCGACCTGAAAGGTAGAGATACTTCTCTGTTTTCAAAATGCTACAACGAAAACTTCAAAAGGAAAACCATCATACACAAACACATCCTCACCAAACGAGGTGTCAATCCAATCGAATGGCCATCCGATCGGATGACCATCCGAACAGATTGACATCCGATCGACTGGCCATCCGATCGGATTGCCATCCGACACTTATCACTTTGCACCGTTTTACGCGCCGCTTATCGTTTATGCTATTGTTAACTGTTCAGACTACTATCTCTCAGCGTTCCCTTCAATCCAAGATAGTGTTTACTTGTTAAGCACGATCTGTGAGTATACTCGATCCCTTTTTGCTTTATGCACTTTTGGGTGTTACATACGTTACTTATACTAAATCACAATCGACACACAACGCAACATTATTTATACGCTAACCGTTATTGCATGCTACGTGTTATTCGATGAATGCTTGTATGTTATGTTAACATAGTGATTGTTGCCTGACACCTTAGCAACGATAGTACTATAGTTTGGACTCAGCACCTGTCATGGACAGGGGTTGTTAAGGGCTTTACTTCACGTGTCCTAGTGGGGATATGTGTTTCGCATTCTACAACTCGCAGTCACGTCTGTGCATATTTCTCTGTCGATAACCTACTTGCCTTCATTTTATACATGATACATGCTGGTTACGCGTAAACGATTTCGAACTCTATTATATCTATTAAACTTGTATGCTCACCTTTACACTATGTGTATTGACCTTTACTTTAAAGTACGTGACATGTGTTTCGGATGCTATCTGCTAGGATGCTTGCTTTGGTGAATCAAGCTAGTGGTCTAGTTATGTCACGTTTAAATTTGAGTGGTCGAGACAGTATTTGTTTTTGAGACAAATATTTGTAATAACTGTTTTATTTGGATATGTTGTGGTATGGGACATGACGTTTTAATATCTGGTAATTAATAGTTGTTATGGATACTCATGGACAATCTGTTTCGCTCAGTGCCATGCCCCGATGTTTCCGTCATCGGTTGGGGTGTGACAATATTTATTTCTCTTTTTATATATATGTGTGTGCGCACGTGCATATGTGTGAGAGAAATGATATAAGCGTGAATAATAGCTTTTCAGATTTGGAGGGAATGTGTGGGTTTTTTTGTTAAAGTTTAGGGGGTGAACTTTTTAAATTTTGAAGATGGGGTGAAGATTGAGGGATGTGAATGCTCTAAGGGAGTGAAGAAAAAGAAAGTGATGGTTTAAACGAGAACCGCAAAAATATTTAGGAACAATAAGGTTACCGGTAGTGGGTTAACGCTCATGTACAAGCCAGCACGATAATGCCCCCAACACCGCTCTGATTAAGGGTGCCGGGTGTGAGGAGTTTTAGCTAACGAAGTTCACCAACTTTTCACTGACCATGAACGCACACTTCACTTTTTTTAATTAAATGTGAAAATCATTACATATTTTTAGGAAAAAGATAGTAAGAGTCCCTTGCCATAATGTCACTTGTTCTCTTTTTAGTTAAACAACTATATACAGTTTAAAAAACCATTTTATTTACTTGCACTATTGGATATATGCATTTCCACAATATATAAATACAATATATTTTTTAATGTTATCATAAATATATAATTTTATTATAAGGTTCGCAATTTGTAGTGGTGTCTTTTTTTTAATTAATGAATGTTTAAATAATTATATATCCAATCCAAGTTTAAATTAAATTAAAAAGTAAAGCATGCGAATATATATTTTAGAAAAAAAAATCTTACTTTTATTTATACATTATTAATCTTTATCAAACTAAAATAATTTTTTATAAAAAAATATGTGTAGATCGACCGGTTACGTAAATGTACATGTAAACTACATACATACATATATATATATATATATATATATATATATATATATATATATATATATATATATAGTGTTCAATGGGTTACATAAATGTACATGTAAACTAGATACAAATTATATATTTATTTAGATATATAAATAGAAATTTTGAACTGAGATTGTGATTGATCCATAAGAAGATGTTACACCTATCATGAAATTATGTAAAACTTATTAAGGTAAATAGTTGCGAATAAAAATAATATTTTGCAATAAAAGTAAAGTAAAAGTTAAATTAATATGAAATTATATTTTTGAGGGTGAGGAAAAATTGCCATGGGGCATTAAGTGGAATGCTTAATTAGAATTAGTGTTATGGACTAATACCATTGCAAGGTATGGGACTTGTCCCACATCGGTTGTATAGGCAACTGATGTGGGGTTTATATACCAAATGGGCTTTCCCACCCACTAGACTAGTCTTTTGGGTTGTGTTCTCCTGTTTGGTATCTAACAATTAGATATATGAAAGGAATCATAAGAAGAGACTAGAAAAGTGTGACATTGGATACTAGACTAGTTATGTCATTATCGTATCTAGACAGAGACAACTGTGACATTACGCACAATCAATATACAACATCATTCCTGGTTTATCTTGGTATTGAGTGGCCCTTCATAGTCATGAACTTAGATTTGGAGCTTTTGTCATCTTATAAACCTCCGCCCTGCAGTAACAGCATCATGATTGCTTAATATACACTCAAAGTTGATCTTAAACACGATGATCTTGTTTCTTGAATTTTCAGTTTGCTAAAATCTATATAACTAAAACATGATTTTATGGTCTTCTTTAACATAGTGTCCTACTTCCACATCACATGGTAACAAACAAGAATGAGGGATGCTTAAGTCTTCCTTCATAAAGGAATGTTTAAGGTCTATTAGTTAAAAGTGAAATGAAGATTAAAATAAGTCAACTCAACTGGAAGCAAGACTGTGCAACTTCAGTTGTAAAATTTTCTTTCTTCCTTTCTAATAACAACTGAACGGGCAACAAGCTGCGCCGCTACCCCTTTTTGAAAAAAATCATAATGTTTGATGCAAAAAGTGTGAGACAGAAATCTTATGTACCTCTTTGGCCATGCCCTCCAAGCAAAATCGTTTTAGGACAGTGTTAAGACCAATTTCAGTTGACCTGTAAAAAATGAAAATGAACTATTTATCCAGCAAAACAGGCAGATAAAATTAACTGTATATATTAGATTTAACATATGCCAGCCAGATCAAAGTACGTAATGTTAAAACTAGAAACGATGGAATATAAATGAAAGAAAAAGGCCTAAATTTGGATTCTGCACCAGTATATATTATGTCCAGAACACAATGGCAGTGCAGACTTGCAGTTGAAAGAGATCTCTTCAAGTAGAAATGTGATTCCAGCAATAAGAAAAAAGATGATCAAGTCATGTATTATGGCCTAAAATGTCTACTTAATGATATTTCATTAGTGTCTGGAAACTATGATTTCTAGATTAATGGACCAGATATTACCATGCATGTATAATGTATACAAATACTGTAACTAATGTTACAATCTTTAACATCATAGTATTAGACGAGCAAGGCTTATAAGCTAGATTATGTTATATAAATTTATTATTATTAGAATGTATTATATGATGTTATTAGTATTATTATTATCCGTTAACTTAGGTTGAGGCGGTTATCTTTATGTAAACCCCTCGTATATATACATTCATATGTAACGATTTCAATTCACCAATTCAATCAAGAACATTATTCAAACTCTCGTATACGAAATCTAAGTCTGATAGTGTGATTCATTCCAACAAAGTGGTATCAGAGCCACCGATCAACAAACACAAAATCTGCAAATCGCTATCAAGTGCACAACCCTAATTTATTTCCGAAGATATTTATACATGGCGACCAACGGAGGAATTCAAACCCAGATTCCAAAATTACTGGGACAGAATTACTATCACCGGCACATACAAATAAGAGTGTTACTAGAATCACAAGACTTATGGATGATAGTGGAAGAGGGATATTCAGATCTTCCGGCAAATGCATCAAAAAACGATCAGAATGTTCAGAGAGAAAAGATCAAAAAGGACAAGAAAGCGTTGCATATTATGTTTCAGGTCGTTAATGAAACAGTATTCGAACGTGTGGCAACGTGTAAGACTTCAAAGGAAGCATGGGAAATCCTGCATAAAGCGTATAGAGGAGAGAACAGGGTAAAAACGGTAAGATTACAAACCCTTAGATGTGAATTCGATGCATTAAGAATGAAGGATAGTGAAACTATAGAAGATTGTGTTAATCGCACAACGGTGATAGTTAATCAATTGTGTCTGAATGAAGAACGAATAGAGGAGCAACGAATTGTCGAAAAAATTCTCAGAAGTTTAACAAGAAAATATGAATCAGTGGTGGTAGCCATAGAAGAATCTAAGGATTTAAATGCAATTTACACTGAAGAATTACTCGGAATTTTGCAATCACATGAATTACGGCTAAGACAATATGATGATGCTCCAACAGAACATGCTTTTCAAGTACAAAGTAATTATTATGATAGATCAAAACAATCAAGATCAGAGAATAATGGCAGGGGACGAGGCAAAGGAAGAGGAAGGTTTAATGGTTCAATTCGATGTTTTAATTGCCAAAGGTTAGGGCACATGGCACGATTCTGCAACAAAAGAAATGAGAATGACAGATCTAGCAATGCACTGATGCACATCGATGAAGTAGAAGATGAGAATGATGACACCATGTTCATGATATTCAATGTGGAAGAAGTCATAAAAAATGATTGCCGGTACCTAGACAGTGGATGTAGCAACCACATGACGGGTGATAAGAACTTGTTTGTTACATTAAATGAATCCGAGCGCCGGGAAGTAAGAACTGGAGATGATAAACGACTAGATGTACTCGGCTGTGGAGATGTAATGATCAGAGTTAAAGGGGTAGAGAGACGAGTTCCTAATGTGGAAGGGCTAAAACACAATCTATTAAGCATCGGTCAATTAATTCAAAAGGGTTATGATGTAAGGTTTAATGATCGGGAATGCACAATTAAAGATTCATCCAGAACCTGCATTGGAACTGTTAGAATGACAGGAAACAAGATGTTTCCTTTAAATATGAAACAAGATCTAACACCTCGGGTATGCAATGTGACAGCCTCTGAGTCTCCAGAATTATGGCATCGGAGGTATGGGCACTTGAACTTTGAAACGTTGTATGATATGGGTGTGAATGAGGTTGTGAAAGGCTTGCCGAGAATCACTAGGTCACATAATGTGTGTGAAGAATGTATTTTTGGTAAGCATGCTAGAAAACCTTTTGCCAAACAAGCAACATGGCATGCTAAGGAACCACTACAACTCGTTCACTCGGACATATGTGGGCCGATGAGAACTCAATCTATAGGAGGTTGTAAGTATTTTATTACCTTCATAGATGATTTCACTAGAAAGACGTGGGTATATTTTCTAAAGTTCAAGTTCGATGCTTTGACTTATTTTAAGATATTCAAAGCACTCGTGGAAAATCAAAGTGATCACAAGATAAAGTGTATACGAACAGACAGAGGCGGAGAATATTGTGGTCATGAATTTCAAGAATTTCTTAAGGAAGGTGGAATACGTCATCAGCTTACCACAAGCTATACACCTCAACAAAACGGTGTAGCCGAAAGGAAAAATAGGACTCTTATGGAGTTGAGTAGAAGCATGTTAAAGATGAAGGATTTACCGAATATGTACTGGGCCGAGGCAGTTTCATGTGCAACCTACTTACTAAATAACTAAAAGTGTGCCCAATAAGACACCACAAGAAGCCTGGAGTGGAAGAAAGCCCAATGTTGAGCACCTTAGAGTTTTCGGATGTGTTGCTTATGCACATGTTCCGAAACAACAACGAGGTAAGTTAGATGACAAGACTGAACGAACCATTTTTGTTGGATACAGCGAAAATAGCAAGGCCTATAAACTTTATAATCCAGTGACAAAGAAGATTATAATACGCAGAGATGTTGTGTTCAATGAAAGCCAACATTGGATCACCGATAAAGGGAGTCAAGAGACGTCATGCATAGAGATTAATAATTCTGGTGAAGATACTCTAAGAGAAATAGTGGAAGATCAAGAACAACCTACAGCGTTGCAGGGGAATATTCATGCACAGGAACACTCAAACTCAAGTGTTCAGAACGAAGGTCCAGTCAACAGTCACAACGAAGAGATGACTACAGCCGAAAACTCGAACAATGGAGTTGAAGATGCAGATTCGTCTTCCTCCTCAGAAAATGAAGTTATAAGAACTCGAAGAGTGACTGATGTGTACCGCAAATCAAAGCCCCTTACAAAGGCCCAAGTCGATGCATTATATTATAAAGACTGCGGCAATTCAAATAACGTTGTGAACTTTGTTCTCTTTGCTGATGCGGATCCAACGACATATGAAGAAGCATGTAAACAAGCCAAATGGAAGGATGCTATGGACAAAGAGATGGATTCTATAATTAAAAATGAAACATGGGAATTGGTCGAACCTCCAAAGAATCAAGCTCCGATAAGTGTGAAGTGGATATACAAAACGAAATATGACGAGCATGGGAAAGTGAGCAAGCACAAAGCACGATTGGTGGTAAAAGGTTACAAACAAAAATACCGCATTGACTATCAGGATGTCTTTGCTCCTGTAATAAGGTTTGACACAGTTAGACTCGTGTTGGCGTTAGCGGCACATCATGGATGGCATTTACATCAAATGGATGTAAAGACAACCTTTCTAAACGGGAATTTAAAGGAGCAAGTGTTCATCGAACAACCAGAAGGGTACATTACGAAAGGAGAAGAAGGAAAGGTATGTAAACTAAAAAAGGCACTCTACGGGTTAAAGCAAGCCCCGAGGGCTTGGTATAGTAGAATAGAAGGATATTTCACATCAAGTGGCTTCAAGAAATGCATTCATGAACATACTTTATTTATCAAAATATCCGAGGGGGCAAGGATTATAATCTGTTTGTATGTTGATGACTTAATTATAGCAAGCGATTCATTACTAATGTTAAACCAATTTAAAGAGTCAATGAAAGACGAATTCGAGATGACAAATATGGGCGTTCTGCATTATTCCCTCTGAATGGAAGTCTCGTTTAAAAATGGAGATATTATGCTTTCACAACAACAATATGCAAGAGGCTTGTTAGAGAAGTTCAACATGATGAACTGCACGGCTATTTCTACTCCAATGGAGTATGGGTTGCAGCTGTCCAAGCAGGATCCTGATGACGAAATAGAACCAAACATCTACAGGAGATTAGTCGGTAGCCTTATGTATTTGACTAACACGAGACCGGACATTATGTTTGCAGTCAATAAAATCAGTCAATTCATGGAGCAACCAAAGAGAAGTCATTGGGAAGCTGGAAAAAGAATCCTAAGATATATAAAAGGAACGATAAATCAGGGATTAGTTTACTCTAAAGGAAGTAAAGGTTCGTTACTCGGGTTCAGTGACAGTGATTATGCAGGAAACATCGACGATAGTAAGAGCACATCAGGATATGTCTTCCACTTCGGATCTGGAGTTGTAGCTTGGCAATCAAAGAAACAAAAGGTAGTAGCTTTATCATCGACTGAAGTGATATCGCACTCTCCATGGCTGGGTGTCAAGCACTTTGGCTCAAAGGAATTTTGGATGAGTTAGAAGAAAAGATCAATCAACCTCTGGTGATCTACTGCGACAATAAATCGACAATATGCTTAGCCAAAGACCCAGTATATCACGGCAAGAGCAAACACATAAGGATCAAATACCATTTTATTCGGGACCTGATCAAGAAAGATGATATTGAAGTGCGTTATTGCTCAACCAAACAACAAGTTGCTGATGTCCTCACTAAAGCATTGCAACCTAAAGACTTCCAGCGGTTAAAGGAGTTCCTGCATTTCAGTGAAATCTAGCTTACGGGAGGGTATTAGACGAGCAAGGCTTATAAGCTAGATTATGTTATATAAATTTATTATTATTATAATGTATTATATGATGTTATTAGTATTATTATTATCCGTTAACTTAGGTTGAGGCGGTTATCTTTATGTAAACCCCTCGTATATATACATTCATATGTAACGATTTCAATTCACCAATTCAATCAAGAACATTATTCAAACTCTCGTATACGAAATCTAAGTCTGATAGTGTGATTCATTCCAACACATAGTAATAAAGCAAGCAAATTTTTTTAAAGATAGCTTATAAGACTACATGACTACTAGAAGGCTGAACAAACTATGCATAGTACTGCATATTTTTGCAGAAACTAACAAATTCTTTCACCAAGTGATTTACTATTCAAACCATGTACTTGTCTTTTAATTGCTAACTATCTAACTGCTGTAAACATTTTTGTAAAACTAGAAGTCTTCATAAAATGCTGAGTGCAAGGAGAAGACATACATGTGATCAATATAGCTGATAAAATGCTGAGTGCAAGGAGAAGACATACATGTGATCAATATAGCTGATGATCAGGGATCTGGGAGATGATGTGCCAATACTTTCCATTTCTGTGACACTTTTTTCTTAGTTCTGGGGATGAAGAATCCACCGACAAACGTGAGAGTGAAGGGAGTAGTGTCACGGGAAGATCTCTAAGCTTGGGGCATGACACAATAACAAGTTCTTCCAGGCAAGTGAGGTGTTGCAGGCCCTTTGAAAGTGATTCCAGGTCCGTAAAATCACGGATATATAGATAAGTTAGAGATGGAGGAAGAAAAAAAGATGGTGAAGTGGTATTGTTGCTATTCCTCATATCTTCCACCTTTGCAAAGGAAATCACTCCTGAATTTTTGCCGTATAAGATTAGTGTAACAAGGGAGGTTGGGAAATTTTGTTGCCCCCATTCCGATATGGGTTTCTTTAAGCCTCCTATAAATAATGTACTTAGATTAGGAGGCCATAAACCACAAGGAAATGGGTAGTCCATCCGTGGACAATTACTTATCCTCATTTCTTCCAACCAAGTGAGACTTTGCAATTGCTCGTGCGGAAATGACTTCAGAGTTTTGCAATTAGCGATCACAAGAGATCTCAGACAAAGAAATGGAAGAAATCCAAAGCCTTTACCTGGAATGGTTTCTATGTTATCACATCCAGAAATTATTAGTGTGGTGAGATGAACTAGGCATTCTTCATGAAACAACCTCAGAGTCGGTATTTTGAAAATGATTAGTGATTCAAGTGATAACAAAAAGTTGGTGTCAAGCCAATTCACTTCTAGATTATGACAATCCTCAATGTTAAGAATCTTCAAATTGGATGGGAGATCATGCATTGTTTGGAAGGTCAAGGATGTAACTGAATCACAACCGGATATCTTCAACTTCTCAACACTATTTGGACAGTAGTAACTATTTAATCTAGGACAATTTTTAATTTCCACTTCTCTAAAAGGTTCCATGCCAATCACCTGTGTCACCATCTCCTCTCCCAATGATATCAAATTTACACACCCACTTACTTCCAACTTCTGTAGACTCACAAGAATCTTGCATGCCTCTGCTTCTGATTGCCACAAGTATGTGAGTTCATCACACTGTAAAATGCGTAAATATTCAACTGCTTGAAGATGCTCTAAACCTTCTCTATGTAGTTGCTTGAGTCCTTTATTGTCCCAGATCGTTAATCTGATCATTGATGAAGCCACACCGACCATGCTTCTTAACACCACTACTGAACATCCTTGTATATGTAAAACCCGAAGTGATGGTATTAACTCAATTGCCACTACATCTAGTTTTGGACAATTTATTATAGACATCTCATGAAGACAAGGAAACCATTCAACAATTCTATCCTTGCCACCACCACTAGTTGACCATTCCCCCCAATTCTTCATATTTTTAAATTCTAAAACTTCAAGTGATGGGAACGCAACAGCCTGGCAAGAATTAGGAGGTCCAAGTAACTCTGGACCCAATCTTTTCAATGCATCCATTCGTTGAATAAACAACTTCCGAAGTGATGGTAGATGCCCAAGTGTTGGTAAATGTGTACAATAACGGCACCCATGTAATGTAAGTTGGGTTAAGCAAACAAGTGAGCCATCCCCGACCCAACTAGGAAATTTTGTTCCCTTGTAGTAATAAATCTTGAGGCTTGTCAACTTTTCAAAAGGCCTTAACCCTTCAAACACTTCATATTCAGATATTTCATCATGAGAACCATCAAAGACAGCACTCCATTTCATCTCCAAATCGCGAAGACTCTTTTTTTGTTGTAAGTTGGCTTCCTTCGCTTCTACTGCATTTCTCACTTTGTGCAGCCCCTCTATGGAAAGTTGACCTTGGAGATGAAATAGACCCTTAAGATCAGATATTTTAAACTCATCTTCTTCTCCAATAATGACTTTTGAAAGAGTTTGCAGACTCGTCAACCCAGCAATTCCTAAAGGCATCTTGCGCATCATTGGAGTATCACTAATGTCAAGATGTCGGAGGTTTTTTAACTTTACAGTACTATTTGGCAAGCTATATAAATGAGGACAACCAGAAACCAACAAGCTTTGCAGATTGTAAAGGTCACCGACTTGTTCCGGTAAACATATGATGTCTGTGTTGGAAAAATTGAGGTATCGCATATGCTTGAGACTACCAATGGAGTGTGGTACCACTGTAATATTATAATTAGAAAGGCTTAGCACCCTCAAGAATTGTAGTTTGGGAAGTAGTTCTAAAAGCACATTGTTTGATAAGTAGAATCTTTGCCTAGTATTCAACTTTGTGATAGACATAGCTATGAAAGTTCTCAAGCGTCTAGCTCTATGTAATGCCTTGAACTTTCTGTATACTCCATTTGATTCACGAATGAAGGAGAAGTGGTGGAACTTACCCAAATCTTCTTTCATGTCACAAAGGGCCATCTTATCACCCAACATAAGAAAGAACTCTCTTGCAACACTTGTGGCCAAGTCATTTATTAGCTCATGCATTGTATATCCTGATTTATCATTGGTTGATTGCTGAAAAAATGATCTCGACTCAAGCTCTTCAAAACACTCCCGACCTAAACTCTCCAATGACTTGTTGTTGTTTGATTCATACAAGAACCCTTCTGCCATCCAAAGCAAGACTAGTTCATCCTTTTGAAACACGTAATCCTTAGGGAACAAGCAACAATAAGCAAACATTTGCTTCAGATGTGGTGGGAGGTCGTAGTAGCTTAGCCTTAAAGCCGGAAGAATTTTATTTTCATTCTGTAAATGCCATATCTCACTATTCAACAACTTTTCCCATTCTTCATCATTTGACTTTGTTCTCAACACTCTCCCCAATGTTATCAAAGCCAAAGGCAGTCCACCACATTTCTTCACAATACCTTCACCATGTGATTTTAGTGTTAAATGTGAATCAAAGTTTTGTTTACCTAAAGCATGTTGAGCAAATAAAGATAGAGCTTCTTCATTTGACAAATGGTCGAGAGGGTAAGCTTGAAAAGAATCCATCATGGATGCAACCATGGTCTTCCGTGTTGTCAGGATAATTTTACTCCCACTTGCCCCTATAACAAACGGGCGTAGAAGGAGTTCCCACTCGTTGTAGTTTTCGTTCCAAACATCGTCAAGAACAAGTAGAAACCTTTTATTTATAAGTTTTTCTGTAAGGGCTACTTGAATCTGATTAAGAGTTTCAAATTTTGCATCCTCCCCACCTACATCTTTAAAAATAGCCTTGCTAATATTAAATACATCAAATTCATCAGACACACAAACCCATGACATGAGTTTAAAGTGATTCTTCACTTTCTCATCATTGTACAATACTTGGGCTAGAGTGGTTTTGCCTATTCCACCCAGACCAACAATGGACAAGATGCTGACGTTTTCATCGCACAATTCGTTGCCCAACAACTTCTCTAGCAATGCCTTTTTATCCCCATCACGACCCACAATTCTGGACAAATCAACCAGTGATGTTTCCTCTAACCGTCTACTTGTTCTATTTGACATTTCCACATTACTAATCAAACCCAGTATATTTTTCTCTACAACAAGAGCATTCAATCTGGTTGTAATCTCATTGAGCTTAGAACTCATCTTACTACCATACTTTAAGGCATGAGGAGAGAAACTAGTACAAGAACTTGGAATAAGCAGCCTCAGTACCTTACTAGTGCTGGTGCTGCTGGTGTTAGATTCTCCTTTCAACTCTTTTCGCATAGATTCAGTGGCCAAATCATCAAGAACATCGTCTATTTCGTAAGCTAAATGTTGGAGTTTGTGCAACCACAGTTCTGTATCTATGATATGCTTCTGGCCTGCATCAAGAACCACAGCTTGGATCTGGGACAAGGTGTCCTTCCATTTGTTGAGCTCAGAATGGATTCCTGCAGATTGAGCAAGCCTCATCAAGTCAGTAGAGGCAAGTTTCTCGAACAACACGGTGATGAATGCTCCTATAAAGATTTCAGCAACAGCCATTGCAAATGAAAATTTTGCTACTTTTTTGGGGTTCTAATTTAGATGAAACAGGAGGGTTGACTAAGTCAAGATTTATTATAATAATTGCAGAAGCATAAGTCTTCATAGGCATAGCTGTATTCCACTAGACTTGTAATATAAGTCCAAGATTCTTTTTTTCTAACGGAACAGAATCAATGATTTCCGCATCCACCGGATTAAATGGAGTACTCCAAAAGTAATCCGAGTCCATCACTAATTCTAGAGAAAACCTAGTAACTCATCCGTCCGTAGACACAACAATAAAATTATCATAAAACCCTTTTGACTCAAGGATCAAACCCAAGTTTCCCTGAGTCTACTATCATTGCCCAAAAAAATCAGTTAGATTCATGATTTTTTTACGAATCCATGGTTTCATTGACAAACAAATTCATTATTGAAGCTGGTTTAACGATAAAATAACATAAAATCGTTGTATATTTATATCTATCTATACTATATTATAACAGTCTAACACATTAGAGAAGGGCATTTTAATTAACATACCTAAAGTTAAGAACTTTTTTTAGTTTAATGCATAAGACCACCCGTAGTGGACGTCATTTTTGTCAAAATTGGCCCTCAAAAACGCCCCATTCCCCCTCACCCGCCCCCCACGGCGTTATTAGGCGTGTTCTCGGCTGAAACTTGTTTGGCGTTTTTTGAATAACGCTTAAGGGGCAATTGTTTGGCCAATCATTTTTTAGCTTCCTTTTTTTAGCCAATAGGTTTTTTGGTTGGTTTTTTTATTTATATTTAATTCTCTAAACCCTTTTAACATAATGGCCACATCCCCACTACACCCATTTTAGAGAAACGCCCAATAATGCCCCTTGCTGACTGGGTTGCCACATGACGCAAAACGCCTAAGGGTGGATCTTGCCCACTATACATAGTCTAAGGTAGAACCCTAAAATGAGGGTAAATTTGTCTTTCAAACATTAATTACATTTTAATCCTCTCATCTTAATTACAATTTAATTCCCAGATCTTTAACCAAATTATGAATAATTAATTAGTAGTTTATACCCCTTATAAAAAACTAATTACCCCCACGTTCAGGGTCGTTCCTATGCTTTCGCAGGCCTAATCGAACTACTAAGTGGAGACCCTTTTGCAAAATTATCATTTTCAACGTATTTAGTAGCAAAACCCTCCTCCTTTATCCGGGCTTAGGACCGGCAATTATAAACTAAAAAGTTTATAATTGGCATAGTTAAAACTTTTTTTAAAGTCATATGTTTTCTATAATTATAGTATATGTTTAAATAAAATCTACTTTTCTAGCTTTAACCGAGACAAATTGTTTGATGAAATTATCGTAATCAAGTTCTTCTAAAAATTCTTTTTCGATTGACATAATAGCTAAATCGTTTATTCTTTCTTGTGACATTGTAGATCTTAAGTAATTTTTATTAGTTTTAATTTGGAAAAGCTACGTTCTGCGGTAGCAACGGTTATAGGAATGGTTAACACAATTCTATAGGCGAATTATGCATTTGGAAAAGAATTAAAGTTTTTAATATAAGTTAATATATTAGTAAGTGTGTCAGATTCTATATGTATGATTTCTCTTAGCATTTTTAGTTCTTCAAATAAATCTAAACCATCAATATCAATATGATTATCATAGTTCCAAAACTTTTCAAGATAAATGCACTTCTCTTTTAATTTTTTTTTATTTAAAGATTTTAACTTTTTTATACTAAACAAAAAACCAAAAATTTGTTCAAACTCTTTAAACTGATCAAATCTACTTTTGAGTGAAACACTAGCTTGATCTACTATGTATAAAAAGTAATCCGTTCTAAAACAATCAATAGGAGTTTTCAAAGTCTCATTATCAACATTTTCATCAAATCTTCTATTATATGAATAACACGTTTTTACGAACTAGGTTCATTGCCCATCTTTAAAGCAAGTTCTTTAGCTGCAATCATAGCATTTTCAAATCCTTCATCCCTAAACTTTTTAAAATAAATAATAAGCCTATCTAGTTGTTTTATAGCAATATCAATACCCATGTCTTTTGATTGTAAGTTTTTACTAACTACATTAATAGCATGTAAAACCTCATACCAAATAACCTTCGCTAATAAAAATTCAAAATTTTCCAACTCATTTTCAACTAAAGATTTAGCATCACTTTTAACATTAGCCTCGGTACTATCATGATACAAATCCATTAATGCACCTCTTAGTTCTGGAGCTTGAAACCTAATTGCTTTAACACTTTCTAATCGACTTTCCCAACGTGTTTGTGATAATGATTTAAGAGTTAAATATGGTATATTATCTTGTAAAATCTTCCATCTTATAGTGGATGATGCAAAAATAGAATAAATACGTTGTATGGTTCCAAAAAAATCTTGAACTTTGTCACAAGCGCTAGCCATATTAAAAATAACTAAATTTAAATTATGACAACCACATGGAGCATAAAAGGCTCTAGGATTAACTTCTTACAATCGTTTTTGTACTCCCTTATGTTTTCCTTTCATATTTGTTCCATTATCATAACCTTGTTGATATGCTAAAAGTAGTTTAATAAAAATTAACTAAATTAACCTAAGTTTTACTCTAGAATCTCCAAGACTCGACTAAACTACTAATCGGCAAGTGAATCGGTCGACTCTAGTAAATCTAAGTAAGTCCGGATATCGAACCCACGAGACACTTTTGACTTCGTAGACTAGACTCTATAGACTAAAATCCTAATTTGTAATTAAATAAATTTAACTAACAAAAACAAACTTGAACGCGATTGAAACTAGGATTGAACTCATTGATGACAAATAACTACCTAGGTTGGAATCCCAAATATTATCGTAAGGCTTCTTATCGGATGCTAATGTGTTATGGAACCGATATCTTCAAATGCTAAACCCTAAGAGAAACCGAACAGGACTCCCGACCCTTCTCGGGAAGACACCTATGGAACTCTAAAGGATTGTTATGACTACTGGTTAACTAGATTCCCTCACGGTTACCTAGTTATCTAGAAAAGTGCCATAAAGTGACTAACTACCTCATAGTGGAAAGTCTAAGGCAACTATGGAACTCGATTGGGTTTAATAGACACAGAATTGGCAAGGCAACTAAAACCAGCTTCTCACAAAGACCTAATTCTAGCAATTCACCAATCTATACCTACCAATAACCTAGCACCTCACAGTGACCAAAATTAGTAGAATATCTAAACCGAATTAAATCATGAAAATTGTTTCTATGGTTTATTGGCCAATTCACCATAAGATTACCCAAAACCCCGAAGGACCCGATAATCAACATAAACCCGTTACATGAAAGACATTCATCAGGGTCTATGTGAAACAAATAACAATCAATAAACATGTAAATATACGCATACACACCAAATCAAAGAAACAAAGTTATTTACTTTTTGAGATAAATCCATAAACATCATTAACATCCAATAAAAATCCAAACTGTAACTATTGTTCATCTCAACCTAAGTAGTTTTGGGTGTTTAGCCAAGAAACATCGTTACAAAATTCAGAGTACAAGTTATAAACGGAGAAATAATTAAAGTAAAAGAGAAACTAAGAAACAAGATGAACCGGGAAGATAAAACCGGTTAAATCTTCGATCTTGAGGCTTCCAACTCCTACCCAAAAAATTCCTAAGCTTCATTGCCTTCGAAACCGTGCTAAAACAACTCTCAAATTCGTCCAAGTTCGTCTAGGGTTGTAATTGTTGTCAAAAGTTTATATTTATACCTTTCTTAACAACTCAAACCCACAAAATACACGAATTCGTTGATGTTATAAGACTCTGGCGGCCCGCGAGACTCTAAGGGCATAATTTCGCACCCCGCGACGCTATTAATTCAGTCAACTGGTCAAACCTATACTCTGGCGACCCGAGAGACACCTCTTTATACCTGTCGTGACCCGTCAGACTCCCTAACAACCTTATTTTTCATGTCGTTTCATTTTTCGAGCTCTCGTTCACGTTCCGGTACTTGGTTTTAGCATATTTTAGCTCGTTTTCAACCCTTTTCAGCTACTTTCATCAACCAAGACCTGTAATACACAAACGGATCAAAAGTATGCACATTCTAACTAAAAACGACACTAAATCTAACTAAAATCGTACAAACTATACAAGATAAATAGATGTATTTTACAATACATCACTTGTCCTCTAATGTCATCCACATTAAGTCCTATTCTATTAAGTTCTTCAGTAATAGAATTAAAAAGACCTTTACCGGTTGTATCATTCACTATTAAAAATTCTAAAAAGTGTTCTTTAACTTCTATTGAAGTTGGCGAAATATTTAAACATCGTAAGATAATGGACATTTGTTCCTTGTGGCTTGTATCGGGTATGCAATCAAGAATAATTGAAAAATATTTAGCTTCTTTAACCTTTTTAATAATTTTCGTTTTGACCTCATTTGATAATAAATCTATTAGTTCATTTTGCATTCTGGGTCCAAGGTAATGATTAAGAATTTCTTTATTTTGTATGCGTCTAACATGTTCTTGCATTATCGGATCAAATTCTGCAATCATCTCAATACCGGCTAAAAATAAACCATTGTTTTCTTCATACAATTGTTCATTTGTCCCACGAACTGCGAAATTACGTTTACCAAGACCATTTACAAGGGCAATAATTCTTTTTAGCACATTTCTCAAATGTTCTTTTTCTTTATTTATTTGATCTTGATTTTGTTTATCGATTGTTTTATTTTTCGCCAGTCTTATTTCTAATTCCATCCATATTCTCATATTATTAATATGCACATTACTTTTTTCATGTTCTTTTAGGTTACCACTAATATTTTTCCAATCATTGTTACCTTCTTTAGCTAAGCTACATGTACATTGATTTACGTCAAACAACTTACAACAAAAACAAAATACTCTATCTAAATCTATAGGTTCATCGTTTGTAGGTATATTATCATTTGCAGGTTCATCGTTTGTAGGTATATTATCATTTGTAGGTTCATCATTTGTAGAAGTTGTAGGTTCGCGATTTGTGGTATATTATCGTTTGTATGTTCACTTGTTGTAGGTATATCTTTTGTAGAATTTTGTTTGGAATAAAATTTTAGAAGTGCTCCCTTTTGTGATTCAATTAAAGCGTCTTGTTTTTGTTTTTTTATTGTCGTTTTGCATAACTGGATTCAAAAGTTCGGATTCGATTTGACATAGCAAATAGCCTAACTACTATCACGGTTTCTAACAAATATCAAATAGCAATTGAAATCTAGCAAATATCTATTATCACAGTTTCTAACTATTATCACAGTTTCTAACACAATAATCCCCAATTTTGTAGCAAATATCAATTAGATATAGCCTAACTAATAACAAATAGCAATGATAGTTTCTAAGAAATATAAAACAGGAATCCAAATGTGTAATATTACTTGTGCAATATCCACTTTTCAGTATTCTCTTTTCTTCTCTGAAAGTCCGAACAGGTTCTCTGCCTTCCAAACACAACCCCAATCTTAACTTGCAACCACAGTATCAATAAGTAATTTCAATTCCACAAGCAAAGTCACAATATCAGACACAATAACAAAGACAAAGCCTCAATCAGAGATTTCGAATTTTAGGGCAAACATTGATTGAGTAAAAGACACATATATAAACCTATACCATATGAAATAGTCGTTAACCTACCTTAATTTTGGAATTAACATGATGACTTCCCTAATTTCCCCAAATCATGACTTGGGAGGCCATCATTAAGCTCAACCGTTAATAGAAGCATGTGCATGTCCATGGTGTCGTTTGGAATAGCGAGGAAGCAGAGCAAAATAGGGATGATGGGTCAATATTTCATCTTTGGTTGCGTGCGTGCATGCCTGACAACTGAAAACGTAGGAAGTAGAGCAGCCCTAGATAAATCTCAACGCTTGGACTCTGTTAAAAATGGAGGCCCATATTCAATAGTTGAGCACTTGGGCTTGAAAGCTAATATTATTGAAGAAGGAGGCTCAGAATCCAAAATCTTGAGGCCCTTAAAATTTGGAGGCTCTAGGCATGTGCCTAGATCCACAAGCCCATTGGGCCAGCCCTGCCCACGTTGTTAAAACGACCATAACTTTTACATAAGTTAATATATATATTTTTTAAATTACACCATAAAAACGAACATTTTATTCTCTTTAATTTGAGTTTGTATAGCTATAGTTTTTTAATTAAAAAAAAATTGATATGTTACATGATCAATAGTGTTTGGAGTGAGCAATAACTAAATCATTAATCGAAAACAGATGAAACCGAACCGAAATCAACCAAAAACTGAATTAACCGAAAACCAATTAGCCAAAAACCGATTAATCAAAAACTGAATTAACCAAAAACTAGTTATCAGTTTTTTTGTAGCCACGTTTAACCAAAATTAACTGAACCGAACCCAATTACTCATATTTTTATATATTTCTAGCTTTTATACCTCCGACTCATGTATTTCATATTTTTTACCTCCATTTTGTATATTTATATTTTCGTTTCATGTTATTACACATCCATTTCATGTATTTACACCTCAATTTCATGTATTTCTAAGGAAAAGTTTTAGCCCAAGTTTGGTTTTGGTTATTAACTAAAATTAAATGAACCAAATAAAAAACTATCAATCTAACCGAATAAACCAAACTAATTAACCAAAACCTGATTGGTTATTAAAATAGACATGACTTCGGTTCAGGATAATAACTGAACTGACCGAACCATGCACACCAAAATGAAATGGACTAAACCATGACTTCGCTTTTAACGTATATCCACCAAAATAATACAACCAGAAACGAGTACCACAATACAAAATGTGACCCAAGCTGTATCGCGCGGGCACCCTGTCACACCCCAACTGATGGCGGAAACATCGGGGCGCGACACTGAGCGAAACTGATTGTCCAGGAGAATCCATAACAACTATGATTACCAAATATTTAACGTCATGTCCCATACCATAACATATAAAGTAAAACAATTATTACAGACATAGTTTCTCAAAGACAAATAATTGTTCCGACAACTCAGATTTTTATTTAGTTTGTTTCTAGACTCCCCTAGCTTGATTCCATGAAAGCAGATCATAGCATAGCATCCTAAACACTTGTCACATACGTTAAAATAAAGTCAATACACAATGTGTAAAGGTGAGCATACAAGTTTAATAACATATAGTAGCGAAAGCGATTTACGCATAACCAGCATGTAACACTAGGGGTGTGCACGGTTCGGTTCGGTTTTTCGGTAAAACCAAAACCGTAACCGAAAGTTCGGTTTTTGGTTTTTAAAAACCGTTCGGTTTCGGTTTTTTCGGTTTCGGTTATTTCGGTTTTTGCAACGGTTCGGTTCGGTTTTTCGGTTTTTGAAACAAATTATGTAAGATTCGAAACTTAAAAGTATAATTCAAAGTTTAAGAATCTTGTTAATATATTTAGTCTCTTAAATTAATATTATTCACATAAACCTAACTTTCTAATCTATTTTAATGTTTCTCCAAAGTTTTTGTTAAGACTTTTTCTTTTATAATACTTTGAAGACCATTTAATTTTTTTATTAAACTTTGTTAGTTCTTGTAAACAATGAATAATTTTGTTGATAAATAAAAATGGTAATGTTCTTATTATAAATATTTAACAAACAAGAATAAAATTTATAATTCTTAGTTGTATGGGTAAACACTTAAACAACTTAAATATAAAAATATATAGATTTGGTATACTATTAAAACTTATCGGTTCGGTTATTGAAAATTTTTATCCGAAAACCGAACCAAAATTTTCGGTTTTTAAAAATCCGAAAACCGAACCGTCGGTTTTTGTTTCGGTTCGGTTTTTTCGGTCTGGATTTTTCGGTTATTTCGGTTACGGTTTGGTTATTTCGGTTTTCTGCTCACCCTATGTAACACTTAGAAATGTGAAGCAAGTAAGCTATCGACAATGACATATGCACAAACATGATTGCGAGTTGTAGAATGCGCAACACATATCACCACTGTGATACGTGAAGTAAAGCCCTTAACAACCCCTGTCCATGACAGGTGCTGAGTCCAAACTATAGTACTATCGTTGCTAAGGTGTCAGGCAACAATCACTGTGTAAACATAACATACTAGCCTTCATCGAATAACACGTATAACATGCGAGAGTGGTTAGTGTATAAAAAGTGTTTGCGTTGTGTGTTGATTGTGATTTGATATAAGTAACTGTAGGTCCCTCTCGAGGATGAGATAAAACCTTATCCTTGTTATATCAAACACACTAGCGAGTGCGGAATCCAAGCTAGCATGCAACCGAGACTTTATACGAGAACAAGTACAAACACAACACACAACATTCAACGATTAACACCACTTGTATTAATGCGTATGAAAGGTTCGGTTACAAGTCCAATGTTCACAGATGTATTCTGCAAACTCTCAAAGTTCTCTCGTGTGTGTGCTCTCAACAGAATGCTCTCTCTCGTGTCTAACTTGTCTCTCTCCCTTAACACAACACACTACATTGGTATATATACCCGACACAGCAGGTCTGGTCGAAGGATCCGACAGATTGATCGAAAGATCATCTGTCGACCAGAAAGCCATCGAAAGATTCACAAATACCTCGAAGGATGATATCCTTCGAGATATCCTTCGAGTTCATCAATCGAAGGTTTATGTTTCGAGCTCATCTTTCGAATGTTCATCTTTCGAGCTCATCGAAGGATATAAAACAATCCTTCGATGACACATCCTTCGACACAACCAGCTTACAACATTTTTCTAACTGTTTGGTCAAGTCAAACCAGGAGGATGGTTGACTTGGTCAAACTTACATCAACCTTACATTAAAGACATCGTTTTGTATCATGACGAAATACAGACAAAGTACAGACACAAGTGCACCAACAAACTCCCCCTTGGCTGTAGCTTTGTCTCGATCTTCGTGTCTTCAAGTCTTCAAGGCCGAGTCGAACCGAGTCGAGTCGCGTCGCGTCCACACAAAGTGCATCAACAAACTCCCCTTTGGACGCTACTCGTGATGGTTCGTCTTCTATGTCTTTCATGTCGGAGGATCTTCAAAGTTTTCACGCGTCGTAAGCAGAAAGTGTATCAACAAACTCCCCGTTTCATGTAGAAAGTGTGTTGACAAACTCCCCCTTGGATTGAACTCTCCATTGAGTCATGCTTGTGAATCTTTGACTTGTCAATTCTTCAGATCCTTGTGGTGTTGATGAAGGGACAGCGGCAACTCGATCATTTTATCCTTTGAGTGCCTCCACTTCGTGTCTTCATTCCAAAGCTTTTCATCGAACATGTTCTCCTCGCCTTTAGCATCTGCACATGCAAGAAAGCTAAACGCATAATGAGAACAACCGCTTGGAATATAGTTAACATTTAAACTAACGACACATATGAGATCAAATCTCAATCAAACACCAACCGACAGCAGTTTGAAAGTTTAGAAAAATATTCATTTTAATCCTTTAACTTTCAAAACTCGTTAACTTCGACTGTTTATGAAGATGCAATTGTTTTCCAGCTTACGATCAGGATTTTGGGTAGGATAGACTCGAGTTTCAACATCGGTCAATCAAAAATAAACTAGAAGAAAGATCTTTTTGGATTTTATAAGGTTTAAATTAAAACACACCTAAAATCTTTTTGAAATTTTCATTTTTCAAATGTAAAGACGGAAAGCAATAAATAAATATATACAAAGATGCATAAACAGGAAACATTAAATAAATATTTACAGACATTCTTTTTGCGAGTTTCGAGGGTAAGAGAATCATATCAGTGTACGGTCATGCCAAAACGCTCTTGTTGTTCTTTTAGTTAACATTAAGATAAGCATCCTATAACGATTATCGGTATTGTTGTCCACTTAAGCTCAACTTATCAGATGTAATCATGGCGAGGGGATACGTTAAGGTATGATTTATACTTACCGACCGGTGTTCATCCACATCACGACACACTCCCGTATCAAGGTATGCACGAGGGTTCATCTTACCGGTGAGCATACCGATTATCATCTGTTTGACCGTATATGATGTGAGATTCTCACTTATTTTGATTGAAAACAAGCCCTATGTGATAGAATCACTTATTTATGAGGAACTTGAGTTTCAGATGCATGAGGGCACAGGAGCAAGTCCGTGAACAGGTCAGTACTTTCGTACAGCAGAGAGACGAACTTGACTCCCGGATGAATGTGATATATTATCACTTATTTGTTTGGACATGTGATTGTTGATCACTTATTGAGGTCGTATGCAGTATGAGATATGTACACGTATGTATGGTATCATGGAAGATCTAGACTTTGCCTTTTATAGAAACAACCATGATACCCAGATGATAAGCAGCATAAAGACCGAATATCTCAGAACCTCGGCAATCTCTCAAACGAAATTTCGGTACTAAGACCATATGCCAATGAATGGTTCCCACCCAGTCTTCAGTCGATTTAAGTTTATATCACCCTGCACACTTTAAAATGATTGTGAGCCTACCGATACATCTTATATAGAGCTGCTTATCGTTTTTCATTTAAGGTTTGAAGAGGTTTAGACAGACCACCGATGTACTATCATTTTCTCTTTTTCTCGCCAGGAAACTCATTTTTGTTTTTCTATTGTTTTTTTGTGTTTTTGAAATTTTTCGATGTTTTTGGATTTTCAAATTTGGATTTACTCCCCCTAAAATCAATAAACTAAGACAGAATTTAAAACACAAGGATATTTACAAAAATGATTTTCGGATGTTGGTTAACTCATGTTTTACCTCAATGCCATTTACCAAAATTAAGTTTTAATCAGAAATGATTTAGCGAAATTTGGAAAAATCAGTTGGCATGTCGGTAAGCGGTGCGGGCCATGACAGCATTGTCTGGCCAAAGAGTGCTGAACGAGATAATAATTCACAAAGCAGCTTAAATATCGACAAGTATAGGAGAGATTAGAAATTTAAAACCGTATTCTGCAACTGCATCGTGCATTGCAAAGAATCTGAGTGCTCTCCCACACTGGATATCCACCCGGTTGGATTTCAAGGTCGATTTTGCAGCTACTGAGAAGTCTCTTGACAGCAACAAGATCATAAACCTTTGGGTCCGGCTGGTCTTCCACATTGCACCAGCGAAGGTTTTTGTCTTTTTCTTGTGAAGTAGTGTGCGGTTGTTCAACCCATGCCAAGGCATCCGCACACCCGGTTGGTTTGTTCAACAAACACATTTTCTTCACTCACACCACCAAGCGATGTACACTGTACGTTCATCTTGTAGATTGTTGAACTTCAGACGTGCTGCAGGTGCGTACATTTTGATTTGAATCTATCCCGGGGACCCGATCAAAGCCTTTAACAAACAAACGTTGGAATGATTTTCATTTTGTCGAAGCTTCCAATTTCTTTCATCAGATATTTCTTTTTCCCTTGCTTTTTCTCTCCATCAAAGGCAACAATTTCTTCTGTCGCCTATCTTGTGCAAGGACGCTCCACTATCAACAATCTTACGACTATCGAAAGTTCCTCCTGGAATATCCTACACACTCACTCAAAAATTAGTTGGAGAGAGGGACCCAAGCCTTTGTGGACTTGGGTCGTCCTTGATCATCAAGAAAAGTGATTTCAATCACTTGATGATTAGGAAAAAGAACCTGTGGTGCTCCCCCTGACTGAATTACCTGTTTTTGTTTCCAAGCTGTTTGTCCTTTACCAGTATTTGTATTAGTTGTTTTAGCATTTACTGGTTTTACAGTTTTAGGTTTTGCTTGAACAGGTTTTTCTTCTTTGACCTCTGATTTTAAGGCCTTTTCAATTACCTTTTGATTCTTTTGTTTTAACTTCTTTTCCCTTTCTTTCAAGACACGTGGGTCTTGTTTCGGGGAAAATGTTCGTTTTTGGTAATTGGTTTCTTGGGGAGCACTTGTTTTTGCCTTCAACTTTTGCAGGTATGGGCAGTATCTTACAATATGCCCAATTGTGCCACACTCAAAACACATTCTCCGCTCTACAAACCTCGGAGAAACATGTTGATGATCAGACGGAGAACCAGACAATGAACTTTGTGATCTAGACGTGCTTGGACCTAAATCACCTCCGTTGGTGTGTTGGGTATAGTTATTCTGATCATTTCGTTTTAAAATTCTAACTTGTTTTACAAAATCAATGTTAGATTTATCCTGAAAAGTTTCAAGTTTATCTGAACCCGTGGATCCAACAAAGTTCACTTTCGGTTCTCTTTTCTTAACAGGAGCTCTTTTGTTTTGCACCCATTGTTGTTGAACCTTAGGTGCTTGAACATTCTTGTTCTGAGCCTTCTTTCCCTGTACCTTACCTTTTCCGGAATTGACTTGTTGTTTTCGCTCAACTTGTGGTTTTTGGTTTCCGTATTGTTTTCTAATTTGTTCACACGGAATTGGATCACATTGAGTGACGGTAACTTTGCCACTTTTGTTCCCCAAAAACTTATCAGTACATCCTTCAAAAATTTGCTCAATTAAATCTTGATTTACATTTTTAATTGGAAAATCTTTGTTAGAGTAGATTTTGCTATCTCCTTTGAGCGTGTACAACAAGTTATTCTCTTCACTGCTAGACACAAGGGACTCCATTGATTTTGACATTTCAGTCTTACTCGGTTTCACTGGTGGATCACATAGGATGTGATTCTCGATTGGAATATCTGTTGTAACCGAGTTAGACTGTTGTTTCACAATTTCTTCAGATTCATCATCTGAAGAATCAGCATCCTCAACAATAGGAGGACTCTGTTCCTTAACACACGATGAATCTGTCTCATTCTCAGATTCAGATTCAGATTGACCCGAGGATGATGTACCAGTTGTGAACCCGAGGCCTGCTGCAAAGTCATCTAGACCGAGTGGCACAGTAGGTTCAAAACGGGGCATATCCTCGTCATCAGGCAACTTGGAGTAATTGTGATTCATTGGGGGAGGACATGATTTGAATCCCATACACTTCTTATCCCCCTTTTTCTTTTGAACATCAATAATGTGATCCAATACATAGCGGGAATTGGAATAACTTTCCAATTTCTGCTTGATTGTTTCACATTCACATCGAGCGGTTGCCAACTCTACCATCTGCTTTTCAATTGTGTCTATAAGATCATTGTTAGCATGTTGTTTTCGCAAAACAACTTTTTGTAGTTCTGAAACATCATGTCTTAATGACGCAATTGTTGTTTTAAATTCCTTTTCATTTCTGGTTAAAAACACGTTAGCTTCAGTTGCTTTAGCAAGATCTACAATCAATTGTTGATTGTGTTTGTGTGTGACATCATATTTCTCTTGCAAAGCCTCGTGTTTGCTTTGCAATTCACACCACTCATCATTCAATGAAACATGTTTGTCTTGCAAGTCAAACAAGCTAGCTTGTAAAGCATCATGTTTGCCTTGCAACTCAGACATGTTTGCTTCTAAATCAGCATTTTTAATACGCAAACTATCACAGTTATCACAACTAGCTACAGTGGGTTCATCGACACATACCTGACCTGATGAACTGTCGACATTAGCCATAAAGGCTGAATGGAGAGAAGACGAAGAGTAAGCAGCTTGATCCACATGATCATTCCCTGAAGTGGAGGATTCTTCATCTGAGTTTCCACTATAACCAGAACTGTCTTCATCTTCAGAAGATTCATCACCATTGGTGGAAGATTCTCCACCACTGGCGTGCTTTAAATCCTTTACTACTTCAGCAAAGCATGCTGTTCCACCATTTCCTCCTTCTCCAAGCTGAAGCGACCAATCACAACCCTCATCTATTTGAACTACCAGCCCCCGGTTGGCATTTGATGGCCCTGCTTGGCTTTGGTTGTTGACAGGTATCATCGTACGAACATTGTTCCGGTTCTGGTTCTGCTGGTTGCCTTGATTTCTGAAGGGGTTTTGGTTTCCATGCTGAGCTGGTCTTGTGCATTCCCTTTTGAAATGACCCCGTTCACCACAGTTAAAGCACGTTACAGCTTGCTTGTCGAACCCATACTTGGTGTCTTTCTTGCTTTCCAAGTTGGTTCTTCCCGTCCTTTCCATAAACTCCTTTGCTCTTCGAATTGCACTAGCAAGAGCCCATTTGATATCCATCATTTCAAACTCTTCCTTATCCACTTGCTGATAATCTTCATTGGTTAGATTGATATTCCCAATCTGACCTGCGACTAATCCACTATAAGCACTAACCAAGGTATTCAACATCTCCATATGCTCCTTGGCTATTTCGACACTGACTTTGGAAAAGTTGGAAGTGTCTAATCTGACTGTGTTAGGATTGGAAGTGGCTTGAAAGTTTGAAGAGCTTCCATAAAACCCTTGCTGTTGCGGTTGTTGCTGCTGAGCTGTTGGTTGCACATTCGGTCTAGAAAACATCGTGTAAGCTGAAGGATCAAACTGATCTGTTGTAGAAGGTCCGGTGTTTGAGATGAAAGCTGTTTGAAGCTTCGCATGTTGAGAGGCTGGTCTTTCTCCACTGATACCTCCTGCAATCCCAAAGTACATTTCTGGATTTTGAGGAGTTAGTGTTCGTTTTGCCTTAAGCTTTTCTTCTACATCCTTGTTCTCCAGTTTTTGAATCAACTCATAAACGTTGATTGTGTCTAGAACACCATTTTCTTTGAGAATTTCAAGATAACTGCTCCACTTTGCTGGTAAGCTATCAGCGAATCTCTTCACCATTTCTTGTGGGGTGGCAGTGACTCTAAAACCAAACATTTCGCTCAACAAGTGATGAAACCTTGTAGATAACTCTGCCAAAGTCTCATTCTCCATACACGTGAAACCTTCAAACTCTTTCTTCAGTAATTCTTGCTTAATCTTTCTAGATTGAGCATTTCCTTCACAACGTAACGTGAGCATATCCCACAAGCTTTTAGTAGTCGTGCAGTAAACAAACTGGTGGTAAATGTCTTTGTGAAGAGCTTGTGTGAGAATCATGAATGCCTTCTTTTCTAATTCAAATTTCTTCTTATCATCATCAGACATAGTGCTGTAAGTTTCTGGATTAGATCCTGCAACTTCCAAATCATGGTCAAATGCGGTGAAGAAGCACATCCATAGATCTTGACCTTGCCCCTGAACATAAGTTCTCAGCCTTTCTTTCCACCATCCCCAATCATTGATATGATTTAGCTTTGGCGGTTTCGTGCTTGTACCAGTTTCACTGTCGTTCTGCATCATAGATTGAATGCTGTTGCTTTGATTTGTGACCAATGCCCATTGATTTGCAGTTATCATTGCAGCTTGAGGTGGGGCAATAGCCTGCATCCATGCTTTGTTGAAATCTGACGCAGATTGCGTAGCTGATGATTGCGTCGCTGATGTTTGTGGAGTCATAGATGTTAGAGTCCACGCGGTTGGATCCCACTGACCATTTGTTCCCATTTTATAAAAATTAATATATTAAGTGAAAATTGATTTAAAAATGAAAACAAGCTTTCTCTTTAAAAATTTAATTTTCACAAACTATGTTAATTTGTCGAGAGATAACAAACAGCCGAAAGATCCTTGATCGAAAGACCTGAAACACAAACTTGTTAAACTTAAACAAACTGGAATCGAAAGATCAACACTTGTTCGAAAGATAGACACTTGTTCGAAGGATCAACAGTGTTCGAAAGATCACTGTTGAATTTCGAACAATGACTTCGAAAGATTCACCAAGACGAAGGATCCTTATCTTTCGAAATGTAACAGTAGCTCGAACAATATATCCCTCGAAAAGATTCCTTGGCTCGAAAGATAACTCACTGACTTCGAAAGATGTTCGAAGGATGGGTATCTGTCGAACCTCCTTGATCGAAAGATGATCTTCGACTTCGAAAGATATCTTTCGAACAGCTCTGACACGGTTGACAAATGTGACAGGTTGGTGAAAAGTTGACGGGTTGGTGAAAACTTTCGGCAGAAAGTATGTTCAGACCATATCTTCTGAACATGCAGGTTTCACCAAACAGGTAATGTCCAATATTTTAATCAGTTTACTCTTTTCAATGCACAAACAAGTTTAATATTCAAATTTTAAGATCAAGGAGTGTAATACTATGAATCAACACTTGAATATGTCAAGAACACAGCCCAAAAATCTGAGTTTTCCGGTAAACCCACAAACTTTCGGAACACAATATTTGCTAAGATGTTTAACAAAAACCAAGGACTAACATGTAAACATGAAAAACAACAAGGTTTTTAACAAAAACACCAAGCAAAAACAACAAGATTTTCCAGAAAAATATAAACTTCAAACACCCGGAAAACACCCGAAGACACTCGGTTTTAACAAGGAGAAGAGCCAAGGCTCTGATACCACTTGTAGGTCCCTCTCGAGGATGAGATAAAACCTTATCCTTGTTATATCAAACACACTAGCGAGTGCGGAATCCAAGCTAGCATGCAACCGAGACTTTATACGAGAACAAGTACAAACACAACACACAACATTCAACGATTAACACCACTTGTATTAATGCGTATGAAAGGTTCGGTTACAAGTCCAATGTTCACAGATGTATTCTGCAAACTCTCAAAGTTCTCTCGTGTGTGTGCTCTCAACAGAATGCTCTCTCTCGTGTCTAACTTGTCTCTCTCCCTTAACACAACACACTACATTGGTATATATACCCGACACAGCAGGTCTGGTCGAAGGATCCGACAGATTGATCGAAAGATCATCTGTCGACCAGAAAGCCATCGAAAGATTCACAAATACCTCGAAGGATGATATCCTTCGAGATATCCTTCGAGTTCATCAATCGAAGGTTTATGTTTCGAGCTCATCTTTCGAATGTTCATCTTTCGAGCTCATCGAAGGATATAAAACAATCCTTCGACACAACCAGCTTACAACATTTTTCTAACTGTTTGGTCAAGTCAAACCAGGAGGATGGTTGACTTGGTCAAACTTACATCAACCTTACATTAAAGACATCGTTTTGTATCATGACGAAATACAGACAAAGTACAGACACAAGTGCACCAACAAACTCCCCCTTGGCTGTAGCTTTGTCTCGATCTTCGTGTCTTCAAGTCTTCAAGGCCGAGTCGAACCGAGTCGAGTCGCGTCCACACAAAGTGCATCAACAGTAACGTATGTAACACCCCAAAGTGCGTTAAGCAAAAAGGGATCGAGTATACTCACAGAGCGTGTTTAGTAATAAACACGGTCTTGGATTGAAGGGAGTGCTTGAGAGATTAGCCTGATCAGAGAACAATAGGATAAGCGTTGAACAGTGCGTAAAACAGTGTGTCGGTGAGATGGGCGAACGAAGGGTGGTTCGATCGGATGGCCATCCGGACGGATGACCGTTCAGTCGGATGGTCATTCGACTGATGGTGTGTTTGTGAAATATTGAACTTTTGAAGTTTTCATTGTAGTATAAATAAGGTCATTCGATCGGATGGTCATCCGGACGGATGACCGTTCGATCGGATGGTTGTTCGATTGAAACTGATAATCTTTGAAAATTTTGTAAAAGTTTAAGTGTTTACCCTGTGAAAATCAAGTCACCTGGTCAAATAGTCGTTCTATCGGATGGTCGTCCGATCGGACGACTATTCGTTTGAGTGACCAATTTGTTTGAGAACTTGTAAAATCAGTTAAGTTTAGAAAGTTTACGATGTGACAGCGTGCTAAACAACGGAAATCTCATCAAGCCCAACTCGTCCGATCGGACGGGAATCACCCCGTCCGATCAGAACCAACTGTTCTTGATGGAGTTTCATATTCAACCCGTGAATCGGTCGTCTCTTTGATAGAAATCCATCCTCCGATCGGTTCCCCACTAGAGAATGAGTAGAGAACCCGAACGAGTCCAGATTCTAACGGTTTTTGAGTAAAAGTGAAAGATTGTTGAAGAAAACTTAGAAACTGTTGTTAAATGTTTAGATTTAGCTGAAATCGGTGTAAAAACGTGTAGAAATCCATCAGATCCGAACCGTTCTTGATGAGATGAGGTCATACTTCGACGTTCATAAGAACTCCATGATGACCTCACCCTAGAACTGCCCAAATCAGATGATTTCATGATGAAAAGTTGTGATTTGATGGAGAAGATGATGAGAAAGTGTGTGCTGATTGTGAAAGTACAAGATTTAGAGTGAAAACTTACAAGAATCACGAGGAATCGAGAGAAAAATGGCTGGGAGCGTGCTGTTCGGATGGAGATGTCACATCAATGAATAGTGATGTGACAGGAGGGGTATTTATAGTGTGAGAGGAGAAAAGGCGGTGCCGAGTTAACGGGTCGGACGGCCTTTCGATCAGATGGCCATCCAATCGGATGGTCATCCGGCCGGATGTCCATTCGACCGAATGGTCGTTCGATCGGAGGGCCCTCGCGAGTTGGTTTCCGACTTTTGTTTCATGCGTTGAGCGTTGCGTTTAAGCGATTTGCGAGTAAGCGATGCGATAGTATGACACATTAGTTACACAATAACATAATCAACCTAACAATCATAAAGTAAACTTGTGTTTGGAGTTGCGATGCGATTGCGATTCGATAGAGGTTGCGATTGCGTTTGCGAATAACATCCCACAACATATAAGCACACACAAGTAAAGCACATAATAACATACACACGTAAAACAATATCCATAACTGCGATTCAAATTGCGATGCGGCAGCGATGTGATAGCGTTAAGTAGATTAGCGTTTAGTCACGTTTATCGCATTGTTACTTCACATATTAATAAATCGTAGCTTAAAATATCGTTAATTAACACATATCAATTATCGAGTCTGCGAGTACAAGCAATAATTAAGCAAGAAATGTCAGATCTGAACGTAAACCTGACGTTGACCTTAACTTTGACTTTGACTTGTACTTTGACTTTGACTTCGGAAAGTCGGGTTGTTACACACCCTGCTAGTCTATACTATAATGCATAACGGAAAGTGTAAGGACCTGCAAAAATGTCCCTAAACGACCCGTAAGTGAAAACTCGGACCCCTAAAACCCTAGTGTGCATGAAAAACCAAGAAAACAAGAATTTTAAGTTTCAGGCGGGCCGCGTAAACTGTAAGCTTAGGCTTACGCGGGCCGCGTCAACTTAAAGTTGACCGGATAAGCGTTCCGGGCCACGTGTCGCCCATGTGGCAACCCTACTCGTGACACACCAGCCCTACACGTAGGATAGGGGTCCTCGCGGGCCGCGTAAAAGCCTTGTGAGGGTTTACAAGGGCCGCGTAAAACTCATTTTTCTTCTATAAATTGTTGGTGCATGGCCTGATCGTCTGTGCTTGAGAAAACTTTCAAAATCACTCATATTCTGTTCGAAAATCAAGTTTAAAGTAGGAAGACGCTGCTACGAGTACAGGGTATTAACTCGATCACTGCTACGATCCAATGTCCGATCGATTGAAACCGATCCGATGGATGTTTAAGTGTTGCCCGTAATTGGGCTATACTTTGTCATTCGTCGTGAGGGTTTTGATTTCGTGAGCTTATCGTAAATGTTGTATTAAGTTACTGACCTAGTTTCGTATGCATTGTTATTTAAATTAGGTTATCAGGCTTATCAGTAGGCTAAACTCTGCCCAACTAAACTTGCAATGTGAGTCATTCTCTTTTTATCAACAATGTTTTACAGTACTCAAATTATTTTCAAAAGTTATAATTACAGGGATTAAGTCTTGGTTATCTTGAATCATTGGCAAGTGGGGTATTGTGCACATTACTAATTTCTCACGGTTAGGTTCATCAACCTAACAGTGATAATCATCACTACTTGGGTGAAAGCACCCAATAGTGGTATGACCATCGTCACCAGGGTGTGACACGGCGCCAGATAAAAATAAGATAGTAGCCATTGTAATCGCTCTTATGCTGTAATTTTAAACATGTTTCAGGTGACTTACTGTGAACCAAGGAAAACGTGCTACAGATTACTAACAAGCTTGAAGTGGTGGCTCAGTAAAATAAATAAACATGTTTTGTAAAATAAGGGATTTCCTCGTGAAATTCCCTTTACTGTAAATTACGGGGTTTGTCCCAAGTTGTGAAATAAAATAATTGGGCATTTTCAAGTTTTAAAAGATCCTGTTAAACTTCCGCTGTCAACTCAATAATAATAAATACCACGGGTTTCTGTCCCGCAGCTCCTGGCCCGGGTAACACCGGGACGGGGGCCGTGACAGAAAAAGGTGGTATCAGAGCCACTGATTTAAGCCAACTAAGTATTTAGAAATACTTAATTTCTCAAATTGCCACTCTGTGATTCTGTGAAAATTTAACTTGCAAATTATAACTTTCTAATTAGGATTTTGTGTTTTCTCTCTGTATCTGCTAAACAGCATGAATGAGTTGTCTGAAGCTCTTCAAAATCTCAATATCCATTCTGCTGGTATGGAAGTTTCCAGAGACTTTCCCGATTATCTGGCCGACACTGAAGAACCTATGGAATTCCAGGCTCAAGCCCAGGAGAAACCTAAAATGAAGAAAAGAAGGAGAATCATAGGTTGGAGACGCAACCGGAGGAAGAAGCCAGCTGCCCAGAGGATTAAAAAGACTGAGGAACCAAAAGACAAAGGCAAGGGAAAGGAGATCGGGGAAAGTTCAGGGCAAGCCCAGGAAATGCCACCCTAGGAGGAGCTTGATCGCAAACTGGCAAATTGTGGCCTCATTGGACCTGCCAATGAAGACCTTTTCAATTACCCAATTGAATCACAACTTACAGTCAATTTGGAACCTGCTATCCCAGACCCCATTGTCAGCCACCAACTTTTACCTGGGGAACTGGAGGAATGGTGGACAAGTGATTGGCAATTTCAGAATCTCTTGAATAACACTAATACCTTTTTCCCCCAGTTTGACCCTGAGCCTGTACCAAACCCACCTATGAGCACCGAGAACTTGGCTGAATTCCGCCACTATGGCGAAGAGTTGGTGGACGCAGGAAATAGAATCCGGGAAGTGGGGGAGAGGATATCATGGAAATACGACGAGAGGGAACGTCGTTTCTGAAGTGCCAGCTGACAGGGATCGTATGTGGTTGTGTGGTTACGTGTTTAATAATAATAAAATAATAATAAATATTAATAAAAATATAATCATGTAAAATAACCTAAAATAAAACTTTTGTAACATAACTGGTGTGTACGGATGCCTACTAAAATATATAAAAATATCAACGTCGCAAAGTCGACAATTTTGGCTATACATGCTAACATGATTATGTGTGATTGGTTATTGTGACTGATTATTATTTATTTTGTGCCAATAATTTACATTTTATATTGATAATTATCAGATGGAACACGCCGTCAATGAGCCAGTTAACGAAGTTAATCAATCCGAACAAAACCATGAAGATCAATTTCTTAATAGGCAAGATATAGAAAATATCGTCGCCCAGGGAATAGCAAATGCTATCCTAGCAATTGTCGCTGCTATCAAAGGCCCTGTTGAACCTTTACAAGCTAACCCCAGTAAACGCACACGCGACAATAATTCAGTAACAGTGTAAATGGAGGCGGTAACAATAACAATAACGATGATGTGATGCAAGCCCCATTTCTAAAGAAAATGAAAGCTGCAACACCTGGTTGCACTTACAAGGAATTTCTTGCCTGTAAACCAATCGAATTTGCAGGCAATGAAGGGGCGACTGATGCACTGCGTTGGTTAGAGAAAACCAAAGCAGTAATTAAAATAAGTAAATGTGCCAAGGAAGACAAGGTTATGTACTTGTCACATCTTTTTAAAGAAGGGGCACTAGAATGGTGGAACACGGTATTACAAGCCAAGGGAAGCGATATGGCTTATGCCATGAATTGGGAAGAATTTAAGAGTCTAGTGGAAAGAAAATTCTATCCCAATTATGAAAAGGAACAGATGGCGAATAAGTTCTTGAACCACCGGATGGTGGATGTTGACTGTCGAGGGTATACTTCGACATTCTTCGAGTACGCTAGAATTGTACCAACCCTGGCCTCGCCAGAACCGATACTTATTTCTCGCTATATTTGGGGTTTCATTGGCGAAATCCGTGATATCGTTAAAGCTGCGAGACCTCGCACAATTGACGATGCAGTAGAATTAGCCAACACCTTGACCGACGGACTGGTACGCACAAGAGAAGAAAACCGGAAGAAAGAAGTAGCTAAAAAGATTACCCAAGGATTCCGTGTGGGTAATAGTAATAATTTCAAGAAAAAGGGAACCGGGCAACCTTCCACTGCTTCATTCTGCAGTACCTGTAAAAGGAAGCATTTTGGAAGATGCAAAGGGTATTGCAATTTCTGCAAAATTCCAGGGCATCAAGAAGAAGATTGCAGAAGGAAGAAATCCACAATATGTTTCAATTGTGAAGAAGCTGGACATTTTAGACCAGACTGCCCTAAATTGGTCAAACCAACTGACAACAAAGCCAAACCTGCAGAAGGAACTACCAAGAAAAACGCAAGAGCCTTCCAGTTGACTACCCAGGAAGCAGAGCTAATCCTTGATGTGATCGCTGGTACGTTCCTAGTTCACGACGTTTATGCAAAAGTATTATTTGACTCTGGTGCAAACCAAAGTTTTATAAATACTTCATTCTGCCAAGCTCTTAACCTACCCTTAACCAACCTTAGACAAATTTTTACGGTAGAAACGGCAGATGGGAATTCTGTTAACATAGATAAGGTTTTGCGAAAAGAAAAGATAGAACTCTTAGGCCATAAATTTTCTGCAAACCTGATACCTATGAATTTAGCTGGATTTGATGTGGTGTTAGGAATGGATTGGTTAGTAGCCAACCATGCTCGAATTCTCTGTGATAAGAATTCCATAGAAATTCATACACCCACAGGAGAAATAGTGGTGATTACAGGAGATAAGCCACGTAAGCCAATGAAATTCATTTCAGTAATGAAAGTGGCCAGTTATTCAAGAAAACAAGGAATAGTGTATATGATTTTGGTAATCATTAACACTAAAGGTAAGGAACTTAAGGAAATTCCTGTAGTATCAGAATACTCAAATGTATTCCCAGAAGAACTACCTGGATTACCACCCGATAGGGAAGTAGAATTTAGAATTCATCTAATTCCTGGAACTACACCGATAGCCAAGGCACCCTATCGGTTAGCACCCACCGAAATGCTAGAATTGAAAAAGCAATTAGATGAATTATTAAGCAAATGATTTATACAACCTAGTTCATCCCCTTGGGGAGCTCCAGTGTTGTTTGTGAAAAAGAAGGATGGTTCAATGCGAATGTGTATTGATTATAGGTAATTGAATAAAGTTACTATTAAGAATCGATACCCATTACCTAGGATTGATGATCTTTTTTATCAACTTCAAGGAGCTAGATATTTTTCTAAGATAGATTTACGCTCTGGATGCCATCAGTTGAAAGTACAAGAAGAAGACATACCTAAAACTGCTTTCAGAACTAGGTATGGTCATTACGAGTTTACAGTCATGCCCTTTGGATTAACAAATGCTCTTGCAGCATTTATGGACATGATGAATAGGATCTGTAAACCGTACTTGGATAAATTTGCAATTGCTTTCATCGACGATATACTTATTTATTCCAAAATCCAGGAGGTACATTGTGAGCACCTACATGCACTCTTAACTCTGTTAAAAAGAGAGAAGCTTTACGCCAAATTCTCGAAGGGTGAATTTTGGTTGCAAGAGGTGCAATTTTTAGGACACATGGAGAATCACGAAGGTATTTACGTAGATCCCACCAAAATAGAAGCAATAACCAAATGGAAAATCCCACAATCAGCTATGGGAGTTCGAAGTTTTCTAGGGTTAGCCGGATACTATAGACGGTTTATTAAGGATTTTTCCAAAATAGTTCTACCATTAACTAAGCTAACCTGTAAATCAGTTAAGTATGAATGGGGACCTAAGCAAGAAGAAGCTTTTCAGATTTTAAAACAAAGGTTAACAAACACCCCAATTCTTGCCTTACCAGAAGGGACAGAAGATTTTGAAGTTTACTGTGATGCTTCTAAGCTAGGATTAGGATGTGTGCTAATGCAACGCAAGAAGGTAATTACGTATGCCTCAAGGCAATTGAAAAAGCACGAGGAAAATTATACGACTCATGATTTAGAGTTAGGAGCCATAATTTGTGCCCTTAAGATTTGGAGACATTATTTGTACGGAAGTAAGTTTACTATCTATACAGATCATAAGAGTTTAAGATACATATTTGGGCAAAAGGAATTCAACATGAGGCAAAGAAGATGGATGGAAATTCTAAGTGACTACGACTGTGATATTCAATATCACGAAGGAAAGGCAAATGTAGTAGCAGATGCCCAAAGTCGTAAGTATCATGAGAAACAATGAGGAGTTCGTGCTCTTAGATTAAGTTTACAATTAGACTAAATGGAACAACTGAGGAATGTTCAAAAAACAGCAATCGAGGAGAGTGCTGAAGGAATGAAAGGACGAATAAAGGAATTAGAGCAAGGAAGTGAGGGAATTTGGAGATTCCACAAGAAAATGATTTGGGTACCTAAGCAAGAAAACTTAAGAGATAAAATTTTAGAGGAAGCCCATAAATCTAGATATACCATGCATCCTGGTAATAATAAGATGTACCAAGATTTAAGAAATAATTTTTGGTGGATAGGAATGAAAAAGGACATAGCTAGATATGTATCTAAGTGTCTAACTTGTTCGCAAGTTAAGGCAGAACACCAGAAACCTTCAGGTCTACTTCAACAACTAGAAATGCCTGTATGGAAATGGGAGCTAATAACCATGGACTTTGTGACTAAGTTACCCAAAACCAGAAAAGGTAACGACGCAATCTGGGTGATTGTGGATCGATTAACCAAATCAGCTCATTTTCTCCCCATGAAAGAAACCTTTAGCATGGAAAGGTTAGCAAAGTTGTACGTAGACGATATAGTATCATTACATGGAGTCCCACTCTCCATTGTATCAGATAGGGATAGTCGTTTCACTTCACATTTCTGGACAAGTTTCCAAGAAGCTATGGGGACGCGATTAAATTTAAGTACAGCCTACCATCCCTAAACAGACGGACAGAGTGAAAGGACGATCCAAACCTTGGAAGACATGCTTAGAGCGTGTGTTATAGATTTTGGTGGAAACTGGGATGACCACCTACCTCTAATTGAGTTCTCCTATAACAATAGTTATCATGCAAGCATCGAAGTTGCCCCGTTCGAAGCACTGTATGAACGAAAGTGTCGAACTCTAGTTTGCTGGGCAGAAATAGGAGAAAGTCAATTATCAGGTCCTGAAATCGTGCAAGAAACCACCGACAAGATCACTCAAATCAAGGAAAGACTAAAGACGGCTCGAGATCGCCAGAAGAGTTATGCAGACAATCGACGCAAGCCACTAGAATTTCAAGTAGGAGACAAGGTACTTTTGAAAGTTTCTCCTTGGAAAGGAGTAGTTCGGTTCGGAAAGAAAGGAAAGCTAAGTCCAAGATACATAGGACCATTCCCAGTAATTCACGCATAGGACCAGTTGCTTATCGCTTACAACTACCGGAAGAGTTAGCTGGGGTACATGACGTATTTCATGTATCCAACCTCAAGAAATGTTTATCTGACGAATCATTGGTAGTCCCTCTTCAAGACATAGAGGTGAATGAGAAGTTGAAATTTGTTGAGAAACCACTCCAAATAGAAGACAGAAAGGTCAAGTTTCTCAAACACAAAAGATTGGTACTGGTCAAAGTCAAATGGGATTCGAAAAGAGGACCCGAATACACTTGGGAGCTGGAATCGGAGATGAAGCGAAAATATCCTCACTTATTTCAGTAAATCTCGGGGACGAGATTTTAAATAAGGTGGGGAGGATGTAAGGACCTACAAAAATGTCCCTAAACGACCCGTAAGTGAAAACCCGGACCCCTGAAACCCTAGTGTGCATGAAAAACCAAGAAAACAAGAATTTTAAATTTCAGGCGGGCCGCGTAAACTGTAAGCTTAGGCTTACGTGGGCCGCGTCAACTTAAAGTTGACCGGATAAGCGTTCCGGGCCATGTGTCACCCACGTGGCAACCCTACTCGTGACACACCAGCCCTACACGTAGGATAGGGGTCCTCGCGGGCCGCGTAAAACTCATTTTTCTGCTATAAATTGTTGGTGCATGGCCTGATCGTCTGTGCTCGAGAAAACTTTCAAAATCACTCATATTCTGTTCGAAAATCAAGTTTAAAGTAGGAAGACGCTGCTACGAGTACAGGGTATTAACTCGATCAATGCTACGATACAATGTCTGATCGATTGAAACCGATCCGATGGATGTTTAAGTGTTGCCCGTATTTGCGCTATACTTTGTCATTCGTCGTGAGGGTTTTGATTTCGTGAGCTTATCGTAAATGTTGTATTAAGTTACTGACCTAGTTTCATATGCATTGTTATTTAAATTAGGTTATCAGGCTTATCAGTAGGCTAAACTCTGCCCAACTAAACTTGCAATGTGAGTCATTCTCTTTTTATCAACAATGTTTTACAATACTCAATTTATTTTCAAAAGTTATAATTACAAGGATTAAGTCTTGGTTATCTTGAATCACTGGCAAGTGGGGTATTGTGCACATTACTAATTTCTCACGGTTAGGTTCATCAACCTAACAGTGATAATCATCACTAATTGGGTGAAAGGACCCAATAGTGGTATGACCATCGTCACCAGGGTGTGACACGGCGCCAGATAAAAATAAGATAGTAGCCATTGTAATCGCTCTTATGCTGTAATTTATAACTAATGTGTTGTTTTATACAACATGAATGACTCGCCAGTATTTCCCCGCTGATAAAATAATTTTAAACATGTTTCAGGTGACTTACTGTGAACCAAGGAAAACGTGCTACGGATTACTAACAAGCTTGAAGTGGTGGCTCAGTAAAATAAATAAACATGTTTTGTAAAATAAGGGATTTCCTCATGAAATTCCCTTTACTGTAAATTACGGGGTTTGTCCCATTTTGTGAAATAAAATAATTGGGCATTTTCAAGTTTTAAAAGATCCTGTTAAACTTTCGCTGTCAACTCAATAATAATAAATACCACGGGTTTCTGTCCCGCAGCTCCTGGACCGGGTAACACCGGGACGGGGGCCGTGACAGAAAGGGTGTTTTAAGATACATAAAAGTTAAGAACTTTTTTGGTTTAATGCATAAAGTACAACCCTAAAATAAGGGTAATTAGTCTTTTAAACACTAATTTCATTTATATCCCCCATCTTTATTACACTGTAATCTCTCGTCTTTAACCAAATTCTGATTAATAAATTATTTTTTTATTTTATTCCCTAATGAAAAACTAATTATCTCCATGATTTTTAAATGACTATAACTTTCCCGTACATTAATATTTTAGAAAAAAATACACAAAAACCAACATTTTATTCTCTTTAATTTGAGTATAGTATTGCTAGAATTTTAAATTAAACCAATTGATACGTTACGTGATTAACAATATCTAGGGTCGAACAATAAGTAAATCGTTAACCGAAACCGAATCGAAACAAATGAAATCGAACCGAAATCAACCAAAAACTGCATTAAATGATAACCGATTAACCGAAAACTGAATTAACCAAAAAAGGTTATTGTTTTTTTGTACCATCGTTTAACCAAAATTAACCGAATTGGGCCATTCATATTTTCATATATTTCTAGCTTTCATACATCTAGTTCATGCATTTCATATTTTATTCCTTCATTTCGTGTATTTATAGTTACATTTCATGTATTTATACATCCATTTCATGTATTTAAACCTCAATTTCATGTATTTCTAAGCAAAAGTTTTAGCTCAAGTTTCTATTAACCTAAATTTAACAAACCAACCAAAAATCGTAAATCTAACTGAATAAACCGAATTGATTAACCAAAAACCGTTTGGTTAGTAAAATATACTAACCAATATCTTCAATTTTGGCTTCGGTTGAGGGTAATTGCCGAAATGATCGAACCATACACACCCTACACAACCTGACAAGTTCCAGGAATGTTAGTAGACCACTAACACAAAGTGGACCCACTAAGAGGAAAGGCATACTTTGTCGGTTAATATTCACCAATCAAATTGCAGGAATTTTTACATCTCTTTTGATTATCACAAAAGTCATATTAAAAATTTAAAACGATTTAGATAAATTAATTATCAATTAACAATCATAAATCATCAATGATACTCACCACCCATAACATGATATGTGGGACATCGTAACTCTGAGTGGTATAAATAGCCTTCTTCATCAAGAAATCTCTATTCAATCTGAAATTCAAAACCCTTTAAATTTAAGCTTCACTTCTTTTGAATAGCTATATGAAATTGGAACAATATTTGGATTATTTATAGAAACTAGGGGTATTCTCTGTCACGCGTTGCGCGACACTACACGTTAGATTCGTATATATGTTAATAGCGACTTGTCATAAATTTATCATGCTGCATTTTGTATATGTAGTGAACAAAATCAGGTACGCCTAGTGTCACGGCCCCCGACCCGGTTTGACCCGTTTCAGGAGCCGCGGGACAGAAAATCCCGTGGTATTTATTTAATAGCGGAAGTTCTCTTCAGGATCTTTTTAAAACTGTAATTTTCCCGATTATTTTATTTCACAACTCGGGATAAAATCCCGATTATTTACAATCATATGATTTCACTGAGAAATCTTTATTTTACAAAACATGTTTCTTTATTTTATATTGAGCCACTTCCTTAAGCTGGTAGTGCTTCATGACATTTTTCCTGGATCACAATAGATCACCTGAAACATGTTTTAAAAAGGTTTTGTCAGCGAGAAATACTGGTGAATCATTCTTTTTACTAAAATGACACGGTTGTTATAATTTACAGTATTAAGAGCGATTACAATGTTTCCTGATATCAACCAACTACCCACGGTATTTGTCACTCGACTCGTTTCTGTGACTATGGTCATATCCCCCATTGGCTGCCCCAATGGTGACGATTATCAAGTAATGTATACAAAACCCCACATACCGGCTGTAATTTGGTGATTACAAAGACTTAATCCCTGTAATTATAACTTTTGAAAATATTTAAGAATTTATAAAGTACTTTAATAAAAAGAGAATGACTCACATTGCAGATTTATATGAGCAGAGCTTAGCCTACTGATTAGCCTTTTAACCTAAATTTAATAACATGCACACGAACTCGGTTAGTAACTAATACAGCATTTACGATAACTCACGAGATTAAAACCTTCACAACGAATGACAAAGTGCGATACTTAAACATCCATCGATTTAACGACGAATGACAAAGCATAAACCCTAAAGTGGGCAGCACTTAAACATCCATTGGATAGTTTAATCGATCGGACATTGAATCGTAGCAGCGATCGAGTTAATACCCGGTATCGGAGCAGCGCCTCGCTAAATAATGAAAGTATTTTCGACTTCAGAGTATTATAACTTCGTTTTTGAAAGTTTGTTTCGACACAGAATGAAAGTCCCTGATGCAAGCTATTTATAGGTGAATTTAAGGCCTCACGCGGCCCGCGTAAACCACCCCATATATCTTACGCGGCCCGCGTGGCCGCCCAGTCTACGAGTAGCCTTGACTGGTCACGAGTAGGTTAGCCAAGTGGACACTACGTGGATCCGGAACACATATCCGGTCAACCAGTGTTTGACGCGGCCCGCGTAAGACAGGCTTGTCTCTAACGCGGCCCGCCTGAAACCTATAAGTTTTGTTTTTTCTTGATTTTTGATGTAGGGTAAGGTTTCAGGGGTCCGGGTTTTCACTTACGGATATTTTTAGGAAAATTTTGAGAGTCCTTACATCCTCCCCACCTTATTTAAAATCTCGTCCTCGAGATTTATTGGAATAAGTGAGGATACTTTCGCTTCATTTCCGATTCCAGCTCCCAAGTGTATTCAGGTCCTCTCTTTGAATCCCACTTGACTTTAACAAGTACTAACCGTTTGTGTTTGAGAAACTTCACCTTTCTGTCTTTTATTTGAAGAGGTTTCTCAACAAATTTTAACTTTTCATTTACCTCTATATCTTGGAGAGGTATTATCAAAGATTCGTCTGATAGGCATTTCTTGAGGTTGGATACATGAAATACATCATGTACTCCAGCTAACTCTTCTGGTAGTTGTAAACGATAAGCCACTGGTCCTATACGTTGGATCACTAAAAATGGTCCTACGTATCTTGGACTTAGCTTTCCTTTCTTACCGAATCGAACTACTCCTTTCCAAGGAGAAACTTTCAATAGTACTTTGTCTCCAACTTGAAACTCCAACGGCTTCCGTCTATTGTCTGCATAACTCTTCTGGCGATCTCGAGCCATCTTCAGTCTTTCTTTGATTTGAGTAATTTTGTCGGTAGTTTCTTGTATTATTTCGGGACCTGATAATTGACTTTCTCCTATTTCTACCCAACAAACTGGAGTTCTACACTTTCGTCCATACAGTGCTTCAAATGGGGCAGTTTCAATACTTGAATGATAACTATTGTTATAGGAGAATTCAATTAAAGGTAAATGGTTGTCCCAATTTCCACCAAAATCTATTACACATGCTCTGAGCATGTCTTCCAGAGTTTGGATTGTCCTTTCACTTTGTCCGTCTGTCTGAGGATGATATGCAGTGCTTAAATTTAATCGAGTTCCCATAGCTTCTTGGAAACTAGTCCAGAAATGGGAAGTGAAACGACTATCCCTATCCGAAACAATGGAGAGTGGAACTCCATGTAAGGATACTACTTCATCTACATACAACTTTGCCAACTTTTCCATGCTAAAGGTTTCTTTCATAGGTAGAAAGTGAGCTGATTTGGTTAATCGATCCACAATTACCCAAATCACATCATTACCTTTTCTGGTTTTGGGTAACTTAGTAACAAAATCCTTTGTTATTAGTTCCCATTTCCATTCAGGCATTTCTAATTGTTGTAGTAGACCTGAAGGTTTTTGGTGTTCTGCCTTAACTTGTGAACAAGTAAGACATTTAGAAACATATCGAGCTATGTCCTTTTTCATTCCTATCCACCAAAAGTTGTTTCTTAAATTTTGATACATTTTATTGTTTCCTGGGTGCATAGTATACCTAGATTTATGGGCTTCTTCTAAAATCTTATTTCTTAATTCTCCCTGCTTAGGTACCCAAATTCTGCTTTGGTGGAATCTCTAAATTCCATCAGCTCCTTGTTCTAATTCTTTTATTCGTCCCTTCATTCCTTCAGCATCATCTTTGATTGCTGTAGCTTGAACATTCTTCAATTGTTCCATTAAATCTAATTGTAGATTTATTCGGAGAGCACGAACTCGCTTTTGCTTTTCATGATACTTACGACTTAAGGCATCTGCAACTACATTTGCCTTTCCTTCGTGATACTGAATATCACAGTCGTAGTCACTTAGGATTTCCATCCATCTCCTTTGCCTCATGTTTAACTCTTTTTGCCCAAATATATATCTTAAACTTTTATGATCCGTACAGACAGTAAATTTACTTCCATACAGATAATGTCTCCAAATCTTAAGAGCAAAAATTATGGCGCCTAACTCTAAGTCATGATTTGTATAGTTTTCCTCGTGCTTTTTCAATTGTCTTGATGCATATGCAATTACCTTCTTGCGTTGCATAAGCACGCATCCTAATCCTAGCTTTGAAGCATCACAATATACTTCAAAATCTTCTGTTCCTTCTGGCAAAGCTAGAATTGGTGCATTTGTTAACTTTTGCTTTAGAACCCTAAAAGCTTCTTCTTGCTTAGGTCCCCATTCAAACTTAACTGCTCTACAGGTTAGCTTAGTTAATGGTACAGCTATCTTGGAAAAATCCTTAATAAACCATCTATAGTATCCGGCTAAACCTATAAAACTTCTAATTTCCATTGCGGATTGCGGAACCTTCCATTTGGTAATTGCCTCTATCTTAGCAGGATCTACATGAATACCTTCGTGATTTACCATGTGTCCTAGGAATTACACTTCTTGCAACCAAAATTCACACCTCGAGAATTTGGCGTAAAGCTTTTCTTTTCTTAACAAAGTTAAGAGTGCATGCAAGTGCTGACAATGTTCGTCCTGATTTTTTGAATAAATAAGTATATCGTCAATAAAAAAAATTACAAATTTATCCAAATACGGTTTACAGATTCTATTCATCATGTCCATGAATGCGGCAGGTGCATTCGTTAATCCAAAGGGCATGACTGTAAACTCGTAGTGACCATACCTAGTTCTGAAAGCAGTTTTACGTATGTCTTCTTCTTCTTGTACCTTCAATTGATGGTATCCGGAGCGTAAATCAATCTTAGAAAAGTATCTAGCTCCTTGAAGTTGATCAAATAAATCATCAATCCTAGGTAATGGGTATCGATTCTTAATTGTAACATTATTCAATTCTCTATAATCGATACACATTCGCATTGACTCGTCCTTTTTCTTTACAAACAACACTGGTGCTCCCCACGGGGATGAACTAGGTTGTATGAAACATTTACTTAGTAATTCATCTAATTGCTTTTTCAGTTCTAACATTTCTATGGGTGCTAACCGATAAGGTGCCTTGGCTATCGGTATAGTTCCTAGAATTAGATGAATTCTAAATTCTACTTCCCTATCTGGTGGTAATCCCAGAAGTTCTTCTGGGAATACATCTGGGTATTCTGAGACTACAGGAATCTCCTTAAGTTCTTTACCCTTAGTACTAATGATTACTGAAATCATATATACTATTCCTTGCTTTCGTTCATAACTAGCAACTTTCATTACTGATATGAACTTCATGGGTTTACGTGGTTTATCTCCTGTAATCGTGATTATTTCCCCAGTAGGTGCCTGAATCTCTACGGAGTTCTTATCACAAAGGATTCGAGCATGGTTGGCTACTAACCAATCCATTCCTAACACAACATCGAACCCAGCTAAATTCATTAGTAATAGGTTTGCATGAAATTTATGGCCTGAAAGTTCTATATTTTCTTTTTGCAAAACCTTATCTATATTAATAGAATTTCCGTCTGCCGTTTCGACTGTAAAAATTTGCCTAAGGTTGGTTAAAGGTAAATTAAGAGCTTGGCAGAATGAAGTATTTATAAAACTTTGGTTTGCACCAGAGTCAAATAATACTTTTGCGTATACGTTGTGAACTAAGAACGTACCAGCTATGACATCCGGAATGAGTTCTGCTTCTTGAGTAGTCAGCTGGAATGCTCTGACATTCTTTTTAGTAGCTCCGTCGGCCGTCTTGGTTTTGTTATCTGCTGGTTTGGCCAATTTAGGACATTCTGTTTTAAAATGCCCTGCTTCTCCACAGTTAAAGCAGATTATGGTTTTCTTTCTGCAATTTTCTTCACGATGTCCTACAGCTTTGCAAAAGTTGCAGGTTATATCGCATCTTCCATAATGTTTCTTTTTGCAATTCCTGCAGAATGACGGAGTTGAAGATTGCCCGGTTCCTCTTCTCTTGAAGCTGTTATTATTACCCATACGAACTCCTTGGGTAATTTTCTGAGCCAGTTCCTTTTTCCTGTTTTCATCTCTTGTGCGTACTAGTTCGTCAGTTAGGGTGTTAGCTAATTCCACATCATCGTCAATAGTACGAGGTCTCGCAGCTTTGACGATGTTACGAATTTCACTAATCAGTCCCCAAATATAGCGAGAAATGAGTACCGGCTCTGGCGAAGCCAACGTTGGTACCACTCTAGCATATTCGAAGAATGTCGAAGTATATCCTCGACAGTCCACATTCACCATCCGATGGGTCAGGAACTTATTTGCCATTTGTTCCTTTTCATATTCGGGACAGAATTTTCTTTCTACAAGATTCTTAAATTCTTCCCAGTTCATAGCATACGCCACGATCCTTCTTTTAGCTTGTAACACTGTGTTCCACCATTCTAGCGCCCCTTCTTTAAAAAGATTTGACGCATACATGACCTGATCTTCTTTGGCACATTTACTTATTGTAATCACTGCCTCGGTTTTCTCTAACCAACGCAGTGCTGCAGTAGCTCCTTCATTGCCTGCAAATTCAGCGGGTTTACAAGCAAGAAATTCTTTGTAAGTGCAACCAGGTGTTGCAACTTTCATTTTCTTAGGGATCGGAGCCTGCTGTGAATCATTATCGTGATTGGTATGATTACCGCCTCCATTTATGCTATTACTGAAGTTATCTTTAGAAATACGTTTGCTAGGAATGATTTGTTGAGGTTCAGCAGGTTTCTGGGCAGCAGCAATTATTGCTGGAATAGCATTGGCTATTCCTTGAGCAACTATATTTTCTATATCTTGCCTAGTCATAAATTGATCCTCCGGATGTTGCTCAGATTGATTAACCTCGTTAACTGGTTCATTATTAGCGTTTTCCATCTGATAATTAATATATATAATTTATTAGTATCGAATAAATAACAATTATACACCAAACAATCATACAAATTTCACAACACACATATAGACAAAACTATCGATTTCTCGATTCCCATTTTTATATTTTATAATATGCGTCAATACACACCATTTATCTTACAAAGTTTTATTTGTAGTTATTTTACAAGATTATAATTTAGTATTTATTATACAACCACATTTTCACAAACCCACTATCCTTCGTTAGTTGGTATTTTAGTAACGACGTTCCCTCTCGTCGTATTTCCAGGAGATCTGTTCTCCTACTTCCCTGATCCTATTTCCTGCATCCATTAGCTCCTCGCCAAAGTGGCGGAGTTCATCTAGATTTTCATTGCTCATGGGTGGATTTGGTATAGATTCTGGGTCGAACTGAGGGAGAAAGGAATAAGTACTATTGAGTAGGTTTTGGAACTGCCAATCATTAGTCCACCACTCGTCCATTCCTAGAGGTTGGGTGTGAATTATAGGTTCTGGGATTGCTGGTTCCAAGTTCATTGGTAATTGTGTTTCAACAGGATAAGGGTATAGATTATTATTAATAGGCCTGACGACATCACAGCTTGCCAATGCTTGATCTAATTCTTACTGAAATGGTAACTCCTCAATTTGTCTAGAGCTTTCCCCAATTTCTATCTTGGTTTGCCTAGAACCTTCTCCAAACTCCATTTCCATTTGCCTAGAATATTCCTCAAACTGCATTTCCATCTGTCTAGAACCTTCCCCGGCTTCAATTCTCTTTCCTTTATCTAAGGGATTTTCTATTTTGGGAAATTTCCTGGTTGTGGGTTTCCTCCTGCGCACACGCCTCCATTCCACAAATCTCTTCCTTTTCTTGGGCTTGGGTTTCTCCGGAGGTGGAGCATTGAATTCCATAGGTTCTTCTATGTCTGGTATATACCTATTGAAATCTTTGGAAACCTCTATTTTTACCGGATAGAGATTTAGATTTTGAAGGGCTTCAGACAAGTCATTCATACTGTTTAGCACAAAATACACAAAAATTGCTAAGTTAAAATTTTATAACAAATTTTCATAAATAACCTTTAAATATTATTGCATACCATGTGACTAATTTAATTCAAAAACAACTGAAAATTAAAACACACTAGGGTTTACTTGTAAATTTATTTATTTACTGGATAAGGTTTCTGGCTTGCAGGTAATAAGGGTGCTAAAACTTGAATCAGAATATTTAAAGATTTGCATTTACTGCTACAGCGGCTAGCATATAAAGATCTGCCCATTTTTCATCTAGTTTGTCTTCCCATGGTGGTTTACTGCCTAATTCTTGGGTTTTCTGATTAACTATCTTTTCTTTTGGTTGTGATTTCTTTAATTTCTCCTGACTTTTCCTAATAATCAAACTTCTTTTATTAGGAGAAAGTGGTTCCTCATATTGTGTCTTTCGGACAAATATTCCTTCTTCAGGATTTGCATAGGGTTTTGAGGAATTTGTTTGGGATGAACTTCCCTTCTCGTTTGATGACCTATCTAATTTAAGATAGATGTTTGAAAGCTTTTGCTTACCCATACTGTACACAAATATTCAATTAATAAAACACATAATCACAAAATGGCAATCAGTAAAATTAAGTATTTTCTAAATACTTAATTGGCTTAAATCAGTGGCTCTGATACCACCTTTTTCTGCCCCCGACCCGATTTGACCCGTTTCAGGAGCCGCGGGACAGAAAATCCCGTGGTATTAATTTAATAGCGGAAGTTTTCTTCAGGATCTTTTTAAAACTGTAATTTTCCCGATTATTTACAATCATATGATTTCACTGAGAAATCTTTATTTTACAAAACATGTTTCTTTATTTTATATTGAGCCACTTCCTTAAGCTGGTAGTGCTTCATGACATTTTTCCTGGATCACAATAGATCACCTGAAACATGTTTGAAAAAGGTTTTGTCAGCGGGAAATACTGGTGAATCATTCTTTTTACTAAAATGACACGGTTGTTATAATTTACAGTATTAAGAGCGATTACAATGTTTCCTTATATCAACCAACTACCCACGGTATTTGTCACTCGACTCGTTTCTGTGACTATGGTCATATCCCCCATTGGCTGCCCCAATGGTGACGATTATCAAGTAATGTATACAAAACCCCACATACCGGCTGTAATTTTGTGATTACAAAGACTTAATCACTGTAATTATAACTTTTGAAAATATTTAAGAAATTATGAAGTACTTTAATAAAAAGAGAATGACTCACGTTGCAGATTTATACGAGCAGAGCTTAGCCTACTGATTAGCCTTTTAACCTAAATTTAATAACATGCACACGAACTCGGTTAGTAACTAATACAGCATTTACGATAACTCACGAGATTAAAACCTTCACAACGAATGACAAAGTGCGATACTTAAACATCCATCAATTTAACGACGAATGACAAAGCATAAACCCTAAAGTGGGCAGCACTTAAACATCCATTGGATAGTTTAATCGATCGGACATTGAATCGTAGCAGCGATCGAGTTAATACCCGGTATCGGAGCAGCGCCTCGCTAAATATTGAAAGTATTTTCGACTTCAGAGTATTATAACTTCGTTTTTGAAAGTTTGTTTCGACACAGAATGAAAGTCCCTGATGCAAGCTATTTATAGGTGAATTTAAGGCCTCACGCGGCCCGCGTAAACCACCCCATATATCTTACGCGGCCCGCGTGGCCGCCCAGTCTACGAGTAGCCTTGACTGGTCACGAGTAGGTTAGCCAAGTGGACACTACGTGGATCCGGAACACTTATCCGGTCAACCAGTGTTTGACGCAGCCCGCGTAAGACAGGCTTGTCTCTTACGCTGCCCGCCTGAAACCTATAAGTTTTGTTTTTTCTTGATTTTTGATGTAGGGTAAGGTTTCAAGGGTCCGGGTTTTCACTTACGAATATTTTTAGGAAAATTTTGAGAGTCCTTACACCTAGGCATACACTTGTTGTCGTTAGTCTACAGTTGACACTTACTTTCAAGTTTCCCTTGCTAATACATCGAGCTGGTTATCTACGCCTTTTGAAGGATGGTCTGAACAAAAGGAACGCTTTAGCGATTCTGATTCTTCACTGCTATCCCACCTTGGCTGCTTCTTATAGGTGGACAAAACGGCTTTCTTCTACGAATCGTGGTCTACTCCGCCAATCCGCCTAAAAATTCCTGAAAAATATATTAATCTGTAAGATGACACTTATAAGATGTTTAAAAGGCTCCAATATAAAACTTTTAGGCAGCAGTACTGACCGGTTCACTTTTAATATGGGTTATATAATGTAGGGTTGGTTCATTCAGCAATCTATGTAGCTGCTGCATTCACCTCTTAAAATAAATTTAAGAGAAAATTAGCAACTATAATAATAATGATTTGTTGCACAACTTGTATAAATATATTAAATTTTACATACTTGAATATGATCTTGAGATCAAGCATGATCTGTTTCTACAATTCTTCATAAACACCTTCCAAAAAAATCAGGAAACTTATCAGTTTTATTTACAGTAAATGCGTGTGCAAATCAAATTGAATTACTCGGGTTCACGAAACATTTTTATGAATAACAAAGAGCACCGAAGCAAATCAATTTCATTGTTATCTCTCACAAAAAGCAATTCATAATTCAATTATAATCAATTGCACATAGTTGTTGATCATCACTCAAGAGATCTAATTAGAGCTCGAATTATCAATTTAGTATTAGCTTCGGTCTAGCTAAAAACTGTAAAATACAATCAATAGTTTCAGATTGGAGGCTGTACCTTTTGAATGCATTTAGATTATAAAATCGAGCTTAACTGAAGGAATAGAAACATAAGATTCTTGTTTCTTCTTCAGTTCGACGCCGTCTACATAGATATAGAACGTTGAAAGTAAGTGACACCTTATATATACAGAGCTGAGGCATGACCTATGAACAAAGTTAAACCATCAATATCCCCACCCCACAAAGATCAGCACCAAAAAAAAACAAAAAAAAAACCGTCAAACAAAGAATAAATTGCAGGAAATCAACACACATGCACCAAATTTAGTTGGAATAATAAAATACAACCGAAAATGCAACTACAAAGACCATAGAACTTGCTTGTGTCACTATCGTTCACCTGCAGCACATCATTATCATCTTTACAATGGTTGCAGAAATCGAAATCCAACCGAAGAAAGTTGACCTATGTGAGGAATCCAGCCCCTCTTTCTCTCCTGCTCAAACTCTAAAGTTTCTCTCTCTCTCTCTCTCTCTCTTAATCTGAAGCAATCTGTAAAGAAAACATGTGGAAAAAGACTGAATGGACTTGTAAACAAAGGCCTGCTGAACTGTACCATTTGATGGGGCAAACATACCTTGGAATTGGTCTGGCCGTTGAAATTCATATTGAGAAAATCGATTTTGAGGCATAGAGGAAGCATATCATGGAGACGGATGTTTGATTCCCCACCACCGCTGGTCGATGAAGATTTGCCAGTCGGATAAAGCATGAGAGAGTGAGAGAATACCAAATCGTCTTAGAACCATCTGGTAGTTCAGTCACCTTGGTTTTAAATTACGTGATGCGCTCCGATGCGTTTAGTCCAAAAATCTGATGCGCGATGCGAGCGCATCATGTATGTGATGCGTTCTTTATAAAAAAAATAGTTAAAAATTATTTATACATAAAAACTTATAAAAACATACTTAAAGTAAACAACTGACGTAATTAGAAGATAAGAGTTGTGTTTTTTGGTTCAAATCAAGCATACTAAGATGTTAATTATGGAAAAAACCGAACACAGTTCATAAAATCTGGAAAAAAAGCATAAGAAACAATGTTGTGTGCATCAGAGCGCATTATGCGATGAGCCCATTATGCAAAATGCGTGCAATATTCTCGCATCACGTAAACGCATCGCATCAGCTGTTGCGATGCGCTCTCATTAGTGCATCGGGCGCATCACGCATTATGCACGCATTTTAAAACCAAGTCAGTCACCCGTTGGAGAATTGAGGTATTGATTCAGATGGATTTTCATGAGGGAGTGAACCCTAACGTGTTGCAAGATAAAGCAAAGATGAAGCGATGGAGGTATTGAGAGGCAACAACGTGTCATTTATATTGAAATTCCTAAAACACCCCTAATTACAGTTCAAAAGCTTCTAAATTTAATAGAAGTATAATTAGTGTGTTATTTTTATAAAATGAAATTTTAAATAGTTTAAACAAAAAAAAATTTCACATGGCTGGCCACGACCAGCTAAGGGACGCCCCACCACACCCCTAATTTTTGAGTTTTAGCTTGTGGATCCCACCCTCGCCACGTGTCGAGCAATGCCCCCAACCCAAGCCCCTCCACACCCCATAGTCTTATGCTAATTATTTACATAATTACAGTTTTGATTATTTATGGATTTCAAAATAGGCAAATATTGTTAAAGAGGAAAAAACAATTGATGGGCTGCCCCAATCTGATCTGACTTCTTTGGACCGTTTGACCAGTTAACCCATTTTTTAGCAATTCACTTACCTATAAAGGAAAGCTATGATGCTTCCCATGCCATGTTCGTTCAATGTTTACATTTTTTTATTCTCACTAACACCGTTTAAATATGTGCTGTAAATACAAATACATTAGGCAATGGAGCAGGTTTTAGACCAAGGCTTTATATGCATTGAAGACTTTGGACCTACATACGCCACTGCCACATTAAGATAATTCCATCAATCGTGCCTCTTAAAACCATTAAGCACAGTTATGATAATTATATACATACCATAAACAATGCAGACATTTCAGGAGTCCTTGATTGCTGCAGGAGCAGGCCTATCCTTGGTTGATCATGTGGTAATGCCTAACATTATCTGGTAAAAGCTGACCTATTTGACCCGTTCCATTTAGACTAAAGATAATATTTACCCCTTTAAGATTTAAATTCATTTATAAGCTAATGGGTCAAAATTGCCACATCTAGGATTATTGTTTTTTGTCACTGAAAAAAGTTTTATATGATGTAACTATTTTAGCTCGATATGCTCAACGGTCCATGGACTAAAACGTGTTTTTATCATCGACTTTGATGTCCATCATGAGAATGGGACTAATGATGCATTTTGATGATCCAACCATATTCTTTTTTTCAACACACCAAGTAGGCAACAAACATACATATATTTATTTATTTATTTACTTTCAAAGTGCGGTTTAACAAATTAATTTAGTATTTATATGGTGTTTTAGGCAGGAAGCTACCCTTGTACAGGGAAAATTGATAACATAGGATGTGGCCTGTGGGAATGGTGAAGGGGCAACACTTAATTCGCCATTAGCAGGAGGTTTTTTTTTTAAGAAAATTAAAAGCAACTTTGATACAAATGTTATGAAGCAAGTAAATTGTTTGTAGTGAATTCCAAACACTCAAAACTATAAATGAAAGCAAGCAAACCTGCTGCAACATTTGAACCTGATCACATGCTGATCCTGCCCTCAACGTTATCTTCTAATCACTTTCTTGCCCGATAACATCATCATCGGTCCTTGAACCTTCAAGAAAACCAAATTTATAGTGTAAAAAGACGCCGTAAGCTTGCTGGAACCCTAGTTGAGTGACCGGAGTTCGTTTCTGAAGTCACGGCCATCCCTATAACCAGGACCTCCATCATTGCCTTCTTAATCGTCATGACCTTCAGTTGAATGGCGGCCGGAACCCTGGAACTTAGCCCACCCGATAGCGATTTTGATAAAGAAAAGACTGCTGATACCATGTTTCATGGCGGAACCCTAACCGCCACCGCCGCTAACCACCGGAATTTTTCGCAGCCATCTCCGTCATCGTCTCCCTTATCTCACATATTTCTCGTTCTGTCTCAGTTGTATATGGGCAATCAGATGGTTGGTGATTTAGGATCGGCGTTTTGTTGATGGGTTGGTGATTTAGGATCGGCATGTTGTTGATGAAAACCTAAAATAACCCTTTTGTTGATGAAATACCAAAATAACCCTTTTTTACTGTTCAAATCGTTCGTTTATTAATAACTAGTTGATGCCCCGCCCGCGTTGCGGGGCGATGGCCGAATAATTCCCAATCAATTAAAAAAAGACTACTATAATTTTGGTATGAAAAAAAAACAAAAACGATGATAAGACCGTAATTTTGGGCTCAGGGCAAAACTGTAATTTTTCAGGACTAATGAGCGAGTGTTAGGCAGCTCCTTGAGACGAAAAAAAATTAAATCGAGTAAACCAATTAAAATAAAAAACCTTTATAGTTTTGCTAAAAAAAACAAAAACGATTGGGAAAACGTAATTTTTAACTGAGGGCGAAATCATAATTTTAATTCAGGGATAAAATCGTAAATTAAATGTACCAATGGGGGAGTGCTAGGAAGCCGTCGGCATGACTGTAATTTTACACTGGGGGCAAAATTGTAATTTCACCTGGAAAACAAACAAAAACGATGGACAAAATGTAAATTTAAGTTGAGGGAAAAATCGTAACTTGGCTGTGAGAAAAAAAAACTAATGGCAAAACTATAAATTTATACGGGGCAAGATCGTAATTTTGAACCGAGGGCAAAATTGGAATTTTTAGCTGGGAGCAAAAGCGTAAATTTATTTTTAAGTGGGGGTAAAAACATAATTTTGAATTGATGGCAAAATCGTAATTTTAAGGGAAAAAAAAAACAAATGGCAAAACTGTAAATTGAAACGGGGCAAAATCGTAATTTAGAACCGGGGACAAAATTGAAATATTTAGCTGGGAGCAAAAACGTAAATTTATTTTTAAAAGGGGGTAAAACATATTTTTGAACTGATGGCAAAATCATAATTTTAAAGCGGGATAAAATTGTAAATTTGTTGGGCCAATAGGGGAGTGCCAGGCTGCCGCCCATGTCAGCCAATTGAAGGAAACAACTATTACCCGCCCATGAGGTTTGTTAATATGTAAAATAACTAGTAGATGCCCCGCCCGCGTTGCGGGGCGATGGCCGAATAATTATCAATCAATTAAAAAAAACTACTATAATTTTGCAATGAAAAAAAAATGATGATATGACCGTAATTTTGGGCACAGGGCAAAACTGTAATTTTTCATGACTAATGACCCAGTGTTAGGCAGCTAAAGTTATGCGCCGCCCGCGTTGCGGGGCGCTAAATCGAGTATTTCTTAGGTTAATAACATGTACGCCTTTATGTCGGTTAGTTATACATGCTACCTATAACACGATATAAAAAAAGATACATCAAGTTAACCAATTAAAGAAAAACAATACCATAGTTATGATAAAAAAAAATAACTAAAACGATGACAAGCGTGTAATTTAGAGTTGAGGGCAAAACAATAAGTTGTGACTACCAATTAGCGTGTGCTAGGCAGCAATTTGGCATGGATAAAAATAAAATTAAGTCAACAAAGTAAAATAAAACACTACCATGGTTTTGCCAAAGAAAAAAAAAACGATGGCAAGATTGCAATTTTTAGCGGAGGTAAAGTCGTAATTTTAAAATGGACGCAAAATAATATTTTGAACTGAGGGCAAAACTATTTTTTTTATTTTGAAATAGGGGCAAAATCGTAATATTTTAGCTGCGGGCAAAATCGTAATTTTTAGCTGGGGGCAAAATCGTTATTTTAAACTGGGAACGAAATCGTAATTTGGCAGGACTCTAGCTGAGGGCAAAACCATAATTTTATTTTGAACTGGGGGCAAAATTGTATTTTTTAACTGAGGGCAAAGTCGTAAATTTAAGCAAGGGGCAAAATCAAAATTTTATTTTGAATCGAGGGCGAAATCTTAATTTTACACCTGGGATAAAATTGTAATTTGGCATCACCTATAAATAACTATTACATGAGAAAAAAAACAAAAAAAAAACACAAAAGTCAAAAGTGGCCGCCACTTTTGGCCAACCACTCTCGACAACTATTAAATGCTGACGTAATCATCTTGTGAATGTTATAACGTATAATATATAGGATAATGTGGATACATATGAAGTGTGGTCTTAATTTTTCTTTAGAGTTTGATAATTAATTTAAGAGTAAATTACAAGTTTTGTCATTTATGTTTACACCAAATTGCAGGCGCTGTCCTTTAGCGCAAAAGTTGACAAGTTTTGTCCTTAATGTTCCAAAATCTTGCACGTCATATCCTTTAGGCCAAACCCATTTAGATTTTTTGGTTAAATCTGATCATATGCCTTGCACATGAGGGCATTATTGTCATTTTACCTCCCTATGAACTACTGATATTCAAGGGGCTAAATGTGTGATATTCAAGGGACTAAAAGCATTCACATCCATTCCACCATATTTTCACCCTAAATTACACTAAAAAACATTAAATTTTCTCTCTCCTTTTCAATTAAATAATATTTGTATACCATTATCATTACCTTTTCTCTCTCCTCCACTCACAAACACTTTCAAAATATATTAAAAAATTATAGGGGGTGAACAGTGTCCCTCCAAATATACAGATGAACAGTAACATTTTCTCTCCTCCACTCACAGCCACTTTTTATACTCTTTATATTTTAAAAACACCACACACAGAATTTGATGCCATGGATGTGAATGCTCTAAATGTGTATGAAATAGAAAATAAAATATAAATATTGAAAAACCTTAAATCTCTCTCTGATTCTTTCTCCCTCTCTCTTCTCTCTCTCCCTCTCTCTGTCTAACACAATCTCCTTTCCTTTCTCTTTCTCTTTCTCTCTCTTCACCCACTACCACCACCTCCACCTCCCAGCACCAACACCCACCGTCGCCAAAAAGGTTATGTCAATGCAATCCAATAAACATAAAAGATAATTCCAATGTAGTTAGAATACAGACTGTACACCGTCATACTATTTTTCACAACCCCCGATTCCTGATCCCTGGAAACGGGCGGACGTGATCACAGAGTTTTGGTGGTATCAGTTTGTTTAGTCTCACAGCGGAATTTACATCAGGACCGTAGTTAGGAAATGTTTATCAGAGTAAAACCACCATATTTGATATTAATAATAATAACATGGGCAAAACCCAAGTTTCTTATTACAATACATTATAGGGATAAACCCTATTTTATTGAATTTAAAACATCGTTTATTAGGTAACTTTTATAGCCACATTTTTCCCAAGCCTTCAGTGCTCTCCAGCTGGCTTTTCACTAATTGGCTGTTCACATTGTGTTACCTGTAACGCGTTTTAAAAACATTTGTCAGTCGAAAATACTGGTGAGTGAATCCCAGTTTAATCAAGAAACATTTTATCAATTAAAACAGTATTGAGAGCGATCACATTGTTTATTTCTACACAATTACTCATTCAGTATTTGCCACTCGACCGGATCTATGGCTATGGTCAAATTACCCATTGGCTAACTCGTTGTCCAATGGTAATGTACTGTCCTTCCTGACTTACTACTACTCGTAGTAATAAATTTTGTATACAAAACCCCATAATACCGGCAGTAATTGAAGAACTACAAAGACTCAATCACCGCTTAATTTCATAGTAAAACATTTAAGGTTTTGTAAAATATTACCAAAAACATTAACAAAAAGAGGATAAACTCACATTGCCGTCTTAGGCTTTTCGTAAGGGTTTCCTGGCTATAATCTATAATTTATACAAATGTACATTGGTTAGTATCATAACCCTTTGAAATTATTAATAATACCCTCCCCGAGATGGCATTCCAACAACTACGTCGGGCAGAACCACGACAGTTGTTACGGAACCCTAAATCAATCGGGCAGCATAACTATTATAAAACCGGGGTTATAATACTTACAACGGAGCAGAACCTCGCTAATTAGGGGTATAATACCCAAAATATTAAGCTTATAACTTCAGAATTCGAGATTGAGAATAAGAAATGAGCGACGGAAACTGAAAACTGATGCCTGCTATTTATAGTTGTGATATCAGACTTCCAGGCGGCCCGCTTAAGATAAAGCTAAGCCTTACGCGGCCCGCGTTGACTATAGTCAACTCAGTAGCTTAGCTGGGTCATCACTAGGTTCGACACGATTACGACACGTGTCGTCCTCCGGTGCGATCGCGTGTTATGAGTCCGCGCGGCCCGCATTAACTAACCAAAACTCGTACGCGGCCCGCATCAGCTTAAAATTCAGATTTTTATTTTATTTTTATAAACTATAACATAATACGGGCTCGGTTTTCACATACGGGGTATAATATAAAACATATTGGGACATTTTATAATATAATAGAGTGTTAACCATATTATGAGAGTGTTGGTTTTACCGAGGGTTGTTACATTCTCCCCACCTTACTTTAGAGCTCGTCCTCGAGATCTACTGAAATAAATGCGGATATTTTCTTTTCATTTCTGACTCGAGCTCCCACGTGTATTCAGGTCCTCTTTTGGAGTCCCACTTTACTTTGACTAGAACTAGTCTTTTATGCTTGAGATTCTTGATTTTCCTGTCTTCAATTTGTAGAGGTCTTTCTACAAATTTAAGCTGTTCATTTACCTCTATATCCTTAAGAGGAACTATCAGTGATTCATCAGCTAAACATTTTTTTAGATTAGATACATGAAACACATCATGTATTCCTGCCATTTCCTCTGGCAGTTGTAACTGATAGGCTACAGGCCCTATTTTTCTAATAATCTTGAAAGGTCCAACATACCTGGGACTTAGCTTTCCTCTTTTGATGAATCTTACCACTCCTTTCCAATGAGAGACTTTTAACAATACTCTATCTCCTACCTGAAATTCCAATGGCTTGCATCGGTTATCAGCATAACTCTTTTGTCGATCACGTGCAGCTTTCAGTCGTTCCTTGACTTGAATAATCTTATCGGTTGTTTCTTGTACAATCTCAGGTCCAGATAGTTGCTGTTCCCCAATTTCTGCCCAACAGACTGGGGTTCGACACTTTCTTCCATAAAGTGCTTCGAATGGTGCAGCATTGATACTTGTGTGATAACTATTATTATAAGAAAATTCTATTAAAGGTAAGTGATCATCCCAATTACCTCCAAAATCAATTACACAAGCTCTAAGCATGTCCTCCATTGTCTGAATTGTCCTTTCACTTTGTCCATCTGTTTGAGGATGATAAGATGTGCTTAACCTTAATTTGGTTCCCATTGCCTTTTGGAAACTTGACAAAAAACGAGAGGTAAATCGACTATCCCTATCAGAAACAATTGATAAAGGAATACCATGTAAAGAAACAATTTTATTTACATATAATTTGGATAATTGTTCCATACTAATTGTTTCCTTCATTGGTAGAAAATGAGCTGACTTAGTTAGTCTATCTACAATCACCCAGATTGTATCATTTCCTTTCTTAGTTTTGGGTAATTTAGTAACAAAATCCATTGTTATTAATTCCCATTTCCAAACTGGCATTTCTAATTGCTGTAATAAACCTGAGGGTTTCTGGTGTTCAGCTTTAACTTGTGAACAAGTTAAACATTTAGAAACATAAACTGCTACATCCTTTTTCATTCCTATCCACCAGAAATTTTTCCTTAAATCCTGGTACATTTTATCACTTCCTGGATGCATCGTATATTTAGACTTATGAGCTTCTTCTAATATACGATTACGCAGGTTTCCTAATTTAGGTATCCACATTCTCTTTTCATGGAATCTCCAAATTCCATCTGTTCCTTGTTTTAATTCTTTTAACATACCTTTTTAATTTTTCAGAATCATTCTTGATTACTGACTCTTGGGCTTCTCTTATTTGATCATTTAAATCTACTTGAAGATTTAATTTAAGAGAACGTACCCTTTTTGGCTTTTCATGATATTTTCGGCTTAAAGCATCTGCCACTACATTTGCTTTTCCTTCATGATACTGGATATTACAATCATAATCGCTAAGAAATTCCATCCAGCGTCTTTGTCTCATATTCAACTCCTTTTGATTGAAGATATACCTTAAACTTTTATGATCAGTGAATATGGTAAACTTACTACCATAAAGGTAATGTCTCCAGATCTTAAGAGCAAAAATTATAGCTCCAAATTCTAAATCATTGGTTGAATAATTCTCTTCATGATTCTTAAGTTGTCTAGATGCATAAGCTATAACCTTCTGTCGTTGCATCAATACACATCCATAACCTAATTTAGAAGCATCACAATAGACTACAAAGTCTTCAGTTCCTTCTGGTAATGCTAATATAGGTGTATGGGTTAATCTTTGCTTAAGAATTCTAAGTGCTTCTTCTTGTTTTATTCCCCATTCAAACTTAACAGATTTACAGGTTAGCTTAGTTAAAGGAATAGCTATTCTAGAAAAATCTTTAATAAATCTTCTATAATAACCGGCCAATCCTAAGAAACTTCTAACCTCGGTTGGTGATTCAGGGGTTTTCCATTTTGTAATTGCCTCAATCTTTGTTGGATCTACATGAATTCCTTCATGATTGACTAAGTGTCCAAGGAATTGTACTTGTTCTAACCAAAATTCACACTTTGAAAATTTAGCATAAAGCTTTTCCTTTCTTAACAAACTTAAAAGTGCGTGCAAATGCCTTGCATGATCCTCTTTATTCATAGAATAAATTAGAATATCATCTATGAATACAATTATGAATTTATCCAAATATGGCTTACATACTCGGTTCATCATGTCCATAAATGCAGCTGGGGCATTGGTTAAACCAAATGGCATGACAGTAAATTCATAATGACCATACCTTGTTCTGAATGCGGTCTTAGGAATGTCCTCTTCCTGTACCTTTAATTGATGATATCCTGACCTTAAATCGATCTTAGAGAAAAATCGAGCTCCTTGCAGTTGATCAAACAAATCATCGATTCTCGGTAATGGATACCGATTCTTAGTCGTGACCTTGTTTAATTCACGATAATCAATGCACATTCGCATTGATCCGTCCTTCTTTTTAACAAACAGTATCGGCGCTCCCCATGGCGACGAACTTGGTTGTATAAATCTTTTTTCTAACAATTCATCTAATTGTTTCTTTAATTCTTGCATTTCTGCAGGTGCTAAACGGTAAGGTGCTTTGGCAATTGGTGACGTTCCTGGTATTAAATGGATCCTGAATTCAACTTCTCGATTTGGAGGTAGTCCTGGTAATTCTTCTGGAAAGACATCTGAAAACTGAGATACTACTGGAATATCTTTTAGTTCTTTTCCTTTAGTGTTAGTGATTATAGAAATCAAATACACTACAAAACCTTTTCTTATACAACTTGCAGTTTTCATTACAGATATGAACTTTGTAGTTCTAGATGGTTTATCTCCTTTAATTGTGATCGTTTTACCTTTTGGTGAATTTACTTGGATTAACTTTTGATCACATAAAATACTGGCTTTATTGGCTATTAACCAATCCATTCCTAAAACAACATCAAATCCTACCAGATCCATGGGATACAGGTTTGCAATAAATTTCTGATTTAAAATTTCTATGCTTGCTCCCTGCAAGATTTCAGAAATTCTAACAGTTTCTCCATTGGCTGTCTCTACTAAACATTCATGTGGTAGTTTAGTTAATGACTGATTTAGAAATTTGCAAAACGATGTATTAATAAAACTTTGGTTTGCACCAGAGTCAAATAATACTTTAGCAAAGACATCATTAACTAAAAACGTACCAGCAATGACATCTGGAATCATCTTGGCTTCATCTGCAGTCAGAACAAATGCTCTAGCATTTTTAGTATTCTTGTTATCTGGAGCTGGAACTAATTTTGGACAATTTAGCTTGATATGACCTGGTTCTCCGCAATTGTAACATACCCTGCTGTTAGCTTTCTTCCTGCAGTTTTCTTCTTTGTGTCCCGATATTTTGCAAAAGTTACAATATATGGAACATCTCCCAGAATGTTTTCTTTTGCAGTACCTACAGTAAGGTGCAGAGGTAGATCCTACATTTCTTCCACGGTTAGAATTTCCAGAACGAAATTCTTGAGTCAATTTCTGGGTTAGGTTTTTCCTTTGATCCTCTTCTCTGGTACGGACTAACTCATCAGTCAAGGTATTGGCTAATTCTACAGCTTCTTCTATGGTTTGTGGTCTAGCTGCCTTGACTACATGTCTAATTTCCCCAATTAATCCCCAAATATAACGGGAAATTAACACTGGTTCTGGTGAAGCAAGAGTTGGCACTATCCTAGCATATTCGAAAAATAACTTTGTGTACCCCTTGCTATCTACACCAGTCATCCTAAGGTTTAGGAATTTATTTGCTATCTGTTCTTTCTCATTGGGTGGGCAGAATTTCCTTTCTACCTTGTTTTTAAATTCTTCCCATTCCATATTATAGGTTTGATCACTTCCTCTTGTCTGAAGGATAGTGTTCCACCATTCTAGTGCTGCATTCTTAAATAGATTAGAAGCAAACAATATTCTATCTTCTTCAGCACACTTACTTATCCTTAAGACTGCCTCAGTCTTTTCTATCCAGCGTAAAGTTGCAATGGCCCCTTCATTTCCCGAGAATTCCATTGGTTTACAAGACCAGAATTCTTTATAAGAACAACCATAAGGCATGGTTCTTCTTCTTTTGGGAATAGGCATTTGAAGTACCGGTCCATTGTTTATGCTGTTTTCTGGTTCAAGTGGTCGCTTACTGCTATGTCTACTTTTGTTATCAGCATCCTTAACAGTTTGAAGTATAAATGGCATTGCATCTATAATTCCCTGTGCCACTATATGTTGAATAGCACTATTGTCCACTTGGTTTCCATTGTTATTGACACTCGGATTATCATTAACCACGTTAATGTTACTCTGATTATCGTTATTCAGATTTTCTTGATTTCCTTCGTCTGCCATCTGAATTTTAAACATTTATCCCATATTAATATCACAAGATAGTAAGTAATATAATTGATCACAATTCACATGACACGCAATTTAACCAAAAACGTAGATCATTGCTACTTACTCTTTTCATATACTTATGCGTCTATTACACACTAGTACAGAAATAAAGATTACAATACCAACAGAAATAAAATAGTAATATGCATCCGTACACACATATTTTTATTTTATTATATTAGTATTACTACCACTTCTTTATCATTCACGGATACGGATTTATCCAAAAATCCATATTACGTTCATCGTACTTCCATACGAGACGTTCTCCCACCTGACGCATCCTATCACTGCTTTCTAAAATTTCCTCCCCGAAAGTCCTAAGTTCTTGAACGTTTTCTGCACTCATTGGGGGTGCAGGTTCTCGGACTGGGTTTGGAATCTGGGGTGCATTTCCTGATATGGGGGTGACAATTCCTGAAATTGGTAAGGATCCTCTAATATCTCCCTAATATAATTATCTTGGTAATAGGGATCTAAAGGGTCCATACCTGGGTAAACTTCTATGTTCTGTATGGGTGGATAATCCTGAACAGGGTAACGTTGCACAAAGTCCCTATTATCGTCCCACCAGGGATCGTAATTCGGGTCTAGTGGGTTTGGTGCAGGTACCCGAGGGATTTCTTCTGGGTTAAAGTCGTGCATTTCCACTTGGTTTTCCTGATTTTCTATTTCCATGGGCTGTTCTGGGTTTTGTGGTTGTGGGGCTACTAGTTGTTCCAGACCTGGGTCAGCAGCAGTTGTAGCTAAGATATGGAAATTTGCTAGGCTTCTATTTAGCATATCTTGAGTATGAGCATCTGTCTCTCTCTTAATAGCTGCTAAAGCCCTTTGCTGTTGCAATTTTCTCATTCTCTTCCTACGAGCAAAAGCTTCTTTACTGAACCATCCTCGTTTCTTAGTAGGAAATGATTCTTCAGATTGAGCTCTAAAGGCAAATATTCCGTCTTCCCGATCAGCAGTATACCCCGAGAGGGCAGGCTGTGATGATGTACCTTCACTCCTAGGTGAATCAGCTAACTGACGATTCACGTCTGATGGTCCTTGATCACTCATACTGAAAACTAACAGATAGTCAAATAACACATAACCAATAAATACAGTTATGCACGTATTTCCGTAATTATTTCCTAACACAAAATTTAGAATTTAAGTGTCAGCAGAACACTTCTTTGGCTCAGACCAGTGGCTAGGCTCTGATACCACCTTCTGTCACAACCCCCGATTCCTGATCCCTGGAAACGGGCGGACGTGATCACAGAGTTTTGGTGGTATCAGTTTGTTTAGTCTCGCAGCGGAATTTACATCAGGACCGTAGTTAGGAAATGTTTATCAGAGTAAAACCACCATATTTGATATTAATAATAATAACATGGGCAAAACCCAAGTTTCTTATTACAATACATTATAGGGATAAACCCTATTTTATTGAATTTAAAACATCGTTTATTAGGTAACTTTTATAGCCACATTTTTCCCAAGCCTTCAGTGCTCTCCAGCTGGCTTTTCACTAATTGGCTGTTCACATTGTGTTACCTGTAACGCGTTTTAAAAACATTTATCAGTCGAAAATACTGGTGAGTGAATCCCAGTTTAATCAAGAAACATTTTATCAATTAAAACAGTATTGAGAGCGATCACATTATTTATTTCTACACAATTACTCATTCAGTATTTGCCACTCGACCGGATCTATGGCTATGGTCAAATTACCCATTGGCTAACTCGTTGTCCAATGGTAATGTACTGTCCTTCCTGACTTACTACTACTCGTAGTAATAAATTTTGTATACAAAACCCCATAATACCGGCAGTAATTGAAGAACTACAAAGACTCAATCACCGCTTAATTTCATAGTAAAACATTTAAGGTTTTGTAAAATATTACCAAAAACATTAACAAAAAGAGGATAAACTCACATTGCTGTCTTAGGCTTTTCGTAAGGGTTTCCTGGCTATAATCTATAATTTATACAAATGTACATTGGTTAGTATCATAACCCTTTGAAATTATTAATAATACCCTCCCCGAGACGGCATTCCAACAACTACGTCGGGCAGAACCACGACAGTTGTTACGGAACCCTAAATCAATCGGGCAGCATAACTATTATAAAACCGGGGTTATAATACTTACAACGGAGCAGAACCTCGCTAATTAGGGGTATAATACCCAAAATATTAAGCTTATAACTTCAGAATTCGAGATTGAGAATAAGAAATGAGCGACGGAAACTGAAAACTGATGCCTGCTATTTATAGTTGTGATATCAGACTTCCAGGCGGCCCGCTTAAGATAAAGCTAAGCCTTATGCGGCCCGCGTTGACTATAGTCAACTCAGTAGCTTAGCTGGGTCATCACTAGGTTCGACACGATTACGACACGTGTCGTCCTCTGGTGCGATCGCGTGTTATGAGTCCGCGCGGCCCGCATTAACTAACCAAAACTCGTACGCGGCCCGCATCAACTTAAAATTCAGATTTTTATTTTATTTTTATAAACTATAACATAATACGGGCTCGGTTTTCACATACGGGGTATAATATAAAACATATTGGGACATTTTATAATATAATAGAGTGTTAACCATATTATGAGAGTGTTGGTTTTACCGAGGGTTGTTACACTATTGTATGATAGTTTATTAGTAATATGTTCTAGAGGTGTGAATATATTCAAACAAGCAATTAGAAGATTAAAGTTAGAATAGTTACAGGTGTGAACAGAGGTGCCACTAAAACTGGGTAAATTGCCATCATGACAAGAGACAAAACAAATATAAACCCCCAAAGGTAGATAGCCAAATAAGGACCACCTTTCTGCAATGAAAAGAAAACACGATTGTTGTAATACAACTCAATAAATAAATGTGGAATTTTGGTAACAATGTCATTTTATGAACTAAAACTGTATTATTAGAGTGCTGGTAGCCACAATGGGTGGTCCTAGTACTATAGCCAAGGTCATGCCCAACAGCCAAATTGTTTGATGTAACCATAAATTATTTAATTAAGTATCACCAACGTAGTATCAAACTATAAATAATATCAAGAGTGATGTTCTATAAAACCTTGTTGAAACCATGTCGCTCCTCAATTACTAAAGTCGAGTAGAGAGAAAAAGGCAAGTCTGTTATCTACACAACGTTACACTAGTTACAGATGTGAGGAATACAATAGCTTTAGTCACCTCTTCATTTCGACACCAAACCTGGTTACTAGATCGAAGGAAATCAAACCATTTTCGGTTCAAAATCCCCCAAATTCCAATTTCAAGAAAACCCCAATCTTGAAATTGAAATACCCGTTGCGAAATATAATGATCAATGAGTTAATTTCTCATCAAACCCACATAAAAGATTAGTGATTATGAGTAGCCATGGAAGAAATTTCCAAAAAAAATCGCTAATTTGTTGTTCTTCTGTAGAAGCCCTTTTAGCGACCAGAATAATTGCTCTTAAATTGTTGAACATGCCCACAATTTCAGGTAGTGCATCTAAGCCGCCAACAACCACCATCAACAAGCACCATCCACCACCAATCCCGTCACCAACCACCATCAACAAGCCCCCTCCACCATCTCGTGCAACCACCCACTTCCACCGCCGCCAACAACCACCATTATCCACCCACCTTCAATCTAATCCACCACCAATCCCTCCAACTTTGAGAAGGTTTGAGCTGAGAGAAGAGAGAAGCGAGAGAGAAGATAGAGAGCGTGTGATAAAGAGAGTGAAGAGAGAGAGAGAGTGTGTGTGCAGTTATACTTCTTTTTTGTTTTTTTACACAATAGTCTCCTAATATATAACTTGTTTTACGCAATAGTCCCGAATGAGATGAAAGTACAATAATGCTCTCATGTGTAACGCACATAACTAGATTTAACTAAAAACTCTAACTGGGTTTGGCCTAAAGGATATAACATGTAAGATTTTGGAACATTAAGTATAGAACTTGTCAACTTTTGCGCTAAAGGACACCGCCTGCAATTTGGTGTAAACATAAAGGACAAAACTTGTAATTTACTCTTAATTTAATGTCAAAAGTCAAAACTGTTAGAATAGATTATTTATTTCGATTTAATTTTGCTATTCAGTTTAGAAATTGGTGATCCATTTCGGTTTAGATTATGATTATTGACGTGTGTGTATATGTATATTAAGGCTTAAGGGTGTGAAGTGGGGAAGGGGTCGGGGTGCTGAGGTGACCTCCTCCCCAACAGGGAACACCCCCTCTCCCCTTTCAACTTTCGGTGCCATCGGTGATCCAGCCCCGTCCTCCCCAAGCATTTGTTGTGTGTTGTTGATGGTGAGTTGTAAGGATGTGATTGGATGGGAAGGGGAACACCACCCACTTTGAAGGGATACAGGGGAAGGTGGTGTGTGGTAGAAGTGATGTGATGTGATGTAAGGGGTGGTTGGGGAGCCCAAAATCACACCCCTTAGCCTAATGATGATACAAAAATTGCTTTTAAAAGAAAAGTCGATACATTCGCTATGCTTCAGTGGGTTAATGTATAGTGTTTCTGCTGACATCAAGAAGCAAAGAAAAATTTATATACACTAGTAAATGTTTCCAATGACAAAAAGGTTTCTTTCGCGTAGATTTTCGAACGACACCAACAAGTGAAGAAAAAATCATTGTTGTTGGAGCTTCTCTTTGTGTGGGAGGTTGCTTTGACAGAAATCAGAATGATGTTATCGAACATAGTGATGATGGATTACTTGATATCACAAAACTTAAGATTAGAACTAAAAAGGACAATTTCACATAATATTAGCCAACAATTATACGGTTGTAAACGTAAAAATATATAACAATATTAGAATGGTTAGAACTAGATACATAAAAAATCATAATAAATTAGAAAAAAATATAAGTAACTTACTTTATGGTTGATCATCTACAAAAGTGAAAACGTGATATGAGTTTAATTTTTGCACATATAATCTTATCGGATATTGGATATTTAAATGTTTAAAAAATTCTAACAAAATTGTTACTAGTGTAGTGTAAGGGGCTATTTGGCAACTTTTAAATGAGTTCGTGTTGACTCAGTAAGAGGTCTGAACTATTAAGTGTTGAACCGGTAAAATGTCTGAACTATTAAGAGTCAATATAATGTTTAACCATTGAGAGACAAATTCAGATAAAAGATCTTAACCATTCAGAGTCAGTATAATAATTAATCATTTAGACATCTCCTTTCGAAACAAATAGTTTAACGGCAAGAGGTTAGAGTCGAAATAAATCCGTATGATAAACGAGTCGATGAGTGCAAAGTGGAGTAGCAACGCAAGGCAAACGTCGGTGACAAGTACGGACAATCTCTCCCTCCCACTTGCCACCACACTCTAACCAACCAAATTCTCTCTCTCTCTCTCTCTCTCTATCATCACACATTCTCTCTCTCTTTCTTCAATCGCACAAATCCAGATTCTTCTCTCTCTAGTTTACACCTCACCCTTCCTGTTCCTACTTGCTCAATTGCAGATCCAAAACAAAGGTATCACTTCTCATTCCGTTAATTTCTCCTTTTTTTCGATCTAATTTCAACTGTAATTTCACCTGAATCAAGCACGATCACTAGTTCACTTGCTTACATTCTGATAACTTATACTTATTATTATATCCGAATCTATACATTTTGTTAGTTCGTTGCTGTGTTGTGAATGTTCGGTTTTTTTTATGGATAGTGTTTATAGTATTATTGTTATAAGTATGAAAGTATGAAACCAAAGTGTGCTTTACTGAATATCTGATATGTGATTACATTGGTTACTGGAATTGGGGATAAATAAATATCTAGGGTTGATAGTTGGCTAAAATCTAGGTAGTTGACTGAACAGTGTGGTTAGTTGCGGCATGTGGAGCAGGATTGATGTTTTGAAAGTTGACTTTTGATGACTATGTTGTTGATGAGTTGGCGGTGTGATTTGTTAGATGACTGCTGATGCAGTAACAGATTTTGGAAAATAGTGGACTCAAAGGAAAAGCATGATGTAATAAGACTGAACTAGGTTTTGAACATGAAATGAAGTCACATTACTTCATCTAGCTGTCTCCTAAGATATTGTAGTATCTTTGCGTAGAAGTTATATTTTTAGCAACTTCAAGTGTTTGATGCTTTTGATTTTATTGTGAGCTGATGTTCTGTAGTTTCGACTTTCGAATGAGCATGCTAGAAGATCACAGAATTTAGTAAAAGTATTCATACATATTTATAAATGGCGCAAGCAAACCGGCTTGTGTAATGTGTATAATATGCATACAATGAATTGTTGTTTGTTGTTATAAAAGCATGAAAAGGAATTAGTTTGTTTTGTGATTACCTACATTCTGTTCTGCTTAGAGAAATGATTTAATTTGAACTTTTTAGGCTCTATCAATCAAGTTATAGTGATTAATGCCATATGTGTAACGTATTTTCAAGTCCGAGAGGCTTTCTTCAATCTTTGTATAATCAAGTAAATGTGACACTCAGTTATCCTTTACTTGCTACTTAAACCAAACACCATGTATATCAGACTCACAAAAAGAAAATTTAAGTCAGTTGGCCAAACTATAGATGTCTTTAACTGCGTAGCTGTGAATGTGTTATAAGTTCCAACTTATGTATAATATATTCATGGTTCATATGTTTTTGCAGGTGCTTAGTTCCAATAAGCCCTTGTCCAAAGCTACTTGCATCTGCATGGTTTATTAAATAATATATAAACAGCAGTTAATTTTGTACCTACCGGAAAGCTGTTTTATTTGTCTGTCATGCTTCAGTAACCTTATTTCTACAAGCATGTAAGGGCTATCTGAATACTGTTTATCTTCATTTACTATCTGTTTCTAATTTTTTCTTATGCATTTTTTTCTTGTTATGATTGTTAAAAGTTATTACTTTCTCGCAGGCTCACGGCATTATCATGAGTTGTAGGATGCATGATCAGCACAGCAATGGACATTCTCCTTACAGTTTGTAAAGGGCCATTGCTATTCTACTTTCTATTGGTTTGCTGTCTGGTTAACAAACTCCAAAGTCTTACTAGTGATGGTATGTCAATTTTAGCAAATAAATAACAATACAATGTCTAAACTCTAAATGCTTTTTTTCTTATAATAAATAACACTATTTGTTTTGTTATTAAGGTGAAGCTCTTGTTAATTTCCGGACAAATATTATTAGTTCAGACGGTCTTCTTCGTCAATGGAGGCCAGAGGATCCAGATCCATGTGGATGGAAAGGGGTAACATGTGATTTGAAAACCAAACGAGTTGTATATCTGTAAGATTTTAAAGCCATAAATTTTATCTTTAATGCATTAGCTACTCTTTTAGAACATTTTTTGTCAAGGAGTTATTGTGGCAAGTAATGTATTTTCTTTGGTTTCTTTTTTTGTATGTCTTTGCAGGAATCTTTCAAATCACAAATTGAGTGGACCTGTATCACCAGATATTGGAAAGCTAGATCGTTTAAGATTTTTGTACGTGATTTTGAGGCTCCATCTTGTTATTTTTCATTACTTTTTTATGCATGATATTACAAATGCAGTATCCAAGTAATTAGTGATGCTATATATATATGTGTGTATAATGTGATGTAGAGATCTTCATTACAACAACTTCTATGGGGCAATTCCTCCAGAATTAGGAAATTGTACAGAGCTGCAAGGGTTGTAAGTACTATAGTTTTACTTGTATGATGTCAGCTTAGTTTATTAAAATATTGATGACCTTTTTTTTTATTTGTACTAATACAATAACTATATGACAGATTTTTGCAGAATAATTATTTAAGTGGATTTATTCCTCTTGAAATAGGAAACCTTTCAAAGCTTCAAACATTGTAAGTTTTCATGTGAACACATCTTCTGTAATTTGATAAAGATAGTTTATTTTTTTTCTCAACATACTCAAGATTTACAACAATAATAAGGTTTTTACACAAAATCAAGGGATAATTTCTACCTAGAATTAATTGAGATTTTGTTCCTGTATGTTGCAGGGATGTCTCTAGTAATTCTCTTAGTGGAAGTATACCCGCATCACTTGGGAATTTGGGGAGCCTTTCAATTTTGTAAGGATTCCCATTTGAATATTTTATTTTTTATTGAATCTTTTATTTACTTGTGTTCTTTGTACTTGTGAAGCAACGTCTCCAACAATTTTCTGGCTGGCCCAATTCCATCTAATGGTGCTCTTGATCAGTTTGGAACCAACTCGTACGTTTTGATGTATCATTATTTACTTATATATGTTCTGATATATATATGATTAAGAGGGTGTTTGGGGTTGAGTTTTGAAAGTAGATTATGCGTTTTGAATAATCAGAATTAGATAATTAACTGTAACAAAACGTGATGTTGAAATATAGTGTTTGGATTTGATTATGTTGCTTGATATCACAATAATCAGATAATCAACTATTTGAGTGTTTGACAAATATATATTTAAAAAAATAAACAAGTGAAAATCCTTTTTCTAAATGCAAATAATCAATTTTGGAAAACTGCGTTTTGTTGCAGGGGGGGGGGGGGGGGGGGGGACTGCTTTTGGAAAACTATGTTTTGTAACTTTCTAAACGCAAATAATCAATTTTTTAATTTTTTTACCCAAACACTCAAAACTGATTATTTACGATTTCAAAACTTAATAATCTAAAAATCTCCTTCAAAACTCAACCCCAAACACCCTCTAAAAAATCACTAAACAATGAATGCCTGATGCCATCAACAGTGATGATTATGTAATTCACCACACATGACACAACTTGTTATTATCATCTAGCATTTAATGTTCACCTGTAAAGAAAACAATAATTGAATTTGAATTTTCTATAACTTTACTATATATTATTGAAGTACAGTAGATTGTAATATTTGGTTTAATACTCAGTTTTCTTGGAAACCGTGGCCTATGTGGGACCCATATCAACCAGTCATGCAAAAACGATGGAGGTTCAACTGGCTCACATCCTACAGGTCTGCTATAACTTATTGCATAATATTATATTCTAATTTCTTTCTTATCATGTATAACTTATTAGCCTACCAAATAACTTACAATATTATTGAGTTATTTGCATATAATTTTGTAACAGGAAGTCAGAGTGTGAAGAAGAATTCTGGGCGGTTACTTATTAGTGCTTCTGCTACTGTTGGTGCATTGCTTCTGGTTGCACTTATGTGTTTCTGGGGTTGCTTTCTCTACAAGAGACTCGGTAAAAATGAAGTCAAAGGTCTTGCAATGGATGTGGGTGAAGGTGAGCTTTTAAAAATACTTTTATAGGTATATCATAATATTTATCTGAGTCATCATCATCATCATCATCATACTCAGTAAATCCCACCAATAGCAAAGCTAAGGTAGGGTCTGAGGAGGGTAAGATGTAGACAGCCTTACCTCTACCCCGTAGGAATAGAGAGGCTGCTTCCAGTGAGACCCCCGGCTCGATTGTAGTTTTGTATCAAGCCTTGGACCTAAGACACATAACACTCAAACAATCGGGACAGAGACTGATTGGTGCATGTACCCCCGTGTCTTTCAGCTATCAACGTCACCACATGATGCCTGATTAACCATCCGCCGCTTTTAACGTTATTTTCACGAAATAGTAAAATAACGTTAAAGTTAGTACCATTTCGCTTTTAACGTTATTTTCACGAAATAGTAAAATAACGTTAAAGTTAGTACCATATTTATCTGAGTAAAAATGCCAATTTCGTTCCTGAGGTTTGGCTACTTTTGTGACTTTCGCCTAAAGGTTTGTTTTTCCGCATCTGGATCCAAAAGGTTTGAAATCTTGCCATTTACATCCAACTTGTTAACTCCATTTATTTTTTAACGTTAAGTCATGGGTATTTTCGTCTTTTTATACCTTTTTTGTGATGATTAAAGGGTTTGGGTGGGAGAAAGTCAACAGAGGTGGATCTTTGTTTCTTATAGTGTTTTTTATTTTAATAAAAATTGTCTAAAACGACGGAAATGCCCCTCATTTAATGAAGAAAAATGGATGAAGTTAACGAGTTGTATAAAAATGGCAAGGATTTAAACCTTTTGGATCCAGATGCGGAAAAACAAAGCTTTGGACGAAAGTCGCAAAACTGGCCAAACCTCAGGGACGAAAATGACATTTTACTTTATTTATTTTTACTAGAACTATCTCTGGTATAATGAATTGTTATTGCCTTATTGGTTTAGGTGCATCGATTGTTATGTTTCATGGAGACTTGCCGTATTCCTCAAAAGATATTATAACAAAGTTGGAAACTTTAAACGAAGAACACGTGATCGGTGCTGGTGGATTTGGAACAGTATACAAACTGGCAATGGATGATGGAAATGTATTTGCTTTGAAAAGAATAGTGAAATTAAACGAGGGATTTGATCGTTTCTTTGAAAGGGAGCTTGAAATTCTCGGAAGCATTAAGCACAGATATTTAGTAAATTTAAGAGGATACTGCAATTCTCCAACGTCAAAGTTGTTAATCTATGATTACTTATCAGGCGGCAGTCTAGATGAAGCTCTTCATGGTAATATAATTCATTATTCATCCCTATCAATAAATTCTGGTGCGTGTCAAATGTTGCCTAAATGGTCATAAATGATTAACTTAATGTGTGCAGAAAAAGCCGAGCTATTAGATTGGGTTGCTCGACTTAACATAATAATGGGAGCTGCAAAAGGGTTGGCGTATTTGCATCATGATTGTTCTCCTAGAATCATACACCGAGATATTAAATCAAGTAACATTTTACTTGATGGAAATTTTGAGGCGCGGGTTTCAGACTTTGGACTTGCAAAATTGTTAGGGGACGAGGAATCGCACATTACGACCATTGTTGCTGGAACTTTTGGATACCTGGCGCCAGGTAGGATCATAAGTTTTGGTTCGATGTTACATATTCCTTTTTGTAACATTGACTTAGGAAATAGATGATCATTAAGTTCACTTATATTTTGTATTACAATTGTTGTATGTAACTTCTATTGCAGAGTATATGCAGAGTGGTAGAGCAACAGAGAAGACAGATATTTATAGTTTTGGAGTGCTTGTGCTTGAAGTGATAAGTGGGAAGAGGCCCACTGATGCGTCATTTATTGAGAAGGGCCTAAATATTGTTGGCTGGGTATGCGTCTTTTATCTTAATATTCTTAAAAATGCGTGATGTGCTCCGATGCGTTTTGATCCCAAAAGCCGATGCGTGATGCACGCGCATCACTTATGTGAGGCGTTTGTTATTTAAAAAAATATTTATAGATAATATTTTTAACTTGTTAACTTTAACCACTAAAAATTTAGAGGTTAAAATAAATAAATACAACAAAATGGCTCTAAGTACCATGAAAGAAGTTCAATATAACCAAAATAAGCCTTGAACTAAGTGTACAAGTAGTCTATGCAAAGGATACAAGTAATCTATGTAGGAACTCATTTAACAACTTCATCAGCTCATTGTACAAGCTTGTTAAGCGCATTCTCATGGTTTAAAAAACGGTTGAGGCGTGCGCCTCAAGGCGAGGCGCCCAAAAAACGAATATGAGGCGGCACCTCAGGGGGTTCTTTTGCATGTGCGCCTCGGAGGGATGAGGTGCTAAGAAAAGCCGCCGGAAAAGGGGGGGGTGATATTTGTTTTTGATGTTTTTGACTTTTTATGCCAATTTCAAACATTTCATGTCTTTTTATATGTGTTTTTGATGAATCTGATGATGAAATTAGTTAATATTTTATTTTTAAGATATATAATTTTTATATTTATTTTTTATTTCCGCCTCGGTTCGCCTCAAGGCATACGCCTCGTGAGGCAAAGGGAAAACGCCTCGAGGCACGATTCCGTACTTTTAAATCTTGCAGTCTTGCACATTCTACAAGCTCGTTGTACAATTTTACATGATGCAAGGTTGATGCGCCCCAAATCGAATAATGCACTCGCTGGATGCGCCCTGATGCGTGCATTTTAAAACCAAGTTATTATTTACAAACGAGTAATTTGTGTTGCAAGCACATATCAGTTGTGCTAAAGTCATCCATATCAAAATGTCTTTAAGAAACAATCCTAATAAATATATGCATACATCATAAATCCTTGTATGCATCTAAATGGGTCATTTTTGTACAGGTTGATTTGACATTATCATTCCTCTACATGTAATTCTATGAACCTAGTTTCTTGAATAAAATGATTTAGTATTTTTTTTCACTTTGAAAATAAACCTATGGCAACTTATGACCCATTTGACCCATCAAAGATAAAATTTGGCCTGAATCCACTCATTCATAAGTAAATGAGAATGAGTCAAGAATTTTACATTTACTTCTGTCTTCAAAGCTTTGGATCTTTGACTTATTACTTTAAGTTTTTTCTCTGCATAACTGGTTGATTAAATACAGATAATTATTTCCTTAAATCCAGGTTGATTAAACTATTTTAACTATCAAATTGTTTTTTTACTCATTAACCCTGTTTTTCTTTTCAGTTAAATCATCTAATAACAGAAGATAGGCAACGTGAGATCATTGACACGAACTGCGAGGGAGTCGAGTCAGAAACCCTAGATGCTCTGCTAGCGGTTGCAATTCAATGTGTATCTTCATCCCCAGAAGATCGACCCACCATGCACCGAGTTGTTCAAACACTTGAGTCAGAGGTCATGACACCATGCCCAAGTGATTTCTACGATTCCAGTTCTGATTAACATATTATGCCACTCACTACACTACTTGTTGCATAATGGAGAATCTTGGCAAGAACAAGGTATATTCTTTGAGCAGATGGACAGTAAGAAATAAAATTCTTGCCTTTTACATCTTTGCACAATCTATTGGAAGTCTCTTCTTCTACAAGGGTTTCTTTATGCTCAAATTTCTTGCCCCTGTGATTATTATATTTTTTTTGGCTTGTCTTATTTGAAACGGGTGGGTCGTTCTTGTTGCACCGTTTTGTCACCCAAGTGTATATTGATGCTAGTTTAACCTATTTTATGTCTTGTTCATGCCATTTTCTGTATCATATGTTTCTTCTAATTGACAATGAGATTTTTTTTTTCGGTTTACGTATAATGTTATATGGTATGTAGTTATTATCTGTGACATTAGAGTAGTCTTTATTTACTGTCAGTTTTGCCTATATGTTGATGGTTTTTGGGTACATGGTTCTTGTGTATGTTGGGCAAACATGATAATGTTACATTTGTGCTGATTGTAAGTCTCACTAGCATGTGAGTTAACGGAAGCCACTAAGCGTTATTTTGTGTTATCAGCGTTGATCTTACCAATAAAAAGTTCTTTTTCAACGTTAACACTAAGAAGACGAGGAACAACGATCCAACCGAAGTCTAAGTTGAAGCCATGAGTGTAATCAATGCGCTACGAGTGGTGTTTATAATAAAAATTTTAAAAGAATGACATGAAAAACATTGTTTCGTGGGAAAATTCTCAGAATGTCCTTTTCTTGACATCGTTTTCCATGATCTGTCCCTTTAACTTTTCGTTGCCACAAAATGTCTCCAGATATTTTTTAAAGGCGCCTTTGTCGGTGTTTCTGTGAACAATGTCATGGGCGGCGCTGTTTATCTTACACATTTATCATGGGCACCATCGCTGGCGTTTGTTTCTAAATTAAACAAAATCGGCGCCGACGCCCTTTGCCGTCAGAAGTCCGCGTTTTGCAGTTGGAAGCCTATGTTGTGCTATTGGAAGCCTGGGTTGTATGTGAGTTGAAAAGTAGACAAACCAAGTAAGAGAGACTTGACACATACCCTCTATCATACCCAACTTGGATCGGTTTTAATACAAACGAAACTAAATATTATATATCTCCTCCGATAATATTCTCGATCTTTGTTGACACTTGTGAGAAAGTCCAATTGTTCCTGGCACGTATCTAGTAAAAACAAGTCATTACATTATTATGACACGTCATATCGTGAACTAACACATAATTCCAACAAAGTCCAATAAATGTACTATTTTGAGGGTTGTATCTTGAGAAACAGAATAATGAAATTATTAACTTAATAAATTTATTAGATAATCAGAAAATTTACATAAATAAAAAGCAAAAAAAATAAAATAATAGAATTCTTGAAAATACATTTTTTTCTAGTGTCTTATTATTTGTAGAATGATTTGCAGATAATGTGCTTATGGTGGGTACCTTGACAGCCATATATTGGTCCACAAACAAGTTGAAGCCTATGAGAGTATGAGACCACCATAGCAAATTAGCAATGAGGTGGTCCTCAATAGTACAGGTTGAAGCATATGGTACCCTGCAAGCAGTGGCGGACAAAGGTTTTTTTTTTCATGGGGTAGGTTTTTCTCGGGGCTTGGGTATATCTTAACTCACATTCAGACTTTCGGTTCGGGTCGGAGATTATCAAATAAATAAAAGATAACTAGTCGTTGTAACCGACAAAACTAAAAGCTAAAATGAGGTTTTTGAGATAATTATGATCACGAAAAGGTAAATCAGTATTTAATAACCATTTATATAGAACAACCGAAGCACTTAACCAAAATTTTATACTAATTTTTCTGTTGGGATATTGGATTTAAATAATCTCAGGTTTCACCATTTGGTCAATAACACTCCCAACTTACGAATTGTACCACACCACTCACAACTTTCAACTTTCTTTCATCTGACACTCTCAAACTAACTAAACCATATTAAAAAAAATCTTGGAAGTCGGCGCTTAAAAAATCCCTAACTAACTAAACCACTCACAACTTTCAACTTTCTTTCATCTGACACTCCCAAACTAACTAAACCATATTAAAAAAAATCTTGGAAGTCGGCGCTTAAAAAATCCCTAAGGGTCGGTCAAAAAACTGTGATATACGTTAGACCGTAGGGTATGGTGGGGCGTGGGTTGGGGGCATGGTACGACACGTGGAGTATGGGGCACCCAAGACCAAAAGCCAATTTCAAAGGGGTATGGTGGGGCGTGGCTGGGGTGGCGTGAAAAAAAAAACAATTTCAAAGGGCTAGTGCTCTTGGCCAATGAGGTTCCGCCATGTCATGTGGGTAGCCCCGCCCAACGCCCGGGCTGAAACCCCCGCCCAAGGGGCCACGCCCAAGCCCACCCGGGGTGGTGACTTGGGCGTTTGTACCCAACCCACGCCCCAACCCATACCCCATAGTCTTGCATATAAAAGAACAAAAAATGTAGGGTCAGTTGGGCCCACACACTATATAGTAGATATGTCCAGGCCAGTAAGTACCTTCTACAGTCATGAGTCACCATGGTCCATGAACACTTGGAGCCTATGGTGGTGCTGTAACAATAAGGTGGTCCATGGACCATGGTTCTCCCAAGAGTTCCACAACAGACAACATTTAAGCAATTATAACTTACAAACATGTAACTGTAAATATGATATGATCATTCAATTCTATTGCCTACAATAACAAGAAAGTACTCAAGACTAACATAAGTAATGAGCCCAGTTCAAAGGCTCAGTTAATAAAACTAAAAACCCGAGGTAATAAAGCTCGGTGTGTGGTTATTTCCAGATATTACAATATGGTTAAGTAAACCAAGTTATTGCTCGACGCGATCTTATGTGTCCATGGCAATTGCTTCGGGAAGGTGAAGCAGTTTACGAGGCGACATGGGGGATTTGGGCTTGAGAGAAGGCCCGGTTAATCTGTTGGTGCTGGTCTCTTTCCGAACTCCCAGGCCCAAGAGCCCAAGTACTTTTCTGACTTCATTTGCCAACTCTATGACCATGTCATCTTCATGACCTGTTTAAGATAAGAAAGTTATAATTTTCCAAGAAATAACAAGTTTGTATTAACTACGAGAACCCGTTAGAAAACTCATGGACCCATCGATACCCTGCTAACCACCAACTAATGGGACTATGTAAACCACAACTTACGATGGGCAAGTGGCCTACAATGGATATCAATACTTTTTTTTTCTCAAGTGGTCAAATTGACCATTTGAGTTTTTGTGACCACGCAATGGTTTGTTTCGCCGATAAGATGCCAAAAAGAGACGTTCCAATTTTCTTAGGTCGTCTCAGAACTAAAATTTTAGGGGGGCCAAAAGGATGCGGGTAGGTCGACAAAAAGATTAAATATGCTTGAAGGGACCGGCATGATAAATGAAAGATGGTAAAGGAATCTTTTCTTGTTTTGTCAAAGATGCCCATCAAGAATGATAAACAAGAATCTCGTGGGGGCAAACGCAATAGATAACAATGGACAATCAAGTAATTTTAGATGGGATATGTGCCCAAATAATCATGGAAATCGACACATTTTTCGCGGGACAAAGGTAAGTTGATAACAAACATATGGCATCGACATTATGGAGATGGATGCAACTTGTGGACAAGAGAGCATCTAAAAAGTTGAAAATAGTTGAAATGAAGATAGTGGAAATGTAGGTAAACACGCACCAATATCAAACATCGCCTTCTCCAACAAGAAAATATAGTCTCTGTTGTTTCCACATGGGCCAAAAGCAGTAGCTATTTGTCTGAGAAAATGTCAAGTAATTAAAAACGCGCCAATCACTGGTTTAAAAAGGGATTAAAACTACAGATGACAAGTATGTTAGTATGTTACCTTGCCATATCCTCCAATGGTGCAGGCCCGAGGTAGTACTTGTTTGATTCCTTGTCTGCAGTTGATGTGAAACTGTAACAGGTGAAACACATTGTTATTTAAACATTTTAATTAAAATTTGCATAAAGAAGGAAAGCTGTATATAATATCATATAACGCTTACACTATAACTCCTGATAAAGTAGGCTCGTCGGTCTCCCCTTCCTAAATCAAGAGTTAATAAAAAAAAATGTCAGCTTTTAGTCATGTGATTGAAGTTGATGACAAAATGCACATATGGAACTTGAAAGTATTTTAACCTTGAAAAAGTCGACAGTGGTCTTCTGATCGTACTCGCATTCTCTGTTCTCTAAATACTGAGATAAATTTAAAGAATATATATGTAAGTCTTCCATAAACATGATTACATATATAGTATATATTTTATTTAGCTTCTATAATGGCATACCTTCATAGCCAATCTTTCCTTCTCTTCACCTCCTCTAACACAATACACAGCTCCCCACTGAAAAAAAAGAGTAAATTTCAAGTTAAAAATTAGAAGTTGGAAGTGATAAAAGAGCCTCAACAACCGTCACTTATTAATTATTATTACATTTGTGTGATCAATCAGAAAAACAGATTGAAACTTTTTTTCAAATCAGCTTAAAAGGGCTGGAACTGAAATTTGTGTTACTTACACAGATGGATCCTTCCTTGTATTCGAGTGTGCACGTCCTTGCAGGGTGCTCGGGCGTACCTCTGTGATCGATACATGCTGTGACATAATATTATGATCATTAAAACCAGATAGAGATAAATGCATAAAAAGGGAAACAATTGTTTGCACAAATCTTTACCAAGATCAAACACACGGCGGTAATTCTTGATGTACCCTATGATTTTCTCATCATACTCAAACCCAGGGTTCCATACCAATGAGCCATATCCAAACACCCAGAAAACCATGATTTGCAACTCTTCACAAACTACAAGCTGTTGACAGTTAAAAAATTAGGCAACCATGAATCATAAAGTTCTACATCTGTATAACTCACCCCTAAACTTCTCAAATGCACCCATCAAGGAATAACATTGTACCATAACCTATTATCACACAAGTGTTGCTTTATTTTATCAACAACAACACATAAATCAGCAAAACAAAAGAAGTAGTTTTGGCCATTTTACGCACCAAAGGCTACCCACTTTAACTAAAAAAATATTGACTTTTAAAAGATCATGCATACCACTTCATATCCTCATGTTTCATACCAACAAGATTAAAATAGAATATCATTAAACTAATTACCTTTTTAGTCAAAAGTTAGCCTTTGACTTCTTATGTCAAAACATATTAGACTAGTGGGTATGGGGGCCGGCTGAGGCCCGGCTAGGACCGGCGCCGGTCCCCCACACCACCCCCCTCATGTCCGGCCCGGCAACTTCGGCTCCCCACAGCCGGTGTAGCCGTGCCTCTCTCCTCTCTCCTTCTCTCACATATACCTATACATACATACATATATATATATATATATATATATATATATATATATATATATATATATATATATATATATATAAAGAGCTTCATCCTCCACCCCCTAGGTCCATCACCCTCAAGCCCTTCCTACGTGGCGGCCCATCCTTGGAGGACTTGCCTCTTCCATACCTTCCAGTCTTAGTTTCCAGATATAAAACTGATACATATTTTGCTACCATCTATACAATTTAATAACATAACTTCCATTTCAATAATTACATTTCAACACCATTACAAATTAACAGTAATCAAAATAGCAGAGTATTAATCCCCTTAGGGTTTATCAAAAAACCAGCCCCAATCATGAATCATTTCTACTTTTACTATAGTTTACTAATTAAATCTCCTCACGTTCATAACTTTTCCTAAAACAAACAAAAAATAATATTATTATTGTTATCATATACAATCCAAAATACCAACAAGATCTAACAAATCAACAGTTTTTTGTCATCATCCAAGCAAATACATAAACATATAACACATAATCGTTACTAATGTTACTCCATAACATACACAACCACAAATTGGAATAAAAGCATAATAAGAAGACAATGGATTGATGAATTGCTTACGTAAATCGACGAGCAAAGTGTAATGTGCGCCGCTTAAACAACAAGATCGATCGATTGATTGATTGATGAGTTGAAGAAGAAGAAGAAGAAGAAGAAGCTAGGGTTAGGGTTTTGAGGGATTATACTCTCCGTTCCGGCGACGATAAAACCGGTTATTATTATTATCTATCTACGAGTTTACGCCGGATGCGATTAGAAATGTAAAGAAAGAGGGCTATTTATAGATGTGTTTACCATATAACCCATTCATGAATGTATGTATGTATATGTATGTATGGATGGATGGATGTGTTGAAGAAACATGCATGAGTCATGATTCTTTACCATAAAAGTGGTGGTTGATGGTCATGTCAATTTATTTATTGATTTTTTTTTTCATTTCTTTCCTTTTTAATTTATTTTTTTCCTTTTTTAAGCGAGGATGAGAGATATCGTTAGCGAAATTAAATCGAAAGGGTATTTATGACTGAAGAGTAGAATCAAAACTAGGTTTGTGTCCTGGACTGATTGATGTAATTTTGTAATTGTGTAGTGTTTATTGTATGGGCTCTCCGTTTTGTGGCTTGTGGTTCTAATGAAGTTTAGGTTTAAAAAAAAAGTGGCGGTTATGTCAATTTATTTATTTTAATGTTTACCTTTTGTGTTTTGGTCATCACATTCCCTAAATTAGAGAGTCTTGTTGTCCATTCCGACCATATTATATTGTCTTAATCGGGCTTACACTGGCTTCAGAGTTTGGTTTAAGTGTTCTCCCGAGAAACCATACAGCTGACTACCATTTGACAGTCATGTAAATTTATTTATCAAGTCTTTTCACTTCTTTCATTTTTTTTTTTAAATTCTCCTTTTTAATGATATAAAAATTAAAAAAAAAAGATAAAACTTTTCTGGATTACTATTGAATTAAGTTATAATTTTAAAAACTATTTACACTTAATATAAAGAAAGTAAAACAAAAATATGTCAGATATCTAAAACGCAAAAATGGTTGAGTATAAGATAATATTTGCTGATGACGTTTGGCCTAAGGACACAAGGTTTTTTTTTTCTATTAAAGTGGTGCGGTTTTTAGTATTTGAGAGTGGATGATAGGTGGATTTTGGTAGTAGAGTTTAGGAGATGTGTGTTCATTGTTAAAAAAAAACATATCCAAATAGTAAACATCAATAAAAATTGTTAAAGAAAGATCACCTCCAAATAGTAAACGACAATAAATATGGAATATGGTATCTCGTATTCCTTTTTTTATGTGTTAGTTACTTTTCCAAAAGTCGAATGGCATCGATCATTGAACGTTTTTCGAAGAGTGACGCTAATAAAAGAAAATTACCATATACTTGTATTAGGTGTTTAATTGTTAAATGTCATATTTTATAATTTGTTTTTGTTTTTGTTTTGTATATGATACCCAACAACATGCACCACTATGCATGCATGATGTGAAAGAAAGCGTGTTATCCATACATTGGGGAGATTCATTGAACCTGGACACTCATGCGTTAAGTCTTTTTTGAACCGCGAATCTTTCGTTGATTAAGTTTGATTTGTAAACAGGAATACTAGTATAGGGTCAAAAAGGAGTATCTTAAAAGAGTATATAATAAACTTGTTTTAAAAAATATATATGTATCTATATACTCCTCGAAAGGCTGGAACTCCTCTACCTTTTAAACTATATTCAAATCAGTCTACGACTCTACGTGATACGTTGTCGTATGCCTTTTAAAGGTCAACGAATGCAGTATGTTCCCTATAGTTAACCACTTTGACATGTGATTAAATTTGTTTAACGTAACCTGGGTTTCTTTTTTGATTCTAGTCCTAGATACCCTTTCTCTTATTTTCATAGTATGGCCAATCAACTATGATCTTTCTTAGAATTTGTATTGCTTCCGTAGTTAACCACCCTGACATGTGATCAAATTGGTTTACCGTAACCTAGGTGTCTTTTTTTATTCTAGTCCTAGATACCCTTTCTCTTATTTTCATAGTATGGCCAATCAACTATAAATATGAGAACCTAGAGCCAATGACCTCTAGCTAAAGTGGTAGGAGGATTTGAGTTCTTATATGAATAATCAAGTTCGATTACCATTTGGTGCAAAAAATGAGTGAGGCACTGGTGGGCAATAATAGGAGACCCAAGGAAACCTTGGTTCGATCCTTGATCGCCAAAGGGGTTATACCGGTAATTTCCCCGTCGTGCCTACGGACGGGTGGGTTACCGGGTTTTCCCCGGAAGTGGTAGTGGATGACTTGGGTTGCTCTCGGGGTACTCCGCTTGTCCAGTAGATGCCCCGAAAATACTCATGATTGATTTGTTAGCCGTTAAAAAAAATATGAGAACCTAGACATGATTATTGTTACCCTCATTACCACATAATTAAAAATAGGGTGTTGCTAAATGCACTCCCATTTTTTTAATTTTACTGGTTGCACTCCCCCCTAAAGGTTGCAAATAAATACAAACAACCCTTGTATTTTACATTTTTTGAAAATTTGTATTAGGAAATATCCCTATTTCCAAAGATTAAAATGTACAGGCTAAATCATTCCTAATCTTCAGGGCTCTTTCACACTGCTATTCAAATAAATCTTATCTCTTATTGTTCCATGGGTCTTTTTCTTATTTATATCTCTTCTATGCGACTGAATATTCTTATTGTTTGATAGCAATTGAAGATTCGGATTACCAGTGAGTTTCATTATCAACAAGTTTTACAGTCTTAAAAACCGACCTAGCAATTGAAGGTCCGCAGGTTTGTGTTTTGTTTATTTGTTTATTTGTTTGTGATGTTCATATTTATGCAATACGCGGTCGTTGTTTAATTATACAAAAGAAAAATCTGTTTTGATTGTGTTATAAGTTTGGGAACATTTACCGGTTATTAAGCCCTAGCCCCAAGGTGGCGAGGAAGTTGGAGATGTTTTAATTTAAGTACATGTGTTGATTTAGAAAATAGAGAAGAGTTTGCAAGTGTGACAAAGGTTAGTGATATGGTTTTAGCGGTAGGTAACATTGGCTTAAGAGACATGCTATGGTCTAGAAGTATGTTTGAATATTTGATGGCTGTTTACTCTTAGTTTTAATAAGGAAAAAATGGTCAGCTAGATGCAAACAATTGGTAGTTAACTTTCAATGTTAATTTACCATTTGTGGTTATCGACCAAAAACCTCAAAATGTTATTCTTAATGTTGTAAATAGTTACCTGAAAGTCTTAATGGATAAATTTTTTTTTAAGAAAATAACATGTTGTACATCTCATAAACAACAAAGAACCTGTTGTATTCCTTCTCAAAACTAAGCACATTTGTTTTCCTCTTAAATTGTAGGTCTGGAAATTCTTTCTAAGCATATCTGATTTCCAATTGATACAGACGAAAAACTACTCATGTTTGTTGCAAATACAATTCAATTGAACCGGAGTTGGAAATTCTTTTTTTAACATATAAAAGGTAAAGGGTGGAGTTTAAAAAAATTATAAAAATGATAATTTTGGAAATGGAGTTATAAACAGTAAAAATGGAGGTGCATTTAACCACACCCTTCAAAATATTGTGGAAAATTAAAAACCTAGATACTAACGATATGATACATTTTCTATGCCCTAGATTCATTGAACCTAGACAATGTGTTTGTTTCCTTTTTTAGAACCGCAAAGAGCAGTATATTAGAAAAATATATAGGACAGAGGAAGCTGGAAGCCATGGGCGGCCGTGGGAGGGGAGGACCACCACCTTATTTAAAAAAAATCTGATATGTATATATATCAAAATAAATAATAGGGTATATATGATACAAACACCAACATAGGACCATTTACAAAACTATTTTTATAGTTTAGATTAGTTATTAGCCCATTGGCATTAGGTTTAGACATTTAGTGAGCCCAATACCCAATTTCATTAAGAACTAAGGACACGTTTTTTCGAGCTCGAATAGGGTACACGAATTCTCAGGGTCAGCCATACTGGAAGCCTCAATAAAACAAACAATTACACAGTAACATCTTTAATATCAAAATCGTACCATCAAATTTCATATATTTATTTCTAATTAATATTAAAATCTAATCAAATTAAAGTATTAAGAGGCAACACACACAAACCTAAACATTTTCTAGGTATTACCAAATATAAAGATACTAGGTTATAACCCCGTGTATTACACGGGTTGAATAAATAAATTTTATATACTAAATAATAAAACAATATATCTTTAAAAACTTTTTTTATTGCACAAGTTGAATAAATATAATTTTATATATTAAATAATAAAAAGTTATATCTATAAGAACAATATTGTACAGGTTGAATAAATGTAATTTTATATACAAAATAAAAAAAAAAGTTATATCTTTAAAACCACGTGTATTACACGCAAGGGCGGACTTAAGCTTGGCCCAAGGTGGGCGGGCGCACCCCCGAGAAAAAATATTTTAGTGCTAAGTTCTGTCGAAAATCCCGTCCGCACCCCTTGAAATTTTTTGTCCGCACCCCATGAAATTTTCTGTCCGCACCCCTTAGGTAAAAAGTGTTATCAATTTATATTTTAAATTTTTTTTAGTAAACTCTTATTTTATTTTTTTAAAAAACACTACCTAAATTATATACCTTTTAATACCTAAATAACTAAACTCAAATACCCAATACCTTTAACTAGCTCACTACTAAGTCTTAGCCCAATAAACAAACCTAACAAATCAACAATATTTCAAACTAACATAAAATAAACAAGCCCAACATATTCTCTCCCGCTCTCTATCCTCCCTGCACGCACGCCAGCGATCAGAACATCAGCGACAACAGCAGCCGCATACCACCGTAATCAGTCATCATATCACTGCCGATCGAACACGGGTAAGTTTCTTTGTTATTTTTGATGATTTTTGGTTGATTTTTGGTTGATTTTTGGTGGGGTGGGACGGAACCGGTAGCCACCGGAAGTGATTTTTCGATGGCAGGAGACATGTGCTTCTTGTTGTTGTTGTTAGTGATGATATTTGATTTTGTGGTGGGTTATATATTTATATTTTGTTAGTGATGATGATGATATTTTGTCTTTTTTGTGGTGGGTTATATACGATTAGACCTGATGTTTGGGGTTTTTTATTTTTATTTTTTTTAATGGTGTATATGATGTTTAGATGATTTTTAGTGTGATTTACATTATGATTTCTAGGGCTTGAATACTTGATACATTATGTAATATGTTATGGAGCCATGAACTTATAGATCAATTTGTTTGTGATAGCCGATAGGAACCATGAGTAGGGACGTTATGGCGCGATTTCTCAAAAGGAAAGTTAATACATCTTCCGAATTCGTTGATGTGGATTTTCAAAATCAAGAATTTGGGAACCGTTTTAACGAGGTAAATTTAGTTTGATGTTCTTTTGTTTTACATGACCCGACCCGACTCGAACCGATCCGATACGAACCAATTTTTTTTACTTATATACCTTGGGGCCTAAAAATTTTAAAAATGTTCCGCACCCCCATGAAAAAATTCCTGGGTCCGCCACTGATTACACGAGTTGAATAAATGTAATATTGTTTACCAAATAATAAAATAATACATCTTTAAAAAACCTCATTTATTACACGGGTTGAATTAATGTAATTTTATATACCAAATAATAAAAAATTACATCTTTAAAAATATGCGTATTACACGGTTTGCATAAATGTAATTTTATGTACTAAATAATAAAAAATATATATCCTTAAAAAATCTCGTGTATTGTACGAATTGAATAAATCTAATTTTATACATCAAATAATAAAATTACGATTTTGGCCCATTGGTTATATCACTTTTACCCTTTTAGCAAAAAAAAATATTTTTAACATCTAAACCTCCAACGTCTTTTTTCTAACCTTTTTGGCCCATAATGTCTTTTTTTAACCCTTTTGGCCCCTAACATTTAATGGATGAGGTTAGTGTTAGGGGCCAAAAGGGTTAGAAAAAAAGACGTTGGAGGCTCAGATGTTAAAAAAATTCTTTTTTAGGCTAAAAGGGTAAAAGTGATAGAACTACAGGGGCCAAAATCGTAATTTTCTTTAAAGAATTTTTAACATCTAAGCCCCCAACGTCTTTTTTCTAAACCTTTTTGGCCCCTAACGTCTTTTTTTAACCCTTTTGGCCGCTAACATTTAATGGATGGGGTTAGTGTTAGGGTCCAAAAGGGTTAGAAAAGAAGACGTTGGGGGTTCAGATGTTAAAAAATTCTTTTTGGGCTAAAAGGGCAAAAGTGATATAACTACAGGGGCCAAAATCATAATTTTCTCTAAATAATATTATAAATGAGAAGAAGATTAAACTAAATAATAATTATCCATAAGATATTAAACTAAATATTTAATAGGAGGGTTATCTATAATTAATTAGAAAAGATTAAATTAAAATAATAATTATCTATAAGAGATGCCGTAATATGATGACAAATGTCCAAAAAGTGGTTTCTTTTATTATATAGTATAGATTAACGTCAACCTTTTTATAAGGCATATTTTTTTTAAATTAACTTATAATATAAATTGTTGTAAGCCATATATATTTCATACTTAGGAGGCTTGAAAATGACTACACCATCATTTAATTTCATACTTAGGAGGCTTGAAAATGATTACACCATCATTTAATTAATTGTCTTTGGTATTCTTGTTACAATTGTATCAAATCAAGAACCGTTTGTAAAATGATATAATAATGATTGAAAATACAATATACATTTTTAAACAATCACATGAAAGAAACATGATCATTTTAAACCCAAATCCGACCAACTTTTCTTTTCTATGTCATCAAGAACATCATCTCACAAAGTCACCCTCCAAAGATCCCTTATCCCTTACACTATGTTCTTGAGTCTCATTTAAAAGAGGGGATGGGGGGGGGGGGGGGGGTGTAAGAAAGAGATGAAAATATGAAAAAACCATGTTCACAAGATTTTTTAAGGATAGAAGGAGAGGGGAAAGGAGGGAAAAGGGAAGAAAATTTGTATTAATATTTATCCTCCTAAATCGGAGAGATTATGAGAGAAAATCTTATAAATTACTAAATTACTCTCGTATCTAATCCTTCTTATAATGGGTATAATGGTAAAATGGTAAAATTGTTCCTTTCTTTTCTTTTCCTCCTAACTCGGGAACACATAAAATGTTTAATTTCTTTTTTTTTTCATTAAACTCGGCAATACGAAAAAAAAAATCAAATCTTTCCTTTATTTTCTCTCTTAATTCATTTTCTTTCCCCTCCCTCTTCCCTGTTAAATGAGACTCGGGTTAATCTTTGTGTTTAGCCTTCAAAAACCGCTAAAGGACTAAAAGCGACACAAGTCATATATTCAAGGACCATATAAGTAACTTTCCACCAGCAAAATAAACCAATTTATTATTTCATCAACTTCCACAATAACTACCAACGCCATTACCATTCTTCCTTCTTCTTCTTCTTCACCAACAAACCCATTTTCCACCATGGATTCCGGTCATCAGGCCGCCGTATACGCCGGCGGCGGCATATCTGGCGGGAAAATCTTGAAACGGCGACCAATTGCTGCAAGAAACACTCCATATGATCGCCTCACTGCGCCTCTGCAACCTGAAAACCCTAATTGGCTTAATGCATTTGTTTTTCCCGCCAAATTTGTTGCCGGTGGTGCTGGTAAACTTCTTTCGTCAGTTTGGAACCCTAAAAGTTGGGGCTCGTGTTCGTCTTCTTCTTCTTCGGAGAGTGATTCTGATTCGGGTATTGCATTTGGTTCAAAATTAGGGTTTGTTTGGGGTGAAAATTGTTGTGATTATCTGTGTTGGATTAAAGTTTTAATCTTTGTAATTTTTGGATTTTGATTTTGTGAGAGTAGTATGGATTAGGGTGTTATATTGTTATGGATTTTAAAACACTTAGGGGCGGAACGAGAGGGGGTCAAGAGGATCTGCTGACCCCGGTTACGGAATTTGGTGGATTTCTATGTGTAAAATATAATATTTATTCTAGAAAAAAAAAACTTGATTTGGATCGTCAAGTTGTAGCCGGCGTAGAAGAGGGCGTTATGATGACCCCGATAGAGAAGTTTTGGTTAAAATTAGGGTTTGTTAGTGTAAAAATTGTCATGGTTATCGAGGTTGGTTTAAAGTTTTTATCTTTTTGTTTTTTGGATTCTGATTTTGGTGAATGAGGGTAGTATGGATTAGGATATTATATAGGGTTTATTGTAGATTTGAAAATACTTAAGGGTGGAATGAGAGGTGGTCAAGAGGGTCCGCTGACCCCCCGGACACGGAATTTGTTGGATTTTTATATGTAAAATCTGATATTTTCTGGACAAAACATGATTTGGAGCCGGTAGAGAAAAGAGCATTACGATGACCCCCGATACAAAAGTTTTGGTTCCAAGATTAATATCTCGTGGATAGGAACTAGAGAAAAGTCAAGTTGTGATTATGTGTTTGAGTGTGGTATGCACTTTTGGTGGTCAATTATTGTTGAAACAAGAAAGAAGAATTAAAATTTAATGGCTGAAATGGTACACATGTAAGTCAAATGTTTTGATTATTTGTCAAAGAATTAGGTTTTATGACCCGTATCAATACATATTGAAGGAAAAATGTTTAAATTGGTTGTTGGTTGGATGGTGGTGGTTCCCTTTTCTGTCTTCTAGTTTATTTTGACTTGGTTGTAAAATGTCCATTTTTTCGTTTTCGCAGAAGGTGGTGTAGAAGATGATTATGAACCTGATGGAAACCTTCATGATGATGGTGCTGTGCTAAATCAGGTAATTCCATAGGTTCGTAATCATCATTAATTAGTGACGTTCTAAAAATACTTCATAGATCACCCAAGTATGTATTTGTTTCAGTTATTGTTCTATAAGAATTTCGACTAAAAACATTCTGAATGATGAAACATGAAATAGCCAATAATTTGAACTTATAACAGTTGAAACCTCAGCAAAGTATTTTATTTTATCTGTCTTCTAATTTGTTAAGGGAATTTTCATCATTGTCCATGGTTTAGGCTAAAGTTGGTATGAATGAAACAAGATACATAATTGGGTGGCTTATAAAATAGTTTCTATATACAAGTGACTTGATAAAAGAGTTAATTTACTTGGGTGGCATCCATATACGTTATCCCATTTAAAAAAAATCGATTGAATCTTGTAGAAAGCATGGAATATTAGCGTTGTGACCACACTTAGTACTCTTAGTATATATGCAATGGTATCATAGCTTTATGATCACTACTTGCACACTCATGCACCCACTGTTTTGATGCGATTATGATGCTATTTATTTAATTAACACACTACTTTGTTTTAGCCCTAGATCTTTGAATGCAACCCATCTTAAGTCGCACTTTTTTTTTGTTACACCAGTATAAAGGCAGTTCGTCGGGGAAGAGTGAGATTTTATATTTGGTTGAACAATTACTTATGCGCGAACGCTTCTCAAGGTAGCAATCTTTTTATTATCACATTTTGTGGTTTTTCCATATTACTGTGACTATATGCACTGATGACTTGCTTATGAATATTATTTACAATATTTTAACAGGGAAGAGTGTGATAGATTGATAAAGATTCTCAATTTGCGAGTTGTAGATTATTCCACGAGAGAGGGAATGGATGTTGGACCAAGTAAGATTCTGAGCATGAATATATCTAATTCGACTCTTGAATGCTTTCTTTAATATGTGTAGATAATGTTTTTTTTTTAATTATTTTTATCCTAAACAGATAATTCAAATATTAGCAACAAAATGATCATGCAAGCAAGAAAAATGATTAAAGAAAATCCGGTTGGATCAAGTGAAATTTCGGACTTGGACAATAGCATTCATGGCTCCAAATCTCTTGTGACTCCAAATGTTAGTACTACTTTACAGCTTCTATTTTTTTTCTTTTTGGATTATGCTAATTTACTTATATATTTGGATTAGATTATTGTGTGTATATTTTTGTAATTTCCGCTGAATCTCTTATCCATCTTTTGAGCACATTTTGATGCCACAGAGGGATTATCATGGATCATGGAATATTCAGAATGAAATACAACGGTTGCATTCCAAGGCCATACAGCTTTTGAAACCAAACATACCATTCTCTTTACAATCACTAAAACCCTGTTCATCCCTTCCAACAATCAAGGAGAAAAAACAGGTAATTTCAATGGCCGCAAAAAAGCTGCTAATTTTTTGTTTATGTTAAGACCGATTGTGGAAGTCACTATGTAGATTTTTAATAACGCGCACCCTGTGTAATTCTATGTTGTATAATACAAGATATGGCAATTCTGTTGATTGTTTCTAACTTAAATGATCTGACCCTAAAACCCATTATTGGCTACTAAAGGATGATTTATTGATCACCGAAAACCTTTCATCTTTGTTTTGTTTCAGATGGCAGAGGGGAAAGAGTTTAAAGATCATAAAGCGGGTGATGATGTGAATCGTGTCGAAGGGAATAGTGATATGATTACTGAATATGCAGAAGTGGGTTATGTCATTCATGCTTCTCAGGGCAGCTCTAATACCAATTACCCCACTTCTAGAAACGAGACCGATAGCCCATCTTCAAAACGAGCAGCAACAAGAACCAGAATATACAACACTAGAAGTCGCAGTGGTAGGCCCCGGGGCAAATGATGATGTAAATAAAGTATAGCTTGAGAGATCTAAATCTTCCTACAGCCTTTAGGGTTTACATTCTTGTGTTGTTTTTAGTCTGGTTTACTGGTTTTAGGCTAGGTTTATGTAATTGTAATTTAACTAATCTACCATATTATGATGTGTATATTTGTAGCATGTTGTGAAGAGTTGTCATATCTAACCTAGTGTAACTTAACTGCTGTATAGCTTATTTCATCTTTAATAAATTAGACTTGACGATAAAAATGTAGATGAAAACTCCTCAACCGTTGTTCAGGGATGTTAATTTATACGACCCTAGCGGTTGGTGGACTTGTAGTGTTTATGGTTAATTTGGCTATTTGAATATGCATCATTCGGGAAGAGGCGCGTTCAATATAGAGAAGAAAACCGCAAATCAAATAAGCACTTTTGCGTAGTGCTATCCTTACTTGGTAATAATAATTTTTCTTATATATCATAGTTAAAACAATATGTACAAATATTTATTTAATTTTATATTCATGACCAACGATATATACACGTTCAATTTTTAGGCAAAACAGAGAAGAAGCATTTCATGTGGCAGGAAAGCGAAAGTAAATTTCCCGGGATATGATGGCATGGCATCAGTCATCACTTTTCTTCAAGGAAAAGGACACGTGTACGCACTCAAGTGTCAGAATTGCAAAAAAACTAGAGATACAACCACAAGAACACCATTTGTACATCGTCAAGTTTCAGATTCGTGCCCATTGTATCAAAACATGCTGCAAGATATCTATAAGTCACAGCATCTCTCAATCATCATTTATGCCTAAAAAATACATTGTATGATTCTAATAACCAATATTGTTATGTTATATACACTATACATAATATATCACCTCTACCAACTCATGAAAGTTGTTTAGCCAAGAAATTATCTAATGGTTTGGTTCTATACAACTATAAGTATTTTTTGCTATCGTTTATCAACGTATGTGGGGCTCTCTGTGGCTTATGTGGAAAGTGTAAGGGAAAATAAATAAATAAAAATGTGTAGGTGGAAATAGGCATGTCAAAAACCTGAATCATTTATCAGATAGGACAGATGCACTCCAGGAGAGCATAAAATCTCGAGCTGCTGAAGGCAAGTCTGCAAGTAGATCAAAATATTCATAAGCTAATCAAGCCATTTCTTCTATTACAGTTGATTATATAATTCTGATTAAAACACCATCATCTAATAGTCAATGTTTCAAAAGTATACTTGAAGTCTTGAACTAAGGTAATATGATATGTCATAAGTTTATAAATCATACCTCTGACTACTTCCAATGCAACTGAGGGTATGTCTATTTGGTCTTCAACAAGCCTATACACGTCAACAAGCTACAAAATACATGCCCACATAAGTCGGCTGCTATATAGGAATCCAAGATAACATGAAGTGAATATTAAATCTACCGGGTCAAACAACATAAAATTATCAGCTTCTAAGTCATATGCGACACACTAATTATTTATCTTTTGTGCTAAGGGCTTAGGACAAAAAATAGATTTAGCAAAATTAGATTATTGGGGAATTGGCCTGTAATAATCTCACCTACACCTTTTTGGCCATTGATAATCCCACCTCAGAATATTCCCCCCACCAGTCCCACATTTCACCTATTTTTCCTACAATGGTCCCCCGTTAAAAACACTTAACGGAGTTAAGCTTTTTTTCCAAATTACAAACAATTTTTTTAGGGCTTTTGATCAGAACGATGATACAAGTCCCATCGATGTAAAACTTACTTTGAAATGGTGCTCCAAGTGACTTGATTTTTGTTAATTGGAAATTTAAACACCCGAATTGAAGCTTCGTTTTCATCGTTTGGAGCACCGTTTCGAGGCAAGTTTTACATCAATGGACTCGTATCGTCGTTCTAATCAAAAGCCCTAAAAAATCTGTTTGTAATTTGGGAAAAAGCTTAACTCCGTTAAGTTTTTTTTTGACGGGGGACCATTGTAGGAAAAATAGGTGAAAGGTGGGACTGGTGGGGGGAATATTCTGAGGTGGGATTATTAATGGCCAATAAGGTCTAGGTGGGATTATTACATGCCAATTTCCCTAGATTATTTATCTAAAGCATCAAACCTCCTAAATCATTTTTTTCCAGAAAATTAGATTATTGTTGAAATAATATAATTTTTGTAATCATATTTGGCACCCTAACTATTTATTTATTCTAAAGACTAGGTTAGAAACCCGTGTATTACACGGGCTCTACAGGATATTAAATAGTTAGTAATGAAGATTTAGGAATCATGAAACGATATTTTGAGATAAGATATGATTGACTTTTTTCAATTAAATTTTTTAAATTAATAAAATAGAATACGAAGGGATGAAATAAGAGAAGTAGGAAAATGAACCCTGGGCTCACAAAATTGTGACACGTGGTGCAACCAGTTACTTATTTACTAGGTATAGATTTAGGAGTTAGGACAAAGAGTGTTTTGGATCAACCAAATCCCTTCCAACGAGTACCTTATTTACCCATTTTGACCCGCTGCCCAACCCGCCCATTTTCCAAGCCAACAGATTGTACATACCTCTTCAACATGAAGCTTAGAGTCTTCTGTTAATGCAAGAAGAAGTTGTCTACGTATTCCTTCATCAACAAGAAAAAGTCGAGCTCCATCTTTAATGGTGTCAGTTAGATCCAGTTTCTTTTGAACCTTCAGCTCTCTAGAACTTCCTCTGATCAAAAGTCAAATAAAAAATTACACTTTAGATCCATAACTAATTTGTTCATTTTCATTTTAGGGATAATATGAATACATACACATGTCTGTGTGTGTGTTTGTATAATTCAGATACGTACGCGTTATTTCCTTGAAGTGCAGGATTGCTGCTCATCTTTGACACATTCTCCTTTGCCAGCACAATTAAGTTTTCAAGTCGCTTCCACTGGAAAACACCATCTTTGAAAAGAACCTAACACAAACGAAATCACTCAAGTCTGAAAAACATGATGTATGATTTTCAAGAATTTTAAATTCAATTCGACTGTTTAAAATAGCAAATAACTGTTTCCAAGATAAAAGCTAAACCAACCTGTATGAGGCGTTCTCGAAGAGCAGGGTTTGGGTCTGTCAAAAGGCGCTTTGCAACATATGGATATGCGACCTAGTAAAGTGTTTTTTTATTAATATGTAACCCAATAAAAACTATTTTACATACAATGAATAAATACTTGCTATAAAATTCCTCAAAAACTTATATTTCTGACATCTACAAGCAGTTATACCTCAAGAAATTTAAAATCTGGTTTCAGTGTAAAACAGATGCCTTCTTGAGTCAATAAAGAACGAATGACTAGAGAAAATCTTTCAGGGATCCGAATAGGGTATTGATAAACAAGTTGATTAAATTTTCCTGCATCAAAGTGAAGTTCGTCAAAGATCATAAATTACACTAAACAAGTGACGAGTTATACATAAAGAAATTAAATATCTGTGAAAAATATCAAATACAAAGTTTACCTGTAACACTTCTAAAATTAAAATCAGCGAGTCCTTTCCCAGCAGAATTCTGCCAAATTGCTTCCAATGCTGGAATTATCGGTGCGACGTCTGTTCCCTTTGCAAGGAATCCAAGTCTAGTGAAATCATTTGCCATTTCAGCGTAATCTTCGTTTACAGCATGCACAACAGCATCAATCAGAATCTGTTTATTTTGCTGAACAGAAAGAGAACATATTGTTTTAAAAGTCAAAACCATTGAGAAATCATCGCAACACTATATTCTGGTCAAGGAAAATGTGTAACATTTCACAAAAAAGAGGATCTGTCATAACATTTCGCTGATCTAACTTGGTATTTTTACATTTTTGTTACTTTTCCTTTCTTTAAAAAAAGAGTAAAATGTCATTTTCGTCCCTGAGGTTTGGCCAGTTTTGCAACTTTCGTCCAAAGGTTGGATTTTTCGCATCTGGATCCAAAAGGTTTGAAATCTTTGCCATTTTCATTCGGCTCGTTAACTCCATCCATTTTTCCCGTTAAATCAGGGGTATTTCTGTCTTTTTCGTTAGTTTAAAGAGCAATTCAGTCTTTTTCAGCAGTATTCGGTCTTTTTACATAAAGTGAAAAAAGACCGAATTGCCCTTTAAGTTAACAAAAAGACGAAAATACCCCTGACTTAACGGAGAAAAATGGATGGAGTTAACGAGCTGGATGAAAATGGCAAGATTTCAAACATTTTGGATTCACATGTGAAAAAACAAACCTTTGGACAAAAGTCGCAAAACTGCCCAAACCTCCGGGACGAAAATGCCATTTTACTAAAAAAAAAAAACAAAAAACAAAAAAAATCCTTTTTTATGTTCAGATAGCAATGAAGAAAAAGTGCAGTGTAAACATTACTTGGCTTAGCTGAGCAACATTCCCGAAGTCCACATAAGCAATGCGCCCGTCACGCATGGCAAAGATATTTCCAGGGTGCGGATCTCCATGAAACAACCCGAATTCTAGCAACTGTCTCAAAGCAGCACTAACGCCAACAGTCAGAAATCCATTTACATCTAAACCTGCCTCCTTGATGGCCTGAGATAAACGAAAAGGAACTAAACGGGGTTAAACGTGATCTGATGGTTCATATTTCCTAAAAAACTTATACGCGTATCATTCATTCATTCAACCTGTGGATCAGTACACCGGATTCCATCAATCCATTCCATAACTAGAACACGTGAACCGGAAAGCTGTCTGTAGGCCCTAGGAATTTTAACGGTTGGATCGCCTTTGAAGTTTTCGAGAAAATCTTCAATATTGCGAGCTTCCTGAACATTACAAAACCAAAGAACTTGTTAAGGAAACAATGCTGCTACATAAGTACTTCTTTCAGAAATGAAATACGATAATCTGAATAGTACCAATGTATAATCAAGTTCCTCCAGAAGCTTCTCACCAAATTCATCAACAATAAGCTCTGCATTGCAACCCAGTTTCTGTAGACTGATTCCGTTTAGAAAAGAAGCAAGTGTTCGGAAAAGGAAAAGATCCCTGTATATTATAGGCTCTATTTCAGGCCTTTGAACCTGCAAAAATATGTAAATAACAACAATTCATTTACGTTATGTTGTAAACACCCGCTATAATCACAAACAGCAAGTCAACAACAAAACGGTGAGTGAGATTAGCCTTTTAACCTTAATAGCAACATCCTCTCCCGATGCCCGTAAAGTAGCCCTGTAAACCTGACCCAAACTTGCTGCTGCTATAGTCTCTGACGAAATTTTGCTGAAAATCGCTTCTAGAGGTTGACCCAATTCCTCTTCTATAATTTGGAAAGCGACCTAAATCATTGGTAATCACTCACAGATTAAACGAACTGTAAACCAACATGGTTATAAACGTTTTCTTGCAGGGACTATATATATCAGCTTATAACCTCATTGGGGAAAGGAGGAACATCATCTTGAAGAATGCAAAGTTCGTTCATATAATCTTCCCTAATAATATCAGGTCTGTTTGCAAGAACCTGTGGAAATTCACGATAAAGTAAACGCATCAAAACTAGATTGCTAAAACAATACAAGGAAGACGTTATAAAAGTGGCAAACCTGGCCAGCTTTAATGAAAGAAGGCCCCAAATCACATAATAAGTTCCTGAGCTGCCGAGCGCGAAAAGGAACAACTTCTTCATCGCGGCCAACTAAGTAATCATACACCAATCTAGTCCAGTAGAACCCTAACTTCCAAACTATCTCAACTCCTCTACCAACCAGTGACAAAATCGCCCCTTGTGATTCCAACACCTTACTCTTAACCTATAAAAATAATAAAAACCGCATAAGGTATTATCATACGAGTAAAATGATGATAATTACAAAAGAAACCTAATCAAATCATATCATATCATCTAACTATTGTAAGTATTTAACAATAAACCCAAACTAATAAATTCTCTCTAATATAACCTTCAACAACCAGAACACACAAATCTTATTTCATTCACGTATGATCCAAAACTATGTGATTATAAATTTATAATAACCTGCCTACTTGATGAGGAACTAATCCAAGAGTTAACATACTCTTACAGTGGCAAAAAGGGCCCAAATTTTAAACAGGCATAACCTGGGCTACGATTGGAGCTACGGGACGCGCGAGCAGCAAACGGAAGCCATATATTGTGGCAAACAACCCAGCTTCTGCTCTCTGCATCACTGCTCACTAATTAACTGAAAATGATTAAACGAAAACATATACTCACAGTTTCAGGTGTATACTTCCGAAACGGAATACAAACACCACGTTCAATATCCAACTGCTCCAAAGCACTACTACTAGTAGACGCTTTCGACGACACCTGCAACTCCTCACCACTCCGGCTACCACCACCACGAGCCGTCGCAGCAGCCACCGCCTTCACAACCGTCGAAACCTTCTTCTTCCTAGGGTTTCGAACACTAGCAACCGGAAAACAAGTGCCGTGGATTGAAGACACACCAACCGTCGAGTAACAACAACTGGAGTTTATGAACGGTGTGTGTAGATGATAACTTGCTGTGGTCATTGTTGTTATGAATTGTGATGAATTGATGAACAGGAGCCCTAGAAGTAGTAAATTGGGGATTTGATTGGAAATTGTGTGGGAATATTGTTTGGGGGTTAAACAGCATGTGGTTGGAGTTAGATAACAAAGTCTGGTAGGTTGTTGAAGAGGACTGATTGAGTAGCGACGTGTAAGAAGGAGAATGGTTGGAAAGTAGGGATAGAGGACCCACTACCCTTTTTGCTCAATTTAATGAGTGATGGGAATTTATAGGTTCAAGTGTACAAAATGGCCATCACTTTAGTTTACTCAAGTGGTACTCAAATCAAACACTCAAGAAGATTTGTTGTTATCCGTAACGAATGGTTAAGTGGTTACAAGTTTAAATTTGGCACTCTGTAACGTGCAAGACTATGGGGTGTGGTTCTCTCTTCCCCAAGTCTACATAGGCGTCACATCACCCTCTATTCCATCGTTCCTCGAGGTGGTTTCATTGCTCACACCCACCGGTTTAAGGTAGTGTTTGGTATGCAAGAATGACAGGCAGAATGGAATAGACTATTACGAGTGAATGAAAAAAATAATGTTTGTTTGGTTAAGGTAATGAAATCAACCATTACATAGGCCATTTCATTCTCTCAAATTTATTCCATCCACACTTTTTTTTTCCATTTCATTTCCCTCTCCCACCTTCATTACCAACACTCCCCACCACCTCCACCTCTAGCCATCCATCGCCATCACCTTACATTGTCGACCATCGGCGCCACCATCGCCACGACCCGTTGTCGCCATCGCTGACCACCGCCACCTTCCGCCACCAAACACCGGTTCCACCGCCACCACCCGCCGCCGCAACCACCCCCTCCACCACCGAAAACCGGAGCCATCGCCACCACAAACCACCGAACACCACCGTCCACCGCCAACACAACCCACCATCGTCGACACCCTCCACCACCGAACACTGCCGCCACCACTGGCCGCTACCACCGACAACCTCCGCCACCCGCTGCCACCACCCTTCGCCACAACACCGGCACCATTGCCGACCATCGCCACATCGGCCACTGAACACCGGTGTCGCTGCCGCCACAACCCACCACCGTTGCTGTCTCCGACCGCCGCCGCCACCCACCGACACCACTCACAACCGCCACCCATTGCCGATTTTATTCCATCTTCTTTTCATGCCCACCAAACACTACAAGGTAATGATTCATTCCGTTCGCACATGGTAACCAAACAAGACCATGGAATGGAATGATCTATTTCATTCTTTTGTCCATTCCATTACCTCGTCCATTTAATTCTCCCGTCCATTTTATTACTCCATACCAAAGAGACCCTAAATATTGGTGTATTTATCCTAAAAGGTATATGAGTTATTGTTTAAGAAAAGTAGAATTAAATTGTAAGAGCATTCACGTCTCTTCCATCAAATTTTATAGGAGTGTTTTTTATATTATAAAAAGTGTTTGTAAGTAGACAAGAGATCTATATGTTGAGGGGATATTATTCACCCTTTATATTTTTTTAAGAATATTTTGAAAGTGATTGTGTGGTTGATAGAGATTTTGAAGGTGGATGATAGAGAAAAGAGTATGGTAAATGTATAAAAAAAATATTAAATTGAAAGAGAGAAAATTTAATTGTTTTAACTTGATTATAGGATATAAATGATGGAAGGGATGTGACATTAGAATCTCTACCTTCATCTATGTAATTAAATTAAATACATAGTCATTTATAAAATTTGTCGTTTAAAAACCTCCACATCTGATTCATTGTATATATTTATAATCAATTAGATAATACATTTTTTCACTCACAACCACACAAATATGTATTATATATGGGGTGAATAACAAATCCCCAAATATGAGGATTTACTTTAGTTTTTCACATCATTTGAATTATGTGGTATGGGGATGGGACTCATATGAGTGAAAGAAAACATAAAAATCACATTTTCTCTATAATTTAGGTATGGGGAAGGGGATAGGGACTTCATTGTGAGTGCTCAAATTGCAGTTCTCGTTCCTGAGGTTTACTTTGAATATGAGATCCCGTCCATATGTAACACTCTCTATCATTGACGTTTCAAGTTTTTTCGTCCATAATACTGACGTGTGTTACTCAGTATTGTTTGCAGTCAAACTAATCTTACCATTAGAAGATGTAATGGACGTTGTGATGGTAGAGTTGGTTCTTAATTTGCACCTTAGATGCAACGATAGCATAGTTTCAAATCTCATATCAAATCATGCCCACAAAACTGGGTGTTTTGAGTGATTTAGTAATATTTCGATCGAATTCAAACCCTAGGTGACAAAATGTGTGTTTTTCTTTAATGAACTTGAACTCGAACTTTGTTAAGATATGTCACTATTTAAAATAACTAGGTTAATACCCCGCGCGCGTTGCGGCACGCTAAACTGAATCTGTTTAAACATTTTACTTGTACGAATGAAGTTGATACAAATTGTTTAAAAATAGATAAGGTAATTTACATCTATATTTTTTTAAAGGCAACAGAGACTATTATTATCAACAAAATGAAGCCACCGACATAGCAAGATACTACATCGACATGATACTAATATAGGCTACATAAAAAAATAAAATACATGACTAAACAGAAAAAACATAGTTCGCCTAAACATTAATGTTGAAATGTCTCCAGCTGCTGCACCATGTTATATCAAAACCTTTGGCTCTATTCGTAATCCAGTCATATGACGTTTTAACTTGATCTGCAGAAAGTTCAATGCTTTTGGGTGGATCTTGAGCATCCGTAGCTCCTTTTGAGGGTTTGTATCTCTTAAAAGCTGCTAGAAAGCCCATTTGCACAACTGAACCAGATAATGTATATTCAATGTTGAATTTTCTGAAAGCAAAGTCACAAACCATCTAGCATATCCTCAAGCGTAAAACAAACTCCATTAAAAATTAAAACATCAACCCGTTAACCCAATCAAATACTTTTAGAGAAAAAAACAAATTATCGTAAGCTCTTAGTGTATTAAACAAATTATCGTATGTTATAACGTGTTTAGATCATATATATTTGACTCTACTAAAGCTCTTAGTGTATTATGTGTTTAGATCATATATATTTGACTCTATTAAAGCTCTTAGTGTATTATGTCTGTACACATAAACCAACATATTATAACTTTCATACCTCATGATACCAAAGACATGAGTTCAAGAAATGTTATTAAAATGGCTTGACGTGCTAAGTGGTGGTTACACACAGGTTATTAAAATGCATCCCAAATGAACCCACAACTAACTGAAACTTACTCAAATACCAATGTGTTGCTTTTTAACACAAATATAAATAACTTACTCAAAAACCAATGTGTTGCTTTTTAACAAAAATATAAATAACATGTCTCGATTTCGTAAGAAAACTTGGAACTTACCCATTGCTTGCAACATTCAGGGTTTTGTGTTAAGCACCAGATGTAAATGCTTGATGCTTCATGAGATAGCTCAGGGATGCCTAACATGTCCAAAAAAACTATATCAATAAATTAAGTTTGAATATACATTCTTTAAAAGTAGAAATTTATATATTTTAATAATGTACCTTATCCAGGATGTAATACTACAGTGTATCACAGAGCTCAAACCATGTACAAGCGTGAAGTAAATGTCCGACGATTACTATCGATTACCAAGATGTACAACTGTCAAAGGGATCTTAAACCTCGCTACAGTCCATGGAGCCATAAACGAACATACAATCGGGTTGTCTAGTGATCTCAATCCTCACAAAATCCCACCAATTCCCATCAGCTAACATCTATCATCACCTAATAAAACGCAAATTATGAAGGAACTCATGGTAGTTACCACCCTTCGACTTATGTTCGCATTTCTACACGCATAATAAAATTACCATATGATATTATGTATCAATAAGTTGAAAAGGTAATCATTTTGTAAATGGAAGAAGTAAGATTATACCTTATTAACTGCATCACCCGACACGAGAATATTCTCATACTTCCTGTATTGTTCGAACCAAGTTCGTCTATAACTCTCGCTTATTATATTAAATTTGCCCCATAGAATGACTTGAATATCCTTCCCACTTCTCTCTTGATCGGAGAACGTATCCATCACCTTTGTCTGCTATTATGTATTAAAAATTTGAAAATCGAGCATATTACACTATGTTCAATGATAGATTATGAACAAAACCTAAACCAACAAGCCCCATGTTGTTAATTTAATAGCAGGAAAAAAAATCAAACTGACCATATATGTCATAATCTATCTCCACCGCCGTTCTCTTCCTCTTCCACATTCTCTACAAAATCCGACATGCACCCTTATTCTGCCATGTAATCTACTTGATCAGCCTCATTGTGAGGCATAAAATCAACCGCGATTCAAGCTACAAATCCAAAATACAATATCAATCAAATAAATAACTTGTAAGAAAACTTTCTAATTATGATAAAATGTAGTTTATATCTGTTATCGTTGCTGATTTTTTCTTCTTGCCGACACTTTCTAAGCTCCTAATCTTCACTCTAGTTGAAAATCTAAATCTACAAGAAAATGTAACAGTAAGTTATCATAACTAACTCTTAATGACGTTGAAATGCAGTCGACTATCATGATGCATCTACAAAACATGATTAACATTTTGTAGTGTTAGTCGTAAATAACCCTTAGTTAGAGTTCAAAGTCGAATCTCTTCAACAAATTTCTTACACATCATTGCAACTAATTCGGACCGGCCTACATATTCTTGATTCAGGTGACCTAATCTCACCCATTAGAACAACAAATCTCAATAAACAAAAAAAAACAAAAAAACACGAATTCAACTTCCTAACGAATTCAACTTCCTACTCTTCTTTCTAGTTGAAATCCTATATCTACTGTAAATAATCTACTGTAACGAATTACCTCCAATGACGGTGAAAGAGGCGGATTGAGTGGCCGGAGAAGAAGTCGGTGGGAAGAGAAAACGGGATCTGTGGGTTCAGTGACAGAGCTTGACTGGTGACGATGATTTTTCACACCCCCCTCTCTCTCTCTCTCTATCGCCCTTTTGCCGCCTTCACTTCTCTCTCGGTTTTCATCTGCGGTGGCGGTGAGTTTTTATGTAGGTGATTTGAATTGATGCGTGGCAACTCAGGGGATGTAAAAAAGAAACACGTGGTAAGAAAAATGTGATCCAATAGAATACTGCCAACCACCTATGTGGCACTGTTCATTCACTTTGTCTATTATCATATTTAGATTAGATTAGATTAGATTCCACCTCTTTACTCATCTTAAACTTTTTTATTCTTCCCGAAAAATTTTCTTGTATTCCTTTTTAATTACTAAAATAAAAAAACAATAAAACATATATATTATAAATATGTTATCAAAGCATAAACAGTCTCAATATCTTCACCTAAACAAGTTTTCTGAAAAGAAAGATATGGGACTTATGCAACCAATAATATCCCAAAAAATAGAGCTTGTCTTAGTCTGTTAGATATAAGAACCGTTCTTACTCAGATACCATTATAATAGTGGTATACTGGCAAAAATAAAATCACTAATAAAAAGTAAACACTAAAAAACAACAATAAAAAGTGAATTACAAAAAAAGAAAAAGAAAATGAGAAGAAAACTTACACGTGGTTATCTTGCTACAATTATGAATACTAGATGGATTAATGACGGTTGGAACAATGGAAGGCTTAAAGCGATTAAACACAACGATTAAACACGCCGTTTTTTTTTTCTTGTTTGGTAAAGGGTGTTGTGCTCATGTGTCAAGTGACATGACTCGCACTGAGGTCAAAGCAATGTAAGATAAGACAAAGGACAGGAGACCGGATCATGGTTGAAATTTGGTTGATCGTTCAAGAAGGTGCATGGAATAAGTGGTTTCTTAAGATATAGTGTAAAGTCGGTGTTAATATGGATAAATATAAAACTGGACTTATGGAAAAGAAATTATACACTCATCAAGAAGGGATTTTCATATCTCGTATGCAAAAAGAAGTAAATTTTCACTATTAAGTACATGTGATATGATAGTTGAACTTTTGAAAACCAAACACCTGGTGACCTGTTATGAAACATATCAAGTATATGGGACCGTGTTGGTGCTGATATTGTAGTATCTCCACTTGTAATGTTAATAATCATCCTAATGTTATTTTATAATAGGATATAACATGTTTATTAAATTATTACATGCATGTGTTATGTTTACTTTATTAGGCTTGAAGTTTACAAGTAATTATATTCACCGGTAGACCATATAACAACCCTCTAATGAAATAAAATATCCATACATGTTTCAATGAATCTTGAGGACGAGATTTAAAACAAGGTGGAGAGAATATAACAACCCTTCAAAATATATCCGTAATCGAAACCCCGAACACCCGCGACAAGATCTGGCACGAAAAACGAAAAACGAGATCTAAATGTCCCTGCGCGTCGCGTGAAACGTGTGATCACCTAACGCGACGTGCGACAGGTGCATTACACGTAATAGGGTAGGGTGGTGACTAGGTTGACCTAAGCCCTAACACTATCCCCTGCGTGTCACGGAGGGACTGTAACACCCCAATCGCGTAATACAACAAACCGTGGTGGAAGCATCGAGGAGTCACGTTACAAGAATTGTTTCACAACACATGGTACTTAAGGTTTTGTTTTATTGAATTAATAGATTACATTGTCTTGGAATAACAGCAAACAAACACAAACAATTGTCTTTCAGTTTTAAGGTAACTAAGGCCCGCGTCCATCCAATGTGAAGCATGCGTTCCTAATCATAAAACATTAGCTCCTAAAACATGTGTGAAAATAAACGTCAGCATAAAAATGCATGTGATTAACATAGGTTTTGTGTTTCAAATTCATGGCTATGTATTCATATTACAATACCTCGTCCGACTATGAGAGTCGATAAATGAAAACCTTGTATCAAAAAGTGTTTGGTATTGCAATATATTTAACCAACTGTCACAACCCCCGACCCCTATCCTAGGGAGCGGGCGGCCGTGAGCCAGTTTCAGTGGTATCGGTGTTTATCAATTTGGCAGCGGAAAATTTCATCAGGACCGTAGTTAGGAAATATTTTATCAGAGTTAAACACCAAAATATTTAAATTAAAGAAATGGGATAAAACCCGATTTTTCATTTTGATACATCCAGGCCCGACCCAGAGGGTGTGCAGGGTGTGCCACCGAACAGGACCCAAAGACTTTTAGGGCCCAAAAGAATTGTGAACGAATTGGACTAAAGGCCGATCCCTCGTATTTATAGTTGCTAATTTCGAGTCTTACGAGGCCCTCGTAAAATGTAGCTAAGGGCTACGCGGCCCGCGAGGTCCAGAAAAGGCGGCTAGGGTTGCTGAGTCATCGACACGTGGCGGCTTGTGGTGTTTTCCGGATATTGAGCTGTCGCGGCCCGCGTAAGTCGAAGACATAGTCTTCGCGGCCCGCGAGAGACCCCTGGAATTTGTTTTATTTGTTTTTTAATGAAATAAAGGTTATTCGGGGCCGGTTTTCGTATACGGGGTGTATTTTAGGACATATAGGGGTATTCTAAATATATTAGGGGTGTCAGAAATATTTTAGGAGGGTTTGATATATCTTGGTACAATTCCTGGATTATTTAATAAAATATATAGTGCACTCACATTAGGTATAGTAACCCAATTCCATTTTATCCCTACATCACGAGACAGAACCCCAACGAATTTAGGCAGAGCCTTGACATACGTTACGGGGCCCTACGTCAGTCGGACAGGGTATCAGTGATCAAGGGTTAAAACACTTAAAACGGGTCAGAGCTTTATTATTATAGGAAAATAAAAATAAAAATATTAATAGAATTTAGAAAATGGGTAAGGCATAGAGAATGAGAAAGAAAAGAATGGACAAGAGTAATTCTGAACTACATATGTGATCCTATTTATACTTGCGTTCATAACGTAGGCACTAAGTTGAATTGAATGCTTTTGGTTGGCACCCTCTACGTACACATCTATTATGATTTCAAAGTTTAATATTTAATATTACTTTATTTTTCAAAAGTTTACACGTTAACTTTACATATGAAATATGTAAGTTATTATTTTATTATATTGTATATTATAATTAATTTAACTGCTTTACTTGTTTGGCGCTTATAACTTCTAAAATATGACGTTTTATAAAATAATGAATATGTCATTAGAATGAGAATAATGTTATCTACATTTGGAACCAAGTTTCATTAAAAACGGAGTAGGTTCAAATATAATGTATTTTTATTATAATTATGAAACGATACCTTATATTTCTACCGGTCAATTTACCCATAACCTATTCGTCTAATAACTTTATTTAAAATTTTGGGAATGTTACATCCTCCCCACCTTGTTTTAAATCTCGTCCTCGAGATTTGGGCTATGATATTTTCTTGGGGTTATATCACGTTTTTAAGTTAGTGAAAATAGTATATCAAGGTGTTTGAGATAGAATCAAAAGATTAATATAAAGACATCATAGGATAGTTGGAATTCAATGGTCTCAAAACTTAGTTTCAGGAATTGATGTTAACTGAATGAGATGAAATAATACCATTAACAAGGGGATTAAGTTTCATGAATCAAAAGAGATATTTGATAGGCATAGAATTCGAAATGCAATGACTTGTAGAAACAATAGGATTCAATGCCAGAAAAGAACTTACTTTGATTATCAATTGAAGGAGATTCTGAATTAATAATCTTAATTTGAGAATGGAAGTATGAAAAATGATTTGTCAATGATCAAACTAGAAATCAATAACGTTTATTTAAATGGCAAGATACACTGGACAATACAATAGAATTTAGTGTATCATGGTCTGAATACATAATTGTATCAAGACTATTTGAATGATTAATCAAACGAATGACGTATGAGTAGGGTTTATTATTAGCACATGCTACAAATTTATACAGACACCGCAAGGTGTTGTAGTGATTGAAAGAATTCAATAATTACGGTAACCGAACGAATTCACCGTTTTCGAAATTAACTGAAAGTTTCAAGGAAGCGAATCTGGATATTTCAAAAGATAGGATGTTTCAATTGAAGAAGAATTGAATAGTGTGGAATTAATTCAAAGACGAAAGAATTACTAGAGGTATATTGGAATAAGAATTTTAGGTAGCTTTATCTTAACACGAAATTATATTAAGACTGGTTTAGAATAGATAAATTTGTACCTCAAGTGAAAATGAAATGAGTCCAAGTTTCAAAGAAATTGTCACCACAAGGTAAATTGATATTGAAGACTTTAAACTAGGGCTGCAAACGAACCAAACAAACACGAACAAGTCCTTGTTCGTGTTCGTTTGTTAAGAAATATATGTGTTCACGAACTGTTCATGAACGCTTACCGAACAAGATTTTATGTTTGTGTTTATTTGTTAAGGAACTAAACTTGTTCGTGTCCGTTTGTGTTTGTTTGTTAATTTTAGAAAACGAACGATAATGAGCACAAACTACGTTCATGAACACAAATACTAACAAACGAACACAAATAAACGTTCATGAACAAAATATATAATACATTGACACTTACTAAATATTTTATTTGTCGGAATTTTGAAGTATTTAAATAAAATATAAAAGCTAAGAAAACTAATGAACTATCGAACACAAACGAACATGTTACCGAACGTTCACGAACATAAATAAACGAACGCGCCCTTAGTTCATGTTTGTTCATTTAACTAAACGAAATAAATTTCTTGTTTGTGTTCGTTTGTTTAATAAACAAACGAACACAAACGAACTTCCCGCCGAACAGTTCACGAACTGTTCGCCAAACGTTTGGTTCGTTTGCAGCCCTACTTTAAACAAAGTTACTATGATTCAAACAATGAGATTACTTTGAATATGATGATCTCAATTCATCATATGGGATTTTGAATTGAATGTGTATTGTGAACAAGTTTAAACAATTGAGCTTGGTTTGGACATATTCCAATAATGGATGTATGTATTGACAAGAATTGGTTTTAATGAAAATCTGGCAACTCTGAAAAGAAGAGAAGTTTTTTCAAGAAATCGGTTGACTCGATTATCAAAAGTCAGCAATTTAAAATCATAGGGGGGGAATTTAAGTAGATGATCTTCATGAAAACCAATGTACAACATAGGAATTTGGTCAAGAGATGAAACAAATAAGAGTTGACTCTATAAAAGGAAAAACAAAGACCTTTTTATTGATGAAGTTTTGATCGGAATTAAAAGTCAACTAATACTTAAGTGCAGACAAAACATAAAGGTGTTTATTTTAAAAGTTACTATGGTTTCTGGTGTTTATGCGTTCTCCTTGACTTTATCTGGGTTTCTGTTCTTGTTGTCGGGAGCCTTAGATAGTTTTGGGCAGTAGCGACGGAAGTGGCCTGGATCTCCACATTTGTAACATACGTTGGTTTCCATTCTCTTTCTGCATTCTTCTTCTGCATGTCCAGCTTTCTTGCAGAAGTTACAACGGAGTGTCTTCTTAAAATAACGTTCTCTTGCGTGCTTTTTGATGTTGCTGGTAGATTGTGCGATTTCTGGTTTCATTCCTTTGTCCTTAGAGGATTTGTTATAGTAGAATTCCTTATAGGAGTTGCCATAGGTTGTGGTTTTCTTTCGTTTGGAAGATGGAGTTTTGATACGAATATCATGACTTCCGTTGATACTAGGGCTAGGTATGAAGTGATGGGTATGCTTACAATGTATAGTAGGATTCTCGTTTATAGGTACAGAAATCTTAATAGCTTCAATGATCGAAGGTATGGCATTCGATATTCCTTGAGCTATTATATTTTCTATAGTATTTCTGTCCAAAGAATTTTCATTATTAGCCTGAATTTCTTGATCACATGTCATTTCCTTTGACATCTGAATTAAAAACATGTTTAGATATAATTATCACAGAACTAAGCAATTATTGTGACAACCCGTACTCTCGTTGTCGAGAGAAGGGCATTTCAGTAACACACGTGTTTATTAATATCACTATTGTTATAAATATTATTATTATTTACAAAATAATAATCCGCGACGAAAGCTTTAATTATATACGTGTTAGTTAATGTTAACCGGGCCAATCGATTTGAGCGAGATGCGTAGTCGTTTAAACGGGTTCACGCACTTGGGCTAGGCCCAAGCCAGCTGACCTAAACCTAAACCCTATTCTATTTAAACATCTCTAAAACCTTAACCCTTACTTTTGATAAAACCCTAAGACCCTTCTAAAAATGGTCCAGCCGCTCATAACACACCTCCACATCCCTCATCCCTCTCTCCTGTTCCGATCACCGGCTGCCGGCGTCGATGACCGGCCGACCACACCCCCTGTCTCCCCCACAAGTTCGGCAACCGTATCTACACTCACCACCCCTCCCCCCCCGGTTTTCTCTTCCGGCGACTGTGGCACTCCGACAATCACCACCACCTCAGCCGCACCCCCTTCCCTCTTTGGTTAACCAGTCGGCAAGCGGAGCCGATGTTCCGGCGTCGGACCTCCTGTCATCTCCACAACAAATTCGACAAACACCCCCGTTCTGTTATACCATCACATCCACAACTCCCCATCCAACCCACACCACCCCTACACTCACACATATGGACTCGAGAGAAAGAGAATCGGAGCTGCTGAGGGAGAGAGAACAGAGACGAAGCCGGTGACGGCAGCGCCGCTGTGATGGCGGCGGTGGTGCTTCTGTTCCGATGTAGTCAGCAGGTCAGACCCGGCTCCGGTGCAGATGGAGGCTCCGAAAAGGAAGCAACGGCAGCACACACTTTGGTCTCAAAGGTTTGGTCAGTATCTATTTTGTTTGTTGCTTAGATTCGAAAGTTGTTTGGAATTATTTGAAACATTGATAAGTGGTTACTCCATTGTTTTTATAAACTGATTTCATGATAATGATTTGTGGTGCATATCTCAGCTTTCTTTAGTTTTTGATTGTGTAAATAAAATATAGAAGTAGGTGTTGAAATGGTGAACGTAAGCTGTTTTGATTTTGGATTCAAAATAAGGAATGTTGTTGAAAAGTATGTGTTTCTTTTCTCATGATTGATAGGGTTAAAAGAGTGTCCTCATAACAAGCTGTGACATATTTGATTAATTTACTTAGGCTGTTAGAATTGCTATAAGTCATAATTTGATATTTCTTTGGTTAAGTGTTTAGTTGTAAACATGACATAATAAAATAGTGGGTGATCTAATGATTAAACGTATGCTAAGATAGTGGTTAAATGGTATGATGATGAACTGTTTGAATGATACCATAAATATTTGAAATATGTTGGTTTGGTCCGATTTGATGATTGTACGGTATGGTGGAACATGTTAAGGGAACCTGATTGGATAGTACCAATTTGGATAAGGGGTCTAGAAGCATCGGTGGTGGTTACGAGTCGAGACCGTAGGGTTGCGACTCGAGACCTCTCTGTTCGCAACTAGAAAATGAACAACGTACAACAGAAGACTCGAGACCCAGCCGGTTGCGACTCGAAGATCTTCTGATCTCGACTCAAGGTTGCGACTTAAAAACTGCACGACTCGAGACCAGCTGTTGCGACTCAGAATCTCGTGGCTGCGACTCGAGATCTCATAGTCTCGAGTCGAGACCACCCGGTTCCGACTGAACTGGTTTTGTGGGCCAGTTTGGTTATTGGGCCGCACACAGTTAGATGATACGTTTTGGACTATGTATTATTGTTACCATTACTGTACAGTTATGCCAACTATATGTGCTACGTGATGTGTGTTTAACTTTACTACATGCCACTACTGGTTGACTGTTTATACGATTTGGACAGGCCCAATAACATCGGTGGGCCTTATGCACTATGTGTTAGCATTGATGTCTAACTGTTACTATTTAACTGTTTGCATGCTAGAATAGGCCCGATACCATGTATGCTTGTATGACATGCACGCTATGTGTTAGATACGTGTAGGATTTTACGTGACACTACTTGCATACGAACCTAACGAATATAAATAACCATAATAGGGTATGGTTGACCAACATAACATAAGTAAATTGTCAACCGAGCAAAGCAAAGGTGAGTTCACTACTTTTTACTTAAAGCATGCGTTCCCGGTGGTTGGGAAACGGAACGAAACAACTTTTCCTGGTTTGGGATTGCTTACTATCTCCTTGTGCGGGATACGGTATTTCTATCTCCTTGTGTGGGATACGGGTAACAACACTATCCCCTTGTGAGGGATACAAACTTACTTTTCTTCCCTTGTTACTGGGAACAAACTTACTTTTCTTCCCTTGTTACTGGGAACAAACTTACTTACTTCCCTTGTTACTGGGAACTCTTGGTTAATTACTGTTTATACTGAATGCAACAAGCAACACTAAACAAAACTCTATCACTCAAGTCCTCACTTCTTAATACCGATTAGTCGCCGGGGTCAGGCGAACGGGTTATTAGTTGATAGCGCTATTTAGGTCTCACCAACCTCACACCGTGCCCGCGTATGGGACCGGGCGTGAACTAATAGACTCTGGCAAACCGTCAATGATGATAGAACATTGACAAACGGGGCACTACGGAAACGTACGGATGAATAGTATTCGGTATTGTAAAAACAGTTTAGTCGCTTACTTATGGGGTAGCTCCCCATCGCATGTATAAACGGATAAATTAACTGGTTAAAACAAGTTTTTGGAAATTAAAACTGGAAAACTGTAAACACGTGAACTCGCCAACTTTATGTTGACACTCTACTGCATGCTTTGCAGGTTGCTCGATACAGCTCTGGACGGACGTTGCAATCGGATGGAGTGCGTGGTTCGTAAGTAACACGATAATAAACTTGTGGTTTCAATTATGATGCGTCTTCTTTCTCTTTCCGCTGTGAACTTAAACTATGTTTTGAAAAATTTAAATTAGGTCACTAATTTATGCTAATGTTTATAACAATAACTAATCCGCTCAAAATAATTAGTGGCTAAGATCCTGGTCGTCACACGCCTCGCGGTAATACCCCGCGTGTGGATTTTGAGGGTGTGACAGATTGGTATCAGAGCCATTGGTTATAGCGAACTAGGTTTAAAATATAAAATGTTTTGGACATAAAATATTTTTATATGAAAACCAGACTATAACCGTTCTTTAGAGGAAACCACAACGACACCACACTCCGGATTGCAAGGTTCGTCAACCTCAGATACTCACCTGGTAATGGTAGTCTAACGACATTTACTTGTGCATAACTTATGTGTGTATGTATATGATTTGCTTATATGTGTTAGTACGTATGTGTATATTTAGTATTTAACACAGTGGATCATACGAAGGCTAGGCTAGCGTGTTACGTGGTAAACAGGAGCGAATCCTCCTAAACCTGATTCGAAACTATGATACACTAAGGGCAAGGAACCAGTTATTCCAAACCCTCGTCCACGTATCTCCTGATATCATCCCTGGACTGCAAATCGACGCGAGGGACGTCCACTCGATAGACCGGCCCAGGAAAGGCCTGCTACGGACCATATAGAGAAGATACGAGAACGAATCGACGAAGGGGAGCCACCCCTATGTCATGGGATATTAGAAGGAACAACGACGTCATTCGCATCCTTTTTACTTGCGTATTTCTTTTCCCGACTTAACTAGTGAGACTTGTTCCCTCATACGACTGATCGCCTAGATTCTTGAAGCATTCTAGTAAGTCTACACCTTTCGGGTTTCTGTTTGCACGTCTCGAACATGAAAAGCATGCGTGGTGTATGCTTCTCATTGTAGTGCCAGCAATCGTATCACATTTCCATCGACCGCAGAGTTATTTCTCCCTGATTCCTCGTTACATGGTTAATCCTTATTCAAGTTGAACCTAATACCTTAGCACGCCCCAAAAACCCAACAAATTGATATACTTCTTACAAACCGGCGTATTTGGAAGCGTGGCAAGACAAAGACACGAGCCAGTCAACCCACCGACGAGTACGGTGACCTAGATGCTTACCTTATCCTTCATTTGCTAGAACCGTTATTCTTTGACGAATTTTGTACGAATCTGTGCTTATTACTCCAGATGGTATCCCCGCTTCTACCGTTTCTTCATCACAATATCCACGTTTCTTCATACGGGAACCTTGACCAGATTTCTCTCCAGATTAATGAATTAAGCAAGATTGACCTTTAGTCGACAAACTTCATAAACCCCGAAAATTGGCAACATTTACCTCAATCGTGCTTTTTCGAGAGCCTGTTTCTGCAGTTTCTCATCACCCCTGTTGATGCATATTTTGTGGACACGACTCGGTTCGGTTCAACTCAGCTCAGTTCGATTTGGTTTCGACTTGAAGACACGAAGATCAAGACAAAGCTGCTTGTGTCTGTACTTTGTTTGTAATGTGTCATGATACAAAACGATGTCTTGTGTTTAGACTTGTTTATATGTGCGTTCGATGTAAGTTTGACCAGTCAACCATCCTCCGGTTTGACTTGGTCAAACAGTTAGCACATTGGTTGAAATATGCTGGTGTCGAAGGATGTCATCGAAGGATGGTTTGTATCCTTCGATGACCTCGAAAGATGATGTCTTTCGATAGATGCAGATGGACCTCGAAGGATATCATCCTTCGAGGTATGTATGGATCTTTCGGTAGCATTCTGGTCGATAGATGATCCTTCGACCAGACTTCCGTATCCTTCGAGCATGTTAGCTGTTACGGGTATAAATACCCAAGTGTTGTGTTCATTTCAGTGGGACACTTGTGAGAGACACCATAGGAGAACACTCTGCTGAAATCACACACACACACACGAGAGAGAGTTTACGGAATACATCTGTAAACATTGAGCTTGTAAACGGAACCTTTCATACGCATTAATACAAGTGGTGTTAATCGTTGAACTTTGTGTGTTGTGTTTGTGCTTGTTCTCGTATTTACTCTTGGTTGCATGCTAGCTTGGATTCCGCACTCGCTAGTGTGTTTGACATAACAAGGAAGAGGTTTAATCTCATCCTCGAGAGGGACCTACAAGTGGTATCAGAGCTTTGGCTCTTCTCCTTGTTAAAACCGAGAGTTTTTGGACTGTTTTTCCGGTTTAAAAGGTTTATTTTTTTTTTCTGAAAAACTTGTTAAAATCGGATTTCGGTTTGTTGTCGGTTTTCTGGAAAATTCAAATTTTCTGGGTTTGTTCTTGGTTATTCTTCAAATATTCAAGTGTTCTTCAAAACTTTTATGTATTTTGATCTTGTTTGACTATTTTCGAAAGTTGTTTGCATTGGGAAGGTACCCAGATCTGATTTTGGCAGAAAGAAGGGTCTGAACATACCTTCTGCCGAAAGTTGTGCACCAACCCGTCACCTTTCTCACCAACCTGTCAACTTTGTGTCACTTGTGTCAGTTGCAATCGAAGGATATCTTTCGACATCGAAAGATCATCTTACGATCAAGGAAGGCTCGATAGATAATCATCTTTCGACCCATCATTCGAAGTCAGAGACCTATCTTTCGATCAAGGGAATCTATTCGAAAGATAGTTATTCGAAAGATAAGGATATATACTCGAAAGATAAGGATCTGTCTAACTGTGAATCTTTCGAGTTAGTGAATCTTTCGAAACCATTGTTCGAGACTCAACAGGGATCTTTCGAACACTGTTGATCCTTCGAACAAGTGTCTGTCTTTCGAACCTGTGTGCATCTTTCGATCCTAATCTGTTTAAGCTTAACAGTTTGTGTTTCTCAGGACTTTCGATCAAGAATCCTTCGGCTGTTTGATTATCATTCGAAATTTTAATATAGTTTGTGAAAATTAATTTTTTTTTAAATCAATTTTCACTTAATATATTAATTTTTATAAAATGGGAACAAACGGTGAATGGTGGACTCAATTGACCTCGACTTCACAATCATCAGTTAAACAACCTGAGCCAGAGTTCGACAAAACTGCATGGATGTGAGCTTGTGCCTCACCTCAAGCTGCAATGATAACTGCAAATCAATGGGCATTGGTCACAAATCAAAACAGCAGCATTCAATCTATGATGCAGAACGACAGTGAAACTGGTACAAGCACAAAACCGCCAAAGTTGAATCACATCAATGATTGGGGATGGTGGAAAGAAAGGCTGAAAACTTATGTTCAGGGGCAAGGTCAAGATCTATGGATGTGCTTCTTCACCGCATTTGAAAATGAGTTGGAAGTTGCAGGATCAAATCCACAAACTTACAGCACTTTGTCTGATGAAGATAAGAAGAAAATTGAGTTAGAAAAGAAGGCATTCATGATTCTCACACAAGCTCTTCACAAAGACATTTACCACCAGTTTGTTTACTGCACGACAACTAAAAGCTTGTGGGATATGCTCACGTTACGATGTGAAGGAAATGCTCAATCAAGAAAGATCAAGCAAGATTTACTGAAGAAAGAGTTTGAAGGATTCACGTGTATGGAGAATGAGACTTTGGGAGAGTTGTCTACAAGGTTCCATCACTTGATGAGCGAGATGTTTGCTTTTAAAGTCAATGCCACTCCACAAGAAATAGTGAAGAGATTTGCTGATAGCTTACCAGCAAAGTGGAGCAGTTATCTTGAAATTCTCAAAGAAACTGGTGTTTTAGACACAATCACCATTTATGATTTAATTCAAAAATTGGAGAACAAGGATGTAGAAGAAAAACTGAAGGCAAAAAGAACACTCACTCCTCAAAGTCCAGAAATGTACTTTGGGATTGCAGGAGGCATCAGTGGAGAAAAACCAGCTTCTCAACACGCGAAGCTTCAAACAGCTTTCGTCTCAAACACTGGTCCATCAACAACAGAACAGTTTGATCCTTCAGCATACTTGATGTATCCAAGACCAGATGTGAAACCGACAGCTCCTCAGCAGCAACAACCGCAACAGCAAGGGTTTTATGGAAGCTCTTCAAACATTCATGCCACTTCCAATCCAAACACTGTCAGATTAGACACTTCAAATTTTTCCAAAGTCAGTGTTGAAATAGCCAAGGAGCATATGGAGATGTTGAATACCTTGGTTAGTGCTTATTGTGGATTGATCGCAGGTCAGATTGGGAATATCAATCTAACCAATGAAGATTATCAGCAAGTGGATAGAGATGAGTTTGAAATGATGGATATTAAATGGGCTCTTGCTAGTGCCATTCGAAGAGCGAAGGAGTTTATGGAAAGAACGGGGAGAACCAACTTGGAAAGCAAGAAAGACACCAAGTATGGGTTCGACAAGCAAGCTGTAACATGCTTTAACTGTGGTGAACGTGGTCATTTCAAAAGGGAATGCACAAGACCAGCTCAGCATGGAAATCAAAACCCCTTCAGAAATCAAGGCAACCAGCAGAACCAAAACAGGAACAATGTTCGTACGTTGATACCTGTTAACAACCAAGGCCAAGCAGGGTCGTCAAATGCCAACCGGGGACTCGTGGTTCAAATAGATGAAGGTTGTGATTGGTCGCTTCAGCTGGGTGAAGGAGGAAATGGTGGAACAGCATGTTATGCTAAAGTGACTGAGAAGGTGGTAGAACCCGCGTCTGCTGGTGAATCTTCAGAAGATGAAGATAGTTCGGGTTATAGTGGGAGCACAGATGGGGAATCACTTGATGCTAATGATTTATCAAGTGATGCTTTAGATTTGAAGGTTGATGAACTCTTGGCTGAAGCTGAAGTATTATGCAAGAGGAGATCTATTCTATGCCAGAAATCTGCTGGAACTTCCGAGAAGCTTGCTAAGTTCTTCTCTGAAGATGGATCTTTTTCTTTCCATTCAGCCTTTACGGCTAATGTCGACAGTTCATCAGGCCAGGTAAGTGTCGATGAACCCACTGTAGTTAACTGTGAAAATTGTGATAGTTTAAAGGTTAAATATGCTGAACAGGAAAGTAAATTTGAAGTCACACACAAACACAATCAAGAATTGATTGTAGATCTTTCCAAAGCAACTGAAGCTAACTTGTTTTTAACCAGAAATGAAAAGGAGTTTAAGGCAACAATTGCGTCTCTAAAACATGATGTTTCTGAATTACAAAGGGCTGTTTTGAGAAAACAACATGTTAACAATGATTTAATTGACACAATTGAAAAGCAAATGGTTGAGTTAGCAACAGCTAGATGTGAATGTGAGACAATCAAGCAGAAATTGGAAAGCTATTCCAATTCCCGCTATGTTTTGGATCACATTATTGATGTTCAGAAGAAAAAGGGGGATAGGAAGTGTAATGGATTTAAATCATGTCCTCCCCCAATGAATCACAATTACTCCAAATCGCCTGATGTTGAGGATATGCCCCGTTTTGAACCTACTGTGCCACTCAATCTAGATGATTTTGCAGCAGGCCTCGGGTTCACAACTGGTACATCATCCTCAGGACAATCTGAATCTGAGAATGTGACAGATTCATCGTGTGTCAAGGAACAGAGTCCTCCCATTGTTGTGGATACTGATTCTTCGGATGATGACTCTGATTCTTCGGACGATGAATCTGTAGAAATTGTGAATCAACAGTCTAACTCGGTTACAACAGATATTCCAATTGAGAATCACATCTTGTGTGATCCACCAGTGGAACCGAGTAAGACTGAAATGTCAAAAGGAATGGAGTCCCTTGTCTCTAGTTGTGAAGGGAGTAACTTGTTGTACACGCTCAAAGGAGATGATAAGATCTACTCTAACAAAGATTTTCCAATTAAAAATGTAAATCAAGATTTAATTGAGCAAATTTTTGAAGGATGTATTGATAAGTTTTTGGGAAACAAAAGTGGCAAAGTCACCGTCACTCAATGTGATCCAATTCCGTGTGACCAAATTAGAAAACAATACGGAAACCAAAAACAATCAACTGAGCAAAAACAACAAGTTAATTCCGAAAAAGGGAAGGTACAGGGGAAGAAAGCTCAGAACAAGAATGTTCAAGCACCTAAGGTTCAACAACAATGGGTGCAAAACAAAAGAGCCCCCGTTAAGAAAAGAGAACAGAAGGTGAACTTTGTTGGATCAAAGGGTACAGATAAACTGGAAACATTTCAGAATAAATCTAACATTGATTTTGTAAAACAAGTTAGAATTTTAAAACGAAATGAACAGAATAATTACACCCAACACACCAACGGATGTGATTTAGGTCCAAGCACGTCTAGATCACAAAGTTCATGGTCTGGTTCTTCGTCTGGTCATCAACATGCTTCTCCGAGGTTTGTAGAGCGGAGAATGTGCTTTGAGTGTGGCACAATTGGGCATATTGTAAGATACTGCCCATACCTGCAAAAGTTGAAGCCAAAAACAAGTGCTCCCCAAGAAACCAATTACCAAAAACGATCATTTTCCCCGAAACAAGACCCACGTGTCTTGAAAGAAAAGGAAAAGAAGTTGAAACAAAAGAATCAAAAGGTAATTGAAAAGGCCTTAAAATCAGAGGTCAAAGAAGAAAAACCTGTTCAAGCAAAACCTAAAACTGTAAAACCAGTAAATGCTAAAGCAATTAATGCTGATACTGGTAAAGAACAAACAGCTTGGAAACAAAAACAGGTAATTCAGTCAGGGGGAGCACCGCAGGTTCTTTTTCCTAATCATCGAGTGATTGAAATCACTTACCTTGATGATCAAGGACGACCCAAGTCCACAAAGGCTTGGGTCCCTCTCTCCAACTAATTTTTGAGTGAGTGTGTAGGATATTCCAGGAGGAACTTTCGATAGTCGTAAGATTGTTGATAGTGGAGCATCCTTACACAAAATAGGCAACAGAAGAAATTGCTGCCTTTGATGGAGAGAAAGGAAAAAGATAAGAAGTTAAACATTCCGATGAAGGAATGATGGTGAAAGAATGTGGTTGAAAGAGATGGAAAAGCTTCGACAACATGAAAATCTTTTCAAAATATGAATGTTCAAGGCTTTGATCGGGGCCCCGGGATAGATTCAAATGAAATGTATGCGCCTGCAGCACGTTTGAAGTCCAACAATCAACAAGATGAACGTGCAGTGTACATTTCTTCGTGGTGTGATTGAAGAAAATGTGTTTGTTGAACAAACCAACCAGGTGTGCGGACGCCTTGGCATGGGTTGAACAACCGCACACTACTTCTGAAAGAGAAAGACAAAGACCTTCGCTGGTGCAATGTGGACGACCAGCCAGACCCGGAGGTTTATGATCTTGTTGCTGTAAAGAGATTTCAGTAGCTACAAATCGACCTTGAAATCCACACCGGGTGGATATTCAGTTTGGGAGAGCACTCAGATTCCTTGCAATGCACGAAGCAGTTGCAGGATACGGTTTTAAATTTCTAATCTCTCCTATACTTGTCGATATTTAAGCTGCTTTGTGAATTACTATCTCGCACAGCACTCTTTGGCCAGACAATGTTGTCATGGTCCGCACCGCTTACCGACATGCCAACTGATTTTTCCAAAATTCGCTAAATCTTTTCTGATTAAAACTTAATTTTGGTAAACGGCATTGAGGTAAAACATGAGTTAACCAACATCGGAAAATCATTTTTGTAAATATCTTAGTGTTTTTAAATTTGTTTTAGTTTGTTGATTTTAGGGGGAGTAAATCCAAATTTGAAAATCCAAAAACATCGAAAAATTTCAAAAACACAAAAACAATAGAAAAGCAAAAATGAGTTTCCTGGCGAGAAAAAGAGAAAATGATAGTACATCAGTGGTCTGTCTAAACCTCTTTAAACCCAAAATGAAAAACGATAAGCAGCTCTATATAAGATGTATCGGTAGGCTCACAATCATTTTAAAGTGTGCAGGGTGATATAAACTTAAATCCGACTGAAGACTGGGTGGGAACCATTCATTGGCATATGGTCTTAGTACCGAAATTTCGTTTGAGAGATTGCCGAGGTTCTGAGATATTCGGTCTTTATGCTGCTTATCATCTGGGTATCATGGTTGTATCTTTTACCGAAAAATAACGGGGACGCAAGTCTAGATCTTCCATGATACTATACATACGTGTACATATTGCATACGACCTCAATAAGTGATAAACAATCACATGTCCAAACAAAATAAGTGATAAAATATCACAAATTCTTTCCGGGTGTCAAGTTCGTCTCTCTGCTGTACGAAAGTACTGACCTGTTCACGGACTTGCTCCTGTGCCCTCATGCATCGAAAATCAAGTTCCTCATAAATAAGTGATTTTATCACATAGGGCTTGTTTTCAAATCAAAATAAGTGAGAATCTCACATCATATACGGTCAAACAGATGATAATCGGTATACTCACCGGTAAGATGAATCCTCGTGCATACCTTGATACGGGAATGTGTCGTGATGTGGATGAACACCGGTCGGTAAGTATAAATTATACCTTAACGTATCGCCTCGCCATGATTACAAATGATAAGCTGAGCTTATGTGGACAACAATACCGATAATTGTTATAGGATGCTCATCTTAATGTTAACTAATAGAACAACAAGAGCGTTTTGGCATGACCGTACACTGATATGATTCTCTTACCCTCGAAACTCGCAAAAAGAAGTTCTGTAAATATTTATTTAATGTTTCCTGTTTATGCATCGTTGTAAATATCTATTTATTGTTTTCCGTCTTTACATTTGAAAATGAAAATTTCAAAAAGATTTTAGGTGTGTTTTAATTTAAACTTTATAAAATCCAAAAGGATTTTTCTTCTAGTTTATTTTTGATTGACCGATGTTGAAACTCGAGTCTATCCTACCCAAAATCCTGATCGTAAGCCTGAAAACAATTGCATCTTCATAAACTGTCGAAGTTAACAAGTGTTGAAAGTTAAAGGATTAAAATTGAATATTTTTCTAAACTTTCAAAATGTTGTCGGTTGGTGTTTGATTGAGATTTTATCTCATATGTGTCGCTTGTTTACATGTTAACTATATTCCAAGCGGTTGTTCTCATTATGCGTTTAGCTTTCTTGCATGTGCAGATGCTAAAGGCGAGGAGAACATGGTCGATGACAAGCTTGGAATGAAGACACGAAGTGGAGGCACTCAAGTGATGAAAATGATCGAGTTGCCGCTGACCCTTCATCAACACCACAAGGATCTGAAGAATTGACAAGTCAAAAATTCACGAGCATGACTCAATGGAGAGTTCAATCTAAGGGGGAGTTTATTGACACACTTCCTAAATGAAAAAGGGGAGTTTGTTGATACACTTTCTACTTACGTCGCGTGAAGACTTTGAAGATCCTCCGACGTGGAAGACATCGAAGTTGAATCTCTCGAATAGCGTTGAACCTCACGAGTAGCGTCCAAGGGGGAGTTTGTTGATGCATATTTTGTGGACACGACTCGGTTCGGTTCAACTCAGCTCAGTTCGATTTGGTTTCGACTTGAAGACACGAAGATCAAGACAAAGCTGCTTGTGTCTGTACTTTGTTTGTAATGTGTCATGATACAAAACGATGTCTTGTGTTTAGACTTGTTTATATGTGCGTTCGATGTAAGTTTGACCAGTCAACCATCCTCCGGTTTGACTTGGTCAAACAGTTAGCACATTGGTTGAAATATGCTGGTGTCGAAGGATGTCATCGAAGGATGGTTTGTATCCTTCGATGACCTCGAAAGATGATGTCTTTCGATAGATGCAGATGGACCTCGAAGGATATCATCCTTCGAGGTATGTATGGATCTTTCGGTAGCATTCTGGTCGATAGATGATCCTTCGACCAGACTTCCGTATCCTTCGAGCATGTTAGCTGTTACGGGTATAAATACCCAAATGTTGTGTTCATTTCAGTGGGACACTTGTGAGAGACACCATAGGAGAACACTCTGCTGAAATCACACACACACACACGAGAGAGAGTTTACGGAATACATCTGTAAACATTGAGCTTGTAAACGGAACCTTTCATACGCATTAATACAAGTGGTGTTAATCGTTGAACTTTGTGTGTTGTGTTTGTGCTTGTTCTCGTATTTACTCTTGGTTGCATGCTAGCTTGGATTCCGCACTCGCTAGTGTGTTTGACATAACAAGGAAGAGGTTTAATCTCATCCTCGAGAGGGACCTACAACCCCCCCCCCCCCCCCCCCGACGACGCAAGCGCTACTTCAAACCCATTTGCACGACTTAGAATAACCTACCCGAACTTGATTTTCTACCGACCAGAGAAATCACATCCTGCCAGACGTCTCAGTAAATCCTAAAACCTACAAGCCCGCACGACGGCCGTCCCTCTCTAGCTGCTTCTTATGGTGCTAACCACATCGATGAAACACTCCTTATCGATAAGCGACGTTCTTTAATTCTAACTGCATACAACGTGTGTACGACCAGATATCTCATCGACATCAAATAAATCCCTATTGCTGATCCCAAAGCCTTTATGTTTTGTCTCAAGTTAAACGCATCAATTTTGACTACCCTTCTTGCATTGTCTCGCTACTCGTGTTATGTTTCGCGGATTCCATGATCCTTATCCTACTCTGCTCTACGCAAATCCCCATTTGGACGAATTTCTTCCTACGAATGTTACTCGTTGGAGCAACGAGCCAAGGATACCCCGGGGGTAACGGGTATCGTAAGCACTGTTCTTTGAACTCGATATGATTAACACCTAGTTACGACACTCGAATTTATTCCATCCTGTCAAGATTCGACACTTGTTTCTTTCGACGACGCCCGAACTTATTCCGAAAACCAGCGGGAATCAGGACGACTCCTACGCTCTACCCTGGTACTTCTACGACGCAAAACCGCCTTGCGCTAAGTTTTCAATGTACGACTTTTAACGTCGCAACGCCCGCATTTCTCGACCGTATACGCAACCCCTCACAATTTGAACTCGAAAGGGCATCGCCTAGCATCCGAGAGATGCTCAAATATCCGCAACTCCAGCGATTGGAAGATGATCTACGAGGTGCTTCTATCTTATTCTATCCTGTCCAAGGCATTGGTGAAATGTCTGCCAGTAACGGCACGCGACCAAAGAAACCAACAGGTTTTCGAACTTGCAACCGTCTACTTGGTAGAAGTAGATACTAGGAATGGGATGCCAACTTCTCTTATATCTGATCGTAACCCACGTTTTGCATCCGATTCGTCGCAAGGCCGTGCACAAAAGACTTTTAACTCACGGTTAGGCATGAGCACCGCTTATCGCCCGTAAACTGATGGTCAGCTTAAACGCACCATCCAAACACCCAAAGGCTTGCTAATAACATGTGCTGTTGACCGTGGATACGAGTGACGCTTCCTTTTTGTGGAAATCTCTTCCAACAACTGCTACCGCACTAGCATTCGGGCAGCACCATTTGACGCATCGCACGGACGTAGATGCCGGTTACCGGCCCAGAGCTTGCACTTGATACAACGGGTAGGATTGCCCAGAACAGGCAACGCATGGCGGCAGCTCGTGACCGTCAGAAAAGCTACGCAGAATTCCCAGTCGGAGACTGGGTTCTACTAAAAGGTTCGCCCTGGAAGTGTGTGCTACATTTTGGCAAACAGGGCAAGCTTAATCCGCGATAAGTTGGACCATTCGAGGTTACCAAAAGGATCGGTAAGGTAGCATACTGACTAAACCTGCCTGAAGAGCTGAATGTGGTACACAACGTCTTTCACATGCCAAATCTGAAGAAGTGTCTGTCAGATGAAACATTCGTTGTTCTTTTAGGAACTCATGATCAACAACCAACTACGCTTCATTGAGGAACCGAGTGAGATCAGGGATCAAGAAATCAAAACCCTCAAGCGTGGTATAATACGCCAACAAACCGAGTTCGTTGGATCTTGCACCATAGCCCAGAGCTTACCTGGGAACGGGAAAACCAGATGATGTGCATGTATCCCCAGTTGTTTACAAACATTACTTCCAGCACTGAGGCTACAACTGAATTTCGGGAAGAAATTTCAAACCAATAAGGGGATGATGTAACGCCCCATGAAAACGTTTGATCACACTAGCTTGTTAGTGGCCGCGCGCTTAATTTCGGGACGAAATTTCTTAAACTTGGGGATAATGTGACATTTCGGGTTTTCATGTACGTTTCTTGGATGCTATAATTAATTTTGTGAAATTCTATACTATGTAAAATACGTACAAACTCCGTGGATCTTGTGCTGCGTGATTTTTCGTGCTATGTGATTTTACGTGCTATGTGACTTACGTGTTAGTTTTGTGGATTTTCGTGAAACTGCATGTATCTACGTATAGTAATGGAATCCATGTATACATATAGAGCGCATCGTGTAACCTTTGCCTAAATTTCGAGGACGAAATTCTAGTAACATGGGGAGAATGTGACAACCCGTACTCTCGTTGTCGAGAGAAGGGTATTTCAGTAACACACGTGTTTATTAATATCACTATTGTTATAAATATTATTATTATTTACAAAATAATAATCCGCGACGAAAGCTTTAATTATATACGTGTTAGTTAATGTTAACCGGGCCAATCGATTTGAGCGAGATGCGTAGTCGTTTAAACGGGTTCACGCACTTGGGCTAGGCCCAAGCCAGCTAACCTAAACCTAAACCCTATTCTATTTAAACATCTCTAAAACCTTCACCCTTACTTTTGATAAAACCCTAAGACCCTTCTAAAAATGGTCCAGCCGCTCATAACACACCTCCATATCCCTCATCCCTCTCTCCGGTTCCGATCACCGGCTGCCGGCGTCGATGACCGGCCGGCCACACCCCCTGTCTCCCCCACAAGTTCGGCAACCGTATCTTCACTCACCACCCCTCCCCCCCTCGGTTTTCTCTTCCGGCGACTGTGGCACTCCGACAATCACCACCACCTCAGCCGCACCCCCTTCCCTCTTTGGTTAACCAATCGGAAAGCGGAGCCGATGTTCCGGCGTCGGACCTCCTGTCATCTCCACAACAAATTCGACAAACACCCCCGTTCTGTTATACCATCACATCCACAACTCCCCATCCAACCCACACCACCCCTACACTCACACATATGGACTCGAGAGAAAGAGAATCGGAGCTGCTGAGGGAGAGAGAACAGAGACGAAGCCGGTGACGGCAGCGCCGCTGTGATGGCGGCGGTGGTGCTTCTGTTCCGATGTAGTCAGCAGGTCAGACCCGGCTCCGGTGCAGATGGAGGCTCCGAAAAGGAAGCAACGGCAGCACACACTTTGGTCTCAAAGGTTTGGTCAGTATCTATTTTGTTTGTTGCTTAGATTCGAAAGTTGTTTGGAATTATTTGAAACATTGATAAGTGGTTACTCCATTGTTTTTATAAACTGATTTCATGATAATGATTTGTGGTGCATATCTCAGCTTTCTTTAGTTTTTGATTGTGTAAATAAAATATAGAAGTAGGTGTTGAAATGGTGAACGTAAGCTGTTTTGATTTTGGATTCAAAATAAGGAATGTTGTTGAAAAGTATGTGTTTCTTTTCTCATGATTGATAGGGTTAAAAGAGTGTCCTCATAACAAGCTGTGACATATTTGATTAATTTACTTAGGCTGTTAGAATTGCTATAAGTCATAATTTGATATTTCTTTGGTTAAGTGTTTAGTTGTAAACATGACATAATAAAATAGTGGGTGATCTAATGATTAAACGTATGCTAAGATAGTGGTTAAATGGTATGATGATGAACTGTTTGAATGATACCATAAATATTTGAAATATGTTGGTTTGGTCCGATTTGATGATTGTACGGTATGGTGGAACATGTTAAGGGAACCTGATTGGATAGTACCAATTTGGATAAGGGGTCTAGAAGCATCGGTGGTGGTTACGAGTCGAGACCGTAGGGTTGCGACTCGAGACCTCTCTGTTCGCAACTAGAAAATGAACAACGTACAACAGAAGACTCGAGACCCAGCCGGTTGCGACTCGAAGATCTTCTGATCTCGACTCAAGGTTGCGACTCAAAAACTGCACGACTCGAGACCAGCTGTTGCGACTCAGAATCTCGTGGCTGCGACTCGAGATCTCATAGTCTCGAGTCGAGACCACCCGGTTCCGACTGAACTGGTTTTGTGGGCCAGTTTGGTTATTGGGCCGCACACAGTTAGATGATACGTTTTGGACTATGTATTATTGTTACCATTACTGTACAGTTATGCCAACTATATGTGCTACGTGATGTGTGTTTAACTTTACTACATGCCACTACTGGTTGACTGTTTATACGATTTGGACAGGCCCAATAACATCGGTGGGCCTTATGCACTATGTGTTAGCATTGATGTCTAACTGTTACTATTTAACTGTTTGCATGCTAGAATAGGCCCGATACCATGTATGCTTGTATGACATGCACGCTATGTGTTAGATACGTGTAGGATTTTACGTGACACTACTTGCATACGAACCTAACGAATATAAATAACCATAATAGGGTATGGTTGACCAACATAACATAAGTAAATTGTCAACCGAGCAAAGCAAAGGTGAGTTCACTACTTTTTACTTAAAGCATGCGTTCCCGGTGGTTGGGAAACGGAACGAAACAACTTTTCCTGGTTTGGGATTGCTTACTATCTCCTTGTGCGGGATACGGTATTTCTATCTCCTTGTGTGGGATACGGGTAACAACACTATCCCCTTGTGAGGGATACAAACTTACTTTTCTTCCCTTGTTACTGGGAACAAACTTACTTTTCTTCCCTTGTTACTGGGAACAAACTTACTTACTTCCCTTGTTACTGGGAACTCTTGGTTAATTACTGTTTATACTGAATGCAACAAGCAACACTAAACAAAACTCTATCACTCAAGTCCTCACTTCTTAATACCGATTAGTCGCCGGGGTCAGGCGAACGGGTTATTAGTTGATAGCGCTATTTAGGTCTCACCAACCTCACACCGTGCCCGCGTATGGGACCGGGCGTGAACTAATAGACTCTGGCAAACCGTCAATGATGATAGAACATTGACAAACGGGGCACTACGGAAACGTACGGATGAATAGTATTCGGTATTGTAAAAACAGTTTAGTCGCTTACTTATGGGGTAGCTCCCCATCGCATGTATAAACGGATAAATTAACTGGTTAAAACAAGTTTTTGGAAATTAAAACTGGAAAACTGTAAACACGTGAACTCGCCAACTTTATGTTGACACTCTACTGCATGCTTTGCTGGTTGCTCGATACAGCTCTGGACGGACGTTGCAATCGGATGGAGTGCGTGGTTCGTAAGTAACACGATAATAAACTTGTGGTTTCAATTATGATGCGTCTTCTTTCCCTTTCCGCTGTGAACTTAAACTATGTTTTGAAAAATTTAAATTAGGTCACTAATTTATGCTAATGTTTATAACAATAACTAATCCGCTCAAAATAATTAGTGGCTAAGATCCTGGTCGTCACACGCCTCGCGGTAATACTCCGCGTGTGGATTTTGAGGGTGTGACAATTATATAGGCATATTTTGTTTAACGCAATTATAGTCATAATTCATCAGTATTATGTGTTATTAAGGCATACATATATACATGCTACATCTTAACATTTTCTCTCAAAATATAAGAAAAATGTATATCTTATATGTGTTGTTTCTTCCTTTATATTGCCTTAATTTACTTATATTTACAGGGCTTATGGATGGATAGATATATAAAGATAAAAGCTTTATATGAAATTCTGAGATTTTCCGTCTTTGACCCATCTATTGTTTTTCAAGAGGTGGTGCTAATACAAATATCTTTAAGGTATCATTTGAATTAAAGCTGGGTATCAAAATAGATCTTAAGTAAACATGTAGGTTTGTTTCTTCTGTTATATAAAATCTTGTCCTTTTGCAGAAGACATTTGATTCTCATATATATTATCAAGAAAATTTGTGTCTTGTATATACGTATAAATATAAAGTTTTAAAATTTCCTTTATAATATCAATTTATAAAAATCCAGTTACATAATTAATTGTATTAGCTATCCTGTTTATTTTCATAACTTTGTTTATTCCTTGATATTAACCAAATAAGTTTCTATCAAATTTATTGAAGATAATATTTTAGAACAAAAAGGGAATTCATCAGAAAGAATAAATTTAATAGAGATAAAATTTTCTGGATTCTTTTTAGAGCAATTTTAATCTTAACAAATTAACCAAATTTTGGTTATAACATATTTATAATTTGATTCAAATTCTACTTATTTAATATTCGTAATAACCAATACAAAGTCTGGTGTTTCTAAATTCGATTCTTAATATATTAAGAAATATTAAGAATGAAGTATTATCAATATATATATATATATATACATATAATTTAAGAAATGAATTGAACTTATCAAATGGTAAAAAGTGTTTTCTTTGGAAATATATGTATATGTATTTTAAACCATATTGTTATATCGTACTAAATAATTTTTGTACATATTTTACTTCATGGGTGAAATATTATTTATAATATTGATACAAATCGTAGATATAAAATATACATACATTTGACTTACAAGTAAGTTTTAAGTTATTTCCTGTTGATAAATAAGTATTATGTTATTAAAATCATTTAATTACACCGTATCAAGTTGTTGTACGTATACTGGTTTCATAAATACTGTTTTATAAAACATTTTGCATTTTCTGTGGTATACGTACATGTGTTTAAATTTTAGAATCGTCAAACTGTAATATTTCGTGTTCATTATTAAATTTAATGATTACGTTTTATAAAATCCTTTCTAATATAACTTTATTCAAGAGCGAAATATTTTATTTTTCCAAAAATGTTATTACCATTATTAGTTTAATTCAGAATAATATAATTAATGATCATAATAACAGCATATTTAAAAGATTTTTCTTTAGAAAGCATGTGTATACAAAATTGTTAATATATTAATTATCATAAATGTTGACTTTATACATAATTTCTGAATATTACGAAACTTATCAAATTTTGATAATTAATATTTAATATTTCATGATAAAGAATTATAAAGTAATTTACAAAGTATTTTAAATTATTGTTTCTAAGTAATGCTGAAAAATTATCTTTCAACATAATTAATATAATTTGTATGTTTTATCAAAATTTTGACAAATACATATCTTTTAATTCGAGTAACATTATATCATAAATTATAAAATATACTGCTTTCATTTAAGATATTAATGCCAATATCATAATATTATTATAATTTATTTTGAATTGTATTCACATAAATATGTGGATACAGAAATAAACATTATATTATGAATATATTCTTCTAACATATTGTAAGATACAATAGGAGTTACATATTCGGAGAATTTATAAAATCATTTAGGTATAATATATATTATCTAAATATCGATATCATGATATTTACAAAGTATCATATCTGAATTGCATTTATCTTCTATTAATATTAAAATACTAATATTAATATCCTATTATTATTATAAAAATTATATTGTATTATATTCTCATATATACATATGGATATAATAGATATATAAGATATCACGAAGTTTACTAAGACATGATATTATTAATATATATATCATTTATATATACACTATAGCATAAGTGTAAGATACAAATATGGGTAACATATATTGGGATTTAAGATTCGTTAAATGGCATAAAAATCATAATAAACACATTAGGATTTTATGTTCATATGACAACACATAAAATAATAATTTCCTAACACAATTGGTTAAGGGTTTAGGTATTGGAAGAACACCTAAATGGCTTAAATCAGTGGCATAGCTCTGATACCACCTTCTGTCACAACCCCCGACCCCTATCCCAGGGAGCGGGCGGCCGTGAGCCAGTTTCAGTGGTATCGGTGTTTATCAATTTGGCAGCGGAAAATTTCATCAGGACCGTAGTTAGGAAATATTTATCAGAGTTAAACACCAAAATATTTAAATTAAAGAAATGGGATAAAACCCGATTTTTCATTTTGATACATCTATAGGGAATATCCATGATTATTGAAAACAATTCTCCTTTTTAATTAGGTAACTTTTATTGCCACTTTTCTAAGCCTTCAGTGCTCTCCAGCTGGCTTTTATGGGCTTCACACTAAGTTACCTGAAACACGTGTTTAAAACATTTTATCAGCAGGAAATACTGGTGAGTGAATCCCAGTTTAATCAAGGAAAATTAATTTAATTTAAACTTAACAGTATTGAGGGCGATTACAATGTTTATATCTACACAATTACTCATTCAGTACTTGCCACTCGACCAGATCTGTGGCTATGGTCATATCACACATTGGCTAACCCATTGTCCAATTGTGAAGATTATCAAGTAATGTATACAAAACCCCATAATACCGGCAGTAATTGAAGAATTACAAAGACTCAATCACTGCTAAATTGCATTGTAAAATATTTAAGGTTTTGTAAAAACTGTTTACAAAAAGGAGATTACTCACATTGCTATTTTAGATCTTTCCTTCGTGACTTCCTGGTTATAATCTAGCTAAATAAACAATACACATGTGTTAGTATAATAACCCATTTTAACATTAGTAATACCCTCCCCGAGACGGCATTCCAACGACTACGTCGGGCAGAACCACGACAGCCGTTACGGAACCCTAGATCAATCGGACAGAGTATCTAATACGTATCCAAGGGTTATGATACTTACAACGAGGCAGAGCTCCGCTATTAGGGGGTATTATACCTGATATTATTATTATTCTTCAGAATTTCAAGAGGGGGAAAGAATTGTGAACGAATTGGACTAAAGGCCGATCCCTCCTATTTATAGTTGCTGATTTTGAGTCTTACGCGGCCCGCGTAAGATGTAGCTAAGGGCTACGCGGCCCGCGAGGTCCAGAAAAGGCGGCTAGGGTTGCTGAGTCATCGACACGTGGCGGCTTGTGGTGTTTTCCGGATATTGAGCTGTCGCGGCCCGCGTAAGTCGAAGACATAGTCTTCGCGGCCCGCGAGAGACCCCTGGAATTTGTTTTATTTGTTTTTTAATGAAATAAAGGTTATTCGGGGCCGGTTTTCGTATACGGGGTGTATTTTAGGACATATAGGGGTATTCTAAATATATTAGGGGTGTCAGAAATATTTTAGGAGGGTTTGATATATCTTGGTACAATTCTTGGATTATTTAATAAAATATATAGTGCACTCACATTAAGTATAGTAACCCAATTCCATTTTATCCCTACGTCACGAGACAGAACCCCAACGAATTTAGGCAGAGCCTTGACATACGTTACGGGGCCCTACGTCAGTCTGGCAGGGTATCAGTGATCAAGGGATAAAACACTTAAAACGGGTCAGAGCTTTATTATTATAGGAAAATAAAAATAAAAATATTAATAGAATTTAGAAAATGGGTAAGGCATAGAGAATGAGAAAGAAAAGAATGGACAAGAGTAATTGTGAACTGCATATGTGATCCTATTTATACTTGCGTTCATAACTTAGGCACTAAGTTGAATTGAATGCTTTTGGTTGGCACCTTCTACGTACACATCTATTATGATTTCAAATGTTTAATACTTAATATTACCTTATTTTTCAAAAGTTTACACGTTAACTTTACATATGAAATATGTAAGTTATTATTTTATTATAGTGTATATTGTAATTAATTTAACTGCTTTACTTGTTTGGCGCTTATAACTTCTAAAATATGACGTTTTATAAAACAATGAATATGTCATTAGAATGAGAATAATGTTATCTACATTTGGAACCAAGTTTCATTAAAAACGGAGTAGGTTCAAATATAATGTATTTTTATTATAATTATGAAACGATACCTTATATTTATACCGGTCAATTTACCCATAACCTATTCGTCTAATAACTTTATTTAAAATTTTGGGAATGTTACACCAACTACACAAGTTAGTATAAGTTATAAAACCTTGTAGCCATGAATCTTGACAAAAGCATTTCTTTTGTAAAACCGAGTAATAAATCGATTTAAAAGAAAACATTGTATGGTTTATATCGGTAAGACCCTTATTATTATATAATGATTTCCGTATAAATTACAGAAATAAACATGTAATTATGAGTACATATACATTAAGAAATACAAGTTTATTAAAACTTTTACAATTTAAAGGTAATACAACTTAATATGAAAGGATTCGTCGTTTAAACATGACGAGGAAACAACGTGTGGAAGCTTTTATCTTGATCGTGTTCGGTTCTTCGTAGAGCTTGATCGTCATCTGTCATCCAAGGATATACATACATTTCATAAACCATGAAATGATTTTAGTTATATTACGTTTATAACATATATAAACTCGTCCGAATACCCTAACGAACAAAAACCAGGAAATTTCCAGCTTTTTTGTCCCTCGCGGGGCGCGACAGACTTAAGCAAGTCCTTCGCGGGGCGCGACAGCCTTCGCCTTGCGCGACTGTGTTACCAGGTCACCGTCACGTGTCGCGACGGCCTGTTTTCGACAGAATGTTCACTTGGCTGGTGCTGCAGATACCCAACTCCATTTTTCTAACTTAACATATACAAAAACGTGCATAACTTTTGATCTAGTTGTACGTTTCGCGTGATTCTTTTTCCTACGCATCCGTAATTAAATTACGGACCCGTTTATCACCTCAGTTTGCATAAAAATCTGATTTATCCACTATTGGCTCATAAATCCTTTAGGTGATTATTCGACCTGTTTGGCATTATCATCTCACTACATGCTTTAGAAAAATAGTTAATTCCTATCATTTTTACCCATCCCGGGCTTGTCAAACCTTAACGTTTTCGCTCCCATCATAGAGTTTACGTAGGCGTTTACATTCACCGATTCATTTGTATCTATCTAAGCATTTTACCACAATTTACTTCTTAGTCTATTTTGACCCGTTTAGGGGACTTTCGAGCATTTAAACATTAAACTCGCTTTTTTCACTTCGCACATTTTATTCCCATACTAAACAACTAATTGTATTCCTCCACAACAATTTTTCCGGTGGATTTAACATAAGGAAACCATAATCCCAATTTCTACCCTTCGGTTAGTCTTTTTACGCATAAGACCCGTTTTTAGACATTCGACCCACGAATGTCATTACCTAAAATTTTTATACATATCTAAGGGCTTCATAATCATAATACAAGTTCCTAAACAACATCTAAGGGTCGTTTGCTCGATTTACCCATCAAGGACTTTTTGGTCAATTTTATGTCCTTCATTTTACGGCGAAAGACCATAACTATCTATTTGACCAAAATTGCACTTTTAACTATAAATTCATTTAGGCGTACCTGGCTCGGGTCAACGTATAGACCCGATTTATACCTTGCTTTTATTTGCCGCTACTTTATAGCGACGCAATTATCCACCTCCGGTTCACTCCTGAGAACATACGACTTGACAACCAACGTTAGTCAATATTGTCAAATGGTGGTGAGTCAATATTGTCAAATGGTGTTATCACCACCATTTGACCCGTTTGGCCTATATAACCAAACATTTGCATTTATAACAAAGCATGGTTTTTAACTACCCATTCACACGTCCAACCCATTTCGGAATTTATTACAAATATTCCTTTTTCTTACATTTTTTACCCATTTCGGCTTACGCCGTGGGTATCCTTTTAATCTCCACTTACATTTAGTCGTCATGTGACTAAATTATCATTTTTATCCTTTTTTCCATTACTAGTTACGTTACTAGATAGTTTTAAGAAAACTTATAATTTCTTAGTCAATTCATGACTAAACTACCATTTCGCCTCTTTTTACCATTAATCTTGGTTTTGATCGTTTTTATTCGTTCCGACTCATTTCGGTTCATGTCGAAACCCTTGTTTTTGAACATAATCCATTGTTGTATTTATCTCCTATAAAACTATTACGTATATTACAAATGGGTGTAAGCTTTACTCACCTCCTATCCATATTACGCCTTTCTTCTCATACTTGATTCGTTTGACCTGCTTTCTCCCCAAGCTTCACCTAGCTTGTTAAGCGCCAACTATCATTCATCATCCACAAGGTGGTCAGTTCAATCATAACTTAATACTATTATTCCATCTTACACATTTTATATTCTAAAATTATCATTCGTCGCATTGTAGGTCAGTTTGACTTTTCTAAAGTCAAATGGCCATTAATACATGAATTGCACATTCAAGTTCATCAACTAGTTTAGGCATTTTCAAATGACCCGGTAGGCGTTCTTTTAAGCCACCATTTTAACTAATCTTTTAACCCCGTTCCTTATATTTTTAACACTTCAACTAGTTCAAGCGATTATCAAAGCTAACTTATTTATTTATTTCTTAAGAATTAAGGGTTCTCATCTATAAGTGAAACTCGTTTCATCATATCGCTAGCATTCATCCGAACACTTAATATAACCAAGTTTTACATATCAACTAGTAGATATCATGATTTCAAACATCCATATTCATGAAATAATTTACCAATTTCATTACAACATTCAAGAACCCATCTCAATCATGTATGATCAAATACTCAAACTTGCAAATTGTTTAAGTATCTCCCATTAACTATCAATTATGATGATTTCTAGCACAAATATATCATCATCTTCATTATTTAGTCAAAACCCACTTAGCACATACAAGAGTAATCATCAAATCCCTAGTTTTTAACACTAATTCATCAAGTTTCCATATAGGGTTTGTCTCTAAACATGAATTTCATCACAACAATGCTCATAGATTCATCATTCATTCCAAAAATTTCGATTATGATTGTTCATCATAATTTCAAGGTATCACCAAATAACAAAATTCAACATACCTTGTGATCCCCATGACTAGGTGATCGTTTCTATGTATCCATGTATCGATTTTGGGCTTGAATCAAGCTTCAATTTGATGAATTTGTTGAACTAGGGTTTTGAGCTCCTTAGAGCTTCTCCTGGTCTTCATACGTACACACATGTGTGTGTGTTTGATTTCTTTTTTTTTTATATATATAAGTGTTTTAATTAAAACACTTCTCTAGTTGCCACATTTAGTCCCTCATGTTAGAGGTTTTATAAAGAGGGTTAAAAGTCTTGATTTTTATTTTTATTCATTCACTTAATTACCCATTAGTAACTAAGTTAATTATTCCTAGTTATCTTAGTAGGTTTCAGGGGTTATGACCCGTCTTAATTTAAGTCACGTTAACTCGGGCTTCTTATAACTTTGTTTTCTCAAAGCATTTATTCTCATTTTTAATTGTTATTAGGATTTTTATTTAAGCCCTAATATTCACCGGGTAAATTTTACCACTAACGGTATTTTACCCGTATTTTAGTATTAACGTGGTTTGACTACCAAACCCGTTTTCGGGGTGTTACAATATCTTTAATTGAATGCGTGCGTGCCTCGTCCAAAACCATTTGTCCATGTTGAAGTAATTTGGATAACACTACGATATGTAATACAATAAAACAGTTATATATAGGAAGTACCAGCGGCGTATCCACCATGTTTTATCATATTACACCTGTCTCGTTATCTGGTATGTTAGTAATTTTACTAATATATCTAAAATATATTTAAAAAATGAAACAATTAATCACTCTTCTCTGTCTAAACCTTTCATTTTCTTTCTCTCTATACCATCCAAAAACCAACACTGCCACCATCTAACACCCACCACCACCTAACAACCCCCCCCCCCCGACCTAACAACCTCCCTTACCTAATAATCACCTCTGACACTAAACACCATCAAAATCATCAAAAAAATATATTAAAAAGAATCAAAATCCTCAAACAATTACAAACCTTTTATCTTCAATTTATCCACAGATCTGGCTTTAGTCAACTAGGTAGATCTGATAGGCTGAAGACTTAAGAAAAAAAACGTAGATCTTGCTTCAGTCGCTTCAAATTGCCATCTCTAATGGCGGCTCACGAGAAGTTACTGGCTGGTTTCCTTTCCTGTTTGCAGTTGTGCTCGATTTCTCTAACTAGTTCAATTGTTATTTTTTTTATCTCGAGCCCTAACCCAAACCCTAGATTCTAAATCATCAAAATTCACATCATCATCTGTTGCAAGTTTCAAATTGGGGTAAATGGGTAGATTATTAACACGATAATCATGAAATTCAATGGCGTCAGTGGATGAAATTTGGCCGTGAAGATACTCGATTATGGGTTTTCGATCGAGAAGAGTGATGGCGGGGATCCGATGTGTGCCGGCATTGCGGGTGTAATCGTGGTGCTTGATGCAGAGGTTTGTGATGAAGTAAACTAGGGTTTCGAGTGTGTAGATATTACCTTGTTTGGATCTGTATGCGGTTTCGATTGTGCAGGGGAATGAGAGGGTTGAGTTAAATCGGTACTCGGACGATTTGGTCGAGCTTGTTTTGGATTGTCATCTCTCTGAGTGCTGTTAGAGGATCCATCGTGGAGGTTGATTGAAGAGATAGAGAGGGAGAGAAGGAGTGGGGGATAGCTGAGAGGAAGATGATGACTAGTGGATTTATATGCATACATACATATATATATATATATATATTACTTTTTTAAATAAATGAGCAAAATTACCGATCTATTCTCATGTGTAAGTCACATGACAAGACTTAACTGAAAATTTTAACCTTGTTATTGCTAAAGGACAAAAACTGTGGCTGTAATTATTGAAGTTAAATGTCATCCATTGCAATCTGGTACAGACATAAATAACTGTAACACCCCGAAAACGAGTTTGGTAATTAAACGACGTTAATAATAATGAACGGGTAAAATAGCGTTAGTGGTAAAATTTACCCGGTGAATATTAGGACTTAGACAAACAATCCTAATATTAGTTATAAGATTTAATAAATGCTGGAGAAAACAATGTTATAAGAAGCCCGAGTTAACGGGACTTAAAATAAAACGGGTTATGACTTCCCGAACCCATTAAGTTAACTAGGAATGTTTAACCTAGTTAGTAAGTGGGGAACATTGTTAGAAATAAGTAGGTTATGCCCTACTTAATTAACTAACCAAACATGAGGGACCAAAATGGGATAACCTGAAAATGGTTTTAATTAAACTAAATAAAATAACACAACACACACACAAGTGTGTGTGGTGCATGTTCTGGTCGACCAAGAAAAGGCTCCCAGGAGCCAAAAACCCTAACTCAACAAGATCCAGCAAATTGAAGGTCAAATTTAGCCTGAATCGGATGCATGAACACATATTAATGATCACCTAGTCGAGGGGATCACAAGGTATGTTGAATTGTATGATTTAGTGATACTTTGAGATTATGATGAACAATCATAATCGAAATTCTGAAATCAATGTTGAATCTATGAGTGTTATTATAATGAAATCTTCGTTTAGAAACAAACCCTAGTTGAAAAACTTGATGAATTGGTGTCAACACTAGGGATTTGGTAATTACCCTATTATGTGCTAAGTGGGTTTATTTACAATATGATGAACACTCGGATTAGAATGTTAAATTGATGAATATTGATTGTTATGATACAAGTTCTTGACATAGTTCATGAACACTAGACATAGAGGTTAGATTTTGATGTAAATCTTGGTGAAAATAATTAGTTATGAACTAGTTAGTAAATATGTAAAATTATGCACATTAGGTGTTTGTTAAAATGCCTAAATGAGAACTAAGTGTTGATAATGTGCCTTATTGAGTCTTGTGAACTTGATAGTGCAATCATATGTGTTAATTGGTGATTTGACTTTTAAAAAGTCAAACCGACCATTAATAAGATCGAATGATAATTTTGATAGAAAATACGTAAGATGGAATCGTCATAATTAATGATGACTAATATAACCGTCTTACGAATTATGATTATAGTTTGACGCTTGACAAGCTAGGTGGAGGCTTGGAAAGGAAGCGGGTCGAACGAAGCAAGTATGAAGGAAAAGCGTAATTCGGATGCAAGGTAAGTATAGCTTACACTAGTCTTAAATTGTAGAATATTTTCTTATCATATAAATTACGAATGGGATATCTAAACAATTGGAATATGATGTTCCGTCGTGTAGTCGAACGGAACAAGATAATCAAAGATGAAGGAAACCATAATAATGGTTAAAAAGAAGTAAATCGATAATTTGGTCATATTATGTCGAAAAGCAATAAACGGTTTATAAGTAAAATGACCGTACGGTGTTAAACGGAACGAGTCATGTAGATGAGACGATAATAAATATCATCTCGCATAGATAAACAATCAATTCGGCCAAACGGGTCAAAAGGTGTAGACATCACCTTTTGACAATATCGACTAATGATTCTTTTGTCGGGTTATATGCTTACAGGAATAGATATCCAATGGATACTCGCATCGTTCTTAATTAGCAATTATAAGGCAAGGTATTAAAACCGGGTAATAAGTTGATCCGAGCCAGGTACGTATTATAGATAAACTCATCAATTAGAACTTGAAGTTCTATGAGAGTTAGGCAAAGTAAAAAGGACATTCGGTTACTTAAAAAGGTAAACCGAAGGATTTAAGTTATAGACAGAGTGTTTCGAAAATAAGATTTGGTTAAAAATGAGATTTTGGGCGTACATGGCTTAAGCGAGCCCTTCGTTGTAAAAGAAGGGTTAAAAATGACCAAAACGCCCTTGTAAGCAAAATTAAGTAAACAACCCTTAGAATTCGCTTGAAAACGAGTTTTATAATCAAGTTAATACTTAGAATAAGTATAGTAGCGTAAGATGTAAATCCTTGGTCAAAAGACTCTATATGAGTCTTTGCCGTAAATAGATAATCCGAAGGGCAAAACTCGGATTAGATAGATCGTCACATTAAAACCATCACAAATATAGATGTGATGGAAGGTCATTTGATAACTAATGTGGAAATATAAAGATAGAAAGAAATGGGTGTGAGTTATGCGTAAAAGTGCTTAAATGTCCTTAACGGGTCAAAATAAGTACTTGAGTTTAAGCGGGTTTAAAATGCGTAGGAAACCCGTGGTTTGAGCCAAATATGATAGACGATATAGAAATTAGAAGATTCACAAGAATTTGGGATCAAGCAAATAAGTTTGTTTGATAAATACATTAATGGGTCCAAATGGGTAAATTCTAGTTTAAGCCGAAAGCTTAAAACTCTATAGATTTGTTAATCCAGAAGTCGGGTTTTTAAATCCATTTGATGGAGAATAACATTACAAAGACGTAGGAAGAAACGGTAGGTCAAACGGATAAGCGTATTGAAAGATACGAAAGTTTTCGTGTCAAATAATGGCAAAATGGAAAGGTTGGATGCAGGGGCCACCGTAACTTACGGTGCCACCGTAAGTTACGGTGGAGTTGATATTGTTACGGTGAAACACCCCTGAGTTACGGTGGGGGAATATCATTTCAGAGGCCACCGTAACTTACGGTGACACCGTAAGTTACGATGGAGACCAGGTTGAAATTTGTGTTTTGATATCAAGAGATTAACGTTGGGAATTCTCCTTTCATATTCGTTACCGGACTCGTTTAAACACGTTTTAATCCTAGTATGACTAAAGCATTTCATGTTTATGAATTGTAGGTACATTCTGGATGCCGGAAGACGATCAAGCTCAATGAAGAACCGAACACGATAAAGACACATGCTTCCGCACATTGCCTCATTGTAAATTTTTAACGACAAACCTGATCACGTTATGTGGAATAACTTATGATTTGTAAAAGTTTTTAACAAGCCCGTATTTTCAGTATAATCGTGATTGCAATTACATGATTATGAGTTTAAATTATACGATAAACGTTAAATAATAACTAGGGTGTTACAAGTTGGTATCAGAGCCTTGGTTTAAGAGATTCAAGTATGGTGGGAAAACTATGCTTGGACTTAAACCTTATGCTCTTGATAAAGATTAGTGTTCGGTTCTAGGCTTGATCGCAAATCCGGTAAGTACATGTATGTTAATAGTTTAGCATGCTAAAGTGTTGTAAACAACACATAGGGCTATCGTGTGATACACGTTACCCCAATTAAAATGATTGATGTAGTTGATGAAAATACGCGCGTTGACGCGTATAGTAGAAAAAGCCTTGTATTATAATACGGGCGATTATTGAAGTTGACGTTACTAACCTTTGTGAATGTTTTAATTGAAGGACACTCGCGTTTGAAGACGACGAGAGTCAAACGAATTGTGGATATGATGATGGAACGGTCCGAGATATGACAAGAAGAGCATACTCATCAAGGACCTGAATCGCGTAACGATCGCAAATAAGTAATGGCAAGAAAGCCCGTTAAGGCAAGCATTACCAGGTGCACATTTTAAATATAATTGCACAAATAGTAATATGCAACAAATATGTAGAAATTGAAAGTTGCATATGTAGATTAAAAACTTGGAAAAACCCGAATAGAAAATGTGTTCGGGATATTGTTTCCAAGAGAAACAAATAGAGGCACTACTTACATAGGGCGTGATGTGAAAACTATAAAAAGGTCATGCGTGTCATGTGTTAATCGCTTACTCTGGCCAAGTAAGTAGTGGCATATGATACCATGAACTTCTTATGGCGGACACGTTTACATCCGATGTAGTAAGGGCGGAGTGAATGGGACTAATTAAAAAGTACCCAAATGAATCAGATAAGCAAAATATTTGATAATAATGTAAACGCACAACCGAGTGACGGAAGCGTATTACATTAGGATAATGAGCCCGAGTGAAGGGACAAAGAAACATGTAAAATGATGTAAGCATGTATTGGGAGGGGGTGTACTTACACTCGAACCCGAAGAATAGAAACATGTAAAATAATCAAGATATGCATTGGGAGGAGGTGTACTTACACTCGAACCCGGAAAATGCAAACATGTAAAATGATGTAAGCATGTATTGGGAGGGGGTGTACTTACACTCGAACCCGAAGAATATAAACATGTAGAATGATCAAAATATGCAGTGGGAGGGAGTGTACTTACACTCGAACCCGGAAAATGAAAACATGTCACTAAGCGGGTCGTTTTTGTAAAACGTCAAACTCGAGGACAAAGTCGGAATATAAAAATGAAGCGAGGTCTTAATGCATACCGGGAGGGTTGTAATAATAACGACTTCGGTAAAACACCCGGTTGATGGGTAAGAATTAAACACATGCGTAGACCGAGAAACAGGAACTCGGATGGAAGGTTAAAAGACTCGGGTTTTGAGTCATAACTAAAAGACAACAAGATAATGTAAGAATAGAAATTTTGAATAAATTATGTTCAACTATTTTAAAGTTGAACGGGTCGAATATAATATCATGCCGGACGACATGAGTAAACGCAAGCAGGATAATGGTATCGTTAAAAGCAAAAGAATAATGAGCCCGGTAATGGGACATAATCAAATATGAATGTATGTAAACCAGATAATAGTGAGCATTAAAGATACAAGTCTTGACACTGATAGGCGCAAGACGATATACTTGAAAAGTGATAATTTCGAAAATGAAAAGTTAATATAAATTAAACATGACGTGACAAGATCACGGTCAAGAAATGCAATGTGAAGTAGAATCACATTATAACCAAGCAAGCGGTAAAAAAATAACTAGACTAATAAGTCTAGTTAGTGAGACCGGATTAGGGTCATTTAAATAAATTTGCTCGTTGTAAGCGGTGGATTCGGTATAACTGAATCAAATAAATGAATTTGAAAACAAAAGAAATTGTTGCTAAAAGTGAAGGATTTCACTAAGGACCTTTAGACGGGTCAAAGTAACGGATTCATAAAGAATTCGATAATATATGAAAGCAATGGAAATTGCTAAGTTAATTAAACTAGTGGAAATAACGAGATTATGTTATTTAAAGTCGCATTATGTCATCTAAGATACGTACATGATTAATAACCAAAAGGATATTACCATACCTTTCTGGTAATACTAACAATCGGTTAAAGTATGAGAAATGCTTAATTAATTATCGAGAGCAAATGCATGGAGTTAAACTCGATAAATTATGTAAGAAAAGGTTTCGAGGACGAAACCTCTTTAAGGGGGGTAGACTTGTAACACCCTGAAAACGAGTTTGGTAATTAAATCACGTTAATAATAATGAACGGGTAAAATAGCGTTAGTGGTAAAATTTACCCGGTGAATATTAGGACTTAGACAAACAATCCTAATATTAGTTATAAGATTTAATAAATGCTGGAGAAAACAATGTTATAAGAAGCCCGAGTTAACGGGACTTAAAATAAAACGGGTTATGACTTCCCGAACCCATTAAGTTAACTAGGAATGTTTAACCTAGTTAGTAAGTGGGGAACATTGTTAGAAATAAGTAGGTTATGCCCTACTTAATTAACTAACCAAACATGAGGGACTAAAATGGGATAACCTGAAAATGGTTTTAATTAAACTAAATAAAATAACACAACACACACACAAGTGTGTGTGGTGCATGTTCTGGTCGACCAAGAAAAGGCTCCCAGGAGCCAAAAACCCTAACTTAACAAGATCCAGCAAATTGAAGGTCAAATTTAGCCTGAATCGGATGCATGAACACATATTAATGATCACCTAGTCGAGGGGATCACAAGGTATGTTGAATTGTATGATTTAGTGATACTTTGAGATTATGATGAACAATCATAATCGAAATTCTGAAATCAATGTTGAATCTATGAGTGTTATTATAATGAAATCTTCGTTTAGAAACAAACCCTAGTTGAAAAACTTGATGAATTGGTGTCAACACTAGGGATTTGGTAATTACCCTATTATGTGCTAAGTGGGTTTATTTACAATATGATGAACACTCGGATTAGAATGTTAAATTGATGAATATTGATTGTTATGATACAAGTTCTTGACATAGTTCATGAACACTAGACATAGAGGTTAGATTTTGATGTAAATCTTGGTGAAAATAATTAGTTATGAACTAGTTAGTAAATATGTAAAATTATGCACATTAGGTGTTTGTTAAAATGCCTAAATGAGAACTAAGTGTTGATAATGTGCCTTATTGAGTCTTGTGAACTTGATAGTGCAATCATATGTGTTAATTGGTGATTTGACTTTTAAAAAGTCAAACCGACCATTAATAAGATCGAATGATAATTTTGATAGAAAATACGTAAGATGGAATCGTCATAATTAATGATGACTAATATAACCGTCTTACAAATTATGATTATAGTTTGACGCTTGACAAGCTAGGTGGAGGCTTGGAAAGGAAGCGGGTCGAACGAAGCAAGTATGAAGGAAAAGCGTAATTCGGATGCAAGGTAAGTATAGCTTACACTAGTCTTAAATTGTAGAATATTTTCTTATCATATAAATTACGAATGGGATATCTAAACAATTGGAATATGATGTTCCGTCGTGTAGTCAAACGGAACAAGATAATCAAAGATGAAGGAAACCATAATAATGGTTAAAAAGAAGTAAATCGATAATTTGGTCATATTATGTCGAAAAGCAATAAACGGTTTATAAGTAAAATGACCGTACGGTGTTAAACGGAACGAGTCATGTAGATGAGACGATAATAAATATCATCTCGCATAGATAAACAATCAATTCGGCCAAACGGGTCAAAAGGTGTAGACATCACCTTTTGACAATATCGACTAATGATTCTTTTGTCGGGTTATATGCTTACAGGAATAGATATCCAATGGATACTCGCATCGTTCTTAATTAGCAATTATAAGGCAAGGTATTAAAACCGGGTAATAAGTTGATCCGAGCCAGGTACGTATTATAGATAAACTCATCAATTAGAACTTGAAGTTCTATGAGAGTTAGGCAAAGTAAAAAGGACATTCGGTTACTTAAAAAGGTAAACCGAAGGATTTAAGTTATAGACAGAGTGTTTCGAAAATAAGATTTGGTTAAAAATGAGATTTTGGGCGTACATGGCTTAAGCGAGCCCTTCGTTGTAAAAGAAGGGTTAAAAATGACCAAAACGCCCTTGTAAGCAAAATTAAGTAAACAACCCTTAGAATTCGCTTGAAAACGAGTTTTATAATCAAGTTAATACTTAGAATAAGTATAGTAGCGTAAGATGTAAATCCTTGGTCAAAAGACTCTATATGAGTCTTTGCCGTAAATAGATAATCCGAAGGGCAAAACTCGGATTAGATAGATCGTCACATTAAAACCATCACAAATATAGATGTTATGGAAGGTCATTTGATAACTAATGTGGAAATATAAAGATAGAAAGAAATGGGTGTGAGTTATGCGTAAAAGTGCTTAAATGTCCTTAACGGGTCAAAATAAGTACTTGAGTTTAAGCGGGTTTAAAATGCGTAGGAAACCCGTGGTTTGAGCCAAATATGATAGACGATATAGAAATTAGAAGATTCACGAGAATTTGGGATCAAACAAATAAGTTTGTTTGATAAATACATTAATGGGTCCAAATGGGTAAATTCTAGTTTAAGCCGAAAGCTTAAAACTCTATAGATTTGTTAATCCGGAAGTCGGGTTTTTAAATCCATTTGATGGAGAATCACATTACAAACACGTAGGAAGAAACGGTAGGTCAAACGGATAAGCGTATTGAAAGATACGAAAGTTTTCGTGTCAAATAACGGCAAAATGGAAATGTTGGATGCAGGGGCCACCGTAACTTACGGTGCCACCGTAAGTTACGGTGGAGTTGATATTGTTACGGTGAAACACCCCTGAGTTACGGTGGGGGAATATCATTTCAGAGGCCACCGTAACTTACAGTGACACCGTAAGTTACGGTGGAGACCAGGTTGAAATTTGTGTTTTGATATCAAGAGATTAACGTTGGGAATTCTCCTTTCATATTCGTTACCGGACTCGTTTAAACACGTTTTAATCCTAGTATGACTAAAGCATTTCATGTTTATGAATTGTAGGTACATTCTGGATGCCGGAAGACGATCAAGCTCAATGAAGAACCGAACACGATAAAGACACATGCTTCCGCACATTGCCTCGTTGTAAATTTTTAACGACAAACCTGATCACGTTATGTGGAATAACTTATGATTTGTAAAAGTTTTTAACAAGCCCGTATTTTCAGTATAATCGTGATTGTAATTACATGATTATGAGTTTAAATTATACGATAAACGTTAAATAATAACTAGGGTGTTACAATAACGAAAAATGTAATTTACCCTAAAGACTATAAAACACATGAACATATTCATTCAGATGTGATGCAGTAAACGAGTATGAGTAATCGTGAGGATATCACCTAATTGTTGTGAAACAACGACCTACTAACCTAATAGCAAACCATAAGAGAAAGAGATGTAGGGAAAAGAGACTGATATTTCATTGATAGATATGATTTACAATGAGATACAATAGTGGTATATATAGGTGTACAAAACTTGGAGAGAAAGCTAATCTATTTTTGGTGTTGATAACCACATTAATAATAAATATATTCATAACACTCCCCCTTGGTTATCAACATAATTCACTTGATGCTACCTCGTTAAAAACCTTGCTAGGAAACCCGGTGGGACAAAACCATAGCTAAGGGAAAAAGAGTGCAGCGTGTAATATGCATTTGTTCCCCCTGATACTTCTAGATCAGATATGTTGCCTCATTAAAAACCTTACTAAGAAAACCCAATGGGACAAAACTTAGTCAAGGGAAAAAGAGTGCAACTTAAATAAGTTTCCCCCTCATTTTAACATGTATCCTTTAAGTGACGTGTGTCTATCTTCCTTGAAAGTTGATCAAAGCTATTGTAGTCAATGATTTGTCGCTCGATCCCTTAATGTGCAATCCTTTATGTTGATCAATGTTGTATAATCTTCTAACAAGACTTTAGGTGCCTCCTTCCAAAAAAAAAATATGTCCAGGACTGTGTTTAGTTACATTCCTGCATCTGAAATATTTCGTTGAACTCGTTCCAATGTCTCTTCGCTTGACAAAGGCTTTATCATGACAATAAGCTCAAGTGAAAGATATTATAACCATACATAGCTAGCAAAACATATTAATGCACATATGCATTTAACGATGGTACTTCTAGAATGAGAATCTCTACTTTGGTAGGAGACGATAATAAGCATTTCTTATAACAAATGACTTAACAACCTTTAACATACTTTAAGGTTCAACTATGTCTCAACATCATCTTCTAGATGTACTTGAGGGATTGATAAAATATAATTACATATATATTCGAACTGTAGTTCGAGTAATAGACCGTGCCAATGTCATTCAAAAATTCTCCCTCTAAAAGCTCGTCAGTTTCTCTCGATGATGCCTAGACATCATCACTGTAAACTGCGATTATAGTGAACTTTTAAATGTAGAATGTTGATAAAACATGGCTAATTTAATCAAACTTATATCCCTCTTTAGGCGAATATCTCGAGTTGTACAACACTCGACCCGACTATTTAGTCCATATATATTTTATCAACTGCATATAGTATGTTCTTGAGATTTTGACATCAATGCTTCTGCCATTATCAATCCATGAGGGAATTTGTTCCATCTTATCCAAATATGCACGTGCTTTCATTCTTTAGAAGTTTTGCTAATAAAATTTGCCCATTTAACAAATAGATATCTATATCATATGCAAAAATGTCATGAATACTTGCTTTTATCTCTGAAATCCATATTGTACTATGCGTGTACACTATTTATTGAGATATCACAATCACCGGGTACAAGTTTTCTATGTATGTTTCTTGGTGCACAAGTATTACATCGTTAAGATGTTTTGATTAACCTTTTAAGCACTCAATTGCTTTAGAAACTCATCAGGAGTTCCAATTATATCCAACATGTAAAATAATCATAACCTATTCAAATCCGAATATGTATAAATGATCACATTGTTCTCGAGAACTTACTTTACATGACTTACATAATTTAATCCTTCAGGACTTTCATGTAAACTTTCAGTATCAAGTGATACATAACATTCATAAGACGCATATCAATTCTCTCTTTATATTACCAGACTAATAAAATATTGGAAAGTTAATGCATCCACCACTGGAGAATACGTCTCCTCATAATCAATCATAGGTATTTGTGAAAATTCGTGTGCCACCAATTTTTCCTTATATCGCTCAATTTGATTTTCACATAATTCACATAAAATACCCGTTTATATCCAACATATTTTACAACTTCAGTTGTATGGACTGTTGGTCCAGATACTTTCCATGTCAATAGAGAATTCAACTTTGCCTTATTTGCGTTTTTCCATTTTGGCCAATCATTTCTATGTTTACGTTCATAGGTAAATCTCAAATCTTGATCCTCGTCATTTAATCATTTCAAGCGCTAGATTATATAAAAAAAATTAACTACGTCGATTTTTATTTCGATTCCATACATATCTTAGACATGATATAACTTATCGAGATCTCTTTATTTTCAGGTACCTGGGGTTCTTCTTGAACCATCATGTCTATTATCTCTTCAGGAGACCATTTTAATATAACCTCACTTGACCATATTAATTAGTTGCTCCAACTTTCGAGGAATTTTATTATTGGAATCGACTGGTCTACCACGCTTCAGACGTGCAATAGATTCATTACAAACATGTGGTGATTGTCCTTCTGGGACACTCATCTTAATTGGAGCATTCGCAGTTGGTATATGTGACATAGTCACCTTTTTAAGGTCAGTGAATGCGTCTGGTACTAGATTCGCTAATCTTTGTAAATGAGTTATTCTTTGAACTTCTGGTTCACACTTTTAGTTTTGAGGATCAATGATAATTCATACTAACTCATTTCTTTTCCAACTGTTTTTTATCTCCCCCTGATGTTGAGAATGTTAATCCATTTAGATGGATATCAATTAATTGAGCCATAAATAAATATCTCGTGAAAGGCCCTATTCGTTATCATATATTCCCAACCACCTTTTAAGGTCCCATCTTTGTGCGTAGGAGTGGATAATTTTCAACATATACCGCACAACCAAAATCTTAGAAGGGACATCTTTGGTTCCTGACAAAAAACCAACTATAATGGGGAGAAACTATTACAACATGTTGGCTTGATGTGAGTTAATGTTATTGCATGTACTAAAATAGAAACATGAACTTTTGCTCTCGTAATCATTAACTTTGTAATAAGTTGTAGACGTTTAATGATTGTCTTCAACAAAAAAAACACTTATTTCAGTGATCTTAATAACTTGAAAATAAATTTCACAGTTATAACTGAAATAAATATGCCAATCTAGAACAATGTATTTACTATATCATTAGCGAAGCCATAAATCACACAATTCTTAAGTTGTGTATTCGATAACCATTTAGACGATGCATCGATTTAAAACAAACTAAATGGTATCATGAGAGGATACTTATATCCTTATTCCAATTCCATAATATATAGGAATTTACATCCTACCTTAGTTGGCAATTAACAACATCCAATGAGAGCAAACACTAAATGGTGATTATCAAAGAAGAATCTTCTAGTTCTTCAACACATTTCACATCATCGTTGACTCGGTGTGGTCTTACCAGTCATGCCAATCAAATATCATAGTCCATAAACTTCTAGTTTATGATTGTAATGTATTACTTACACTTATGCACAAGACATAAGACATATATATATATCCATCCTTTCCACATATTATCTATATCTATATCTATACTACTATATAATACATATTGAAAGGATACAATTGGAATTTTACAACCTCAATCTAACAACTTCATTCAATAATCTCTATTTATTAAACTTCATTTAATGGTGTCTAGATTTTATTTTTGTTGTATTTAAAAAAGTGTCCTAATTGATATTTGTTAAAATACAGTTAAATGATATTTGTCCTAATTAATTTTGTCTTGTCTTTGGTGCCCCCGGTTTCTGGGGTGGTTTTTCGTTAATGAAGTTTACATTAAAAAAAAAAACAGTTAAATGCGACAAACAATTTAGTAACATAAGTCATGTGGATTTTGAAGCAAAATATAATATCGATATTAATAATATGCGGACGTTAGTATTTAAGAAGTTAGTTTTTATTTAAATTTTAAAGTAAGATTTTAATGATGTGGAAGTTGAATTGGAAGGGTTACTAATAAATTAGACAAAGTTTAGAAATGAAAGGTTTACATTATTAATAGTAGTATAGATACGCGGACGTTAGTATTTGAGAAGTTAGATTTTATTTAAATTTAAAAGTAATAGTGTATTCCTTTTGAATAAAACCATTAGTCTTAAATTAGCTTATTGAAGATTTAAATGATGTGGAAGTTGAATTGGAATGGTTCAGCATGTAACGCCCGGCTCCTTTTTAAGTACTCACCCAACTTCCATCTTTCTCTTTTACATATGACCCATCCCTCTCTGCTTTGTATAGATTACAACCATCACCAGATCCTTACACATCAGTCTCAACATAACCATCGTGGCCGACCATACACCACCGCGCACACCGGTTGTTTCTGGCCCTCGTAGACAATAAGCTCCCTTACTATTTCATCTTGCCAAACCACCATTTGCCGATAACCGTGACCACCACGTTGTTGTTGCTGCAGGCTTGCCGCCGCATCACAAGACCGCTGCAACCCGCCATAACAATTCTCAAAGTTGCTACTTCTCGAATCGGAACCGAAGCCACGGGTGGTTGTCGAACACCATTCTTGGTAAATGCTTTATTAATTTACTCGATCACTTTAAATCTTTAACACTTTGGTTGCAAACTATAAATAAGCTCCCTTACTATTTCATCTCTCCAAACCACCATTTGCCGATAACCGTGACCACCACGTTGTTGTTCTGTTTGCACTTATTGATCAGACAAACAATACTTTAGACCAAACATATATTATCTGTTAATTTAGTCCTCACACTTTTTATTTAATAATAACTATGATTTATGTCTATTGAATCATTTAATGGGAATGACACGTTTGGCATTGTGGATGTACAGTTCTTTAGCAGCTTCTGTGGCCTGCATAATTGGACTCCAATATGGTCATATTTTGACCGAATTACAGGTGAATCTCATTTCCTCTTGATTAATATAGTTTTCTGAAAGCATTAGTTAATAGTCATTGTAAACAAAAAGCACAAACTTTTGCATTGGGAGTGGTGTTATTCAGTATGTCATGAAGTAATATTTGAAGCTATGAAACTCCATTTTCTGTTGTTTCTCAAAGTCTAACACGTTATCCATTGGGAGATTAATAATTAATACATGAGAGTGGCACTACATGTTCTTGCAGGACCATAAAGACCGACTTTGCAACTGGTCATTCATGTTAGTTTTGTTTCTGGTTATTGGATCCATACTTGCTCTTCTATGTATGTATTTTTCAATATCATAATTATACAAAACCGACATGAAGGAGAATATTGATGTCTATTGCTACAAATCTCTCCAAACCACCATTTGCCGATAACCGTAACGACCACGTTGTTGTTGCTACAGGCTTGCCGCCGCATCACAAGAACGCTGCAACCCGCCATAACAATTCTCGACGTTGCTACTTCTCGAATCGGAACCGAAGCCGCGGGTGGTTGTCGAACACCATTCTTGGTAAATGCTTTATTAATTTACTCGATCACTTTAAATCTTTAATACTTTGGTTGCAAACTATAAATAAGCTCCCTTACTATTTCATCTCTCCAAACCACCATTTGCTGATAACCGTAACGACCACGTTGTTGTTGCTACAGGCTTGCTGCCGCATCACAAGACCGTTGCAACCCGCCATAACAATTCTCAACGTTGCTACTTCTCGAATCGGAACCGAAGCCACGGGTGGTTGTCGAACACCATTCTTGGAAAATGCTTTATTAATTTACTCCATCACTTTAAATCTTTAACACTTTGGTTGCAAACTATAAAGGTTTAAACAAAAACTTTTAGGACTTAAATACCGTCGATTCTAGCATCTTGTGGTTGAGATAATATGTGAGGATGATGAAGTTGAAACACTTTGGTTCAGTTTATTTGTTTCTGCCCTTAGACCTATGTGAGATGTCTTGAGGACTTCCTATGACTGCCATTCTATTTAATTATTTTTTTTAATAATGCATACAGAAAGACTTCCTATCTCCATCACTGTTACACCTACTCCTATATATACATATTTAATGATGGCGTCTACGTAGCGCATCACGAAGAACATCTAGACAACACCTGCAACAACGAAATAACACCAACAGTCCCCTCACTGAAAATACATCAACACCAACCTCCCCCTTACATCTCAACCTAAACATTCCCCCTCCAGATCACGATGATTTGTTAGGACATTCTGCAGGTTCCTCTTCATATACCTGCCTCACAAGTTTACTATATTGTATTTTTTATTTAACTAAGAAAATATGCCTCTCCATAAACATGAGAGCGCGTACTGATTCGTGGTTCTCGGAATTCCTTTTACGAGTCGGCAATGGAATTGAGGAGACCATAGATGGAAACCAAATCCGCATCCCCGCAGACATGATAATCCCATTCACCACAAAGGAAAACTCCATCAAACAACTCATTCAATCCATTTTCCCCTCCCTCAACGCAAATGCCCAGTCCCCCGATTACATAACCTCTAGAGCCATTTTAACAACGAGAAATGAGAGTGTCGACGAGATTAACAACCACTTAATTGACATTTTCCAGGGAGAGGAGAAACACTACTATAGTTTCGATGAGGTTGATGATGACCAACACCATTTGTACCCGATTGAGTTCCTAAACTCACAAATAGTAAGTGGCATCCCCCCCACACAAACTACGCCTAAAAATTGGATGCCCAATTATATTGTTACGAAACATCGACCCGTCAAATGGCCTATGCAATGGCACCAGACTAATATGTAAACGGTTCGAGCGAAGTGTTATTGATGCAGAAATAGCGGTTGGAGAACATAAGGGCAAACGGGTCTTCCTACCAAGAATACCCCTCACTCCCTTTGAAGACGATATGTTTCCATTCAAACTAAAAAGAAAACAGTTCCCAGACCGGCTTAGCTTCTCCATGACGATAAATAAAGCGCAAGGGCAAACCATTCCCCACGTTGGTGTTTACCTCCCCGAACCTGTATTCTCACATGGCCAACTTTATGTGGCGTTGTCAAGATGCACAACAAGGCAGAACACAAAGGTATTAGTGCATTCAACCAATAGCCATAACAAAAATGGGGTTTTCACCTCAAATGTCGTCTACAAAGAGGTTTTACATGACTAAAAACAAAGGTACATCACTTCAACCTAACATATACCATCATTTGCTACTCTTATCCATAACATTTGATTTTATTTCCGTAACATAAAAACATTCTTCATTTATTGCAAACCATACAATACTAACCTCATGTCCCATATACTACAAATCTTGCAGTTCACCAAAGGAGGAGACAACAAGTATACCAAAATACCCCTTAGCTACTAATTCAACATCCAAGCTACATTTCCTCCGGTGTATTTACAAGCAAACAATTTTCCTTTTCGTAATAAATATAGCATTGTTACTTTTCAGCACGCTACATTTGATTTCCGGTGCACTATTAGAATGCACACATAGAAGGGAAGAAACTAAGAATAATCCAAATTGTTCAAATCATTCAAATTAGCAAAAATTATAATCCCGCCGCGTAGCGCGGGTTTCCCGCTAGTTCTTATATAATCACTTTCTTTATCTGCCACTTGTGGTGGTCAGTCTCATTATTAACATAATGATTGTTGTATTTTTTTGATGGTTGACCTCATTAATAGTATGACCATCAGTACAATTTTCTCAATTATGTCCATGATAATGACATTTTCAATGATCATTATATAATCACATTTTGAACTTTTCATGTGATATTGATATTACTACTTCAGGAGCATATCTTCAAATGTGATAAATGGAAAACTTTATCTAGTTTTTTCTTAAAAAAATAATATTTTTTTTTCTCATTATATAATTTGAGAAAAAGTTACATTACTGAGTCGTATAAAATTTATTGGTCAACCTCTTACGACCTTTTATAAATTGATAATGAGATTTAGAAAGTATGACATGTGTCATGCCTGAGCATATTTATACTCTTTCATCGTAGTTGTGTTAAACCATAACTCTCGTTTAATGATTTTATTGAATGCTATATATACATGAATGATAGCATATAAAATACATTACATACCATACACTCAGATTATATAATACATGACATTATATATATTTGCTCGTAAGTAAAGAAAATGGATATTTCATAATCTATCATAGTATAACCAATCACATGCATATCTTACAAGACATTGCTATATTACGTAGTTCACTTAACACACATGTTACAATAGTATTGGGTTCATGAATCAACAATTTTAAATAATTCACTTTGGTTTAACAAAACACATATTGGTATAGAATATGTTTTGTTAGTTTGGTCATTCATATCATTTTAAGCGTAATGAAGTACAAACAGATTAAAAACAATTTTCATGTAGTAGTAAAATTGCATAAAGAAGCATATTAGAATCAATTTTCATGCAGTAGCCAAATTGCATAAAGTAGCATATTATAATCCATTTTCATACATTAATAACATAATTCAATCTATTTATCTAGAGAAAACTTAAAAAAAAGAGTAAAATGCACGGATAGTCCCTGTGGTTTTGCAAAGTTTCAGCTATAGTCCCCAGATTTTGGAAATTACACTCATAGTCCCTGTGGTTTGACAGTTTGTTACGCTGATAGTCCCTGGAGTGGATGTGGGTTAGTTTTCTCAGTTAAGTTGGTGTGAAATGACTAAAATACCCTTAGGTCATCTTCAACCTCTGCTTCCACTCACCCACCTTCACACACAACCTGCTTTATCTTCACCCCCACCACGGCACGACCACCGCCACTCCACCACTCCACCTTCAACCAAAATTCACAATTCAACCAAAATTTAGGGTGCATTTTACTCAAAACTTAACTACCTGTAAACAAAATTCACAATTTTTAACCAATCCCTCTAACACAAGTATCCCAAAATTAGGCTTATAAAATGGTGTTTTAGAGATTCACAGATGTCAGAAAACAAACACACAGTTTCATCATTCAAACCTTTTCAAAAACCCCTTTTCTCTTCTTTTCTGTTATTATTTCTAGAGCAAGAAAGTATCCTAGAGAGAGAGAGAGAGAGAGAAGCTATGGCGGTGTCACACCCCGATTTCCACGTGTCACCGGTGGGCCCGGTGGGGGAGTATCGTGACGTGGTTGGCAACGTAATAGTCAAACAACACAATATAATAATGCACAGCGGAAACAAATTTAAAATAAGATACAACCGAATTTATTTATTGTAAACAAAGTCACAATTATCCGGTGTTTATCCACAGTAGGATCGAAACAAAATAACATTTAATTGTTCAACAGACTTCGGCATCTTAAGTGTGCGAGACTTCTAATGATGCTTAGGAGAATCCCAGCCTATTTCGCCTAGTACCTGCATTTAATCTTTTTGGGAAAATACGTCAGTTTACACTGGTAAATACATTCAACTGACTCATTTTATAAAATGATTGAAAATTGGTTTGGATGCACAGGGCATAAACATTTTATTTAACTTGGGAGAATTATTTAATATTATAATCTTGTGAACGATTTACATGTTACTTATGCGTTCAGTAGCCCGGAACGTATTCCGGGTTAAAGATCAATAGACACACCACTTATGTGAGTTATACACGGGAGTACGCCTACACCCCGTGCTCAGGTCGTGGCTATCTCGTAAGATAATGCCAGGGATATCCGGGACATGGTCATTAACCCCCCAAAGGCTGTAAAGTAAACACATCTGTTTAAAACGAGCCGATCAAATTATTCAATTAACCACTAAGCGTGGAAGATTTGATGCTCGATCAAGCGGTACGCTATGTACCGTAACCCAAGCCCGTATAGGGAAAATAAGTTAAAAGTATTTACCTTTGCAAGTATAAATCCTTTATCGAATAAATTGCAGATAGCTTTTACTGGTTCTCTTAATCTGGAACGAAGGTTTAATATAACCTATTAGAATACTAACGGGTTTTTTAATTAAGCTTAAGCTTAGACCGGTCAGTTTTAACGATACGGTTCTTACGCACGATTAAGCGAAGACCGGATAGAATGTGATTTAGACCCGACAAGTTGAGGACTTGTTTAATATGGGTTTACTATTCACATTCTGGATTTTGAGATAAAAATGATATCGTTTGACCCGTTTCGGCTAGTTTATGCAAACTAGTTACATAACCCGAACCGAACGCGTATAATGCATAACGGGTAACCGAAAGGGTCGCGAACAGGTTTCCTAAGTTAATTCGCTTTAAATATGTTGTGATATCATCATGATATCTTCCATAATGCCCATAACGAGTTTAATCCTTAATTTTGCCCCGTAGGGGTATTTTGGTCATTTTAACGACCATAAAAGGGATTTATAGTACTTCTGAGATACGGGTCTGATTAAATCAGAAAAACATCTTATCTTAACAGGTTATGTCTAATGGTATTAAGTCTTACGTGGCAAAATGGTTTTAATACTAAACTACGCGTTTAATACGCGTATAAAGCCGTTTTAAGCGACGTACGGGTTAAAATACCAATCTGAGTTTTCTGATTAGCAAAACAGGTTCAAAATACTATATTTATTATTTTAGATCAGTGGCAATTGGATTGGTATCAATCGGATTCGTAAAACTCGTTTTATGGCCTAAAAGGGCATATTCGGTATTAACCGAATCAATGCGATAAGCCTAGCTTAAGACCAGCTTAAAAATAATTAAAAATCTTCAAAAATCCTAAAATATTATTTAACATCAGCGGGTAAAAGTTTTGGTACCGAAAATCGGGTTTAGATAGGCTATGCGCTAATCGCGCCGTTTAATTAATAAAAAGCTTATTATTTACGCTAATGCGCATATCTCCTAATCTAGACCTCCGATTGACGTGAAAATTTACGTACATGTTTAATAATCAGTAACTAATATTATTGTACTTTCACATTTTCAAAATTCTCGTTGTATGGTCATAAGGGCGTTATGGTCCGATTTAAGCGATTAACGGAAACGTGTGCATGCATCGGATAATCAACGAAACAAATACCGAGACTTATTCTATCATATAATCCAACCCTAATGAAGCACTAAGGCAATACCGAATCAAATTAAAACGGGTCAGAACCGAAGTCTATGCAAAAGTCAAAGTTTTGCGCCTTTCGGTTCCGAATCGGGTTTAAACAGAAGGTTGTCGAGTCGGGCAAGCGTAGACAAGTTTTTATACTTATTACCAAGTTATATTAAGTTTAAAACAGGTTGCACGCCTCGCGGATTGCTAGTCGTGCATTAAATCGCATTTTGTAATTTTGTTGACTTTTTCGGTCAACGTTTGACCCGACAAACGACCTAGTTAGGTCTGGATTTGGTACTTGCCCTTATAAGGGTTTAATACCCATATAATTACCTATCTAACGGTACTTTTAATTCGACACACGACTGAGCTATCGTTAATTAATCGCGAAGTCAAACCGTAGTTACGTCGGTTTGACTTTTAAGCTAATTACTAAGCTAGAATTAATTTAGAAAGGTTAGGCAACTTACTAGATGGTTAATGAATGATTAGAAAGGCTCTTGATCAGTTTGCAAGCTCCCCAAATAATCAGAATGCTTGAATATGATGTGTGAATGAATGTTGCACTTGAAGGTCCTTTATATAGTGGGTTTACACACCACAATCAATTGACACAAGAGTCTATGATCAGCCACAAGTGATAAACACATGTCTCTAGCATGTAGGGGGTGTCTAGGGGCCATGCATGTGCAAGAAAAACCGGCCAAGGGGGTCACAATTGCACATAACAGGCTACTGCCTGTTTTTTCTGCATCTGCAGACCGGACGCGGCCCGCGTCCTGATTAACCAAATCTCAGGCGGGCCGCCTGAGACATATAAATCAGATTTTTGATTTTTGTTTGTTGTGTTTCGAAAGGGCATCAACTTGCACGACTTTGGGACTTTGTTTTGGCAACAAGGGACCTCTATTATGGGTCTAGTACAGTTCCTTACCCTACCAATATCCTTTGTTTCAAATGATTGTATTTACAAGACCCGAAAACATCGGTTTACCATTCATTTTCTTCTTGGGATCAATCATACTTTTCCAATTCCATTATTGGCAATAATTCCCTGAATTTAGGGTATAATAGATGTGTAAAATATTATATCGGGTCTTGGGATTTATAATTGAGGTGTTCAGAGGTAATAATTTAACATGACGCCACTTTAAATCCTACCGAAAACATCTTTATTAAATCCGGGTTTTCAACGCGTTTTTGTCTTACATGACACGTGTCGTTTTAATATTAAACCCGAAATTTGCGAGGTGTTACATCCTCACCCCCTTAAAATAAATCTCGACCTGAGATTTACTGAAACAAGTCAGGGTACTTTTCTTTCATGGTGGATTCCAACTCCCACGTAAACTCGGGACCTCTTCGGGCATCCCATTTGACTTTGACAAAAGGTATGTGCTTTCTTCGAAGCTTCCTTACCTGTCGATCTTCAACCGACAAAGGTTTTTCTACAAACGTTAAGCTCTTATCTATTTGCACATCTGTATGTGGCATGACATGTGAATCATCAGCGGAACACTTCTTTAGATTGCAAATGTGGAACACATTGTGAATTCCACTGAGCTCTTCTGGTAAGTTCAACTTGTAGGCAACTGACCCGACACGTTCGATAACCTCGAAAGGTCCTATGTATCTCGGGCTTAGTTTGCCTTTCTTACCAAATCGCATCACCCCCTTCCAGGGTGACACTTTAAGTAGGACTTTGTCACCTACTTCGAAGTGAAAGTCCTTACGACTTGGATCCGCGTAACTCTTCTGCCTATTCCGGGCAGCTTGGAGATTGTTACGAATCTGGACAATCTTGTCCGTCGTTTCGAACACGATTTCTGGTCCTGATAACTGGACTTCTCCAACTTCCGCCCAACAAACTGGCGATCTACACTTTCTACCGTATAATGCCTCAAACGGCGCAGCCTTTATGCTGGTGTGGTAGCTATTGTTGTAGGAGAATTCGATCAATGGTAGGTTCTTATCCCAGCTACCTCCCAAATCGATCGCACATGCGCGTAGCATGTCTTCCAACGTTTGAATAGTACGCTCACTCTGACCGTCTGTCTGAGGATGGTAAGCCGTACTAAAGTTCAAACGTGTGCCCAAAGATTGCTGGAAACTCTTCCAAAAGTGTGACGTGTACCTAGTATCCCGGTCAGAGATAATAGCTACAGGTATGCCGTGTAGGGCTACAATCTTATCAACGTATAACTGGGCTAACATATCGGAGCTATAAGTCTCCTTGATGGGTAAGAAATGAGCTGACTTAGTCAGTCGGTCAACTATAACCCATATTGTATCATTGCCTTTTCTCGTCTTGGGTAACTTGGTAATAAAATCCATAGTTACCATTTCCCACTTCCACGTAGGAAGTTCAGGCTGTTGTAGCAAACCTGACGGTTTCTGATGCTCGGCTTTGACTTGCGCACATGTCAAGCATTTTGCTACATGGGCGGCCACAGACTTTTTCAAGCCTATCCACCAATAATTTGCCTTTAAATCCTGGTACATCTTATCAGCTCCAGGATGAACGGAGTATTTGGAACTGTGGGCTTCTTGGAGGATGACATCACGAAGTCCTCCAAAAATCGGAACCCATATTCGTCCGTTTAACCGTAAAATTCCGTCCTTGCTAAGAGTTAACTGCTCCTCAGTTACTCCTAACTTTTCATTAGGATAGTTAGCTTCCAACACAGCTTCCTTCTGTGCAGCTAACACCCTTTCTATCAAACTGTTCTTTACCTCCATACGCTTGGCGTTAATTCGAATGGGTTTAACCCTTTCCTTTCTGCTCAAGGCATCAGCGACTACATTCGCTTTGCCGGGATGGTATTTGATTTCACAATCATAATCATTTAAGGTTTCCATCCAACGGCGTTGCCTCATGTTTAATTCTTTCTGGTTAAACAGATGCTGGAGGCTCTTGTGATCAGAAAAGATCACAAACTTGATTCCATAAAGATAATGCCTCCACAGTTTTAGTGCGAACACAACGGCACCCAATTCCAAGTCATGGGTGGTGTAATTCTTTTCGTGCACCTTTAACTGTCGTGATGCATAGGCAATCACCTTGCCTTTCTGCATAAGCACACACCCCATGCCAGTGTGTGATGCATCACAATAAACTACAAATTCTTCAGCGCCTTCCGGTAAGGTAAGCACAGGAGCATTGCTCAACCTTTGTTTCAAAACATCAAAGGACTCTTGCTGCTTAGGGCCCCAAACGAACTTTACTTTCTTCTTGGTCAGGGAAGTTAGAGACGCAGCAATCCTTGAAAAATTTTCAATAAAACGCCTGTAATAACCCGCCAATCCTAGGAAGCTACGAATCTCCGTAGGTGTCTTTGGCTCTTGCCAATTCATAACAGCTTCGACTTTAGCGGGATCCACCTGGATACCATGCTCACTGACCACATGTCCAAGGAATTGGACTTCTCGTAGCCAAAATTCACACTTAGAGAATTTGGCGTAGAGCTTCTCCTGACGTAGAAGTTTGAGAATACAACGAAGGTGTTTCTCGTGGTCAGCTTGGTTCTTAGAATAAATAAGGATGTCATCAATGAAGACGATAACAAATTTATCTAAGTAAGGCTTGCAGACACGATTCATGAGATCCATGAACGCGGCTGGTGCATTAGTGAGCCCAAAAGGCATCACTAGGAACTCGTAATGACCGTAGCGAGTCCTGAATGCAGTCTTGTGAACGTCTTCATCCATAACCTTCAACTGATGGTATCCTGACCTCAGATCAATCTTCGAGAAGTAACTTGCCCCTTGAAGCTGATCGAACAAATCGTCGATCCTGGGCAATGGATATCTATTCTTGATCGTGACTTTATTAAGCTCGCGATAGTCGATGCACAGACGCATCGACTGTTGGTGCACTTATGTCTGCACTTTGTCTGTATTCGGTCACAATGTAAAACGATGTCTTGTTAGTCTTGTAAGTTTGACCAAGTCAACCAATCTCCTGGTTTGACTTGGCCAAACAGTCAACATTATGTTTGTAAGATGGCTGGGTCGAAGGATGCACCATCGAAGGATTGCATGGATCCTTCGATGAGGAGCTCGAATAATGGACCTTCGATAGATGGACCACGAAAGATCCCATCTTTCGTGGTACATGTTGATCATTCGAGCCATTCATGGTCGAAAGATGATCTTTCGACCAGTCTGCATGATCCTTCGACCAGACCTTCTGTGTTCGGGTATAAATACCCGTGTGTTGTGTTCATTTAGATAGTTAGACATAGAGAACACTTAGAGCAGAAAACACACACACATACTGTTAGAGAGAGTTTATAGAACTGATCTGTAAACATTGAGCTGTAACTGGACCTTTCATACGTTTAATACAAGTGGTGTTAATCGTTGAACTTTGCGTGTCGTGTTATTGTGTGTTCTATCTCGGTTTGCTATTTCGGTTGGATTCCGCACAACCGGAGTGGTTCGTATACAAGGATTAGGCGACTAGATCCTCCCCTAGCCGGACCTACAAGTGGTATCAGAGCCTTGGCTCTTCTCCTTGTTAAAACCGAGTGTTTTCGGGTGTTTCTCGGGTGTTAAAGTTCATATTTTTCTGGAAATATTGCTGTTTTTGCTGATTGTTCGTATAAAAACCTTGTCACATTTCATTGTCACATGTTAAAAATGGGTTTTTAGTGGAGTTTCAAGTAAAAACGGTTTTTGGATAGTTGTCGGTTTGCTGGAAATTTAAATATTTCTGGATTGTTCTTCATTGTGTTCTTCATAATTATACACCTTTTGATCTTAAAAATTTGAAACTTGTTTGTTGTTGGAAGTTGTTTATTTGATTAAAATATTTGGACCTTACCTGGTTGGTGAAAACCTGCATGCTCAGACCTGAAAGATATGGTCTGACCATACTTTCTGCAGAAAGTTTCTACCAACCCGTCAACTTTTTCACCAACCTATCTGTCATTTGTCAACCGTGTCAGCAAGTTCGAAAGATATCCTTCGAACTCGAAAGACCATCTTTCGACCAGAGGAGGTTCGACAGATAGTCATCCTTCGAGCATCCTTCGAAGTGTGAGACTTATCTTTCGGTCCAAGGAATATTTTCGAAACATATATCTTTCGATCCACTGCTCATTTTCGAAAGACTAGGATCCTTCGACTGGGGAGTCTTTCGAAGTCATCTTTCGTGTGTATCTTTCGGTCTACAGTACTTTTTCGAAGGATAAGGATCTTTCGGTTGGAGAATCCTTCGAAAACATTGCTCGAAACTCAACAGAGATCTTTCGAACCCTGTTGATCTTTCGAACAGGTGTGGATCTTTCGATCATCAGTCTGTTTGTACTTAACAGTTTGTGTTTTTCAAGTGTCTTTCGACAGGTATCCTTCGGCTGATTAAAAATGAATCCAAGGTGGAATACTTTGGTAAATACAGATATGTATTTTGGTACTCCGTCATCTTCCGCACCGGTATCTTCTCAAGCTAATGCAGTTTCTACCGGTCAATGGGCGTTTGTATCAAATCAAGTCCCAAGTGTTCAAAGCATTCTCTTAAGCGAGAGTGAAACGGGAAGTTTGAATAGACCTCCAAAGTTGATGCATTTATACGAATATCCAGGATGGATTGATAGATTTCATACTTACGTTCTTGGTCAGAATACAGAGTTGTGGTTGCGGTTCATCACAGATTTTGATCAAACAATAGAGGTTGCTGCATCATCTGCTGCTACGTTTGCAGATCTTACAGAAGATCAGAAAAAGGTGTATGATTTGGAAAAGAAGGCATATGCCATTCTCACTCAGGCATTGAGTAAAGATATTTATCATCAGTTTGTCAGTTACAAGACAACGAAGAGGTTGTGGGACGCGTTGAAAACAAGGGGCGTAGGAAATGAAGCAACACGTCAGTTGAGAAAAGAGTTGCTGAAGAAAGAGTTTGATGGCTTTACGTGTATGGAAAATGAGTCGTTGGGTGATTTGACAAGTCGATTTAATCACTTGTTGACTGAATTGACAAATTTTGGGGTTGTTACAACTCCTGTAGAGATTGTGAAGAGGTTTGCAGATGCATTGCCACCTCAGTGGAATACATTCTTGGAAATCATGAAGTACAATGGTACTTTAGATACAACGAGCTTCAACGATTTTGTTCAAATTCTTGAAAACAAGAATCAGGAAGAGACTCTGAAGGCAAAAAGAATTCCCGTGCCTCAAAATCCTGATATGTATTTTGGAACCTCTAGCACCTCTACAAAACCCTCTTCGCATGCTCCAGTTCAGACAGCTTTTGTGACTAGCACAGATATGTATGGCAATACTATCCAAGTGCCGGTTCCTCCAAAGACAGACATGTATGGAAATCTGCTGGAACCAGTCCCTCAATCAGCACCACAACAGCAACGACCTCTCAGACCAACTGATATGTTCGGAAATCCTTTACCAACAACAAACATGTATGGGAATCCACTTCATCCTCCACAGCAGCAAGCTTGTTATGGAAGTACATCATCTGCTAGTCAGCAATCTAAGCCAAATACAGTACGGCTCGACACTTCAAGCTTCTCAAAAGTTAGTGTGGAAGTAGCTAAGGAACACATGGAGCTGCTAAACACTTTGGTTAGCGCATACTGTGGTTTAGTAGAAGGTCAGATTGGCAACATTAATCTGACTCAAGAAGACTATCAGCAGATAGACAAGGAAGAGATGGAGATGATGGATATCAAGTGGGCCTTTGCCAGTGCTGTTAGACGAGCAAAGGATTTCATGGAAAGAACTGGACGAACCAGCCTGGAAGGCAAGAAGGATACCAAGTATGGGTTCGACAAGCAAGCTGTAAAGTGCTTCAACTGTGGCGAACGTGGTCATTTCAAGCGTGAGTGTACAAGGCCATCTCAGCATGGGAACCAGAATCCTTTCCGAGGTCAAGGCAACAGGGCAAATCAGAACCAAGGAAGGAACAACGAACGAACACTGGTGCCTGTCAATAACCAGAGTCAAGCAGGACCATCAAATGCCAATCAGGCACTTGTGGTTCAGGTAGATGAAGGTTGTGATTGGTCAATCCAGTTGGGAAATGATGCACCTGATGGAACAGCTTGTTTTGCTGAAGTGGTTAATGATCTTAAACACGCCAGTGGTGGAGAATCTTCCACCAATGGTGTTGAATCTTCTGAAGATGAAGACAGCTCCGGGTACAGTGGAAGTTCAGATGAAGAGTCCTCTGCTTCAGGCAATGATCAGGAAGATGACACATCAACTGCATCAGTTAATGCTGATTTTGATGAGCTTTTGGAGGAAGCTGCAGCAGGAATTCAAAGAAGATCTATTTTGGTGGATCAAGCTGCTTATTCTTCGTCTTCTCTCCATTCAGCCTTTATGGCGAATGTCGACAGTTCATCAAGTCAGGTATGTGTCGACGAACCCACTTCTGTTAGCTGTAATAACTGTGATAGTTTGCATGTTAGATGTGCTGAGTTGGAAGCTAACATGTCTGAGTTGCAAGGCAAACACGATGCTTTACAAGCTAGTTTGTTTGAATTGCAAAACAAACATGTTTCTGTAAATGATAGGTGGTGTGAATTGCAAAGCAAACACGAGGCTTTGCAAGAGAAATATGATGTGACATTTATTCATAATCAGAAATTGACAATTGATATGTCAAAGTGCACTGAAGCCAATATGTTTTATGAAAACCATGAAAAGGATTATAAATCAATGATTGAAACATTGAAGAAAGATAAAAAGGAGCTGACTAAAATGGTTTCCAGAAAACAAACTGACATTAATTTGTATATCACTCGTCTTGAGGTGATGCAAAAAGAAATGGCTTGTGTTAAAACAGAAAGTGAGGCGATCCGACTCAAGTTAGACAGTTATTTGAGTTCTAGCTATGTGTTGGATCACATCATTGATGTTCAGAAAGAGAAAAAGGATGTCACATGCATAGGTTACAAGAAATGTCCACCACCCGTGAGAAACAATTTTGATGCTTTGCCTGATGAGGAATATAGAACTCACTTTGAACCGTCTGTTCCTCTAGATGTTAATGAATTTGCTACAGAATTTACTACAGGACTCGGATACAAGAAAGAAGTATCGTCAGATTCAGATGTGTCAGCAGATACATTTGTAACTGCTGAACAGAATCAGGATCCTCCAGTGGTGGTTGAGGATGTTGATTCTTCTGATGATGAGTCTGATGATACTGATTCGGAAAAGTCTGATGCAGTAATCAAAGAAGAGGACATACCTCTTGAGAATCATATCCTATGTGATCCTCCCACAAAACCTGCTAAGACTGTTCCAACCGAGTCCACATCTGCAAAAGAGTCGGAGGGTGTGGATTTGCTGTACACTCTTGTTGGTGATGATAAAATCTATTCAGACAAAGATTTTCCTATTAAAAATGTTAATCAATCTTTAATCAGTAAAGTCTTTGAAAATTCTACACGTAAGTTTTTGGGAAAGACAGGACCACATGTTACAGTTACACAGTGTCCTCCTATCCCAAAGGCTGAAGTTAGAAAACAGTTTGGGAACAAGAAATTACCAACAGTGCCAAAACAGCAAAACCATACCAAAACAAACGGTAAGGCACCGACTCAAAATCAAAAGAAGCCAAATCAGAAGAAGAAGAAGAATGTGAACTTTGTGAAGTCGAAGGGAACGGACAAAATTGAAAAGTTTGCAAATCAATCTAACTTAGATTTTGTCCAGAAAGCCACTGTGATGAAAAGGAATGAACCAAGTTGTTCAAAACCTAGTACCTCGAGTTCACAAAGTTCATCATCGGCCAGACGATCACATGATACTTCGGGGTTTGTTGAACGAAGATCATGTTTTGAATGTGGAACAATCGGGCATATTGTTCGAAATTGCCCGTATCTTCATAAACAAAAAGGCATAGTTGATGATCCCCGTGGCCCAACTGACCGCAAACGATCTGTTTCTGTAAAACAAGATCCCCGACTCATAAGAGAAAGGGAAAAGAAACAGAAACGCCAACAGGTCAAGAAAATCGAAAAGGCGATTAAAACCGATGTGGTTCACAAACCATCTGTTTCAGTTAAACCAGATAATTCAAAGTTTTCAAAAACTTCAAACAATCAAACTGGTAACACTCAACAGACCTGGAAACCAAAAAGGGTTACTGAATCAGGGGGACCATCACAATTTGCGAATCATCAAAAAGTGGAAGTTATTGTTGTTGATAAAAATGGAAGACCCAAGACCACAATGGCTTGGGTCCCCATCTCCAACTAATCGATTGAGTTTATGTGCAGGGTGTTCCAGGAGGAACTATCAGTAGTCATTGGATTGTTGATAGTGGGGCATCCAGGCACATGACAGGCGACATGAAGCTTCTCTACGATGTCAAATCTATTAGAGGAGGTTATGTTGCTTTTGCTGGAGATAAGGGCGGATACATTACGGGTGAAGGAATGATTTCCAACGGGGTTGTTAGCTTTGACAAGATCAACTTTGTGCAACAACTTGATCACAATCTTCTTAGTGTTTCTCAAATTTGTGACAAGCAGTTCTCAGTACACTTTGATGCTAATGGATGTTATGTGCTGAAACCCGGCTTCAAAATTCCAAAAGAATGGATTCTCTTGTCGGCTCCAAGGATAAATGATCTGTATGTCCTTGATATGAGCCAAGCTATCACAACGTCTGCACAAGCAACTTGTTTCGTTTCCAAAGCCACAGAAAAAGACACAATCTCTTGGCACAGACGAATGGGTCACATTCACTTACGCAAAATGAATCATTTGGTATCAAATGAATTGGTGAATGGTGTTCCTCTTAAAAATTTCCATCTTCAAGACGTCTGTGTTTCGTGCCAGAAAGGAAAACAAACGAAGAAGCGACACCCTACAAAGAAAGTCAACACGGTGGATGTTCCTCTTGAACGTTTGCATATGGATTTGTTCGGTCCTGTCAAGCACAAAAGTATTAGGAATGATCAATATTGCCTCGTGATAACTGATGATTATTCAAGATTTTCTTGGGTGGCGTTCATGGCACACAAGAGTGAAACCTTCGGTATTATCAAAAACTTGATCATTCAGATTGAGAATCTTTACAACTTGAAGGTTAGGCGGATACGTAGCGACAATGGTACTGAATTCAAAAATCATGCCATGGTGGAGTTTTGCACTTCAAAAGGTATTCTTCACGAATTTAGTGCAGCTTATACTCCTCAACAGAATGGCGTCGCTGAACGTAAAAACCGCACATTGATCGAGACTGCTAGGACTATGTTAGTAGAGTCGCAGCTGCCCATTCCATTCTGGACTGAAGCTGTGTCCTCTGCATGCTACACGTTGAACCGAGTCCTTACAGTCAAAAGGCACAACAAGACCTGCTTTGAGCTTATCAACAAACGGAAACCAGACTTGTCTTATCTTGAACCGTTTGGAGCTCCATGCACAATTATCGATCCTAATGGAAAGTTTGGGGCAAGAGCAATTGAGGGATACTTTCTTGGGTATTCCACCCCGAACTTAAGAGTCTGGAATCTAGAGACTAAAAGGGTCGAGGAATGGTCTGAAGTCAGAGTACAAAGGCACACTTTACCAGTCAGAAATCCTGGTCAGCCTTGGATGTTTGAGTACGATGACTTTTTCAATTCGATCAATGTTGAAGCAGTTGAAGAAAGTGCTGCAGCAATGATGTTTTTCGAGAGTGACAATGCAACACTTTCACCGTTGGTTCGTCCCATTATTGTCAATCAAGAACCATCTTCGGTGAACAACAATGCTCTCGACAATGAGGATTTTCATGATGCTTCCGAATTGAACGAATCTTCAGAGGATGACGAATTTCTAGATGCAGATCAAGAAGCTCCAACAGCAGTTCATGGTATTTCAGAAGGTACTCCTCCAGTGGTTGTCCCTCGAACAGCTGAAACTTCTGCATCATCCTCTTCGTCAATTCCGGGACTTGAAATGATTGTTGATCTCAATCTCAACAATCTGGGTACAAATATTCCAGTTCAAGATAATCCAGAAACAAGGATTCACAATACCCATCCTCAACAAAACATCATAGGAAATGTGCAAAGTGGCGTTCAAACAAGAAACATGTTGCGAAACAACAACAATGCAGGCTTGTATGCAACTATCCGAGAATCTGGTCAACAGAATGATTGGTCTTTCGCGTGTTATGTCTCACAGGAAGAGCCAAGAACTTGGAAAGATGCATTGAAAGATAGCTCATGGGTTGAAGCAATGCAGGAAGAACTGCAGCAATTCCAGAAGCTTGGTGTCTGGAAACTCGTAGAGAAACCTGCTGGATACAAGAAGATTGGTACCCGTTGGGTGTTTAAATGCAAAAAGGATGACCGTGGGATCGTTATCCGGAACAAAGCAAGGCTAGTCGTTCAAGGTTTTCGTCAGATTGAAGGGATCGACTACAACGAAGTATATGCACCTGTTGCGCGTCTAGAAGCCATTCGGATCTTTCTGGCTTATGCCTCATTCAAAGGTTTCAAGGTATACCAGATGGACGTGAAGAGTGCTTTCTTACATGGTGTGGTAGAAGAAGAGGTGTACGTCGAACAGCCTCCAGGTTTTGAAGATCCTATCCATCCCGATCGGGTTTGTTTGCTCAACAAAGCTCTATATGGTCTACATCAAGCACCGCGAGCTTGGTACGCAACCTTATCTAATTATCTGCTGGAGAATGGATTTCGAAGAGGTCTTATCGACTGTACTCTTTTCATCAAAGAACAAGATGGAGATCTTCTACTGGTACAGGTATACGTTGATGATATTATATTTGGTTCTACTAATGATGTTTTGTGTAGGGATTTCGAGCGTGTTATGCAGGATAAATTCGAGATGAGTGCTATGGGGGAAATGACCTTCTTTTTGGGCCTACAAGTACAACAAACCGAGTCTGGGATTTTCATCCATCAGACTAAATATGTTGGTGACATCTTGAGCCGGTTCCAGATGTCAGATGCAACGCCCATCGGTACCCCATTGCCACAAAATCACGGAATTACTCCAGACTTGAAGGGTCAAGATGTTAGCCCCTCATACTACCGCGCGATGATTGGATCCCTTATGTACCTCACAGCATCAAGACCAGATATAATGTACCCAACGTGCCTGCTTGCCAGATATCAAGTCAACCCGAAGGCCTCACATCTTGCAGCTGTAAAAAGGATTTTTCGTTATTTGAAGGGTTACCCTGACACCGGTCTGTGGTACCCTAGGGATAATAACTTTGACCTGATCGCATTCAGTGATTCTGATTTTGGCGGATGCAAAATCGACGGCAAATCCACAACGGCTGGATGTCAGTTTTTGGGAAATCGCCTAGTCACATGGCAGTGCAAGAAGCAGACGTGCGTCGCTACATCAACATGCGAAGCTGAATACATTGCTGCCTCAAGTTGTTGCTCCCAAGTCCTGTGGATACAACAACAAATGCGTGATTACGGTTTTGAATTCCTAACTACTCCTATTTACGTTGATAATTCTGCTGCATTACAGATCACTAAAAATCCTGTGCAGCATTCAAAGACTAAGCACATCGAAATCAAATATCACTTCATACGTGATTGCTTTGAGAAAAGGCTAATCGATGTTGCTTACGTCCACACCGATGACCAACGTGCCGATCTTTTTACCAAAGCATTTGACAAATCAAGATTTGACTATTTATTATTGGTAAATGGCATTAAGGTCAAGCAAGAGTAAAACCAACATCGGAAAATCATTTTTGTAAATACCTTTGTGTTTTAAATTTATCTTAGTTTGTTGATTTTAGGGGGAGTAAATCCAAATTTGAAAATCCAAAAACATTGAAAAATTTGGAAAACACAAAAACAATAGAAAAGCAAAAATGAGTTTCCTGGCGAGCAAAAGAGAAAATGATAGTACATCAGTGGTCTATCCAAACCTCTTTAAACCTTAAATGCAAAACGATAAGCAGCTCTATATAAGATGTATCGGTAGGCTCACAATCATTTTAAAGTGTGCAGGGTGATATAAACTTTAATCCGACTGAAGACTGGGTGGGAACCATTCATTGGCATATGGTCTTAGTACCGAAATTTCGTTTGAGAGATTGCCGAGGTTCTGAGATATTCGGTCTTTATGCTGCTTATCATCTGGGTATCATGGTTGTATCTTTTACCGAAAAAATAACGGGGACGCAAGTCTAGATCTTCCATGATACTATACATACGTGTACATATTGCATACGACCTCAATAAGTGATCAACAATCACATGTCCAAACAAATAAGTGATAAAATATCACAGATTCTTTGCGGGTGTCAAGTTCGTCTCTCTGCTGTACGAAAGTACTGACCTGTTCACGGACTTGCTCCTGTGCCCTCATGCATATGAAAATCAAGTTCCTCATCAATAAGTGATTATATCACATAGGGCTTGTTTTCAAAACAAAATAAGTGAGAATCTCACATCATATACGGTCAAACAGATGATAATCGGTATACTCACCGGTAAGATGAACCCTCGTGCATACCTTGATACGGGAATGTGTCGTGATGTGGATGAACACCGGTCGGTAAGTATAAATCGTACCTTAACGTATCCCCTCGCCATGATTACATCTGATAAGTTGAGCTTATGTGGACAACAATACCGATAATTGTTATAGGATGCTTATCCAAATGTTAATTAAAAGAACAACAAGAGCGTTTTGGCATGACCGTACACTGATATGATTCTCTTACCCTCGAAACTCACAAAAAGAATGTCTGTATATATTTATTTACTGCTTTCAGTCTTTACATTTGAAATATTCAAAAATACCAAAAAGATTTTAAGTGTGTTTTAATATAAACCTTATAAAAGCCAAAAAGATTTTATTTCTATCTTATTTTCGATCGTACGATGTTGGAGCTCGAGTCTTCGTTACCTGAAACCTGAACGAAAACCAAAACGACTAAATCTTCATAAACGGTCGAAATTTGCAAGTTTTGAAAGTTAAAATTGAAATTGATAAACTTTGTTAAACTTTCAAACTGTCGGACGGTGTTTGTTTAAACAATGGTCACATGTGTGTTTGCTTATGATATTTCAAGCGGTTGTTCTCATTATGCGTTTAGATTTCTTGCATGTGCAGATTCTAAAGGCTAGGAGAACATGGTCGATGACAAGCTTCGGAATGAAGACACGACGTGAAGGCACTCAAATGATGAAGATGATCGAGTTGCCGCTGACCATCATCAACACCACAAGGATCTCACTTCATAAAGATAAAGACTTTCACGAGCATAACTCAAGGGGGAGCTTATGTTAAGGGGGAGTTTGTCAACACTCTTCCTACATGAAACGGGGAGTTTGTTGGTACACTTTCTGCTTTCAAGACGTGAAGACTTTGAAGATCCTCCGACATTAAAGACTTGAGTAGAAGTCAAAGACTTGAAGACACGAGAACTTACAAGAATGAAGATCGAGACAAAGCAACAGCTGATTGTTGATAAGCCAGACAAAGCTACAGCCAAGGGGGAGTTTGTTGGTGCACTTATGTCTGCACTTTGTCTGTATTCGGTCACAATGTAAAACGATGTCTTGTTAGTCTTGTAAGTTTGACCAAGTCAACCAATCTCCTGGTTTGACTTGGCCAAACAGTCAACATTATGTTTGTAAGATGGCTGGGTCGAAGGATGCACCATCGAAGGATTGCATGGATCCTTCGATGAGGAGCTCGAATAATGGACCTTCGATAGATGGACCACGAAAGATCCCATCTTTCGTGGTACATGTTGATCATTCGAGCCATTCATGGTCGAAAGATGATCTTTCGACCAGTCTGCATGATCCTTCGACCAGACCTTCTGTGTTCGGGTATAAATACCCGTGTGTTGTGTTCATTTAGATAGTTAGACATAGAGAACACTTAGAGCAGAAAACACACACACATACTGTTAGAGAGAGTTTATAGAACTGATCTGTAAACATTGAGCTGTAACTGGACCTTTCATACGTTTAATACAAGTGGTGTTAATCGTTGAACTTTGCGTGTCGTGTTATTGTGTGTTCTATCTCGGTTTGCTATTTCGGTTGGATTCCGCACAACCGGAGTGGTTCGTATACAAGGATTAAAATTCCGTCCTTGCTAAGAGTTAACTGCTCCTCAGTTACTCCTAACTTTTCATTAGGATAGTTAGCTTCCAACACAGCTTCCTTCTGTGCAGCTAACACCCTTTCTATCAAACTGTTCTTTACCTCCATACGCTTGGCGTTAATTCGAATGGGTTTAACCCTTTCCTTTCTGCTCAAGGCATCAGCGACTACATTCGCTTTGCCGGGATGGTATTTGATTTCACAATCATAATCATTTAAGGTTTCCATCCAACGGCGTTGCCTCATGTTTAATTCTTTCTGGTTAAACAGATGCTGGAGGCTCTTGTGATCAGAAAAGATCACAAACTTGATTCCATAAAGATAATGCCTCCACAGTTTTAGTGCGAACACAACGGCACCCAATTCCAAGTCATGGGTGGTGTAATTCTTTTCGTGCACCTTTAACTGTCGTGATGCATAGGCAATCACCTTGCCTTTCTGCATAAGCACACACCCCATGCCAGTGTGTGATGCATCACAATAAACTACAAATTCTTCAGCGCCTTCCGGTAAGGTAAGCACAGGAGCATTGCTCAACCTTTGTTTCAAAACATCGAAGGACTCTTGCTGCTTAGGGCCCCAAACGAACTTTACTTTCTTCTTGGTCAGGGAAGTTAGAGACGCAGCAATCCTTGAAAAATTTTCAATAAAACGCCTGTAATAACCCGCCAATCCTAGGAAGCTACGAATCTCCGTAGGTGTCTTTGGCTCTTGCCAATTCATAACAGCTTCGACTTTAGCGGGATCCACCTGGATACCATGCTCACTGACCACATGTCCAAGGAATTGGACTTCTCGTAGCCAAAATTCACACTTAGAGAATTTGGCGTAGAGCTTCTCCTGACGTAGAAGTTTGAGAATACAACGAAGGTGTTTCTCGTGGTCAGCTTGGTTCTTAGAATAAATAAGGATGTCATCAATGAAGACGATAACAAATTTATCTAAGTAAGGCTTGCAGACACGATTCATGAGATCCATGAACGCGGCTGGTGCATTAGTGAGCCCAAAAGGCATCACTAGGAACTCGTAATGACCGTAGCGAGTCCTGAATGCAGTCTTGTGAACGTCTTCATCCATAACCTTCAACTGATGGTATCCTGACCTCAGATCAATCTTCGAGAAGTAACTTGCCCCTTGAAGCTGATCGAACAAATCGTCGATCCTGGGCAATGGATATCTATTCTTGATCGTGACTTTATTAAGCTCGCGATAGTCGATGCACAGACGCATCGACCCATCCTTCTTCTTGACAAACAGGATTGGCGCTCCCCAAGGAGATGAACTGGGTCGAATGAAACCCTTAGCCAGCAATTCATCTAGCTGCGTCCGCAACTCCTTCATTTCGGTGGGTGCCAATCTGTATGGAGCTCTAGCAACTGGTGCCGCTCCGGGGATGATATCTATCCTGAATTCAACTTGTCTATCTGGTGGCAAACCAGGTAGATCTTCAGGGAACACTTCTGGGTATTCCGAAATGACAGGGATGTCTTCTAACTTTGGTTTAGGCTCGTCAATGATCACTTGCGCCATGTAAATGACACATCCCTTTTTCAAACACTTTGAAGCCTTGAGCATAGTCACGTGCTCAGGCAGTCCGTACTGGGTATCTCCCCGAATGGTAAGTGATTCACCAGACGGAGTCTTTATCACTACTTGCTTCATGTTACAGACGATTTGGGCCTGGTTATGAGATAACCAGTCCATACCCAGAACTATGTCAAAACCGGCTAACTTAAAGGGAAGTAGAGATAGAGGAAAAGAATGGTTCTTAATGGATATAGCACATCCATCTAACTCAGTAGAGACGGCTTCAATGGTACCATCTGCTAACTCTACCTCATAATTCACTTTTAGGGTTTTGACAGGTAAATTCAACAATTTACAAAATTTATGATCTACGAAGGACTTATCTGCGCCTGAATCAAAAAGTACTCTTGCAAAAACATCGTTTACAAGGAAAGTACCTGTTATGACGTTATCATCCTTCACAGCTTCCTTCGCATCCATCCTGAAGACTCTGGCGTTAGTCTTCTTAGCCTCCTCAGGCTTCTTGTTGTACTTAGGGCAGTTAGTCTTTATGTGGCCCTTTTCATTGCAACGGTAGCACGTTGCATCTTTCATCTTCTTGCAATCCAAGGTTTTGTGTTCCTTGGACTTGCACAAACCACAAGCAAAAGACCTTGACTCGTTATTCGAGTTTGATTCGAGTCTGCACTTTCCAAAGTGCTGTTTCTTGCAAGTTTTGCATGTGGGCTTCTCTCCAGAGCGATGCCCATCCTTCTTCGAATCAGATCCCTTCTTGTGATCACCGCTCCCACGGTGCTTTTTGTTCGACCTACGCGAACCATCATCTTCATGCTTCCTCTTCTCGGCCGCCTTATTCCTCTGCGATCTTTGCCGGACCGCATCCAGAGTGAGGGATAAGGAAAGGTCAGTTACAGACCTGAAGGTAACTGGCCGAGAAGCCTTTACACTGGACTTGATCTCGGGTTCCAAACCACCAATAAAGCGAGCAATTCTTTTTGGCTCCGGGGTTACCAGATAAGGTACCAACCGGGATAGTGTATTGAAGCTCGTCAGATAAGCTTGACAATCGAGGTTCTTCATTACCAGTGATAGGAAGTCATATTCTATCTTTTCCACCTCATGTTGAGGGCAGAAATTTTCCTTGATCAAGGCGATGAATTGATCCCACGTCATGCTATACAACGGGATCTTTCCGGAGGCCTCCATCAGAGATCTCCACCAAGCTAACGCCTCACCCTTGAAGGACTGTGAGACAAATTTAACCACATCACCTTCAGCGCATCCGCTGATGTCCACGACCGTGTCCATTTCATCTAGCCACGTCATGCAGTCTACGGCTCCTTTCTCTCCCGTAAAATCCCTGGGTTTGCAAGACACAAAGTACTTATATGTGCAACCCTTGTTACGGTGTCCCTGATGCAGTACCAACTGCTGAGATGGATTACTTTGGTGGTTGGTGGACTGGCGATCATCACCGTTTTTCTTTGGCACATCCTTTTTGGGAGGAGGCTTGTTATGAGCCTCTGAATGTGTCCTTGGCTTTGAATGGGATACAGAGTGAGTCCTACTTCGGGTACTACTGTATTCTTCATACTGTCTATCCAAAGCTTGAGTAACAGCACCGTCTATTATTGCTTTTAGCTCGGCACCCGTTAATGTAATCTGGGCGTTCTCATTCGGCTCCACAGGATGGCTATTAACTTCATTAGAGTTAGCCATTTGTATTGAACTGTTGCAGAAAACAAGGACAATAATTTATTTGGGAGTTTATTATGGAATTACCCCTTAGGGTAACTCGTTAACCATGGTAAACAGAGACCATATTTGGTTAACTTATTAATCGTATTAATTTAGGATTTTAATTAAAATTCATCCTAAACATAAACAATAACAATATATTAGCACATAAGGCTTGGTCACATGGACAATTTAAATTATAAGCTATGACTTCAGAGAATCAAGACTTTTAAGGTTTGAACCTAGTTCATTACCTTTATTAGACAGGGAGTCAAAGCTACCACTGTCTTTTGGCTCATATGGAAATGAGCAGGGCCCGTAGGCATTATATTACCACGTATGGTAAAATATGATCATCTTAATTGATGATGTACCCAGGATTCAGAGATCATTAAACTGGGTTAGGAATCTTCTAAAGAATTCCTTTATAAAAATGACGTATGTGATTTTAACGAATCACTTCTGCCAGGAGTGTTAACATGTTTTAAGATGTTAACAGGGAATTGAATCTTTTAAACAGGTCTTACCATTTTGGCCCGGTCTTATATTTGACACGTGGCTAGGTTTCACACTTTAAGATCCTTAATTAAATAAATTTCATAGGCAGATTAATTTAAAAGGAATGATTTTAATTTATTTATTTCATTTATAATTTATATATGCACATAATGGCAAACATGAAATTTATAAAACAAACATTCCATTAATTATACGTAGGTTACATATTGCCCTAAACGGGTCTTTTCACTCAAACCATTTCCCACGTAGGGGTCAAACAAGTACTTACCCGCGCAGGGGTTAAATTTAAAACACAAGTCCTCGCAGGGACTGATTACTTAAATAGATGTCCACGCAGGGACTAGGTACAAAGATAAATGTCCACGCAGGGACCACAAACACACATAAATGTCCACGCAGGGACTTAATTTTTAAAGTAGACATACACACATAAAGGATTTACTGATCCTTCTTGCTCTTTCCCTTGATTAAGTTCGTCAAGGTCTTGAACATCCCCTGGTTACGCCTTCGGTCTTCCCGTGCCTCATGCCGCACCTCCCTAATACTTTGTAGGATTTCCTGATGCAGTGGCGGCGACATCTGCAGAGACGGCGGGGGTTGTTGGTATTACGGGGGTTGTGTAGGCATCTGGTATCCCTGTGCTGGGTAGCCTACTCCCCAAGGACCTCCATACGGTCCCTCCTGGTTAAGGGCGTTGTAATTAGTTGCTACCAAATACGGGTCGGCTTCAGCGTATCCGAGGTTAGGGTGAGTCGGTGGCTCAAACGGGTTGTACATCGAAGGACCCGTGTATGCTGGTATCTGATTATCGAAACCCGTCGGTGGCGGTTGCTGCGCGTAGGGGTTTGATGGTCCACCTATCTGTGGAACTTCTTGTTCTGGCTGATAATTTCTGCCACTTGATTGTAGAGGAGAGTTAAGGTGAAACTCTTCTCTTCGTGTGGACATCCGGGCTCCGGATCTCCTATGTCTTTGCGGCTGTGGAGGCGCCGGCTGAACTGGTGGCGGTGGAGGCGGTGGCGTAACTGCCTCAAACTGGTGATTCCCAGAGGAATCTTGATGATGCTGCTGCTGCTGCTCATGCGGCGAAGAATAGTGAGGCTGATGCTGCTCATGCGGCGACGAATGGTGAGAAGGTGTATAATACCATTCGTGCCGAGTAAAGATAGCCTGGAAGCTATCTGGACCATTATAGGGTGGCCCGTGATAAATGGAACTATCCGAGACCTCGATTGGGTGGTTGGGAGTTCCTGATGCGGGTTCTTCGGGGTCGTCTTCCTCATCCATATCGTTTCCTCCAGAAAAATGGTCCTCCGGCCCCAATGGGTTAAAACCCACTGGTTCTTGTATATAATCCGCCGGGTTAAACTGGCCTTGAAAGATTGGAGTGGGGTCTCCAAAAGGGCGGTGCGACATAGATCGCTGTAACGGTATGTGCGAATGGTGGGGGTCTCTAGGCTCATTTTCTGATTGTGGCCCGTATGAGTCTTGAGCGGGAGTCGTAGAGCTGTTCGAAACCGACCGTCTTGCCGGTTGAAAGAGACCTCTCTGGTTCCGCCGAGTACCGTCACTCTCGGCGGGGATAGGAGCTCGTGTATTGGACGGCCCAGCTTCATGGTCGTTGGGGGCGGTGGTCGGCCCCTTTCCTCCTCGTCCTCGCATACGTAAAAATCTCGGAGGCATCTTTGTTATTCCTGTCAATAAAACATAAGATAACAATAACAAAATATAAAGTTTTAAAGGACAACAAAAACCGAATAAGGTGGAATTTGTCCTATGTTATAAGTCTAGACTCGAAAGTTTAAATATGTGCAATTGTGTAACTGAGATTAAACACAAAAGGCTAGTGTTTAATTCACTCAGAGTTGGGCTCTGATACCAACCTGTCACACCCCGATTTTCACGTGTCACCGGTGGGCCCGGTGGGGGAGTATCGTGACGTGGTTGGCAACGTAATAGTCAAACAACACAATATAATAATGCACAGCGGAAGCAAATTTAAAATAAGATACAACCGAATTTATTTATTGTAAACAAAGTCACAATTATCCGGTGTTTATCCACAGTAGGATCGAAACAAAATAACATTTAATTGTTCAACAGACTTCGGCATCTTAAGTGTGCGAGACTTCTAATGATGCTTAGGAGAATCCCAGCCTATTTCGCCTAGTACCTGCATTTAATCTTTTTGGGAAAATACGTCAGTTTACACTGGTAAATACATTCAACTGACTCATTTTATAAAATGATTGAAAATTGGTTTGGATGCACAGGGCATAAACATTTTATTTAACTTGGGAGAATTATTTAATATTATAATCTTGTGAACGATTTACATGTTACTTATGCGTTCAGTAGCCCGGAACGTATTCCGGGTTAAAGATCAATAGACACACCACTTATGTGAGTTATACACGGGAGTACGCCTACACCCCGTGCTCAGGTCGTGGCTATCTCGTAAGATAATGCCAGGGATATCCGGGACATGGTCATTAACCCCCCAAAGGCTGTAAAGTAAACACATCTGTTTAAAACGAGCCGATCAAATTATTCAATTAACCACTAAGCGTGGAAGATTTGATGCTCGATCAAGCGGTACGCTATGTACCGTAACCCAAGCCCGTATAGGGAAAATAAGTTAAAAGTATTTACCTTTGCAAGTATAAATCCTTTATCGAATAAATTGCAGATAGCTTTTACTGGTTCTCTTAATCTGGAACGAAGGTTTAATATAACCTATTAGAATACTAACGGGTTTTTTAATTAAGCTTAAGCTTAGACCGGTCAGTTTTAACGATACGGTTCTTACGCACGATTAAGCGAAGACCGGATAGAATGTGATTTAGACCCGACAAGTTGAGGACTTGTTTAATATGGGTTTACTATTCACATTCTGGATTTTGAGATAAAAATGATATCGTTTGACCCGTTTCGGCTAGTTTATGCAAACTAGTTACATAACCCGAACCGAACGCGTATAATGCATAACGGGTAACCGAAAGGGTCGCGAACAGGTTTCCTAAGTTAATTCGCTTTAAATATGTTGTGATATCATCATGATATCTTCCATAATGCCCATAACGAGTTTAATCCTTAATTTTGCCCCGTAGGGGTATTTTGGTCATTTTAACGACCATAAAAGGGATTTATAGTACTTCTGAGATACGGGTCTGATTAAATCAGAAAAACATCTTATCTTAACAGGTTATGTCTAATGGTATTAATTCTTACGTGGCAAAATGGTTTTAATACTAAACTACGCGTTTAATACGCGTATAAAGCCGTTTTAAGCGACGTACGGGTTAAAATACCAATCTGAGTTTTCTGATCAGCAAAACAGGTTCAAAATACTATATTTATTATTTTAGATCAGTGGCAATTGGATTGGTATCAATCGGATTCGTAAAACTCGTTTTATGGCCTAAAAGGGCATATTCGGTATTAACCGAATCAATGCGATAAGCCTAGCTTAAGACCAGCTTAAAAATAATTAAAAATCTTCAAAAATCCTAAAATATTATTTAACATCAGCGGGTAAAAGTTTTGGTACCGAAAATCGGGTTTAGATAGGCTATGCGCTAATCGCGCCGTTTAATTAATAAAAAGCTTATTATTTACGCTAATGCGCATATCTCCTAATCTAGACCTCCGATTGACGTGAAAATTTACGTACATGTTTAATAATCAGTAACTAAGATTATTGTACTTTCACATTTTCAAAATTCTCGTTGTATGGTCATAAGGGCGTTATGGTCCGATTTAAGCGATTAACGGAAACGTGTGCATGCATCGGATAATCAACGAAACAAATACCGAGACTTATTCTATCATATAATCCAACCCTAATGAAGCACTAAGGCAATACCGAATCAAATTAAAACGGGTCAGAACCGAAGTCTATGCAAAAGTCAAAGTTTTGCGCCTTTCGGTTCCGAATCGGGTTTAAACAGAAGGTTGTCGAGTCGGGCAAGCGTAGACAAGTTTTTATACTTATTACCAAGTTATATTAAGTTTAAAACAGGTTGCACGCCTCGCGGATTGCTAGTCGTGCATTAAATCGCATTTTGTAATTTTGTTGACTTTTTCGGTCAACGTTTGACCCGACAAACGACCTAGTTAGGTCTGGATTTGGTACTTGCCCTTATAAGGGTTTAATACCCATATAATTACCTATCTAACGGTACTTTTAATTCGACACACGACTGAGCTATCGTTAATTAATCGCGAAGTCAAACCGTAGTTACGTCGGTTTGACTTTTAAGCTAATTACTAAGCTAGAATTAATTTAGAAAGGTTAGGCAACTTACTAGATGGTTAATGAATGATTAGAAAGGCTCTTGATCAGTTTGCAAGCTCCCCAAATAATCAGAATGCTTGAATATGATGTGTGAATGAATGTTGCACTTGAAGGTCCTTTATATAGTGGGTTTACACACCACAATCAATTGACACAAGAGTCTATGATCAGCCACAAGTGATAAACACATGTCTCTAGCATGTAGGGGGTGTCTAGGGGCCATGCATGTGCAAGAAAAACCGGCCAAGGGGGTCACAATTGCACATAACAGGCTACTGCCTGTTTTTTCTGCATCTGCAGACCGGACGCGGCCCGCGTCCTGATTAACCAAATCTCAGGCGGGCCGCCTGAGACATATAAATCAGATTTTTGATTTTTGTTTGTTGTGTTTCGAAAGGGCATCAACTTGCACGACTTTGGGACTTTGTTTTGGCAACAAGGGACCTCTATTATGGGTCTAGTACAGTTCCTTACCCTACCAATATCCTTTGTTTCAAATGATTGTATTTACAAGACCCGAAAACATCGGTTTACCATTCATTTTCTTCTTGGGATCAATCATACTTTTCCAATTCCATTATTGGCAATAATTCCCTGAATTTAGGGTATAATAGATGTGTAAAATATTATATCGGGTCTTGGGATTTATAATTGAGGTGTTCAGAGGTAATAATTTAACATGACGCCACTTTAAATCCTACCGAAAACATCTTTATTAAATCCGGGTTTTCAACGCGTTTTTGTCTTACATGACACGTGTCGTTTTAATATTAAACCCGAAATTTGCGAGGTGTTACAGGCGGAAGATTCACCCGCCGGTTCCAGTTCGCCGGAACTTTCGCCAGAGGAAGAGCTGAGCATCATAAGCGCCACCATATTTGCAGCCGAACATCAAATCGAAGTAGGCGATACATTTTGTTTAGTTTCTCGAAGGTAACTGCCACATCGTTTACATATTATTCATAAAATGTGTGTCTGTATCTATATATTTCGAAATGATGAAGTGTTTCTGTATCAAATCGCAGTAGGCGATACATTTTGTTTAGTTTCTCTAAGTGTTATGTGTTTGAATTTAGGGTGTGGGTGAAGGTGGGTGATGATGGTAGAAGCAGGAGGTTGAAGATGAAGTGTTTATGTTTTAGATAAAGTAGGTCCATTTAATTTATTGAACTTTAATCCTAAGGGTATTTTAGTCATTTCACACCAACTTAACTGAGAAAACTAACCCACATCCACTCCAGGGACTATCAGCGTAACAAACTGTCAAACCACAGGGACTATGAGTGTAATTTCCAAAATCTGGGGACTATAGCTGAAACTTTGCAAAACCACAGAGACTATCCGTGCATTTTACTCTAAAAAAAATAAAAAATAAAGGTACCATAATAATAATCACATTTGAACCACACGGGAATCGAGATGCATAACTTTTGCAGGTAAAGAATTAAAAATCTCATCTAGTGATACATAAGTTTTGCAAAATCCAAAATAATTTTAGTGATGGATTTCAAAATAAATGATTATGATAAATTAATAACTTGATTATATTAAAAAAAACTTCAAGTAGATCGAAACGATTTTTATAATTTTGTAACGAAACAATCAAATATTGATATTTAAAGCATATATAATTTATATATGTATATCGATGTGGTATATATATATTTTAGGTAAATATTCTTTTTTATGACACCAATTGAACATACTTTAATTTAAATGTGGTTGCACATATAGACAAGAAAAACTAACAATTAATTGTTCTCCAAGTCCAAATAAACTATTTTCTCAATTTAACACAAGTATATTTACCATACACCTTTAAACCAACCACACTAATAATATATTTGGTTATATAACTATGTATCTCGGCTTCAGAGGATGAAATACTATTAAAATCATCAAATAAACACATCTTGCTACAATATATTAATTTAGTAATGTATACCTAATTACAATAATTCATATAGATCCAAATAATTTCAATATTTATCAATACGTGCAGGGAAAAACATATAAATCTAGAAATACAAATATTATAAAACAATAGAAACACAAATATTATAAAAACAAATACACAATCTCAGTGAATCAGATAAAATTTAATTTATTCTTATTAAATTTATAAACCATTATTTAAATGGATCCACTGTTTATGTACAAATTATTTACACAATTAAAATATAATTATTCTATATTACATCGCCTGATAATTACTATTCTTTAAAAAAATTAATCATTAAAACCATATTTTCTTAATTTAAATTCCGATGTTAAAAAAAACAATTGTTATTTCAAAGGGGAAAAATAGAAGTAACTAATATTTCAATACTAGATAGAATTTAATTAAGATAAACGAAAGGAAGCAACTGTGTTTCTTTTTTTTTGGGTGACGTAACCTTATCTTCCCATAATAAGGTTTAGGTTACCACACCCCATCGCATAAATCAACCGCTATATAATCCTTTTCCAAACATTATTTATTCAAGTTCTACTAATATTCAAGTTCTAATGTTTCCAAAATCCAAACACTGGTTAGTAAATAATCAAAATACATACCTTAAAACGCAATCGCTAATCCATGATGATCAGCGACATCGAACTGCCGTTGTGGTGGGGTTTCTTACGTGAACCGTGACAAATGATGGTTCCAGAAGAAATGGTGGAGATTCATAGCAGCCTTACAGTTGCGAAACGAACAATATAAATTGGGGTTGTGGTTATTGTTCACAAGAAACAACGGATTGGGATTAGGGTTTTGGTGAGAGCACACTCGTGCTGATAACGTGTTGTGAAACAACGACCTACTAACCTAATAGCAAACCATACGAGAAAGAGATGTAGAGAAAAAAGACTGATATTTCATTGATAGATATGATTTACAATGAGATACAATAGTGGTATATATAGGTGTACAAAACTTGGAGAGAAAGCTAATCTATTTTTGGTGTTGATAACCACATTAATAATAAATATATTCATAACACTAATATCATATTCGTAGAAAAATGTAAAAACTAATTATCAATCTCATACTCGAATACTTGTCTAAGATATTTCAGTCTTTTAGTTTTCGTGTTGGATTCGATTAATTTTTTTTAGAGTAAATTGCAATTTTACCCCCTGAGGTTAGGGGTGATTGGCACTCTTACCCCCCTAAGGAAATAATTGCAATTTTACCCCCCACTGTTAACTCTTATGTCGCAACATTACCCCCTAAGCTCAATTTTGTTGACTGATCTGTTGACTTGGTGGTGAAATGACTATTATACCCTTTTATTTTACCCCCTGTGCTTTGTTTACTCTGTAATATTACCCCCTGCCACCAATGCCACCGCCATTCACCACCACAACCACCACTGCCACCTCCAGCCACCACCCTCAACCACCACTGCCACCGCCATTCACCACCACAACCACCACTGCCATCTTCTTCCTCCCCCTCTCTCTCTCTCTCTAAAAAAACCCACCACCCGCCTTCATCTTCAACAATCACCACCGTCATCTCCACACCCCAGCCTGCAACTTCTCCGTAACAACACCTACTTTGAACCATACACTAAATTGGCGGACCTCCGGACAACCTTCAAGTTTGGCACGACGGCGATGCAAGGCCGACCAACCTTTAAGTCCGGCACAACGGAGACGCACGGCGGATCGTCGATAACTTGCAAATCCTTGTTCGGTAACCACTAATACGAAACCTACCCGCAATCTGGTTGCCTGAGGATCACGGGACTCCCCCATTGGTTCCGTTCGGTAGCGCCACCCGTTCAGATCCACCGTTTACGTCGGAGATACCACTTTTTTTATGCTTTTATTGAAAGATTTTGAAATGGGTTATATTCTTGTTTGTTTATTTAATGGCTGATAGTTTTTTTTTAAATCATATTTTTTTCTAATAAAATAATCATCAGGTTGTATTTTTAGTCTGTTGAAGAAATTGTATTAATGGTGAGTTTGATCTCCTGTACAATGTTTTGATAAATTCATGGCGAAAATGGCAAGATTTTGAATTGTTTTCTGGGTTTTGTTTTGGACATAAGGGAGAAAAGGCTTCATCTTTCTTTGTTGATGATGTGTTTGGAGTTTTTTCAAATGGGTTTGATATGAATCTTACGGACTTTGAAACCGTAGTTGCGGTTGGAAAGGAAAACAATATGATCTTGAACCGATCTGATTAAGTACGTCGGAGAAAAAAAGGAAAAAGATTTGTGGGTGTGAAGGATGCGTATTTGTAGGTGTGACGGTGGACGGTTGTTGGTGGTTATGATCGAGAAACGCGACCGGCGAATTTTTACGGCTGGGGTGTGGAGATGACGGTGGTGATTGTTGAAGATGAAGGCGGGTGGTGGGTTTTTTTAGAGAGAGAGAGAGAGATGGGGAGGAAGAAGATGGCAGTGGTGGTGAATGGCGGTGGCAGTGGTGGTTGAGGGTGGTGGCTGGAGGTGGCAGTGGTGGTTGTGGTGGTGAATGGCGGTGGCATTGGTGGCAGGGGGTAATATTACAGAGTAAACAAAGCACAGGGGGTAAAATAAAAGGGTATAATAGTCATTTCACCACCAAGTCAACAGATCAGTCAACAAAATTGAGCTTAGGGGGTAATGTTGCGACATAAGAGTTAACAGTGGGGGGTAAAATTGCAATTATTTCCTTAGGGGGTAAGAGTGCCAATCACCCCTAACCTCAGGGGTAAAATTGCAATTTACTTTTTTTTTATCCCTAGTTTGTTATAGGATTAGCATTTTATTAAAACAATTTTATTCTCACTTTCATTATATTTTTAGGTTACGAAAGAGACCCTGAACCAAAGCGTAATCTTAAAAGATACCCTAACACCACGTAGAAAACACACCCATTTCATTTCATTTCATTTCATTTCAGATCTAACCGAAAAAACGCTTCCGATTTCAACAAACCCACAAGATCCATCATCCAAATCCCTCAACCAGCTCAAAGGTTTGCACTTCAATTCCCCTAATTTCTTCTTACAATACGCGATCTATCAATCTCCCCCCCAATTTTAATCTATATTTACTGCATTTACAGGTGTTTTATGATCTAGATGCTGGTTAGTTTGATGAGGAGTTATTATAACATGATTTGGATTTTGAGGATTTAAACGCAATTAGTATCGATGGATAAGAATAAAAACCGTACCGATCTGCTCGCTGCTGGCCGTAAAAAGGTTAGTTTCGTGTTGATTTCAACTTGTTTTAATCTTAGTTAGAATTATAATCTAGTGGTACTGTTTGATAGAGTGGATATATTTAATAGTGTTGATGTTTTTTGATTTTACTGATTGTGTATTGCTAATTGAATGAAGAATTGATTGTTCTAGTTAGTTTAGCACTTAGGTTTTTGATTTTTTATTGATTTGATATTGTGATTTTGGGGGAAATTGTATTTATGGAGGGTTAAGAATCAGCAAAATGCTGTAGAGTGATATGGTTTTGTATCAATTGGTTAAGGCTACCTAGAACCCTAAAACCCCTTTCACATAAAGTGACTGTACCACGGTTTTTTATTGTAGTAAACTTCTCATTTGCCAAGGATGTCGTAACAGCGTTTATGCTTCGCTTAATCTTATAGGTTTTAAGGTGTTTCGTTGGGCGTTTAAACTGAAAAAAATAAGTTTTTGGTGAATGATAGACTATGGGGGTGATTTTTCGATTAATTAGGGTAAATGAGAGACTACGGATGTGATTTTTCGATTAATTAGGGTAAATGAGAGACTACGGATGTGATTTTTCGATTAATTAGGGTAAATGAGAGACTACGGATGTGATTTTTCGATTAATTAGGATAAATGATAGACTACGGGTGTGATTTTTCGATTAATTAGGGTCAAACTTCTAAGTATTTGATTTTGAAAGCAAGTCAATCAATCAATCAATCATACCCAGTAAAATCCCACAAATAGCAAAGCTATTTGTAGGGTCTGGGGAGGGTGGGATGTAGGCACACCTTACCTCTACCCCTAGGGATAGAGAGGCTGCTTCCAGAGAGACCCTCGGCTCCAAAACACCCAGGAAAGAAATAAATTAAGCATGAGGTGTGTGTGTATGTGTATGAAGCTACGAATGTAGTATGAGTTGCGAAAAAGTGCATGGTAGAACAAAACAAATATGACAACACAAAACAGTCTATACACATAGTTACATATCTACGACCATACACTACACCTAGAAACACAACTGAACAAAACATCCTATACACATAAATACTTATGTACGACCATACACTACACCTAAAAACACAATTGTACCCTTTCCTAGAAATCCTTAACCTTAATCCTACGTCTCCACGAGCTCCTATCATGGACCATGTTCTCAGAGAGGTGCAATTTTTGCAAATCCTGCCTAATCCGCTCATCCCAAGTAATTTTGGGTCTGCCTCTACTCCTCCTCCCCTCCACCTCGAGGGTTTCAACCACTCTAACTGGTTCTACCGTCTGCCTCCTCTTCACATGCCCAAACCATCTCAATCTTCCCTCCTTTATCTTATCTGATATACTAGCTACTTCTAACCTTTCCCTAAAAACATCATTTCTTATCCGGTCTAACCTTGTGTGGCCACACATCCATCTTAGCATTCTCATCTCTGCTACCTCCATCTTGCGTGCCTGTACTTCCTTAATGGCCCAACATTCGGTTCCGTATAGCATAGCAGGTCTAATTGCAACCCTATAAAATTTCCCTTTCAATTTTGTTGGGAACCTCCTATCGCACAATACCCCAGTGGCAGCTCTCCACCTACACCATCCGACCTGGATGCGGTGAGCAACGTCACTATCTATCTCCCCATCTCTCTGGACAAACGATCCTAGATACTTGAACTTAGTCACCTGCGGGACCGCTTGACTGTCAATGGTGATCTGAATGTCCTCATCGTTGTCTACTCCACTAAAGTCGCAATACAAGTACTCAGTCTTAGATCGACTAATCTTTAAACCTCTTCCCTCTAAAGCTGCTCGCCACTCTTCTAACCTCGCATTCAGGCTTTGTTTACTATCAGCAACTAACACAATATCATCTGCAAAAAGCAGGCACCACGGAAGAGCCCCCTGAATTGACTTTGTCAACTCATCTAGGATAACTGCAAATAGAAAAGGGCTCAAAGCGGACCCTTGGTGGAGTCCTACCTCCACCGGGAAAGAATCAGTATCCCCTACAGGCGCTCGGACACTAGTCTCAGTCCTAACATACATATCCCTAATTAAGTCAATATACTTCCCAGAAACCCTTCTACTCTCCAAACTATCCCAAATCAGTTTTCGTGGCACACTGTCATAGGCCTTTTCAAGATCAATGAACACCATGTGTAGGTCTCGTTTCTTCTCCCTATACTTCTCCATCAATCTCCTTAGAATATGTATTGCCTCCGTAGTCGATCGCCCTGGCATAAAACCAAATTGGTTTACCGTGACTTGGGTTTCTCTTCGGATTCTCGTCTCAATTATTCTCTCCCATAATTTCATAGTGTGTCCTAGCAGCTTAATCCCTCTATAATTCCCACAACATTGGGCGTCCCCTTTGTTCTTATACACCGGTACTACTACACTATTCCTCCATTGATCTGGCATTTTCCCAGATTTGAAAATAAGATTGAATAAAATAGTTAGCCAATGTACTCCTTCTTCTCCCAAGCATTTCCAGACCTCAATCGGTATGTTATCCGGCCCAACTGCCTTAGCCCTTCCCATCTTTCTAAGGTTTGTTCTCACCTCCTCCCGTGTGATACGTCGACAGTAGCCGTTATTCCGTAGTCGCCTTTGCGTAGGTGAATCATCATTTTCTTCAATTTCTTGTTGGTAATCCCTCCTGCCATTGAAAAGATTGTAGAAGTACACTTGCCATCTCATCTTAATGTCGTGTTCTTTGACTAGCACGCATCCGTCCTCTCCCTTTAAAAACTTCACTGCTCCTAAGTCTTGCCTTCTACGCTCTCTAGCCTTTGCAATCTTGAACATGTCATGCTCCCCCTCCTTTGTTTCCAGTCGATCATACATCCGCTTGTAAGCTGCGTTCTTCGCCTCTGACACTGCCTTCTTCGCCTCTGACACTGCGTTCTTCACCACATAACGCCTCGCTTGCGGTATGCGCATATAATGTATATATGTGTGGGCCATCGGGGGGCAAAAGTAAAAGTGCACTAATTTTAACGTTATTTTACTAATTTCGTGAAAATAACGTTAAAAGTGGAGGACGGTTAATCATGCATCATGTGGTGGCGTTGATAGCTGAAAGACAAAAGGGTACATGCACTAATCGGTCTTTGTCCCGATTGCCGAGTGTTATGTGCCTTATGTCCAAGGCTTGATGCAAAACTACTATCGAGCTGGGGGTCTCACTGGAAGCAGCCTCTCTATTCCTACGGGGTAGAGGTAAGGCTGTCTACATCTTACCCTCCTCAGACCCTACCTTTGCTTTGCTATTGGTGGGATTTACTGAGTATGATGATGATGATGATTTTGAAAGCAAGTAAAATGTTTTTGTAAGAAACAAAGATTGAGCTAAATATGAAATTTAATGCTCATCCATGAATTTAACCACTTGATGATCTGAGTCTGATTCTCCAAGTAGCGGTAATTATATTGAAAATGAACATACAAACACCTCTTTATTGTCAATCTCTTGTTTGTATTCTCATGCGTCTTTCCACCAAATTTGAATAATTAAATTCTTGTACTAGTATTTTGTCACATTTGTGATTTGTGCATTACAGTAATGTCCTAGAAGTTTTAGGTCACCAGAACCCTATCACCAAGGTTTAGTTAACAGAAGAACATACCTACTAGTTATTAGTCACTACTTCCATTGACAAAATGTATGGAGTAGTCAGCCACACAAGTTTTGCCTTTCATATTGATTGTTAAAAACTGTAAGTTGTGTACTGGACTACTGGCTTTGTTTTCATCATACAAACCAGATATATGTCATGCTGGAATTAAGTAATTAATTAATTTAGTATTATTTTTATTCTTGCTGAGAGTTTTATTTAACTGTAGCTACATTTTCTTATTTAATTAGATTTATGATCCTGTGTAATAATATCAATATATACATATGGAACTATGGATTGGTTGTACATTATGCATTTTAAGTTATAGACAACCAAGGTATCATTTTATCTCATTGTCCCAGTTGTAAATTCTAGTGTTGGTGTGTTTCTGTCTGATAACCAATTCTATTGCCACACAAGCTTTTAACTTTTAGTCAACAATCCACATCAGCCTGTTATAATATTTTTGAATCTTCAATTGGAGAACCGAGAGGTTGTTTTTATTAAAATACCCGAAAAAAGTTAACTGCCAAGTTGAAGAATAACAAATCGATGGCCTGTTTTTTTTTTTTTTTGCAATGAACTTTTATTTAGTAGCTTATACTATATTATAACAAGCAAGCAAAATAAATTGATTGGTGTTTTACTTATTGTGCCGTTTGGTGCCAAAATCTTAAGTGCAAACTCATATATTGAATTCTGTTTGTCGGTTATGCTCTAATGGCATAGCGTGAAAGAGGTACAAGTTTTGTTTAGAAAGCTTTTTAGGGTACGCTGTAGATACAGTGAAATTTGGTTTTGACTTTTGACATTGTTTGTGTGCTTAATCAGCTTCAACAATATCGGCAGAAGAAGGATGGTAAAGGCGGTAAATCCTCAGGTAAGGCTAATAAACCTGACCCTGATGTGAATACTGAGGAATCATCTTCAGTTGCTAAACAAACAAAGGGAAAGAAACAATCTGCAGAGACGAACGTGCCTGTTCAAGATTCAGCCACAGAGCTTGTTGATTCATCTAATGCTGACATTACTGCTCCTGATCTCTCATCTACATCAGATTTACCAACAGAAGTTTCCGAGACTGATGTGTCAGTTAATACTTCGGTTTCAGATGAAAACCTTCAAAGTTCTAATCTTGATGATGCAATGTCAGCTGATTTATCTCTAAAAAGAGTTAATATTGAAGGACAACCTGACAGTGATTATGTGTCTGTAACACCTGTTGGTTTTGAGGCTGTACTTGATAATATTGCTGGTAAAGCAGGTGATGTGAAAGCTGCAAGTGGGGAAGATCAGGTACCAGATGTAGGTTGTGCCTGTATTCTCTTGTTCTCAACTACATTTTCTTACCAACATATATATAGTTGTCAGTAGTGAATAGCGGACGATAGCCGCAAGCAACCTATAAGCTACGTAGTGATAGTGATGAAATAGCTGGCACTATTTTATGTTTAGCGATACACTAGAAGAAAATTTTAGAAATTTTTATATGTATGTTATTTCCAAATACGGTGTTTCTATACGTATATTTAACAAAAAACCTAAAATTCAGCTATTGTATACATATGTTTTATTGCTTTTTATATTAAAACAAAAAAACCTGAAATCCCGCTATTTACTCGCTATGGAGGCGCCAAAGTCAGATAACGATGAATGAGCGCTTTGCTGCGCTATTTGCTATAGCGCTCGCTATGAGCGCTATTAACAACTATGCATAGATGCTTAAATATCTACAATGATAATGGGTCCTCAAATTCTTAAATTCTTCGTTTTCATGGGTTATAATCGAACTTTTTTGTTGTTTGGTAGGAGCAATGCAGGAACATGATCATCCATGTTCAGAACCAGATAATACAGTCAGTTTGATTCATCTTGAAAAGGATGATAAAGATCAAGTTGATTCATCTAAAGTTGAAGAAGATACTAAGATGGAATACACAGACAGTGCTCCAGAACAAACTAATGAACATGAAGATCACATGGCGGGATTTCGTGATGTTGGAGGTGTAAAGTTGTCGGATAGATCAGGTGAATCTGAGTTCGGTCCAGTTAGCCTCACTCAGCTTGCAAAGGTGTTACAGCTTTTAAGTGAAGATGAACTTCGGTTTGTTATGGCGGGAAGAGAGGCAGATAATGGTGGAGATATGAAGTCTGATTCTGTTGAGTTACATGAGAAACTTAAAGAGCAGTTATATATTAATAATATTGAAAAAGAGGTGACTTATTTGCAGCTATGCGAAGAACGGGATGTACGGAAGGAAATTGATTATGAGAAATTATCTCTTAGTGCTTCTCTTCGTGACGTTGAAGGGAAGAACAAAATTTTCTCTGAAGAACTTGCCACATGTAAGTCTGAGCTCGACAGAGTTACAAGTGAAATGGAGAAGCTTCAGATTGAACTTAAGAGGTCTGAACATGAGTTGTCAGAATTGGTTGACAGCAAGAATTTGTTGTCAGAATTTCAGGCGAAACATGAAAACCTGAGTGAGAATGTTTTTTCATTGACCGAGGAGAATGAAAAGTTAAAGAAAGAGTTAATGGATTGCAAATCTTTACTCGAATTATCACAAGTTGAAAATGCCAACACTAAAGAAAGTCTTGCTCTTGTAATGGCGGAAAGAGCGAAACTGGAAGAGGAAAAAGAAAGTTATGTTTCTGAATATGAGCACTTTGTGAAGGAGAATAAGAAGTTTTCTACGGAGTTGTTGGAATCTCACGATTTGGTGGAAAAGTTACGTTCAGAAATTGCTAAATTAAACGAGAATCTCGAACTGGCGGCAAAGGAGGAAACGAGACTTGGAGAAGAAGTTAACCAGTTGACCGGTGAAAAGGAGGCGGTTTTGACAGAGTTAACAAATTGCAAATCGTTACTGGAGTTATCACAGGCGGAGATTGCCAATTCAAACGAGCAATTTGTGCACAACAGCAAGAATTTTTCTGCGGAATTATCAGAATCACAGCACTTGGTGGAAAGTTTACATGCAGAAATTGCTAAATTAAGTGAGAATCTTGATTTAGTAACGAAAGAGAAGACCAGACTTGGAGAAGAAGTCAACCGTTTGACCGTTGAAATAGAGGAAAATAAGAAGGTTTCGGTGGAGCTGTTGGAATCTCAAGATTTGGTGGAAAGTTTACGTTTGGAAATTGCTAAATTAAACGAGAATCTTGAATTGGTAAAAAAGGAAGAAACGAGACTTGGAGAAGAAGTCACCAAGTTGACGGTTGAGAAGGAGGCAGCTTTGACCGAATTAACAAATTGCAAATCGTTACTGGAGTTATCCCAGACGGAGAATGCCAATTTCAACGAGCAATTTGTCCACAGTAGTAAGAATTTTTCTCTGGAGTTATCAGAATCACAGCATTTGGTGGAAAGTTTACGTGCAGAAATTGCTAAATTAAGTGAGAATCTTGATTTAGTAACAATAGAGAAAACCAGACTTGAAGAAGATGTCAACCGTTTGACTGTTGAAAAGGAGGAGAAAGAAGATTTGATGGAGAGTTTACGTTCGGAAATTGGTAAATTAAACGAGAATCTTGAATTGGTAGCCAAGGAGGAAACAGCACTTAAAGAAGAAGTCAACCAGTTGACCGTTGAAAAGGAAAAGGCTTTGACAGAATTAACAGATTGCAAGTCGTTACTGGAGTTATCTCAGTCGGAGAATGCCAATTTCAATGAGCAGTTGGTCCACAGTAGTAAGAACTTTTCTTTGGAGTTATCAGAATCACAGCACTTGACGGAAAGTTTACGTGCAGAAATTGCTAAATTAAACGAGAATCTTGATTTGGTAACAGAAGAGAAAACCAGACATGAAGAAGAAGTCAACCGTTTGACTGTTGAAAGGGAGGAGGCTTTGACCGAGTTAGCTAATTGCAAAATCGTAATGAATGATCTCCAGGTGAAATATGAGAAATCAACGGCTGACAGCAAACTAGAAGAACTGAGTAACAGTTTGGAGGAAATTTTTCTTAAAAATGTGATCTTGGATGAATACGTGAAGCAATACGTGTTCACCGTTGAAGCCAACAAGGGTGAACTTGTAATTTTACTTGAAAATTTGAAACAGGAGGTGATCACTACTAGAACAAAGAACTCTGAACTACAACAGCAGGCAGATGATATGACTGAGAAGAACAAGGATTTAGAAGAAAGTAATGAGCTGGCGTCCTATGTAATACGTAAAGTTTTTGATAATCTTCAGAAACTTGTAGACAATTCAGGCCCGTCTACAGAACAAAGTGAAGACAATACTGCAAGTGAGCAGCTGGATCATCTCGAAATCAGCAATTACGATGTCTTTATTGAAAAACTAATAATGATTCTGCATGAACGGGCGCAACTTGAATCCAAGAACAGAGAATACAATGTGGAGTTATTGAGAAGGTTGAAAGATATGGAAGAATTAAATAAACGGTGCATTAATCCCGATGCTATTCTCAAGCTGTTTGAAAATATTCAGTGTATGGTTACACTAGACAACGTTGAGTTCCAACCAGATGAACCACTATCTTCCTTAGAGTCTATAATTCAACATCTGGTTAAGAATTTGAAGTTCAATGAAACGAAATTCAATGATTTGCAGAATGAAATAGACCACTTAACATCCTCCATTGTTTCGTATGAAATCGAAAGTCACGTTTTGAAAGGAAGTTTGATTACTGCAATGGAGCAGGTTGTTGTTCATCAATCTGATGCACAATTAAAGGAAACTGAACTTAGTCAATCGGAGCAGCGCGTATCTGCTTTACGTGAAAAACTTCACATTGCTGTTACGAAAGGAAAAGGTTTAATTCAACAACGTGAAAGTTTAAAACAGAATCTCGCAGCAACGTCCAACGAGCTGGAGAAATGCTTACATGAATTACAGTTAAAAGACGCCACACTTCAAGAAACCGAAACAAAACTCAGAACATATTCTGAAGCTGGTGAGAGAATGGAAGCTCTTGAATCCGAGCTGTCTTACATTCGAAATTCAGCTACTGCATTGAGAGAATCATTTCTTCTTAAAGATTCTGTTCTTCAAAGAATCGAAGAAATTCTAGAAGATTTGGACCTTCCGGAAGAATTCCATGCTAGAGATATCATCGACAAAATCGATTGGTTAGCAAAATCAGTCTCTCAATCTCAAAACTCATTTTCTGTATCAAATCAACCGGGCACAATTGAGAGAACCCGTTCGTATCCTGAATCTGTTTCACGGGCTATGGATAGTTGGAGAGAAGTTCTAGAACCTTCTTCGGGTCTTGATGATGAACTGAGAAGAAATTATGAAGAACTTCAAAACAAGTTTTACGGGTTGGCTGAGCAAAACGAGATGCTAGAACAATCGTTAATGGAGAGAAACAATCTTGTGCAGAGGTGGGAGGAAGTGTTAGATACGATAGATATGCCGTCACAGTTTAGATCACTGGAGCCAGAAGATAGAATTGAGTGGTTAAGAGTTGCTCTTTTGGAGTCAAATGACCGTTGTACCCTCCTTCAGCAAGATGTTACTGAACTGGAGAAGATCCATGGATCACTAGCTGCGGATCTTGAAGAGAGTCAAAGGAGATTAGCTGACCTTGGGTCAACTCTAAAGGTAATTACTGATGAACGGGAACAGCTGTCTGCTAGTTTTGAAGAGAGTCAAAGGAGATTAGTTGACCTTGAGTCAACTCTAAAGGTAATCACCGATGAACGGGAACAGCTGTCTGCTAGTTTGGAAGCTCATGGTCATGAATATAATGAAATTTCCGAGAAAGCTTCGCTATATGAAATCGAGAATGAAAAACTTCAAAATGAAGTGCTTACATTGCATAAAAAATTGGATGAAAAATATGTGGATGAAATAAGGCGGTTGCGGGATCTGGTTAAGGAGATGCTTCCCGTTTCGGAAATGGAAGATCTTGATTCAAATACAAGTGATATACAGTGTCTGGAAGGATTACTGAGGAAGCTAGCTGATAAACATGTCACGGGGTATGGAGAAAGAAGCGTTGACCAGTCAAACATGCACGAGGAACTGGAAAGAAAGCTGGAGGCTGTTGAAGGTGATTTAGTGCAAATGAAGGATGAAAGAGACAGACTTGCGGAAAAAGGTCAAACTTTGATCGATGAAGTTGAAGCATTAGAGGTAAAGAATCAAGAATTAAAGGATTCGCTTGCTACAGTTAAAGAGAAGTTAAACATGCATGAGGAGTTGGAAAGAAAGCTGGAGGCGGTTGAAAGTGAGTTGGTGCAAGTGAAGGATGAAAGAGGGAGACTTGTGGAAAAAAGTCAAACTTTGTCCGATGAAGTTGAAGCATTAAAGGCAAAGAATCAAGAACTAAAGAATTTACTTGTTCAGGAAGAGCAGAAGACTGCTACAGTTAAAGAGAAGTTAAATGTTGCGGTTAGAAAAGGGAAATCTTTGGTTCAAGTGAGAGACAGTATGAAGCAAACCATCAATGATCTGACCTCTCAGGTTGACCGTTTGACTGATGAAATAAAAGTTCGGGAAAATACAATTTTGGAGTTCCAGCAGAAGATGAAGGATATATTCGTTTCACAAGAATTGATGGAAAATAAAGATTCTGAAATCCGATTCCTGAAAAACCGTCTAGAACAATCCGAGAATGAGCTGCATGAGAAAAGAAACACAATGAGCATGATTTTAGGTGCTTTGGCTGAGATCGATCCTGCCGTTGACTCAAGAACTAATGACCCACTTGAGAAAATGAAACAAATCGAGAAAGTAATTCAAGATTTACAAGCTGCAACATCGTCTGCTGAACAAGATTCAAGAAAATCCAAAAGAGCTGCTGAATTACTTCTTGCTGAGTTGAATGAAGTACAAGAAAGAAACGAAGATCTTCTAGAAGAAATTTCAGAATTATCAAGGCAAAGGGATTCAGCGGAAGCTTCTAATCGTGAATCTCTAACACGTTTAGAACAGTTATCCGCTCTTCATTCGGAGGAAAGAAGTAGCCAGTTTTCCGAACTTACAAATTTGAAATCTCGTTTAGAGCAGTTAAGTCCTGCATTTAGCAAAGTCAACAATCTGCTTGATGACGTCTTGCCGAAAGACTTGGAGTATCTTTATAATCTCGAAGCTGGCGTTAAATCATTACTCGAATCAAATGATACGTCTAATGTCGGTGCTCAAACCCTAACCAGTTCATATAGTGGCATTAGTTCCAAGTCAGAGTCAAAGGTAAGCAATCAGTTGCACTTCTATGTATTTTTAACTTCAAAATGCATCTGTTTCTTATCTATTTTAAGTTAATCTCGCAAGTCATACTATTTATTTGTATTTTTCAGGTCAATGCTCTGTTCAAATCTTTCTTCGACAACAAAACGGAAGAGCTACACAACGACAACACCATCGATGATTTATGGAGGTTTGTTGGGTCCCACATGCAAGATGCAATAACTAAACTTGATTCTTTCGAAGAAAAATTGCAGAGCCATTCAAAATCATTGCATGAAGAAGCTATTCGTTTATGTGAGACAGTACCGACTCTTTTTAAAGAAATTACTTCCCTTAAACATTCGCTCGAATCTGCAAACGAAGAGATTGCTCAGTTAGAATCCACGGGGAAACAAAATGAAACTGAAAACGTAATGCTACGTAAATATATTTCACTTTTGTATGAAGCTTGCAAGAATTCCGTTTTCGAAATCCAGAAAAGCAAAGGTGAAATGGTTTCAGATGATTCTTTTGTTGAAGATGGAGAAACCGTTTCTGTCTCCGAAGAAGGTGTCACGAGTATTGTGAACAGATTATTGTCGGCTGTGAAGGATTATCACAGTAATCAGACTGAAAATGTGGACGTTAAATTGAAGGAAATGAAGGCTACAATTTCTAATTTACAAAAAGAACTTACCGAAAAAGATGTTCAGAAAGATAGAATCTCTGTGGAACTTGTGAGCCAGATTAAGCGAGCGGAAGCAGCTGCTACGGGCCACTTGCAAGAACTTGAATCCTCAAGAGCTCGTATAAATGATTTGAAGGATCACTGTAACATGTTGGAACAGAGGGTCAAAGAGCTAGAAGGTCAAGAATCCGTATTGGTTGAATTACATGAGAAGGTCAAATCACTTACGGAAGCATCAACAGCAAAAGAACAAGGTCTTGATCTTGATTGCGCATCATCTTTTAATTATATAATTTAGAGTAAATGCCATTTTCGTCCCTGAGGTTTGGCTAGTTTTGCGGCTTTCGTATGAAGGTTTGTTTTTCCGCATCTAGCTCCAAAAAGTTTGAAATCTTGCCATTCTCACCTGGCTCGTTAACTCCATCCATTTTTCTCTGTTAAGTCAGGGGTGTTTTCTTCTTTTTTGCTGACTTGAAGGGTAATTCGGTCTTTTTTTACTTTATGTAAAAAGGCCGAATTGCTCTTTAAGTTAACAAAAAAGACGTAAATACCCCTGACTTAACGGAGAAAAATGGATGGAGTTACTAAGCCGTATGAAAATGTCAAGATTTCAAACCTTTGGACGAAAGTCGCAGAACTGGCCAAACCTCAGGGACGGAAATGGCATTTTACTCTATAATTTATGATGAACCAACGTTAATAATTTAACAAGTTTCAATTTGTTGATTGCAGAAAATGAAGCTTTGTTGCAGGCTCTTGATGAAGAGGAGGCCCAAATGGAAGACTTAAGAAACAAAATCACCGAATTGGAACAACTTGTTAAGCAAAAAAATCTTGATTTGGAAACTGCTGACGCAGCGTGTGGAAAAGCTTTGAAAAAGCTTTCGATAACCGTGAGCAAATTCGACGAGCTTCACCATTTATCTGAAACCCTAGTTTCTGAAGTTGATAAGCTTCAATCTCAGCTTCAAGAACGCGATTCAGAAATCTCGTTCTTGAGGGATGAGATTACACGTATCACCAGCGATTCCTTGCACGCATTGAAAACCGACGAAAGGGGTTTGACCGAGATCCAAGACGTTTTGACTTGGTTAGATTCGGTGGCTTCTGGAGTAGAAACACGCGATGTTAACCTTGATGACAACAAAAACGAACAGGTTCAAGAACAGAAGGAAATACTTAAGAAGCAAATCACATACATAATCTCGGAATTAAACGATTTACGCCAAGTGGCACAAAGCAAAGATGATCAATTACGTCAAGAGAGAAGCAAAATTGACGAGTTGACGCGTTCTTTGAGGGAAAAGGAATCTCGATTAAGTTTGCATGAAAATGACGGTTCTTCTGCACAATCGGCATCTGTGACCTCCGAAATTGTCGAAGTTGAACCTCTGGTTAGTGAGTTTTTTAACTTATAGTTTACCAACTAAGTTGCAAATAAAATCAATTAGGTTCACGAATATAAAGAAATATTTGTAATATTTGTGCAGTTAACTAAATGGCCGTCACAAGGGACTTCCACTGCACCTCAAGTTCGAAGCTTGCGTAAAGTAAATAACGATCAGCTCGCCATTTCTATAGATGACGTGGATTCAGATGATAGAGATAAGTTGGATGATGACGATGATGATAAAGGTATCAGTTATATTTTGCTTATAAATAATAAGCAAAATTGGTTTGAGGGTATAGTGGTCATTTATTTCAAATGCTTATAGCTGCTTTTTGTTTTGTTCGCGTAGCTCATGGTTTCAAGTCTCTTACTACATCAAAACTTGTCCCGAGATTCACTAGGCCTGTTACAGACTTTGTTGATGGCTTATGGTATATTCTCTTTCTCTAATATTTATATACATACACACGTGAGCGTGTATGTGTGCTTCATTATTTGAATATGAGGTTTCAAGATGATTTATGATTCATCTTGTTTTTTGTATTTAATAAATGTTATCGTTCAGGGTTTCGTGTGATAGAACTTTGATGCGACAGCCTGCTCTTCGGCTAAGTCTTATTCTGTATTGGGCTGTGATGCATGCACTTCTTGCAGTTTTTGTAGTTTGAGAATCAGCTGTACTGGTTAGTTTCTTCTTTATACATGTGTATGTGTATATATATACACACCATTATCTTTTTTAAATCCTCTGATAGGATGGATTTGTAAATGAATCCTAGATTGCATTGGGTTGTATGTTTTTTTTTAATTAGAGGCATTTTGATAAAAAAAAACGTTTTTCCTTTAATCGAATACTGTTTTATTTACAGGTTCTCATTCACTAGAAGATATGATGTTCTTTAAAAACCCTAGATTGGTTTTCTCTTGGATGCGTTTAATTCATTACATAGCTACAGCACAAGTGCGTGTGATTTCTTCATATTTTATCAGAAAATCACAGATCTTGTTCAATGAATTTAAAACCTCACCAATAATGTGGGCAAGCTCAAGAATCCTAATCATATAATACGAAGATGAGTTGGCCCTTGAAAATGTTATGAAAAATTTTCTTTGTTTAGGACAGGTAAGTGCATATATGTGTAGTTATGTTAGACCCCATATTTTTGGGTTTACTTATAAGATGGTTGCAAAGATTGTTTGAGCAATGAGACTTGTTTCTTTTTTTCATATGTATGTTTTATTCTATAGCAAGTTACAACTCTTACGGCATAAGATGCAAGCAGCCAGCATGCACACATTTTCTTGGTTTATGGGTGTTTGTGGTTTTACTATTTGGTCAAAGAATTTGCAACACTTAAATATGTTTTATTTTAATCTTTTTCACACATCAAGTTAGCATCAAAAGTAGTTCTTTTGATCATGTGTTACTTTAGAGCATTCGTAATGTGTCAAGTTTGCGGATGGAGTCACCACGACCACTGTTTGACCTCCATGGACGACTTTCCATCCTCTCACATCTTCTTATGTGGCTAAGTACATTTGCTAAGGGAGTATGTGCTGTCCTTGAGCCTTACTTGCATTGGCGGAGCCACACCGGCGTCTGCTATTTAAGCATGTCTATTGACGGATGGAGATGGATGGCATGTGATTTTAAATGTATTGCATAGGTTTGCCAATGATAGAAAAGAGGTTCACTTTTTGCAGGGCTTGCTATAGATGAAGAGATGTGGGTACAGTATTCATTCTCACTCGCTCATTGTTGACCATCAAATATATGAAAACTAGAATGAGACCTGTGCGTTGCAGCGGGCATGCATTCGATAAGTACCATTGTACTCATTAAAGCAAATGGAATAATAGAAAACCCAAAGAATATACTCATAACATGACCAAAATGTGGCCGATTCATTGCTTTTTTAACATTAAAACCATTTTACTACTCAACCTGATTTTGATTTTTATTTTCAAAACGTAGGTTAAAATAGACGCATCACAAAATATTAAAGGTCAATAAACAAACTACTGCTTACTCTCTTCTCTAAAAAATAAAGCAAAAAAGATATTTTAAATTTACTTTTCCAATTTGGGGACATCTGAGTTTTCCATCATCAATTCGCATGACACATAAGAAGAATGGTTGTATTGTATGCTATAAGTATTGTTAACAAGCAAGTGTAACTTAGTTAATCTATGAATACTATTAAAGTATCATGACATAAATCCATAGATTGCAAATATTTTTATTATTTCATCTCGAAGGAGATGCATAAAAGAATTAGAATCACATGTTAGCCTTTTTTTTCTTTCAAATATTCAACCATAAAGTTAGTGTTTTAAAGAATATTCTTTATGTTTAAGTCTCTTTTCCTAAAGCGCTTTGGATCCATCATATGGTGAAAATATACTATTTTCTGCTTGCCTATTACTGTTTGAGTTGAGAGTGATTATCCCTGCCATGATTAAAGGCAATTTGTAATTTGATCACTAAAATGTGTGACGTTTTGTAACGTAATCACCTAAGGCTATACATAATGGAGCAATATAGAGGCATGAAAGAGTTTGATAACATCGTCATCACCATCCCCCTGGGCATTATAGTGGCTTGAAGAGGGATGGGCATATCTGGAATAATGCCCAAAGAGAAGAAAAAAACGAAAAGTATTGAATGAAATGGGCATTAACCATTAGACATTTTTTAAAGGGACGTTGTGATGCTACTTTGACAAAAAATGCCCCTTAAGGAGCATCAACCATTACAGATGGTCTAATAAGAAGTTCAATTGATGATCATAATTCCTAGTGAGATTTTTAAATGGTTACAACCAGTATATCACTAGCCATGTTAGTGAGAGGTTGGTAAAGTTAATCATGGCATTCTATTTTTGAATACAAAATTTTAGTGGACTCGATTGGACATAAGATGAGTTAATTAACACCCGGGGTGACCTAAATAAGGAGTAACCTCTGTTGCCTCTTAACGCACCGATGGTAGTGTAAATTTTGAAAAAAGTTGACGTTTTTCGATTTCGTTACCCATTTTTCTGAAACGTTGCCCCTATAAGAATTTTCCAAAATTCGCCACTGTTAGCACCCACATATGCCACCGTAAATCCTCGTTCTGATTTCTCTCTCTCTCTCTCTTAATTTTAAATGTATATACTATTGATTTTCAACTATAAAAATATTTAACTAGAAACAATTTACTAACAAACATATATGGTATGTTGGTCCTTAGTTTTAAAAGACGATAAATATTCACCACCCTCTATGATTCTAGACACTTGAAGTCGTGACACATCTTCACACAAGCAAGTTGATTGCCTTTAGTCACATTTAGTCACATATCGTCTATGAAATTTTGTGTTGAAAACTGTCTCGTACATATGGTTCCCATTGCCTTCATGGTTAAAAATGAAGGTATCTTTGTAATACCATGTGTGTGAAAATTTGAGGTTCTTCAGATATTTCATAGTGTTGCTACAACAAATACAAGAGCAAGGCCTGTAGCGATATCTCCGGGTAAAAGGGTTTAAGGTTTCAGTTAGCCTAACGCAGGTCGTGGGGTCCCCCCACGTTTGCAAGACGTGGAGAGAGGTTCACTAGTATTATTGTTATTCTCCTTAGATCCTGAACTGATTAGAAATCAACCCAGAAGACAATCGTTGGAGAAGATGAGTTATTTTGTGTGAAGAAGAGAAGCAAGCATGAAGCTCGTTCTCATGGGAGAAGAAGAGGAACAGGCATGAAGCTGGTTCTCAAGAGGGAGAAGAAGAATCAGAGAGTTAGGATGATTCCTACTGATTCTGGAGTGTCCTTGCATGTTTGTCATGGGCTGCAATTTATAGGGGAAGAGGTTTCTCAAAGGAGAAACCTTTGACTAGTGAACCTGACTTGCAGTGAGGGACTTACCCTTTTAGGGGTTGAAGGGTTTGGACCTGCGGACAAAAGGGTGTGCTCTCCCACATGCTCTGGTTGGGCTGGGCAGGAGGTTTCACACGCAAAGGGTGATGTGACAAGGCTCTGACTTGTCCTTTTTACTGTTCACGACAGCTGACGATTTCTAAATCTTTTAACCTTTTAAGCTGTTGTGTCTCTAATCAGTTTATTAAGGTTTGAGCTACCCCCGTCATCACATAGTAGTTACCAAATCATTTCCATCATCTCCTTTTTCTTTTTTTTTTTGAAGGGTGACTTTCAATATGTACATGGACCATTGGTCACCGGGTCCCCGTCAAGGACGGTTACCCGTCAGCCAAGCATTCTCAGACGCGATGTTCTATCGGGCCCCGGCTGTCGCTCTGACTGACCTTCGCCCGAAAACCATACTGCCCCTACACGAGAGTCTCGCTGGGGTAACAGCTGGGTAAAACCGGGTTGCCCTCCGGATCGAACCATGCCTTGGTAGGAAACGATCCATCATTGGGACGACCCCCCAATACGCCGCAGCCGGGAGTCGAACCGGTGACCTCTAAGGAGAAACCAACTGGGCTGGAAGGGGATATCATCTCCTCTTTCTATTTCAGTGACATATAATTGTTTGTTTTTTTATAGCAATGACCCTCATCAAATTTGTCACTACACCATAAGCACCCCTCTTGCTTGTTTATGCTCATGACATACTCTTCATATATGTTGATCTTGTTCAACATCAAATCATTGTTAGATATTTTGGTGTAATTGGGTTGATTTGTTGACCAAATATTTTAGAAGATACATCGAGCAAGTTAGGAAAGTGTGGAGTGCATGCTTGGTTGAGTTTATTATGATTTTAGTATTTGGGAATCTCACTGGTCCTTAGGGGTGAAGCCTTTAAGCAATCGGCATGATTCCAAAGGCGCAACGCCCCCTTGGCGGGGGTCTGCTGGTAGCCCCCTGGAGCGAGGTCCAAGGGGCGGCAGACACCAATGTTGTGAGAATCGCTAGCGCTAGTCGGCTGGTGGGGTATGGACTAACGTTTAATCGGGATTAACATTGATTAAGGGTATGTTTGGCAAAAGTAGCTGGTGGCTGAAAGCTGGTAGCTGTAGCTGGTAGCTAGTAGCTGTAGTTTTTTAGATATATTTGGTGTTTGGGAGCGTAGCTGGAACTTTTAAGAAAATGTATAAAATGACCAAAATAGACATAACTAAAATTTTTAAAAGTTTATGCATTAAAAAGCTCATTATCTTTAGTGGTTAAAATAGTCATTTTTTCCCTAAAAGCTTGTAGCTCCTTCTAAACGCTACTAGTAGGAGCGTTCAACCAAAAATTTCAAGCTCCTAACCTAAAAGCTTTAAGCTTCTTCAACCAAACAAGACTTTTTATTGAGTATGAGCTTTTTCTTAAAAGATTAAAGCTAGAAGCTCCTAAAAGCTCGTAAAAGCTCCATGCCAAACATACCCTAATTGGATTAGGATTTTACATGTAATTTTCAATTTTACATGTATTTACACATTTTATACATAATTTTTAAGCAGACATTTTTTACACCTTCTTCGACGCATATATTGATGTAGATAGGATTAATTATCTGAATTTACATGTGTTTGGCCGGAATTGCTAGACTGCCATCGATTTTTGGCCGATTAGGACCAGATTTGACTACTGTTGACCGCCAAACAACTAATTGGCTGATTAGATGGAAATTACTCGATGAACCTCCGACTAGTGATTAATCGGCAACTAATCGAAGTTTAGGCACGATTTTTACAACCATGGCAGCAACCCTTGGCAGGGTCCAAGTATGTGGTCTTATGAATTTCTTGATTAATTTTTCTGGCCTGTAAATGAACTGAATGAACACGAACATAGACATGTTAGTGTTCGTGGTAGTTCATTTAACTTTAACCGAACACAAACATATTTTTTTTTGTTCATGTTCATTTATAAAGAAAATAGGCATGTTCGTGTTCGTTGATTAAAACCTAAACGAAGAACATAAACAAACAAATTTAAATGAACATAATTTACAAACATTAAACAGCAAAAATGAACATAATTGAACAAACAAAAATGAAGATAACTGAACAACACATAAACGAACACAACTTACTAAACATAAATGAACATAAAGTGATTTTTTTATATAAGTTAGTGATTAATCACGATAAATTCCATTGAAAACCCCATTTTTATTACTATAAAGCCCAATTACAAATTAGTTATATTTGTATACGTAGTTAGAAAGTTCCTTCTATGTTTAATATTGTAACACCCGTCTCATTTGTTTAATGGTTTTTCCATAAAATACGCATTTTTATAAGAAATGCATAATTTCAAAAGTTATACAAAATGATAAGGTTTTATGATGATAGTATCTTAGTTAACTGTTATCTAGTTTAAACATCTAAAAACGATAAGTTTACAACATGAACATTGTTTACAACAAAGTTAGATAAACGTGGAAGCTTCAAAGAGTGGTGTTCGGTTCATGTTCGCCGCTTGATCTTCACCCATCCTAAGTTCAAACATACCTACACTGTAAATTTATCACAAACGTTAGTATATGAGACCCTAGAACCCGTCTAAACGGACCCGAAGGCTCAAAATCATCAAATAAACAAAATAAAAATTTTGTTTGGAAGTCGACCGTAGGCTACGGTTCACATACCGTAGCTTACGGTTCACCATATTACTTCAACCAGAACTTCTGGACCGTAGGCTACGGTCCAGGACCGTTGCATGGCCTGATCAACATATTTTGTTTGTTTTCCGTTTTTAGTACGAAAACCTTCATAACTTTCTATCCGTTTGTCCGATTTACATGATTCTTTTTCCTATGCGTCCGTAATTAAATTACCAACGCATCTATCATGATCATTTAATCAAAAGTTGAGTTTACGGACTGAAAGGTTAATAGTCCCTTTTTTGTTTATTCGACCCACATAATTTTTGCACTAATTCTAATACCGATACTTTTATGGCCACAAGGCATATTTACCCATCTTCCGGGGCTTACGATCACGGGCGTATCATCACCAATTCCATGGTTTACGCTCTCATGATTCAAATCACCAATTGATCTTTCAACATCTACATATTAACTAATTAACACCCAATTATTCGACCCGTTTGGCTCATTTATGGAATCCTCCATTTCCAATGACTACCAAACAATTTCCAATCAAGTTTGATTCGATTAGCTATGTGGTACCCGCGAAAAATCCACAGTCATCCTGAGTTAACATCTTACTGTTTTGGTGTACTTGTCAAATTTCGGGACGAAATTTCTTTCAAGTTGGGGATGATGTGACAACCCGAACTTTCAAGGTTTGTAACGTTTAATCTGGTGATCTTAACTCCTCGTTGATTCTCTTCTAAGTAGTACACGTTCTGTGCTTGTATGATTCTGTTAAACAAGTACGCGCTTGGATTGGGCCGCACCCCACGCCCGTGTAGCCAATAAAATACTAACTAGATTAAAGCAACTTTACCATATGAGTTGGACAGCCAAATTGTGTGGGCTTGAGCCCATTTCGGCCAAAGAGGTCAACCGCCCCAAAACTTATATTATTGAGTGTACGTATTATGTGATAGCTTAAAACAAAACTCAAAATAAAGAAACCCTACTTCTCTTTGGCTTCGCGACGGCAGACCTCGAGACCCCCCCCTCTTCGAAGCATCATTCTATTGGATCAAGCTTGTGGTTAGTGATTTGTATTCGTGCCGAATCTTACTCATTTGATCTTGTTTATATGTGTGCCTGATTAAAACAAGGTGTTTGCGTGTGATCTATGATAACTATGTTATATGAATAAGGTAGTTGATTAGAATGAAAAACGAGTAATATAATCCAATAAATGTGATCGGCTATGTGATGTATCAATTGGAATGTTACGTGAACCTGGATGTTGATAATGATGATTTTATGATTCTATGTGATGATTGTTATGATTATACATAGTAGCTTAGGGTCTCATACTATTATAGTTAATCGGTAAGGAGTCTTCGATAATGTTTGTTAACATGCTGTTGATTGATGATTAAGAAATAGATGATGAAACTGCTAGTATGCGAGTAGGGTTGCAGGAAACTGTTAGGGTTCAGTTCACCATGACGAAACATAAGGAGTTTCTCCAGCTGATTCCCGACGAAACATAAGGAGTTTCGCCGGCTGGTTTCCGACAAAACATAAGGAGTTTTGCTGCCAGCTTAGACCCGACGAAATTGGCCTTTCGTCCTTGTCATCTTTCGTCGTTGACTCAACTTTGACGGGAATAAGACAAGTAGAACAGTGCTAACTATAATATGTTTCCATAATCTAAAGTGTTGATATGGTTAATGGTGTTTATGATGTGAATGTTGGTGTATCAGAATGTGAAGTTTAATTGTGAAGTTTAATATTAAAAATTGGTGTTGTCGGTCTACATCAGATCACGTGAATAAATTTGTCAGCCCACTAAACCGATTGTATTATGTTAGTATTTTGACATCCCACGTGATTGTATTTTGACAGGCCCAATAAATTTGTCAGTCCATTAATCAATATAATCGATCCAATAATAAGTTGAATGCTTTAACAGTTGTCGGCCATTATTGTTTGTTTAGATAATTACATAAAGATAATCAGTTAAATTTGTTTACTTGTCACAATTAGCGTGTGTACTTAAATGTAAACCAAACCACTTGTGATGTAGTGGGATATGAACTTGTGTTGTTTTTAGACCCAACTGCTCGCTATGATCTACGTAATAATATATGTGTTGTTTATTTGTAATCTGTGTAATAAATGCAAAGGACACATGTTTTATGTTTACATGAAACTGACTGATATTGGTAACCATTATTGAGAACATGAACATGTATTATAACGTGCATGAGATTTAACTGCTGGTTATGTGTTATGTGACAATGGTATTACGTGTAACTTGTTGAATACGTGAATTAGATACATGTTTACGAAACTAATCATATTTGGTAACCACGGTAGGGTTTGGTTGACCAACTTGGAACGGGTAAAGTAACTTAACAATCCGAGCAATCTAAGGTGAGTTCATTCCTCTTGAGCATGCGTCCCGGTGGTTGGGACAGTCATTGGGTATCCCGGGGAGGGATAGGTCTTTGGGTAAATCATGGGTATTCCTGAGGGAATATGTCTTGCGGGTAAAAATCATGAATGTTGGATAATATGCTCATCCTATCACTCTTAAGTCCCATCTTTTGTGTTACCGGAGAGGTAACGGGTATTAGTTGGTAGCGCTACTTAGGGTTGGCATCCTCACCCCGTATCGGAGAGGACAGGTGTTGAACTAATGACCTAATCATGACCAATGCTTGGATAGGGGCATTGGGGTAAGGGCAAAACATAAACCAGGAGCCGTCTTGTATCCGAGGTATTATCAACATTGTAATCAATGAACGGAATTAAACGCTTGGTAACTAACGTTTTCATAAAACTATGAACTCACCAGCGTTATCTGATTCACGTGTGTGCATGCTCGCAGGTTATAAGTATGTGTGGATGTGGAACTTGCTGTCAGGGATGCTGGAGTGGTCATGGGTCGAGATACATGGAATCGCGAGACGAGTTTAATGGTTATCATACGTATGGATTAATAAACACTTAACTTATGATTTATGCTTCCGCTGAATTCGATGATTTGTAACTACTGTTTTGAAACACTTTATATTAATATATGAAAGTTTATTTAAAAATCTTGTATGAGTTCAATGTGATTGGTGGCTAGATCCTGGTACGTCACACGTCCTTCGGTGTTCCCGCATGTGGTATTTTGGGGGTGTGACAAGCTAGGTAGTGATCAACGTCACTTCTACTAATGCTACTATTTCTAATAAACATAAATTCATTCGACTATAATATTCAAGTAACATAGTGTAACGAAACGAGTTACATACCTTCATAATTCATCAACATTGCTTTCTAACCATAATTACCCATTCCCGGACTTGTCAACCTTAGCGTATCCATTCCAATCCATGGTTTACGCTTTTATAATTCAATTTTAACGAGTGACGTTCGAGTCACTTCGAACACTACCATTTCGACCATTATTTTAACTCGTTCTTTATCTAGTGAGTTTCATCACTTTACTTACATTCCCATTATGACTAATTAAACAATATTATCAATAACATATCTAACCAACTATTTATTTTGACCCGTTTGGTTTGTCGAGTGAATTCCATCACTTCTTAGACTTACCAAACGATTACAATTTCACTATTTCAACATCATACATGTTCCAACTATTTCTTTTGACCCGTTTGGTTTGTCGAGTGAATCTCGTCACTTCTTAGACTCACCAAACGCAACTATTTTCACTATAACAACATTGGACATATCTACAACTAGGCTTGTCTACATAAATGTAACGAGACGACAAGTCGCGTACCTTCAAAGCTTTCCTTTCGAGCGCGTGTCCGCTCCGGCTTGTCCGCTTGAAGACACGGATCCTTTGCCTATAGAGTTCAATCAACACCTCGTTTAGAACTCCATTCATGTCTTATAATGCATAATTCATCTTATCATTTAAATATGTGTTTCATTCGAAATCACCATATCTAGCTTTCTTTTAGGCATTTCAACAAACACCTAAAGGGCATAATTTCACTAAATCAACAATCAAGTTCATGACTACTTATTTAGCCAAGATTTTAACACTTTTTACTAGTCAATCATCTAATTTATAGTTCAATATCAAGATTAACTTCATAGAGTTCAAATAACACTAGTTTACTAATCATGATTCTAGTGTTCATCATTTTTCTACAAAACCCACTACACACACATGGTGGATGATCATGAATTTCATAGTTTAATCATTAATTCAATAAGATAATGACTAAGGTTTACCCCTAGACATGATTTTATTCCAATTTCATCCAAGCAATGATCATGCAAGCTCTAATTTCGATTCTCGTGTGTTCATCTAAAATTCAAGATGAAATCAAACGACGGAATTTTTACATACCTTATGATCCCTTTACTGCGGTGATCACTAATATGATTGGATTCCATTTGGACTCGATTTGCCCTTCCAATTTGTTGATTTTGTGCTTGTTAGGGTTTGAGTAGGAGATCCCCTCGGCTCCTGCGATTGTATCGACCAGAACACACACTTAGAGTGTGTGTTTTGGTGTTGACACTTTATTAAATTAAAACTAGTTTCCAGTTTATCACCTTTAGTCCCTCTACTTCACACAAGTTTGCATAAAGGGTGTTTTAACCATGTTTTTCTTATTATTTCAAGACTTATAACTATCTAGGTTATCTATTCCTAGTTATTTTATCTTGAATATTACCGACATTTTAATATCTATATAAAATCTATATTTTGGGGGTGTTACAAGTCTACCCCCCTTAAAGAGGTTTCGGCCCCGAAGCCTTCCTTAAGTAGTCCTTTGGTTTGGACCAAACTAACTTAGTTTCGTTTTTAAGTCATTGTTTCTTTTAGTCAAAAGTTATCATACGCATGCGTCTTTCCCGTGTAAGTCCTCATGGACTGTAACTTGCATCTTGTATTTCTTATTTTGTCACCTATTTGACCCAATTGTCAATTGATCACTCAATAGTATGAGTTCGTCAACATGTTTGCCCCCATACTAATCTTATATTGACAAGTGTTTTGTATAAATCACGTCAATATTTTGACTCTGGATGGTCTTATCGGCTAGATTGATTAATCACTGTCATTTCATACCTCGTTATTCGGGTCTTCCGTATTACCATATTCGGCCTTACATGAGTTCATGATCTCCTATCCCGTAACTCATGCTACGACATGATTATATTCTATATTTCTATATCACTCTTGTGACTAGGATCGCATCGCATCACGTCATGTTTAAGTTTTTATAAACTTTTCATTATCAAAAATCTCTTTTCGAACATAGCGTCTCACACCTATCGGTGTTGAGACCTGTATTCTTTAGTATTAACTATTTTCTAATTTCTCTATAATATTCATATGTGTTAAACGCCACTTCTCACTAAAACTGAATTTTAGTTTAACGTCTATCTCTTTAACTTATGTCAAATTCTCATACCCAGGAATTGACGACAAGAATTTATTTTTTTCCGCTTTTATATTACGCGAGGAATCGTAACTAATCCCCATGCTTTACCCCAAGTGACTCGTATGTTCTTTTGCTTAGCCTCGTAGGTTATTCCGTTAGGCTCTCACCCCTTTTTGGTTTATTTCCTTCTATTGCTGACGCGTGGTTCACTTAGTCCTTTAAACCCTTACTTTGTTTATAATCTCAAAGGTTATGATGATCCCGTAGATCATCTTTTGCTTGTGTCATTTCGTATTCTTAGACTTACACTTCTGGTGTCCGGGCACCCTTTTCGAGCCTAAAACTTATTCATTTTCATTTTCGAATTTTATCGATTTGACCGTAGTCTAAGGCTACGCCCGTTTCCTTCTGAACTATTCTTCCGACTCTATGACTTCTTCCGTCATTTACACGTTGGTTTGTCCTTCGCTTACCGTTATTCGGTTCACACCTTTATTTATTTACAACCCGTTACCCGGGTTCCTTTATCTTAATGTTTTAATGTTTCCATTGTCTGGTTTGCATTTTCCTCTTTATACACTCTCACTACCCATCTCATAAGTTTATTAATAATTTGCGCTCCCATTAATGGTTTGCGCTTAATTGCACTACCGAGCATTATACTTTATTTTGATTTATTTGGTTATATTAGCGAAATCTATCGCCTTTATCCAACCGGGTCTTTTATTCTTTTATTCATCTTATTTGTGACTTGTTCATGTGAATTTCATCACTTGTGACGGTCAAACTTTGTCTTTATACCTTGACATTCTAAATTCTCGGTTTATATTTTTGTTTACTTTGATTCGAACACCCTCTTTCTTTTGTTAGTAACCCTTAGATCAGTCTCTTTTATCAATGTCCCGACGGTTCATTTCTTAAACCTTATCTGGTAAAACCACTGCTATTGTTATACGGCTTTTGGGGTTTACTCGTTTTCATTTCAACAATTTTAAAACGTTCCTTTTGCTAATCTTTTATACAATTACACCCATCAATGTGATTATCGTTCTTCCTCGTAAGGATTTGATTAATAATATGTTACTTGGATAGTTACCCATACCCAAGTTTCTAAATCCACATTTATTGATACTTCATTATTCACAGCAGTGAATAATACGTATTATCCATTTTGCTTCTTTCTCGGGGATATTCCCATCCGAGCCTTAATTTTCTCATTTTTGACCTTAATCCATTGTAACAATAACATAACCAATTCATTTTATTTTATTATTCCATGTTGTTGTATGGAATTTACCCACATCGTTTATCAATATAGACGATGTTTCTACATGTTTTATTTGGTTTGGCCATGCAAATTTCGGGTTCGAGTGCACGCGCACTCCTTCCCATTGCAATATTTATCGAGGTTACTTTTACCTCGATTTCACATACTCTCCATTATTTATTTATTTATATATATATACTTATATATATATATATTTCTTTTACATAATTCATTCATTTCACTAATCATATATGCCCATATGCAACTATCGTTCATTATGTGAATTATCACATTCTACTTGTCTTATCGTAATTTATAACGTGTACCTGATTGATACTCGCCCTGATATACTTCGTTGTCTCAAGTCATCACTTGATTTAAGTTCTTTGCTAGCATGTTCTTTGTCATGCTTCCGCACCTTCCTCCATCTAGATTATTTATCTCCCGTCATCTTCAGATGCGGTTATCATATCATTCGAGCATTTCCAATTTATTATTAATCTTGCTATTCAATGTTGTCGGTATTATCATACGAGGCATTCAAATATACTTATTTCATAAGTACTTATTTTATAATCAATCTATGGTTAGGGTTTATACTACCTAATCATCTTTTATCAACACTAGACATCTCGAATCTGTAATGTTTATGTCACTATTAAACATTTCATTTTATAACATATGCATCATTCGCTTTGGTTTAGCCAAGTTTACCACTTGCTTAAACCATTCATGTTTAATGCACTTTCCGGGTTTGTGTGTGTTAACACGCTCTTCCCGTGCACATCAAATCAATTTCCTTTTTCTAATATTCAAATGAAATTTTCTAAATGACTAATTCTTTCAGGATGTTTGATCAAGCTTGAACCGAACACACTTTGTTAACAACCTTGAGCTCTGATTACCAACTTGTAACACCCGTCTCATTTGTTTAATGGTTTTTCCATAAAATACACATTTTTATAAGAAATGCATAATTTCAAAAGTTATACAAAATGATAAGGTTTTATGACGATAGTATCTTAGTTAACTGTTATCTAGTTTAAACATCTAAAAACGATAAGTTAAAGGTTTGCAACATGAACATTGTTTACAACAAAGTTAGATAAACGCGGAAGCTTCAAAGAGTGGTGTTCGGTTCATGTTCGCCGCTTGATCTTCACCCATCCTAAGTTCAAACATACCTACACTGTAAATTTATCACAAACGTTGGTATATGAGACCCTAGAACCCGTCTAAATGAACCCGAAAGCTCAAAATCATCAAATAAACAAAATAAAAATTTTGTTTGGAAGTCGACCGTAGGCTATGGTTCATAGACCGTAGCTTACGGTTCACCATATTACTTCAACCAGAACTTCTGGATCGTAGGCAACGGTCCAGGACCGTAGCTTATGGTCTGATCAGTATATTTTGTTTGTTTTCCGTTTTTAGTATGAAAACCTTCATAACTTTCTATCCGTTTGTCTGATTTACATGATTCTTTTTCCTACGCATCCATAATTAAATTACCAACGCATCTATCATGATCATTTAATCAAAAGTTGAGTTTACGGACTGAAAGGTTAATAGTCCCTTATTTGTTTATTCGACCCACATAATTTTTGCACTAATTCTAATACCGATACTTTTATGGCCACAAGGCATATTTACCCATCTTCCGGGGCTTACGATCACGGGCGTATCATCACCAATTCCATGGTTTACGCTCTCATGATTCAAATCACCAATTGATCTTTCAACATCTACATATTAACTAATTAACACCCAATTATTCGACCCGTTTGGCTCATTTATGGAATCCTCCATTTCTAATGACTACCAAACAATTTCCAATCAAGTTTGATTCGATTAGCTAGGTAGTGATCAACGTCACTTCTACTAATGCTACTATTTCTGATAAACATAAATTCATTCGACTATAATATTCAAGTAACATAGTGTAACGAAACGAGTTACATACCTTCATAATTCATCAACATTGCTTTCTAACCATAATTACCCATTCCCGGACTTGTCAACCTTAGCGTATCCCTTCCAATCCATGGTTTACGCTTTTATAATTCAATTTTAACGAGTGACGTTCAAGTCACTTCGAACACTACCATTTCGACCATTATTTTAACCCGTTCTTTATCTAGTGAGTTTCATCACTTTACTTACATTCCCATTATGACTAATTAAACAATATTGTCAATAACATATCTAACTAACTATTTATTTTGACCCGTTTGGTTTGTCGAGTGAATTCCATCACTTCTTAGACTTACCAAACGATTACAATTTCACTATTTCAACATCATACATGTTCCAACTATTTCTTTTGACCTGTTTGGTTTGTCGAGTGAATCTCGTTACTTCTTAGACTCACCAAACGCAACTATTTTCGCTATAACAACATTGAACATATCTACAACTAGGCTTGTCTACATAAATGTAACGAGATGACAAGTCGCGTACCTTCAAAGCTTTCCTTTCGAGCGCGTGTCCGCTCCGGCTTGTCCGCTTGAAGACTCGGCTCCTTTGCCTATAGAGTTCAATCAACACCTCGTTTAGAACTCCATTCATGTCTTATAACGCATAATTCATCTTATCATTTAAATATGTGTTTCGTTCGAAATCACCATATCTAGCTTTCTTTTAGGCATTTCAACAAACACCTAAATGGCATAATTTCACTAAATCAACAATCAAGTTCATGACTACTTATTTAGCCAAGATTTTAACAGTTTTTACTAGTCAATCATCTAATTTATAGTTCAATATCAAGATTAACTTCATAGAGTTCAAATAACACTAGTTTAGTGATCATGATTCTAGTGTTCATCATTTTTCTACAAAACCCACTACACACACATGGTGGATGATCATGAATTTCATAGTTTAATCATTAATTCAACAAGATAATGACTAAAGTTTACCCCTAGACATGATTTTATTCCAATTTCATCCAAGCAATAATCATGCAAGCTCTAATTTTGATTCTCATGTGTTCATCTAAAATTCAAGATGAAATCAAACAACGAAATTTTTACATACCTTATGATCCCTTTACTGCGGTGATAGCTAATCTATGATTGGATTTCGATTTGGGCTCGATTTGCCCTTCCAATTTGTTGATTTTGTGCTTGTTAGGGTTTGAGTCGGAGAGCCCCTTGGCTCCTGCGATTGTATCGACTAGAACACACACTTAGAGTGTGTGTTTTGGTGTTGACACTTTATTAAATTAAAACTAGTTTCCAGTTTATCACCTTTAGTCCCTCTACTTAACACAAGTTTGCATAAAGGGTATTTTAACCATGTTTTTCTTATTATTTCTAGACTTATAACTAACTAGGTTATTTATTCCTAGTTATTTTATCTTGAATATTACCGAAATTTTAATATCTATATAAAATCTATATTTTGGGGGTGTTACAAATATTTATAGAGTAAATTACTGTTCTAACCCTTGTGATTTAGCCAGTTTAACCCTTTCAGCCCGAAAATGAATGTTTTAATATATCTGTAACACCTCGTAAAATCACGACCAATATTGTAAAGACACGTGTCATGGACTTTAAACGTGTAATGGATTGATCTGGAGGGACTAAAATTGTCAAACAATGTAAATATATGAATAAAGGGATCCAAAGTGTCAACATGCCTAACTTGTGCCTCTGATTGACCTCACGCGACGTTCGTATTCTTAAATGAATAAAATATCGAACTTAGAAAGTCGTTTGTGCTTAAATGGAAAGGTTTACAAAGCATAAGGGTTAAATGTGTCAACATGTTTAAAGTTTCCTCTGAGTGACCTTTTAACGTTTCCAAGACTTTGTAATACTTCCTTATACTTCCATGAATGTTGGATAATAAATTCGTGGAGTTTCGGCGCACATAAATAATCAAAGTATTAATTCCAAGAAATAAGGATCAAATGCGTCAACGTTGAAATTCAAGACTTTTCGAATGATCGTTCAACTAACCGGGAGCTTAACGGCGTTAGTTTATGACCCAAGGTCCTTAAAAGTTAACTATGGGGGCCCAAAATGCAATAAATGAAAGTTAAATAAAGTTTATATGGACCAGGGACCAAAATTGCAATTGCGGAAACTTGTTATCCGGTCATAGGGGAACGTCGCGGCCCGCGTAGACCCCTTAGGAGTCTTACGCGGCCCGCGTGGGACTACCAAATGCAGAAAAAAGGGACAGGTGCATGTCCAGCCAGTTCCACCGCCTTTGCATGCCATTTTTCGATACCAGGGACTGAGCCAACAATATTACATGCATAGGGGACACCTGGGATCATCAGAAATCAGTTGTAGGGGTAGGTGGATCAATCTTGAAGCTCTAGAAGTCCTATATAAAGGCCTTTGTTTGCATTGTTCTTGCATTCACTTGAAATTTATTCACAACTCATTCTCTGGAGCTTTCTGGAGTTCAAGCAAGTTTTCCTCAGCTCCTATTTCGTGCTAAGAGTCCTAGTAAGCATTCTTAGCTTCCTAAGTTCAAGTTTTAGTAGTTTAATGACCAAAAGTCCAAGCCATCGTAATTAAGCTTTGACTTAGTGATTAATCACTAATGGTCCAGCCATTATTCGAATTGAAAGTGGCTATGAGTTGGTAATTATGTGGGTAATAAACCCTTAAAAGGGCACCCACTGATTATCACTCTAACTTGGTCAATTGTCGGGTTAAACTTAACATTAAAAAGTCAACAGAAGCTATTTTTGCAAATAAATTCATAACTTGCAATGCAGAGGTTATGGAACATGTTTTAACATTAAAATAACTTGGTAAATGATATAAGAACATGTCTAGGCATGTTCAACCCGACAATTCTAAGTTTAGGCTCGGTTCGGAACCGAAAGTCGCAAAAGTAGACTTTTGCTTCGACTTTTAGTTCTGACCCGATTTAGCTTAGTTTAGATATGCCTTAGGGTTCCATTAGGACCATATTACATATTAGTATGACCCTCTGAGATTATACAATATGGTTCCTTTGTAATCCGAATCATTTGCATGTTTCCGTTAAATGCTTAATTGTTGACCATTATGCCCTTTTGATATAAAAACGAGATTTTTGAAAATGCGAGAGGACAAAAACCTTTGTTACTGATTTATAAACATTTCCTAAAAAATTGACATCAGTTTATGGTCTAAATTAGGAGTTATGCTCAATATCGTAAATGAAAGCCCTTTTTATTAATTAAACGACATTTTTCGGCATAAAACCTATTTAAACCCAAATTTTGACACCAAACATTTTACTCACTGATGTAATATAATATTTAGGGATTTTTGGAAATTTTTATTGAATTTTAAACTGATTATATTATAGAGTTTTAGAGTAAATTCGGTATTGACGAAATTACCCTTTTTCTTGGATAAAATGAGTTTCACATAACATTTTGATGCCAAACCTTTTGCTACTGATTTTATATATTAAATAAAATATTTTGAGCTTTATAAACTAATCAAAAACTCAGATTTCTTTAAATAACCTGAAAATCGTCAAATACCGACTTTTACGCTTTTTAAACGCATAGTTTGGGTTCAAATTATGTTTGACACCTAAAACTCATTACCTACTGATATTATAAGTAAATTTTTATACTTTAATAGTAAGTAAAGGTTTTGAAATCAGATTTCCAAATTTGACCCTTAAAGCTTATGTGAAATGACCAAAATGCCCCTACGGTGCATAGTTTGGCCATACATGATAAATTTCACATATATTTAATATCTTACTGATATAACCTACTAAAATAAATATTTTGACTGATATTTTTAGACCAGAACCTCAGATTTTCATTTAACTTCTTTTATAATCTTTAAAATGACCAAAATACCTCTACGAGGCTTAAATTGATTTTAAATTCGTTTTGGGCATAATGAAAGGTATCCTACTGATATCATAACACACTTTAAGCATATTAACTTAGGGAACCTGTTCATGACTCATTTGGTTACCCGTTATGCATTTTTCGCGTTCGGTGCGGTTTATGTAACTAGTTTGCATAAACTGACCGAAACGGGTCAAAGCTTATCATTTTTACCTCAAAATCCAGAATGTGTTTAGTTTACCCATATTATACAAGTCTTCATACTTGTCGGGTCTAAATCACATTCTAATCCGGTCTTCGTTTAATCCTGCGTTTTGAACCATAAGCCTTTCTTTAAAACTAACCGGTCTAAGTTTTAACTTAAGTAAGACCCGTTAGGAATCTAATAGGTTATTAAAACCTTCGTTCCAGATCTAGGAGCCCAGTAAAAGATATTTGCACTTGCTGGTTGTTATATGGCTGGGATAAAAATTATATTTTGCTCAGGTAAATACTTTTAACTTATTTTCAGTATTGCGGGCTTGGGATACGGTATTATAATACCGCTTGGTCGGGTATGTAGTTATTTAAATCGGATTGTGATTAATACATTTACATAACCCGTTTTTAATCTGTTTTGTTTGGTGCAATGCCTTTGGGGGGTTAATGACCATGTCCTGGATATCCTCGACTCATTTATTAGAAATGGCCACAGCTTAAGCACGGGGTGTAGGCATACACCTGACAGTTGCGTATGTATAAACGGTATCTCACTCTCTTATGGGCATATACTTGTGGCGTGTCAATTAATCTAATCCGGCTCTTCTAACTGGTCCCGAATGGACGACAAACATGTAAAACTGTATACAAGATTATCTAAAATAATTGTCCCAAGTTATAAAAGAATTTTGTGCTAAGTGCACTTAAATCAATTTTCTTAAATATTTTCAAAAGAGTCAGTTAATTGTATTTACCAGTGTAAACTGACGTATTTTCAAAAAGGTTAAGTGCAGGTACTAAGCAAAATAGGCTGGAACTCCTGAGTAATTAAATAAAGAGTTTTGCAAGCTTTATCACTTAAAGTCTGTTGAACATTTCCTCTTTTATTACGATCCGCCTGTGGATCCATCTTACAGACCGTTTTGTAATATTTAATGTTACTTTAAACTCGGTTTGTATAAATTACTTTTTGACTTCCGTTGTGCATTGAACTGTGATTATTTGACTATGATGATATCAACTACGTCACGATACTCCCCACCGGTAATACGTGGAAATATCGGGGTGTGACAAGTTGGTATCAGAGCCAACATTGAGTGAATTAAACACTAGCCTTTTGTGTTTAATCTCAATGACACAGTTTGCACATTCCTTGACTTCCGAGTCTAGGCAAAGAACTTAGGACTAATCCTAATTTATTTTGTCCTTTATTGTTTTCCTTTGTTGTTTCTTTTGTTTGTATTGACAGGATTAACAAAAATGCCACCACGATTCAGAAGAGGAGGATGAGGCAAGGCACCATTCACTGCTCCTGTTCACACCGGCGAACTCCATCAGCAACTATGAGCACTAGTTCTCAAGAAGACTGGAGGACGTATTTGGAACCCGCGAGGCGATCTGTCTCGCTTAGCTCTTCGCCTTCCTACCTCCACTCCTTTAGGCCACAATCAGAAAATGAGCCCAATAACTCTCACCACTCCTACCTCCCGTTGCAACGATCGAGATCGCAACGGTCCTTCCAAGACCCAACCCCCTACTTTTAGAGCCGGTTTAATCCGGCAAACGTGAGTGAAGAGCCAATGGGTTACAACCCATTGGGACCAGAAGATCATTTTTCCGGTGATCAAGAGATGGATATGGACGATGATCCGGATCCTGCTGAGCCACCAACTGGGACGCCCACGCATCCCATAGAGATTTCAGATGGGCCATCTTTTCATGGATCACCTTATCGTGGTCCAAACAGCTATGAAGCATGGTTTGCCACATACAACTGGGAGTTTACTCCTCCTTTCAACCCATCTCAGCAGCAGCAACAGGATCCCTCTGAGGATTCACGTTTCCAGGCGGTTACGCCACCGCCACCACCGCCGCCAGAGCAGCAGCCGCCTCCAGAACCACCAAGGCGAAGGAGATCAGGTGCACGGATGTCCGTGCGAGGGGGTTTCCACTTCAGCACCCCCCAACATTCCAGTGGCAGTCATTACCCACCACTATATGAAGACCCGCAGATGGATGGGCCTTCAAACCCTGTATCAGAAATCGACTCAGCTCCGGTCGCACCACCACCAGTGGTTTATGATAACCCAATTCCTTCCTACGCCGGTGCAGCGTCGTATAACCCTTTTGAGCAGCCAGCCTACCCGGGGTACAACCACTACAATGCCCCTGATGTTGACCCGTATCTTGTGGCAGCAAACTACAATGCTCTTCATCCTGAAGGACCCTAAGCAGCTTCACACCAATCTGGGTACCAAGCTTTTGGGTATCCATACCCGCCACATCCTCAACTTCCGCAGCAGCAGCCGCCACTGATCCCGCCACCGCAACAACATGAGATTCTACAGAGGTTGAACTAGGTGGAACGGGAGGTTCAAGAGGAGCGTAGAAGTCGCCGGGGTCTGCTTAAGGGTTTGGCGAATCTGATCAAGGGGAAGAAGAAGAGGGATTTTTGAAGATTCCTTATTTATTTATGTTGTAATTTCTTTATTTCAATCAAGTCCCTGTGTGGACATTTTTATTTATGTAACTAGTCCCTGCGAGGACTTGTATTTCCATTTTGGCCCCTGTGTGGGCAAGTTATTTATGTAAAAGTCCCGTTTAGGGCACCTATGTACTCCTTCTTAATTTAGTGGAATGTTTTAGTTCAAAATTTCATTTTGTCATTATATGTATAAATATATTATATGAAATAAATTAACATAAAACATTTCATTTTATATTGATCTGCCGATATATATTAAAGAAAATCTTAAAGGCAAAACCTAGCCTATGTGTCATATTAAGACAGGGCCATGATGGTAATTCCTTTTTAAGATTCAATTCCTTGTTAACATCTGAAAACATGTTAGCACTCCTGGCAAAAGTGATTCGATAAAATCACATAAGTCATCCTTATATTGGATTCTTCCAATTTCCTTTCCTTTATTATTTAAACATCCATTAGTGATGATGTGCCTGCGGGCCATAATGATTGTCAAATAAGACAAAAGACAGTTGTAGTCTACGACTCCCTGTCAAGAAAGGTAATGAACTACGTTCAAACCTAAATGCCTCGATCCTATAAGATCATGGTTTATAATTTAAAATTGTTCTTGTGACTAGGCCTTTTGTATGCCACCCTATTATCCTTAATAGTTTATAACTGGATAAAATATAATAAAATTTAAATGAATTAAATTAACCAATATGGTTCATAGTTACCAAGGTTAGTGAATTGCCATAAATGACAATTTCATAATAAGACTTCAAAATAAATCTTTGACAATATTTATGTAGCAATCAAGCTACATGGCTGGGTCAGATGAGGTTAACAGTCACCCACGGGAGAATAGTGATACTACCAGAGTTAATGTAGCTGGTGCAGAACTACAGGCATTAATAGATAATGCCGTTACTCGAGCTCTTGATAGACAGTTTAATGAATCTAGTGGTACCCGCATTAGGACTCAGTCTGTACCACATTCAAAACCTCCCTCTAAGACTCATACAGCTCGCAAGAGCGAATCTCATCACTCATCGAATCAGAGAAGTGTTCCATCTAGACAGGTTGTGCTTAATCAGGAGACTCGGGTCAAAAACTGTTCTTATAAATACTTTGTCTCCTGTAAGCCGAGGGATTTCACAGGGGAGAAAGGAGCCATTGATTGCATGACTTGGCTCGACGAAATGGTCACCGTGGTTGATATCAGTGGTTGTGCTGATAAGGATATTATGAAGTTTGTGTCACAATCATTCAAAGGTGAAGCTCTAGCTTGGTGGAGGTCCCAAATCCAAGCTACTGGGAAGATCCCGTTATACAACCTGACTTGGGATCAGTTTGTTGCTCTCATCAAAGAAAATTTCTGCCCTCAACATGAAGTTGAGAAAATTGAGACTGATTTCTTAACATTGGTTATGAAGAACTTAGATTGTCAGGCATATCTTACGAGCTTCAACACCATGTCTCGATTGGTTCCATACTTGGTCACACCGGAACCGAAACATATAGCTCGATTTATTGGAGGTTTAGCTCCGGAGATTAAAGCAAGTGTGAAGGCTTCTAGACCCACCACATTTAGGTCCGTGGCTGATCTATCCCTATCTCTTACTCTAGATGCGGTCAGGCAGATATCGCTTAAGAATTCCGAAGAGGGAAAGAGGAAGCGTGAGGAGGAGAACTCATGCCGATCTGATAAGAAACATAAAGGGAACTCCGATCATAAGAAGAGTTCGGGATTTAGAAAGGATAATCAACAATCGTGTGAGAAACCTAAATGTAAAACATGTCAGAAGCATCACTTTGGTAAGTGCAGGTTGGAGTCAAAATCGCAGTCACAGTCAAAGCCTATTGTGCGTGGGATCTGCAAGTCCAAGGAGCATAGGTCATTGGATTGCAAAAAGATGAAGGACGCAACCTGCTACGGTTGCAATGAGAAGGGGCATATTAAGACCAATTGCCCCAAGTATGCAAAGAAGCCTGAAGAGGCTAAGAAAACAAATGCTCGGGTCTTTCAAATGAATGCTCAGGAGGCCATTCAGAACGACAATGTGATAACAGGTACCTTTCTTATCAATGATGTTTATGCTAGAGTACTGTTTGATTCGGGTGCAGACAAGTCTTTTTTGGATAATAAGTTTTGTAAGTTATTAAATCTGCCTGTTAAAACTCTAAGCATAAAGTATGAGGTAGAATTAGCCGATGGTTCCTTAGAAATCGCTTCAACAATTCTAGATGGATGTTTTATATCCATTAGGAACCACTCTTTTCCGCTTTCCTTGCTTCCGTTGAAACTAGCTAGATTCGACATAGTAATAGGCATGGATTGGTTATCTCATAACCAAGCTCAGATCGTTTGTGACAAGAAGCAAGTGGTTATCAAAACTCCTTATGGTGAGCCGTTGACAATTCAGGGAGATACCCAGTATGGGTTGCCTAAGCAAGTGTCTATGCTTAAGGCGTCAAGGTGTTTGAAGAAGGGTTGTGTCATTTACATGGCACAAGTGACTATTGATGAACCAAAGCCCAAGATCGAAGATATCCCTATCATTTCTGAATATCCAGATGTATTCCCTGAAGAACTACCTGGTTTACCTCCAGACAGGCAAGTGGAGTTCAGAATTGACATTATTCCTGGAGCGGAACCAGTTGCAAGAACACCTTACCGGTTGGCACCAACTGAGATGAAAGAGTTAAGGAATCAGTTGGATGATTTATTGGCAAAGGGTTTTATTCGACCTAGCTCATCCCCTTGGGGAGCACCAATCCTCTTTGTGAAAAAGAAGGATGGCTCGATGCGTCTATGCATCGATTATCGCGAGCTAAACAAGGTTACAATCAAGAACAGATATCCATTGCCCAGGATCGACGATCTGTTCGATCAGCTTCAAGGAGCAAGTTACTTCTCCAAGAATGATTTAAGGTCAAGTTACCATCAGCTGAAGGTTAGAGATGAAGATGTGCATAATGTCACACCCCGACCACGTAAAACATCAAATCGTGGCGGAAACGTCGGGGAGTGTTGTAACAGAATTAATTGTTTCACAACCATGGAAATTAAAGTTACGTTTTATTTAACAAACAAGAGAGTTACAATGTCTTAAAACAAGAAACAAAGAGTTACAATCGTGGCGGAAACGTCGGGCAGCGATCGCGAATGGAATGCTATACGATCGTTCGGGGGATTCAAGATTCGTACGGCTGGCACTGACTTTTGTCCTAACCAGCTAAGTCGTTTCCCTTTTGTTGTTGTTGTATTTTTTTTTATTTATTTCTGTTCGCAGTTTCTTTTCGTAGGTAGTTGTTGAGTCGTATTTTTGTTCTTGCATTAGGGACAATGCAATCTCTAAGTGTGGGGATGGGATACTTGTAAATATTTGAGTCATAAATATGAAAAACACAAAAAAATTAAAAATTTGAAAAAATCCAAAAAAATTGAAAAATTAGAAAATGTCTTTCGATATGAGAAGTTTGCAAATTAAAACGGAAAATGATAGAAAAGGTGAATTGTTGCTTGGTTTGAATAATAATAATAATATGAGAATATAATAAATCGAGCTTGCGTCTAGTTAGGGATATGTGGATAGGCCCGGGTTTAGTTTTAAGTTCTTTTGATCTAATATACCTTAAATTGTCGGTCTGCTAGTGGGTTTTCGCCTGGGAAATATGGGAAATCAAAACTGCCAATAATAGTATAAGGGGCACCGTTATAAGTTAAAACTGTTAGAGTTTGTGATCATGCGAAAAAAAAAATAGAATAAAAGTGAGCTAGAAACTAAATGAAAGTAACACAGGCCTACGTATTCCGAGTTGGGGATAGCGACTCTACAGCCGGTTTGCCTCTGGGATGTGTGAAATCGATTTGCCGAATAAAAGTACCGAGACCTATGTAATCTGTGATTGGGGATAGCGACTCTACAGTCGGAATACCGTTGGGTTAAGGGAAAGCATCGTCTAGTCTCACGAATGAAAAAAAAAACATGAAAAAAAAAAAGAAAAAAAATGGAAAAAGAAAAAAATTGATTGTTTACTCTCTTGGTTTTGATATAAAACGGTTAGGAATTGATCCATTGATCGTTCTTTTAGTCCTATAAGCTTGAGGTGGGAATAGATGGATCGTAAATTCTAGTGTGAGACCCTAGGTGGATTGACTGCACTTAAATTAAATTCACATGATAAGGGCTTAGGATTAGATTCGGGTTTAAGAGGATCAGTATATTCGCAATCACAGCTAACGCAAGTCTTGGTTTTAATAAGATATAAATAGTTTTTAATCCAAGTGATGATTTGTCTCTGATTCCGTTGCATAATTCTTTTTCGGGGACGAAAAAAGTGTAAGTGTGGGGATGTTTGATGTATTACAAAATACATACTTATATCGTGTATAGTTTGTACAATTTATCGTTATTTCTAGTATAGTTTTATTTAGAATTATGTACTATTGATCAAAGTTCGGTTTTCCAGGTCTTGATGCGATAATTGGCTGGAAATTGAGTGGAAACGAGCTATAATGATGAAGCATTACATCCTGGAACAAGTCACAAAGAGTTAGAATAATTTTTAACAATTTTTGGGGTGTTAAAGCTGGATTTCGGAGACAACATTCTGTGAAAAATTGGCCAGTCGCGTAGCGCGAGAGTGTAAGGAGGATCATTAGCGCTACGCCAGCAGTTAACAAACAAGAATCTGGATCTGATGTCACTCGCGTAGCGCGAGACTGAAGTGGAGACCCGTCGCGCTACGCGATGGGTATGTGTATCGCGAATGACTTGTGTTGAGCCTAGGGTTTACGATAAAAAGGATTTTTTATTGATCATTAAAAAAAACTTACGAAATTAGGAGATTGAGAGGCGACTTTGGAGCACTTTTTGCGAGCAATCGGAGATCCTGAAGGCAAGGAATCATCGGTACGAGTAGAGAGTGAAGAATCGAAGATCAATCGGGTTTTCCAATCCTTTGTTTGTCGATTACTTGTTTGATACTTGTTATGATGAATTCTTTGTTCAATAACTTTGATTTGTTTTCACAATTTAAGATGCTTGGCTAAACTTTTTATAACTACCTAGACGAGATGAATGTTTGATTAAAGTTTGGATTTTTAATGGTTTTTATTGTTTGTGTATGGATTGATTTCTGAAAGTAAAGTGTTTTAGGATTTCTGATTTGGTGTATATGCATGCTTGACGATTGTTTTACTACTGTTTATTGCTTCGCTTGAATCTTGGTGACGGTCTTTATCACGGAATAGAATCGAGCTAGGGTTTTAGGTTTTGGTGAGTGTCTATATCACATAATAAACCTTTGATCCTTTAGGGTGAAAATCATATAAGTAACCTTAGAAGTAACATTCGGTAGTTTAATAAAATCAAGTGTTCTGCTTAACTTGTCGCTGAGAGGCTCGAGTTAGTTATTAGGTCGCTGTGCAATATATATCTAAGATAGGTTTTGAGAGAAGTCGATCTTAGTTCCCTAATTGCATCCGTGTCTAGTAAACCAAGTTAGAACCTAGAATTGCCTTAGATTATCGCGCTGAGAGGTAGATAGTCATATTAGGGCACTTTTAGAATCGTTAGAGGACTGAGAGGAAGTCTAACAGTCGGTAATCACAACAGCCTTGTAGGGTTTCCTAGGTTTCTTCCTGAGAAGGGTCGGGAAGTCTTAGCATTGAAATACCTTAAGGTTTAGTTTCTTAAGATCCCGGCTCCATACAACAATAATACCATTAGAAGTCCATTCCCATTTAAACTGGATTCGAGTCTAGGTAGTCCTTAATCTCATCTGAATACAAACCTCAGTTTTCGTTCGTGTCTTAGTCTAAGTCTAGTTAATTAATTTAGTTAATATAGATTTCCTAGATTTTCAGTAACCCCCCCCCAAAACAATCAAACAAGTTTAAGTCGCGTCAGTCAGTTTCTATTAGAGTCTAGTTTAAGTAATACATAGAGTCTTTGGGTTCGATACTCGGACTTGCTAGGTTATACTACATTGATCGGTACACTTGCCGGTTGTGTGGTTTAGGTTTAGAGAGTCTTAGTTATAAATTTAAAGCTTTTCGTGTCTAGTTTAGAGAGTCTAATTTAGTTTATATTTTATAGTTTGTTTAGCACACATCAATGAATGTATTAGTTTCGTTAAACAACCAATTGTTATACCAAATGTAAACATGTGATGTGAAAACAATGCACTAAGTATGCTAAGTAAACATACAAAGCAGAAAAGTCATGAAAACATGGAAAGCACGAAAGTAACAAGTAGGCACATGTGTTTCACCCCAAAATAGTTTGAAAACAGTAAAAGAGGGGTCTATGTACTCACTTGAGATTGCCTAGAAGTCCTTGAGTAACAACCAAACAATGCTAGAGATCACGGAAATCAAATGGCACCTAATATAGGTAACTATGTTAATAAACCGGACCTAAATCGGAGGATCGGATAGAATGAGGGTTCGTAAACCAAACGAGTATGGGAAATCATGTAATATGGTTTAACAAAGCCTACATACTAAAATGAAACCTAACCTAAGTGCTTACGACCCGTTTAGGTAGCTTATGCTACTTTAACGCGTCGTTCGCGGAAAACGCGTTTGGAACGCCTAACTAGTCCTATGATAAGTAAAATATGCCTTAACATGTCTAATATTGTTGCCAAATCAGTTTAGATATCAAAAATTATGTTACATATGCTTAAAATGAATTTTGGCGTAAAAAGGGCATTTTGGTAATTTACCTAAGGCATATAAACTACCTATCATACAACTAACTAACGTCGTGACCATAAGGTATAACCTCGGAAGGTTATTCCCTATACATCTATGGTCACCTAATGTGTTTGGTCGGATCCTAATGATCGACCAAACGGGTCGGGTTCAAAAGTCTAAGCGATTGTTTAGATCGCTTACCTTACGACCCTATATAAGCACTAAACCTAAAGTGACGAGTTAAACATGTTAGAACATGTTTAACGAGGTTAGAAAACAGGTTTGGTATCAAAACAAACGGTTTTGATACCTAAAAGTAGTTTGGTTACAAAATACGCAAGAATACGCATTTTGGCCGAAACTACGACTCGTCACTGAGCCTAGATAACGTGGTAATCAGTAGGTATAGTCACAAGGGACTATAACCATCGTGATTACGCTCACGTTGCGAAGTTCAACCGAACTTCGTGTTGACCATAAACTGGTCAATGCAGAAAACGCTAAAAGAATGAAAGAAGACTTACAACGGGTCCAAAAACGGAAGTTTTGATCCGAATATTCTCAGGTATGAAGTGATAAATACATCAACTTAGAGAACAATTTCAGATTCAAAGGTGTGGGTTTTGAGTTGTGAACTTGAGGGGTATTTATAGATTTCTTAGGACCGTTAAGATCGTTCGTCGAATAACGTGCTTTGATCTTGTCTGTACATGTGTACCATGGTTTTGTAATACCATGGGCACATCAAAATGGCCCCTAGTATCTTGAAATACCATGTGCAAGAGAGAAATGAGTTGGAATTGGCTGGAAACAGGCTGGAAACAGCTTTCTGCTGATCTGGGGAAGCCTTACGGACCATATGGTCCTCCCCTTACGGACCGTATGCTGGTCTGCAGACCAGCAACTTTCAAAGTTGACAGTTTTGGTCCCTGTGCATGTATCGTCGTGTTTTGGCACTTCTAACACCCGTCAAACCCATTTTTAAGATCCATAAGGATGTTAAAGCATAGGGAACATGAAACATGCTAAAAAATATCTCGGATTTCGGTTCATTTGGTCGTACGATTGCGTTGTTCGGTTAATTAAGACGTAAGTCGTAACGGACGCAAAAACGATCCAAATTGCGCGACGAATGGATTGTTCTTATGCCAAACACTAAAATAAAATATTTTAATGCTTACATAAATTTTTGGATGTCCGGATGTATTCAGAACGTAAGTTATGCGCGGAAATGCAAACTTATGCACTTTTTGACGCTTTTAGTCCCTGAATGAGCATAAAGTTTATTTTAGCACACCGAACCCCTCAAAGCCTATTTATAAGTTATGTAAAGGATATTTAGGGTGTGTTTAACTTATGGTCATGTTCCGGAATGTTTGTTACAGTTCAAATTGGCATACTTTCGCAGTTTGTCAATTTTAGTCCCTGCAAGCGAATTAACTTGATTTTGCCATACCAAAGCCTTCAAAACTTATTTCTAAGTTATGTAAAGGTTATTTAAGGTATGTTAAGCATATGCTAATGTTACGGAGTGTTTGTCGCATTAAACTGATTACGTTTACGCACCAGTTTGCGTATAACTCTCCAGAAAGCGATGTAGAGTTTAAAATTGAACGAAAGTCAAAACATGAAAGATGTTAAACATAAATAAACAAACATTGGGATCAAATAACATTATTTTATTGATAACTGAATTGTTTACAATGATTACAAGCACAGGTGTTACACATAAGACTGCATTCAGAACTCGTTATGGTCATTACGAGTTCTTGGTGATGCCTTTCGGGCTCACTAATGCACCAGCAGCGTTCATGGACCTCATGAATCGCGTTTGTAAACCCTATTTGGACAAGTTTGTCATTGTTTTTATTGATGACATACTCATTTACTCAAAGAATCAGGCTGATCATGAAAAGCACCTTCGATGTATCCTTAAACTACTTCAGCAAGAGAAGCTCTACGCCAAGTTTGCAAAATGTGAGTTTTGGCTTCGTGAAGTCCAATTTCTTGGACATATGGTTAGCGAGCGTGGTATCCAGGTGGATCCCGCTAAGATTGAAGCCATCATGAATTGGCAAGAACCGAAGACGCCTACAAAGATACGCAGCTTCTTGGGTCTGGCAGGATATTATAGGCGTTTTCTTGAAATTTTTTCAAGGATTGCAGCACCCCTAACTTCATTGACTAGAAAGAATATAAAATTTGATTGGGGTCCCAAGCAACAAGAATCCTTTGAGATTCTTAAGCAAAAGTTGAGCAATGCGCCTGTGTTGACATTGCCAGAAGGGATTGAAGTGTTTGTGGTTTACTGCGACGCATCGCACACAGGTATGGGATGTGTGCTTATGCAGAAGGGAAAGGTTATTGCATATGCTTCCCGTCAATTAAAGGTGCACGAGAAGAATTACACCACCCACGACTTGGAATTGGGTGCCGTTGTGTTTGTACTAAAACTTTGGAGGCATTATTTATATGGTACCAAGTGTGTGATCTATTCTGATCATAAAAGCCTTCAACACTTGTTCAACCAGATGGATCTGAACATGAGACAACATCGATGGATGGAGACACTGAACGATTATGATTGTGAAATCCGATATCATCCAGGTAAGGCGAATGTGGTCGCCGACGCCTTGAGCAGAAAGGAGAGGGTTAAGCCCATTAGAATCAATGCCAAAAGCATTGAATTAAAGAACAGCCTGAATGAAAGATTGTTAGCCGCTCAGAAGGAAGCTGTATTAGAAGATAACTATCCAAATGAAAAGCTGGGCGTAACTGCTGAACAGTTATCATATGGCAAGGATGGAATCCTAAGATTGAATGGACGAATATGGGTTCCAATTTATGGAGGACTTAGGGATGTGATTCTTCAAGAAGCCTATAACTCCAAATATTCTGTTCATCCTGGCTGTGATAAGATGTACCAGGATTTAAAGGCAAGTTATTGGTGGATAGGTTTGAAGAAATCTATAGCCACTTATGTGGCCAAATGTCTGACATGTGCTCAGGTTAAAGTCAAACACCAGAAACCGTCAGGTCTGCTGCAACAGCCTAAACTTCCCACCTGGAAGTGGGAAATGGTAACTATGGATTTCATCACTAAGTTACCGAAAACAAAGCGAGGAAATGATACTATTTGGGTTATAGTCGACAGGTTGACTAAGTCAGCCCACTTCTTACCTATTAAGGAAACTCACAGCTCCGACAAGTTAGCTCAGATGTACGTGGATGAGATTGTATCTCTCCACGAAGTGCCATCATCTATTATCTCCGATAGGGATACTAGATACACGTCTCACTTTTGGAAGAGCTTTCAGCAATCATTAGGTACTTGATTAAATTTCAGCACTGCATATCATCCTCAGACGGATGGTCAAAGCGAACGTACAATACAAACACTCGAGGATATGCTATGAGCTTGTGTTATTGATCTAGGAGGAAGTTGGGATGATCATCTTCCGTTGATTGAATTTTCGTGTAATAATAGCTATAATTCGAGTATCCAAGCTGCACCTTTCGAAGCTTTGTATGGAAGAAAGTGCAGGACGCCAGTTTGTTGGGCGGAAGTTGGAGATGTCCAACTAACAGGACCTGATATAGTCCTGGAGACGACAAATAAGATTGTGCAGATACGTGATCGTATCAAAGCTGCCAGGGATAGGCAGAAAAGCTACGCAGATAAGAGGCGTAAACCTCTGAAATTCGAGGTAGGTGACAAGGTGTTACTCAAAGTATCACCCTGGAAAGGGGTGATGCGCTTTGGCAAGAAAGGCAAGTTGAGCCCAAGATACATAGGACCGTTCGAGATCATCTAATGTGTCGGGTCTGTAGCTTACAAGTTAAATCTGCCAGAAGAACTCAGTGGAATACATAATGTGTTCCACATCTGCAACTTGAAGAAATGTCTAGCCCATGAGTCGCTAGCAATGTCGCATGAGGACGTGCAGATAGATGGAAGCTTAAAGTTTGTTGAAAAACCTTTATCGATCGAGGATCGACAGGTTAAGAAGCTTCGAAAGAAGCAAGTACCGATTGTGAAGGTTAAGTGGGATGCCCGTAGAGGCCCCGAATTCACGTGGGAGGTTGAATCCATAATGAAACAGAAGTACCCTCATTTATTTCAGTAAATCTCGAGGTCGAGATTTCTTTTAAGGGGGTGAGGATGTAACACCTCGTAAAATCACGACCAATATTGTAAGGACACGTGTCATGGACTTTAAACGTGTAATGGATTGATCTGGAGGGACTAAAATTGTCAAACAATGTAAATATATGAATAAAGGGATCCAAAGTGTCAACATGCCTAACTTGTGCCTCTGATTGACCTCACGCGACGTTCGTATTCTTAAATGAATAAAATATCAAACTTAGAAAGTCGTTTGTGCTTAAATTGAAAGGTTTACAAAGCATAAGGGTTAAATGTGTCAACATGTTTAAAGTTACCTCTGAGTGACCTTTTAACGTTTCCAAGACTTTGTAATACTTCCTTATACTTCCATGAATGTTGGATAATAAATTCGTGGAGTTTCGGCGCACATAAATAATCAAAGTATTAATTCCAAGAAATAAGGATCAAATACGTCAACGTTGAAATTCAAGACTTTTCAAATGATCGTTCAACTAACCGGGAGCTTAAGGGAGTTAGTTTATGACCCAAGGTCCTTAAAAGTTAACTATGGGGGCCCAAAATGCAATAAATGAAAGTTAAATAAAGTTTATATGGACCAGGGACCAAAATTGCAATTGCGGAAACTTATTATCCGGTCATAGGGGAGCGTCGCGGCCTGCGTAGACCCCTTAGGAGTCTTACGCGGCCCGCGTGGGACTACCAGATGCAGAAAAAAGGGACAGGTGCATGTCCAGCCAGTTCCACCGCCTTTGCATGCCATTTTTCGATACCAGGGACTGAGCCAACAATATTACATGCATAGGGGACACTTGGGATCATCAGAAATCAGTTGTAGGGGCAGGTGGATCAATCTTGAAGCTCTAGAAGTCCTATATAAAGGCCTTTGTTTGCATTGTTCTTGCATTCACTTGAAATTTATTCACAACTCATTCTCTGGAGCTTTCTGGAGTTCAAGCAAGTTTTCCTCAGCTCCTATTTCATGCTAAGAGTCCTAGTAAGCATTCTTAGCTTCCTAAGTTCAAGTTTTAGTAGTTTAATGACCAAAAGTCAAAGCCATCGTAATTAAGCTTTGACTTAGTGATTAATCACTAATGGTCCAGCCATTATTCGAATTGAAAGTGGCTATGAGTTGGTAATTATGTGGGTAATAAACCCTTAAAAGGGAACCCACTGATTATCACTCTAACTTGGTCAATTGTCGGGTCAAACTTTACATTAAAAAGTCAACAGAAGCTATTTTTGCAAATAAATTCATAACTTGCAATGCAGAGGTTATGGAACATGTTTTAACATTAAAATAACTTGGTAAATGATATAAGAACATGTCTAGGCATGTTCAACCCGACAATTCTAAGTTTAGGCTCGGTTCGGAACCGAAAGTCGCAAAAGTAGACTTTTGCTTCGACTTTCAGTTCTGACCCGATTTAGCTTAGTTTAGATATGCCTTAGGGTTCCATTAGGACCATATTACATATTAGTATGACCCTCTGAGATTATACAATATGGTTCCTTTGTAATTCGAATCATTTGCATGTTTCCGTTAAATGCTTAATTGTTGACCATTATGCCCTTTTGATATAAAAACGAGATTTTTGAAAATGCGAGAATCTTTAAAATGACCATTATGCCCGTTAAATGCTTAATTGTTGACCTTCTTTTATAATCTTTAAAATGACCAAAATACCCCTACGAGGCTTAGATTGATTTTAAATTCGTTTTGGGCATAATGAAAGGTATCTTACTGATATCATAACACACTTTAAGCATATTAACTTAGGGAACCTGTTCATAACTCATTTGGTTACCCGTTATGCATTTTTCGCGTTCGGTGCTGTTTATGTAACTAGTTTGCATAAATTGACCGAAACGGGTCAAACCTTATCATTTTTACCTCAAAATCCAGAATGTGTTTAGTTTACCCATATTATACAAGTCTTCATATTTGTCGGGTCTAAATCACATTCTAATCCAGTCTTCGCTTAATCTTGCGTTTTGAACCGTAAGCCTTTCTTTAAAACTATCCGGTCTAAGTTTTAACTTAAGTAAGACCCGTTAGGAATCTAATAGGTTATTAAAACATTCGGTGCTGTTTATGTAACTAGTTTGCATAAATTATATTTTGCTCAGGTAAATACTTTTAACTTATTTTCCGTATTACGGGCTTGGGATACGGTATTATAATACCGCTTGGTCGGGTATGTAGTTATTTAAATCGGATTGTGATTAATACATTTACATAACCCGTTTTTAATCTGTTTTGTTTGGTACAATGCCTTTGGGGGGTTAATGACCATGTCGTGGATATCCTCGGCTCATTTATTAGAAATGGCCACGGCTTAAGCACGGGGTGTAGGCATACACCTGACAGTAGCCCATGTATAAACGGTATCTCACTCTCTTGTGGGCATATACTTGTGGCGTGTCAATTAATCTAATTCGGCTCTTCTAACCGGTCCCGATTAGACGACAAACATGTAAAACTGTATACAAGATTATCTAAAATAATTGTCCCAAGTTATAAAAGAATTTTGTGCTAAGTGCACTTAAATCAATTTTCTTAAATATTTTCAAAAGAGTCAGTTAATTGTATTTACCAGTGTAAACTGACGTATTTTCAAAAAGATTAAGTGCAGGTACTAAGCGAAATAGGCTGGAACTCCTGAGTGATTAAATAAAGAGTTTTGCAAGCTTTATCACTTAAAGTCTGTTGAACATTTCCTCTTTTATTATGATCCGCCTGTGGATCCATCTTACAGACCGTTTTGTAATATTTAATGTTACTTTGAACTCGGTTTGTATAAATTACTTTTAGACTTCCGCTGTGCATTGAACTGTGATTATTTGACTATAATGATATCAACTACGTCACGATACTCCCCACCAGGCCCACCGGTAATACGTGGAAATATCGGGGTGTGACAATATCAGACCCTGAAGTTGCATTTTATAACGGTATTGGCCCCTGTCACAAGCTTTGTTACTTTTTTGCAGTTAAGTGTAAAGGTAATTAGGTAATCATATGCCTTAGAGGTTGTTTTTTTTATAATTACAAAGTTCATATTTAAGAGATTATTAATGCAATTACTTATGTTTTTTTTTATTATTTCGTTATTTTCACGATTATTATTTAACAAAATATGTTTTATATATACAGATAAATATGTATCTTCGTTAAGCGTTTGTTTTTATAAACGTAGTTATTAAAATTATTAATTTTTAAACTGCCTGTTTATTAAAATCCTTCTTTTTAACGTTGTTTGTCTTTTAAAGTTTTTTTAAACGATTCATTTTATATTGTTCTTTTTAAAATCATTTTTTAAACTTTTTTAAACAATTTGTTTTTCAAGTCGTTAATTTTTAAAAGCGTTCTTTTTAAACCGTTCATTTTAGAACCGTTTTTGAAATCGTTCATTTTTTAAACTTTGTATTTAGTTTACATATAGCCGTTAAGGAAAAGAACTTCAGAAAAAGAACGATTTCAAAAATCTAAGGAATTTAATAACGATTGATTTTAAACCAACAAGTGGTTTAAAAGAAGAAGACTAAAAAAAGACTTTTATAAAAAAAAAACATTTTAACAAGTGTCAGGTACTAAATAACGCACGAATTTAATAAACAAAAGATTAAAAAATAACGAATTTTGAATAAACAAACGGTCCAAAGAAATGGAAGATTTGAAAAATCAATAAACTATTCTTAAAAAATTTGAATATGAATGATCTTTTGCAAACTTTTTATTAGATTGTTTCTTTTTTTTCAAATCTTACATTTCTTTTGTTTTTTATACACGTAGTTTTATAAAATTAAAAAAAATGAACAACTTAAAAAAAGTAGGTTATTTAAAAATGTTTAAAAAATAAATGATTTTAAAAAGAATGGTATAAAATGAAGTGTTTAAAAAATTTAGAAGACAAACGACTTTAAAAAGAACGATTTAAAAAAACAAACAGTTAATGAAAATACATATTTATTTGTGTATTTAAAATGTATTTTGTTAAATAATAATTGTTAAATAACGAAATAATCAAAAAAACCTTGAGTAATTGCATTAATAATCTCTTAAATATTAAAAGAACTTTGTAATTATCAAAAACAGCCCTAAGGTATATAATGACCTAATTACCGTTACTTAACTGCAAAAAAGTAACAAAGTTAGTGTCAGGGCCAAAACTGTTATAAAATGCAAACTCGGGGTATGATATGTTAAAGAATTTCTTTTTGGGCTGAAATGGTTAAACTGGCTAAACCACAGGGGCCAAAACAGTAATTTACTCATATTTATATGAATATAACTACTTACTTATTTAAAATGAAACGAACATAAACGAACAAACGGACATAAATGGACGTTCACGAACTTAAATGAACGAACAAAACACGTGTTCATGTTTGTTCATTTATTAATAAACGAACATAAGCGAACTTCCCGCCGCACAAGTTCACAAACAGTTCATTCATGAACGTTCAATTCATTTACAGGCCTAAGAAAAATTAATTTATGGATATATTGGCTTTAAAATTCTATTTGAATTTTGGCTCCAATTAAAAGCAAAATTTTAAATTAAAAGAGATAAGTGCTTGAAGGCAGTTACTGGACCTATCCATAAATTCTTATTCCCTGCAATTTGGTCATCTCTCTGGTACTCTAAATCAAACTCAGATCACGTACTTTTCACAATTTGTAAGTTTGTTCCGCCTGAGTTCCCATTACACTCTGTTCCCAAGTCTCATTTAACAGGGGGAGGGGAGGGAAAAGAGATGAAAATATGAAAAAACCATGTACCCGAGTTTCATATAACAGGGGGAGGGGAGGGAAAAGAGAAGAAAATATGACCATATATTCATCCTCCCAAATTGGAGAGATTAGGAGAGAAAATTTTCCTTCCCCTCCCCCTGTTAATGAAACTTGACTTAAATATAATTTTGGTGAAAATGTCGAGTTATGATTCGTATTCAAAGCATTCAAGCTCCTGAGTCCTGATCACATTCTCTAATAACATACAAATATTCACAAACATTTGTTTGGATCTCTACCATGTTGTATCTAGCCTTAGTAGCCTCTTCTCATTTTCTTTATGGTAATGGGACGGGTTTGGGTAATCCTAATCCAATGCCCGATTATTAAAGTTTGTCCCAAATCCAACCCAAAACCCGTTGGGTAATTACTCGTCGCCTATCGAGTAAACCTGTTAGTTTCTTAACATTACCCGTTGGGTCACCCGACCCAAAACCCGTCAATTATTATCGGGTAACTATTACTATTAATTAACTACATTTATGGAAGGGAATATTTCAGATAATGGTAACCAAGTTTTAGGAGTGTTTCAATCGGGCCACTCATGATTTTTTGTTCTAGTTAAGTCATTAAAGTTTATGTTATGTTTTAATCCTATATAATTTACCAGAATAGCAGGTAAACTATTTAATGTGGCATTTATATAGTTTTTGTATTTTAAACAAGGTGACATAATAATTAATAAAAAGTTGTCACACCCCCAAAATCCACAAGCGGAGTATCACCGCAGGGGGCGTAACTGACCAGAGTCCAGCCACCAATCATATTGAACAATATAAATATATAGATACAATCTAAACTAAACAATGTAATTGGCGACAAATCAATTTAGCTAAGTCTAAGTTTTCAGCGGAAGCATTAAGTTCAAAGCCAAAAGATAGGTTCATAGTTCATAAGGTTAAAGTTCATAAGTTTAACAAGGCACACAACAGTCCATGCCCCACAACGACTCCTCCCATGCAAGCTCCTACTAAGTACCTAACGACCTGCAAGACATGTAACAACGAGTTAACAACAAAGTTGAGCGAGTTCACAGTTGGTTGTCCATTTTAATGTTGTTCCAAAAATCATAAGTTATTTCGAAAACCATGAGTTAACCAGTTCCTTGTTTCCCAAACCATAACCAGTGGGGGCTACCCATGTTGTAAACCACTAGACCCGTTACCATATCGACTACTGACTTTAGTCATGTTTATGTGCCCTGCGTCAATGTCTATCATCATTGACTAAGTGCCCAAGTACATTAGTCCACTCCCGTCCTCTGCGGCACGGTGTGAGGCTTGTCAGACCTAATAGCGCTATTTAACTAATGACCCGTTCGCCAATGGCCCGACGATTAAGTCGATATAAAAAGGAGGGACTTCATGATAGAGTTTTGTCTAGTAAGTTCTATGTTGTCATCCTTCCTACGGAGGATGGAGGTACGTATTCTACCCAAGGAGAATATGTAGGATTTAATGTTGTCATCCTTCCCATGGAGGATGGAGGTACGTACCCTACCCAAGGAGAATACGCAGGATTTTAATACCGTTCCTTAACCTATTCCCAAACCACTAGGAATCCCATGCCTTGTAGAAAGTGTGAACTCACCTTAGATTAGCTCGGCAGATTAAATTAAGTGTATGAAATCTAGAGCGACCGACTACGCCCTATAATAGTTACCATGGTATATTAGACTTAATTTAGACCTTGCAAGAAAGTCCTACACATGTCTAGCAACTAGCACACAAACAAGCAATCACATAGCACGTCTATCATATGGTTCCCTAACCATGTTCACAACCTTTCTATGATATTAAATATGCTATCTATACAATTATCAAACAAGCATGGATACTAAAAGTAGCAAGTTCGGTCGTTATGCATTCATGCTTTATTGTATAGAAAAATCACTAAAAATAGGCTGTTTTTGGTGACCTGTTTAACCTGTTTACAAGTCTTCAAAAATTATGATTTTTTTATGTGACTTACCTCTCGGAGGGTTAGGCCTTGTGTTAAAATTTCAAGGTCTAAATCTTTACCAAAAATTCTTTAAAATTCATTTACTAAGCTGCAATCAGATTCGTCACTTCGGACTGCAGCTTACGAAAAAATTCATTTAAAATTTCTCGTTTATTAGATTGACGAAATTCCTGTTGGAGATTTTTGGAATTACCGGAATATACCTACAGTAAAAATTTGAGATCATAAATCAATTCTTAAATTGAGTTATGACATTCGTAATGGGCTGCAAATTCTGCCAGAAAACGCAGCCTGAACCTTCGATACCGAAAAACTCATAAAACCTTCAATTTTCGTCGAAAAAATGCAATTCTAGTGGGGTTTTAAAGATATTTCCTGGAGTTACATTTTAGACTCAAAAACACATGTTTTTGTCATGTTTTGTCCGCATTACAGCCAATACAAGTTGGCTGTAAATTCTGACCAAAAGCTGTTTGAATTCAGCTTTCAATTAAAACATGTTTATGACATTATAACAATATTTTTAGCAATCAAAAACCCTAAAAACATCACATGCACGAATTTAGCATTAATTTTCATTATCAAGATCATATATAACCAAAACCCTAGCATGCATACATGACCATAGAGTTACTAAATTAACAAGTATCATCATCTAGGCATTAAAATACATGTTTCTAGCAAACCCTAACACATAACATCCATGTTATCGTGCATCAATAGTCACAACAAGATCAAGAATTTATGTAGAATCAAGAAACGCAGCCATGAATAACAAGTTATGAGTGTATGTTAGAGGGATTACCTAGAACGATAGAGATGGAGATTAAGAACCCGAAAAGATAAGTTTTCCTAGCTTCTTTCTTGAGTTTTCTAGAGAGAGAGAGTAGAGAGAGAGGGAGAGAGGTCGACGTCTGGGGAAGGGGGATCTAGGATTGGGTTTGGTTTTATTATTTATTATTTTTTTAAACAAAACTTTAGCAAATGCACAAAAGGTCCTCCAAGTTTTCCAATTCTTAAACTTGGACAAGAAGTTATCAACATAACTTTATAGAATGACACACAAGTCCCTTGTTTTGAAAAGTTAATCAAATTAAATCCGTTTGTTTGTTCGCGTGTTACTAACTTATTCGTTTAAAAATTGCAATTAACAGAAAAAGGTTAACGGCGTTAACCTGAAAGTAAGGGATGTCACATTATCCCCATGTTGAAAGAATTTTCGTCCCGAAAATTGAGTAAGCAATCACCGAAGAAGTTAGTTCTGTTGAGCGTTTTCGTGAGGTGTCACATCATCCCCAAGTTGAAAGAAATTTCGTCCCGAAATTTAGCACGTAGTCACTGAGGAAGCTAGTTAGGTTGCGTGGTTTCCTGGTTTTCCTGGGGCATCACTTCATCCCCCCGTTGGTTTGGAATTTCGTCCCGAAATTTCGCAGTAGCTTCAGTAGTGGACTCACTTTTCTTAAACAACTGGGGGTACTTGCATTTCATTTGCTCTTCTCATTCCCAGGTGAACTCTGGGCCACAACGGGAGTTCCAACGAACTCGAACAATAGGTATCTTGGTACGCTTTAGAGTCTTAACTTCCCGGTCCATAATTTCCACCGGTTCCACGACGAATCACAATTGGTCGTCGATAGTGAGTTCCTTAAAAGGAACTATGAGGGTCTCATCTGACAGACACTTCTTCAGATTTGACACATGGAATACGTTGTGAACACCACTAAGCTCTTCGGGCAGATTTAGTCTGTACGCCACTTTGCCGATTTTCTCTGTGATTTTAAAAGGTCCGACATAACGCGGATTAAGCTTTCCCCGTTTACCAAAGCGAACCATACCTTTCCAAGGTGAGACTTTAAGTAGAACTTGATCCCCTGTGACAACCCGAGTTTGCAAGGTCTTTACTTGACTTAATACTTGTTCATAGTACTCATTTTAGATTATATGTGGTGTGCATTATAAGTGTATACTTGATACATGTTTTGTTATAATAGGTTTTGTTTATTTAATAAAAACAAAGGGTAACCCTTGCCATATACCCTCCCCCACGAAAACCCACTTGGATGAAAACACTTTAGTGTTTTCGGCACAAAGTGGGCAGCCGAAAACAACTCATGGGCTTCGGCCCAGTGGTGATTCAATATAGGGTTTGTTTTATTCAGTGCATGTTATCGATAACTGGCTAAACCCTAATCACCTATCCTTCTATCTCTCTCGCTATCTTGAGAAACCCTACGGCAGTCTTGAACAACCGAGTCCAATACATCGATTGAAGTATTGTCTTTTCCGTAGGTTAGTAATCGACCCTTTATGATTTCTTGATGTAAATCACTTGATTATTTGACATCATGAATTAATGGTTAGTATGCATCGATTTCAAAAATAGTCAATTTCATTAATTTGGTGTGAATCAGTGCATGTAATCATTACTTTTAAATGGCCCCAATCATTCTGTTTCATTCAAGTAATTGTTGTCATACCATCACGTGAAAAGCTTCTTGTATTTAAATCAAATTTGTTGTGTATCGATTATTGAGTTGGGCGGCCCAAGTGTGTGTTGTCAGGATATGTTAGTCAAGATTCGTATGTTAATTGTTTGTTGATGTACTGAAAAGTACATATGTTTATAGTGTATATTTTGGTCAGTTTTCATTCGTTTCGAGTCTGTTTTAGGTTAGAACTATGATACTGCTGACGTTAAGCTTTGATTTCAGGTCCCGTAGCTTAAAGTGTTGAAAAACGAGTAAAAACGAGCAGTTCGGAAGAAAAACGGGATTTGTACGCGCGTCGGAGAAGCTGGAATCGAAATTTAATAAAAAAAAATCAAGAAAATCAGAGTTGGAGGCGCCGCGCGACGCGACGCCCCCCTAGCGTCGCGCGAGGGGTCTTAGTTTGTGAAATTGTTTTTCCATTTAGGGTTTGGCTATCTAATTCCCAAGAAAGATCATTGTAACCCTAATTACGATTTTGTGCAATCTTGGAGCTATCTTGGAGCATTCTTTGAAGGCAATCGGAGATTTGAAGGCACGGGAATCATTGGTACGAGTCAAGAATGAAGAATCGAAGATTTAATCGGGTTTTCTAATCCCTTGTTTTTGTCGATTACTTTCTTGAAACTTTGTTACAATGAATTCTTTGTTAGACATCTTTGTTTTGTGTTTAATTATTGAGATGCTTGGCTAAATATTTAAACCACCTAGACTATGATGAATGGATTGATATAAAGATTTTACCTTTTTCGTTATTTGCACGATGTTTATGGATTGATTGTGTCTTGTAAAAGGTTTGATTTAATGATTTGATGTGTATGCGTGCTTTGATTTGGTTTATTATTGTTACTTGCTTCATATGATTCTTAGTGACGGTCTATATCACAACGTAGAGTCATATTAGGGTTTAGGGTTTCGGTGAGTGTCTATATCACATAAGAAAACCTTCACTCTTTAGGGAGAATCGCGCGATAACCTCTAGAAGTAAGTGGTAATAATTTACTAGGTCTTAGTGTTCTACTAGTCCTAATAACTGGGAAGTGAGGGGCTATTGGTAGGTCTTACCCGGCGAATTGCTTTAGATAGGCCTTGGGAAAGGTTATGTCTTGGTTTACCTGTCGGTCTTATTAGTCTATCAAGTCAAATCTATTACTTCAGATTACCCTAGACCTAGGATTGGGAAAGAATAGGTCAACATTAGGGTACTTACACAATAATTAGACGACTGGGAAGAAATCTAATAACCGGTAGAATTAACGGCCTAGGTAGTGCCACAGGTTTCTCCTTGAGAAGGGTCGAGGGGCCTCGATGGTTCTTAATAGGTTTAGTATTTTAAGATCCCGGTTCCATAACTCGTGCATTTAACTTAATTGGTAATCTCTTAAAAACAATCCAGGATTCTTGTCTAGGTGGTCTCGTTCTCACATAAGAAAAGTTCACAGTCATCGTTCGTCTTTAGTCTAGTTCTGGTTATTTTAGTAGTTAATATAGATTTCCTAGTTTTTCAGTAACCCCCAAACAAATAAACAAGTTTGAGTCGTGTCTGTCAGTGTCTAGTCAGAGTCTAGTCTACGTGATTAATAGAGTCCTGTGGTTCGATATCCGGACTTCCTAGGTTATACTACATTGATCGGTACACTTGCCGATTGTGTGGTTTAGGTCGAGTCTAGAATTTAAAGCTTTTTAGTGTCTAGCATAGAGAGTCTAATTTAGTTAGTTTTTAATAGTCTGTTTAGCACACATCAAGTTTTTGGCGCCGCTGCCGGGGACTCTTGGTAATTGCGTTCATTAGCTTTGATAGATTTACTTGACAAATACGTGCTACGTGTTTACTTTGTTTTGTGTCTTTTCTTTTTATCTTGAGTCGTAGTAACTATTGTTTGCTTTTCTTGTGTTCAGGTTTTTGCTCGTAGTGGATGCCACATCTGCGATCGCACGGACCACCACCACCAGTCAAGCAGTCATCATCTCAATTGGGCGAAGGCCCACAGGTTACTTCTACATCTTTATCTCGTTTCCCCAAGTTTGATTCCACCCCGTTACCCACCCCACCTCCTACACCACCACCTTCGCCAAACCATTCACCTAAAACCTCGCCTAAGGTTTCCCCACCCGATAGCCCTACTTCTAGTACCTCTAGTAATCTAGAAAACTTAGAACACATGGCTAACCCTAGGCAAACCGTCCATCAGCAGGCCACTCAGGATTTCACCGGCCTTGCTTCACCCATCACCGTTCCACCCATAGTGAGCGAGCATTCATGGCAGATTCCATCCTATGCCATGCAGGCCATAACTAATAGCATCCAATTCCATGGCCGAGACGAAGAGGATGCCCCGGCCCACATCAACCGTTTCTCTAGGATGCTAGCTACCTTTAGCCTTAGCGGTGCACCCAATGATGCCACCTACTTACAGCTTTTCCCGTTTTCACTAGCTGGCCGTGCGGCTACTTGGTTGGACTCTCAACCAACCGGTACCTTTACTACTTGGGCGGGGCTTCGTCAAGCCTTTCTGAATAAGTATTTCCCGCCCGCTAAGGCCTCACAGCTTAGAGACGAAATCCACTCTTTCCGCATGGGGCCCGACGAGCCCTATTACCTTGCTTGGGAGCGTTTCCAAAACCTTTGTGCTCGTTGCTCCCAGCATGGTCTATCTGATTGGGCCTTATGTGAGAAATTCTACAACGGTCTCACGCAAGAGACTCGTGATAGGTTTGATACTAACGCGGGGGGGCATATGATGGGTATTCTTACAGTAGCTGAGTGTTTAGAGAGGTTTGAGGCATTTGCTCAGTCTCAATCCCAATCGCGTTCCGATCAGAGGTATCAAAGTGGTAATTCTAATACCACTACTAGTTCACCCGCCCGAGGGGTGAACCATGTCACCATGGATCCTAGTTTGGCCTCTGTTTTGGAAAACATGAATAGGCAACTTAACGAAATTAAGGCTAAGGTAGACAAATGTGAGTATTGCCGAAGGGGTCACGATACGAATGCGTGCCCACTGCTTGTAGGAGAGGAGCAGGTAGACTACTTAGGAGGAGGTTTTGGTAGAGGTCAGTCGAGTGGTTTTGGGGGTAATAACAATTTTGGGTCGGGTTGGCGTAACAATAATAATAACTTTAATAACAACACTTTTCGCCCAAATGGACCTCCTGGCTTTCAAATGGCTCAAAACCCGAATAGGGGCCAAAATTCACTCTTTGGTGGGGGTTCAGGTGGGCAGTTCAACAAAGGGTTCAATGGGCAGGTCAAGGATGGGGGGTCAAATAATCAGGGTCAAACAGGTCAAGGTTCAAGTTATGACCTAGGAGGTAGTCTAGAACGAATGGAGTCTATGATGAGTCAACTAATTGTTAGAGACCAAACTACCCAAAAGACCTTAAGTGAACATGACCTTTTGCTTAAAAACCATCAAGCTTCGTTTCAGGACCTTCAACGAGTTGTAGGGGATATGTCTAGGAAGCTAGAAGAGAGATTACCCGGTCAGTTCGCAGGTAACACAAAACCCAATCCTAATGCCCATGCTAAAGCCATTACTACTCGTAGTGGCAAGACCGTAGGAAACCCTAGAGTTGTTGAGGAGAGAGAAGTAGATGAAGATGGAGATGTGATAGATGAAGTGATAGAGATGGAGGCTCCCGGCAAAGTGCAAAACAGGCTAAGCCCAGCAAGTACCGCACAGCCCGGTGAGTCTCAAGGTGAGAAGAAAGTCGAAAAAACACCAATAGATGTTAGACCTTCACCCTACGTGAACCATGCGTATGTCCCGTTTCCCTCTCGCCTTAAGAACCAAAAATACTCTAGGGAATACGGGCAGTTTTTGGACATCTTCAAGCAATTGAAGATTAACCTTCCATTCATAGAGGCACTCCAATCAATGCCCAAATACGCTAAGTTTTTGAAGGATCTCCTTAGGAACAAAGAAAAATTAGGAGAGTTGTCCAACGTCCCGTTGAATGGGGGATGTTCCACCGTAGTTCTAAATAAGCTTCCCGAAAAGCTTACCGATCCGGGTATTTTCACCATTCCATGTCTATTCGGTAGTAATACCAACACTCGAGCCTTAGCCGACTTAGGAGCTAGTATCAACTTGATGCCCTTTTCTCTTTATGAGAAGCTAGACCTAGGAGAGCTTGCACCTACCCGAATGACACTATCTTTAGCCGATCGGTCCGTTAAATACCCTAGGGGTATAGTTGAGAACTTGCTAGTTAAGGTAGACAAATTCGTGTTTCCCGCCGACTTCGTAATTCTAGATATGGAAGCGGATGAGAGAGTTCCCATTATCTTAGGTCGTCCTTTCCTACGTACCGCCAAAGCCCTTATAGACGTTTATGATGGTAAGATCACCCTTAGGGTCGGTGAGGAGAGAGTTACTTTTGAGATAGACCGTTCCATGAACCACCCGAGTGGTTCGGATGACTATAGTGGTCCATGCCATTCCGTCTACTTTTTGAACTCGTTTATCTCTTGTGTCGACCATTGCTTAGAGTACATTAGTGGAGCGGACCTAGTGGTAGGAGAGAAGGAAGAAGAGAAGTTAGAGAGTGTAGGTGAAGTCGAAGAGGAGGGGATTCCTTTAATCCCCGATGTGTTAGCGGTTAGTGATGGCACCACCCAACCCCCACCCTTAGAGCTTAAAGTACTTCCATCTCATTTAGAGTATGCTTTCTTAGGGGAGGGTTCCGAACTACCCGTTATTATTTCGTCCGAGTTAGAGGAGAGTGAGAAAGTGAGGTTGTTAGAAGTGTTGAGGGCCAACAAAGAGGCCATTGCATGGAGATTGTCCGACATTAAGGGCATAAGTCCTTCCTATTGCACCCACCGGATACTCATGGAGGATGATTATAAACCGGTGGTGCAACCCCAAAGGAGGCTTAATCCCAACATGCAAGATGTAGTGAAAAAGGAGGTGTTGAAACTCTTAGATGCCGGGATGATCTATCCCATTTCTGATTCACCTTGGGTTAGTCCCACACAGGTTGTCCCCAAGAAGGGGGGGATGACCGTTGTCATGAACGAAAAGAACGAGCTTATCCCTTCACGCACGGTCACGGGTTGGCGTGTGTGCATCGACTACCGAAAGTTGAATGATGCCACCCGTAAAGACCACTTCCCATTGCCTTTCATAGATCAAATGTTGGAGCGTCTCGCCGGTCAACAATTCTATTGTTTCTTAGACGGCTTTTCCGGTTACTTCCAGATCCCCATTGCACCGGAGGATCAGGATAAAACCACTTTCACATGCCCTTACGGCACCTATGCGTACCGACGCATGCCATTCGGGTTATGTAACGCTCCGGCTACCTTTCAGCGTTGTATGGTCGCCATATTTCAGGATATGATAGAGACTTCCATGGAGGTTTTCATGGATGATTTTTCGGTTTATGGTGATTCTTTTGAGGTGTGTTTGAATAATTTGGAGAGAATGTTGAAGCGATGTGTGGAGACGAAGCTTATGCTAAACTGGGAGAAGTGTCACTTTATGGTGACGGAAGGTATAGTGTTAGGGCATAAGATTTCTAGAGAGGGTATTGAGGTAGATCATGCGAAAATAGATACCATTAGTAGGTTGCCTCCACCCACGAGTGTTAAGTCAATTAGTAGTTTTCTAGGGCATGCGGGCTTCTATAGACGTTTCATTAGGGACTTTTCAAAAATCACTCGCCCCATGACCCGCTTGCTAGAGAAAGATGTTCCATTCGTCTTTGACGAGGAGTGTCTTAAGGCCTTCAACTTTTTGAAGGAACAGTTGGTTAGTGCACCTATTCTTATCTCGCCCGACTGGAGCTTGCCCTTTGAGCTCATGTGCGATGCGAGTGACTATGCCGTTGGAGCGGTTTTAGGACAAAGAAAGGATAAGCACTTCCACCCCATCTACTATGCAAGCAAAACGCTCAATGATGCTCAAGAAAACTACACTACCACGGAGAAAGAGCTTTTAGCCGTAGTTTTCGCTTTTGATAAATTCCGCTCCTACCTTGTTTTGTCCAAGACTATAGTTTTCACCGATCATTCCGCGTTGCGTTTTCTCTTTCAAAAGAAAGACGCTAAACCCCGACTTATTCGGTGGATTCTTTTGCTTAGTGAGTTTGATATAGAAATTAGGGACAAGAGAGGGGCCGAGAATGTAGCAGACGATCACTTATCGAGGTTAGAGGATCCCAAGAGGGAAGAGATTCGTGAGGAGGAGATTGGAGACACGTTCCCTCACGAATCCATAGAGTTTGTTGAAGCCGAGAAGGAGGGATTGCCGTGGTTTTGCGATTTAGCAAATTATCTTTCTAGTGGCAATGTTGTGAAAGGGATGTCTAATCAACAAAGGAAGCGATTGTTTAGTGAGGCGAAAAAGTATGTTTGGGATGATCCTTTTCTCTTTAGGATAGGAGGAGATAGAGTCCTTAGATGTTGTGTGTCGAGAGAGGAGGGTTGGAACATTATAAAGCATGTGCATGAGGGCCTTACGGGAGGACATCATGGCGCACACGCCACCGCCCAAAAGGTATTTGATTGTGGTTTCTATTGGCCTACCGTTCTTAGATATGCCGAGGAATTCGTGAAGATGTGTGATGCATGTCAACGAACCGGCAATATTTCCGTCAAAGATGAGATGCCTCAAAATCCGATACAAGTAGTAGAGGTTTTTGATGTTTGGGGCATCGATTTCATGGGACCCTTCCCAAATTCCAAAGGAAACCGTTACATACTTGTGGCAATCGATTACGTTTCAAAATGGGTTGAGGCTCAAGCTCTTCCCACAAACGAAGCCCGAGTTGTTTTGAATTTCCTTAAAAAGCTCTTTTCACGATTCGGTACTCCTAAAGCCTTAATTAGTGACCGTGGCACTCACTTTTGCAATGCATTGATGGAGAAGTTGCTTGCACGCTACGGTGTCACTCATCGTTTATCTACCGCATATCATCCACAAACGAGTGGACAAGTGGAGAATGCGAATCGCGGTATTAAACGAATCTTAGAGAAAACCGTTGGTAAGAATAGGAAAGATTGGACCGACAATCTAGACGATGCATTGTGGGCATTTAGAACCGCCTACAAGACCCCTTTAGGAACTACACCTTTCATGATCGTCTACGGAAAAGCTTGTCATCTCCCCGTCGAGTTAGAACATAGAGCGCTTTGGGCTTTGAAAACCGTTAATTTAGATATGACCGAAGCCGCTAGGAAGCGTTTCTTCTAAATTCATGAGCTTGAGGAGCTTAGAGATACGGCATATGCTCGATCGTTGGGAATGAAGGAGAAAACGAAGTTGTTGCACGATAGGAGGTTGAGGAAAGTGAAAGAGTTTAGCAAGGGTGACAAAGTGCTTCTTTACAACTCGAGATTGAAGCTTTTTGCGGGAAAATTGAAATCGAAGTGGTCGGGACCTTTTATGGTTCATTACGTGTTTCCGTATGGAGCGGTGGAGATTATGGATGAGAAGGATGGCCGTAGTTGGAAGGTGAATGGCCATCGTTTGAAGCACTACCTTGGAGGAGCGATAAACAAGGATGGGAGGGAGGTAACTCCTCTCGAAATCCCACCTAAAGCCGCCAATTAGTGTTTTGGGTGAAAGCCCAAGTGTACATTTTGTATCGTTTGTCTATGAGTCTTCGTATGAGTATTTTCGTGTTCTAACGCGTCGTTCCGTAGTTTTTCGGTTTGTATTTTGTGTCGTTGAGAATTTTGCAGGATTCGTTACCGCATTGGAATAGGAAAAAGCATGCGAAAAGAGGTTTCAGGTATGTGTTTTTGACACTTAGAAAAAATTAGAGATTTTGGATGGTTTGGAAAAATTTTGAAAAAAAAAAAGTAAGGCATGAAACCAATTTTCCATCGAAACCTACTGTGAAAAACGACCCCTGGCGTGACGCCAAGGGCCGTCGCGTCACGCTAGGGAAAAGGGTTCAAAAACAATTAAAATCAACCCCGCCGCGAGACCCCCTGACCCCCCACCGCGTCACGCGAGGCCCTCCTGAACCGGCTTAAAACGTTATTTTGAACCTGTTGCTAAATCAATTTTTTTTTCACACATACAAACCCTAAGTCGCGATTTACACTCAAATCACCATATCTTCACCATCTCTCCACCATTCTCCACCCCACGACCACCATTGTGCTCGGATTTCCATCCCGAACAAAACCCTTAACCTTATTTCGACTATTCGCCGGTTATATTGTCCGATTCAGGGGTTAACTTTGTGCACAAATTTCAACCGTTTCAACGATTCAGGTACGGGTACTTGCATTATTCTCTTCTTCTTGTCTTTGAGTCAATAGTGAATGTTTCGTGAGTCAAGTCATTCAATGTGAGTCAATTGGTTCAGGTTTTCGTTTAGTGGTCAATTTGAGTCTTGAGTCTGTATGGTTTTGCAGGTTGGGTGGGATTTTGTTTGGCTTCTATGAACTTTTCGAGTCAGTCTGCAAGTCGTTTGGTCTTTGTTATGTCTGATTAGTTCTGTATGTTGAGTCCGAATAATGTTAGTGCAGTCTGCGGTTCTCCTGTTTTGAGTAAAGTCTAGTTTTTGTCCAGTCATTTGTGTGTCTGCAGGTGTGTCTTCGAGTCACGTAAATGTTTTTCCGTTTAGTAGTGTGATGCAAGTCAGTTGGTTGATGTGTCTTGCTGTTTATGGTCTTATCTTTAGAGATGATATATGTTAAGAGTTTAAATGATGTTCGTGTCGAGCTGTTTGTCGTTGATGTAATATGTCGCAGGTTTAATGATATTACTATAGCAAGGGTGCGGGTGGCTCGGGTTGGATTATGATTTGATTTGATTTGAGAGATCTACGGACGGGATTATGCGAAAATAAGGGGGGAGATTTTGCACGAATAACAAACATTCGGGCGAGGTTTGTCTGGTTTAATTGAGTTATGGCGAAAGTTTGTTTTGGGCGTCATAAAATTCAAGTGTGGGGACACGGTTTGCGCTATTTTGACATAAAGCCATAATTTTCATTAAAAACGCGCGCCGTTGTCCGTTGCTTCCACGCTTTGGTTTTGGATTGTTTTCTCGGCACTTCGGATTGCTCGAGGGCGAGCAAGGTGCCGGGAGGGGGTAAAAGTGTAATTGTGGTGTATTTTGCGTCTAAGTTAGTTAAAGTGTCGTTTAGCGTCATTTTGGGTCGTTTAGTGTGTTTCGAGTCATAGTAGAATCTTGTGAGTGTTGTTTTGCACGTACTATTGCATCGCTTGATTTTAAGCCACTTCGCTCGTACTCAATCTCCATTCGGGCGAGGTTTGGCTTATTTTTGAGATGATTATGCAATTTGCACTTATTTCGAACAACGGCCGCGAATGAAATGCTATACGGCCGTCGTTCGACTGTATATTATTATATTATTATAATTTAAAAAAAAATTAAAAAATTAAAAACACCAAAAATAGATTGTGATTGCTAACTTTCTGCATTGTTTTCTTGTTGAATCTTGTTTGTTTTGCAGAAACATGTTGGGTGAAGGTTCTTCGTCAAACCCAAGAAAGAGAAGGATCAAGTATCGGGGGAGAGAAAGGAAGGTGTATTCCCGGGTTGAGCGGATTATTGATCATCCGGTTTTAGATTTTGAGGAAGACAGTGAGGAGAGAAAGAAGCTGAAAAAGTATGCGGACACTATTATGTTGGAGCACCGCACGATAAACTGGGATTGGTTGCGAGAGATGGGAGCAAGTGATAGGGTGGCGGAGTTGTTAGGGCCACGAGTAAGAGCGGCTGTGGATTATCGTGGGCCGCAATATAATGAAATTACCCTTGAGTTCCATTGCACCTTTCGTCACAAGGAGGGTACTTTCGCGGAACATAATGCGGTGTCGTTTTCTTTGGGTCGAAATCTGTATGAGATGAGTATCCCGCAGTTTGGAGTAGCATTGGGTTTCTATAATGAGGAGGAGGTGAAGACTGATGAGTTTGTGAATGGGTTAAGGGGTGTGTATAATCACCCGAGGCCGAAGTGTTTGGATTCGGCAGATTTGGAGAGATTTTGGGATGGTATTGCGACCCAACCGTTCGCCCAGACGAACCTTATTACAGCGGTTCGGGACCCCATTTATAGGTACATTTTGAAAATATTGGCGACGACGATTGTGGCGAGAAAATCAGGTGAGAATAAAGCAAACTGGCTGGATCTTTTTGCTTTAATGTGCATGGTGGAGAAAAGAAACTGGAATCTGGCGAGTTTCTTTGCATGGTCGTGTAGTAGGCCGCGTCGGGGAGGAAAAAGGGCTGCCATGGATCTTGGGCCGTACATTGCCAGGTTGGCAGGGAATATTCGGGGTTTTAAAAAATATCATGCGGAGGAGATGCATTTGAGTTTCCCGACGGCTTATTGGGGTATCGCCGAGTTGCAGTTAGCGGGGGTTTTGACACATACGGACCCGCCACAATGGAACCATGAAGTGGGTGCTCCTCCAGCACGACAGCCGGCACCTCGACGTAGGCGTGAGCTTCCTCCACAGCAGCCAGCGAGACAGCAGAGACCCGACCCGTTCACGCCTGAGGCTGCTTTTGATTATACACAGCAGAGGTTTACTCAGATGGAAGATATGATGCGGGTTAACCACCAGTGGACGATGCAGAGCCACCACCGCCAGGATGACATGCTCAGGTACATGATGTCGGGTATGTCACTTAATGCTCCGATACCACCGCCTTTTGCTGGGTTGTTACCTCCACCAGTTTATGGAGGCGAGCAGCAGACCCCTTATGTTTATGGTCAGTATCCGGGGTATGACCAGTGGGGAGGGCAGAGTGGTTATGATTACAGTGGTCAGTTCGGGTGGCAGCAGGCTGGAGGTTCAGGTACCCAGCAGATGGAGGAGGATTCTGAGGATGAGGAGTGATGTAGCAGATGGACTGAAGCAGCATATATCCTTTGATATTTTTATTTTTATTTATGCTGTTTTGGTAGATTCGATATGGTTGTATTAGCAGACATATTTTTCGTTTGAACTTGGATTTGTGAAACGATGAACGCTTGGTAGTAGTTGGTTTGGTATGTTATGTTGGTTTTAGGTTGATGATTTGGAGCCGCTTTCCATTCGTGTGTGAGGGAGTTTGGTATTGTTTGCTGAGCACGTTCGGTATTGGAGGGCTATGTGGAAACGACTGGCACTTTGACAGTCTCACATATACAGCTAAGTCGTTTTCCTTTTTGTTGTTGTTGTATTTTTTTTTATTTATTTCGTTTGCAGTTTTTTTTAGGTAGTATTGAGTCGTATTTCTGTTCTTGCATTAGGGACAATGCAATCTCTAAGTGTGGGGATGGGGTACTTGTAAATATTTGAGTCATAAAAAAGTTAAAAATTTTGAAAAAAAAAATTAAAAAATAGAAAATGTCTTTCGAATAAAAAAAGAAGTTTGCAATTAAAACGGAAAATGATAGAAAAAATGAATTTTTGCTCGGGTTCAAATAATAATAATATGAGATTATAATAAACCGAGTTTGCGTCTAGTTTGGGATATGTGGATAGGCCCGGGTTTGGTTTTAAGTCCCTTTGAGCTAATATACCTTAATTGTCGGTCTGCTAGTGGGTTTTCGCCTGGGAAATATGGGAAACTAAAACTGCCAATAAGAGTATAAGGGGCACCGTTATAAGTTAAAACCGTTAGAGTTTGTGATCATGCTAGAAAAAAATAGAATAAAAGTGAGCTAGAAACTAAATGAAAGTAGCACAGGCCTATGTAATCCGAGTTGGGGATAGCGACTCTACAGCCGGAATGCCTCTGGGATGTGTGAAATCGACTTGCCGAATAAAAGTACCGAAACCTATGTAGTCTGTGATTGGGGATAGCGACTCTACAGTCGGATTACCGCTTGGTTAGGGAAAGCATCGTCTAGACTCACTTGAAAAAAAAAAAAAGCAAAAAGCAAAAGAAAAAAAAATAGAAAAAAAAAAGAAAAGGAAAAAAAAAATTTGATTGTAAACTCTCTTGGTTTTGATATAAGACGGTTAGGAATTGGTCAAATGATCGTTCTTTTAGTCCTATAAGCTTAAGGTGGGAGTAGGTGGACTGTAGATTCTAGTGTGAGACCCTAGGTAGACTGACCGCACTTAAACTAAATTTACATGATAAGGGTTTAGGATTGAATTCGGGTTTAAAGGGATAAGTATATTCGCAATCGCGGCTAACGCAAATCTTGGTTTTAATTAATTATACCTATACTTTTGACCCGAGTAATTATTTGTTTCTGATTCCGTTGCATAATTCTTTTTCGAGGACGAAAAAAGAGTAAGTGTGGGGATGTTTGATGTACTGAAAAGTACATATGTTTATAGTGTATATTTTGGTCAGTTTTCATTCGTTTCGAGTCTGTTTTAGGTTAGAACTATGATACTGCTGACGTTAAGCTTTGATTTCAGGTCCCGTAGCTTAAAGTGTTGAAAAACGAGTAAAAACGAGCAGTTCGGAAGAAAAACGGGATTTGTACGCGCGTCGGAGAAGCTGGAATCGAAATTTAATAAAAAAATCAAGAAAATCAGAGTTGGAGGCGCCGCGCGACGCGACGCCCCCCTAGCGTCACGCGAGGGGTCTTAGTTTGTGAAATTGTTTTTCCATTTAGGGTTTGGCTATCTAATTCCCAAGAAAGATCATTGTAACCCTAATTACGATTTTGTGCAATCTTGGAGCTATCTTGGAGCATTCTTTGAAGGCAATCGGAGATTTGAAGGCACGGGAATCATTGGTACGAGTCAAGAGTGAAGAATCGAAGATTTAATCGGGTTTTCTAATCCCTTGTTTTTGTCGATTACTTTCTTGAAACTTTGTTACAATGAATTCTTTGTTAGACATCTTTGTTTTGTGTTTAATTATTGAGATGCTTGGCTAAATATTTAAACCACCTAGACTATGATGAATAGATTTTACCTTTTTCGTTATTTGCACGATGTTTATGGATTGATTGTGTCTTGTAAAAGGTTTGATTTAATGATTTGATGTGTATGCGTGCTTTGATTTGGTTTATTATTGTTACTTGCTTCATATGATTCTTAGTGACGGTCTATATCACAACGTAGAGTCATATTAGGGTTTAGGGTTTCGGTGAGTGTCTATATCACATAAGAAAACCTTCACTCTTTAGGGAGAATCGCGCGATAACCTCTAGAAGTAAGTGGTAATAATTTACTAGGTCTTAGTGTTCTACTAGTCCTAATAACTGGGAAGTGAGGGGCTATTGGTAGGTCTTACCCGGCGAATTGCTTTAGATAGGCCTTGGGAAAGGTTATGTCTTGGTTTACCTGTCGGTCTTATTAGTCTATCAAGTCAAATCTATTACTTCAGATTACCCTAGACCTAGGATTGGGAAAGAATAGGTCAACATTAGGGTACTTACACAATAATTAGACGACTGGGAAGAAATCTAATAACCGGTAGAATTAACGGCCTAGGTAGTGCCACAGGTTTCTCCTTGAGAAGGGTCGAGGGGCCTCGATGGTTCTTAATAGGTTTAGTATTTTAAGATCCCGGTTCCATAACTCGTGCATTTAACTTAATTGGTAATCTCTTAAAAACAATCCAGGATTCTTGTCTAGGTGGTCTCGTTCTCACATAAGAAAAGTTCACAGTCATCGTTCGTCTTTAGTCTAGTTCTGGTTATTTTAGTAGTTAATATAGATTTCCTAGTTTTTCAGTAACCCCCCCAAACAAATAAACAAGTTTGAGTCGTGTCTGTCAGTGTCTAGTCAGAGTCTAGTCTACGTGATTAATAGAGTCCTGTGGTTCGATATCCGGACTTCCTAGGTTATACTACATTGATCGGTACACTTGCCGATTGTGTGGTTTAGGTCGAGTCTAGAATTTAAAGCTTTTTAGTGTCTAGCTTAGAGAGTCTAATTTAGTTAGTTTTTAATAGTCTGTTTAGCACACATCATTTGTCCATATGTTATCGATTTGTAAGATAAGGAACACCTCATGGATTGTCGGCCATGGTGATTATTTTAATGATGATGATGATCCGATGTGAAGGATCATGTATGTTGCTATGCATATTGTTGATTTGGATAATATGATCGAACATGTGTGCCTGTTGAGGATGATTGTGTGATGATTCTGTTCACGTGATGTTTAGGGTAGATGTGTACGCAACTGTCTGTTGTGATAATGATGATGGAGCCTGGCGAAATCACTAGCTCGACGAAAACACCTTAAGGGATTTCGGCCCAGGTGATTTCGGCCCAAAAAGGGTTTTCGCCAAAAGAGTGATTTCGGCCCAAGGGATTTCGGCCCTTAGTGTTTTCGGCTTTTGAACTGTAACTCGAATGTGAATCTGTTATTCTATTAACTCGGTTACTCTATAAATCTGTTAAGTATTAACTCAGTTATGTTAGCAAACTCAGTTAGTTATTGGTTCAGTTAGTTGTTAACTCTGCTAATGGTACAAACTCTGTTAAGTCATTAACCTTGTTAAGTTGTTAACTCTTGTTAGATTTCTTGATTATGACAAACATGTTAACACTGTTAAGTTATAACATTACTAGTTTAGTAACTCTGTTAACTCTGTTAAGTTATATAACCCTGTTAGAATAATAACTCTGTTGATACGTTAATTTTGTGGTACATTAACTCTGTTAAACCTGTTAATTGATTTAACTGCTTACGTGATACATGACGTTAATTGCTATGCACTTTATGACATAGATTTCATGTGAAACATTTCGAACTCGAAACTGATTGTATATACGTGCGTACCATAGGTCGTGATTGATTAATTGTGAGCACTTAACTTAGCATACCGAGCAAACCAAGGTGAGTTCACACTCTTACCAAGGCATGGGATTCCCGGGGTTGGGAATGGGTTTGGATGATTACTTGTACACACATTGATACTGGAATTGCGTCCCACTGACCTCGGGAGAGGCAGGTTACTTGTAGATACTGCTAGACTAGTGATACGAATACTAAACTTCGCACACATGCCTGGAATGGCCGCGATACGATTACTAAACTTCGCACACATGCCTGGAGGGCCGCGATACAAATATACCTAGTCTAGAAAACATGGGAAACCCCCACTAATCTTCGCCAACATGCCTAGAGGGCCGCGATACAAATACATACGAAACATGGTTCACTAAATGAACATACGGTTTACAATACGATTACTATAACTGAACAATCAACTGTGAACTCGCTCAACTTTGTTGTTGACTTTCTGTTACATGCCTTGCAGGACCTTAGGTACTCATGGAGCTTGCACGGGAGGCGCGGTCGTTGTGGGCACGGATTGTGGATGTTTTGATGAAAACTTTATGACTCATTAAACTTAACACTTGTGTTGAATTTTCATACTATACTTCCGCTACTTATACTATGTTTTGATGGGACATCAATCGTATTGTGATGAATTACTTTTACTTATTACTTGTATGTTCAATATGATTGGTGGCTTGATCCTGGTCATGTCACGCCTCCAAGCGGTGGTACTCCGCGTGTGGATTTTGGGGGTGTGACAGATTGGTATCAGAGCCATTAGTTATAGAGAACTCGGTTTTAATAAGGGGAAAAACATTTTTATTAAAACCAGACTATAACCTGTTCAGTGCTCAACGATCCATAACGACGCCTCGCTCCACGTGCAAGACTCAACATTCTAGGTAATATGGTATATGTTTTATTGCCTACTTGCTAGAATTACATAGAACTTTGCTCATGGTATGCTTAGATACACATAACCCCTATTGCTTGAGAATACTTGTGTGCTCACTCCCTTCTGTCATCGCACTATTCACGAACCTCTCCCACTCATGTTTCCTTGGGTATGAAGATCATGAGTGGACGTGTCAACCTAACTCAAGCCCAGTTGGCGGCTTTGATCACTGAACAAGTCACTGCAGCACTCGCAGCTGCCCAGGCAGGAGGTATAACCTGCCATCACAACCTACTCTAGGATCCTTAGATCCTACTCTCGTAAACCAACACTCGTGCTTAAGTATGTTTACTCTTACGCACACGACAGGTCAACACGCTCAATCACCTGTGTGCACGTTCAAAACTTTCATGGACTGTTGTCCTAGTACTTTTAGTGGCACTGAAGGAGCCGTTGGACTCCTCCATTGGTTTGAAAAGCTCGAATCGGTCTTCGAGATGTGTGAATGCCCTGAGGCTCGTAGGGTGAAGTACGCCACTGGTACTCTCGAAGGCACTGCGCTAACTCGGTGGAACGCGCAAGTTCAGATGCTGGGGCTGGCGGCTGCTAATGCCACCCCATGGAATGATTTTAAGGAACTGATCAAGCGAGAATACTGTAACCGTGATGACATCCACAAACTGGAAGTGGCCTTCTTTAACTTGAATATGACGGGGTCAGAGATAGAGGCGTATACGCAGCGATCTAACGAACTGGCAGTGTTATGTCCAACTATGGTGGATCCTCCCATCAAGCGCATTGAGTTGTACCTCAAAGGCTTAGTACCAGAGATTCAAAGTCATGTGACATCGGCCAACCTTGCTACTATTCAAGATGTTACTCGTCTCACAGACCAGGCAGTGGAACAGAACCAGCTGCCTAAACGTATTGGTGCTACTGCTATTACTACATCTGCTACTCCCAGTGACAACAAACGAAAGTGGGATGGAACCTCCAGCAAGGGTTCGACTCCGTTTCACTCCCAGGCACACCAGCGAAAGATCGATGACTACCAGAGTCCTGGTCAACAATCTTCTGGTAGTCAAGGGCAGGGTGGATATCGAGAAAATCACCCAAAATGCAATAGATGCAACAGGTACCACAGTGGTCAGTGCAACAGGGGTCGTTGCCAGTGGTGTCTCAAGATGGGTCATGAAGCTAAGGATTGCAGGAGCTCGCGACCTGCGAATCAGAACCAACAACGACAACAATAATCAAGGCAATGGGAACAAAAACGGGGGTAATAACAATGGCAATGGTGCCAGGGGTCGAGTGTTCGTGATTGGTCAGGGAGACGCAAGGAATGATCCTAACGTGGTGATGGACTTTCCTTATCGATTTCATTCCTATAGTTCTGGGTAGTTTTGACAACGTCATTGGGATGGATTGGTTATCCCAACAGCAAGCAGAGATCCTATGCAAAGAGAAGATCATTCGCATTCCCCGTTCTGGCAAAGAATCTCTCGAAGTTCAAGGCGACAAGAGTGGTGTCATGAGTGGCATCATCTCCTTCTTGAAGGCACAGAAGTGTTTGCGAAAGGGTCACACCGCTATCTTAGCACTTGTTACTGACGCATCAACTAAAGAGAAGAAGATTGAGGATATTCCAGTTGTACGCGACTTTCCTCAAGTGTTTCCTGAAGAGTTACCTGGGCTACCGCCTCATCGCCAGGTCGAATTTCAGATCGAGCTTGCTCCAGGAGCAGCCCCAATAGCTCGAGCACCTTATCGCTTAGACCCAACCGAACTGGAAGAACTATCTAAGCAATTGCAAGAACTTTTGGAAAAGGGTTTCATACGTCCTAGCTCTTCGCCCTGGGGAGCTCCAGTATTATTTGTGAAGAAGAAAGACGGTACCTTCCGCATGTGTATTGATTACCGCGAACTGAACAAGGTGACCGTGAAGAATCGCTATCCTCTTCCACGCATCGACGACTTATTCGACCAGTTGCAAGGGTCGAGCTATTACTCGAAGATTGACCTGAGGCCAGGCTATCATCAATTGAGAGTCCGGGACGAGGACGTCTCCAAAACAGCATTCAGAACTCGCTACGGCCATTACGAGTTTTTGGTCATGCCATTCGGGTTAACAAACGCACCGGCAGTCTTCATGGATCTTATGAACAGAGTGTGCAAACCTTATCTTGACAAGTTTGTTATTGTTTTCATCGACGACATCCTGATCTATTCAAAGAGTCTGGAGGAACACGAGCAGCATTTACGACTCATTCTGGAACTACTTCGAGCAGAACAGCTGTACGCCAAGTTTTCGAAATGCGACTTCTGGCTTCGTGAAGTCCACTTTCTAGGCCACGTGGTAAACAAGGATGGGATTCATGTTGATCCATCTAAGGTAGACTCGATTAAGAACTGGCCTGCACCGCGTACACCAACAGAAATCCGCAAATTTTTGGGTTTGGCGGGTTATTACAGACGGTTCATCAAAGACTTCTCAAAGATTGCACAGCCGCTTACATTACTGACACAGAAAGGTGTTGTTTACCGTTGGGGTAATACACAGGAGACAGCGTTTCAGCACTTAAAGGATAGACTTTGTAGCGCACCTATCCTCTCATTGCCTGAAGGCACGGACGATTTTGTAGTCTACTGCGACGCATCTATTCAGGGTCTTGGATGTGTGTTGATGCAACGGGATAGAGTCATTGCTTATGCTTCGCGCCAACTTAATATTCACGAACGGAATTACACTACACATGATTTAGAGCTGGGAGCTGTTGTTTTTGCGCTCAAGATATGGCGACATTACCTGTACGGTACCAAGTGCACCATCTACACCGATCACAGGAGTCTCGAGCATATTTTCAAGCAGAAAGAGTTGAACATGCGTCAGCGTCGATGGGTCGAGCTACTGAACGATTACGAATGTGCTATAAAGTACCATCCGGGCAAAGCCAATGTGGTGGTCGACGCCCTTAGTCGAAAGGATACTACACCTAGGCGTGTACGGGCGTTGCAACTCACTATTCAGTCTAGTCTTCCTTCACAGATAAGAGATGCTCAGGTAGAAGCATTGAAACCAGAAAACATCAGGGCTGAAGCCCTACGTGGCTCAAGGCAACGGTTAGAACAAAAGGCAGACGGCGCCTACTATGTAACAGAACGTATTTGGGTCCCACTCTATGGCAACCTACGAGAGCTTGTGATGGATGAGGCACACAAGTCTCGCTACTCAGTGCATCCTGGTTCGGATAAGATGTACCACGATATTAAAACTACATACTGGTGGCCTAGCATGAAGGCCCACATAGCAACTTACGTCAGCAAGTGTTTGACTTGTGCGAGAGTCAAAGCCGAATACCAGAAACCCTCAGGCCCACTCCAACAACCTGAGATACCACAATGGAAATGGGAACAAATTTCCATGGATTTTGTTACTGGTCTGCCTAGATCTCAACGTGGGAATGACACTATTTGGGTGATCGTGGATCGACTCACAAAGTCTGCACACTTCTTGGCTATCAAGGAAACAGACAAGTTCTCTACTTTAGCAGACGTTTACTTGAAGGAAGTGGTTTCAAGGCACGAGGTGCCAACCTCTATTATCTCTGATCGTGACGCACGTTTCACTTCAGAACTGTGGCAAGCAATGCACAAATCTTTCGGCTCACGATTAGACATGAGCACGGCTTATCACCCTCAGACGGATGGGCAGTCTGAGCGCACTATTCAAACTCTAGAAGACATGCTTCGTGCATGTGTAATCGATTTTGGCAACGGCTGGGAAAAACATCTCCCGTTAGTGGAGTTCTCGTATAACAACAGTTACCACACCAGCATTAAAGCCGCTCCATTCGAGGCATTGTACGGGCGTAAATGCCGATCACCTCTCTGTTGGGCAGAGGTGGGTAATAGTCAAATCACAGGTCCAGAACTGGTAGTAGACACAACAGAAAAGATTGCTCAAATACGACAACGCATGGCGGCAGCTCGTGACCGTCAGAAAGCATACGCCGATAAAGACAGGAAACTACTCGAGTTCCAGGTTGGGGATCGAGTGCTACTCAAAGTCTCACCCTGGAAGGGTGTTGTTCGTTTTGGCAAACGAGGCAAACTTAATCCACGATACGTTGGACCGTTCGAAATCATTGAGAAAATAGGCAAAGTGGCCTACAGACTGAACTTACCAGCTGAACTCAGTGCAGTTCACAACGTCTTTCACGTGTCGAATCTGAAGAAGTGTTTTTCAGATGAGACTCTCATAGTTCCTTTGAAGGAGCTCACTATCGACGAGCAGTTGCGATTCGTCGAGGAACCAGTTGAAATCACGGACCGGGATGTTAAGGTCCTCAAACACACTAGAATACCTCTTGTTCGAGTTCGTTGGAACTCCCGTCGTGGCCCAGAGTTTACCTGGGAACGAGAAGATCAAATGAAACTTAAGTATCCCCAGTTATTCAGAAACAGCGCAACCACTACTGAGGCTGAAGCTACTACAGAATTTCAGGACGAAATTCCAAATCAGCGGGGGGATGATGTGACACCCCAGGAAAACCAGTAAACAAAACAATACAACTAGCTTCCTCAGTAACCACGTGCTAAATTTCGGGACGAAATTTATTTCAAGTTGGGGATAATGTGACAACCCGAGTTTGCAAGGTCTTTACTTGACTTAATACTTGTTCATAGTACTCATTTTAGATTATATGTGGTGTGCATTATAAGTGTATACTTGATACATGTTTTGTTATAATAGGTTTTGTTTATTTAATAAAAACAAAGGGTAACCCTTGCCATATACCCTCCCCCACGAAAACCCACTTGGATGAAAACACTTTAGTGTTTTCGGCACAAAGTGGGCAGCCGAAAACAACTCATGGGCTTCGGCCCAGTGGTGATTCAATATAGGGTTTGTTTTATTCAGTGCATGTTATCGATAACTGGCTAAACCCTAATCACCTATCCTTCTATCTCTCTCGCTATCTTGTGAAACCCTACGGCAGTCTTGAACAACCGAGTCCAATACATCGATTGAAGTATTGTCTTTTCCGTAGGTTAGTAATCGACCCTTTATGATTTCTTGATGTAAATCACTTGATTATTTGACATCATGAATTAATGGTTAGTATGCATCGATTTCAAAAATAGTCAATTTCATTAATTTGGTGTGAATCAGTGCATGTAATCATTACTTTTAAATGGCCCCAATCATTCTGTTTCATTCAAGTAATTGTTGTCATACCATCACGTGAAAAGCTTCTTGTATTTAAATCAAATTTGTTGTGTATCGATTATTGAGTTGGGCGGCCCATGTGTGTGTTGTCAGGATATGTTAGTCAAGATTCGTATGTTAATTGTTTGTCCATATGTTATCGATTTGTAAGATAAGGAACACCTCATGGATTGTCGGCCATGGTGATTATTTTAATGATGATGATGATCCGATGTGAAGGATCATGTATGTTGCTATGCATATTGTTGATTTGGATAATATGATCGAACATGTGTGCCTGTTAAGGATGATTGTGTGATGATTCTGTTCACGTGATGTTTAGGGTAGATGTGTACGCAACTGTCTGTTGTGATAATGATGATGGAGCCTGACGAAATCACTAGCTCGACGAAAACACCTTAAGGGATTTCGGCCCAGGTGATTTCGGCCCAAAAAGGGTTTTCGCCAAAAGAGTGATTTCGGCCCAAGGGATTTCGGCCCTTAGTGTTTTCGGCTTTTGAACTGTAACTCGAATGTGAATCTGTTATTCTATTAACTCGGTTACTCTATAAATCTATTAAGTATTAACTCAGTTATGTTAGCAAACTCAGTTAGTTATTGGTTCAGTTAGTTGTTAACTCTGCTAATGGTACAAACTCTGTTACGTCATTAACCTTGTTAAGTTGTTAACTCTTGTTAGATTACTTGATTATGACAAACATGTTAACACTGTTAAGTTATAACATTACTAGTTTAGTAACTCTGTTAACTCTGTTAAGTTATATAACCCTGTTAGAATAATAACTCTGTTGATACGTTAATTTTGTGGTACTGGAGACTCTTGTGATCGGTGTAGATGGTGTAGATGGTGCACTTGGTACCGTACAAGTAATGTAATTAACTCTTGTCGAAGATATACTGGAGACTCTTGTGATCGGTGTAGATGGTGCACTTGGTACCGTACAAGTAATGTCTCCATATATTGAGTGCAAACACTACTACCCCCAACTCCAAATCGTGGGTAGTGTAGTTCTTTTCGTGAACCTTGAGTTGGCGTGATGCATAAGCAATGACTTTCTAACGTTGCATCAACACACAACCAAGTCATTGGATAGACGCGTCACAATAAACGACAAAATCATTTGTGCCTTCTGGTAGCGAAAGAATGGGTGCACTACAGAGTTTCACTTTCAACTGCTGAAACGCGGATTTCTGAGCATCACCTCACCGGTAGGTGACACCCTTCTGAGTTAGAGTAGTAAGGGGCTGCGCGATCTTCGAGAAGTCTTTGATGAATCTTCGGTGGTAATCCACCAAACCCAAGAATTGACGGATTTCGGTTGGAGTTCGAGGTGCAGGCCAGTTCTTAATGGAGTCAATCTTTGCTGGATCGTCATGAATCCCATCTTCATTGAGTACATGGCCGAGGAAATGGACTTCACGAAGCCGGATGTCACTTTTCAAGAATTTAGCATATAGTTGCTCGTTTCGTAGGAGTTAAAGAATAAGACGCAGATGCTGCTCGTGCTTTGCCTAGTTCTTAGAGTAGATTGGGATGTCACCAATGAAAACAATGACGAACCTATCAAGGTATGGTTTGCACACTTGGTTCATGAGATCCATGAAGACCGCAGGTGCATAGGTTAATTCGGACGGCATGACAAGGAACTCGTAATGGTCGTATCGAGTTCTGAAGGCAGTCTTTGAGATATCTTCATCTCTGAGTTATCTAGGGCTCGTTGCTCATCCAGTAACATTCGTAGAGGGTGATTTACCCAAGCGAAGGTTCATGCAAAATGGAGTTAGACAAGAATGATAGTGTTCATGAAGCGCAACAGGATAAGACGTGAAAACACACCAAAGTGTAGCCTAAGTCAATGCACTTACCTTGATGCGACATATAAATGTTGTAGGATCAGTAGTAAGGGTCTATCTGATGTCGAGAGTGTAGTTGGTCATACGCAAGTGCTATAAAAATAGAAATAAGGAACGTTATTTGTCGGTAAAAGTGTTACGTCGATGGTGTTGGCACAACAAGAATTAGCCAGAGAAGAATGGTTGTCATACGAGTTCGTAGCGTTTATGTTCGTTGAAATGTCTGTTAAAGTTTTCGAGCTCGTCTGGGTGCGAAGGAGGGATAATTCACCTTGATCCATGAGCTTAAATGAGTCTCTGATTTATCAAGCTGGTAAGCAACTAAATTTAAAAGAGTTGCCTTAAGTCGTGTGGATGAATTTGTAATAACGCCTGTGTCGACAAGGGGTTCCAATGCGAGGATGCGAAAACATGTTCAAAACGGTATGATTGTATTAACAATGTATCACCATCTTCAGAGTTCAAGAAGCGATCCTTAGAAGTGATCACCAAGGATCGAAAGCCTAGTCTAACCAATTCTCTAAGCTAGAGCGCGATCTCATTGGAGTTTCTACATGGAGGAGCGAAGATGTGGTGTCACCGTAATAATGGATTGATAGATTTTCTAGGTCTATAATATAAATTAGGTATCACATTAAACAGTAAACATCGGCCAGTGCAAAGGCGAGTGAAAAGATCAGTATAACAAGAAAAACTCTCCTGGAATAACAACTCTTACAATATAAGGGGGTAAAGTATATATTTCAATCATCGCGTTTCATCTGTGGGTTGACTAATTTATTTCTCTGCCGTACAATGTCCCTAAGTCCATGGAACCATTTGGGGAAATCCGTTTGCAGTGTTGGATACGCTAAGGTGTAAATCAAGTTAGACTAAGGATTAGCCACATAACAGGGTAATGGAGGGTAGCCTTGTGATCGATGGGGATCATGATATGGTTGTTAGCATTTCTCTATTTCGGTTGTGGATCGAAGGAACAGAAGGTTGGTAATGCTTAGGCGAAGTATTAAGCGAAAAACAAAGAATCTGGCATATAATCGAAGAATTCCGATAATTATTCTGGTCACCGGTGGTAGCTCTTGCAATGGTCGACGGGGAAAAAAATGACACGGGATGAAAGTTCGTTGCATCACGGTCACGTGGATATATCATTTGTCCAAAACGGAGTTCGGATGATAGAGTTTCGAGTTGCGCGATAACAATCGCGCAAAACTATGACTTCCAGCCACTGTTTCATTTTCCGGCGATTGTATCGGTTTTTTTTTTCTGAAAACGGCAACAGGTGGAGATGATGGGGTTCGTCGACAAGAACACATGGACATATTATTCGCCTAAATTGGAATTCGTTTATTTACGCGTAAAACCGAACGAACGGATAGTCAGATCTGTGTTCTGGCAGCAGCAGCGACATTAGTGGATGACACCGATAATTTTTGAATGTCGGTCATGTTGAGACATTCATGTGGATAGGTAGAACACATGAAACGGATTTCGTATGGTCAAGTTATGGGTGAAACAAGATTCTACTAGCATGTTGTGTTAGGAGTTCAGAGTATAATAGACGGGCCAAGAGCTTCACATCCAGAAAACACAAGTGAGAACGATGACATAGGGGTGTGAAAGGAATGATAGAAGAGAGTGTGCACATAAGGTTTCACGCAAACAGTTGAATGTCAAAGAGAGCACATTAGGGCTAATCGACATCATGCTACTACCCTAACTAGGCATACCATATGCAACACACCATGCAAAAGTAAACTATCCAGTAGGCAATATAAACATAAATCATACCACCTAAAATGTTGAGCCTTGCACGTGGAGCGAAGCGTCGTTGTGGATCGTTGAGCACTGAGCATGTTATAGTCCGGTTTTGTCAAAAAGATTTTTACCCTTTTTAAAACCAAGTTCACTATAACCAATGGCTCTGATACCAATCTGTCACACCCCCAAAATCCACAAGCGGAGTATCACCGCAGGGAGCGTGACTGACCAGAGTCCAGCCACCAATCATATTGAACAATATAAATAAATAGATAAAATCTAAACCAAACAATATAATTGGCGACAAATCAATTTAGCAAAGTCTAAGTTATCAGCGGAAGCATTAAGTTCAAAACCAAAAGATAGGTTCATAGTTCATAAGGTTAAAGTTCATAAGTTTAACATGGCACACAACAGTCCATGTCCCACAACGACTCCTCCCATGCAAGCTCCTGCTAAGTACCTAACGACCTGCAAGGCATGTAACAATGAGTCAACAACAAAGTTGAGCGAGTTCACAGTTGGTTGTCCATTTTAATGTTGTTCCAAAAATCATAAGTTATTTTGAAAACCATGAGTTAACCAGTTCCTTGTTTCCCAAACCATAACCAGTGGGGGCTACCCCATGTTGTAAACCACTAGACCCGTTACCATATCGACTACTGACTTTAGTCATGTTTATGTGCCCTGCGTCAATATCTATCATCATTGACTAAGTGCCCAAGTACATTAGTCCACTCTTGTCCTCTGCGGCATGGTGTGAGGCTTGTCAGACCTAATAGCGCTATTTAACTAATGACCCATTCGCCAATGGCCTGGCGATTAAGTCGATATAAAAATGAGGGACTTCATAATAGAGTTTTGTCTAGTAAGTTCTATGTTGTCATCCTTCCTACGGAGGATGGAGGTACGTATTCTACCCAAGGAGAGTACGCATGATTTAATGTTGTCATCCTACCCATGGAGGATGGAGGTACGTACCCTACCCAAGGAGAATATGCAGGATTTTAATTCCGTTCCTTAACCCATTCCCAAACCACTGGGAATCCCATGCCTTGTAGAAAGTGTGAACTCACCTTAGATTAGCTCGGCAGATTAAATTAAGTGTATGTAATCTAGAGAAACAGACCACGCCCTATAATAGTTACCATGGTATATTTGACTTTATTTAGATCTTGCAAGAAAGTCCTACACATGTCTAGCAACTAGCACACAAACAAGCAATCACATAGCACGTCTATCATATGGTTCCCTAACCATGTTCACAACCTTTCTACGATATTAAATATGCTATCTATACAATTATCAAACAAGCATGGATACTAAAAGTAGCAAGTTCGGTCGTTATGCATTCATGCTTTATTGCATAGAAAAATCACTGAAAATAGGCTGTTTTTGTTGACCTGTTTAACCTTTTTACAAGTCTTCAAAAATTATGATTTTTTATGTGACGTATCTCTCGGAGGGTTAGGCCTTGTGATAAAATTTCAAGGTCTAACTCATTACCAAAAATTCGTAAAAATTCATTTACTTAGCTGCAATCAGATTCGTCACTTCTGACTGCAGCTTACGAAAAAATTCATTTAAAATTGCTCGTTTATCCGATTGACGAAATTCCTGTTGGAGATTTCTGGAATTATCTGAAGCTACCTACAGTAAAAATTTGAGATCATAAATCAATTCTTAAATTCAGTTATGACATTCATCATGGGCTGCAAATTCTGCGAGAAAACACAGCCTGAACCTTCGATACCAAAAAATTCATAAAACATTCCAGTGGGGGTTTAAAGATATTTCCTGGAATTACATCTTAGACTCAAGAAACACATTTTTATCACGTTTTGTCTACGTTACATCCAATACAAGTTGGCTGTAAATTCTGATCAGAAGCTGTTTGAATTTAGCTTTCAATTAAAACATGTTTATGACATTATAACATTATTTTTAGCAATCAAAAACCCTAAAAACATTACATACAAGAATTTAGCATTAATTTTCATTATCAAGATCATATATAACCAAAACCCTAGCATGCATACATGATCATAGAGTTACTAAATTAACAAGTATCATCATCTAGGCATTAAAATACATGTTTCTAGCAAACCCTAACACATAACATCCATGTTATCATGCATCAATAGTCACAGCAAGATCAAGAATTCATGTAGAATGAAGAAACGCAACCATGAATAACAAGTTATGAGTGTATGTTAGAGGGATTACCTAGAACGATAGAGATGGAGATCAAGAACCCGAAAATATAAGTTTTCCTAGCTTCTTTCTTGAGTTTTCTAGAGAGAGAGAGTGGAGAGAGAGGGAGAGAGGTCGACGTCTGGGGAATGGGGATCTAGGGTTAAGTTTGGTTTTATTATTTATTTTTTTTTTAAACAAAACTTTAGCAAATGCACAAAAGGTCCTCCAAGTTTTCCAATTCTTAAACTTGGACAAGAAGTTATCAACATAACTTTATAGAATGATACACAAGTCCCTTGTTTTGCAAAGTTAATCAAATTAAATCCGTTTGTTTGTTCGCGTGTTACTAACTTGTGCGTTTAAAAATTGTAATTAACAGAAAAAGGTTAACGGCTTTAACCTGAAAGTAAGGGATGTCACATTATCCCCATGTTGAAAGAATTTTCGTCCCGAAAATTGAGTAAGCAATCACCGAAGAAGTTAGTTCTGTTGAGCGTTTTCCTGAGGTGTCACAAAAGTAAAATAAATTAAATTAATTAATAAATAAAAGAAATAAAACAAAACAAATTAAGCATTCTAGTCGATTCATGTCAAAAATTAAACATTCATGTGAAATTGTCTTTATTTGTATAATGAGCTGTTGTTTATAGTGTTTGCTTTGGAATGGTTTCTTTTTCTAACTAAATAGCTTAGAATATTAAATTGTAAGATGAATGTTGTTAAGAATGTTGGGCATGGATGACATATGGAATCACGATTCATGAATGTTTTGACATAAAACTTCTTTGAAATTAGTGGTTGTTTACCTTTGCTTCTTTTTGCATAAATATTCTTTTTTATTTTGCCTTTTTTTTAGTTTATTAATTTTTTTTCGCAGTTTTAAAACAATCCATGTTATTATTTATAAGCCATGTTAGCATATTTATAAAAAAATAACCTAAATAAATAATCTTCTATTTAGGTAAAATATTTTTAATTGGAACATCAAAGTAAACTTGAGTGACCTGATTGAAAAAAAAAATATACGAGTGAATTGATTAGAACAATGCTGAAATTTGGTTACTATTTAACTGTTACACCCTCAAATTCTACCTGCGGAGTTTTACCAAGAGGCATGTGACAAACCAGGATTCAGCCACCGGTCATGTTGAACCATTCATAATAAATGAAAAATACCTAAATACTACATTCAACATGAATAGTGATAGTGTTTTAACTATTTTAAAAAGAAAGCAACGTAAGTTTGGATTTAAAAGCGGAAGCAAAAAGTATCAAGTGCCAGATATAGCAAAACTGAACAATTATCAGGGTATTAAAGGAAACTAGTTTAATTAACAGAAAACGACATTTTCATGTGCATGCAATGCGATGATCCAAGTAAAATGCCTTATGTGGGAAGACATACTAAAGTGTGTCAATACAAGATTGGTGAGTTCACAATTTACAAATCTCAATTACTGTTTTTAGAAAATGCATAATTTAGTTATATCAATAGGTAGCTAGCGTGTTTATAAGTTACTAAACAAATAGACCGAAGCTAATTGTTGTGTTTTGGAGCCTTCCACCACGTCTATCATGAAGGTGGTAGCTCGACTCCCAGCACGGTGTTGGGTTTGTTAAACCCGGTAGTACTACCAAATATTACCTCGCCATCCCATATTAACGGTTCGTGTGTAAACACTTTCATGATAATGAGTGTGTTTAGTACACAATTTATATAAAAGAAATACATTATCTGAGTAGTGTTCGTGTTTTCTCCCAGAAAACGTATAAGTAAAAGTAGTTGTGAAACTCACTGTTTGCGAAGAATCCGAGAAATATAAAGATAAGGAATAGGTGTCCAACTAACCGCTACCTATTACAATGCAATGTCTATGAGTGTATGATTGTATAGGTTCACAAAATCCAAGTAATCCAAACAACGTCGTTGTTTTAATGTTTTAGAAAAGACTCACATGTTTGACTAATTTAGTGACTTCATGTTAATTTATATTCACGCAAACCAAGTAAAGTTGTAGTACACATCACGTAACATGTTTGATAGCATTTATTTCAGTTTTACATCCTAAAGACACCTTGCATAGCCAAATAGATGTAAACTCTAGTGTTAACAAAAAAGTTTCAGCTATCACAGTTCAACTTTAGTTTTTGAGTCAGTTTGTGTATTTTATTTAAAATAGTAAACGATGCAGAAAAATTATGAATATTTTATGAGATGTGCCAAATAGTCTATTCGAGCTTGTGTAATTTTATTGAGGTCTGAATGTTTATAAAAATAATCATAAAAAACATACATCATAGAAAGGTAAAAAACATCATTTTTTGGTGGTAGTTTACCATTAAATTTATAAAAAAAACTCATGTTCCTCTAATTGATGCAAGGCTAATTGGAGTGTCTCACCAGCTCTTAGGAGTACCTACTGTAAGAAAAATTATGTCCTAACTCCCAAATTTGATAAAGTTATAGTCCTCGTCAAGTTATAGTCCTCGTCATGGACCCTATATTCTGACCAAAAAACTCAGATTGACACCGGTCATAAAAAATTACAAAAACATAGTTAAGTTTCATGAAAACTTGTGAAAATTTTTATGGATCATATACACATCGAGTAGATGATCCTAGACTCAAGAATGACCCTATTTTGCACTAGCATGTTTAGGTTATGACTAAAACAAATCCGGGAATTTCTGCTGAACATTCCTACGAGTTCATACAATATCTAACCTTTAAGTTCAACAAAGTTTCTCTTTTGGAAACCCCAAGCTTTCACCTAGCATACTAGTGATCTAACCGCGTGTAATAGTTTCATACACCCTATCTAACATATAAAAATCAATTGCAATCATTCATAGTGTCTAACATGCAATCCTACAAGTTTTGACACCAAAAAGTTTCCCTTTTTATTAAGTTGTGAACTATCATGCACCTTAGGGTTTTCATCACAAAATTGGTTCCTAACATCATGATATACATCTACTAGCATGAATAAATCATTAAACTCACCCAAATCATTCTACACATTCATATATAACAATCCAAATCTTCAAAGTTTTATCTTTGGAAAGTTAACACAAATTATTAAAATCTAAAATTGATTGCTCAAATACATGCATATAAAACCCTAACGAATCAATCACTAACAAACATCAAACAACTCATATTTGGTTTAACTGACTCTTTTTAAAAAAAACTAGGGTTTTGTGATGAACTTCAAATTGAAGCTTAAAAACATGAAATTGAGAGAATGGATAAAGATTGAACTAGGGTTTGAGAGTAGGAAAATGAAGAATGTCAAACTAGAGGAGTTGGGGTTCGTGGGGTTCTTTTTGGACACAAGGGGGAGGGGTTTGGGTTGGGCTTGTGCTTTTTTAAAGTCTATTAGGGAAGCCTGTTAGCTCCCATTTGGGTTTAAACAATTACTTGGGCTCCTAAATGGATTTCTAAGCCCTTAATTATATAAGATATTTATTTAATAAAATTCTCCATTAATTCTTTTTATTAAAAACGTCCATAATTTTATAAAACGCAAAATTATACAATTACGCGTAGTGATATGCGATTTCCACAAAAACTCACATAATGCACACACTCCGCAATTAATACATATTATTCAACATTTAAGTTAATTATTATTCCGACATTGTATTTTTGCCTAATCACCAACGTTCGGGAACAGAATCTTGTATGTTCGGCAATTCTCCGAATTACTGTTACGAGATTGTTCAAATAATAATTGACACGTTTAATTTTTTTCCTAATCATGTGTAGTGGATAAGTGAATGTTCTAGACAATGTTTTTGAGATAACGGAGTTGTATTAACAAAGTTAACCTGAAAATTATCGGTTGTCACCTCATCCTCAAGTTGAAAAAAATTTCGTCCCGAAAATTTGACTGAGGTCGCTGACACTTGAACGAAAGTTTTCCCGTGGCTGTCACATTAACAAAGTTACACCGTCTCAAATGACTATAGCGTATAGAAAAAAATTACCCAAATATATATAAAATAAATACTTAAATGCATAGATGACAATAATAGTGTAGGCCAATTTTTGACGATTCTTAGCAAAAGATTACAATCTAGTCTAGATGATATAAAAGATTACAACAAAGAGTGTATGCGTTTGGGAAGATGATTTATTTGTCTTAATATTAATAAAAAAGACATCTATCATAAACACATATTCAAAAAATAAAAATAAAATAAATTATTCTAGGTATATAAGGTAAACGGGTGGTAATCAGGTCGGCTAAATGAGTAGATCACCAAATCCTATATCCGCCCCAAACCTGCAAAAAAGAATAAATAAATAAATAAACAATCTATACCCAATTACCCTAGCCAAATCCGTCTCAGATGTTTTGGGTTTAGATTTACCTATCAGATTCGATTTTTCATCCCCACATGATCAGCTTCTCCATCGTTTGGTTTCTCATATTATCCGCCATTGAATTTTCTCCCCTGAAGCTTCTAGTGTCGCAGCCCCGGTCCCTTAACTACCCGGGAACGGGCGGCCGCGGCCAGTTTCGATGGTATCGGTGTTTATCATTTTTGGCAGCGGAAATTACATCAGGACCGTAGTTAGGAAATATTTTATCAGAGTAAAATACCACACTTTCGTAATATTAAACATATGGGAAAAATCCCATGTTTTCAGTACACACATTTTTATAGGGATAAACCCTATTTTATTTAATAAAAACATCTCTTTAATTTAGGTAACTTTATAGCCACATTTCCAAGCCTTCAGTGCTGTCCAGCTGGCTTCTATTTGGCTTTCACATTTTGTTACCTGAAACGCGTTTAAAAACATTTTTGTCAGTGGGAAATACTGGTGAGTGAATCTCAGTTTAATCAAGTTAAGTAAAACCATTGTACAGTATTGAGGGCGGTCGCGCAATTACATTTGTTTCTATCTACTTTAATTACCACCCACGGTACTGTCAACCCGACTTGTGGTCATGTTATTACTCACAATGTAGTAACAAATTTTGTATACAAAACCCCAACATACCGACGATAATTGTAGAATACATATACTCAATCACTGTTTATTATAATATTAGTTAAGTGAGGTTTTGTAAAAACAATTTGCAAAAAAGGAGATTACTCACATTGCCTGTCTTAGGTTTTCCTTTAGGGTTTCCTGGTGATTATCTATTAAATACACAATTGCACACGTGTTAGTATAATAACCCAATATTTACATTAGTAATACCCTCCCCGAGACGACATTCCAACGACTACGTCGGGCAGAACCTCGACAGCCGTTACGGAACCCTGGATCAATCGGGCAGCGTATCTAATACGTAACCGGGGTTATGATACTTACAACGGGGCAGAACTTCGTTATTTAGGGGGTATTATGCCCAGAAATTATGTTTACTCTTCAGAAATTCGAGAGAAAGAAAGAAGTGTGAGCGAGTTAGGACTGAAGCCTTGCGAATCCATTTATAGGGCTGATCAGACTCATCGTCGCGCCCCGCGACGGAAACCGCGAAGGGCTTCGCGGCCCGCGACGCCAGCTAGGGTAGGCCCTAGCTTGGCTGAGTTGACACGTAGCTTCAACACGAGTCCGACACGTGGCGGCACCAGGTTAAGCCTGGTGGCCAGGCAGTTACGCCCCGCGACTAAAGTAGCCAAGGGCGTCGCGCCTCGCGACGACCCTTTTAATTTTTTTTTATTTTTTTTATAATATTAAAGGTATTCGGGGTCCGTTTTTGTGTACGGGGTGTATTTTAGGACGTATAGGGACACTTTAATTAGTGATTACAGAGATGAATTTTGTGGATCTAGATGGTTTGTCTCCTTTAATTGTGATCGTTTCACCTTTTGGTGAATTTACTTGGATTGACTTTTGATCACATAAAATACTGGCTTTATTGGCTATTAACCAATCCATTCCTAATACAACATCAAATCCTGCCAGATTCATTGGGTAAAGGTTTGCAATAAACTTTTGATTTAAAATTCTATTCTTGCTTCCTGCAAGATTTCAGAAATCTTAATGGTTTCTCCATTTGCTGTCTTTACTAGACATTCTTGTGGGAGTTTAGTTAATGGTTGATTGAGAAGTTTGCAAAATGAAGTATTAATAAAACTTTGGTTTGCACCAGAGTCAAATAATACTTTAGCAAAAACATCATTAACTAAAAACGTACCGGCAATCACGTCTGGAATCATTTTTGCTTCTTCTGCAGTCATCACAAATGCTCTAGCATTTTTAGTAGTCTTGTTGTTCATGGCTGGAGCTAGTTTCGGATAATTCGGCTTGATATGACCTTTTTCTCCACAGTTGAAGCACATTCCATTATTAGGTTTATTCCTACAATCTTCTTCCTTGTGCCCTGGTATCTTGCAGAAATTGCAGTAGGTGGAGCATTTTCCTGAATGCTTCTTCTTGCAGGCTTTACAGTAAGGTGCAGAGGTAGAACCTACATTTTTCCCACGGTTGGAATTACCGTAGCGGAATTCCTGGGTAAGCTTTTGAGCTAGGTTCCTCCTTTGGTCCTTTTCTCGCATACGAACTAATTCATCAGTCAAGGTATTTGCTAGTTCTACAGCTTCCTCTATGGTTTGGGGTCTAGCTGCCTTGACTACATGCCTAATTTCACCGATTAATCCCCAAATGTAACGGGAGATTAATACTAGTTCTGGTGATGCAAGGGTTGGTACTATTCTAGCATATTCAAAGAATGTAGTAGTATACCCCTTACTATCCACTCCAGTCACTCTAAGGTTTAGGAACTTATTTGCTATCTGTTCTTTTTCATTGTGAGGGCATAATTTCCTTTCCACCATATTCTTAAATTCCTCCCATTCCATATTGTAAACCCTGTCACTTCCCCTAGACCGGAGGATAGTGTTCCACCATTCTAAGGCTGAATTCTTAAACAGATTGGAAGCAAACATTATCTTATCCTCTTCCACGCACTTGCTTATTTTCAAGACTGCCTCAGTCTTTTCTATCCAGCGTAGAGTTGCAATGGGTCCTTCATTGCCCGAGAATTCTATTGGTTTGCAAGACCAGAATTCCTTGTAAGAACAACCATAAGACATGGTTCTTCTTCTTTTTGGAATGGGCACTTGAAGTATTGGTCCATTGTTTACGCTGTGATCTGGTTCAGTGGGTCGCTTACTACCATTGTTACTTTTATTATCAGCTTCCTTAACCGTTTGAATAATAATGGCATTGCATCTATAATCCCTTGTGCCACTATGTGTTGGATGGCACTATTATCCACTTGATTTCCATTGTTATTGTTCTTCGGGTTATCATTGTTATTCTGGTTTTCATTGTTCTGGTTTTCCTGGTTCACTTTGTTGTCCATTTGAGTTTTAAACATTTGCCAATTATTAATATTACAAAATAATATTTAATGCAAACAATCATATAACACACATATTGATAAAAACGTCGAACATTGCGACTTACTCTTTCTTATATAGTATGCATCTAATACAAACTGGAACTGGAATTGAAAATTACAATACTATTAGGAATCAGTAGCTATTGTCTAGATATATATATTTTTTTTCAAACATACACACATATTATATATTATTATTATTATTGTTACCGCCATCACTGATATGGGTTCATCCAGAACTCCATATTACGCTCGTCATACTTCCAGACGAGTCGTTCTCCGACCTGCCTCATCCTCTCGCTACTTTCTAAAATTTCCTCACCGAAAGTTCGGAGTTCTTGCACATTTTCTGCACTCATTGGGGGTGCAGGTGCTGGTACTGGGTTTGGGAACTGGGGCATGGGTTCCTGGTAAGGGTAAGGGTTTTCTAGAATTTCCCTGATGAATTGATCATTATCATAATAAGGATCTAGAGGGTCCAAATTTGGGTAAGCTGCTAGGTTTGGCATGGGTTCATCTTCTGGTATTGGGTAACGTTGCTGGTAATCCCTATGGTCGCCAAACCACGGATCATAGTTTGGGTCTAAGGGATTGGGTGCTGGCACTCTAGGTATCTCCGCATGCATTTGGACTTGGTTTTCTGGGTTGGCTTCAATCTCCATTGGTTGGGTGGGAAACAAGGGTAACGGTTGGGGTGCTATAAGTTGCTCCAGTGTAACACCCTTGCTATTATTCTAAAGGTTTACGTATAGATTACGAAAGTAAACTTGTTATTATGATAACAAATGTGTTGAAAATACGGTTAAATTAAAAATTGTCTCAATATAAACAATACAACATATGATGTATGAATTCGTCATCTACAAAGACGATGAAACTATGTGCGGAAGCCTGTGTCTTGATCGTGTTCGGTTCTTCGTTGAGCTTGATCGTCCTCTGGTACTGTGAATTATACCTACAATTCATAAAACATGAATTGGATTAGTCATACGTAGTTTAAAACGTGTCTAAACGAGTCCGGGAAGCGAAACTGATTAAAATAAAATTTTTTCGCCAAAACAGTGCCCTGTCGCGCCACGCGCCGGCACCACGTTGCTCTCTCGCGTGGCGCGAGGGAGACCGTTTTTCAGCAGGTCTGGATTTGGGACCTGCATTTTCCAGCAACACCAGATTTTACGGAAACGGCCATAACTTATTCGTTATTGATCCGATTTACGCAATTCTTTTTCCTACGCGTTTGTAATTTAATTCTCCATCTTATGGAGCAAAAATCCAACATCTAACTTCAAAAAATTTTATATTTCAAGCTCTCGGCTTGAAATTCAATTACGACACTTCTTGACCCGTTCGTGATTTCATATAACAAACTTGTTTGCCGCCCTTGTTTCTTTTGTAAACATATTATTATAATTATTTCCTATTGTACAAGGTTCAAATCACGGGTTTATACACATTCTTAAACCGTTTTCGCTAATACTTCCATTTTGACCCGTTAAGGGTATTTATGCACTTTTTAAACTTAATTTTCGTTCATTCCTTGTATGCATCATAATTCCACCCATCCATATTAATTAGTTTTCCACCACAACTATGATTGTGGTGGATTTAATGTGATACACTATTTATTCCTAGTTCTATCCCTCAGATATGTCATTTTACGGAAAATACTCGTTTCAACTCGTTGGACACTAAGGTCCCATATCATCCCTTTTTATACTTATCATAAGGATTTAATCTATCAAAACACTTATTTCTAACAAACTTTAAAGGTCGTTTGCCCGATTTACCCATCAAGGGAATTTTAGTCAACTTCAGCCCCTCATTTACGACGAAGGGGCATTTGCTACTAACTTGACCCAAAAATGTATGTTTAACCACAATCGTATTTATACGTACCTGGCTCGAGTCAACCTAGTGACCCGTTTCGACACCTTGCTTTTATTACCGATATTCTATGGCGACGCAATTATCCAAATTACTATTCGCTCATGTAAACACATGACTTGACAACCACATTAGTTGATTTCGTCAAATGGTGTTATCCCCACCATTTAACCCGTTCGGCCTATATAACCCAACATTTTCATATGTAACAAAACATGGTTTTTAATTACCAATCACATATCCGACCCATTTCGGATTTTCTCACTAGATCCCTTTTGTCCTAAAGTCATTTCTTATATTTTTAACCCATTCGGCTTACGCTATGGGTGTCCTTTGAACTTTAATTTACTTTAGTCGATACTTGACTAAATTTCCATTTTTACCCATTTTCCCATTACTAGTTACGCTATAAGGTAACTTTAAGAAAAACTCATTAATTCTTAACCAAATCATGACTAATTTACCATTTTGCCTCTTTCACCATTAATCATGGTTTAAAACGTTTTTATTCGTTCTGACCTATTTCGTTTCGTGTCGGAACCCATAATTCGAACCTAATCCTTTGTCGTATTTATCGCCTATAAAATAAACACGTATACTACAAGTGGGTGTAAGTTTTACTTACCTCTCATCCAGTTTACGCTTTTCTTCTCGTACTTGATTGGTTCAACCCGCTTTCTCCCCAAGCATCCACCTAGCTTGTTAAGCGCCAGCAATCATTCATCATTCACAAGGTGGTTAGACTAATCATACTTTAATACTATTATTTCACCTTACACATTTCATATCAAATTATCATTCATCATATGGTAGGTCAGTTTGACTTTTTAAAAGTCAAATGCCCATTAGTATACAAGATGCACATTCAAGTTCATCAACTAGTTTAGGCATTCTTTGATTACTCGGTAGGCATTATCTTTAGGCCACCGTTTTAACCAAGGTTCTAGCCGAGTTTATTACATTTTCAACACTTTATCTTGTTCAAGTGATTATCAAGACTAATTTGTTCATTCATTTCGCAAAGACTAAGGGTCCCTCACATACGAGTGAAACCCATTTCGTCATACCACTAGCATTCATCCGAACACCTAATATATTCAAGTTCTACCTATCAATTAGTAGTTAACATGATTTCAAACATCCATATTCATGAATTAAATCACTAATTTCACTACAACATTCAAAACCCATTTCGAATTATGTATAATCAAATACTCAAACTTGCAATTTGTTTAAGTAGTTTGCTTCAACTATCAATTATGATGGTTTCTAGCACAAACATATCATCATCTTCATTATTTAGCCAAAACCCACTTAGCACATACAAGGGAATACATCAAATCCTTAGTTTTTAACACTAATTCTTTGAGTTTTCAACTAGGGTTTGTTTCTAAACATGAATTTCATCACAACAACGCTCATAGATTCATTATTCATTCCAGAATTTCGATTATGATTGTTCATCATAATTTCAAAGTATCACAAAATAACAAAATTCAACATACCTTGTGATCCCCATGACAAGGTGATCGTTTCTATGTGTTCATGCATTGATTTAGGTCTTGATTCGAGCTTCAATTTGACCAATTTGTTGAACTAGGGTTTTGAGCTCCTTGCTCTTGCTCCTGGTCGTACGCGCACACACACACACACGCACACACTAAGTGTGTGTTGTGTTTTGATTTTTAGTTTTTATAAATCAAGTCCCTTTTTTGGCAACTTAAGTCCCTCTAGTTTGGTTAGTTATTAAGTAGGCCATAACCTACTTATTTCTAGTAATATTCCCTCTTATTAACTAGGTTAAACATTCCTAGTTAACTTAGTGGGTTCGGGGAAGTTACGACTCAGTTTATTTTAAGTTCTGTTATCTAGGGCCGTTTATAAACTTTTATTTCCTCAAAAGTTTTCGTTCAACTTTTATTTAATATATGGTTTATTTATTTAAATCCTAATATTTACCGGGTTACTTTTACCACTGACGGTATTTTACCCGTCTTTTAATATTAACGTGGTTTGATTACCAAACCCGTTTTTGGGGTGTTACAAGTCTACCCCCCTTAATGAGGTTTCGTCCTCAAAACCTTTCTTACATAATTCCCACAGATTTCACATTAAATCCTGATATGATAAGTGATTCTATTAAGTTATAATTACTATTTTGACCTTAAATGGTCTTTACGACTAGACTTTTAGTCACCGGTTACTTTATACCCCATTACTCGGTATACCACATTTCCTTTCCGGCCTTACACGAGTTTATGACCTCCTTCCCGTAACTAACGTTTACTACGTGATTATATTCTATTTCACTTTTTGTGACCGTGCTCGCATTGCATTCACGTCATGTTTAAGTTCATATAAACATTATCAAAATCTTCTTTCGAATGTATCGTCTTACACCTATTGGTGTTAAGACCTATATCGTCTAACATTAACCATTTTCTAATTTTTCTTATATTATCCATATTTGTTAAAACGTTGTTTCTTACTAACAGAATTCTACTTTAACGTTTTCTCTTTATCTCATGTCAGTCTCTCATATCGAGGAATTTACACCCAAGGATTTATTCCTCTCCGTTATCATTTCGGTAATGTTTTCGCCCTTTTTGTGAAATAACACATTCTAAATAACTGTGAATTCTTTTTGTCATCATTTTTTTTTCGCATTTGTATTTCATTTGATCTTGACCGTAGTCTAAGGCTACTTTTGTTTTCTTTCGAATTATTCTTCCGACTTTATGACTTCTTCCGTCATTTATACGTCGGCTTGTTCTACGCTTACCGTTACCCGGTTCTTACCTATACTTCTTTACAACCCATCACCCGGGTTCTTTTATCTTAATGTTCTTAGCTTTCTGGTCTCACCGGTTTGCGTTTTCCTTACTTAACTCGTTTGACTTATTTTGTGTGAAATTTAATCACTGGTGAACGTCAAACTCCGCTCTTTATTCGACCCGTTCGACTTTAAAATAGTTGAACGTAGTTATCAAAATTTCTGTTTGCATATTCTCCTTGTCTTTTAGTCATGACTCATATTCCGAGTCTTATGACTTTTTGTTTCGCGTTCCCATCTCTTGGTTTACGCATTCTTTCCAAATCCTACCCATTCATCGGGTATCTTTACCGTAATCATCTTCAAGTAACCATTCTTATATGGTTTTAGACATTATTTTAATTTATTTGGTCATCTTAGTGAGATCCATTGCTTTTGTTCAGTCAAGTCCTTTATTCTTTATTTAATTTGTCTGACTTATCCATGTGAATTTCATCACTTATGACAGTCAAACTTTTATCCCCATGCCTTAGCATTCTCATTAGTTGGTTTGTATTTTCATTTAGTCCGATCTTTGTCCCTTCTCTTGGGCTCGTCATTCTAACGTAATACGCTTCCGTCATCCGACTTGCGTTTACGTTTACTATCAAACATCTTATCTATTTGATTCATTTGGGTATCATTTAAGTTAGTCCAATTCACCCCGTCCTTAGTACATCGGACGTAAATGTGTCCGCTACAAGAAGTTCATGGTATCATATGCCATTACTTACTTGGCCAGAGTAAGCGATCAACACATGATACACATGACCTTTTTATAGTTTTCACATCACACCCTATGTAAGTAATGCCTCTATTTATTTCATATCTCTGATTTCATTTAGTAAAACTTTATTTAATTGCAAAACAACAATCGTTAGTTTCACTAGTTTTACATTTGAACATATAAAATGTTTTTCTTTTCTATCGAACTATTATATAATCACATTCGTTAATGTGATCGCTGTTTTTCCCAATAGCATTATATTGAGAGTTTTCCACTTGGATAATTACCCCTCGTCCAAGTTTCCATATGAACTAATCCTATTATTTCTTTGTTATTCATCATTGTGAATAACACTTCTTTCTACTTATTCACTCTTGGAAACTTCATCCTGAATAGATATCCTATTCAGATTTTCTAAGTTTTATCCTATATATGCAACCATCATTTTCTACTTGTTTGTTGCATATTACTATTTGTGCGATTAATTTAAAATGTGCACCTAGTAATGCTTGCCCTAACGGGCTTTCCTTGCTATTAACCTTACTTGCGATTGTTACGCGATTTAGGTCCTTGGCGAGTATGCTCTGCTCGTCATACTTCGGACCGCACCTTCGTCATATCCGAAATTTGTTCAACTCTCGTCACCTTCAGGTGCGAATGTCCTTCAATTAAAAGATTCACAAAAGTTAGTAATGTCGACATCAATAATCGCCCGTATTATAATACGAGGCTTTCTAGTATACGTGTCAATGCACGTAATTTCGTTAACTACATCAATCATTTTAATTGGGGTAACGTATATCACACGATAACCCTATGTGTTGTTTTCAACACTTTAACACGCTAAACCATTACTATATACATGTACTTACCGGATTTGTGATCAAGCCTCGAACCGAACACACTTTATTCTTTAACCATGAGCTCTGATTACCAACTTGTAACACCCTCGCTATTATTCTAAAGGTTTACGTATAGATTACGAAAGTAAACTTGTTATTATGATAACAAATGTGTTGAAAATACGGTTAAATTAAAAATTGTCTCAATATAAACAATACAACATATGATGTATGAATTCGTCATCTACAAAGACGATGAAACTATGTGCGGAAGCCTGTATCTTGATCGTGTTCGGTTCTTCGTTGAGCTTGATCGTCCTCCGGTACTGTGAATTATACCTACAATTCATAAAACATGAATTGGATTAGTCATACGTAGTTTAAAACGTGTCTAAACGAGTCCGGGAAGCGAAACAGATTAAAATAAAAAAATTTCGCCAAAACAGTGCCATGTCGCGCCACGCGCCGGCACCACATTGCTGCCTCGCGTGGCGCGAGGGAGACCGTTTTTCAGCAGGTCTGGATCTGGGACCTGCATTTTCCAGCAACACCGGATTTTACGGAAACGGCCATAACTTATTCGTTATTGATCCGATTTACGCGATTCTTTTTCCTACGCATTCGTAATTTAATTCTCCATCTTATGGAGTAAAAATCCAACATCTAACTTCACAAAATTTTAGATTTCAAGCTCTCGGCTTGAAATTCAATTACGACACTTCTTGACCCGTTCGTGATTTCATCTAACAAACTTGTTTGTCGCCCTTGTTTCTTTTGTAAACATATTATTATAATTATTTCCTATTGTACAAGGTTCAAATCACGGGTTTATACACATTCTTAACCTGTTTTCGCTAATACTTCTATTTTGACCCGTTAAGGGTACTTATGCACTTTTTAAACTTAGTTTACGTTCATTCCTTGTATGCATCATAATTCCACCCATCCATATTAATTAGTTTTCCACCACAACTATGATTGTGGTGGATTTAATGTGATACACTATTTATTCCTAGTTCTATCCCTCAGATATGTCATTTTACGGAAAATATTCGTTTCAACTCGTTGGACACTAAGGTCCCATATCATCCCTTTTATACTTATCCTAAGGATTTAATCTATCAAAACACTTATTTCTAACAACCTTTAAAGGTCGTTTGCCCGATTTACCCATCAAGGGCATTTTAGTCAACTTCAGCCCCTCATTTACGACGAAGGGCATTTGCTACTAACTTGACCCAAAAATGTATGTTTAACCACAATCGTATTTATACGTACCTGGCTCGAGTCAACCTAGTGACCCGTTTCGACACCTTGCTTTTATTACTGATATTCTATGGCGACACAATTATCCAAATTACTATTCGCTCCTGTAAACACATGACTTGACAACCACATTAGTTGATTTCGTCAAATGGTGTTATCCCCACCATTTAACCCGTTCGGCCTATATAACCCAACATTTTCATATGTAACAAAACATGGTTTTTAATTACCAATCACACATCCGACCCATTTCGGATTTTCTCACCAGATCCCTTTTGTCCTAAAGTCATTTCTTATATTTTTAACCCATTCGGCTTACGCTATCGGTGTCATTTGAACTTTAATTTACTTTAGTCGATACTTGACTAAATTTCCATTTTTACCCATTTTCCCATTACTAGTTACGCTATAAGGTAACTTTAAGAAAAAACTCATTAATTCTTAACCAATTCATGACTAATTTACCATTTTGCCTCTTTCACCATTAATCATGGTTTAAAACGTCTTTATTCGTTCCGACCCATTTCGTTTCGTGTCGGAACCCATAATTCGAACCTAATCCTTTGTCGTATTTATCGCCTATAAAATAAACACGTATACTACAAGTGGGTGTAAGTTTTACTTACCTCTCATTCAGTTTACGCTTTTCTTCTCGTACTTGATTGGTTCAACCCGCTTTCTCCCCAAGCATCCACCTAGCTTGTTAAGCGCCAACAATCATTCATCATTCACAAGGTGGTTAGACTAATCATACTTTAATACGATTATTTCACCTTACACATTTCATATCAAATTATCATTCATCGTATGGTAGGTCAGTTTGACTTTTTAAAAGTCAAATGCCCATTAGTATACAAGATGCACATTCAAGTTCATCAACTAGTTTAGGCATTCTTTGATTACTCGGTAGGCGTTATCTTTAGGCCACGGTTTTAACCAAGGTTCTAGCCGAGTTTATTACATTTTCAACACTTTATCTTGTTCAAGTGATTATCAAGACTAATTTGTTCATTCATTTCGCAAGGACTAAGGGTCCCTCACATACGAGTGAAACCCATTTCGTCATACCACTAGCATTCATCCGAACACCTAATATATTCAAGTTCTACCTATCAATTAGTAGTTAACATGATTTCAAACATCCATATTCATGAATTAAATCACTAATTTCACTACAACATTCAAAACCCATTTCGAATTATGTATAATCAAATACTCAAACTTGCAATTTGTTTAAGTAGTTTGCTTCAACTATCAATTATGATGGTTTCTAGCACAAACATATCATCATCTTCATTATTTAGCCAAAACCTACTTAGCACATACAAGGGAATACATCAAATCCTTAGTTTTTAACACTAATTCTTTGAGTTTTCAACTAGGGTTTGTTTCTAAACATGAATTTCATCACAACAACGCTCATAGATTCATTATTCATTCCAGAATTTCGATTATGATTGTTCATCATAATTTCAAAGTATCACAAAATAACAAAATTCAACATACCTTGTGATCCCCATGACAAGGTGATCGTTTCTATGTGTTCATGCATTGATTTAGGTCTTGATTCGAGCTTCAATTTGACCAATTTGTTGAACTAGGGTTTTGAGCTCCTTGCTCTTGCTCCTGGTCGTACGCACACACACACACACACACACACACTAAGTGTGTGTTGTGTTTTGATTTATAGTTTTTATAAATCAAGTCCCTTTTTTGGAAACTTAAGTCCCTCTAGTTTGGTTAGTTATTAAGTAGGCCATAACCTACTTATTTCTAGTAACATTCCCTCTTATTAACTAGGTTAAACATTCCTAGTTAACTTAGTGGGTTCGGGGAAGTTACGACTCAGTTTATTTTAAGTTCTGTTATCTGGGGCCGTTTATAAACTTTTATTTCCTCAAAAGTTTTCGTTCAACTTTTATTTAATATAGGGTTTATTTATTTAAATCCTAATATTTACCGTGTTACTTTTACTACTGACAGTATTTTACCCGTCTTTTAATATTAACGTGGTTTGATTACCAAACCCGTTTTCGGGGTGTTACATCCAGGTTAGGATCTGCGTCTGTAGTTGCTAAAATATGGAAGTTTGCTAGACTCCTATTTAACATATCCTGGGCATGAGCATTTGTTTCTCTCTTAGCGGCTTCTAAAACACGTTGCTGCTGTAACTTTTTCATTCTTTTCACACGTTCATGTGCCCCTCTACTGAACCATCCTCTCTTTTTAGGAGGGAATGGCTCTTCAGATTGAGCTTTAAACAACAATATCCCATCTTCATTGTTAGCTGAATACCCTAAGAGGGCAGGCTGTGAAGAGGTGCCTTCACTCCTAGGTGAGCTGGACAACTGACGGTAGGCGTCAGAAGGTCCTTGGTCGCTCATACTGTAAACTAACAAATAGTCAAATAGCACACAACAATAAAATACAATTATGCACGTATTTCCGTAGAAAATTTCCTAACAATTTAAATAATATCTTGATGTCAGCAGAACATTTCTGTGGCTGAATTAGTGGCTTAGCTCTGATACCACCTTCTGTCGCAACCCCCGTCCCCTAACTACCCGGGAACGGGCGGCCGCGACCAGTTTCGGTGGTTATCATTTTTGGCAGCGGAAATTACATCAGGACCGTAGTTAGGAAATAATTTATCAGAGTAAAATACCACACTTTCATAATATTAAACATGTGGGAAAAATCCCAAGTTTTCAGTACACACATTTTTATAGGGATAAACCCTATTTTATTTAATAAAAACATCTCTTTAATTTTGGTAACTTTATAGCTACTTTTCCAAGCCTTCAGTGCTGTCCAGCTGGCTTCTATTTGGCTTTCAGATTTTGTTACCTGAAACGCGTTTAAAAACATTTTTGTCAGTCGGAAATACTGGTGAGTGAATCTCAGTTTAATCAAGTTAAGTAAAACCATTGTATAGTATTGAGGGCGGTCGCGCAATTACATTTGTTTCCATCTACTTTAATTACCACCCACGGTATTGTCAACCCGACTTGTGGTCATGTTATTACTCACAATGTAGTAACAAATTTTGTATACAAAACCCCAACATACCGACGATAATTGTAGAATACAAATACTCAATCACTGTTTAATATAATATTAATTAAGTGAGGTTTTGTAAAAACAGTTTGCAAAAAAAAAGATTACTCACATTACTGTCTTAGGTTTTCCTTTAGGGTTTACTGGTGATTATCTATTAAATACACAATTGCACACGTGTTAGTATAATAACCCAATATTTACATTAGTAATACCCTCCCCGAGACGGCATTCCAACGACTAGGTCGGGCAGAACCTCGACAGCCGTTACGGAACCCTGGATCAATCGGGCAGCGTATCTAACACGTAACCGGGGTTATGATACTTACAACGGGGCAGAACTTCGTTATTTAGGGGGTATTATGTCCGGAAATTATGTTTACTCTTCAGAAATTCGAGAGAAAGAAAGAAGTGTGAGCGAGTTGGGACTGAAGCCTTGCGAATCCATTTATAGGGCTGATCAGACTCATCGTCGCGCCCCGCGACGGAAACCACGAAGGGCTTCGCGGCCCGCGACGCCAGCTAGGGTAGGCCCTAGCTTGGCTGAGTTGACACATAGCTTCGACACGAGTCCGACACGTGGCGGCACCGGGTTAAGCCTGGTGGCCAGGCCGTCGCGCCCCGCGACTGAAGTAGCCAAGGGCGTCGCGCCCCGCGACCTTTTAATTTCGTTTTTATTTTATTTTTATAATACTGAAGGTATTCGGGGTCCGTTTTTGTGTACGGGGTGTATTTTATGACGTATAGGGACACTTTAATTATTTTTAGGGTGTCGAAAATATTTTGAGGGTTGTTATATCTAGTAACCGATCATCCTAGTGGCGATCGCTTGAACATTAAACACTATAAGTGTAATAATTTTTTTAGGTAGATCTTAATAGTTCTATTAATTACTTGATCATTCATTTCTATTAATTACTTAATCATTTATTCAAGCCATAGTTAGTTACAACTTACACCTATTATTCAAACCTAACATAGTTCTCTAGTGCAACCAAACACGAGTGCTATTTACCATAATTGTACTTGAAAGTGAGAAAAACATTTGAAAAACTTTATTCTATCATTTATGCTATAAACAGAGAAAAAAGATTGTAAAGCGATAAAAAGTAGTGTCAAAAAGTCAGAAACATAAAGAGGCGTGTCCTGCATCCTGTATCTACTCTCTTTTAGGGTTTCTTATTTTCTTTAATTTCACACACGCTTACGAACCCAAAATCCAATTATTCACACTCGATTGCACTTCACCTTTACATTTTTCATCGATCTTGAAAATACCCACCACTGTTCTTCACCCAAATCGTAAGTTTTTCACTCCTTTGTTGCTCTTTTGTTGTAAAGTTTGAATCTTTACGTGTTTTTTGAGTTCTTTTTGGTCTCCTGAGGTTCAATTATGTTGTTTCTGTATTGATTCATTGATTTGTATCTATACGTTAGTTGGGTGTGTGGTAGATCTGTAATTAATGTGGGTTGTTGTGGGTTAATTTGGGGAAATTGAATTTAGGGTTTGTAAGATTTTTTGTTGATATGGGGTCAGTGGGTGAAGAGGGTATAGTGAATTTGATGTCTGCAAGAAAGTTGTTGAAGGGTAATTTGGAGAAAAGTAAAGGGTTAGGGTTACAGTTGCAAAAAGCTGGGCCTAGGTTAGAAGAGATTAATCAACGGTTACCGGGTTTGGAAGCTGCGGTGCGTCCGATTCGCGCGCAAAGGGACGCGCTTGATGCGGTTGGTGGGCATATTAACAAGGCTGTTGTTCCGGCAGCTGCGGTTTTGAAGGTATTTGATGCGATACATGGGTTGGAAAAGTCGTTGTCGGATCCGCAGTCGGATCTTTCGGGGTATCTTAAGGTGTTGGATAACTTGCAGGAGGCGTTGCAGTTTTTGTCGGATAATTGTGGGATGGCGATTGAGTGGTTGGATGATATCGTTGAGTATTTACAGGATAATAACGTGGCTGATAAACGTTATACAATTAGTTTGAAAAAAGCGCTAGATTATTTAAAAGAGTTGCAGAATGAAGAAAAGGGTCGGCTTGACGGTGGGCTTTTGGAGGCTGCGTTAGATAGATTAGAAGGCGAGTTTCGTCGTCTTTTGACTGAAAATAGTATCCCCTTACCTATGTCTTCGTCCCCTTTGAAAGACGAACAAGCGTGTATTTCCCCGTCTCCGTTGCCGGTTCCTGTAATTAAAAAGTTGCAAGAAATTATCGGGGGATTGATTGCTAACAACAGACTAGAAAAATGCAAATCTATCTACGTGGATGTTCGTAGCTCGATTGTTAGAGCAAGTTTACGGGCGCTAAACTTGGATTATTTGGAGATTTCAGTTTCGGAGTTCAATAACGTGCAGAACATTGAGGGTTACATAGCGAATTGGAGTAAGCATTTAGAGTTTGCAGTTAAGCATTTATTCGAGGCTGAATATAAGCTTTGCAACGATGTTTTCGAGAAGTTGGGATTGGATGTATGGCGGGGTTGTTTCGCAAATATAGCAGCACAAGCGGGCATGCTTGCGTTCCTTCAGTTTGGGAAAACGGTCACCGAGAGTAAGAAGGATCCGATAAAGTTATTGAAATTATTAGACATTTTCGCATCTTTAAACAGGTTAAGATTGGATTTTAACCGTCTTTTTGGTGGGGCTGCGTGTGCTGAAATTCAAAATCTCACAAGGGATCTTATCAAAAGGGTGATCGAAGGTGCTTCCGAAATTTTCTGGGAGCTTTTGCTTCAAGTGGAGTTACAACGACAAGCACCGGCACCGCCAGATGGCGGTGTACCGAGACTTGTTAGTTTTATTACCGATTACACTAATCGGCTTCTGGGAAGCAACTACAAGCCGATCTTGAACCAAGTATTAGCGATCGAAAGAAGTTGGAAACATGAAAAGTTTCAAGAAAGTCTTCTTCATGACGAGCTTCTTAATTTAATCCGAGCCATTGAATTGAATCTAGACGTTTGGTCAAAATCGTATGAGGATCCCATCCAAGCGAACGTTTTCTTGATGAATAATCATTGGCATCTTTACAAGCATCTAAAAGGCACAAAGATCGGAGCTTTATTAGGTGATCAATGGTTAAGAGGACACCAAGAGTACGCGGAATATTATACCACCACTTTTGTTCGAGAAAGTTGGGGAAAACTTCCGTCTCATTTAAGCCGCGAAGGCTTGATTTTGTTCTCCGGAGGGCGTGCGACTGCGCGCGATCTTGTGAAAAAGCGGCTCAAAGCGTTTAACGAAGCTTTCGATAACATTTACAAAAAGCACTCGAATTGGGTTCTATTGGATAAAGAGCTACGGGAAAAAACATGCCATCTTATAATTCAAGCAATCGTCCCTGTTTACCGAAGCTATATGCAGAACTACGGCCCACTTGTTGAACAAGATTCGAGTGCTAGCAAGTACGCAAAGTTCACTGCGCAATCTCTCGAAAAAATGCTTAATTCCCTGTTTATACCAAAACCCGTGCGACATGGTAGCTTTAAAGTCCGACAACACAGTAGTAAATTCAGCAACGGCGTTGAAGAACAGTTATCTCCGTCTCCTACACCTCCCATCGCATCGGCTTGACATCACCCTTGTCGTCTACCAAGGGCGGTTCCTTTGTACATATTGAGGAACTCAAAAGTGTAAAAGAAGAAGATTCAGATTCCTGAAGTTGGTTTATGATATGGGAGTTTTCGGTTTCTTGATGATATATTTTTCAGGTTGGTGGATAGTGGACAACTGAACTCATGAATCTATAGGTATCTTTGTTCCTATGAATCCATAATTATTGGTTCTGTTTTTTTTATAGGGTTAGTAGCAAGGAAGATTTGTTGAATTTAGTTATGTTGTTGTGTACAATTGTTTTGGTATAAGTGCATCTAGGAACTCTGGCCCCATAATTTTATTACAATATCTTTAATTAAATCTTGAAGTATATGTGTGCTTTCTCTATGCTGCTAGATGGCTCTCTTATTTAAAGATTTAAGCTTTCTTGAGAACAAGATTTGTGTTGACCACAAGCTCATGTCTTGATAATGTAAGAAAGCTTGTGTGCCTGGGCTCTTTTCGAACATCGGGTTTGTAGTAAGCTTAAAATGTCATAAGCTTATAGTACATGTAGTAAGCTTGGGTGCCTGGGCTCAAATTCAGCTTCAAATACATGGTCTCCTAGAAATAGGAAGTCATAGGAAGGTTCTCAAACGGACTCTGGTTGAACTTATTATAGCGGCATTTGAACCGTCTCGTTGAACTCTACGATCTTAGATTTTAGGTTTTCGTTTTTGGATTTTTAGCTTGTAAATTTTAGAATTTTTGTTTAGATAATTGTGTCTTTTTGTTTAGCATTTTGTCCTCTTTTTATTATCATCATTGTGTCTTTTTGCATTTTGTCCTTTTTTTATTATCATCATGTCTTTTTTCCTCGGTTATATTTCATTATTTCTCGACATTGTGCTATATTTTACGATACATTGTGTCTTTGTACCTTCCTAGATTTATCAGACTTTGTAGGACAACTTTACCCGCGTTCTAGACCTGTGTATTTTTTAATTTGTGGATGTAAATGTGTACTTTATATGTTGGTGGTTGTCTTGATAACATTTCCAATTGTCTCATATATATATTTCAACTACTTTATTTATAAACAAATACATTTATTTATCTATTATATATATTATTTATTTTCTTTTTGCGCAATTCGGTTGATTTGAAACAACCTGAACAGAATTTAAAACATCAAACTCTTCAAATAGATAAAAATTCAAAAATCTAGATTCGAATAACACAAATAACCCGAAAACCGATTTGATAAAAAGAGGTGTTAAACGTCATAACAAACTAATTTTGGTATCAAATTATTTCATATTGGCAACTAGAAACCACATGGTAACTTTCTTTTGTCTAGGTCTAACTCGATATTTGTCCAAACCACTCTAAAACCGGAACTTTAAGGACAAAACCGTAACACCCGAATAGGGAAAAACAATAAAAAAGAATTCCCTAAGCAACTCGTATTCACTCGCTATACAAACTTCACATGTATATTCACAAGGCGCCATATGAAGGCAAATACTGTTCAAGACATTGTTTTAACTTCTGAAGCGTAACCGGCTTTGTTATGAACGAATCCATACCGTTGGCGAAGCATTCGTCCGCACTTTCCGACATTGCATTGGCGGTCATCTACAAAACCATCGAGTGTTTAGCACGAGTTAAAATGACTAAAATACCCTTTATGTATGGATCTTAAACTTACAGCAATAATGGGAATTCTCTTTCTGGGCTGCTCCTTCGATATTTGATCGGGAATGTCAGCTCCAGCTAATCGTGCTTCATCCCAGTTGCCGTTTTTCTCATATGACCGGATCAAGCGAGTAGCTTGAAGACCGTCCATTACAGGCATGCATACATCCTGCAACATAAAATTTACAGCATTTGTACACAGCTTCATTGATGGTGATTTAATATAACAAGTAAAAACACTGATAGGTGATAGATTACCATAAGAATGAGCGAATAATCACAACGTTGAACCGCACGCAAAGCTTCAACCCCGTTATTCACAACATCCATATCTTGATTCAACTGTCTCATCATCCGTTTTGCAACCATCACATTCACAACAGTATCTTCAACAAGAAGGATTTTATATCTTGCCGATGATTTGCTTGTAGTTGTACCAGAATCCATTTTCATAAGCTTGTTTGAATTCGAGGGATGATTTTTCTGGATACAAGGATCGTGAAATGGACGGTCTTGATCTACACTCATGTGGTCATTGTTATTATTCTCTAGAAAACTGATTCTGTCTATTTTGTCAGATTCACTTCTTGTTAACTCGTGTGTCGGGCCAGATCCGTTAGAAGAAAAAAGAGAACCTAAAGTCCGTGTCTTGAACTGGAAAAACCCGCACTTTAGATCATCTTCTTCCATTGAACCATTATCATCTTTATCTTTGTAGTCATCGCTTTCATCTGAACTGTCACACGCTTGTGGAACTTTGTGGGGTAGAACGAAAGTGAACGTAGATCCATGATTTACTTTGCTAGAAACCGTTAGCCGTCCACCCATGAGCTCAACCTATTAGCAAGAAATCATGTTTATGAAACATAGTTTTTCCAAGAAGAGTAAAATGCCATTTTGGTCCCTGAGGTTTGGCTACTTTTGCGACTTTCATCCAACGGTTTGTTTTTCATTATCTGGATCCAAAAGGTTTGAAATCTTGCCATTTTCATCAAACTCGTTAACTCCATCCATTTTTCAATGTTAAGTCAGGAGTATTTTCGTCTTTTTATACATTTTCTTTGTGATGATTAAAGGGTTTGGGCGGGGAGAATGTCAACAAAGGTGGATCTTTATTTCTTATAGGGTTTTATTTTTATAAAAAAGTCTAAAAAACAGAAATACTCCTGACTTAACATTGAAAAATGGATGGAGTTAACGAGTTGGATAAAAATTGCAAGATTTCAAACCTTTTGGATCCATATGCAAAAAACAAACATTTGGACGAAAGTCGCAAAAGTGGCCAAACCTCAAGGATGAAAATGGCATTTTACTCAAAGAAGAATGTTGAAGAAACATTACCAGTTGTTTGCATATGGCTAAACCTAATCCGGTCCCGCCATATTTTCGAGCTGTATCAGTACCAGCTTGCATGTATTTCTTAAACAGCGACGGTAATGCAGTTTCTGTCAATAAACAGTGACAAAAATGTGAGCTAAAAAGCAGATAAATGGTTTTTTTAAGAAGATTAAGGACATAGAAAAGCACCTGGGATTCCAATACCGGTATCTTGAACATCACATCGTATCCACACCACGATTTCTTGTGACTGTAGTTCATTCTCCTCATGTTTTATCTGAGCTTTGGGAGATGGGTCCGCTATTACGTTAAGATTTATCTTAATCTTCCCATCATGGGTAAATTTTACAGCATTGCTGCACGAAACGAGTTAAAATCTGGTAAAAGAATTGAGGTAGTAACATAATTGTTATTTTGAGATTAAGCACTAACTGGAGCTACCTGATCAAGTTGGTGAGGATTTGTCGAATTCGAAGAACATCACCAATAATCTGCAAATGTGTAACAAATTCTTTTTAAAGGGTGCATTATAATAACAATTTGAAACGGGCCGGGTTGACCCACAGACACTTCTGATGGGAGAAAATAAAAACTATTTTAGGTTAGGTATATATGATAAATATCTCACCTCAATGGGGACATCATCCGCTACATGTCCTTCCAAGATAAGCATCTTTTTGAGTGATGCTGCAGCGGTTTGGAGTACATGCTTGATCACTTCTCGCGGTCTAAACTTTGTAGCTTCAAGCTTCATAACACCTTAATATAACCACTAAAGATTAAACTTTGCACATCTAATATTCTTGACATTAATCCATTTTCATCAAACATGGAATAAAGTCAACTGAAAATGCTACAAGAAAAGACAGAAAGCCAACCTGATTCTACTTTAGAAAAGTCGAGGATGTCATTTATAAGTTGTAGGACTAAATCACCCGAAGATAACATGACACTCAAAAGTTGTTTTTGATCTTTATCAAGCTTTGTAGTCGATAAAATTTCCGTCATGCTAATGATTCCAGATAAAGGAGATCTTATCTCGTGTGACATGGTTGCTAACATTTGTTTTGCTCTCATCGTTTCCTCTAAAGTCAAATTGCATAATCAGTAACCAATAATAATAAGTTGTAATGGTGGTTCATACATCATACAGTCATACTCGTATAAGGTGAAAGCAAAGAAAGCCACCAAACCTGTTATATGAATAGTTTTGTTAAGCTCGGTCTCCCGGGCCTTTTGCACGGCTATTTCCTCTCGAAGCTTTGCCATCTTTTCTCTTCTTGCCACCTACATGATTTTCCGACACATTCAACAACTTTGAAAACATACATATTAATGACATGAGATTGCATAATGGGCCCGGTAATGGGAAGCAACAGGTTCAGATTAAACGGGCATCTTCAAGTTCGGGTCAAAACAAGTCAACACTCACTATAATATTTTTAAAAGATTGATGTATGCAATATAAACAAACCTGTCCGTTACTTGATAGCTTATTCGTTCCCTTTTACTCGTTTGACCCGAATCACTAAATTTCAGCCCAAATAGACTCGTTTTCATATAACGTATTAAAACTGCCACCTATATAAATGACTAGTAAGAAAATATGACAATAAGTCTTACTTGGTCTGTTATTTCCATTCCCATATAATTCACACCAATCGTCTCGCCTGCTTTACTGAAAACGGGCTCGACATATATCAAGAACGTTTTGGCCCCAAATAGTTCGGTTTCAAATGTAATTTCCCGCTTTCCTGGTAACCCTTTTTCAAGAACTTCTCTTTTGAAATCTTGGGATTCCTTAACACCGCCACCCTTGAAGATCTCAACGTCTGTTTTGCCGATAATATCCTAAACAAGTTACAAATCGATTCATTAATGAGTTTTTCAAGTATTATAGTTCCATAAATATAATCATTAGGTGATCATATTACCTCCTCTCTCAAACTTGGAAAATGATTATAGATGAACCGATATCTTAACTCTTTATCTTGATGGCCAATGACAACGGGAGCGTTTTGAAGAACAAAATGCAAGAAATTATCAGCTCTTTTCAAGACCTGTGAAAGTTCTTCAACTGGTGATGATTGCTTCTCGAGCTTTTCAATACTTTCCTCCAGTTTTTCCAAAAGTATTTGCTCCCGTTGGACACTTACATTTAATAGTTTTTCCAAATGCAAAGCGCGTTGTTTCCAATACTTAACCGTAGTTGTATCACATTCATCGTCTATCTCTAATCTTTCATCTTGAACTATAACATCACTTCTTCTCTTGGGAACATCTTGAAAGATATCATAAACTTCATCAAGTATAGAAACCGGACGTTTATCACCTCCATAGTTATCATCTTCAAACCAATGTTCTTCCAAAATCTCCAATTTTTTGAGCTCAAATTTATCTTGTTGTTTCCTCAAATTCTCAAGTTCTTCTCTCAAAAGTCTCACAGCATTTTCTTGCTTCCATTCCCAGTTTTTTACAAGGTACGATAACTGAGACGACCCTTTTTCGCTATAATTTGTGAGCTCAAGTAGGCGTTTGAAGTCAACGATAGTTGGTTCTTCATTGAAATTAAAATCTTCTAATAAATCTTGATCAACTCCTGGTTTTTCTACATTGAACTTTTTTCCAGCTGCATCGATGTCTTCGGGCCACATTGAAGGCAATATCTCGACCTCCATGTCTTCTGGATTGTCGTCTTCCATTTTGAACTCGTTCAGAATAGTTGGATGATCATATATCGATATTTAGCTATGTGAATGATATTTATCAATTGATACTGCATTGCAATGATCAGCAAGTTACTAAATTGTCATAAATTCATAATACACCCCCTCTTTTCCCAAACAAAGTCAGCTTTGACTTTTAATGTTCAACCATAGTAATTATCAAATTCGAAACCACCACAAGTTCTTAGTTCTTATATCCAATGTTTTGTTCATCATTAAATGCCTTTTATAACTAACATATCATCCAAAAACAAGTCGATATTGAGGTTCAAATGTAGTAATTTTCAAAATTCAAAAAAATTACCATATGTTCTTACTTATTAACTCCAATTTTTTTTCTTTATCGTACTTTAATTTAATACTTACCTTACCTATCAAACTTTTGGTTTACACTTTTTTAGATTATTTATTTGATTATTGCGTTTGTAAAACATAAATAATCTAAAAAAGTGTTTGGATGAAAAAGTGATTATCTGCCTCCAAAACGCAGTTTTGAAGAAGCATGTACCTACATGCTTTTTCAAAACGCAATTTTGAAAACGCAAAATCTATTTTGAAACGCATAATCTATTTTGAAAACGCAACACCAAACACCCCCTTAGACGTCTATAACTACCTCGTTTGACACTCTAGAAGTGAAAATGAGCTCTACTTTTGTCTCTTATAATTGACCATTAATGCAGCTTTCAACTGAAAGCTTAAGTAACTAGGTCATTCAAATTCTAGTCTCTTAACATACTATCTAACATAGATTAAAATCCAAAGATTGTAGTCTTAAAACAATAAAGAAATACAACTTGCATACCGGAATTATTGATAACAAGAAAATAGTGCCACTTCCCACATAACACACTATCAATAACTGTTTCGAGTAATAATCATCATACAAAATTACAGAAACGATTGAAGAAATCGAAAAGCGCAATTTATTTCATCAAACCAATCACTTACTGGTCAATTTAATCTACTAGCAAGCTGTGCAAATCTTCAGCTCACTTTCTGTGCTTAAAGATGAATATGAACACTATCAAATGGAGAATCAAGAAAGCTCAAAAATCCTGCAAAAATGAACAAAACCCTCAAAATTTAGCAACAAATGATTGAGTCTTGAAACCCAACAAACATTTTAGATAAAAGTTGGTTAATTTCCAAATTTTATACATTCACATCATAGTGGGGCCCAAATCAAGAAACTTGCGAACTCAATGCTGTTCAATCTTTGAAAAAATGAGAAGAAGAAAAATCCCACAAAATTTATCCACAAAAGATTAAAACACACCAATCATTACAGCTGATAGTTGGTTAAACCCTTAAATTATATAAAAATAAAATAAAAATTGGCGGGTATTCCAACTTCCATATAAAGAAACCAAGAAATCAATAGTGTTGATTGCTTTGCAAAAAAGAATAAAAACCCACAAAAATAAAGAACATATGAACCAAACCCAACAAATTTTTTCAGTTAAAATATAATAAATTACTGAAATTTATATGAAAAATGGAAGCTTGGTGTAGAGGGTGGGTTGATGAAGAAACAAGTTAATATTATTGAATAATATTTGGCAAAACAAATCCACTAATGATTGAAAAAATCCACCAACTATTTCTGGCAATTACCTTGTTGATTGTTGGCATTTAGATCACAGGTGAGAGAAGAAAACAAATGGGTGCAATCTGATGTTGCAATGCATACATATGGTGTGGAGCTTTTGTTTGTGTGTAGATCTGTAAAGTGGTTCATGAGTCAAATGAATAAACAAAGAGTTTAATCAATGGTGTTGGTGCATAGAGAATGGGAAGAGATGAGCCATGTGAAGAAGAGAAGCTCAAAAGTCCATGTGCATTGAACAAGATGTTGTATATTTTTAGTTTGTACAACACATAAATGTGTTGCTGACAATTGTCTGGTTTCTTATTCTCATTGATATATATATTTTTTTTATATTGAGTAGAAGACTATGTGTAGTGGTTAACACCCTATCTTTGGGCATTTTGCGTTATTTGGTAGCTCAGTCAGCAATAGAGCATTATGGGGCGTTTCTAAAATAGGTGTAGTGGGGATGTGGGCATTGTGGGCATTATGCTTGTAATAAAATTAAATAAAAAAATCAAAAAATCTGATTGGTTTTACAAAAAGAAAGATGAAGGTGATTGGACACAAGAAATGAAGCTGGGCGTGGAAAATAAAACGCCTAAACCAAATTTTGCCAAAAAAACGCCCCTGGAGGCCGATGTCGGACGTGATTGGACATTAGGCAAAAAAAACACCCACTTTTTTTTACCACTATGCATGATACAAGAAGTAGTTAAATATTTAAGTTTGTATAGGTAGAAAGATTCCTAAGTTGGGAATTTTGTTGGAGTGAACATATTCGAAGAAAATATTTGAATTACATATTGTTAAGTGTTCTAGTGTTGAATTCATAATTCTTTTATGGGGTGGATTTTTTTTGGGCCTCTATGATGAATTTTTTTTTTTACTCGGGTCAGGTCGACTCGAGTCGTATAACAAAAAACAATCAGATAAAATTTTAGATACGAATTAAAAATACATCGATCTTTATAAAAAAGGGTAAATTACATTTTTCGTCCTTTATGTTTGTAGCGGGTTGCAACGGATACCCTTTAACTTCAATAATTACAGTCACAATCCTTTATTTGAAAAACTCATTACATCTTTCGTCCTTTACCACTAACCCAATTAAAATTTTAAGTTAAATCATAACACATAAGGGTAGTTTAGTCTTTTTACCGATACAATTAAAAATAGTTAATAAAAAAATCAAAAAACCTAAAAGTGAGTTTTGTATTCCTATTTGAGATGTACCCACCCACCTTCCTGCCAAGCACCCTCTAAACCAGCCTTTCTTCCCCAACCAATCCCACCACCAACTGCCACCACACTCAACTTCATCTTCCACCCAACCGTTCAAATCAAGAACCCAAGATTTCAATTTAGTCCAAACCAGTCAACAATGGATGATATAAACATGAACCCACACAACCTATCTTCATCTCCACCCGCATCCTCTTCTACATCAGAACACCATGTTTTTTCTGGCATTATTCACGGTCGCAAGTCAAAAACTTCAACCACAATTCTTGATCTGGTTAATGGTATTGTTTGATTTGTGTTATTGAGATTAGATCTGTGTTGGAGTTTGATAGATTAAAGTTTTGAAATTTGTTTGATTTTTGGGGTTTTTTTTTCTTTCTTTTAGGTTGATTTTTCTGGTTTTGAAAGTTTAATCATTGTTGTTGTGTGAAAATTTTGAAATTTGATGATTAGGTTTGTCTATTGTGTGAAAATTTTGCAATTATTTTTCGGTCTACGGTGGTGGTTGTGGTGGTGACGGCGGGGATACGATGGTGGCAGCAGGGATACGGTTGGTGGTGGTGGCCGGTTGGATTAGTGTTGGTGGTGCAGCTTATTTGGAGAAAGAGAGGAGAGAGATATCTTATAGAGATAAAGTTATATATTAATTTATATAATAAATAAGTAAAATTACCAATCTACCCTTATATGGTTAGATTTAACTTAAAATTTTAACTTGGTTAGTGTTAAAGGATGAAATGTGTAATAAGTTTTTCAAATAAAGGATTGTGACTGTAATTATTGAAGTTAAAGGGTATCCGTTGCAACCCGCTACAAACATAAAGGACGAAAAATGTAATTTACCCTATAAAAAAATCATAATAGTTCGTTAAGTTGGGTTCAATTGAGCTTTTATCAAGTTGATCTCGAGTAGCTATTGAGCGGCTCAGCTTGTTTACACCTCTAGCGACAGGCAACTTCAACATTGACAAGTCTGGCGGATTGGGCAGGGCCGTTCCTACGTTTTTGGAGACTCTAAGCGAACTATGAAGTAGGGGCCCTAATTTCGCCGATAAACTCTCCTCCAATCACGACACAATGGGTGATTACCCTTACTTTTTTCGTCTAATGATAGCCGATAGCCTAGAAATTGAAAGCAGGTTGCGATGGGAAGTGGGGACGATGATTGCGGCTGTATTTTGGGGCTTTATGCCGCTAAATATTGATGATTAGGTCGATGGTTGTTATGTTTTAATAGTTGGAAATCAAGGCAAAATGAGTTTTGAAACTTGGCATTTGTTTGCTAAACAATATTCATTTTGGGCTCCTTTAATGAAAAACCAGTTTAGTTTTGAAATAAACGTATTTATTTGGTCCTAATACATATACTATATATAAAAACTTGGAGGGCCTAGGCCCGTGTCTAAATTGCCAAGCCTATGGACTCAAGCCCTGGGATTGGGTAGTTGGAGACTTAGAGGCTTGGGGCGTCAATGCGATGGCTTTTAAACGACTAATCGTTCCTCATTATGACAGTGTTGTAATTTAACTCTTTATTAGGTTATCTGTTTGAAATGAGCATTGGGTTATATGGTTAATTGGTTCTTGAGCTAGCGGAGTAACGAGCTTAATTTTTTAAATTGGTTATTGGGACAATGGCCATGGGTGTTGGTCCAATAAATAATTATTTTATAACTCTTGTATATGTATATGTGTTTATTATTTTTTGAGTTAAATGCTTGGTTGGTCTCTGTGGTTTGCAAAAATTGCAGACTTGGTCCCAATGGTTTACTAATTACACGCGTGGTCCCCAAACTTGTCAAAAATGCACTCGGTTGGTCCCTAGCCCTAACATCAGTTAAATTTCTCAGTTAAGTCCATGTTAAATGACCAAAATACCATTGCCTATTAATAAATTCAAGTGAGCCCTGTCTCATTCATCAGACCTTGAACCAGTCAAGGGAGCCCGATTTTCGGCGATCTCCGGCAACCGGTTCCTCCGGCGAACCCCCATAACCACCGTCCTCCTCTTTCTCTCACACATACACACCCCTGAAGCCTTACATCACTTTCATGGACCACCCCAGCCCCTGTTATCTTGGAATAGACAGCCGGCCACCACCAATCGGTGGTGGCCTACGACGATGAGACGGAGAGAGAGAGCAGACGGAGAGAGCGAGAGGCGACGGGACTGGCCGCGGAGCCGATCTCCGGGAAGAAGAGAATGATGATGATGATGTTTCACGGCGGCGGCGGTGGTGTTCCACTCCGGTAAGTTTTTTTTGGTTGTCTCCCTTATTCTATTCCATCACAGCTCCTTTAGATCCCCAAGTTTTCCCCGACTCCACAGGCCCAATCGATGGCGGATTAAAGGGCGGAATTTTCATCGTTGTTCTTGGCGGATTGAAGGTCGGATTGTTGCTGTTGGTGGAGAGTGGTGGCGGTGGAGAGAGGGAGTGCGGCGGAGGAGGGTGAGAAGCTATGGAGACATTGTTGAGTTCAGATCCGTCGGATTGTTGTTGTTGTTGAAGTGCCGTCGGAATCTCCAAAGGGGCTATATTGTTCATGCCGCAATCAGCAGTCATGGTTCGTTCTTTCTGCCTTTTTATTTTCAATAGTTGATAAGTATTTCGATCTGGGTATGATTCGTTGTTTGTATGTAATTTTGGGGGTGGGTTTTGGTTAGTTGAGATGCAGTCTCATAAACCCTATCGAGCAACAGAGAGATGAGAGACAGCGATGATGGCAGATGCCGGTAAACCCTATCGAGCAACAGAGAGATGAGAGACAGCGATGATGGCAGATGGCGGCGGTGGTGGTGGTAGAGGTAGTTGCAGGTTGTGGTGGGTTGCGAAGGTGGAGCCGTGGAGGAGGCGGCAGATGGCGACTTGAACATGGTGGAGGTAGTTGCAGGTTTGGGGAAGATGATGTGGTCAAAGGGATTATTTAAATTATAAAGAGAGTTAACAGGCAAGGGTATTTTGGTCATAAAACATGGACTTAACTGAGAAATTTAACTGATGTTAGGGCTAGGGACAAACCGAGTGCATTTTTGACAAGTTTGAGGACCACGCGTGTAATTAGTAAACCATTGGGACCAAGTCTGCAATTTTTGCAAACCACAAAGACCAACCAAGCATTTAACTCTTATTTTTTTCTTGGGGATCACCAATAATAATTCTTAGGGTTGATTTCAAAATTATACGGGGTTCAATGTTAAAATTTCTTAAGGGTCGGTCAATCAGGATTAGATTGTATATATATTAAACAAAAAAAAAAAAAAAAATTATCGGCCATCTCAAACGTGTAGGTATGCCACCATTCAAGACAGGTAATAAATACATAAAGTTTAGTAGTGAAAAGTATACGAAAAGATTCACTATTTTTTTTTTTTGCATATTAAAGTAATGCAAGTAATTTCAATTATTTTATCTTATGACTTGATAACTCTTAAAGATAAGATCAACATGTTTAAATCAATAACATGGATCATTTAATTAAGAGTAAATTACAGGTTTTGTCCTTTATCTTTACATCAAATTTCAGGCGCTGTCTTTTAGGCAAAAAGTTGACAGGCGGTGTCCTTTATGTTTCAAAATCTTGCAAGTTTTGTCCTTTAGACCAAACCGGGTTAAAAATCTCAGTTAAAATACCTCATGTGCGGGTAAAATGGTCATTTTCCTGTCACCCCTTTCAATTGCCCCTTTATATCTCACACCAACCACTGAATTCAGCATTTAAACACACTCGCTATCCATTATAAGTGGCACTCGAACAATTAACATCATTCAATAGTCATAAAAAATCTCTAAATAATATATACATAACACAATGTAGAATTCACACCAAGACATTACACATTAATCTAAATCTGTAAACAAGAACAAACAGATCTGATTCTGAATCAACTAAACGAGAATCTTAAATCCTAGGAATGGAGTACTCACACGCCGGTAGCGGAGGGAAGAGGAAGATCGGAGAGGATAGAATCGTCATCGGAACCCTAGAGCTCGCTGGAGATGCGAATCTGACCATTCAAGTTCAAACAGGCATTTTTTTCATAGCACTAGAAGCATTTGTTTCTTCCTTAACCCTAACCCTTTTTTTTTCACAGATGAAATAATCAGAACACATAAATCCTATATGTTAACTAAGCATAAATATTAAGTAATTCACAATATAAAAAAGAAACCACCATACTGTTCTCGATGAACATCATCAAGTTTGCTCTGCTTCAATTTAGCAGTCCAATTCACCTTCAAATCAAACCAAAATGCATAAATGTAGGTCAAAATAACATAAGAAGTGAAACGAAGAGTTTCTTTTTAAGATTTGTTCTTCTTTGCAAAGTCGTTGTTGTTTGATGTTGCAACGGGGATCGAATCAGAAACCATGGTTGAGAGGGGAAAGCGTGACAAGACTGAATGAAAAGGGGAAATGTGTTGATGAAGAATCCAGATTGAAATTGATGGATATAGAGAGATTGATTATTATAATTTAGAGTAAATTACAAATTTGAAAGGGTTGAGAGGGAAATTACCATTTTACCCTCATGTGCTTTGCACATGACAATTTTTAACTGAGATTTCTAACAAGGTTTGGCCTAAAGGACAACCGTGCAAAATTTTGAAAGGTTAAGGACACCGCCTGTAAACTTTTGGCCAAAAGGACAGCGCCTGCAATTTGCTGTAAACATAAAGGACAAAACTTGTAATTTACTCTTTAATTAAACATATTTATTAAACGAGTTAGATATAACAACTAAAATCTAATTATTTTTGTAGCACGTTCGTGTTGCGTTTGAGTTTAAAACCAACTTTTGATTTATGTATTTCAATCAATGCTTACATTAACTTGATATATTGGTTCCTCTATTTTGTAAGGCTACGAGGTCAGGATACGTCAGTGTCACATTAGATCCACATCAGCCAGTGGGCTTTATTACACCCTCCCTTAACTTACATGATATGGTATAAAGCCTTATGTTAAACAAAATTAAAAAAAAAAAAGATTGTATTGGTTGAAATGCATGTGGGCCTCGCCTGAACACTTCTTCCTCCTCGTTACCATGGTGGTGAGCTACCTATAGCGCCCCTCCTTAAACCCCATGGTGTGGGGTGGCGTCACTACCCAGGCGCCATTGATGCTGAGTAGGCAAGGGTGGCGCCCCCACACCCTCTGGCCTAAATTGTTTCCCTTTGCTTTCGGGTCTTGCTAGGATACTGATCTCATATTAAAACCTATATAAATTAGCAAACTTTTTGTGCATAAGGACTTGTAAGTTGTGCTTTGGGTGTTTTCCAAAAAAAAACTTGATTTTTTAGTTTTAACCCAAAGGTTTGTGCCTTTTTCAATTTTAACCCTACATAATTTGTTTTTTTAACTTTAACCTAAAACTTTTCATTATTTGCAATTTAACTTCACAACTTTTGTCACTTATACTTTTCATCTTTCGAAAATTTTCGTTTTACGTATAGTTCTAAATTTTTCGAGTTAATACGACGTAACGTGCATGTGTGGTTCAACGTTTTTACCTCTATTTTTCCATGTTTGACAGGTTCGTCGCAATACGCATATTATAGGTCGAGTCAATGTTGGTTGTCAATGACGGTTGTGTGACATTAATACTATTTGACACCGTTTTACGCCCGCCGCAACACGGGGTGTGCTTTGGTGATTTTTCAAAGAAAATATTGTTATGCATATGGTTGTCGTAACGTTGGCTTTGAGGGTTTTCCAAAAAAAAATGATTTTTTTACTTTTCACCCAAAAGTATTTCATAAATTACTTTTAAACCAAAACTATTTGTTTTTTACTTTTAACCCAAAACTTTTTATCTTTTACAATCTATCCTCATAACTTTTTTTACTTTCAACTTTGGTCCTTTATAGTTTTCATTTTCCGCAAATTTTGCGCTCTATGCTTGGTTCTAAATTTTGTGACTTAACACATTACAGCGTGCGTCTTTGGCTTAACGTTTTTACGTTTCGTTCTAAATTTTGCGAGTTCGTGTGTGGGTGAACGTTTTTACATCGTCTATTTTTACCCTGTTTGACAGGTTTAACATAATGTGTGGGTCGTAGATCGACTTAGTTATAAATAAAGAATTCCCGCCGCATTGCGGCGGGTCGTAATCCTACTTTTGCTTAATTTGCAGAACATGTGGATTGATGATTCAACTATTAATTTATTTTTTATTCTCTTTTACCATTTTCACTTCTCCTCGAAAACTGTTCAGTAACTAGCACACAAGATCCATATACAGAGCATCTATGCAATAAGAATTAATAATTTATTTGTTTGTTAATTAGGGTGATACTACACGCACCCCCTATTTACTAATTACACCCCTCTATAAAAATATCACATATATCAATCATTTGTTTTTTGTTTTTTGTTTTTTTTGTCTTTTTGTTGTCTTTTTTTATTATATTTTATTGTTTTTTTGTTATTATTATTATTATTATTTACTATTAGTAATGAATTATTATTATTATTAAAATTGAAAAAAAAAAACGTCGTAAAACGCCCCCCACCCCATTACACTAGGCGTGTTTAGGCGTTTTTTTTTGAAAAAAAAAATGTTGTTGGCGTTTTAAATAAAACGCTGAAGGTTACAAAGGTTTGAGTATGACATGTTTGACTGGCCAATGGGAGTGGTCCAAGTGTAATTTTTTTTTATCTATGTTTCGTGTACCATGTTTCACGTCCCACAGTTTTTTTTTATCTATGTTTCGTAGCAAGTGTAATTCTAAGAGCTCTTGAAAGATTTGTTACTTTTTTAGGTAAAAAGAAGATGGCTCATATTATTGGTGCTGCAACTATAATAAAAAATAATATGATGGCTCATATTATTGGTGCTATGTTTCGTAGCAAGTATAATAATGAAGATTTAAACAAGCCTTCGATAATCGATCCAAGCCTGGAAAGAAAAGTTTATTACAAAAGTTAAAAGCATTAACCAATCCAAGTATACCTTTTGTTGAAGAACCTGATGTTAAAAAAAATACTCGTGGACGACCAACTACAAAATCCAAACAACAAACAATACCGAACCTTGCAATTGCTAAACCGCCCCTTCAACGAAGCTACTCTCAGAAGCCTCCAAGGCACAGTCCGTTTGGGAACTCCCAAGATCATGATTACACTCAAGAGCCTGCAAGGCACAGTTCATTTACGAACTATCAAGAGCAGGATTACACTCAAGAACCTGCAAGGCACAGTTCATTTACGAACTATCAAGAGCAGGATTACACTCAAGAACCTGCAAGGCATAGTTCATTTGTGAACTCCCAAGATCATGATTATGTTGGTTACATCAGTCCAGACGTGAACTATCAAGTGCCTGGTGAAACAAGTCCGTTCATAAATCAAGATATTTACGGAAAAAAACCATTCAAGGACGATCCTGGTGAACCAAGTCCGTTCATGACACAAGATACAGACGGACAAGGTTTTTTACCAACCTTTTAAACACACCGGGATATTATTTCATGGGGTTGAACCAAGATATTGTCGGACAAAGTTCTTTCGCCAACTCTACAAGTGCGCCAGTGTAAGACCCAATAATTACTACTAGATTTAATAACATAAAACCTTGTATTTCATGCTAAAATTTGAAGTTTACAAAAACTTAAAAGACTTGAAAATTATACCTAAACACAACATTCACATATTGATCATATGAAACCATATTCAACATAGAAACTACAATTTTTTTTTACATAGTTCTAAAACAAAAGATCGAGTGCGGAAGCGTTGGTTTGAGTGTTCGGTTCGGATACTTATACTTGATCATCATCCTTCTATCAGAATACCTGAAAATTCAACATTTTAGACAAACATTAGTATTATGATTCTTGGGATTTACGTGTTCAAAACTAGGTCCGAAAACGTATTCAAGAAAATCAAGTTTTAAACTTTAACTGGGTTCCACCGTAACTTACGATGACACCGTAAGTTACGGTGGCTTATGAACAATTGAGGCCTACCGTAAATCAGTAGAATCCCATCGTAACAAATTACTGGCCACCGTAAATTACGGTTCCACCGTAATTTACGGTGGTCGCTGTACATGTTTTTCTTGTTCTATTTACAGTTTTGCTAATTCTTTTCATTTGTCGAAACAGCTGAGAATGACTACGGAATAGCCTACAAGCTTGTTTTGACCCGTTTGAATGCTGAATTAAGCACCATTCAGGGCATGCAAGAAACCATGTTTATCACTTGTTCAAGATATTAGTCATATTCGTGACATATTAGTAATCTTAATTATCATGTTCAAAATGTCTACATAAAGCTAACAATTAGGCATAATGTAACGAAACGATAAATTCCGTACCTCTAGAGCACGCCTTTCCCCCGTGAATTCCCTCCGGCTTGTCCGCTTGATGATCCGGACTCTTTGCCTAGAAAATTCAGTTTTACAACTTGTTTAGAACTCTTTTCATGACCATATTCACATCATTATGAGCCATGACCAAATCTGCGTTTTCCTCCTATTCTAACATTTAAATCCTTACTTAGGCATTTCAACGAACACCTAACGAGCCAGATTTTTTTTCTACAATCATTACTAAGTTCATGACTTGCAATTTAACATCTAATTTCACTTTAATTAAGCGAATTGTACACATTTAAACATTCAAGTTACTGAATTTCCTCATACAATTCAGCTTTTTACTAGATTAAAATTTCATAATCCTAGTGTTTGTTTAGTCTTTACAATATCATGAATCACCTACAATGGTAATTGTAATTTCTTCAAGTATCATGCAATGATTTTCACAAATAATCATCTAGGGTTTACCCTAAACAACATATTACTTCAAGATTCATTCATGCATAACATATCTAGGTGAAATTTCAGTTATTCACTATTAACCTAGAATTTCATGGTGAATCAAAATATCAAAATTATACATACCTTTTGATCCCTCTGACGAGGTGATCACTAATTTGTGTTTAGAATTCGATTTGAAACAGATTTAAGGCTTCAATTTAGTAGATTTTGGTGTGAAGTTAGGGTTTGGGGAATCCCCTGTTCGCTCCTCTTATCTTGATCGACCAGACACATCAATTTTGATGTGTTTGGTTTGGTTTTGTTACTATTAGTAACTATCTTTCAATTTTGTCAAGTTTAAACCCTTAACTATGATTTTCCTTTAAGTTTAAGTGTTTTAACCATATTATGAATTATTTCAAGACTTGAATTTAACTAGGTTAAGTTTCTAGTTGGTAAATTCTTGTTTGTTATTTCCTTAGAATTTTAATATAAGGATTTATATTTTCGGGGTGTTACAAGTCCACCCCCCTTAAAAAGGGTTTCGTCCTCGAAACCGAATTACGTACCAAATAAAGTAGGATGAAGACGTCGCATCTCTTCTTCGGACTCCCACGTAGTGTCCGAACCTTTCCTATGCTCCCATTTGACTTTGACTTGATCAATTTGTTTATTTCGTAATTGTTTGACCTTTCGATCTAAAATCTCCACCGGTCTCACCGCATAATTTAGACTATTATCCACTTCGATATCATCGTAATGGATATAGGTCGTTTCGTCTTCTAGGCACTTTCTTAATTGTGATACGTGGAACGTGCTATGGATTCCACTTAGCTCCTCTGGTAATTCAAGACGGTAAGCTACCTTGCCAACTCTCCCGATAATTTTAAATGGCCCAATAAACCTCGGGCTTAGCTTCCCCCTTTTTCTGAATCTAATAACGCCCTTCCATGGGGAAACTTTTAGCATAACCATGTCACCAACCTGGAATTCGATTGGCCTATTCCTTTTATCAGCATACGCCTTTTGCCTGTCTTGAGCCGCTTTTAAGTGTGCCCGAACTATATCGATCTTTTCATTCGTGGCTCGTACTATATCTTGGTGGGCGAGTTCACGTGGACCCACTTCACCCCAACATACCGGGGTTCGACACTTCCTACCATAAAGCATTTCGTACGGTGCCATCTTAATACTAGATTGGTAACTGTTGTTATACGAAAACTCGACTAATGGTAAGTGAACATCCCAACTGCCTCCAAAGTCGATTATACACGCCCGTAGCATGTCCCCTAATGTTTGTATCGTTCTTTCACTTTGTCCATCCGTTTGAGGATGGTACGCAGTACTAATGAACAATTTGGTCCCCATTTGCTCTTGGAAATCTCGCCAGAAATTCGAAGTAAACCGGGTATCCCTATCAGACACGATGGACACCGGCACCCCATGACAGGCTATGATTTCATTGGTATAAACTTCTGACATCTTTTCTGACGTATAAGTCTCACGAAACGGAATGAAGTGAGCACTTTTCGTCAATCTATCCACCACTACCCATATGGCATCAAAACCACGATTCGTTTTAGGCAACTTGGTTAACAGGTCCATTGTAATATGTTCCCATTTCCAAACCGGAATTTCTAACGGTTGGAGTTTGCCTTATGGTTTTTGGTGCTCCGCCTTGACTTGTAAACATGTCAAGCATTTTTCCACATACTTCGCCACGTCCCTCTTCATTCCGGGCCACCAATAATTTTGTTTCAAATCATTGTACATTTTGGTCGCACCCGGATGAATTGAATAACGAGATTTATGGGCTTCATTAAGTAAGAGTGCCTTTACTCCACAGGTATGTGGGACCCATATCCTTCCGGATCGAGTCTTCAACCCGTGATTCCCATCCGACAAATCTTTCAATTGACCGATTATTCTTTCTTTCTTCCAATTTTCTTCTTTTACTGCTTCTAACTGCGCCTCTCGAATACGTTTAAGTATACCCGAGGTCACCACGAGTTGCATCGACCTCACTCGTATTGGGACATAGTCCGCTTTTCTGCTTAGAGCGTCCGCTACCACATTTGCCTTTCCGGGGTGATAATGTATCTCACAATCATAGTCTTTCACCGTTTCCAGCCATCGCCTTTGTCGCATATTTAACTCCTTCTGATCAAAGAAGTATTTCAAGCTCTTGTGGTCGGTGAATATGGTACACTTTACCCCGTACAAGTAATGCCTCCATATTTTTAATGCAAATACTACCGCTGCCAACTCGAGATCGTGCGTGGGATATTTCTTCTCGTGTATCTTCAATTGTCTCGAGGCATAGGCTATTACCTTGCCCCGTTGCATCAACACGCAACCGAGCCCCGATAATGAAGCATCCGAATAAACCACCATGTCTTCAACTCCGTCTGGCAATGTCAATACCGGAGCTTGAGTTAACTTTTCTTTTAGCGTTTGAAACGCTTTCTCTTGATCAGCACCCCAAATGAACTTTTCTTTCTTCCGTGTTAGCTTTGTTAGCGGTGACGCAATCTTGGAGAAATCTTGAATGAATCTCCTATAATATCCCGCAAGCCCCAAAAAGCTTCTAATTTCCGAAGGGTTCTTCGGAAGATTCCATTTTGACACAACCTCTATCTTTGACGGATCCACCAATACTCCGTCAGCACTTATGACATGGCCAAGAAATTGTACCTCTCGTAACCAAAAGGCACATTTAGAGAATTTTGCATACAACTTCTCTCGTCTAAGTGTCTCTAACACTTCTTGTAGGTGGTGTGCGTGTTCAGCTTCACTTTTCGAATACACCAAGATATCATCGATAAACACGATGACCGACTTATCCAACATTGGTTTGCAAACCCGGTTCATGAGGTCCATGAAAGCCGCGGGTGCGTTTGTTAGTCCAAATGACATCACGAGGAATTCGTAATGTCCGTATCTCGTGCGGAAAGCCGTCTTCGGCACATCTTCTTCTTTGACCTTTAGTTGGTGGTACCCCGATCTAAGGTTAATTTTTGAAAACCAGTTCGCACCTTGTAGTTGGTCGAATAAATCATCTATCCTCGGGAGCGGGTATCGGTTCTTTACCGTGAGTTTGTTTAACTCCCGGTAATCGATACACATGCGCATGCTCCCGTCTTTCTTTCTCACGAACAACACCGGTGCGCCCCAAGGAGACACACTCGGCCTTATGAATCCCTTGTCAAACAGGTCTTGAATTTGGGACATCAGCTCTTGTAATTCCGACGGTGCGAGTCGGTACGGGGCTTTTGCTACGGGTTTCGCGCCCGGAATCAATTCGATCCCGAACTCTACTTCCCGTTCAGGCGGTATTCCCGGTAAATCCTCCGGAAACACATCTTCATAATCTCGTACTACCGGTACCTCTCCAATCTTTCGTGATTCTTTTTCGGGCTCATTAGCGTATATTATGAATGCCTTGCATCCTCGCTTCATAAGCTTGTGAGCTTTCAACATTGAGCATACTATAGGGTTGCCTCCTTTTTCGCCATAAACGGTGACGTGTTTCCCGCTCGGAGATGTTAGTTTTATCTCTTTACGAAAACACACGATCTTTGCATGGTGTTGAGATTGCCAATCCATCCCAACGACTACTTGAAATTCTCCCATTGACATCGGGATTAGGTTTATCAAATATTCTTCGTCGTCAATGCTCAGTTTACAGTTTTTACATACATCACAAACAATAAAGCTCTTGTTATTACCTATCTCTACTTCTAAGGGCACATGTAATTTTGTTAGAACAAATTAAGGATGTCGAATAAATCCATATGAAACAAAGGATTTATTCGCACCCGTATCAAATAACACGTGTGCAGGAATTGAATTTACAGCAAATATACCTGAGACCACGTCAGGTTCAACCTTTGCTTCTGCGGCGGTTAGTTAAAAAGATCTTGCCTTTGCTTTCGGGGCTTCACCTTCCGGTTCCTGCCCATCCTTCTTTCCAACCAGCTCCGGGCATTCCAACTTCTTGTGACCCGTTCGATAACAATTGTAACAAACCGTCACTTTCTCCGGGCATGATATAGCCATATGTCCCGTTTTCTTGCATATGGGATAAGGCTTATCCTTGTAACGACATTCGCCTTTATGACCCTTCCCGCATATTCTGCAACTTGGCGACCCGCCTTTCGTATCAGATTTCTTTGCGCTTTCATTTGTTCGTGCCTTCTTAGTAGGGCTTGGATTCACATCTTGTGCCCTTCGTTCACCCCGTTCTATGCTCTTTTTCAGTTCGATCTCCCTTTCCCGAGCAGCATTGACAATCTCGGTAAGGGTCTCGTATTTTGAAGGGGTTATGAACTCTCTATACTCCGCACTTAGCATGTTATGGTAGTAATAGACCTTTTGTTCTTCATTTGTCACCAAATCATCACAGAACTTTATCTTGTCCATAAACATCCCCGTGATCTTGTCTATGGATTCACCCTTGTGTCTGAGTTGCATGAACTCTTCCTTGATTCTATTTATGACCGCTTTGGGACTATGGTGTTTAAGAAACGGCGTCTTAAACTCCTCCCATGTCATGGCCTTAGCCGCTTCACTTCCAATCTCCTTCGATATCACTTAGCCATCGTTGGCATATGTAACACCCCGAAAATTTACGTCCTATAATGTCTTGACACGTGTCATAACCTTTGAACGTGTGAAAGAATGTTCTTGAAGGACTAAAGTTGACAAACAAAGAAACTATGTGAATTTGAGGGTTCAACTGCCCAGGATCGTCGATCTTTTCGACTAACGGTAAGGATTAGCTATTCCCTACACATTAGCTAAGCAGTGGTTGGAATAACCATCTCACCTTAAAAATAAAGCTTTCTATAATAATGGATATGTAAGTATTAAGGCTACTCCTTTGGAGACCTTGTATAGATGGAATGTTAAATATCTAGTGATAGATAGAGAATTGGTAAGTCCAATGATCAAGATCTGAAAGTTGCCTGGGGAACAACAAATAAGATTATACAAATCCATAATCGATTGTAGGTTGCCAGTATATGGCAAGAAATCGAGGAGTTATGAAAATAGCAAACTTCCTAAGTTCTTGTTAAGGAATATGGTTTAACAAAAGATATCACCCAGGAAGGGTGTACCAAATTTGTGAAATTATCAGGCTAGTTAATCTCTGAATATATGGAAAGCATTCGAAGGAAATTGAATGTATCAAGATCAAGTAGCTTGTAAGCTAAAACCTACTTAAGTAGTTTGACGGAGCTCGCAATACATTGCACAATAGTGACTGGAGGATGTGTTCCGCCAATAAGTCAAGAAGCACTATCACATAATGATATGCAGAATTATGATGTGATGAGCATCCTGTATCGATTGAGGAGCGACAGGTCAAGAAGCTCCAAAAGGATACATACGCCTAATATAAGAGCCACTATGGGAGCTTGGAAAGACTCCAGATATGCTATAAAAGTTAAGACCCTTATGCGACAAAGAGTACTTCCAGCATTTTAACAAATCTCGAGGTCGAGATTTCTTTTAAGGGGGTGAGGATGTAACACCCCGAAAATTTACGTCCTATAATGTCTTGACACGTGTCATAACCTTTGAACGTGTGAAAGAATGTTCTTGAAGGACTAAAGTTGACAAACAAAGAAACTATGTGAATTTGAGGGTTCAAAGTGTCAACAATGAATAATTATACTTCACAATAACCCTACATGATGTTTATAACCTTAAACGAATGGATCATGGATCATACGAAGCGAATTGTGAAAGAAAGTGGGAGATTACAAACTACAGGGGTTAAATGTGTCAACATGTTAAAGATATACCTCTGAGTGACCTTATAGCAAACCCGAAGCCTTGTAACGATTAAATATGCTCACTAGAATGTACCATAAAAATTTCACCAAGTTTCGTTATCGTATGAGAAAGTTATGATAAAATTCGTGTATGAGGGGTTAAAAGCGTCAACGTTGAAATCTATGACTTTTCGGGTAGTCAAAAGTTAACCAAGGACTTAACAAAGTTGGTATAAGTCTTGAAGCCCTTATAATTCAATTAAGAGGGCCCAAAGTGCAAGAAATAAAGGAAAAATCAAGTTTGGAAGTGCGGGGACCAAAACTGCAATTATTTAAAAATGTGCATGTGCTGATGTCTGCCTTGAGGACCTCAAAGCTGGGGACCTTGAGGTCCGTAAGCTAGTGCCCAGCATCAAAAATTCGACAGACAGCTGCCTGTTGCTGTGTAACCGACTTAAGTTGATCTTATCTGCATTTGTGAGAGCCCCTACATGATTTATAGCCTCTAGAGACACTTGGGATTGATCTAACATCATTGTAAAGTTGTTTGGCATCAATTTAAGCAAGATCAAAGTTCTTATATAAAGTCATAAGTTGCAAACATTCTTCCATTCATCATCTGATCAACTTCTGGAGCATAAGGATCATTCTCAAGCTTCTTAATCATCCATTAGACGAGTGTAAGTGCTCTTGACCCTTCTCGATTGAGTTAAGCTTAGTTTATAGCCTAGAAATCAAACCGTCGTAACTACGGTTTGACTTCGTGATAAATCACAATCGGTCCAGAGTTTAGTCGAATCGAAAGTTGTTATAAGTTGGTATTTATATGGGTAATAAACCCCTAAAAGGTCACTCACTGATTCGAATCCTAACTAGGTCGTTGTCGAGTCCAAGGTTGTCCGGAAAAGTCAACAGAAACCTTAATCGCATATTTAACAGCACGGAAGGCGTGTAACCTGTTTTATCAGTCATACAACTTGAAAATAAGTATAATAACTTGTCTAAGCTTGTTTGATTCGACAACTTTATGTTTTGAACCGATTCGGAACCGAGAGACGCAAAAGTTTGACTTTTGCTTTGACCTCAGTTCTGACCCGATTTATATAGGTTTAGACATGCCTTAAAGTTCCATTAGGACCAAGTTGCATGTGTGTATAAGCCTCTGCGTTTATACCACTCGAATCCCAAATCGTCCGATGTTTCCGTTAAACGCCTAAATATTGACCGTAATGCCCTTATGAACATAAAACGAGATTTTTGGAAATATGAAAGTAAAATAATCTTAGATACTGATTATTAGACATGTCTGTAAATTTTCACATCAAGCGGAGGTCCAGATTAGGAGTTATGCCTAATGACGTAATTATAGCGATTCTTAATAATTAAATGACGTCATTAGCGTAACGCCTATCTAAAACCCATTTTTGACACCAAACCTTTTACCCACTGATGTGATATAATATTTTGGGATTTTTGAAGTTTTTTAATTATTTTTAAACTGATCATAAGCTAGGTTAATCGCCTCGATTCGGTTAATACCAAAAATAACCTTTTCGGCCATAAAATGAGTTTTACAAATCCTTTTAACGCCAATCCAATTGCTACTATTTTAAATAATAAATGGAGTATTTTGAGCCTGATTATTTGATCAGAAAACTCAGAATCGTATTTTAACCCGTACATCGCTTAAAACGACTTTATACGCGTATTTAACGCATAGTTTGGGTTTAAAACTATTTTAGTATATAAGACTTATTACCAAAGGTTATAACCTGTTAAAATAAGTTATTTTACTGATCAACTCAGACCCGGATCACAGGCGTCTAATTAAACCCTTATATAATCTTTAAAATGACCAAAATGCCCCTGCGGGGCTTAATAAGAGATTAAACTCGTTTTGGGCATCATGGGTGATATCCTACTGATATCACAACTTAATTAAGGCGTGTTAACTTAGGAAGCCTGTTTAGGACTCTTATGGTTACCCGTTACGCTTCATACGCGTTCGGTTCGGTTTATGTAACTAGTTTACATAAACTAGCCGAAACGGGTCAAACCTTATCGGTTTTATCTTAAAAATCCAGAATGTGTATCATATACCCATATTAAGCAAGTCTTCAAACTTCTCGGGTCTAAATCACATTCTATCCGGTCTTCGCTTAATCGTGCGTACGAACCGTATCTTTCTGTAAGACTAACCGGTCTAAGCTTAGGCTTAATTAAAGACCCGTTAGCATTCTAATTAATTATTTATACCATCATTCCAGACTAGAGCTTTCCGGTAAATTGTACCTACGCTTGCTTAAGTGAATACGGCTGAGTTATAAATTTCTGCTATTTAAGACAGGAGCTAGCTCAGGTAAATACTCTTAACTTATTTTCCCTATACGGGCTTGGGATACGGTATAATAATACCGCTTGGTCGGGTATTGAATCTTTAATCTTATTATGGTTAAATCATTGAGGTAACCCGGTTTAATCTGTATTGTTTGAAACAAAGACCTTTAGGGGTTAATGACCATGTCCCGGATATCCTAGTGACATCATTGTATTATAAAATGGCCACGTCTTAAGCACGGGGTGTAGGCATACACCTGACAGCGCTTAAGAGATAACGGTATCTCACTCTCTTGTGGGCCTATACTTGTGGCGTGTCTGTTAATCTGACTCGATTTCTACATCGGGCCCTGAACGTACAACGAACATGTAAATCTGTATACAAGGTTATAAATATAATTGTCCCAAGTTAAAAAGATTAATTTTGTCTCTATGCATTTTAATCCAAGTGTCGAAATATTTGCATATCTTGTGCACCTAAACAAATTTTCATAAACATTTACAAAATGAGTCGGTTGAGTGTATTTACCAGTGAAAACTGACGTATTTTCCAAAAGGGTTAAGTGACAGGTACTGAACGTAATTGGCTGGAAGCTCAGGGCGTTTCTAAGGAAATCTTGAAAGTTCTAGGTGCCTAAAGTCTGTTGAATAAAGTTTATGTTTTAAGATCCGCCTGTGGATCTTTTACTTCCGTTGTAATACCTTGATGTTACACTATTCGGATTGTAATATATTTATCCTTTTGCTTCCGCTGTGCATTTATATATTGTGTTGTTTGACTATGATGTTGCCAACCACGTCACGTTACTCCCCTACCGGGCCCACCGGTAACACGTGGAAATTCGGGGTGTGACAGGTTGGTATCAGAGCCAACATTGAGTGAATTAAACACTAGCTTTTTGTGTTTAATCTCAATGACACAATTGCACATTTCTAAATCTTCTGAGTCTAGACTTAACATAGGAATATTCTCAATCCTTATCTGGAAATTCTGCTTCCAAAATTTTTATATATTGGATACGTCGCCGAGCGAAGAAGCCATAATAATAATTCTCCACACCAGGAGCCTTAAATTGCTGACCTTCGTACAACGGCTAGGACGAAACATGCAAACAAGGAGAAGGCATTTGAGAAATAAAATGAAGAAGAAACTCCCTTTGCGAAAAATCGTTTCCTTAATAGTCCTTATAAGGACATAATTACCTTTCAGTTCCTTCGAGGACAACATTATTCCTTTCAAGTCCCGTCTAGGGCACATCTGTATTGTTTAATTTTATAGTGGAATAATTAACTTTAAATTTTCTTTCAGACATTCCTTTTATAAGATCTACCTTTATATAAAATGGCAAAATCTAAAAAAGGACAAGACCTAGTCACGCATTATTTTGAGGCAGGGCAAAGATGGTAGTTCCATAATTAGATTCAGATCCATATTTAACACCTCAATTTAGGATTGTTCTGCGTTAATATTAATAAGAATCTTAAGAGTGAAACCTAGCCTTCGGGTCATTTTAAGGCCGGGCCATGATGGTAAGACCTGTTTAAAAGATTCGAATCCCTGTTAACATCTGTAAATATGTTAACACTCCTGACAGACGTGATTCATTAAAATCACACGTCATTCTTATTGATGGATTCTTCAAAAGATTCCTAACCCAATGTAATGATCTCTGAATCATGGGTTTAGATCATCACTTGAGATGATCACATTTTGACCATACGTGGTAATATAGCACCTACAGGCCCTGTTCATTTCCATATGAACCAAAAGACAGTAGTAGCAACGACTCCCTGTCATATAAAGGTAATGAACTAGGTTCAAACCTTCATGCTTTGATTCTCTGAAATCATAGCTTATAAATTATAAACGTCCTTGTGACTAGGCCTATTGTGCCAGTATACCTTCATGCTTTGATTCTCTGAAATCATGGCGTATAAATTAAACTTGTCTACGCGACTAGGCCATTTGTGCTATTATTAACTTATAAATTAGGATTATGATAAAAATCCTGAATAAAAATAAATATCATTCCTTTCCTGCCAGAATAATTATTAAAAGAGAATCTTAAATGGTTTGACCTAGCTTGAATGTCGTTGAAGACCTAGCTAAGATGGTAAAATCTGTTCAAAAAGAGATTCAGATCCTTGTTAACACCCGAAAATGTGTTAACACTCCCGACAACCGTGATGCTATAAAAATCACACTTGTCATTCTTATATTAGGAATTTTTCCAAATACCTTATTTAACGTAATTGATCAATAGGAATCATCGCTTATAAAATTTAAAACTGTCCTTGGGACCAGGCTTTTTACGCCACTTTAATATACTTGATGTTTTATAACTAGGATAAGTTATAATGAAAAATATTAACTAAGTATAACTAACAAATTAACCCATATGGTTTATATTACCATGGTTAATAAATTATCAAAAATGATAATTTCATAATGACCTCTGGATAAATCATTGTCAATGTTTATGAAGCAATCAAGCTACATGGCTGGATTAGATGAAGTTAACAGCCACATGAAGGAGGACAATGATGCTACCAGAATCAATGTAACTGGAGCGGAACTGCAGGCAATAATAGATTATGCTGTTACTCGAGCTCTTGACAGACAGTATGATGAATCAAATGATACCCATTCTAAGACTCTATCTGTGGCTCGTAGTAAGCCCCCTTCTAAAATACTTGAGTCAAGAGAAGACGATGTTCATGACTTGTCAAATCAAAGGAGTGTTCCGTTTAGACAGGTTGTGTTCCATCAAGAGACACCAGTTAAGACCTGTTCATATAAATATTTTGTCTCCTGCAAGCCTAGAGACTTTATAGGAGAAAAAGGGGCCATCGATTGCATGACGTGGCTCGATGAGATGGACGCTGTTGTTGACATCAGCGGTTGTGCAGAGCAAGATGTTGTGAAATTTGTTTCACAATCTTTTAAAGGAGAAGCTCTAGCTTGGTGGAGGTCACTGATCCAAACTACGGGGAAGATTCCTTTGTACAACATGACTTGGGAGCAGTTCGTTGCTCTTATCAAAGAAAATTACTGTCCTCAACATGAAGTTGAGAAAATTGAGACTGAATTCTTGACATTGGTCATGGAAAACTTAGATTGTCAAGCATACCTTACAAATTTCAATACCAAGTCTCGATTGGTTCCTTATTTGATCACACCGGAACCAAAGCGAATTGCTCGCTTCATTGGGGGTTTAGCCCCAGAAATCAAAGCCAGTGTTAAGGCTTCAAGACCTACTTCATTCAGGTCAGCGGCCGATCTGTCGCTATCTCTCACACTCGATGTGGTCAGAAACAAGGCTGCCAAAGTCTCTGAAGAAGGAAAGCGAAAAAGGGAGGATGAAATTTCTCATCGCTCTGATAGGGAGACAAAGAGGAACTCTGAGGATAAGAAGAGTTCCGGGTTTAAGAAAGACAACCAGCAGCCGGGTGAGAAGATCAGGTGCAAAACCTGTAGGAAATACCACCTCGGGAAATGTAGATTTGAATCTCGACCTCGGCCGTGTGGAATTTGCAAATCTAAGGAACATAAAACCCTGGATTGCAAGAAGTTGAAAGATGCAACCTGTTATGGTTGCAACGAGAAGGGGCATATCAAGACCAACTGCCCTAGGAATCAGAAGAAGCCCGAAGAGGCCAAGAAAACAAACGCATGATGAACACCCAAGAGTTGGTGCAGAAGGATAATTACATAGCAGGTACATTTCCTTATCAAACAATTTATTTGTTGCTGACACATATGATTCTATAATGAACGATAAAAGTTGAGAACTGTTGCCTCCGCCTGATTTGGACTCCGATCATTTAATGCAAGGTAGAAATTGGTTGATACTTTAGAAAATGCTCCAACAAATCCTAGATTGATATTTTATAGTTTTTAGGAATCACTCTTTTCTGATATCCTTATGGCAAGCTTTCAAGCTATCCAAATTCATCACTATAATAAAGACAGATGTGACATTTAGATCCCCTGTCAAAAAGGTGATGGATTCGGACCAAACTTTAAATGCCATTAAAGGTCTTTTGTGACCTAGGCTAAATATAATGGATATACATTCAAATAACATTCACTAGGAATGTTCAGAACAGAATAACCCATACGGTTTATGAATGTCGTGGCTAATCTAAGTCGGGTCATCAGGATGATGACTAATAATTGTTAAATTTTGGTGATTGGTACCAAGTTTCAAGTATGGAAAACTGAGATGAGGTAGACGACAGTCGCAATACTATTAAGGCGACGAAAGTTAATAAAGCTACAAATGTAAACCTCAATATTAATGGAGTTAATCTCCAAGCTGTGGTTGACGCAGCAGTTGGAAGGACCAAAGCAGTGTGACATCTGCAAAGGAACGGGTCATCATTTTCCCATGAATGTAGGGACATAAAGAATACAGTCTGTCACGACTGTGGTGAGTAAGGCCGCCTCAGAACTAGATACCATAAGGCTACCAAAGAAGGTGCAGCTAAGCCTGGAAAGGCTAAGAAAGGAAATGCCTGAACTCACCTGATGAATGCGGAGAGGCAGTTCGCGATGTCATCAAGTACCTTCCTTATCATTTACCAATGATAATTTCTGCTAAGTGTCCTGATTTAATACAGGCAATAATAAATCTTCATAAACCATAAGCTTAGCAAACTTTTATATCATCCACAAGGTATAACTTACCAAGGAAACCATAGTAACCGATTCTTCTGAGTATCGGCAAGGGATCCTTCTGAAAAATCTGAGAGTACCCTTTCTTCGAATCGAGTACGACAATATATATTACTTTATTTTATTATTTTCTCATTGTTTTCTATCGACCGCGAATGCCAAACTATGTTTGATAAAAGTGCCATATGAGGATTGGCGTATCCTAGTGTGTCCCATAGATTGCTTCCATGCCTGATCAGTATGGAGGTTTAATGCATGGAACCGCTGAGATATCCCAATGGTCATATTATACCAAAGTCGACTAGTAGTATTCAAAGAAGATATCCAGAAAAGAATTGTCCAAATAAATGTTCCCTGGTAAAGGAAGCTGTGGACTCATAGCATATTGGTGTCACTCATTTGACACCAGCAAGGATAATTAGACTATAGCCTGAGATATGGAAATTCTCTGTAACCTCTTTGTACCTTGATTATCTTCTCTTTTTATTACCCTATTTACCCCAGAGAGGTAGGTAGAGTTAAGGGTTAAATTCCGTTTAAGGCTGTGTTATTATGAAATCTCCAAGACGGCTAGTACCATCATTGGGAGAATCGAAACCCTGATTAAGTAAACTTTAAGATAGGAGATTCATATAGCCTAACTCGATATTCCGAGAGTTTGATAAGAAAGACGGTTCATTCTGATTATGCATTCATTACCGCAACCCTAATTAGGTAACGATTAAGAATTTGCCATCAACTGCCCAGGATCGTCGATCTTTTCGACTAACGGTAAGGATTAGCTATTCCCTACACATTAGCTAAGCAGTGGTTGGAATAACCATCTCACCTTAAAAATAAAGCTTTCTATAATAATGGATATGTAAGTATTAAGGCTACTCCTTTGGAGACCTTGTATAGATGGAATGTTAAATATCTAGTGATAGATAGAGAATTGGTAAGTCCAATGATCAAGATCTGAAAGTTGCCTGGGGAACAACAAATAAGATTATACAAATCCATAATCGATTGTAGGTTGCCAGTATATGGCAAGAAATCGAGGAGTTATGAAAATAGCAAACTTCCTAAGTTCTTGTTAAGGAATATGGTTTAACAAAAGATATCACCCAGGAAGGGTGTACCAAATTTGTGAAATTATCAGGCTAGTTAATCTCTGAATATATGGAAAGCATTCGAAGGAAATTGAATGTATCAAGATCAAGTAGCTTGTAAGCTAAAACCTACTTAAGTAGTTTGACGGAGCTCGCAATACATTGCACAATAGTGACTGGAGGATGTGTTCCGCCAATAAGTCAAGAAGCACTATCACATAATGATATGCAGAATTATGATGTGATGAGCATCCTGTATCGATTGAGGAGCGACAGGTCAAGAAGCTCCAAAAGGATACATACGCCTAATATAAGAGCCACTATGGGAGCTTGGAAAGACTCCAGATATGCTATAAAAGTTAAGACCCTTATACGACAAAGAGTACTTCCAGCATTTTAACAAATCTCGAGGTCGAGATTTCTTTTAAGGGGGTGAGGATGTAACACCCCGAAAATTTACGTCCTATAATGTCTTGACACGTGTCATAACCTTTGAACGTGTGAAAGAATGTTCTTGAAGGACTAAAGTTGACAAACAAAGAAACTATGTGAATTTGAGGGTTCAAAGTGTCAACAATGAATAATTATACTTCACAATAACCCTACATGATGTTTATAACCTTAAACGAATGGATCATGGATCATACGAAGCGAATTGTGAAAGAAAGTGGGAGATTACAAACTACAGGGGTTAAATGTGTCAACATGTTAAAGATATACCTCTGAGTGACCTTATAGCAAACCCGAAGCCTTGTAACGATTAAATATGCTCACTAGAATGTACCATAAAAATTTCACCAAGTTTCGTTATCGTATGAGAAAGTTATGATAAAATTCGTGTATGAGGGGTTAAAAGCGTCAACGTTGAAATCTATGACTTTTCGGGTAGTCAAAAGTTAACCAAGGACTTAACAAAGTTGGTATAAGTCTTGAAGCCCTTATAATTCAATTAAGAGGGCCCAAAGTGCAAGAAATAAAGGAAAAATCAAGTTTGGAAGTGCGGGGACCAAAACTGCAATTATTTAAAAATGTGCATGTGCTGATGTCTGCCTTGAGGACCTCAAAGCTGGGGACCTTGAGGTCCGTAAGCTAGTGCCCAGCATCAAAAATTCGACAGACAGCTGCCTGTTGCTGTGTAACCGACTTAAGTTGATCTTATCTGCATTTGTGAGAGCCCCTACATGATTTATAGCCTCTAGAGACACTTGGGATTGATCTAACATCATTGTAAAGTTGTTTGGCATCAATTTAAGCAAGATCAAAGTTCTTATATAAAGTCATAAGTTGCAAACATTCTTCCATTCATCATCTGATCAACTTCTGGAGCATAAGGATCATTCTCAAGCTTCTTAATCATCCATTAGACGAGTGTAAGTGCTCTTGACCCTTCTCGATTGAGTTAAGCTTAGTTTATAGCCTAGAAATCAAACCGTCGTAACTACGGTTTGACTTCGTGATAAATCACAATCGGTCCAGAGTTTAGTCGAATCGAAAGTTGTTATAAGTTGGTATTTATATGGGTAATAAACCCCTAAAAGGTCACTCACTGATTCGAATCCTAACTAGGTCGTTGTCGAGTCCAAGGTTGTCCGGAAAAGTCAACAGAAACCTTAATCGCATATTTAACAGCACGGAAGGCGTGTAACCTGTTTTATCAGTCATACAACTTGAAAATAAGTATAATAACTTGTCTAAGCTTGTTTGATTCGACAACTTTATGTTTTGAACCGATTCGGAACCGAGAGACGCAAAAGTTTGACTTTTGCTTTGACCTCAGTTCTGACCCGATTTATATAGGTTTAGACATGCCTTAAAGTTCCATTAGGACCAAGTTGCATGTGTGTATAAGCCTCTGCGTTTATACCACTCGAATCCCAAATCGTCCGATGTTTCCGTTAAACGCCTAAATATTGACCGTAATGCCCTTATGAACATAAAACGAGATTTTTGGAAATATGAAAGTAAAATAATCTTAGATACTGATTATTAGACATGTCTGTAAATTTTCACATCAAGCGGAGGTCCAGATTAGGAGTTATGCCTAATGACGTAATTATAGCGATTCTTAATAATTAAATGACGTCATTAGCGTAACGCCTATCTAAAACCCATTTTTGACACCAAACCTTTTACCCACTGATGTGATATAATATTTTGGGATTTTTGAAGTTTTTTAATTATTTTTAAACTGATCATAAGCTAGGTTAATCGCCTCGATTCGGTTAATACCAAAAATAACCTTTTCGGCCATAAAATGAGTTTTACAAATCCTTTTAACGCCAATCCAATTGCTACTGATTTTAAATAATAAATGGAGTATTTTGAGCCTGATTATTTGATCAGAAAACTCAGAATCGTATTTTAACCCGTACATCGCTTAAAACGACTTTATACGCGTATTTAACGCATAGTTTGGGTTTAAAACTATTTTAGTATATAAGACTTATTACCAAAGGTTATAACCTGTTAAAATAAGTTATTTTACTGATCAACTCAGACCCGGATCACAGGCGTCTAATTAAACCCTTATATAATCTTTAAAATGACCAAAATGCCCCTGCGGGGCTTAATAAGAGATTAAACTCGTTTTGGGCATCATGGGTGATATCCTACTGATATCACAACTTAATTAAGGCGTGTTAACTTAGGAAGCCTGTTTAGGACTCTTATGGTTACCCGTTACGCTTCATACGCGTTCGGTTCGGTTTATGTAACTAGTTTACATAAACTAGCCGAAACGGGTCAAACCTTATCGGTTTTATCTTAAAAATCCAGAATGTGTATCATATACCCATATTAAGCAAGTCTTCAAACTTCTCGGGTCTAAATCACATTCTATCCGGTCTTCGCTTAATCGTGCGTACGAACCGTATCTTTCTGTAAGACTAACCGGTCTAAGCTTAGGCTTAATTAAAGACCCGTTAGCATTCTAATTAATTATTTATACCATCATTCCAGACTAGAGCTTTCCGGTAAATTGTACCTACGCTTGCTTAAGTGAATACGGCTGAGTTATAAATTTCTGCTATTTAAGACAGGAGCTAGCTCAGGTAAATACTCTTAACTTATTTTCCCTATACGGGCTTGGGATACGGTATAATAATACCGCTTGGTCGGGTATTGAATCTTTAATCTTATTATGGTTAAATCATTGAGGTAACCCGGTTTAATCTGTATTGTTTGAAACAAAGACCTTTAGGGGTTAATGACCATGTCCCGGATATCCTAGTGACATCATTGTATTATAAAATGGCCACGTCTTAAGCACGGGGTGTAGGCATACACCTGACAGCGCTTAAGAGATAACGGTATCTCACTCTCTTGTGGGCCTATACTTGTGGCGTGTCTGTTAATCTGACTCGATTTCTACATCGGGCCCTGAACGTACAACGAACATGTAAATCTGTATACAAGGTTATAAATATAATTGTCCCAAGTTAAAAAGATTAATTTTGTCTCTATGCATTTTAATCCAAGTGTCGAAATATTTGCATATCTTGTGCACCTAAACAAATTTTCATAAACATTTACAAAATGAGTCGGTTGAGTGTATTTACCAGTGAAAACTGACGTATTTTCCAAAAGGGTTAAGTGACAGGTACTGAACGTAATTGGCTGGAAGCTCAGGGCGTTTCTAAGGAAATCTTGAAAGTTCTAGGTGCCTAAAGTCTGTTGAATAAAGTTTATGTTTTAAGATCCGCCTGTGGATCTTTTACTTCCGTTGTAATACCTTGATGTTACACTATTCGGATTGTAATATATTTATCCTTTTGCTTCCGCTGTGCATTTATATATTGTGTTGTTTGACTATGATGTTGCCAACCACGTCACGTTACTCCCCTACCGGGCCCACCGGTAACACGTGGAAATTCGGGGTGTGACAGCATACAATTGGATCAACCTCCCCATTATATATTGGTGGTTTACAGGCCATGAATTCCTTGTATGAACAAGGCTTTCGTCCACCATGCTTTTCCTTTGCTGAATTTGAATCATCTTCCAATTTCTTGATTCTCTCTTCTACTATTGATAAAACTGTGTTTTGAATTTTATCAATAAAGCTCGACAAACTGTTTTCGATCGCCTTTCCAACCTCTTCGGCAATCACTTCCCTCATTTGTTCGGTGACTCTTGGCACCGCATTATCATTACCTCCATCAGCCATCTCTATTTCTGAAATGTTTACATAGGTTGTTAAACATTCCATTTATAACACATGCTTTACTTGTTTTGATTTAATCAAGTTCATAACTTGATTTAATCGTTCTTGTTTCAATCCAATCAAGCTCATAACTTGATTTAATTATTCTTGCTTCAATTCAATCAAGTTCGTAACTTGATTTAATTATTCTTGTTTCAATTCAATCAAGTTCGTAACTTGATTTAATTATTCTTGTTTCATGCATTTCTTGTTTTTGAGTGAGCTTACACACTCTTTTCATGTATATTTGTTCATTTCTCATTCTTTACATAGTACATAATTTATTAGCAAAATAAGTTAATTCTTACCGGACGATCGATCAAGCTTGAACCGAACACTTATTGACAACCTTGAGCTCTGATTACCAACTTGTAAGACCCAATAATTACTACTAGATTTAATAACATAAAACCTTGTATTTCATGCTAAAATTTGAAGTTTACAAAAACTTACAAGACTTGAAAATTATAACTAAACACAACATTCACATATTGATCATATGAAACCATATTCAACATAGAAACTACAATTTTTTTACATAGTTCTAAAACAAAAGATCGAGTGCGGAAGCGTTGGTTTGAGTATTCGGTTCGGATACTTATACTTGATCATCATCCTTCTATCAGAATACCTGAAAACTCAACATTTTAGACAAACATTAGTATTATGATTCTTGGGATTTACGTGTTCAAAACTAGGTCCGAAAACGTATTCAAGAAAATCAAGTTTTAAACTTTAACTGGGTTCCACCGTAACTTACGATGACACCGTAAGTTACGGTGGCTTATGAACAATTGAGGCCTACCGTAAATCAGTAGAATCCCATCGTAACAAATTACTGGCCACCGTAAATTACGGTTCCACCGTAATTTACGGTGGTCGCTGTACATGTTTTTCTTGTTCTATTTACAGTTTTGCTAATTCTTTTCATTTGTCGAAACAGCTTATTTTCACATAAAATTATTAAGTGGCTAAACTAGTTACCCATATCCAAGATTTGACTTGACTATTCTTTCAAGAGAATGACTACGGAATAGCCTACAAGCTTGTTTTGACCCGTTTGAATGCTGAATTAAGCACCATTCAGGGCATGCAAGAAACCATGTTTATCACTTGTTCAAGATATTAGTCATATTCGTGACATATTAGTAATCTTAATTATCATGTTCAAAATGTCTACATAAAGCTAACAATTAGGCATAATGTAACGAAACGATAAATTCCGTACCTCTAGAGCACGCCTTTCCCCCGTGAATTCCCTCCGGCTTGTCCGCTTGATGATCCGGAATCTTTGCCTAGAAAATTCAGTTTTACAACTTGTTTAGAACTCTTTTCATGACCATATTCACATCATTATGAGCCATGACCAAATCTGCGTTTTCCTCCTATTCTAACATTTAAATCCTTACTTAGGCATTTCAACGAACACCTAACGAGCCAAATTTTTTTTTTCTACAATCATTACTAAGTTCATGACTTGCAATTTAACATCTAATTTCACTTTAATTAAGCGAATTGTACACATTTAAACATTCAAGTTACTGAATTTCCTCATACAATTCAGCTTTTTACTAGATTAAAATTTCATAATCCTAGTGTTTGTCTAGTCTTTACAATATCATGAATCACCTACAATGGTAATTGTAATTTCTTCAAGTATCATGCAATGATTTTCACAAATAATCATCTAGGGTTTACCCTAAACAACATATTACTTCAAGATTCATTCATGCATAACATATCTAGGTGAAATTTCAGTTATTCACCATTAACCTAGAATTTCATGGTGAATCAAAATATCAAAATTATACATACCTTTTGATCCCTATGACGAGGTGATCACTAATTTGTGTTTATAATTCGATTTGAAACATATTTAAGGCTTCAATTTAGTAGATTTTGGTGTGAAGTTAGGGTTTGGGGAATCCCCTGTTCGCTCCTCTTCTCTTGATCGACCAGACACATCAATTTTGATGTGTTTGGTTTGGTTTTGTTACTATTAGTAACTATCTTTCAATTTTGTCAAGTTTAAACCCTTAACTATGATTTTCCTTTAAGTTTAAGTGTTTTAACCATATTATGAATTATTTCAAGACTTGAATTTAACTAGGTTAAGTTTCTAGTTGGTAAATTCTTGTTTGTTATTTCCTTAGAATTTTAATATAAGGATTTATATTTTCGGGGTGTTACAGCCAGGCTATGACTTCATGGGGTTGAACCAAGATCAAGCATCACAGGTGATACACAACTATATTCATCTAATTCCAAAAATCTTCCATGCGTATGTTACACGCATACATAACGTGTTAGGTGATGGAAATTGTGGGTTTCGGACGACAGCTTCTGCTCTCGGGTACGGTGAAGATGAATGGTTATTTATCCGGAGATCACTGATGGAAGAGCAACTCGAGTTTAGAAATAAGTACACTAAGGCTTTCTTAGGCTCATTCAAAGATGTGTTCACGTCCTTGGCTTGGTCAGGATCGGGGGTTGCACCTGAAAAACACTGGATGATTATGCCAGAGGCAGGATTCTTGATTGCGAACAAGTTTAATGTGATCGTTCATTTTTTATCTCAAGAAAAAAGAAACAGTTCTACTTGTTTTTCGCTTTGGAGAGGCCCTCACGAGTTCCCAGAAAAAAAAATAATTACAATTGCACACGTGAATGGTAACCATTTTATAATGGTAGAATTGCAAGGAGAGTATCTAATTGCCAGCACAAACAACCTATGGAAATTAATGAGAGAAAATGATGCAGCTGGCTGGGAGAATATATTTGAATCACGTCAAAATATGTATAATTCTTGGATAGCACAACCTGCTACATATTATGTTGTAGATTAAAGCTCGGTATGTAAAATGTTTAATAATATAATTTTGTAAGAATGCACTTATTTTTTTTATAGTTTCTATTACTACTATAAATGTAATTGGATAAATAATTAGTTATAATAATAATAATAAAAGATTAAAAAAGATTAAAAATGACTAAATAAAAGATTAAAAAAGACAACTAAAAGACAAAAAAACTAAAAACTTAACGAAAGTTATTATTAACTAAAAGACAAAAAGACAAAAAAACTAAAAACTTAACAAAAGTTATTATTAACTAAAAGACAAAATAGACTAAAAACAAAACAAAATTATTAATTGATGTGATTTTTTATAGGGGAAAGGGTGTAATTAGTAATTAAGGGGGGGGGGGGGGTGCGTATAGAATGAGCTGTTAATTACTATGATTAGTCTCGCTATGAAAAAATATATTATTTTGAATATAACTTAATTTTTACTTAAAAATTATAACAAAACATAGAGGAAACAAATAATGTTAGCATTCAGTTTTGAGTTCATTTATAACATACTGAGTAATTATTATAAGAGTAAAGTTATTTTACAAAGACTTCTAAACGGAGATACACAAATATAGTAACCAAACAAACAAACGTACTAACTGTAATATCAAACACACCCAGTAAAGTGTTTAATTTTTTTCAATTGTATTACTGCATTTATAATATGTATGTATAGATTGTATAATCTTTAATAAAACCAAAGTACGATATCTAAATATACCAACTGAGCAATAGAAACTGAAAACAAAGAGGGAACCAATATATAAAAAAACATTTGATTTTATTCACATGTCATTATCCCCACTATAATTAATCAAATTTCTAATGTGTGTATTTTTTACTATTCAATTTTGTGCACAATCTAATGCATATATTACAACTGATTTATGCAACTTTCATTATTATTAAATATTTTATTCAAATCATATAATTTATTTAAAATAGTTTTCACCACATAATGTTGTATTGTTTTTCTCTTTATTAAACTTTCATATAGGTTATTTACTTTAACCTCCTATACTTTATCTTTTATAAATTTATCATAAGGCATTTTTCATTTTTTTACTTTCATATTGGTTTTTTTGTTTTGGCTGCCCTTGGTTGAGGGTTTGCTTGTGAATAATAGTTAACTTTCAGAAAGAAAAAAAACCTCCAATACTTTTTCACGTTCAACTTTGATCTCATATACTTTTCATATTTACAATTTTTTTTTGTTTTACATTTCCGTCTAAATTTTGCGAGTTAAAATGTTGCACCACGTGTGTTTGGTAGAAAATATTTTTTTCTCAAACTGTCCCATCGCAACGCGTAAGTACTAGGCCGACTTAGTTTTTTTTCTATGTTTTACGTTTCGGTCCAATTTTTGCATGTTAACACACCGCAACAGGCGTACGTAGTTTAACGTTTTCCCGTCTACTTTTCGTTTGGTTAATGAACCAATCGCAACACGCGGGTCCTAAACACTAGTTATAAAAAAAACCAATATTGGTTAAGCAGGATTCATATTTTATATTTTAAAATCTGCAGGCATTTACAAATAGAACGTGGAGTCGACTCTTTTTAAAAATTTTTTTATTCCTTGCAAGACTGCAACCGTCTACGAATTGACACGTACTTCTTTTACAGCGCAAGTTACAACATCGCCATGTGCTACTTACCTCATTTCTAAAGCAAATATTATTTAATCATGGTTCAAAAAAATGCACCATTTGCTTACGGGTGTAAACAAAGACTTTTGTATTTTGGGGGCTTAAGATAAAACAATCTCACATAGTTACAGGCTTGTTTTTAATCACCGTTTACAATGGGGTCATCGATATTATTATTATTATTATTATTATTATTATTATTATTATTATTATTATTATTATTATTATTATTAATATTATTATTATTATTATTATTATTATTATTATTATAATAATTACATGGGGTAAGATCAAATAAAAAGTTTATTTTGCCTAAATAGTATGAGAAAAAATCTTAACCATTCATTTTTCAAATCAATAGTTAAGATGAAAGTCTAGGAGAAAGGATGAGTGCAAGTGTATCTTGGGAAAATCGTATTTATGGACTTTCTCTCTCCACATGCAAGGCACATGCATATTTCACCCTCATTTTTTAAACGTTTATAACTTTTTTATACGACATTATTTTTTCATAAAAATTTCACCGTAAAATCGAGCGTTTTTTTATCTTTAATTTGAGTACCATATTGCTATATAAAATATGAAGACTAAAAAAACCCACAAAAATGTGTTGTATTTCTATGTTATCTTTAACTTTCGTGCTATATTTTTGTACTAGATTTTTTGTGCTATATTTTTTGTACTACATTTTTTTGTGCTATATTTTTGTATTACATTTTTTGTGCTATATTTTTTTACTAGATTTTTTGTGCTAGATTTTTTTGTATTAGATTTTTTTTGTTGTATTTTTAAAAAACAAAACGGGTGTCACATGTCATTTTCACTCCTATTTATAACGACAAAAATGCCCTTCATTTCTACTTATTAGGAGTGCCATATGTCATTATCACAATCCTTCTTTGGCTACTTAGGCAAAATCCACTTTTTAGTAGATCCTTCCCCATAATTTTATATATATATATATAGGATTAGGTTCAAACGTGAACAAAATCCCAAGAGTGAACTGCGTGAACTGATCTGGACCCTTGATTTTGTAGATGATAGATCTTAGATCAATGGCACAATTGTAATTAAAGGTATAATAAATTTAATTTAAATTTTAATCTAAAGGGTAAAATAGGAAACTTTCATATTAAAGATATGGAAACTAATCAATACGTTTGTCATTTGTAATCCCCTAAAAGTCTCTGTATCAGTTTCAAAGATAATCTCCACCATCTGCATATGGCCGGATTTCTGGCGACTGCCGGCTGTGTTTTCCAGCGAAAGACCCCCCCACCCTCTCGTTTCTACTCCGGCGCCACACAAGACCGGTGACCAGGTTAACCAGTAGAGCCGCCGCTCACGACGGCGCACGACGACGACAATCGGAGGGAGAGGAAGAGAGACGGTGGCTGTGGAGGTGGTTAAGCCAGAGAGATGAGATAGAGAGAGATATCAAGAAGATGAAGCGACAGAGACGGAAGCGCCGCCGCTCACGGCGGCGACGGCGGCATCGGCTGGGATTTTTGACGGTGATGATGACAAACAGAACCTATCCCGACGAGTTTCCGGTAAAACTCTCCCTCGTTTCTTTTATTTTTTTTCCTTTCTTTTCGAAAAAATTGATGTTCGGTTGTTGATAATGGTGATGGTTACTGTTTCCGGTGATGATGAAATTTATTTTTTTTCCTTTCCTTTCTTTTCTCTTTTGCGATGTTTAGTTGTTCATTGACTGTACACATATGTATTGTAGCAGGTTTTGTGATATCTCAGAAGGTTGTGTGTATTGATTGTGTAAAGTCGTTGATGTACACTTGTGATTTTGCTCTGTTTTTAATGCGATGTACACATGTGTATAGCGTCTGTTTTTTGTGATATCTCAGTTTTTTTTTTGTGTATTGAATGTGTAAATTTGTTGATGTATACTTGTGAATTATGCAAAGTATTAGTTGCTGAGTTTTTTTTGTTCAATTCATTGATTTTGCTCTGTTTTTAACTCGATGTACACATGTGTGTTCTGATTTTGCTATGTTTTTAATGCGATGTACACATGTGTATTCTGATTTTGCTCTAATTATAACCCAATGTACACATGTGTATAGCGTTTGCTTTTGTGATATCTCATATTTTTTTGTGTATTGAATGTGTAAAGTTGTTGATGTACACTTGTGAATTATGCAAAGTATTAGTTGCTGAGTTTTTTTGTGCTATTATAGGAGATGTCGTTAACGAGAAAAGTGGAGATGGAAGGTCGATAAGGATGATTCACGTATGAGGTCGATAAGGATGATTCAGCATACAACGTGGCGAATAGTTGTAAAAGATTATGTTTTTTATTTTTTCGATTATGTTGGGTTTATTATTTTTACGAAACTGGAACTTGTAATTATATGTTTTTTGTTTGGTTTGAAAAATATTATGGAACTTGTAATTTGTTAAATATAAAATAGTTTTACAGATATTGTTTGTATGTATGTATTATGTAGCTAATTACACATATGTACGATGCTGAGTACACATGTGTACTGTTCTATTTATATCCAAGTACACATGTGTATACCGTTGAAATATTAAGGTTACGTGGATCTTAAAAATCAAATTTTGAATTCTATTGATGAAATCTAAAATAAAAATTAAAATTGAAATCGGGTGATTTGTTGTTTGTTTTGATAATTATCTTATTAATAAATAAAACACACTGTGGATAATGAATTTAAATTAGGAAAGATGTAACTTAATTCAATTATTAAAATAATGATTTAAATCTAATTTTTTATATAATTACAATCATACCCTTAACAACTAAAAAGGAAATCAAGGGTCCAGATCTGTTCACGCAGTTCACTCTTGAGAGGTTGTTCACGCTGGAACCCTACCCTATATATATATATATATATAGGGGATCGCTAGAATGAGAACCACCACGAGTTATGAGAACCACGAGAACCGCGCCCCGCGGGTGGCCGTCGGCGACGAAATTTTTTTTACACCTAGATCCGTATATTTTAGCGGGGGGTTTAAATTTTCGGTTCAAACGGCGCGCCCGAGGGGGTAGTTTTTTACGCCCAAAGTTTGGGTTTTTTTAATTTTTTTAATTTTTCTTTTTTTTTTTACCAAACTTTGGGCGTAAAAAACTACCCCCTCGGGCGCGCCGTTTGAACCGAAAATTTAAACCCCCCGCTAAAATATACGGATCTAGGTGTAAAAAAAATTTCGTCGCCGACGGCCACCCGCGGGGCGCGGTTCTCGTGGTTCTCATAACTCGTGGTGGTTCTCATTCTAGCGGCTCCCTATATATATATATATATATATATATATATATATATATATATATATATATATATTGTGGAGATGACATGTCTCCTAAATCTAAATTAATTCAAAAGGGTAAACAAGTAATTTTATCATTAATTCAATTATTAAAAACTTCCCGTAACCGCCACCTTAATTACAGGAACTGGATTTTTTTAAAAGATCTCTATAAACACCATTCAGCAAAGTATATAACACCATTCAACAAGTATATAACACCATTCAGCAAGTATATAACAACATTCAGTAAGTATATAACAACATTCAGTAAGTATATGACACCATTCAGCAAGTATATAACACCATTCATGGACTAAACATCTGATCGAAACATATTTTTTTCTTTATATAAGTATAGCAATATGGTACTCATATTAAAGATAAAAAAACGCTCGTTATTTTGGTTTAATTTGTTTTAAAAAAAGTTACGTATAAAAAGTTATTGCCGTTTAAAAAAGACGGGGGAAGTTACATGTGCATTAATGTTAGTTTCTTAATTTAAAAATGTTAAATTTACCTATATACCCTTAATCTAGAAAACTAATATGTTTAATAGTAAAACATTATTTACAATTTTGCCATTATGATCTCAACCATTAGATCAAAGATCTAATGATCTCAACCATTAGATCAAAGATCTAATGGTGTAGATTTTTTCTTACCTTTCTCACAATTTTTTTTACAGGAACCTCTACCTATATATATATCAAATGATAAAAGGGGTTTGCTACAGTGGTGTCGAAGGTTATTTTCGTCATTTACCATTTTCAATCAGTTTTAATATGAGGTTGCCACGTTTATTATATGTTGCGTGTCAACTCCTCACTTTTCATCTCCAGCCTTGCTTCCCAGTAATTGATAAATAGCGTTTGCTACAATTAAATTCAAAGAGAGAACGCACAAAACGCCGGTGTATATTGCTTCACATCAGTCGATTTTGACCGGATTTCGGCTGGGTCCTGGATCGTTCCACATCAATCTTCCGATTTGAACACAAGAACCCCTTGATTCTTGCTCTAGTTCTTCCCCGATTTTTTGTTCGTTTACTGAAAAAGTTATTCAGTTAGTAATCTGAAATTCAAAATGCTATTATTGGATACTGATTACTTAGTTTCAGTTAGTAATTAGTGTTTTGGTCAAAAAATCAGATGAGGATAATGTAACCAAACTCTCTGTCACGGGGTATGATGCTTGATTTGGTTTATAGCAATAAGGATCACTATGAAAAATAAATAACAAGTGACACAAGGTTTATACGGGGAAAAAGCCCTTGATCAAGAGTTGATCTCCGGCACAAAAAACCCCGGGTGATGGAAACTACCGATCACCAACTCAAATTAAACAAGTAATGTGTTACAACTTCGGATGATAGCGAGCTAAATACAAGGATCACTATAGTGTTCTGTGTAAAAAGTGTACGAAATTGCTAAGTGAATGAACGAGAGCTGTTGTGAGCGGTTTTCAGAGTGTGTGTAGCCAAAAATAGCAAAAAGTGTTGTCTAATTAGCTCGCTACCCCTTTTAAATTAGAAAATATCTAAGTAACTAATTGTCCGCAAATGGTGCAACTCCTCCACGACTCCACAACGTCCATTTTCAGCCAAGCACGTGCCAAATTCTTCAAGGAATATACTCCAGGAATATCGCCAAGACCAAGTCCCAAATGATATTCCTGCAAAACAGTTACGAATTCAAAACAGACAATCATTAGCATAAGGATCCTTAGGATGATCCATGATCCTGATCCTGAGGCACTTCTGAGGATCACTAACTGACACAGAAGTAAGGATCACCAAACAGGATAATAATTGAGGATCACAGGTCATTTAGAAATCCACCCCTAACAATTGCCCCCAAAATATAAGGAGTTATATTGTAAATAAACGAGTTGTATTTTGTTGATCTTATCCGCAACAAACTAACGGATAACTAGCCGTTGAAGACGGACTAGCCGTTGCAAAGCTGACGTCACTGAAGTGACAATCCTGCAAATCATCATTATAAATAGGAGTTAGAGATAGGATCAATATGCATTTAAATCCGAAGAAACTCCCTTTAAATTCTCAGTCGAAGATCAATCAGGTATCTCTTCTCTTACTTCTTCCTCTCTTACTCTGTTTTACTTTCACTACCACCATTTCGTTAAGAATGATGCTCCGGTCCTCCCCTGCCAAGGATCACCAGAAGGATAGCCCCTTGAAGAGTCAAGGGATCATCAAGGACTCTGTGAACGAAAGGTGTTGCTTTTCCGATGCTCAAATAGATAAGATCCGTCATTGCTTTCCGGCAAACGCCTTTTTCAAACCTTTCGATCCCACGGCTCTGAGCGACTATGTTTCTGAAACATGGGTTGCCTTTCCAGTTACTCCATTCGCCATAGGATACACCTATCCTTTTTCAGACTTTACTCAATCCTTCTTTTCCCTTACCGACATCTCTTACATCCAAGCTATGCCGATGATTTGGAGGGTCTTGTATACCCTGGAGAGGATCATAGAGCAGGAAGGGATTGATTTAGGAATGTCGGAACTGGCAGAGATGTATGATCTCACAACGTTTGGATCCAATCGATATCTGTTTAAGCGAAAACCCGACGAAGAACATCCCATTTTTAAGGCCACCAAGAATGATACAAACTGGAAACGACGCTTTTTCTTTGTCAGAAGGGATACCATTCCAAACGGAAAGGATCTACCAAGGAAGTGGTCCACCCATGGTAGGACAGAGGATCCTGAGAAGGATCACCAGGTGATCTTGCTTTCGTATAAGGATCCCTAACCCCCTTTTGTTTTATGTTATGCAGCTATCACCGTTTCACATCTCATACCATCTCCTGATACTAAGGAAAGGCTTGCTACTTTTTGGAGGCTTGATCCTGAAATAAGGTCATTCAAGATAGACACCCAAGACTCACAAGAAGTATCCTCAGGTTCCATCACCATGTCAAGTAAGTATCCTGCTTTTTATATAGTTGAATATTAAAATAAATAGTTAAATTGAAATAGGATAAGGATACTTATCTTGCTTTAAATATGTAGGTGCCGGAAAATCTTCCAAGCCTGCCTCCCAGTTCAACATGACCGACCTTGATACTGTTCGATCCAGGAAGAAGAAGACCACTGCCAGCCCTAGCGTCTCCATCCCCAAGGCACCCACTAAAGGAAGGGGTGGCAAGAAGAGGAAAACCTCTGATACAGAGGACCTACAGGGCCTGCCACTGATCCGCCACCAGTTCCTTGAATACTTCAATGAGGTAAGGATCACCAATTCTGCCTAGGTATCCTACTCATTTGAGGATCTTGAATTGCTTTGTCTTTTTCTTTGCAGAAATTTGCTGAGATTGAAGATTATGTGGGAAGCGTTGAGGAGCTGGATAAGAAGATTGCTGACCTCCAACAAGTTGCAGTGCTTAAGGATCTTAAGATCGCTGATCTTGAAAAAGCCCTTCAAGATGCTAAGACTAAGACAGCTAAAATCTTGATCGACATTGACTATGAGAAGCATGATCTCATAGAAGGTGCAAAGGTCTCCGCTGCCATCACAATGTATCAGACAAAACTAAAGATGGCCCAGGAAGCTCAAGATCCTAACTTCGACAGAAGCAGCTGGGATGTTGAGGGCTGGAAAGCGAGGTTGGCTGATCTTGAGGATGATGAGGAGGTTGAGGAGGTTTTGGCGATCGAGGCTGGAGGTAGTGGGAAGGATCAGGTTAAGGATACCGAAGCTGGAGGGGATGAGGATACAGCGAATGTGTAGGCTGCACAATTGGGCGATGATGGACATTCCTAGACGTAGCCGGAGCCCAATTTTTAAATTTGGTAGTAGTTTTTTGTGGTTGTGATGTTTTTAAAACAATGATGGTCTGTAATAACTAAACAATAGCTATTAGGGTTAAGGATCATGTATGATCCTTTGGACAATAGGTAGGATTACAACTGGTGGAGGGATCCTCTGTTTGGGGGATGAAGCCATTGTGATCCTGCCATCTTTTTAATTCCTGCACTACCAAGACCTTTAGACAATGGACACCCTTTACCTACCCCAGCGGACGGGCCACGTATTGCTGGTAGATGCTCGGGGTAGGTGATTTTGACAACCTTCGATGGTTAAACTTTTGTTAATAAAATAACCTTAATCTTTTTTGGCTTATCTTGTGTTGTTATCCTTTTCTGTTCTTTTTTAAATTTTCATTTATCTTGATATTCACTTGTCTGAACAGAAAAAATTGAACAAATTAGATAGAAAATATTTAGGAAATGATCCAGGATCAAATATCCTATAGTTGAAAAATTCCGAAAGTAGTATATTCTAAAGATCATCAGTTCAGTTGTCAAAGTATTAGGGTTATTCAAATAATCAATGAATAAAATTAAAATAGTTAAGGATCATACCTGAGGATCCAAGTTAGGATCCTAACTCTTAATACTATAACCAGGATAACCATAAGACAGACCTTAGTAAGAAGTAAGGATCAAGGATCCTTAGTTGTTTAACTTTGAAGACCTGAAATAGAACATAACTTGGGACTAAGCCATTATAAGATAAAGGTTAGCAACTGGGGACAAGCCCAAGGATAACTGGGGACAAGCCAAAGGATAACTAGGGACAAGCCCAAGGATAACTGGGGACAAGCCCAAGGATCGTGTGTAAACTGGAGTATGGCCCTAACTGGCGACTATCCAAACTTAGTGGCATGAAAATGCCAAAACCTTAGCTAACGTGAAAACGTTAGAAACCTTAAGAACGGATGTATGGTACGTCTACCATTATACGTAGGATCCTAGGTATAGCCAGTACAATGGAATTATCAGCCCCTAAAACGAGTACTGGTCCCACTGCCATGAACTATACCAGGATCATCGTGCGCTACTGGCGGAACTGGGGTCAAGCCCGAATAACTTGGGTCAAACCCAAGTAATTGGTTGCTTGTGTGGATAATCATGATTTTGCTAAGGGTACCTGAACCTTCAAAACTCAAAATCTCGTGAAAGGAGGATAAAGGATGCGGGATCCTTATCCTTTTGTGAGAAAATAAGGATATGAAATAGTTTAAAATTAGAATGTTACCTAAATGAGGATCATCTGTGCTTTAAGGATCCTTTGAGGATATTTATCATGTGAGGATCATGGATCCTTATCACATGAAGTATTTCTTCAAATGGATAGCATTCCAGTCTCTAGGTAGCAAATCACCCTCCATTGTTAGCAATCGATATGCCCCCTTTCCTGCCTCAGCTTCAATCAAATAAGGGCCTTCCCATTTTGGTGCCAACTTTCCATCAGCAGGATTGGTAGTATTCTGAAATGCTTTCCTTAGTACCATATCACCAACTTGGAATTTCCTGATCCTAACATTTTTGTTGTAGGCACCGACCATTCTTTGCTGATAACTGGCCATCCTTATCCTTTCCAAATCTCTGATTTCTTCTATAGTATCCAGGTCTTGAACCAAGTTCTCATTATTTTCCTCAGGATCACGAATACTGGTTCTAGCAGTTGGAACCACCATTTCTGTAGGGATCACTGATTCTGCCCCAAATACCAAAGAGAATGGAGTTTGGCCTGTAGCATTCTTAGGAGTTGTCCTATCAGCCCAAAGCACATAAGGTAATTCTTCTGCCCAATTCCCTTTCTTGGATCCAAGCTTCTTCTTCAGATTGTTGATGATGATCTTATTGGAGGATTCTGCCTGACCATTAGCTTGTGGGTGGACTGGTGTTGATGTTATCATCTTAATCCCCCAGCTATCACAAAAGTTAGTAGTTCTGCCCCCAATGAATTGGGAACCATTATCACATATAATTTCAGAAGGAATACCAAATCTAGTTATAATATTCCTTTTAATGAAGGATATAACTTCCTTTTCTCTGACTTGGGCGAAAGCTTCAGCCTCTATCCACTTGGAGAAGTAATCAGTCATAGCAAGCATGAACACTTTTCCACCAGGTGCCTTAAGGAGCTTACCAACTATATCCATGCCCCATCTCATGAATGACCAAGTGGAGGATATAGGATGCAATAATTCAGCCGGTTGATGAAGGATATTGCTGTGTCTCTGACAAGGATCACACTTCTTAGCATACTCCACAGCATCTCTCTTCATGGTTGGCCAGTAGTATCCTGTCCTCAGGATCCTTGAGAATAACGCCCTGCCCCCAGTGTGGTTTCCGCAATCTCCTTCATGGAAGTCTTTTAAAACTTCTTGGATTTCAGGATCCTCAATGGATCTTAAGTATGGTCCTGCAAGAGATCGTTTGTACAACATATTATTTAAAATTGTGAATTGAGATACCTTAATTTTGAAAGCTTTAGGGTTTTCTCATGTAGGAATCTCTCCATGTTGTATGTATCTCATGATTGGGAGGATCCATGATCCTGAATGAGTTTGAGTATCCTCAGTAGGGGTAATTGCAGAATCCTCTCCTATCTCCATAGCCACGTGATCCTCGATATCCGGGGCCAGGATATGGATAATAGGGATCTTGATATCCTCCGGGATCTTCAAGGATGATCCTAAATTGGCTAGTGCACCTGCCTCTGCATTCTCTTCCCTTGGTACCTGTGTCAAACTAAAGGATACAAAAGAGAGTGCCAATTCTTTGACTAACTCCAAATATTTGATTAGCTTTTCACCTTTAACAACATAGGATCCATTAAAGTGATTAGTGATTAACAAAGAATCTACATGTACCTCAAGATACCTGATCCTCATATGCTTAGCAATTTGCAAACCAGCTATCAAGGCTTCATATTCAGCCTCATTTTTAGTGGTTTGGAACTCACAAGCTATCGAATGGGGTATTATGTCCCCCTGTGACGATTTTAGTAGTACTCCAAGCCCTGTTCCTTTGACATTTGAGGATCCATCAGTATAGAGTATCCAAGGATCCTTGGTTTCTTCTAGCTGCTGGACTTCTAATTCAGCCTCCTTTTGCAAATCACTACTGAAATCTGCCACAAAGTCAGCTAATGCTTGGGATTTAATGGCTGTCCTAGGCTCATATCTTATATCATATGCACTCAGCTTCACTGCCCACTTAGCCATCCTTCCTGACATTTCAGGTTTCCTGAGGACATTCTTAATTGGAAAATTAGTTTTGACGATAATGGCATGAGTTTCAAAATAATGTCTTAATTTAGTTGATGCCATAATTAATGCAAGGATAAGTTTTTCTAAGTGTGAATACCTGGATTCAGCATCAAGTAAACTCTTACTTACATAATAGACAGGATGTTGTGTACCTTCGTGATCCTTAACAAGGACGACACTTACTGCTTTTGAGGATACAGCAAGATATAAGGATAACACATCTCCTTTTTCTGGTTTCATCAAAGCCGGGGCCGAGGATAGGTAATCCTTAAGAGCTCTTAAGGCACTTTCATGCTTCTCAGTCCACTCGAATTTCTTGTTCTTTCTTAGGATATCATAGAATTCCTTGCACTTTTCTGAGGATTTGGATATGAATCTGTTTAAAGCTGCAATTCTGCCTGTTAACCTTTGAACATCCTTAGCATTAGCAGGTGACTTGATGTTCACTATAGCTTTTATTTGTTCTGGACTGGCTTCAATGCCTCTCTTTGTCATCATATATCCTAAGAATTTACCTGCTTTAACACCAAAGTGACATTTTGAAGGATTAAGTTTCATATTATATTTATCAAGGATATTGAATGCTTCCTCCAAATTTCTTAGGTGATCCTCAGCTTTTATTGATTTTACCACCATATCGTCTATGTAAACCTCCATAGTTTGTCCAATCTGATCCTTGAACATCATATTCACTAGCCTTTGATAAGTTGCACCTGCATTTCTTAGTCCGAATGGCATAGCAATATAGCAGTATATACCAGTTGGAGTCATGAAGGCTGTATCCTCTTGATCGGATGGTTCCATTTGAATTTGTTGAAATCCAGATGAAGCATCCATAAAAGTTAACAGTTCATGACCCGCAGTTGCATCCACCATGGAGTCAATGTGGGGTAATGTGAAAGGATCCTTGGGACATGCCTTATTTAAATCAGTGAAATCGACATATACCCTCCACTTTCCGTTTTTCTTTTGAACAACAACCACATTGGCCAACCATCTTGGATACTTGACCTCTTTAATCATACCTGCTTGGAGTAGTTTCTCTACCTCCTCCTGGATAATGGCATTTCTTTCTGGTGCAAATTTCCTTCTCCTTTGATGGATTGGTTTGAAGGACCTATCAATGCCAAGTTTGTGAGTGATTACATCTTTAGATATACCAGTCATGTCTTCGTGTTTCCATGCAAAGGTAGTCTTTCTTCTTTTGAGGAAGGATATGAGGTCTTCCTTTATTCCGCCAAGGATCCCTGATCCTATATAAACTTTAGATTCAGGATCATCAGGATCCATAAGGATTTCCGCTACATCCTGTTCACTTGCCTCCAAGACATCCCTTGGAGGACACTTTGATTGCTATTGCTCCCTGGACTTTGATGCTGGTTTCATTGATGAGGTGTAGCAGTTCTTAGCCTCTTGTTGATCACTATCAATCTTCACTATTCCCCAAGGACTAGGGAGCTTCACACACTGATGATAAGTGGATGAGACTGCCTTCATATCGTGTTTCCAAGGCCTGCCAAGGATCACATTACAACAAGACAAACAGTCAAAAACACAAAACTTTTGGTAAGAATGTAGGCCTTCGATATAGATTGGGAGTTTAATGTCCCCCAGAGTATTCTTAGTCTCGCCACTGAATCCCACGAGCACAGAGGATCTTGGTATGATGTCGGATTCAGGGATGTTCATCTTCTTGAGAACATCAAGCTGGATAATGTTCACAGAGCTTCCTCCATCTATAAGGATCCTGCGAACAAAATGGTTAGAAATAAAAAAAGTGATAACCAAACCATCATGATGAGGATCCTGGATGTCAACACGATCATCCTCATCGAAAGTTATAATTTTTCCTTCGGAGACACTGGATGTTCGAATGGGTCTATCTCCATTATCCATCTTGGTTTCCTTTGCATGTCTTTTGGCTACAGAGAAGGATGTTCCACAAATGTCTGATCCTCCAGAAATAAAGTTTATAATTTGTGCATCCGCTGGAGGGGCTGGAGCTTTCTCTGGGATCCTTTCAGGATCCTGAGTCCTTGACTTCTTTCTCCCCAATAATTCTTTCAAGTGCCCCTTACTCAACAAGTATCCAATTTCTTTTCTCAATGCGATGCATTCTTCTGTGAGATGCCCAAAATCTTCATGGTATGCACACCACTTTGACTTATCTTTAGTTGCAACTGGTCTATCATTTTTTCTGGGCCATCTAGCTTTATCACCTAAATTCTGCATCGCGAGGATTAGTTCATTGTTATCAACAGAAAAACAATATTCAGAGATTGGAGGATAATCCTCGTCATCCTCTTCTTGTTCAACAGCATGCACATTCTGGTTATCAGATTTATTATAGGATCTGAACTTGTTGTTCTTGAATGAGGATCCTTGCTTCTCTTGCTTTGAGGATCCTGCTAACCTCTCCTGGATCCTTTTGTCATCCTCTAGCCGGATGAACCTAAGGGCCCGGGTTCTTACCTCATCTAGATTCCTGCATAGTGTCATAACAAGATCATCATAGAATAACGAATCCCTAAGCAATCCCATTTTAAAGGCTTCAACAGTCGTAGCTATATCCAGGTTAGGAATATCTAAGGATTCTTTACTAAATTTAGTGATATAGTCCCTTAATGATTCATTATGACCCTGGGTTATCCTATACAGATCACTAGTTAAACGCTCAAATTTTCTACTACAAGAAAACTGATTATTAAATAGATTAACTAGATTAGCAAATGAGGTAATAGAGTAAGGGGGAAGACTTAGCAGCCATTTAAGAGCCGGTCCAGTAAGAGTGGATCCAAATCCCTTGCACAGACATGCTTCCTTTAACCTTTCTGGGATGGGATTGATCTCCATCCTTTCCCTGTATTGAGCTATGTGTTCCTCAGGATCCGTTGAACCATCATACAACTTCATGGTAGGCACATGGAACCTCTTGGGTATCTCAGCATCATAGATTGGTGGTGCAAAACGAGATATCTTGTGGCTCTCATCTGCAATCTCTGGGATAGGCTTGACCACTCCTGGAACACTTGATATCATGTCCTTTAACTTTTGCAATTCTCTGGCCATGGCATGATTGATACCTGTATCCTGCATAAGGCCATGGTTAGTGGTATAAGAATTGTTGAAAGTGTTACCTCCCATTGGATTCAAATTAGGAAGAGCGGATGTGAATCCATATTGTTGGGGCTCTGGAATGATTGATGGACCAGTAGAAGCAATGGTCTGCATTGGAATGAAATCTCCCAGATGGATATCGGTATTCCCTGATTGCAAACTCCTTAAGGATCCATGAAACTGAGAGGATCCTTGAACCTGTAAGGATCTTGGGACGTAGGAGGATCCTTGAATCTGTGAGGATCCTGGAACATAAGAGGATCCTTGAACTTGAGAGGATCCTGGCACATAGGAGGATCCTTGAACCTGAGAGGATCCTGGAACATAGGAGGATCCTTGAACCTGAGAGGATCCTGGAACATAGGAGGATCCCTGAACTTGGGAGGATCCTTGAACCTGAGAGGATTCTTGAAACGGCCAGTATCCTTGAATCTGCTGCGCTCCCGAGTATCCTCCTGAGATTGCAAAGGATCCTATATGCTGAGGATGGGATCCTGATGGTTGAAAGTGTAACCCTGAAGCCCGAGTCATTGCTGATGACCCGTAATGCACTCCTTTTGGTCCTCCCACATATTGAACGTCTGGAACCACTGAAGGCTGAGAAGTTATAACCGGAGTATCAAAATTCAAAGATCTGGGCATTAGTGGGGAATGATCCTCTGCCGATCTCTTCTGTTTCTTGATGTTTCCAATTTCTCTAAGGATCCTTTCATTGGTCTTGTCCTGCTGCTGGGTATGCTCCTTCATCTGCAAAATCAGAGTAAACAAGTCACTAGTAGTAGGAGTATAAGAAGCAGAAGAAGTTGGAGGTTTTGAGAAAATGGGAGTTGGTTTCTTCTCGGCATTTTTCTGAGGTCCAGAAGGTGGTGGAGGCAATGGTGGAATGCCCTGGGATGAATTGACTGCAGACATCACACTGGAGGTGTTCTTTGATGATGAAGCCATCTGCTTGAACGTAACGAACCGAAATGATCACAAAAAATGAGAATTTCTTAGGAATGAAGCACCAATTGCCCCACGGTGGGCGCCAAACTGTTTTGGTCAAAAAATCAGATGAGGATAATGTAACCAAACTCTCTGTCACGGGGTATGATGCTTGAATTGGTTTATAGCAATAAGGATCACTATGAAAAATAAATAACAAGTGACACAAGGTTTATACGGGGAAAAAGCCCTTGATCAAGAGTTGATCTCCGGCACAAAAAACCCCGGGTGATGGAAACTACCGATCACCAACTCAAATTAAACAAGTAATGTGTTACAACTTCGGATGATAGCGAGCTAAATACAAGGATCACTATAGTGTTCTGTGTAAAAAGTGTACGAAATTGCTAAGTGAATGAACGAGAGCTGTTGTGAGCGGTTTTCAGAGTGTGTGTAGCCAAAAATAGCAAAAAGTGTTGTCTAATTAGCTCGCTACCCCTTTTAAATTAGAAAATATCTAAGTAACTAATTGTCCGCAAATGGTGCAACTCCTCCACGACTCCACAACGTCCATTTTCAGCCAAGCACGTGCGGAATTCTTCAAGGAATATACTCCAGGAATATCGCCAAGACCAAGTCCCAAATGATATTCCTGCAAAACAGTTACGAATTCAAAACAGACAATCATTAGTATAAGGATCCTTAGGATGATCCATGATCCTGATCCTGAGGCACTTCTGAGGATCACTAACTGACACAGAAGTAAGGATCACCAAACAGGATAATAATTGAGGATCACGGGTCATTTAGAAATCCACCCCTAACAATTAGTAATCTAAGATTCAAAATGATTGAGCTGTATATGATTTTATTTTATGTGAAAATTTGTTTCTCTTACAAGTTGTTGGCATCACTGACTCATGTGCTTTCATAGAAGCAACCTCAGACGAAAACTGTGCCACTACCCTCAAAAGCCTATGGCTTCAACACTAATTTATTATTAAAAAAATATTACAAAATTCATACCCATTGTTGTATGTTCAGATGCTAGGTTTGACTGACAAACAGTCAACGCTTCTCTTGATTTTTATTGAAATTGCTCATAAGTTTGTGAAGGAGATAATCAAAATAATGCCAAAGAAATAAAAGAATAAATAGATGATAAAAGAGAAAAGGAAAACAAAAAGAAATGATTTCTGATTGGTTGGTTGAGTTTTAGCTTTGACCAATCTTCCTTTGTTGACCAAGTCCACCTTATTTTACCTGTGATCCCTGTCCTCTTTAGCCCTGGTACATGGTACATCGATAGTGACAATCCATGGATATCCCAGATTTTCTGCTCCTTCATAAATTATATTTAACACTTCCCAACTTCCCACATCAATCCAACCTAAAACTCTCCTTCTCTATAGTTTTTCCCCAAATTTCTTAGGTTATTTTTCATTTATAAACAAGTTAAATGCATGAGTACACGTTTAGAATTTTTATCAAAACAAAACCCTAAATCGCTTTCTCTCATTTCACAGCCGACGCCCCACAGATTCCGCCGTCCAATTTCTATCCACCGTCAGTTGCATCGACGACGGAGTTTTGTTCAGCAGGTGAGAAAACGACCAATTTTATCGATTATATGAATTTAATAGACTTACAATTGTTGTTTCACAATATTAGTTGAATGCTTAAAGTTGTTGTATAACCTAAATTTCGTTGTTCTTAATGATTTTAGTTTGGAGTTCTACTCTACAATGATATGGAGTTGCACTCTACAATGAAAGGCATAAAACACTAATATGTACAAGTGGACTATACTACTTTCATAAAAAGGTAAACACAAGTTAGTGTTAACTTTTTAAGTGGTTATTATGATTTGGTTTACTTAAAATGAAAGACAAATATCAAGGTAATTGATTCTAATTAAAAATTATAGATCATAAGAAGGTTGCAAAATGTCACACCCCGATAAATCAGAGCTGGGCGTGACTGGACTGGCGTCTTCATTGCAAAGCAGAAGAAAATAAAGCTAAGACTTCTAGAAAGCGAACGCTCCCTAAGTAATCGAAACCTCATGGTTCTCCTATTCCAACCGTGCCATAATTTTGAAATGCAACCTGAGAAAGAAACATGCGAAAAATCAACATAAAGTTGAGCCAGTTCATAGTTTGTTTGTAAAAGATTTGAAATAAATCTTTTTAAATAACCGGTTTTTAAAATATTGTTGAGAAAACGAATTAAAAATCATTTTCTTTGGCATGTTATATGAAAACTTTGTATTTGTGAATCTTTGTTTGTGTAAAGCGTTATGTTTATAAAACTTTGTATTTGTAAACTTTTGTGTTTGTAAAATTTGTATAACCGTCAATGCCTACACCTGACAATGACAACATGCATGCATGAATATATGAGTTTAGATTTGTATAAAAACATTGTATGTAAATGTAAGTTGTAAACTGTAAAATGTAAATTTGTGCGTTGTAAATGTAAGGAAATCAGATCGCTAATGTTTAGCTACGACATTAACATGTGTGACGACATAGGAAGCATCCAAACCTAGGCGACTTTTAACATCGATTACCCATCGACTATGACCCAAAGTACTCCATGGCTATGTGTTGCTAAGAGAGTGAGGCTGCCCGGACCTGCTAGATCTATTGCTTTTTCGGTCTAACTAGATTAATAGTGCTTACATATACCCTATTCGTGACATGATGTGTATATATATCATTCCTTTGTTTAACATACCGTTTGTACATGTATTTTCATCCAAGTTAGAAAACCAGAAAACGTTTGTATGCACGTTTTGAAAATACGTTTGTTTGAAAAACCGGTATTTTTAGTATAAACCTTTCGTAAACCATTTGAGTTTATTGAAAATCACAAATCATTTATGTGAGTTAACACTTGTTTGTAGCATGGTTTAGAAATATGAGATTGTTGTTCATCGAAAACATTGTATGTTTTTGCAAAATGTGCATGTCTTTCCACCCCAAAAACATTTATAAAAATGTAAAATCGTAAAAAGGTGGGGTTATGAACTCACCTTGATATCCTTGTGCAAAGCTAGCTTAATATAACTTTGTGATGCCGTTTCCAAGACGTGATTCGCTAGCGTGCATTCTATAATATTCCTAACACGGAATATCTTATAAGTTTCTAAATAAAAGTGGTAACTAAATGTAACACTCATCTGTAATTCTGATATTTTAAAGGTTTTCGTATATAAAACGAAAATTAAACATGTAATTACGATTAAGGATTCTTTGAAATTCGAGTTTATAAAAACTTTATTAGTTTTAAGATCATACTTGATCTCAATATTCAAGTCATCATCATTCTAGATAAACTTACAACATGATTTCAAGAGTTTACATAATGCTAAAACAAAATAGATCAAATGCGGAAGCTTCGTTTAGTGCGTTCGGTTCTTGAGAGTCGCTTGATCGCCATCCGGGTTACGTCCATCCTTACCTACGGTCAAAACCATGCAAAAGATTAGTTTTGACACTTTAACATCAATTATAAACAAGTTTCATGACTAAACATTAATAAATCAACAACATTTGCACGAAATGGGGCGGTCGCGCCCCGCGACCGTGTTTACCTCATCTGTCGCGGCCCGCCACGGCCGTCGCGTCACACGACGGTGACCTTGCTTCTTCGTGGCGTGGCGTGACGCCATGTTTTGGACAGAAAGTTTGTTAGCTGGTGCTGTATATCAGGCCAACATCACATTTTCACATATAGAACTTTAAACTATCATAACTTTCGACTCGGGCGTCCGTTTTAGCCGATTCTTTTTCCTACGCGTCCGTAATTAAAATACGGACCCGTTTACTATCATTATTCGTATTGAAAAATGGTTTATATGCAATTAGTTTATGATTCCCTTTTTTCCTATTATTCGACCCATTTTAAGTCACATTTCAAGAGTATTATCAAGGGTCGTTGCTAACATTCTCTACCCATCCCAGGCTTATCTAGCAATAGCGTTTCCACTCCCATTATGGGGTTCGCGTACGCATTTACATTCACCGTTTTATGTACATCTTTCAAATCACTTATTCCACATTCAACTTTTTAATTTTATTTTGACCCATTTAGTGGAATTTTAAGCATTAAGCATCCCACTCGCCATTTCTTTTTCGCATCGCGCACTTCCATACTAGTTAACCAATTATCTTCCACCACAATTATTTTCGTGGTGGATAGGAACCAAAAATCCAAATTTTACCCTTCAACTAATCATTTTACGCAAATAACTCATTTTTAGGCATTCGTCCGCAAATGTTTTTGTCTACACTTCTTATAAGTATTTTAGGGTTTCAAAATCAAATAACAAGTTTCTAAACAATCTCTAATGGTCGTTTGCCCAAGTCGCCCGTTAAGGGCTTTTTGGTCAACTCTAGTTTCTTATTTTACGACTAGAGACTCTCACCATTTATTGACCAAAATGGCACTTTTAAATTCAACATAACTTTACGTACCTGGCTCGAGTCGACCTATTAACCCGTTTTGTGCCTCACATTAGTTAACCAATATTCCATGGCGTAGAATTTACCCAATTGCTATTCACTCCTGTTACATACTACTTGACAATCACATAGTCGATATTGTCAAATGGTGTTATCATCACCATTTGACTCGATTGGACTTTAAATCCAACATTTACATTAATTAGAATGAAGACATGGTTTTAAATTTCCCATTTCACCCATCCGACCCATTTCGGATTTCTACTACTATATCATTTTCTCTTAGCTTCTATTCTCATTATTAGATTACACTATAAGGTAATCTTAACGAGAATTCATAAATTCTTAGTCATTTTAAGACTAAATCCCCGTTTCACCCCTTATACCATAAACCATGGTTTTCATCATTCATGTTTGTTCCGACTTGTATCAATCGTGTCGGAACCTTTATTTCGGATATTACATTAGGTACATTATAGTTTGTAAAATAAACACGTATCCTACGAAAGGGTGTAAGTTTTACTTACCTTGCATCCATGCCACGCTTTTCTTTTCGTACTTGCTCCGTTTGACCCCCTTCATCCACAAGATTCCACCTAGCTTGTTAAGCGTCAAACTATCACCATAATTTCCATAAGGTGGTTAGTTTAGTCATTCCAAATCATGACCTTTACACCTTATCAATCTTTTTTTTTACCGTTGTTATTTATTGAACTTTATCATAGGTCGGTTTGACTTTTAAAAGTCAAACCACCAATTGACACATAGGAGTGCACTAACAAGTTTACAAAACATAATTTAGGCACATTATCAACCACTTAGTAAGTATCATCCTCTGAGATGCCATATTAACTAACATGTTATCCATCTCATACATCAAGTAGCAATAAATCAACATGTAATTTTAATCATTGTAAGCACATATACACGTTAACCACCAAAATCATGGGTTTAATCTCTTGTATGAAGACCCACTTCTAATCACTTATGAACTCTTAACAAAAATCTCTAATTTGTTCAAGTAGTTCATTCATGCTAGTTAGTATGATGTTTATAAACACCAATACAACATCAATTTGTCAAATCATAAAAACCCATTTATCACATACTAGGTTAATCTTTAAATCACTAGTTTATGGCACTAAATCACCAATTTCACATCTAGGGTTTGTTCCTAGCCTTGTACTAATGCCATTTTCATTATAACATCCAACATTGAATCTCAATTTTCATTTATGAATGTTCATCCAAATTTCAAAACATCATCAAATGACAAAATTCTACATACCTTGTGACCTCCTTGCTTGGTTGATCACTAATTTAGTTAAAGCCCCAAATTTTCTAGCTCGATTCCCTTTGATTTGCTGGATTTTCATGAGTTTAAGGTTTTCAAAGAGAACCCTCTTTTGTTCTCCAGTATGTTCGATCCAGAACACACACTTTGTGTGTGTTTGGAGTTTTATTTTTTTTGTTTTAATAATAATCATTTTCACACTTAACCCTCTTTAGCCCCTCTAGTTTCCAAAACTTATAAAAAGGTTAAATAATCAAGTTCCTTCATTATTTTAAAACACCTAACTAACTAGGTTGATATTCCTAGTTACTTAGTGGATCCTGGGAATTATAACCCGTTTTATTTTAAGTCCCGTTAACTCGGGCTTCTTATCAATTTACTTTTCTCAAATCATTTGGTCTCCTTTTAATTAATATTAGGATTGTTTGTTTAAATCCTAATATTCACCTAGTTAATTTTTACCACTAACGGTACTTTACCCGTTCAAAATTATTAACGTAGTTTGATTACCAAACCCGTTTTCGGGGTGTTACAAGTCTACCCCCCTTAAAGAGGTTTCGTCCCCGAAACCTTATTTACGTACTTTATTAGTTTAGATCATCTGAACCTTAGTTTCAGTGATCACTTGAGCATTACTCGTATATAAAACTCTTACCGAAAAGTAGGGAAATGTGTTTTTGGTTTTAAGGCGGATGCGCCTTTCACGTGTAAGGTCTCGTAGGCCATTACTTTCAGCTTGTGTTTCTTATTCTGGTCACTTATTTGACCTAGTTGTCATCTGATTATTCGATTGTATTTATTATTCAACATGTTTACGTTTAGCTAATTTTATATTGACAAACACTTTGCATAAGTCGTAATACTATTTTGACTTTGAATGGTTTTTACCGGCTAGACTGATTTGTCGCCGTCGCTTTGTACCCCGTCACTCGGGTATATCATATTGCCATCCCGGCCTTTTGCATGTTTCTGATTTCTTATCTCGTAATTCACGTTACACGTGGTTACATTCTATGTCACTTTTAGCGATCGTAATCACATCACATCACATCTTGTTTAAGTCATGTCGACTTTTCATTGTTGAAAATCTTTCTTTAGAATATATTGTTTTACTCCTATCGGTGTTAAAACCTATATCCTTTTACATTAACCATTTCCGAGTTCGTCCCATAATATTCATATTTGTTAAAACGTTGTTTCTTACTAAAACTAATTTTTAGTTTAACGTTTTTCTCTTTGGCTTATGACAATTTCAAGGAATTTACGTCCAAGGATTTATCCCCTTCCATTGTCATTTCGGTAATGACTTCTCTCACTTTTGTGACGTAACACAATTTAAATAATTGTGAACTCTTTCGTCATTTTTTTTGCTCGTTTAATGTTTTAGTGAAATTTTTCACTTTTGTCAACCAGACCTTTCACAATCTCTTTGCTTTTAACCCATTTAATTAACTTAGCGAAACCTATCGCTTTTATACTAACTTTATCTCTCGTTATTATTTTACGCGGGAAGTTACAGCCAGTTTCGTTGTTTTATACTATTGACCCGTAGGTTCTTTCGCTTAGCCTCATAGGCTATTTCTTTATATTTTCACCTTTTTACCTTATTAAGGTGAGACTCTAACAATTCGTTTCTTTCTATTTGGGACCCGAAGGTCTTTTTGGTCCCGTAGACCTTAGCCTCATTTATAATCTTGTAGGTTATGATAATTCCGTAGATCATCTTTTATTCAAGTCTTTATTCAAAAGTATATACATTTATATATATGTAAATGGCATTAAGGCGCCCTTTTTACGTTCAAAATCATTTATTTTCGTCTTGGTATTTCCTTTGACCTTGACCGTAGTCTAAGGCTACATTTGTTTTCTTTCGGACACATTTTCCGACTTTATGACTTCTCACTTCATTTATGCGTCGGTTCATCTTATGCTCACCATTATTCAGTTTACATATATTCGTATTTGATTATGTCCCATTACCGGGCTCATTATTCTTTTGCTTTTAACGCTACCGTTATCCCGCTTGCGCTTACTCATGCCATCTGTCATTATATTATATTCGACCTGTTTGACTTATTCATGTAAAATTTTTATCATTTATGGATGTCAGCTTCATTCTTTGTTCAACCCGTTCAACTTTAAAATAGTTGAACATAATTTATCAAAATTTCTATTTACATCATCTTGTCGTATTTTAGTCATGACTCAAAACCCGAGTCTTTTAACTTTCCATCCGAGTTCCCGTTTCTCGGTCTACGCATGTGTTTAAATCCTTACCCATCAACCGGGTGTTTTACCGAAGTCGTCATTATTGCAACCCTCCCGGTATGCATTAAGACTTTGCTTCACTTTTATATTCCGACTTTGTCCTCAAGTTTAACGTTTTACAAAAAAAAAACGGTCCGTTAAGAGACATATTTGCATTCTCCGGGTTCGAGTGTAAGTACACCCCCTCCCAATGCATATCTTAATCATTTTACATTCAAAATTAGTTAAATTTTCGGTCTTTAAGATTTCCAAAAGTGATGTTTTGATCCCTATTTACATTCAGAATTAGTTGAATTTTCGGTCTTTATGATTTCCGAAAGTGATGGTTATCAACTGTGTAGACGGACAACTTTTGAACCAAGATGAAATTGAAAAGAATCTACCAACAAAATCCACCAAGGTGCTAACAGAATCCAAATGGGCCTTCATAACTCAATAAGTAAAAATTCTTATCTTCCTCAAGTCCATTGATTCTTTGCATGTAATATAACAAACTCTATTTCACATGATATTTGATGTTTACTTATGAATATTTTCAACTGTAGGAGCACCCGTACTTGAATAGACCATGGTACACGCTACTGATAGAAAATTGGTATAGAACTGGCGAACAAGAAACTTGAATCAAAGCACGTTCTCTGTTTTATTAAGTCTCGAATTGATACATCTGGTTACATAAATTCCTTTTTATATAAACCTAAACAAAGAAACCTATTTTGACTCAAATTAGGATTAAAAAAACTTTCTCAAAAAAAAAACCCCTAAGTTTGTGACTCGGTCACTTTTTACCCGAGCTTTGTAAGTCGGTCACTTTTAACCCGAACTTACACAAGATTAGACTAACAATCACCCCCCTAATCTTGTGACACCAATGAGTCCTCTCATCTCGATGAACTTCAACCGTGCCAAGACTTTAGTGAGGATGTCGGCCCGTTGTAAATCCCCGCTAACACGTTCCATTTTTTCTTGCTCTTGCAATAAGTTCTCGACTTTCAAACTTACCTCTTTATTTGATAAACCGAGCATCCATTTAATTCTTGAAGTGCTGAAAAACTGATCTGTCGCAGACTCGTCGCTAAAAGCTGTCACTGGCTGATCAGATTCTGTCGCTGACTGGTCAGATTCTGTCGCTAACTGGTCAGTCTGGTCGCTATATGTCTGCTGTGTTGCTGACTGCCCAGATTGGTCGCTAATTCCTGTTGCTGACTGATCTGTTTGGTCGCTAACTTCTGTCACAACAGAGACTGGTTGGTCGCTATTTTCAGCCTTGTCATCTTTAGTCTGTATGCAAATTGGAGATACAACCTCAAGATTAATCTTGTAAATGCGATTAGGTGAACGAGATACCTTCATTAGCAAAGTTCCGTCTTGCTCAAACATCCAAAGTATACCGTCTTGGATTGCGATCTTGTACCCTTTCTCGTCTAACTGACCAATGCTTATTATATTACTTTCAAGTGTTGGAATATAGTAAACATCACGCAACACCCTTTGTTCCCCAGATTTTCCTTCCAAGACGACCATCCCTTGTCCTTTAATCTCTACGCATGACCCGTCTCCAAACTTCACTTTTCCCTTGATGTTATGATCGAGGTTAGTGAACCACTCTTTTTTACCCGTCATGTGATTACTCGCCCCGTTGTCAAGAAACCATGTATTGAGTTCACTTGAGCTCGAAGCATACATCCTTGGAATAATCCTTTCCTCGTCTAGAAACACATCATTAGCCTCTTCAACGTGTGTTTGCAAGTAAAGAACCGGTTCAACCCTTTGAATAAGATTGTTTTCCTCGTCCTCGTCCTTTTTACGTGTAGGACAATCCGAAGAAAAATGTCCTAATTCATCACATCGAAAACACCTTATCTTAGAACGGTCCTTCTTTGGTTTTTGATTCGGTTCCTTGTCTTTGTCTTGACCCCCGATTTTTCCTCGACCGCGACCCCGACCTCTTTGACTAGACTCGGCCGTTCCTTTGCCTCGATCGTACCCTTCCTTTTTTCTAGCTTCCCACTCCTCATACGTCAGCAATAACTGATCACTTCTAACCGGTTGCTCTTTATCTTCATGGTTGACGCGTTCTTCATAGGCTATAAGACGACCTACGACATCATCAAATCCAACTGTCTTAAGGTCAATGGATTGCTCAAGAGACGCAACCATGTGAATAAACCTTTTCGGCAAACCATGTAGAAACCTTTTAACCAGTTTCTCTTCTTTAAACACTGTTCCAAGAGAAGCGGATCTAGAAGCAATCCCTGAAATCTTTCCTGCGAACTCAGCGATCGTACTTGGTTCTTTCATCTTCAAACCCTCAAATTCCGACATTAAGGTTTGAAGTCTTGCTTCTTTCACACGTTCAGCACCTTGATTGCGAGATTTCACCGCTTCCCACATCTCTTTTGCTGAATCGTTGTTCCCAATCTGCAACACTAGCTCTTCGGGTAACCCTTGGAATAGCAAAGCGATTGCTATAGAATCTTTGTGAGTATCGATGGTCGTTCCTGGGTCAATCACATCCCATACCTTGTAAACCTTGAAGATTACCTTCATCTTCATAGCCCAAACGGTGTAATTTGTATCCGTAAGCATTGGACATGGAAGACTAGGCATCGGTTCCTTCGTTGGAGGTACCCGGTTCGCGTTATCACCCATCCTTTGGTTTCTTCTACTGTATGTTAACGGAGTACTCGGACTTGAATCAATTTTCTAACCTCAAATTGATTCCTTCGAACAAAACCTCCTGCTCTATCCCTTTTTTTTAATCACAAGTTAAAAGAAAACAAATCCTTTTGTATTTTTTCTTTTAATTTTGCAACTAAAAAACAAATTTGCTATTTTTCTAATTGCTACCTTCGAAAAAAAAGAAAACAACCTAGTGTTGTCTTTATCTTTTTTTTTCACAAAATAACCCTTTTGTTGACTTTTGTGGTTTTTCTTATCTGTACCTCGAAGAAGAGAAATAAAATATTCTTTTAGTCGATCCTTTGACCAAAGAAAGAAAATACTCCACCCTTTACTCCTTATCGCAGGTTTGAATAGATCTTCTATCGCCTTTTATTAAAATAGAGCTCAAAGAACAAAACGAATCCCTCCTTTTGTATACTTCTGAGTTTCCGAACAAGGCCTCCCCGCAATTTCTCGGTTCTCAAACGATTTCCAACTTGAAACCTGGTAACAACCGAACACTGCTGTGCAATCCCGATCCGAACAGAACCCGCCTGGTTCCGCTTTCCGACTGTCGACGCTCGAACTATCTACCCGTCGTTGATTTCGATGCGTCTTACTTGCCGCTACCGCTGTACAAGTTTCGTCGCTGCTGATCCTCCTGATCGGCGGTGTCTACGAGCTTGTCTCCTCCGGTTACGACTTCGTTACTCGAACTACAGAAACCGATTCTGACCTTATCGATTTCTTCACAGACTTGCGCGCCAAGTCTCGTCTGTCGCCGCCTTTTGTGATCGAACGAATCCGTTACAAGATACTTCAATCGCTGACCTTCGCTGATTGATATCTTCTTGCCGGACTCGTCTCCACCTCGATCGTTCTTCCAAGAAGCTCTGATACCAATTGATAGAAAATTGGTATAAAACTGGCGAACAAGAAACTTGAATCAAAGCACGTTCTCTGTTTTATTAAGTCTCGAATTGATACATCTGGTTACATAAATTCCTTTTTATATAAACCTAAACAAAGAAACCTATTTTGACTCAAATTAGGATTAAAAAAACTTTCTCAAAAAAACCCCTAAGTTTGTGACTCGGTCACTTTTTACCCGAGCTTTGTAAGTCGGTCACTTTTAACCCGAACTTACACAAGATTAGACTAACAGCTACATCCATGTGGAACAAGTGAGTGGATGAAGCTACTCCTTGCTAATGAGAATTCAACAGCCGAAAATAGGGTCAAGCAATACTTGATATCATGGTTTTCAGTGGTTGGCCAAGTTTTTGGTCTGAAATTGCCCTTAGATATGGTAAAAAGCGATGGTTAACCATTTATAAATAAAAATTTGGTTTGTTATTTGCTTATAGAATCAATAATTAACACAAAAAATGATTTGATATTTCATCTACTGTTTTATAGTTGACGGGTAGTAATCAAGTTTTAAACGTGTTAATCGCATTTGTATTTTTGACATGATAAAAAATTCGGGTTGTGTTCGTGTTGAACAACCCAGCCCGCCAACGGCCAAACTAGTCAACCCGAAACACATCAACCTGACACGATTTATACTTGAAATGCGGCATAGCCGCAATAAATATAAAAAAAACCAATTGATACTCATTCTTTATACATTTATTGGTCATACTATCATGCTTAAAATTGTAAAGAATAATGAACATACATGATATAAATATATCACTTTTATAAGTAAATTAAAGTCCCATTGTTACAAGATAACAATGCAATAAAACTTGTAATGTATAATTTGTACAATGCTATATTGCTATTCATATTTGGTTACGGCTTTTGAAGACCACCACTGTCCACCCTTTTTTCCCCATAAACATTCAATATCCTTCTTATTTTATTTAGGTTATCTAAACAATATGCAAGTTTAGTGGTAAACGACATTCCATATAAATAGGATGATTTCATGATGATCAACACAATCTTAATGTCCCACAAACAATGCCAATTTCTTTGGAACATCACAAATTGCATACATCATCTCAAACCAACACATGCATTCCAACTTTTGTGGAATGAAAACATAAATTAAAAAAAAAAAAAAAATCAATGATTCGTTCTTCATGTCCTATGATCCCCTTCACGCCTTAATTGTCCAATTTTCATCACTTGAATCAATAAGGTATGATCAACCTCTATCTATAAACAAACATTATTTTTGATTTAATTTTGAATCGTATCATATTTTCATGTATTTCCTTGCAAAATGCAGGCTCGACGAATGGCGTCAAAAGCGGCCACGAAGGACAAAAAGACATCTTCGTCGACACCAACACGAAAAGCCGCAACTACAACTACTGCCCAACCAAAGAAACAGGCCACGACGAATCCTGTTTCGACAGAAAAGACAGACTTGTCCCCCTCAAATGAAACCAAAAAAGTTGCATCAAACACTGACTCTTCCAACCAAACCACCAAAAAACAACCACCATCTCCCGCTCGAGCGCGTACGCCTAGCTTACGCAGTCCTTCTCCTAATCTTAAAGCCGGTATACGTAGTCCTTCTCCGAATCCTAAAGCTAGTATACGTAGTCCTTCTCCGAATCTTAAAGCTAGTATACGTAGTCCTTCACCGAATCTTAAAGCCAGCATACGTAGTCCTTCTCCGAATCCTAAAGCTAGTATACGCAGTCCTTCTCCGAATCCTAAAGCTAGTATACGCAGTCCTTCACCGAATCCTAAAGATAAATTACGCAGCCCGTCTCCGAATATCAAAGAAATCAACACAAAAACCCTATCATTGAAAACTCCTCATTTGACGCCAAAATCTAAAGAAATTGTGAAATCTCCACCACTTCCTAAACCAGGAACTAAAAGAAGCCCAACAAGTGGTAAGAAGGACATCATTGGAAGTACTAAAAAGCTAACCAAACAACCAACAAAACTAGCTCCAAAATCAAAACCAAAAGATCATGATCAAGTTTCTGAAAAGAGTCAAAATGAAGATGAGAGTGATCTAGAGATTGATCAAGATGGTGTAGAAACCGATTCTAAGCAGTCTCCGGCAGCTACCGATCAAGAAGATGAATTAGAATCAGAAGCAGAACCAGAATCAGAGAAGAAAGTTGACGCCGAGCATAAGCCTGGGCTGGATCAAGATTCAGAGCCGAATCTTGATGTGGACCATAAGCTAGAGCCAGAACAAGACTTCGAGCCAAAACCAGAAGTGGAGTATGAGCCAAAGCCAGAGCCAGAACTAGAGCCTGAGCCCAATGTGGAGGAAAAACTAGAGTTAAAACCGGAGCCAGAATCAGAGCCGGAAACTGAAGGCGAACATAAGCCACAGTTGGATCAAGATTCGACGAATCTTGATGTGGAGCATGAGTTAGAACCGGAACAAGAATCGGAGGATAAGCAAGAGGAAAAGCAAAAGCCGGAATTAGAAGCAAAAGCAGAACTAGAACCAGAACCAGAGCCAAAGATGGAAGCTGAATTAGAGGCGAAGCTCGAAATGGAACATAAGCAAGAGCTGGAACTAGATTTAGATTCAAAGCATGAAATGAAGTATAAGCCCAAGCCAGAGTTGGAGCCGGAACCAAAGCCGAAGCCCAAAGTGGAGCATAAGCCAGAGCCAAAGTTGGAGCCCGAAATGAACAAGATACCAGAGCCCAAACAACAGCCCAAGATTGCTCTTATTGCTAGTCGCTTCTTGGAGGCCAATGTAGCCCAAGAAGATCAACAAGCAATAAGGAAAGAAGCAACAGTGGAATCTAAAAGGGTGGAAGAAAATGGAGGGGTGGCAAGGGGCAGAGATGTGGTGGCCATAAATAGCCATGTTGGGGTTGGTCTCGACAAGAAGGATAATACGGCGTACAATAATGTGATAGAGGAGACAGTAATTAGGCTTCGCGAACAAAGAAGGAATAAGGTGAGCGCGTTGGTTGGGGCATTCGAAACCGTGATTTCTTTGGAATCAGAATGTAACACCCCACCCTAATGTCACTGACTGATGTATACAAAATTTAGCAGCAGATGTACTTTTATCGAAAATGGATTGTGTTCATACTTATTATTGAAGTGTAAAATGTATAAATACTAGAGAACTTAGAGTTAAGTAGTCTCCAACATGTTCAACCTCTTTTAACTTTTTTTTCTGTTGCTCTGGAATTTTTTCCTTTTAGAAATCTCTTGAGATATATGCTCAAAACAATGCGTTATTGTCAGCTTAATACTTCATGAAGTTGAAATTTAACAAAAACTTACAAAAGTATCTTGAAATGTAAACAAACAACGCCTAAAACTCATATTGAAAACGACTCTATTTCACTATATGCTCACAACATATATATACTTTAGTGGCGGATCCAGTAATATTTTCCAAGGGGGTTTCTTTTGTTAGCTTTTCACTAATTCTCGATACTTTTTTCCAAATCATACAAAGTTTCAACTAATTTTTATCATTTTTTCCAAACCGAGGGGTTCCTAGGAACCCCAAAAACACTTGGATCCGCCCTATTATACTTATCCAATTGTCAAATATACTCGAGATGTACGTATGGTATATGATGCATGCATATACATAAAATTGATGTTTATGGATCAACTTGATGCAACAATATTACAAGGTTTTAAATGATGTCTTTAGTGCATGGGGGGCTGCTTTGGGAGTCATTATCAACATATTCTTAAAAACATCATCATGATTTATATATTGTTAGGTAAATACAAGGAAACAAGTTTAGTCCAGTATCCATCATCATTAGATTGCTTTGGTGGAATTTGTAGTTTGTAGAATTGAATTGACCATGACCATGAGGGTAAAGGTAATGTTGTGGACACTAAAAGCATCTTGAGTGGTAGGGGATGGTTAGATTATTATCCTATGTCATGATGACTGTCGGCTAAAAAAGCCTAACCTGAATAAGCTTGAAGATCTAATATTGCCACTGGTTCTGGCAAAGGGCCCCAACGTGTAGGTCTGTATGTGACTGTGAACCGGGGAGAAAGTGGCTCAATACTTTACCCACAATATTATCAGCCATTTGGGACGAAATTTTCCTTGAATTGAAAGAGAAATGATTCAGTATACTGTTGGGGAAATTCGAAAATTGCTTGGATAAATCTGAAGTCGTGTAATCACTTTCAGATCAAACAATTGGAGTGGCTACCAATCTTTGATCGGATAAAATCAGATTGATTCTAGATTTCTGTATGAATTTGGTTGAGAGAATTTTGAGAGATTTTTTTTTTGACGAACTGTAAATTCGTCTAGGGTTTGGAAAACCGTTTGAGAGAGCGTATTTGCAGTTTTCCATAACTGCCTGCAGTTTTTGTTTTGAACAAAAACACCTTTAGTCCCTCATGTTTCAAAAGTGCATATTTTGTCCGAAATTTAATTTCTGCCTGCAGCTCGACCCCAGCCAGGGGCTCTGCCCCTTGGACCCCGCCAGGGGCTGCCGCCCCTTGGACCCCGCTTCTCTCGGGGGCGCTGCCCCCGAACCCCCGCCAAGGGGGCGCTGCCCCCTTGGATCCCCCGTTAGTCCCGATGACATTCAAATAAGCGTGCACTCTTATTTGTATGTCACGCGCAATCTCAAATTACACTAAAATATCCAACATACCTCCCCCATTTTAGTGTAAATCATAGATTAACTAACTTGTTCACAGCAACCAAAACAAACTAATGCATAAATGAAATGTCGTGACGATTGAATTTCATATTAGTATATTACGCATTCCAAATATTCGAATTTAAGGGAGTCACTAAGGATTGAACCCTTAATATCCATAATGAATACATGAAGATAATATACACATTAGTTTACATACATAGATCTAACTTGACACTATCTTTTACTAGCCTATGTCCCTATCCTTCATAAGCATATCAAAGCCAAGTCCAAGCTTCTTGAAGCAGCTAAACTTCATGCTCATATAGGTAGCTCTTTTACTCTTGCACCTGCAAATGCAATTTTTCAAAAGAGCTATTAAGAAGATATACCTCAACCTTCCTTAACTTGCAGATCTAAACACATACCTTTGGGACAATTTAATGTTGTGTTCCAAACTCTAGATGTTAAGCTTTCCACATTGAATTCTGCACCTAACGTCATATTAGGTGGGAATTGGGTATCTTAACATGAGAGTTTTCAGATGGACTTTAACCCTGATCCCACAGCTGATACTTTCACGAGATCTCTAGTTAACCCTTTGGTTAAATGATCAGCTAAGTTATGTTGAGTTCTGACATACTCAACCGAAATCACACCATGCATGATGAGCTCACGAACCATGCTGTGTCTTACACCTAAGTGTCTTGACTTGCCATTATACACTTGACTATATGCCTTAGCTAATGTAGCTTCACTATCACACCTTATAGAAATGGGAGATATTGGTTTGGGCCACAATGGAATCTCATAAATCAAGTTTCTTAGCTAATCAGCTTCCTTACCAGCTGCCGCTAAGGCTACAAACTCAGATTCCATAGTTGAGTCAGTTATGCAAGTCTGTTTCTTTGAAGCCCAAGAAATAGCACCTCCCCCAAGTAGGAATACCCAACCACTTGTGGAAGAATGATCTTCCTTATTGTTTATCCAACTTGCATCTGAATATCCTTCAATCACTGAAGGAAATCCAATGTAAGTCAGACCATAATCAATGGTTCCTTTCAAGTATTTGAATACTCGACCTAATGCTTGCCAGTGATGAGTACTAGGATTGCTAGTAAATCTACTAAGCTTTCCAACAGCATACGCTATATCTGGTCTGGTACTGATCATAGCGTACATAAGTGATCCAATTGCTCTTGAGTACTCAAGTGGAGATACTGCAATACCTTTATTAGGTAATAGCTTCAAACTAGGATCAACAGGAGTACTTGCGGGAGAACAATCCTTGAAATTAAACTTGTTCAGGATCTTCTCAATATAGTGGGATTGAGAGATTGAAATGCCCCTGTTCTCACGTTTGATTTTAATACCTAAAATCACCTCAGCCTCCCCCATATCCTTCATAGCAAACTTAGATGATAAAAATTCCTTTGTTCTATCAACTTGATCTTGGTTAGTACCAAAAATCAACATATCATCTACGTACAAACAGATCATGACTCCGTTTCTAGAAGCATCAAACTTGCTATAAACACATTTATCTGCTTGGTTTAAAACAAAACCATTAGACAACACAATCTCATCAAACTTTTGATGCCACTGTTTAGGTGCTTGCTTCAAGCCATAAAGAGATTTAATTAATTTACACACCTTGTTTTCACTTCCAGGCATAACAAACCCTTCTGGTTGTTTCATGTAAATCTCCTCATCTAATTCACCATTTAAAAATGCAGTTTTCACATCCATTTGGTGAATTTTAAGATTATGTATAGCAGCAAGTGCTAATAATAATCTAATGGTAGATATCCTTGCTACAGGAGCATATGTATCAAAAACGTCAATACCCTCCTTTTGTCTAAACCCTTGGATTACTAATTTGGCTTTGAACTTATCAATAGTACCATCCACCTTCATCTTCCTCTTGAAGATCCATTTACTTCCCAATGGTTTACAACCATGAGGTAAATCCACCAATTTCCAAGTGTTATTTTGCAAGATAGAATCCATTTCATCTTGGATGGCTTCTTTCCAAAAAGAAACATCCCTTGAAGCCATTGCTTCACTATATGTCTTTGGATCCTCATCGACATTGAAACAATATTGATATTGAAAATTAATATCAACCCTCGAACCTTCAACTAAGTACAATTGAAAGTCGTCACCATAAGACTTGGCCTTTCTTTCTCTCGAACTCCTTCTTGGTTCAGTGCTAGTTGAAGGTATAATTTCTTTTCCACTAGAAATATTTAAAGAAGGATTCATTTCCTTTGGCCTAGGTATAGATGTGAATCTCTCTTCATCGTATTCTACATTTCCACTTCTTGCCTCAATGACCGTATGTACTGACACGTGGTCATTTGGTTCTATTACATAGAACCTGCGAGCAAATGAATGCTCCGCATATCCAATGAAAATGCATTCTATACCTCTTTCCCCTAAGTTTCTTATCTTAGGATCATTGAGCCTTACCACGGCTCTACAACCCCAAACTCTTAGTTTTTGCAACTCGGGTGGTTTTTTATACCAAAGCTCAAAAGGGGTTGTTTTGTTCCTTTTATTAGGAACCCGGTTTAACAAATAGCAAGCCGTCAACATCGCCTCTCCCCAAAACCCATTATTTAGACCCGAATGGGACAACATGGTATTAACCATCTCTTTTAGTGTCCTATTCTTCCTTTCCGCCACACCATTTTGTTCCGGTGTGTAAGGAGCTGTGGTATGGTGTATTATTCCAGTTGATTGGAAATACACCGGATCAAAATACTCACCACCTCTATCGGTATGTAGAGTTTTGATCAATTCACTTTGATGAAGCTCTACTTCTTGTTTATAGATTTTAAACTTTTCCAGAGCTTCGTCTTTTGCATGTAACAAGTAAACGTAACAAAATCTAGTAGCATCATCTATAAAGGTTACAACATACTTCTTGTTACCTAATGATGGTGTACCATGAAAATCACATAAATCACTATGTATCAAATCTAACAGTTTACTTTCCCTAGTAACATGTTGCATAAAGGGTTTTCTAGTGATTTTATTCAACTTGCAGATATGGCATTTTTCATTTGTTAAATTTACTTCCGGAATTAAGCTCATTTTAGACATTTCCATAAGTCGTTTATAATGTACATGTCCTAATCTAGCATGCCATAATTCAGATTTAGACGAATTTACACTAGAAACAGAATCAATCACATAAACAGAATCATCACTAAACGGCACTTCTAAATTTAACATAATCATACCATTACATAGATAACCAAATCCGATAAAAGAACCATGTCTTGACAAGATATACTTGTCACATTCTAACACTTGTTTGTACCCGCAATTATTTAATACGATACCGGATAACAAGTTTTTCCGAATGCCAGGTACATACAATACATTACTTAAACTTAGAGTTTTTCCAGAAGTAAATACTAGTACTACACTTCCAATTCCGTGGATTGGCTCGGTTGCAACATTTCCCATCTTTAAAACAGATCCATCTTCAATTAATGTAAGGTCCTTAAACCATCTTCGATCCTTACATACGTGACTTGTTGCTCCCGAGTCATACCACCAAGCAACAGAATCATCCTGCACATAAAATGCTTCAGAAATTAGTGAAACATAATTCACATCCGAATTATAATTAAAGTTTAATTTCTGACCTTGTTGCTTTGGATCCTTAGAGGATCCACTAGTACCAGCTTCGTTCTTGCCTTTAACAACACGACAATCTCTCTTGAAGTGTCCTGGTTTACCACACTTCCAACAGCCTTCATCCTTAGTCTGTTTTGAATGTTTCACAGCCTTGTTCTTCTTGTTAGGCCCACCTTGAAACTTCCTTTTGTTGTTTCCCTTGTTAGAATTTTTAAAACTAGGACCACTTTCTTCCACCATGTTAACAGAAGACCCACCAACGTGTTTATCTTTGTTAACCTTTTCCATGGCCCGACAAGACTCCTCAATTCGAAAACAACTTCCTAGTTCAACCAGATTCATTTCCTCCTTCTTATGTTTTAAAGTATGTTTAAAATCTTTCCAAGAAGGAGGAAGTTTATCAATGATAGATGGAACATAAATTGCTTCATCCATCTTTAAACCATGTAGTTCGAATTGACCCAGAATTCTTAGACATTCATTATATTGTTCCATGATGGATCTATCATCAACCATTTTATAATTCATAAAATCACTGACTAAGAATTTCTTACTAGATGTATCTTCAGCCATGTATTTGGCCTCTAGTAATTCCCACAGTTCTTTTGCAGATTCAACATTTTGATATATATCAAAAAGAGAGTCACACATACCATTCAGAATATGCCCACGACAGATGTAATCATCATTCAGCCATTTTCCACGCTTCCTAGTTAGTTCCAGCGGTTCATTCGTCACTTCTTCAGGCATCGGGGTACTCAGAAGGTACACCACTTTCAAATCCGTCAACAGGAAATGCATCTTCTTTTGCCAGCGACGAAAGTCTTGCCCTTCAAACTTGTCCAATTTCGCAAATTTGTTCATCATAGGCTTCGCAGATTCACCACCGCTTGTCATCTTCATAAATTGTTTGATCTTTGTTGGGGAAATTCGAAAATTGCTTGGATAAATCTGAAGTCGTGTAATCACTTTCAGATCAAACAATTGGAGTGGCTACCAATCTTTGATCGGATAAAATCAGATTGATTCTAGATTTCTGTATGAATTTGGTTGAGAGAATTTTGAGGGATTTTTTTTTGACGAACTGTAAATTCGTTTAGGGTTTGGAAAACCGTTTGAGAGAGCGTATTTGCAGTTTTCCATAACTGCCTGCCCGTTAGTCCCGATGACATTCAAATAAGCGTGCACTCTTATTTGTATGTCACGCGCAATCTCAAATTACACTAAAATATCCAACATATACTTTATAAGTTCTAAGGGTGAGAGGGGCACTCCTCTCTTAGGGGAGTCCCCTCTCTTACGCACGGCCAATCAGCACGCGCCACGTCAACTCCCCTCTTAACTCCCCTCACACCCTCAATTTGATGGCGGCACTCCTCTCTTGGAGGACTTGCTTTTTTCTTTTTTTGTTTTTTCTTTTTTTTATTTGTTGTAATTATGCATGTTTATAAATTAAACAAATATTAATAAAAATTAAATAAAATTTAATATAAGACATTTCATTAAATTAAAAATAAAAATTACATTCAACTAGAAAAAGAAAAAAACAAACTACTCGTCGTCGGAACTCACTTCAAGGTGAGGTAGATCTAAACGTCCGAGATGCTCAACGAGATCGTGTTTTAGTCTCCAATGCGTTTCTTCGTCAATGAGCTCGCTAAAAGCTGTATAATCGAAGACGGGAACTTGGAATCCATTTTTTTTAAAGATTGGTTAAAAAAATTAGATGAGTTGAATGGGTGAGAGTTGTTTTGGGTTTGAAAAATAAAAAGATTAAAGAGGTAGTATTTATAGGGGTTAGGAATTTTTTTTAAATGTATAACGGCTATATAGCCGTTTAAACTTTGATTCCCTCATCGGTGAATACACACCGATCCCATTCACCGAATTGCCTCCCCGCGTTGATGGCGGCGGTGTTCCCGCTCGAGGACTTGGGTCACCGCAGGCCTCCCCGAGAAGTGCCCCGCTCACCCTAACTACAAAGATTTTCCGCCAAATGTTAAGAAATTTTCCTTTAATTGAAAGAAAAATGATTCAGTATACTTTATAAGTTCTAACTACAAAGATTTTCCGCCAAATGTTACTAAGTTTGTTAAGGTGTACTTGTCACACCCCCAAAATCCACACGCGGAGTATCACCGCTTGGAGGCGTGACTGACCAGGATCAAGCCACCAATCATATTGAACAAGCATATAAGTAAACATAATTTAACCAACCAATATGAAAGGTGTTTCAAAAACCAAAGCATAGTTAAGTATTAGCGGAAGCAAAATTTGTAAAACCCATAGCAAGTAATAAATATGAAATAAGGTAAAGTCTAAAGCATGGCACACAACGCCATGTCCCACAACGACCGTTCCTCCCTGTGCAAGCTCCAAATGTACCTAAGGTCCTGCAAGGCATGCAGCAGAGAGTCAACAACTAGTTGAGCGAGTTCACAGAAAGTAAGTTCGATGCAAATCATTACGTTATTAACTAGATCATTTGTATGTTCGATAGGTGGGGGTTTCCCATGTTAATACGTACTAATGGTGGGGGTTTCCCATGGTCATATGTATTACTAGTGGGGGTTTCCCACGTTTATCTTTACTAATGGGGGTTTCCCATGTTTGCACTTACTAGACTATTTGCAACCATGTGTTCTTCTTAATCCGAGAACAGGAATACGTACAAGGTCACGTAGGTTTTACGTGAGTGCCCTTCCCCGAGGACAGTGGTACGTGTGGGGTTTACGTAGGATTTACGTAAGTGTCCTTCCGACCCGGAAGACAATGGTAGGTATTAGTTTACGTAGGTTTTACGTAAGTGTCTCTGCTCGTTGTTGAGGTAGCCAATCCATACCAATATCGATGTCGAAACCATCACAACGTTGGGGTCATCCCTAGTATCACCCTGACCAATCACGAACACTCGACCCCTGGCACCATTGCCGTCATTATTACCCCCATTGTTGCCCCCATTATTGTTCCTGTTTCCTTGGTTGTGGTTCTGATTCTGGTTCTGGTTCAACTGTAGGCAGTGTCTTTTGAAGTGGCCTTCAGCACCACACTGATAACATCCCTTGTTACCCTGCTGTTGCTGCTGATTCTATAGATCTTGTGGTTGTTGTTGTTGGTTCTGGTTTGCAGGACGTGAGTTTCTATCATCTTTGGCTCCATGACCAAGCTTGTTGCATCATTGACAATGATTGCGGTTGCACTGCCCGCTGTGGTGCGAGTTACATCGCTTGCACTTAGGGTGGTTTCCCCTGTATCCACCCTGCCTTCGATTACCAAAAGACTGCTGACTGAGGCTCCTGTGCTGCGACTGAGACTGAACTGAAGTGGGACCTTTGCTCGAATTTCCATTCCACTTGCGTTTGTTGTCACTGGGAGCATCCGAAGTAGTTGTAGCAGCATTAATACGCTTCGGCAGTTTGTTCTGTCCTATCGCCTGATCTGAGAGACGTTGAGTAAGACGAGTAATATCCTGAATGGTTGCAAGGTTGGCCTATGTCACATGACTTTGAATCTCTGGTACTAAGCCTTTGAGGTACAGCTCAATGCGCTTGATGAGAGGATCCACCATTGTTGGACATAACACTGTCAGTTCGTTGGATCGTTTCGTGTACGCTTCTATCTCAGACCTTGTCATCTTCAGGTTTAAGAACTCCACTTCCAGTTTGCGGATGTCATATCGACTACGGCATTCACGTTTGGATCAGTTCCTTAAGAATCCTTCCATGGGGTGGCATTAGCAGCCGCCAGCCCCAGCATCTGAACTTGCGCGCTCCACCAAGTTAGCGTAGTGCCTTCAAGAGTACCAATGGCATATTTCACCCTACGAGTCTCGGGGCATTCACATATCTCTAGGACAGACTTGAGCTTTTCAAACCAATGGAGGAGTCCAACAGCTCCTTTAGTGCCACTGAAAGTATTAGGACGACAGTCCACGAACGTCTTAAATGTGCATACAGGCGGCTGAGCGTTCTGACCTTGTTGCGCGAGGAAGAAGAAACAGGGTTAAGCGCGAGAGTTAGGTCATGAGAGTAGGATCTAACATCCTAGGGTAGGTTCGTAATAGCAGGTTATACCTCCTGCCTGGGCGGCCGCGAGTGCTGCCGTAATTTGTTCGTTGATAAGAGCCGTCAGCTGGCTTGAGTTAGGTTCTCACGTTCCCTCATGATCTCTCATCGAAGGAAACACAAATAGGAAAGGTGTCGCGAATGTGTGTAAGTGTGTAGTGACAGTAGGGAGCAAGCACAAATATGTTTTCAAACTATAGTTGCTACGTTTATCTAAGCATACCATGAGCAAAGTTCTATGCAATCTAGCAAGTAGGCAATAAAACACAAACCATATCACCTAGAATGTCGAGCCTTGCACGTGGAGTGAAGCGTCGTTGTGGACCGTAGAGCACTGTACAGGTTATAGTCTGGTTTTAACAAAAACGTTTTCCTTTATTAAAACCAAGTTCTCTATAACCAATGGCTCTGATACCAATCTGTCACACCCCCAAAATCCACACGCGGAGTATCACCGCTTGGAGGCGTGACTGACCAGGATCAAGCCACCAATCATATTGAACAAGCATATAAGTAAACATAATTTAACCAACCAATATGAAAGGTGTTTCAAAAACCAAAGCATAGTTAAGTATTAGCGGAAGCAAAATTTGTAAAACCCATAGCAAGTAATAAATATGAAATAAGGTAAAGTCTAAAGCATGGCACACAACGCCATGTCCCACAACGACCGTTCCTCCCTGTGCAAGCTCCAAATGTACCTAAGGTCCTGCAAGGCATGCAGCAGAGAGTCAAAAACTAGTTGAGCGAGTTCACAGAAAGTAAGTTCGATGCAAATCATTACGTTATTAACTAGATCATTTGTATGTTCGATAGGTGGGGGTTTCCCATGTTAATACGTACTAATGGTGGGGGTTTCCCATGGTCATATGTATTACTAGTGGGGGTTTCCCACGTTTATCTTTACTAATGGGGGTTTCCCATGTTTGCACTTACTAGACTATTTGCAACCATGTGTTCTTCTTAATCCGAGAACAGGAATACGTACAAGGTCACGTAGGTTTTACGTGAGTGCCCTTCCCCGAGGACAGTGGTACGTGTGGGGTTTACGTAGGATTTACGTAAGTGTCCTTCCGACCCGGAAGACAATGGTAGGTATTAGTTTACGTAGGTTTTACGTAAGTGTCTCTGCTCGTTGTTGAGGTAGCCAATCCATACCAATATCGATGTCGAAACCAACACAACGTTGGGGTCATCCCTAGTATCACCCTGACCAATCACGAACACTCGACCCCTGGCACCATTGCCGTCATTATTACCCCCATTGTTGCCCCCATTATTGTTCCTATTTCCTTGGTTGTGGTTTTGATTCTGGTTCTGGTTCAACTGTAGGCAGTGTCTTTTGAAGTGGCCTTCAGCACCACACTGATAACATCCCTTGTTACCCTGCTGTTGCTGCTGATTCTATAGATCTTGTGGTTGTTGTTGTTGGTTCTGGTTTGCAGGACGTGAGTTTCTATCATCTTTGGCTCCATGACCAAGCTTGTTGCATCATTGACAATGATTGCGGTTGCACTGCCCGCTGTGGTGCGAGTTACATCGCTTGCACTTAGGGTGGTTTCCCCTGTATCCACCCTGCCTTCGATTACCAAAAGACTGCTGACTGAGGCTCCTGTGCTGCGACTGAGACTGAACTGAAGTGGGACCTTTGCTCGAATTTCCATTCCACTTGCGTTTGTTGTCACTGGGAGCATCCGAAGTAGTTGTAGCAGCATTAATACGCTTCGGCAGTTTGTTCTGTCCTATCGCCTGATCTGAGAGACGTTGAGCAAGACGAGTAATATCCTGAATGGTTGCAAGGTTGGCCTATGTCACATGACTTTGAATCTCTGGTACTAAGCCTTTGAGGTACAGCTCAATGCGCTTGATGAGAGGATCCACCATTGTTGGACATAACACTGTCAGTTCGTTGGATCGTTTCGTGTACGCTTCTATCTCAGACCTTGTCATCTTCAGGTTTAAGAACTCCACTTCCAGTTTGCGGATGTCATCTCGACTACGGCATTCACGTTTGGATCAGTTCCTTAAGAATCCTTCCATGGGGTGGCATTAGCAGCCGCCAGCCCCAGCATCTGAACTTGCGTGCTCCACCAAGTTAGCGTAGTGCCTTCAAGAGTACCAATGGCATATTTCACCCTACGAGTCTCGGGGCATTCACATATCTCTAGGACAGACTTGAGCTTTTCAAACCAATGGAGGAGTCCAACAGCTCCTTTAGTGCCACTGAAAGTATTAGGACGACAGTCCACGAACGTCTTAAATGTGCATACAGGCGGCTGAGCGTTCTGACCTTGTTGCGCGAGGAAGAAGAAACAGGGTTAAGCGCGAGAGTTAGGTCATGAGAGTAGGATCTAACATCCTAGGGTAGGTTCGTAATAGCAGGTTATACCTCCTGCCTGGGCGGCCGCGAGTGCTGCCGTAATTTGTTCGTTGATAAGAGCCGTCAGCTGGCTTGAGTTAGGTTCTCACGTTCCCTCATGATCTCTCATCGAAGGAAACACAAATAGGAAAGGTGTCGCGAATGTGTGTAAGTGTGTAGTGACAGTAGGGAGCAAGCACAAATATGTTTTCAAACTATAGTTGCTACGTTTATCTAAGCATACCATGAGCAAAGTTCTATGCAATCTAGCAAGTAGGCAATAAAACACAAACCATATCACCTAGAATGTCGAGCCTTGCACGTGGAGTGAAGCGTCGTTGTGGATCGTAGAGCACTGTACAGGTTATAGTCTGGTTTTAACAAAAACGTTTTCCTTTATTAAAACCAAGTTCTCTATAACCAATGGCTCTGATACCAATCTGTCACACCCCCAAAATCCACACGCGGAGTATCACCGCTTGGAGGCGTGACTGACCAGGATCAAGCCACCAATCATATTGAACAAGCATATAAGTAAACATAATTTAACCAACCAATATGAAAGGTGTTTCAAAAACCAAAGCATAGTTAAGTATTAGCGGAAGCAAAATTTGTAAAACCCATAGCAAGTAATAAATATGAAATAAGGTAAAGTCTAAAGCATGGCACACAACGCCATGTCCCACAACGACCGTTCCTCCCTGTGCAAGCTCCAAATGTACCTAAGGTCCTGCAAGGCATGCAGCAGAGAGTCAACAACTAGTTGAGCGAGTTCACAGAAAGTAAGTTCGATGCAAATCATTACGTTATTAACTAGATCATTTGTATGTTCGATAGGTGGGGGTTTCCCATGTTAATACGTACTAATGGTGGGGGTTTCCCATGGTCATATGTATTACTAGTGGGGGTTTCCCACGTTTATCTTTACTAATGGGGGTTTCCCATGTTTGCACTTACTAGACTATTTGCAACCATGTGTTCTTCTTAATCCGAGAACAGGAATACGTACAAGGTCACGTAGGTTTTACGTGAGTGCCCTTCCCCGAGGACAGTGGTACGTGTGGGGTTTACGTAGGATTTACGTAAGTGTCCTTCCGACCCGGAAGACAATGGTAGGTATTAGTTTACGTAGGTTTTACGTAAGTGTCCTCCCGACCCGGGAGACAATGGTAGATACTAGGTTACGTAGGTTTTACGTAAGTGTCCTGACTATCCTGAGGACGATGGTCTATAGTCTAGCGATAGCGTAAGTACGAGTAGTTATCCATTTCAAATAATCCAACCCGATTCCCAACCCGAGAATCCCATGCCTTGGCTGTGTGAACTCACCTTGGTTTGCTCGGTATGCTAAGTATGCTCAAAGTTAATCAATCACGTCCTAAAGTACGCACGTATACATAATCAGTTTGTATTCACGAAATTTGCACGTAAGTATAATCATAGTAGACAACGCATCAAAATCACCAACAATCATTATACAATCATGATCATAATTCGATTAACATTAACCTCAGCAATATTTGCTATGATCATCATGTCCAATCATGTAGTAATATCAAATCATCAACACAATTAAGTTCAACAACAATCCTAAACAACTCTACCAGTTTTGTCGGTTTTCCACCAACAATCGTTCTACCCAAATAATTAATATCATCACATGACTTTTTCAATTATCAATGCAATACTAGTTGTCATCCGAGTAGCATATACACAGAAACATCATCCCACTCATTCTTTAGGCATACATATATGACTTTTCATGCAAAACATTTAATCACTTCACATGTCTTGATTTTAATTTGACCAACAACAACCTACTACAATTCTATTGGACCGAAAATAATGGATCTGACATTATGTGGTCACAATTGACTTTACCATACAACAATTAACTTTCAATTTATGAAGTCTTTCATGTGAAGATATGACATAAAATATTGAGTGAAATAAAATGGTTGAGCCATTAAAAGTCTGATCACATGCAACATCTTATCATCATCGATCCACTAGTAACATTCACATTAATTCTAAATCATAACTGAAACATTGAGCATCTCCTCAAATAATATAAGATCACATGATTACATGAAAACCATTGGACCTCACCTAGCACTACATACGAATCGGTTCAATCACATGCTCACAATCATTACAAACAAATCGTTAATTCATGAAATCATATTACCAAAACATTGTGCAATTAAGATCGTATACTATCATTAGATCATTCGATTAAACATGTACATACAAACACGTAATCTTGCATCATACAAACAATAGTGCAACTAACCGAGATGGGATGTCACTAGCTTGATCGAAAGGAAAGGTTTTGAGACTTGTAGTTGCCGTCGTACCGGAAGGAACAATAGGGCTCTAGGGTTTGAGGACTTGATAACTATTCAGCTTAAACATAACCCTAATCTAATATAATTACGTACTCGAGTTTGGGCCCGTACTGGGCTTCGCGGTGATCTGGGCCGGCGAAACACCATTTTCATCGGGGTGTCTCATGGCGAAACACTTGTGTTTCGTCGGACCCTTTTTACGGTTTAAGTAGTTTAGGTTTTCAAGCAGGTTTCATGTTATCACACAATCATATACATACAACCAATCACAAACGTTTTATCATATCACCATGTGTATAGTTACAAAGCAAGTAAATCGTGTATGTAAACAACTAAGAAATTAACGTGCAATAAATGCGAATAAGGAATGTCGGAAACTCGAGTTGTCACATTATCCCCACCTTGAAAGAAATTTCGTCCCGAAATTTAGCACGTGGTCACTGAGGAAGCTAGGTAAGTTGTATCGTTTACTGGTTTTCCTGGGGTGTCACATCATCCCCCCGTTGATTTGGAATTTCGTCCCGAAATTCTGCAGTAGTAGCTTCAGCCTCAGTAGTAGTTGCATTAGTTCCGAATAACTAGGGATATTTAAGTTTCATTTGATCTTCACGCTCCCAGGTGAACTCTGGGCCACGGCGGGAGTTCCAACGAACTCGTACCAGAGGTATTCTAGTGTTCTTGAGGACCTTAACATCCCGGTCCGTGATTTCAACTGGTTCCTCGACAAATCGTAACTGTTCGTCGATAGTGAGCTCCTTCAAGGAACTAGGAAGGTCTCATCTGACAGATACTTCTTCAGATTCGACACGTGAAAGACGTTGTGAACTGCACTGAGTTCAGCTGGTAAGTTTAGTCTGTAGGCCACCCTGCCTATCTTCTCTATAATTTCGAATGGTCCGACATATCGCGGATTGAGCTTGCCTCGTTTGCCAAAACGAACCACACCCTTCAAGGGTGAAACTTTGAGTAGCGCTCGATCCCCAACTTGGAATTCGAGTAGTTTTCTATCTTTATCGGCGTATGCTTTCTTACGGTCACGAGCTGCCGCCATGCGTTGTCGTATTTGAACAATCTTTTCAGTAGTATCAACTACCATTTCTGGACCTGTGATCTGACTGTCACCCACCTCTGCCCAACAAAGAGGTGACCGGCATTTACGTCCGTACAATGCCTCAAATGGAGCAGCTTTAATGCTGGTGTGGTAGCTGTTATTGTACGAAAATTCCACGAGTGGCAGATGCTTTTCCCAACCGTTGCCAAAGTCAATTACACATGCACGAAGCATGTCTTCTAAAGTTTGAATAGTGCGCTCAGACTGTCCATCCGTCTGAGGGTGATAAGCTGTGCTCATGTCTAATCGAGAGCCAAAAGATTTGTGCATTGCTTGCCATAGTTCTGAAGTAAATCGTGCGTCCCGATCAGAGATAATAGAGGTTGGCACCCCGTGCCTTGAGACCACTTCTTTCAAGTAGACGTCTGCTAGTGTAGAGAACTAGTCTGTTTCTTTGATAGCCAAGAAGTGAGCAGACTTTGTGAGTCGATCCACGATCACCCAAATAGTATCATTTCCGTGCTGAGATCTAGGTAAGCCAGTAACAAAATCCATGGAAATTTGTTCCCATTTCCATTGTGGTATCTCAGGTTGTTGGAGTGGTCCTGACGGTTTCTGATATTCTGCCTTGACTCTCGCACAAGTCAAGCATTTTCTAACGTATGTGGCTATGTGGGCCTTCATGCTAGGCCACCAATATGTAGTTCTGATATCGTGGTACATTTTATCCGAACCTGGATGTACCGAGTAGCGAGACTTATGAGCTTCATCCATTACCAGCTCGCGTAAGTTACCATAGTGTGGGACCCAGATGCGTCCTGTTACATAGTAGGCGCCGTCTGCCTTTTGTTCTAACCGTTGCCTTGAGCCGCGTAGGGCTTCAGCCCTGATGTTTTCTGGTTTCAATGCTTCTACCTGAGCATCTCGTATCTGTGAAGGAAGACTAGACTGAATAGTGAGTTGCAACGCTCGTACACGCCTAGGTGTAGTATCCTTTCGACTGAGGGCGTCGGCCACCGCATTGGCCTTGCCCGGATGGTACTTTATAGCACATTCGTAATCGTTCAGTAGCTCGACCCATCTACGTTGTCGCATGTTCAATTCTCTCTGCTTGAATATGTGCTCGAGACTCCTGTGATCGGTGTAGATGGTGCATTTAGTGCCATACAGGTAATGTCGCCATATCTTGAGTGCAATAACAACAGCTCCCAGCTCTAAATCATGTGTTGTGTAATTTCGTTCGTGAATCTTATGTTGGCGCGAAGCATAAGCTATAACTTTATCCCGTTGCATCAATACACAACCAAGACCCTGAATTGATGCATTACAGTAGACCACAAAATCATCGGTGCCTTCAGGCAATGAGAGGATAGGTGCGCTACAAAGTCTATCCTTTAAGTGTTGGAATGCTGATTCTTGTGCATTACCCCAACGATAAACAATACCTTTCTGTGTCAGTAGTGTAAGCGGTTGTGCAATCTTTGAAAAGTCTTTGATGAACCTTCTGTAGTATCCCGCCAAACCCAAGAATTGGCGTATTTCGGTTGGTGTGCGAGGTGCAGGCCAGTTCTTGATCGAATCTACCTTAGATGGATCAACATGAATCCCATCCTTGTTTACTACGTGGCCTAGGAAGTGGACTTCACGAAGCCAGAAGTCGCATTTTGAAAACTTAGCGTATAGCTGTTCCATTCGAAGAGGTTCCAAAATAAGTCGTAAGTGCTGCTCGTGTTCCTCCTGACTCTTCGAATAGATCAGGATGTCGTCGATGAAAACAATGACGAACTTGTCAAGATAAGGTTTGCACACCCTGTTCATAAGATCCATGAAAACCGCAGGCGCGTTCGTTAACCCGAAAGGCATGACCAGAAACTCGTAGTGGCCGTAGCGTGTTCTGAACGCTGTTTTGGAGACGTCCTCATCCCGGACTCTCAGTTGATGATACCCTGACCTTAGATCAATCTTCTAGTAATAGCTTGACCCTTGCAGCTGGTCGAATAAATCGTCGATGCGTGGAAGAGGATAGCGATTCTTCACAGTCACCTTGTTCAACTCGCGGTAGTCTATACACATGCGGAAGGTACCGTCCTTCTTCTTTACAAATGGTACTGGAGCTCCCCAAGGTGAAGAGCTATTACGTATGAAACCCTTTTCCAAGAGTTCTTGTAGTTGCTTAGACAGTTCTTTCAGCTCCGTTGGAGCTAAGCGATAAGGTGCTCGAGCTATGGGTGCTGCTCCTGGAGCTTGTTACTATGAGTTACCAAAGGTTCTTAACCAGCACGAGGAATGCGGATGATCTTTTCTTTGCGAAGAGTCTCTGCTCGTTGTTGAGGTAGCCAATCCATACCAATATCGATGTCGAAACCATCACAACGTTGGGGTCATCCCTAGTATCACCCTGACCAATCACGAACACTCGACCCCTGGCACCATTGCCGTCATTATTACCCCCATTGTTGCCCCCATTATTGTTCCTGTTTCCTTGGTTGTGGTTCTGATTCTGGTTCTGGTTCAACTGTAGGCAGTGTCTTTTGAAGTGGCCTTCAGCACCACACTGATAACATCCCTTGTTACCCTGCTGTTGCTGCTGATTCTATAGATCTTGTGGTTGTTGTTGTTGGTTCTGGTTTGCAGGACGTGAGTTTCTATCATCTTTGGCTCCATGACCAAGCTTGTTGCATCATTGACAATGATTGCGGTTGCACTGCCCGCTGTGGTGCGAGTTACATCGCTTGCACTTAGGGTGGTTTCCCCTGTATCCACCCTGCCTTCGATTACCAAAAGACTGCTGACTGAGGCTCCTGTGCTGCGACTGAGACTGAACTGAAGTGGGACCTTTGCTCGAATTTCCATTCCACTTGCGTTTGTTGTCACTGGGAGCATCCGAAGTAGTTGTAGCAGCATTAATACGCTTCGGCAGTTTGTTCTGTCCTATCGCCTGATCTGAGAGACGTTGAGCAAGACGAGTAATATCCTGAATGGTTGCAAGGTTGGCCTATGTCACATGACTTTGAATCTCTGGTACTAAGCCTTTGAGGTACAGCTCAATGCGCTTGATGAGAGGATCCACCATTGTTGGACATAACACTGTCAGTTCGTTGGATCGTTTCGTGTACGCTTCTATCTCAGACCTTGTCATCTTCAGGTTTAAGAACTCCACTTCCAGTTTGCGGATGTCATCTCGACTACGGCATTCACGTTTGGATCAGTTCCTTAAGAATCCTTCCATGGGGTGGCATTAGCAGCCGCCAGCCCCAGCATCTGAACTTGCGTGCTCCACCAAGTTAGCGTAGTGCCTTCAAGAGTACCAATGGCATATTTCACCCTACGAGTCTCGGGGCATTCACATATCTCTAGGACAGACTTGAGCTTTTCAAACCAATGGAGGAGTCCAACAGCTCCTTTAGTGCCACTGAAAGTATTAGGACGACAGTCCACGAACGTCTTAAATGTGCATACAGGCGGCTGAGCGTTCTGACCTTGTTGCGCGAGGAAGAAGAAACAGGGTTAAGCGCGAGAGTTAGGTCATGAGAGTAGGATCTAACATCCTAGGGTAGGTTCGTAATAGCAGGTTATACCTCCTGCCTGGGCGGCCGCGAGTGCTGCCGTAATTTGTTCGTTGATAAGAGCCGTCAGCTGGCTTGAGTTAGGTTCTCACGTTCCCTCATGATCTCTCATCGAAGGAAACACAAATAGGAAAGGTGTCGCGAATGTGTGTAAGTGTGTAGTGACAGTAGGGAGCAAGCACAAATATGTTTTCAAACTATAGTTGCTACGTTTATCTAAGCATACCATGAGCAAAGTTCTATGCAATCTAGCAAGTAGGCAATAAAACACAAACCATATCACCTAGAATGTCGAGCCTTGCACGTGGAGTGAAGCGTCGTTGTGGATCGTAGAGCACTGTACAGGTTATAGTCTGGTTTTAACAAAAACGTTTTCCTTTATTAAAACCAAGTTCTCTATAACCAATGGCTCTGATACCAATCTGTCACACCCCCAAAATCCACACGCGGAGTATCACCGCTTGGAGGCGTGACTGACCAGGATCAAGCCACCAATCATATTGAACAAGCATATAAGTAAACATAATTTAACCAACCAATATGAAAGGTGTTTCAAAAACCAAAGCATAGTTAAGTATTAGCGGAAGCAAAATTTGTAAAACCCATAGCAAGTAATAAATATGAAATAAGGTAAAGTCTAAAGCATGGCACACAACGCCATGTCCCACAACGACCGTTCCTCCCTGTGCAAGCTCCAAATGTACCTAAGGTCCTGCAAGGCATGCAGCAGAGAGTCAACAACTAGTTGAGCGAGTTCACAGAAAGTAAGTTCGATGCAAATCATTACGTTATTAACTAGATCATTTGTATGTTCGATAGGTGGGGGTTTCCCATGTTAATACGTACTAATGGTGGGGGTTTCCCATGGTCATATGTATTACTAGTGGGGGTTTCCCACGTTTATCTTTACTAATGGGGGTTTCCCATGTTTGCACTTACTAGACTATTTGCAACCATGTGTTCTTCTTAATCCGAGAACAGGAATACGTACAAGGTCACGTAGGTTTTACGTGAGTGCCCTTCCCCGAGGACAGTGGTACGTGTGGGGTTTACGTAGGATTTACGTAAGTGTCCTTCCGACCCGGAAGACAATGGTAGGTATTAGTTTACGTAGGTTTTACGTAAGTGTCCTCCCGACCCGGGAGACAATGGTAGATACTAGGTTACGTAGGTTTTACGTAAGTGTCCTGACTATCCTGAGGACGATGGTCTATAGTCTAGCGATAGCGTAAGTACGAGTAGTTATCCATTTCAAATAATCCAACCCGATTCCCAACCCGAGAATCCCATGCCTTGGCTGTGTGAACTCACCTTGGTTTGCTCGGTATGCTAAGTATGCTCAAAGTTAATCAATCACGTCCTAAAGTACGCACGTATACATAATCAGTTTGTATTCACGAAATTTGCACGTAAGTATAATCATAGTAGACAACGCATCAAAATCACCAACAATCATTATACAATCATGATCATAATTCGATTAACATTAACCTCAGCAATATTTGCTATGATCATCATGTCCAATCATGTAGTAATATCAAATCATCAACACAATTAAGTTCAACAACAATCCTAAACAACTCTACCAGTTTTGTCGGTTTTCCACCAACAATCGTTCTACCCAAATAATTAATATCATCACATGACTTTTTCAATTATCAATGCAATACTAGTTGTCATCCGAGTAGCATATACACAGAAACATCATCCCACTCATTCTTTAGGCATACATATATGACTTTTCATGCAAAACATTTAATCACTTCACATGTCTTGATTTTAATTTGACCAACAACAACCTACTACAATTCTATTGGACCGAAAATAATGGATCTGACATTATGTGGTCACAATTGACTTTACCATACAACAATTAACTTTCAATTTATGAAGTCTTTCATGTGAAGATATGACATAAAATATTGAGTGAAATAAAATGGTTGAGCCATTAAAAGTCTGATCACATGCAACATCTTATCATCATCGATCCACTAGTAACATTCACATTAATTCTAAATCATAACTGAAACATTGAGCATCTCCTCAAATAATATAAGATCACATGATTACATGAAAACCATTGGACCTCACCTAGCACTACATACGAATCGGTTCAATCACATGCTCACAATCATTACAAACAAATCGTTAATTCATGAAATCATATTACCAAAACATTGTGCAATTAAGATCGTATACTATCATTAGATCATTCGATTAAACATGTACATACAAACACGTAATCTTGCATCATACAAACAATAGTGCAACTAACCGAGATGGGATGTCACTAGCTTGATCGAAAGGAAAGGTTTTGAGACTTGTAGTTGCCGTCGTACCGGAAGGAACAATAGGGCTCTAGGGTTTGAGGACTTGATAACTATTCAGCTTAAACATAACCCTAATCTAATATAATTACGTACTCGAGTTTGGGCCCGTACTGGGCTTCGCGGTGATCTGGGCCGGCGAAACACCATTTTCGTCGGGGTGTCTCATGGCGAAACACTTGTGTTTCGTCGGACCCTTTTTACGGTTTAAGTAGTTTAGGTTTTCAAGCAGGTTTCATGTTATCACACAATCATATACATACAACCAATCACAAACGTTTTATCATATCACCATGTGTATAGTTACAAAGCAAGTAAATCGTGTATGTAAACAACTAAGAAATTAACGTGCAATAAATGCGAATAAGGAATGTCGGAAACTCGAGTTGTCACAGTACTAGAGGTGTACAACAAAACCGGTTTTTTATAACCGAACCGCCGGTTATAGACCGGTTAGGTTTCTTGGTATGAAAACCGGTTAATAACCGAAACCGGTTAAAAACCGATCCCAACCGGTTATTGTTTTGGACTTGAAAAACCCGGTTAGTAACCGAAACCGATTATTAAAAAAACCGGTTTTCATTTTGGATGAAAAACCGGTTTTTGAAAAAAAAAAACGATTTGTACACCTCTAAGGTAAACTGTGTTCCAAGTGATAAGGGTTCAAGTCTTATTACGGGTAAATTGAAATATATTGGAGTAGGTTAAAAGTTGTTTTAAAAAAATTAAAAAGATGAAAAAGGTTAAGTTGGGGTGAGCATGATTTGGTTAGGGTTAATACAAAACTTAACATTTGTTTTAGTTTTTAAATTTTCATAACCGATCGGTTTCGATTATTGAAAATGACAGTTCAGTTAAATAGTTAACCGCTGAATCTGGTCTTCTTGACATGTGTCATTTTAAGCTCATTTCATTTAAAAAATATAATTACACTAGGTTACAATTTTGTATATTATACGGGTTGATAAATGTAATTTTATATAATTAATAACAAAAAATTTATGTTTTAAAAAACCTTATTCATTGCACGGTTGAATAAACCCGTTTATTATACTAATGGAATAAAATATAATTTAATTTCTTAACATATATAGTCGTCAAAATATGTTTTAAAAAAATAAACATTGAGGTGACATTTATAAATTTTGTCAAATTAATTTTTAAAGCATTACTTCTTTGAACCATGTATTAACTTTGATTTTTTAATACCGCCTATTTTTTATTATTTTACATATTATGTTGTATTTTTTACCATGAATCACATCAAATATTTAAAAATTATTAGAAATCACTCATATATAAAAACAATATCATCATTGTTCTACGCTTTTTAAAATTTTAACCAATATAATTTTGAACTTTGTGAAGGTCTTAAATAAAAAATATAAGTTTATTTAAAAAATTAATAATTAATTTCATATTAAATTCATTTGGTTAATAATTTTATAATTATCTTTAATTAATATAATAATTATCCATAATTAAGTAGGAGATAGAGGTGAGAAAAACTAAAAAATTGATTACTCTAATAAATGACAAGTGTCCTATAGTTTTCTTTTATTATAGAGATATAAATATAATTATGGTTAGACTAAATGCGGCAATATTCAACAACAAGACGAAGCAAATATCAAGGATTGTGGGGGACATAAAGGCACGGGCGAAGTATAGAAGGGGCGGGGAGAGGGGTGACACCCGACTCCCGAACTTTTCGCTTAGTAGTGTTATACAGTAGTGTTATACAGTAGTGTTGTATATGTAGTTTCCGTATAGAAATTTTTGGGTATATACGTTTTCGACCCCCCGGTTCTATATAAATTTTTTGGTATATACATTATCGACCCCCCGTCATTCGGGTCAAGCTTCGCCACTGCGTAAAGGCACTATCATTCTTGTGGATTAACTCAAGGTTGGCTGCTCTGGACTTGGAGTAGGAACAATGGAGGGGTTTTAACAAGTCTTGGTAGCCATGTATATTTTCAGTATTCTGTCTTTTTTTTCCTATGTAATGTATGAACATCTTTGAGCACCTTGCTTATATTATTGTTTCATTTTTAAGATTGCCGCCACTTAAAAGAAAGATATAAATATAGATATATATATATATAGATATAGATATACATAGGGTCAGGATTTAGAGAAAATGGTAGAATGTGTGAGAACGCTTATTGATCGTCCGATCAAAACAATCTATGGACTAGATTAGCGCGGTGACATTTTAGTAAATAACACCAATTTTATTACGTGGACGCGCTTCATTAAGGGTAAAAAAGTAAAAAACCATTTCTCACATAAAACGCCATTGAAAAATAAAACGCCAAATAAATACAAAACGTCAATTTTATCAATGCGTACTTTTTTCTGTGTTTTTATTTAAGCTCTCTGGCTACAAAAACGCCAAAAAATATGAAACACCATTATATATAACGCCAAAGCTTACATCCGGATAAATGTTAATTACACTTTTTGTTATAAAAATAACATCCCGCCTAAACTACGCGCCAAAAAAAATTATATAAATAGAAACGTCTCACCACCCTTCCGTTTATCACACCAAAAAAACTACAAAAAAACACACACTGGTTGCTAAAAAAATTTACAACTCAACGTAAAACGCCAAAAATACAACGACGGCAAACATCTTTTCTTTGATCCTCAGTAGTGTTCTGCATGAAGCTTCATTGAATGATTTGTTACGTGAGTGTAGTAAGATTTTGCTGCATGAGATTGACAAAATTGAAAAAAGAGGGACTGATATGTCATACTATCATCTTTGTTCCTGAAGAAGGTTTGGATGATAAGAAGAGACATATACCAGTGTAAATGCTACTTTGGTCTCGATGATTATAATGAAGACGACAAACAGATAACATCCACCCACACGGGGTCGATCTATGTCTTCAACATTCACAAAGACACTTCAACACATGAACAAAGAAAATAAACAACGCCAAACCCAAAACGCCATTTATTTGTCACATTTCTTGTAGTTTCAAAAGAAAAAAGAGACTGATGACACTGAAAATTTAAAATCATAAATTGCTTCTACTTTGTTTTTTTTAATTTTCTTTATCTATTGTTTGTTTTGTAATTTCAGTTAATAAACAACAAAAGAATATTAATACTATAATGAAAAATATAATAAAACGCCAAAATTAGCAAATGCGTGTAAAACGCCATAATGCCATAAAAAACACCCCTAAAAAACTACCAAACTATAATAAAATTAATTTGAACTAATATTAAAAAAAACGTGAAACAATGTGCAAATAATATAAAACAAAAAGAAGTCAAATAGTTGTCTAACCGCTATTGGAAAACAAAACGCCATAATTACAGCCGTCAAAAGATTTGACGTGTTACACCATAAAAACAGTTGAGTCTGAAAACAAAACACCGTAAACTGCAAAAAAAACAGTAAAATGAAACGACGGAAAACATAATTACTAACATTTATTATATTTATTTATCTTTTTCAAAATGCCATAATTACCTGTCATACGCGGGAAAAAAAAGTCAATATAAAAGAAGACCATGAAATCCAATCAAACACTCCAAAAAATTTGACTAAAACGCCACATATTGTGCAAAACGCCAAAAAATTTAAAAATGGCTAAGGTTAGAATCAATCATCTTCCTCTAAATAAGCTTTGCCGGCTATAGGGTTGTTCACGAGCCGAACCGAGCGGACCTTTGCTCGTGCTTGGCTCGTTTACAAACCAAACCGAGCGGAGCGACTCATTTAAAACCGATCCTCAAATCAAGCGAGCATTTTTCGAGCAGTAAATTTTCCAAGCGAGCGTCGAGCGAAGTTCGAGCGATTTGAACAACCGTGTCACACCCGATTTAAATTTGCTGAGAGAGATAGTGACAATGTTTGGTCTCAAGCTTTTATGTCCTTAAAAACATATACATTTCGTGGCATAATATTTTTCTTATGAATTACAATGTTGTGGCCAACGAGGCGATGATCATATTGCACGAACAATTACATTGAGAGCAGGAGACGAACAACTTAGGGTAATGACATGAAACATTGAGACGATGAGCAGCCTGTCGTTTATCGGTTTAGGTTTTAACTTTTAGATTTGGTATTAATTTTTTTTATTGGTGTGGTTGGGTTAGTACGTATAGATACAGTTGTAAATTTGTATATAGCGGACCAAAATCTAATAGAGTGGTATATATAAACTACTAGTGGAGAACCCGCGCGTTGCGGCGGGTCGACAATTTACAATGGTATACATTTTGGGTGTGAAGACAAATACTTAAAACATCAAGTACATATGTTTGTATTTATTTTGTGATTTTTTATTTAAAAGTTGTTATGTAATTAACACACCCAGCAAAAAAATAGTGATCTTTATCATACACAGCTCCTGCTACTTTTCCTACTTTTGACCCATAAAAACCTAACTCAAATAATAAACCACCAAATCCAGGTTATACCACTTCAAGTTCAGGAGTTTTTTAAATAAAAAACTAACATAATTTTCCTAATTGTCACCAGATCAGATTTATGAAGTGTCCGAATGGGTCAAAAGTATTAGAATGCTTAAAATGATTTGTGTTTATAGATTTATAAATATATAGCAATACATGATAAGATTTCCACACCATAACATCTGTAAATGTAACAAAAAAAGTACAAAACCATGTCATTAAGAAAGCTCAAATTTCATGAATTCAGTCAAAACTTAAAAATTCACTCAAAATACAATGAGATCACTATTTATAGTTATACCATTTCACCTCAACCCTACAACTTCACTAGTTTCTTTGGGCCAGGTTGTTGGCATTAGAAAAGGAAAATTTACTACACCAGAAATATATAAATATAATTTTGGTTATTTTATATAAATGCAAATAGAATTATCTGAAGAAAAAAAAACAGAATGATAGACTTGAGGAGCCATGGTAATTTGAGAACTTTGACCGAATTCTGTTGGTCTTGAAGCATGGTCAGTATCAACCTCGTTCAGATTATGCATACTTAGCATGGGTTCGCTTCCATTTCCATTCCCCGATTTTGCCTTGTGAAATTAATAACTGTTGATGCATTAGCAATCAAGTCAAATATCGGGTCATTATGGGAAGCATATTATTTCTAACTGAGGGGGTAGAACAAATTTTGAGGCTTGAGGGATTGTAAAAGAACATGCAAAATGGAGAAAGACTTGAATGAAGAAATCATGCCTACCTATTGTAGCAACCGTACTCTATTATGTTGAATGTATCGACCAAGATAATCGTGTCTCCCTATTGTAGCAACCCATCAGATCTGCTCCAATGGTACCGGTACCATACCGAACCGGTACCGAAATTCGTCAAAAGTGGGTACCGGTACTGAAATATTCGGTACGGTACAGTACCGGTATTTGAAGGTAAAATTCGGTATTTTAGTTGCTAGTTTATGCAACTAAAACTGCTGTCACTTGTTATTTTTTAAAGGATAAACCTTAAAGTTCTAATGTTATTTTTTAAAGGATAAACCTTAAAGTTCTACATCCATTAGCTAACCTTGCCAATTATGTGTTGAGTGGTGATTTTAGGACCAAAAACGCTGATACAGCTTGAAACTATATTTATCATGGTGTGACTAAATGCATTAACTATCAAATCTGGAACAAAATTACACTGGACTGTATACTTTTTTGCCACAAATGAAATGAGCAAAAAGAATAAAAGTGTGTTTGGGAAATGAGAACAAACTTTTTAGAAGCTCAATTTGGTTCGCCATAAGTCTGCCACAACTTTCCTCGGTTATGGATTATCTGGTCCTTTGTCTCGTTGTCCTGACGTGATATAAAACCATCCATTCCAGTATGCTGCTTGCGTAGTTTTCACACGATAAGGAAGTTTTCAAATCACGTGCCATTTCTGTGTAGATTTTAATTATTAACGCGCTAATCTATGTTTAAAGCAAAGCACGAAAAACAACAAAAAAATGCGGTGATGACTATACCTGTGAGTCCAGATCAAACTGGAACAACTCTCCAACTAATATCATTCGCTTTGTCACAAGATTTTTCTCGGTTGTACCCCCCGCGATCACAATGGAATTGTTAAGAACTGCCCACAATGTTTCTATATGTGAAACGGGTTTTGGCATAGGTGGCAATGCATGCCACTTCATCTTGTCATCAAGCATGTAAACATCTCTATAAACTACCTGAAGTTTTGAACATTTGTAAACAGTTCAGTTTATAATCTGCTGCTATAAGAAATCATTCATAAGTGTTTGAATCTTGAAGGTCGGATATGCTAATTTGAACTTCAAAATCTCATGAATATGGTATCACTTTGATCATAAAACCAACAAGTTTGACCCACAAAAGTCAAAATAAACTTCTTTACAATGGTAAGTTTTAAAATTCAACTTACATCATGTCTGCGTGAACACTTGAAGATAGGTGACCCTGGTTTAGGCACAAAGTCACCCTCTTGACCGCCAATAACATACAGCCGATCACCGACAGCAACACATGCTCTATTAAAACACAACACATATGTTATATAAAACCAATGGATTCCATTCGGACATATTATTAGTTAGCTTAGTTGATTTTTACCTATGTGGGCCTCCACGAGGAATTGGCACTTCTTTCCTCCATGTTTTCTCTAATGGTTTGCCATTTTTCAAGGCAATACTCGAATGATCTGTACTGGGCGTATAGCGATTCGCCTTGCCACCCCCATCACGTGAAGTCTTCCTCTCCAAACTTGAGTTGCAGGAGCAAACCTTGGTTCTGGCAATGGGGGAAATGATTGCCATTTTCTTGTTTGAGTATTGAGCACAAATGTTCCGGCTACAGGAGGAGTTCGACATTGAGGGCCCTGTTGCCCTGAAACAACGTATATATATCTCCCATCGGCTGCCATTCCTAAATGAGAATTAGCCATCTGTTTCGGTGTGACAGAGCTTTTTTTTTCCCATTTATTGGTTGTGAAATTGTAAACATCAACATGGGAATGTACCTATAATAAAATTTAGAGCTTATGGTCGTACACCTTCCTGCCAATGCTCCCAATTCAATCATGGGTTTGGTCTTAAATAATTGCAGGTCTGAATTCTTGAGTTGATTTTAATCATAAAACCCAATTGATTGCTCCCACCGTTTCAATCATCATACGACGTCTTCAATTTACACCAACTGTTGGGACGAAGGGCATTGAATTATGGGCAAATTTGGGAGAAAAGGATGAAAAATTAGGGGAAAAAGCATGACTTTTGGACTGCCGTCTTAAAATTGGGGGAGGAAATTACATGTTAGTCCTATGGAAATGTATTATAATGTATTATAGATTATAGATAAATTTAGTTTATATTCAAGTATATATGTCTGTGTAATGTGTGTATATATATAGGTGTATGTATATATGTGTGTATATGCATGTTTATATATTTATATGTATGTGTATATGTATATGTATATGTATATGTATATGTATATGTATATGTATATGTATATGTATATGTATATGTATATGTATACTAATTAAAAATAATAATTCGAGCCGAACCGAGCCGAGCGGACCTTTGCTCATGCTTGACTCATTTACAAACCGAACCGAGCAGAGCGGCTCGTTTACAACCGAGCGTCAAATCGAACGAGCATTTTCCGAGCAATTTCCGAACGAGCGTCGAAAGAGCGACGAGCGGCGAGCGATTTGAACAGCCCTAGGGCGTCTTTTGATGATTTAGCTTGCACTTTTGATGATTTAGCTTGCACTTTTGAACAGCATTTTCCGGCTATGATGGACAAAGGTGCCCACACTTTTGATGGCTTAGGGCGTCTTTTGATGATTTAGCTTGCCATTTTTACGACTTGGTCCCTGCTTTTGGATGCCGACTAAGGATTAGGCCGCACTTTTGCGAGCAACTGAAACTTAATAACTATTTTGTAATACATTTTGGTCAACCAGCCTATTTTAGTAATTGTTCATATTAATTTTAGTTTATGGTTAAAATTATACAACGTTAAAGTGGTTAAAGGTGTAAAAGTTGGATAAAAAACATTTTCCTAGAATACATTGGTCAAAATAACATGTATATTAACTTCTCATCATATAAATATAGTTTTGTATATAAATCATAATGCGTGATTACGTATATGACTAAAACTGGTCTAGCTTATATTTAAAAATTCTTAATCATTTAATTAAATATCATCGTCTTAATATATAATTTTAGTCCAATTAGGTGTTGCCTCTTGGGAATAAAATATTTGTGAAAAATCAGTATGTCATCTTATGATGTCATTGTACTCACGATATGTTTGTGTCATACCATTTGCTTGTTAATTAGGTACAAGTAAAGAATCATTTGTCACTTTGAATTTTCTATGAGAAAGTGATTAGGTTTTGGATTCTAAATGTTTGGTGTTAAACGTCAAATAATTCATTGAAAGTGATGCATATTACAAGGAAGTATTTGATTTTTCAACGTTTCATATAAATAAACATGTAAAACTATAATGAAAAGACATGAAGATTTAGTAATACATGTCCATTGTTCATTAATTTAAAAAAGTTTAGATCTAAATAATTAACACATGTTTATTAATATAAATGTTTGTAATTAGCAATCTAAAAATATAAACTAAAAGAATTTATATGATTAATGTAACAAGGTTAAATAAAGTATAAAAATTTAGTTGGTTGTATCTTAACATAAATTATAAAATTTAATAGATTATTAAAAAATTATTTATAAATCTGAAAATTATAAGCTTTAAACAAACTAAAATCGTAAAAAATTAAAGCCAATTAAAACAAAAATTTAGTTTTACATAAAAATAAATAAATAAAATAAAATAAAAGTTAATGAAGACACACATACATATAAAGCAAGGTTTAGACGGTGCCAACCCAACCTATGTCACTGCACTGGCTAGACCACCACGATCATAAACCGCAATCGATTTTGGTGGGTTGCTCCTTCAATCTATAATAGGTGATCACACCTTCATGATCGAAATCATGTATTCGAAAATTCCCAAACTTCAAATTCATTTTACTTGAACTTCGGATCTATCTTCTAGACACCTTTACAATATAATACTTATGAGAAATTCACTTGTATTTAGACGATTCATGAATCATCTATTTAAAAAAGTACAACAAGCGAGCCCTGATTATGCGAGCCCTGATTATGCGTGCGAATACCAATAACTAGTCAGAAAATTTAGGTTGAGATGTAATTGGCTTGACAACTCGTGGGGGGTTATTGCATGGGTGTGTTTGTAGTAGATTTTAGAGCTTTCCTTGTTCCAATACATGCTTGTCAAAACTTTATCCTTATACTTCATAGAATCAATAAATGTGATGCATGTGTCACAATTAGTGGTCTTCAAAACCGAATATACGAAATTTTCAGATAGCAGATTTCACTATCCGAATTCGTATATGAAATTTCGGATATTCGATCGGATAGTGAATCGAATATCCGAATATTCAATTTTTTTTTAATTTTTACTTTTTAATATTTGGAACCAGATATTTCGGATAGTTTCGGATATCCGAATATAAATTTTCGGATATTATTTGGATAATTCAGATATTTTCGGGTATTTATTTCGGATATTTTCGGATATCCGAAAAATTTTTAAAAACACTATCCAAATCCGAAAATTTGGATATCCGAATTCAGATCGGATTTTCGGATATGGATAGTTTGGAACACGACTAGTCACAATTCAATGACCCGACATTGTTTTTTCCGCCTTTTAATTTCATGATCTAAGACCCGCAACCCAGTCGCTTTTTTTCCTCTAAATCATTATTTCCTTATTTTCCTCTACAATCGAAATCATCTTTTCATTTTTTTCCTCTAAATTTTTAATAGCTTTTTTATTTAACTCATGTAATACACGAATTTCTAACCTAATAACTTTTGGTACCGTGGATTATTTTATAATTTCATCTTATTAACTTTCATAACAATAAATATTAAACAAATGCTAAAAGCTTAACTACATACAAAATACACCCGTGGATTGTTAGTTTTTATAATATACTAGGTTAGAACCCCTTGTATTACACGAGTTGAATAAATGTAATTTTATATATCAAATTAAAACAGTTATTCTTTAAAAATCTTGTTTATTACACGAGTTGAACAAATGTAATTTTATATATTAAATAATAAAAAAATTATATCTCTAAGAACCCCATGTATTGTACTGGATAAATGTAATTTTATATACCAAATAACAAAAATTTGTGTATTGTACGGGTTGAATAAATCTAATTATATATACTAAATAATAAAAAACTTATATCTTTAAAAACACTGTGTATTACACGGGTTAAATAAATATAATTTTGTATAGTAAATAATATGCTATTGGATTCGTTTAAAAAATCATAAATTTGGTTCGGTTTAATTCGAAACAATTCACAAACTTGGTTAAGTTTAATTCGAATTGATTAGAACCCCAATTGGAAAAATCAAAAACAAAATTATATTATTAGCTTCTATTCCTAATTAGTATTTTTTTTTTAAGTTTGATTTAATGTCTAATAAGTTATTTTGTATATTTTGTTTGTATTTTAAATTTTTTATGAGCGTATTTTTGTTTTTTTAAGTTTAAGATTATTGTTTTGTGTTATTATTTAAAAAATATATTTAATTTATAACTTAAATTTGAAGATAATATATATATTTTTTTTGAACGGCAAATTTGGATCACTGACGGACCACTGGAGTATCATCGTGCCACCAGCGGAATCACCCGATCATATCCATCTCCACTAGGCATAATGCCTATACACCAATTCAGAGGGAAACCCAATAAATATGGGAAAACCCCTTGAAGATAATTTATTATTAGAAAAGATAGAATGATTCTATCCAAGTAAGATAAGATTTAATATTAATTGATTATTTATTATTTAATTAATTGATATAAGATAAGTATGAAAAGTCAGGAAATTACAAATGTAGACGTCTTCAATAAATGACACGTGTCACTTATTGGTTTCTTTTATTATAGTAGATAGATAGATTCAAAGGTAGGTTTTCGTTGAAAAATCATTCTAAATGTCTTCTGTAATTATTAAATAGGTACCGATTCTTCCATAGATAACGTTTCTAAATGTCTTCTTTAATTATTGAATGGGTACCGGTTCTTCCATAGATGACGTGCACCCACATGGATTGACCATAAAGAGATATACATATACCCTGATCATATCATACATCACATTTTCCTAGCTAAAATTTAAGAACCGCTTATAAAGATCAAATCAAAATGCCCTTTTGTGAGTGTTTTCTGACCGGAATTTCTGTTGCAAAATTAGAAACCAAGCTTTCAAGCCAACTCTTAGAGACCACAATTTGCAAGAGCATATGATATGGGTAGCTAGGTTACTTTATCTCTTCAAGAACCTAGGCTTATATCCATTAAAATGGTCAAGATAAATTAATATCTTGTTCCAAAACATTGGAGAAAATGGCCTCAGCAAGTTCTTCGATGAAATTAGGGTTTCTTTTTAGAGAATTAGCCATTTTTTCAACTAAGACCTCATCAAATTTCTCTCCATTCAATGGAGAGTTGAATCTTTTGTTTCGATTATCATTCTCATGTTCATTCTGTGTGCTTCCGTGGTTGTGTTCGCCTTCATAGATCACAACTAAGAGACCAGCATCATCCACACTTCTTTGTACCTGAAATTGAGATATATCTTCAAAGTCAACATGTGTTATTTTATGATAAGATACACATCCAGAATCATTTGTTGATGGATGCATTCAAAGATGGCACACTCACTTATTGAGTTGTCGTATCAGCGTATTCGAGAAGTTTGTTTGCCGTGTGAATATCTGGTGTTAGATTTTTATTTTTATTATTATTATTTTTTGTTTCATATGTAGTGAACTCCCTAGAAACTAAAACACTTCTAAAAACTTGCTAGAAACACTTATTATTTTGCTAAAACATCTGAAAAAAAAAATAACTTGAAGATAGATAAATGACCTTCTTTTTGACTGGGCAGGTTGGTGCAAAAGAACACTTGTAATAAGCTCTAGGAGAAGGGTTATCTCTGGTAACTTTCTGCCCATACTTTCTCCACTGATATCCATCTTTTACCACCTACACAACACATTCAACAAAACATATGTTTCATTTCATTATTCACAACAAAAAGGAAATCTTGAAAGACATGTAAAGTACCATGCTTTTATCGGATGGATCTGTCCGTCTATAAACTTTTGAGATGCCGTTGTTTGGCATTTTCGACGACCCTTGATGATCACACTCCTTGCTCCCACTGGTGTTGCAGTTATCGTCACTCTCACTGAACTTTCTTTTAACTGAACTAGATGTCAACAAATCATGGTCTTGTATTAATTTTAATTTTTTAACATGTTTTTGGAGGAAATTGTTGTTGTCCCAAACAAGTGTTAGCATCTCCCTTAGCTTTTTGTTCTCTAAGCTCAGATTATGTACCTCCTCAACCGTATCATCTTTAATATTCTTCTGGTAAATATATACATACAAAAAAAATACATATCATACACATATATAACCAAATCTAGCCTTATGATCTAGATAGCAAGATGCTAAATATTTTGTTAGTTGTGCAGCAAGTACTTCTTTCTGAATCTACTGGAATAAATTAATGTTGTGCAATAATAAGTTATTATGATCACTTTGTGAAACAACAAACATTTAGCTAGCTTCTTGTTTGATTAGGATTCACTAAATATATACATATCTTTGATTTGAATAGATAGAATTGTGATATACTTACATGGGTATCATCAGTTTTGTGAAAGGGGGTGACGTTAAGATCAATACCAGAAGTTTCCACCATTGTTATTAACCAAGTCTTGGGTTGGTCAAGTTAATTCTTGAAGAACACAAAGAAGGATAATGTGAAGATTTTATAGAAAAATGGATAAAAGTCAAGGTCTCCTTTTCCTTTTTTAATTTTTTTAAATGAGGTGAGGTGTTGGGGATATGCATGGAGAAAGTTCCGGGAAGTTATGAAATAGTACTTATTTATTGTAAAGAAAAGTACTTGTTGCCTTGTTGGTGCTTATGCATGTATCATATATCATTGATATTTATACGACTAGATAATATATATAATGTTCTTGGAATCTCAATGAAGATGTACAACTCTTAATTAGAAACATTCACTATAACGTGGAAGGTTAACTCAAAACCACAATCACACGAAATTGTATCAATGGTAATCCGTATCATTTCTATATCACTCGATCATATCTATCTCCACTAGTCAATATTGCATATACACCAAGAAACATACCTTAGCAAGAAGCCACATGCCGAGATACAATGGCGGCTTTGATGGTGTGCAGGGAGGATCTCCGCACAAGGCCTGTGATTTCGAGGGCGCGCGGTTTAAAAAAAATCCGATATATATATGTTATTTTTTTAGATAGTAAACACATACCAATTCCAATATAGACCCATTTACAAATATTTTTTTTATGGTTTAGAATTTAGCCCACTTAGCTCCCAATATAATTTGATCTTTTTTTTTAATAATAATAAAATATTACGGAAGGGCACATTTCCGAGATACAAGTACAGCCAATTAGCCGTTAGGAACGTTTTCAAAGCTAAATTTACACAACTGAGACCTCTCTAAATATTGCATCTCGATCTATTCTCCACCCATAAGAAAAACAGCGTCCTAATCTCTTCTGTTAACATGGATATAGACACCTTTATTCATTAAAAACTTTATCATATCGTGCTACACACCAACCTAAGGATGTAATGGTATAACACCCTTATTTATTGTCCTAAATTTGACACAAACGGAAGTAACAATTTTAACACTACAATACCTTATAAACAACATTGCACATGATACACATACAAAAATTATATTGACAAGATACGTTTGGTTCTTTAAAACAACTAACAAGTAGTTTGCCAATTTTAAAATCTAATCAAAGTTATAGAAATGATTTTAAAAACCATTCTTTTTCAAATTAGTACTGGGCCCTACGTGATGTGATGGTAATTTGATTTTGTTGGTGCACTTGTGTCTGTACTTTGTCTGTATTTCGTCATGATACAAAACGATGTCTTTAATGTAAGGTTGATGTAAGTTTGACCAAGTCAACCATCCTCCTGGTTTGACTTGTCCAAACAGTTAGCACATGGTTGAAAGATGTTTGAGTCGAAGGATGGTCATCGAAGGATTACTTATATCCTTCGATGATGATGAGCTCGAAAGATATCCTTCGAAGTCGAAGGATGGACCACGAAAGATCACATCTTTCGTGGTATATGTTGATCCTTCGAGCTGTTTCTGGTCGACAGATGATCTTTCGATCAGTCTGTCTGATCCTTCGACCAGACGATCTGTGTCGGGTATATATACCCATGTAGTGTGTTGTGTTCGAAAGAAGTTAGACATAGAGAGATAAGGCAGAGAGAGACAGGAGCACACATACACACACTTTGAGAGTTTATAGAATACTTCTGTAAACATTGAGCTTGTAACCGGACCCTTTATTCGTATTAATACAAGTGGTGTTAATCGGTGAATCTTGCGTGTTGTGTTTGTGCTTGTTCTCGTATAAAGTCTCGGTTGCATGCTAGCTTGGATTCCGCACTCGCTAGTGTGTTTGATATAACAAGGATAAGGTTTTATCTCATCCTCGAGAGGGACCTACAAGTGGTATCAGAGCTTTGGCTCTTCTCCTTGTTAAAACCGAGGTGTTCTTGACTGTTTTTCGGGTTTTGAAAGTTGTTTTTTTTTTCTGAAAAACTTTGTTTTATCGGGTTTAAATCTTGTTCGGAAGTTTGTTGTTTTACCGAAAAACCCTTTGTGTTCATAATATCTTCAAGTGCTCTTCAAAGTTTACATCCTTTGATCTTGTTTAGTTATTTTCGAAAGTTGTTGGTGTATTGGAAAAGGGAACTGATTAAAATAATCAAACAAAATCTGTTTTTGCAGAAAATCATGGTCTGACCATACTTTCTGCCGAAAGATTTACCAACCCATCACCTTTTTCACCAACCTGTCACCCGTTGTCAACTGTGTCAGAACCGATCGAAAGATATCCTTCGAAGTCGAAAGATCATCTTTCGACCAAAGGAGGTTCGACAGATAGTCATCATTCGAGCATCCTTCGAGTGTGAGACTTATCTTTCGTTCCAAGGAATATTTTCGAAACATACATCTTTCGGTCTTCTGCTCATTTTCGAAAGACTAGGATCCTTCGATTGGGGAGTCTTTCGAAGTCATCTTTCGTGTTCATCTTTCGGTCTACAGTCCTTTTTCGAAAGATAAGGATCCTTCGTTTGGAGAATCTTTCGAAAAACATTGTTCGACACTCAACAGTGATCTTTCGAACACTGTTGATCTTTCGAACAGGTGTTGATCTTTCGATCCTTGTCTGTTTAAGTTTAACAGATTGTGCTTTTCAGGTCTTTCGATTCTTGATCCTTCGGCTGGTTGTTATCCTTCGAGATTTTAACATAGTTTGTGAAAATTAAATTTTTAAAAGGAGAAAACTTATTTTTCAAATTTTAAATCACTTTTCACTTAATATATTAATTATCATAAAATGGGAACAAACGGTCAGTGGGATCCAACCGCGTGGACTCAAATAACTTCGACTCCACAATCATCAGCTATGCAATCTACGCAATCTACGTCAGATTTCGACAAAACTGCATGGATGCGAGCTATTGCCCCACCTCAAGCTGCAATGATAACTGCAAATCAATGGGCTTTGGTCACAAATCAAAGCAACAGCATTCAATCTATGATGCAGAACGACAGTGAAACTGGTACAAGCACAAAACCGCCAAAGTTAAATCACATCAATGATTGGGGATGGTGGAAAGAAAGGCTGAGAACTTATGTTCAGGGACAAGGTCAAGATCTATGGATGTGCTTCTTCACAGCTTTTGAAAATGAGTTGGAAATTGCAGGATCTAATCCACAAACTTACAGCACTTTGTCTGAAGAAGATAAAAAGAAGTTTGAGTTAGAAAAGAAAGCATTCATGATTCTCACACAAGCTCTTCATAAAGACATTTACCACCAGTTTGTTTACTGCACGACTACTAAAAGCTTGTGGGATATGCTCACATTACGGTGTGAAGGAAATGCTCAATCTAGAAAGATCAAGCAAGAATTACTGAAGAAAGAGTTTGAAGGATTCACGTGTTTGGAGAATGAGACTTTGGCAGAGTTATCTACAAGGTTCCATCATTTGTTGAGTGAGATGTTTGCTTTTAAAGTCACTGCCACTCCACAAGAATTGGTGAAGAGATTCGCTGATAGCTTACCAGCAAAGTGGAGCAGTTATCTTGAAATTCTCAAAGAAAATGGTGTTTTAGAAACAATCACCGTTTATGAATTAATTCAAAGATTGGAGAATAAGGATGTAGAAGAAAAGCTGAAGGCAAAAAGAACACAAACTCCTCAAAATCCAGAAATGTACTTTGGGATTGCAGGAGGTATCAGTGGAGAAAAACCAGCTTCTCAACACGCGAAGCTTCAAATAGCTTTCATCTCAAGCACCGGACCTTCGACAACAGATCAGTTTGATCCTTCAGCATACACGATGATGTATTCAGGACCGAATGTGCAACCGACAGCTCAGCAGCAACAACCACAACAGCAAGGGTTTTATGGAAACTCATCAAACTTTCAAGCCACTTCCAATCCTAACACAGTCAGATTAGACACTTCCAACTTTTCCAAAGTCAGTGTCGAAGTAGCCAAGGAGCATATGGAGATGTTGAATACCTTGGTTAGTGCTTATAGTGGATTGATCGCAGGTCAGATTGGGAATATCAATCTAACCAATGAAGATTATCAGCAAGTGGATAAAGAAGAGTTTGAAATGATGGATATCAAATGGGCTCTTGCTAGTGCAATTCGAAGAGCAAAGGAGTTTATGGAAAGGACGGGAAGAACCAACTTGGAAAACAAGAAAGACACCAAGTATGGGTTCGACAAGAAAGCTGTCAAGTGCTTTAACTGTGGCGAACGGGGTCATTTCAAAAGGGAATGCACAAGACCAGCTCAGCATGGAAATCAAAATCCGTTCAGAAATCAAGGCAACCAGCAGAACCAGAACGGGAACAATGTTCGTACGTTGATACCTGTCAACACCCAAGGCCAAGCAGGGTCATCGAATGCCAACCGGGGGCTAGTGGTTCAAATAGATGAGGGTTGTGATTGGTCACTTCAGCTTGGAGAAGGAGGAAATGGTGGAACAGCATGTTTTGCTGAAGTCGTAAAGGATTTAAAGCACGCCAGTGGTGGAGAATCTTCCACCAATGGTGTTGCATCTTCTGGAGATGAAGACAGTTCTGGTTATAGTGGAAGCTCAGATGAAGAATCCTCCACTTCAGGAAATGATCATGTGGATGAGACATCAAGTGCGTCAGTCGATGCAGATATTGATGAGCTTTTGGAAGAAGCTGCAGCAGGAACTGAAAGAAGATCTAATTTGATGGATCAAGCTGCTTACTCTTCGTCTTCTCTCCATTCAGCCTTTATGGCTAATGTCGACAGTTCATCAGGTCAGGTATGTGTCGATGAACCCACTGTAGTTAGCTGTGAAAATTGTGATAGTTTAAATGTTAAATATGCTGAACAGGAAAGTCAGATTGAAATCCTATCCAAACACAATCAAGAATTGATTGTAGATCTTTCTAAAGCAGCTGAAGCTAACGTGTTTTTAACCAGAAATGAAAAGGAATTTAAAACAACAATTGCGTCATTAAGACATGATGTTTCAGAATTACAAAAAGCTGTTTTGCGAAAACAACATGCTAACAATGATCTTATAGACACAATTGAAAAACAGATGGTAGAATTGGCAACCGCTCGATGTGAATGTGAAACAATCAAGCAGAAATTGGAAAGTTATTCCAATTCCCGCTATGTATTGGATCACATTATTGATGTTCAAAAGAAAAAGGGGGATAAGAAGTGTATGGGATTCAAATCATGTCCTCCCCCAATGAATCACAATTACTCCAAATTGCCTGATGACGAGGATATGCCCCGTTTTGAACCTACTGTGCCACTCGGTCTAGATGACTTTGCAGCAGGCCTCGGGTTCACAACTGGTACATCATCCTCGGGCCAATCTGAAACTGAATCTGAATCTGAGAATGTGACAGATTCATCATGTGTTAAGGAACAGAGTCCTCCCACTGTTGAGGATGCTGATTCTTCGGATGATGAATCTGAAGTAATTGTGAAACAACAGTCTAACTCGGTTACAACAGATATTCCAATCGAGAATCACATCCTGTGTGATCCACCAGTGAAACCGAGTAAGACTGATATGTCAAAACCAATGGAGTCCCTTGTATCTAGCAGTGAAGAGAATAACTTGTTGTACACGCTCAAAGGAGATAGCAAAATCTACTCTAACAAAGATTTTCCAATTAAAAATGTAAATCAAGATTTAATTGAGCAAATTTTTGAAGGATGCACTGATAAGTTTTTGGGGAACAAAAGTGGCAAAGTTACTGTCACTCAATGTAATCCAATTCCGTGTGAACAAATTAGAAAACAGTACGGAAACCAAAAACTACAAGTTGAGCGAAAACAACAAGTCAATTCCGGAAAAGGTAAGGTACAGGTAAAGAAGGCTCAGAACAAGAATTTTCAAGCACCTAAGGTTCAACAACAATGGGTGCAAAACAAAAGAGCTCCTGTTAAGAAAAGAGAACCGAAAGTGAACTTTGTTGGATCCGCGGGTTCAGATAAACTTGAAACATTTCAGGATAAATCTAACATTGATTTTGTAAAACAAGTTAGAATTTTAAAACGAAATGATCAGAATAACTACACCCAACACACCAACGGAGGTGATTTAGGTCCAAGCACGTCTAGATCACAAAGTTCATTGTCTGGTTCTCCGTCTGATCATCAACATGTTTCTCCGAGGTTTGTAGAGCGGAGAATGTGCTTTGAGTGTGGCACAATTGGGCATATTGTAAGATACTGCCCATACCTGCAAAAGTTGAAAGCAAAAACGAGTGCTCCCCAAGAAACCAATTACCAAAAACGATCACTTTCCCCGAAACAAGACCCACGTGTCTTGAAAGAAAGGGAAAAGAAGTTAAAACAAAAGAATCAAAAGGTAATTGAGAAGGCCTTAAAATCAGAGGTCAAAGAAGAAAAACCTGTTCAAGCAAAACCTAAAACTGTAAAACCAGTAAATGCTAAAACAATTAATGCAAATACTGGTAAAGGACAAACAGCTTGGAAACAAAAACAGGTAATTCAGTCAGGGGGAGCACCACAGGTTCTTTTTCCTAATCATCAAGTGATTGAAATCACTTTTCTTGATGATCAAGGACGACCCAAGTCCACAAAGGCTTGGGTCCCTCTCTCCAACTAATTTTTGAGTGAGTGTGTAGGATATTCCAGGAGGAACTTTCGATAGTCGTAAGATTGTTGATAGTGGAGCATCCTTGCACAAAATAGGCAACAAAAGAAATTGCTGCCTTTGATGGAGAGAAAAAGTAAAGGGAAACAGAAATGTCTGTTGAAAGAGATTGAAAAGCTTCGACAAAATGAAAATCATTTCAAAATGTGAATGTTCAAGGCTTTGATCGGGCCCCCGGGATAGATTCAAATCAAAATGTACGCACCTGCAGCACGTCTGAAGTTCAACAGTCTACAAGATTAACGTGCAGTGTACATTTCTTCGTGGTGTGTTTGAAGAAAATGTGTTTGTTGAACAAACCATCCAGGTGTGCGGATGCCTTGGCATGGATTGATCAACCGCACACTACTTCTGAAGGAGAAAGACAAAGACCTTCGCTGGTACAATGAGGAAGACCAGCCGGAACCAAAGGTTTCTGATCTTGTTGCTGTGAAGAGATTTCTAAGTAGCTACAAAGAATCGACTTTGAAATCCACACCGGGTGGATATTCAGTTTGGGAGAGCTCTCAGATTCCTTGCAATGCACGATGCAGCTGCAGGATACGGTTTTAAATTTCTAATCTCTCCTACACTTGTCGATATTTAAGCTGCGTTGTGAATTATTATCTCATACAGCACTCTTTGACCAGACAATGCTGTCATGGTCCGCACCGCTTACCGACATGCCAACTGATTTTTCCAAAATTCGCTAAATCATTTCTGATTAAAACTTAATTTTGGTAAACGGCATTGAGGTAAAACATGAGTTAACCAACATCGGAAAATCATTTTTGTAAATACCTTTGTGTTTTAAATTTATTTTAGTTTGTTGATTTTAGGGGGAGTAATCCAAAATTTGAAAATCCAAAAACATCGAAAAATTTCAAAAACACAAAAACAATAGAAAAGCAAAAATGAGTTTCCTGGCGAGCAAAAGAGAATATGATAGTACATCAGTGGTCTGTCTAAACCTCTTTAAACTTTAAATGAAAAACGATAAGCAGCTCTATATAAGATGTATCGGTAGGCTCACAATCATTTTAAAGTGTGCAGGGTGATACAAACTTAAATTGACTGAAGACTGGGTGGGAACCATTCATTGGCATATGGTCTTAGTACCGAAATTTCGTTTGAGAGATTGCCGAGGTTCTGAGATATTCGGTCTTTATGCTGCTTATCATCTGGGTATCATGGTTGTATCTTTTACCAAAAAAAATAACGGGGACGCAAGTCTAGATCTTCCATGATACTATACATACGTGTACATATTGCATACGACCTCAATAAGTGATAAACAATCACATGTCCCTCAAAATAAGTGATAATATATCACAAATTCTTTCCGGGAGTCAAGTTCGTCTCTCTGCTGTACGAAAGTACTGACCTGTTCACGGACTTGCTCCTGTGCCCTCATGCATCGAAAATCAAGTTCCTCATCAATAAGTGATTATATCACATAGGGCTTGTTTTCAATCAAAATAAGTGAGAATCTCACATCATATACGGTCAAACAGATGATAATCGGTATACTCACCGGTAAGATGAATCCTCGTGCATACCTTGATACGGGAATGTGTCGTGATGTAGATGAACACCGGTCGGTAAGTATAAATTATACCTTAACGTATCCCTTCACCATGATTACAAATGATAAGTTGAGCTTATGTGGACAACAATACCGATAATCGTTATAGGATGCTTATCTTAATGTTAACTAAAAGAACAACAAGAGCGTTTTGGCATGACCGTACACTGATATGATTCTCTTACCCTCGAAACTCGCAAAAAGAATGTCTGTAAATATTTATTTAATGTTTCCTGTTTATGTATCTTGGTATATATTTTTTATTGCTTTCCGTCTTTACATTTGAAAAATGAAAATTTCAAAAAGATTTTAGGTGTGTTTTAATTTAAACTTTATAAAATCCAAAAAGATTTTTCTTCAAGTTTATTTTTGATTGACCGATGTTGGAACTCGAGTCTATCCTACCCAAAATCCTGATCGTAAGCTGGAAAACAATTGCATCTTCATAAACAGTCGAAGTTAACGAGTTTTGAAAGTTAAAGGATTAAAATGAATATTTTTCTAAACTTTCAAACTGCTGTCGGTTGGTGTTTGATTGAGATTTGATCTCATAAGTGTCATTAGTTTAAATGTTAACTATATTCCAAGCGGTTGTTCTCATTATGCGTTTAGCTTTCTTGCATGTGCAGATGCTAAAGGCGAGGAGAACATGTTCGATGAAAAGCTTTGGAATGAAGACACGAAGTGGAGGCACTCAAAGGATAAAATGATCGAGTTGCCGCTGTCCCTTCATCAACACCACAAGGATCTGAAGAATTGTCAAGTCAAAAGATTCACGAGCATGACTCAATGGAGAGTTCAATCTAAGGGGGAGTTTGTCAACACACTTTCTACATTAAACGGGGAGTTTGTTGATACACTTTCTGCTTACGACGCGTGAAGACTTTGAAGATCCTCCGACATGAAAGACATAGAAGACGAACCATCACGAGTAGCGTCCAAGGGGGAGTTTGTTGATGCACTTTGTGTGGACGCGACTCGGCTCGGTTCGACTCGGCCTTGAAGACACGAAGATCGAGACAAAGCTACAGCCAAGGGGGAGTTTGTTGGTGCACTTGTGTCTGTACTTTGTCTGTATTTCGTCATGATACAAAACGATGTCTTTAATGTAAGGTTGATGTAAGTTTGACCAAGTCAACCATCCTCCTAGTTTGACTTGTCCAAACAGTTAGCACATGGTTGAAAGATGTTTGAGTCGAAGGATGGTCATCGAAGGATTACTTATATCCTTCGATGATGATGAGCTCGAAAGATATCCTTCGAAGTCGAAGGATGGACCACGAAAGATCACATCTTTCGTGGTATATGTTGATCCTTCGAGCTGTTTCTGGTCGACAGATGATCTTTCGATCAGTCTGTCTGATCCTTCGACCAGACGATCTGTGTCGGGTATATATACCCATGTAGTGTGTTGTGTTCGAAAGAAGTTAGACATAGAGAGATAAGGCAGAGAGAGACAGGAGCACACATACACACACTTTGAGAGTTTATAGAATACTTCTGTAAACATTGAGCTTGTAACCGGACCCTTCATTCGTATTAATACAAGTGGTGTTAATCGGTGAATCTTGCGTGTTGTGTTTGTGCTTGTTCTCGTATAAAGTCTCGGTTGCATGCTAGCTTGGATTCCGCACTCGCTAGTGTGTTTGATATAACAAGGATAAGGTTTTATCTCATCCTCGAGAGGGACCTACAGATTTGCGTCACTATTGGCTCGGTTTATTACGGTATCGGCACGTAACCGACACTTGATATACCAACCTAAAGAGAAAACCAAAAAAATAAAGACTATAAGAGACTTAAGTTTCGGTCGGGATTTGTTCGGTTCAACATGTTACCGGCGCTCAGTATCGCAACCAAATGAGAAAACCCAAAAACATAAATTTTTTAAAAGTTTATCGACACATATTTTATATCGATCAAAAAAATAAACAAGTACTAATAACAGTTTCGATAATGCTTGATACCAGTAGTGGTCGGTTCACCAACAATCACTACAGTTCACGATACCAAAAATAGTCTCCTTTGAATAGAAATTCGTTTGCAACAAAATTTATACCGAAAGATAAAAAAACTAAACGTATACTTGTGTATTAAAGTTTTTTTTTCCAGAAAGTTAACGAATACAGGTTATTATAGTAAAATTAACTTAAATGAAAACTAAATGAGTTAAATGCTTATATATTGTATATTAGTTTACTTTCATTCTGCATTGTTTTTAATTATATAGTAATAGAATTATAGGGAAATGGTAGGGGGAAAACCCTTTATTTTGAGAAAACCTTGGAAACCCATTACTTGGCCAAGATTCATCCACGTGTGCATCAAGAAGCTGATAACTCTTATAGCATATAAGGGTATATGTGTAATTTTATCCTAAAATATCTTTTCTACTTTGAATTGACCAATATCATTTATTGACTTTCACATCACTTGTACAACCCCCATTCCTTTTACTTTTTTTTAAACTAATAAAGAAAATTTTCACTTGTTCTTCATCTTCTTAATATCTTCATTTACGAGGTCCACCATTAAAGAACCACGTAGCTTCCTTTTAATAGCACTAAGAAAATGGTGGAGCTTCCTTTGACAAGCTCCAACAACGCATGAGTTAATGTCACCAGATCGTCTGATCCCAAACATGATGAAGCTTGTTCTTGGTGTTATAGAGAGAGAAAGCTAATGTTTTGGAGAGAGAAACAACAATTTTCATCTTGTTCATCTCGGGTGTGTTCATGCTTATTTCGAAGCTGATTTTCGGGGCGTGTTCATGCTTCATCTCACGTCGTCATCTTCATCTTGGTTGTGCTCATGCTTGTTGAAAGCTGATTTCTAGAGTGAGAAACAACAATCTTCATCATGTTTATCAAGAACACCAAGAACACACAGAGAGAAGCAAGTTTGAAGATCTTCATCGTGTTCATCGCATGGTTCTAGATCCGGTAAATGTTTTAGAGAGAGAAAGTTGTTGTTTTAGAGAGAGAAACAACAATCTCTTGAGTATTTTATTTTAAAAAATCATTTCACACTTGATGTTTTTGTTAAAATGGTTGTTAATAGGTTTTTGTGTAATGGCTGTTTTAGAGATGAAACATGATTTTTTTTTTGTTAAAATGATTCTTAAAATGGGTAAATGTTTATGTAATTTGCAGGTTTTTATTTTTGTGTTAAAAAGTTGTGCTTGGTTTGGTTGCTTGTTTGGGCTTTTGATCTGAATAGTAACTGTTTTTTGTTGGTTTGGTTGCTTTGTTTGTTTGGGGCTTTTGATCTGAATAGTAACTGTTTTTGTGATGTTATTTGAGAAAAAAGATTTTCTGGCTATGAATGTGTTAATATTTATGTCTGGTTAACGACTTAACGGTTATCTTATCTTTTTGTTATTAGGACGGTGATGGATACCAGGGAATTAAGATCCAATTCTCGGGACCGTTGGTTTCGTCAAACGTGGATCAGATGCTCAAGGATCATGACCATGTTTATGTTACAGCACAAAACAACTAACATGTGTTATAGTTTGAACTTCTTGGACATGCATGTGTTACATGTGACATGAAACCCATGTACAACGTAACACGTGTTACGTGTGACATGAAAACACATTTTTATAACTTCCCTAGCATACACACACCCACATGTTTACAAACCGTTTCAAGACCGACCCAAACAAGCAAGGGTAGCCACTGAAAAGCTAAGGCAGCAAAGGTAGCCGCTGAAAAGCTAAGACGGACTGTCAAAGGAAACTCCACCATTTTCTTAGTGCTATGAATTTTCGTTTACTAGTAATATGTAATGTGAGACTCTTATTGTTTTGTCTAGTACATGATGTTAAAACGGTATGGACTTAACACATTCTGGAAGTCTTAACACACGTTATAAAATAGGCTTAACACACGTTATATCAGGTATACTATGTTGTTATTAAGTTAATATTGGAGTTTATGCATCCATTCTGGAAGTCTTAACACACGTTATAATAGAGGCGTAACACACGTTATACATGTCAGGCGCGTAACACATGTTACAGTATGTATATACAAATCATGGTGTTTTGGAAACCACTAGCTTATACATGACACCATGTTGGGTTAAACCAAGATTATAACAGAGGCTTAACACATGTTATCCCAGGTATACGGTGTTACAGTATTAACTTGTATGTTCCATATTAACTTGTACACGTGTTACAATCAGTATATGCACATCATGGTGTTTTGCAAACCACTTTCATATACATGAATACAAGTCGGGTTATAATGGATGCTTACATGTTATCATATGTATACAAGTGGGGTTACAACAAGATTACGATATTATACAAGTGGGGTTACAACAAGATTACAATATTAACTAAGCTCGCCATTAAACTCATCGCCCCCGTCGACTGTTTTCACCCTTGTCGCATGTTAAGCAATTACATGTTCTGAACAGACAAATTGTAACACATGTTAGATCAGTATATACACATCATGGTGTTTTGTAAACCACTAGCTTATACATGAATACATGTCAGGTTACAAAAAGATTATAACAGAGGCTTAACACATGTTATACATTCCAAAATGTGCAAAACAAATGACCCGTTTCATATTATATATTCCAAAATTACCGGTACATGTGTTACCATAAATGGCTCGTTTCATATTACACGTTACATACTAACTTGTACATTTATTACTTGTACAAGTTTTACGCTCAGTATTCACATTATCGGATATTTTAAACATCAACAAAAATAAAATAAATATTACTTGTTTTTTTAATTAACAAAAGGTTAACACACGTTATATATCATTCTAACAGGGGCTTCACACGTGTTATATATGAACACATGTCAGGTTACATCATGGTGTTCTGTTACAGCATGAACCTCTAACACATGTTATAAATGAACGAAGAGTTCTTTCCCAAAGGATGTGACTTATTCAATGTCCCCGCATTAACGTCGCCTACATCCATCCAGCTTGTCAATTGAATATCTTTTATGGATCTGTTTCTGTAAATCAACACACGTTATATATCATTCTAACAGGTGCTTAACACATGTTATGGGACTGTCTCTGTAAATCAAGCAACCCAACAAAAAAGCACTTATTGTTCAGATCAAAAGCCCAAACCAGCAACCAAACCAACAAAAAAACAATTATTGTTAAGATCAAAAGCCCCAAACAAGCAACCAAACCAACAAAAAAAAAACCGTTCAAAATCTCATCCTAAAGTTTTGGATTTATTTAAAATACATGAACATTGACCATTACTAGAACACTTTCAGCCCACAAAAACATATTAACAACCATTTCAACAACAAATCAATTGTGAAATGATATTTCAAGAACACTTACCGGATCTAGAACCGTCCGATGAACACGAAGAAGGTCTTCAAACCTTCTTCTCTCACACACACTTGAACATTCAACTCTCTCTCTCTCTAAAAAATATATATTATTATTTCTCTATCTAAAACATCAACTCTCTCTCTCTCTCTAAAAACATTTATCGTGCCATCGTTCTCTCTCTAAAACAACAAATTATAGAGACATTCAGACCTTTCATTTGCTTCTAAAGGTTGAAGCTTTTTGTAGAATTAGACGGAGAGCAGAGAGATTGGCGTGGCTATGATTGTTAGATGAGTTGAAAATTGAGGAGAGAGAGGGCCGGAGAAGAAGCCCGGTGAGTTTCGCCGGAGGAGGTGGTTACTGGTGGTGGTTGTTTGTTTCTCTTGGAGAAGGTGATTGCTAGCGGTGGTTGTTTCTCCTGTTTGTTTGTCTTCAAGATTAGGGAAGAAGAAATGGGAAAGAAAAAGAGGAAAGAGGTAAGAGAAAGAGAAGCTTTTATGGTGATTTATTGGTACTTTCAAATTCAAAAGTGTGTTTTCCAAAGTCAATAAAGTTGTTTTTTCATTACCCATATTGCCCTTAACTTGTACTACCATGGACTATTATATTGTTTTTAAAGGCAATAATCCTCTAAACAAATGAGGGTCATTGATCTATTTAGATCTAATTAAATTAATGGATGAGATTGGGTTTCCAAGGTTTTCTCAAAAAGATGGGGTTTTCCATATAACCCAACCCTAGAATTATATATCTATATGCACTTGATTAACAATCTTCTTTTCTTTTTTTTTGGCAGTTTTATTAAACTTATTTTTTTGTTTTAATATCTATTATGATTTTTTGGTTTTCTTTTTCACTTGCTAAATCATGTGTCGTTACTGTAACGAGTTGATACCTGTATCGATCGAATTCCCGCCTCGTCCCCGCTAGTACTAATTTAAATAAGTATAAATTGTAAAACTAATATTTGGGGTTTGTTAAGTAAAGTGCTGATTGGACAACCCTCTATCAATATCGATCGAATTCTCGCCACGTCCCCGCCAATTACTAATTTATATAAGTGTAAATTGTAAAACTAATATCTAGGGTTTGTGTTAAGAAAGCGCTGATTGGACAATCAAATATCAACGGGGTAATCGATGAAGCTTTTTTCCTTGTATTGATGGAAAAATATTTATTAAAATGAACAATTCAAACTATATTTACTAAAATGAGGCTTTTTTCTTATTTTTTTATTAATTTATTATTCTTTAAAACTTATGCATTCTAATGCCACAGCACCGAATATCAACTAGAAAGGTGGTGGAGGAATGGTAAGTGGTGGCGACGGCGGTGCTATGGTTGTTGGATTAAAGATAATCACATCTTGAAGGCTTTCGAGACGTTTCTTTTATAACGCCAAACAAGGAGAACAAAAATTGAAAAGTAAAGATTAGAGGGAATTAAGAGGCGTTAACCATTACACATTTTTGGAAGGGACATTATGATACTGATGTGACGGAAAATAACCCTTAGACTATACGGATTGGGAGGGCATGAAAGAGGCATGGTAAAAAAACATTGGGTGGGAGGGGCGTAAAAGTGATGTTTAAAAAAATAAACATTAACCAATTAAAAAAAGAAATCCAAACATCACCCACCAATCAAGGGCCTCCACATCACCACACAAATGTCTCCCACATCCATTGGCGAAGAATAGTGGGGGCGGGAGGGGGCGGCCGACTCCCCGAACTTTTCGCTCAGTAGTGGAGAATATGTAGTTTTCGTATAGAAATTTTTTGGTATATACGTTTTTGACCCCCCGTTTTATAGAAATACGTTTTCTATAATACGTTTCGTATTGAAATTTTTTGGTATAATACGTTTTCGACCACTTGGTCGGAAATTTCAAGCTTCGCCACTACCAACACAAGTGGAAAATACCCCGCCCTCACCACCACATCACCCGGGGGCGGTGTTCCCAATGTGGAGGAGCCACTACACCAACTTTTTGCGCCCACTTGGTGTGGTTTTAGAGGAAATTAAGTATTAAAGATGTTTTAAACATAAAACTAATATCTAGGGTTTGTGTTAAAGTAAAGTGCCAATTGGACCCACCATCAAATATCAATGGGGGAGATCGGTTTAGTGTTCAAAAGTAAATAGGCGGCATCTCTTCAGTGGGATTGAGTTTGGGAAATTTGATTTTCCGTATGTAAATGTACTTGTATTATTCAAGTACAACTTCTCCTCTAAAATATTTAAGTAATCAAAAAAGAAAATTCTATTTTTTGGTCAAAGAAACACATGCATCATCTCTTCCCCTCATCTTCATCAAGTTTTTTTATAATGGCTTTCTTTTAATGTGAAACCTAGTCTAGTCTAGACTCGGTTCATAATGAAATGTTTGAGAAGGTCGCGGATTTGCAAGCTACAATTCCAACAAAAAAAAAAGGAACCCAACAAATCGAAGAATTTCCACATAATTCATGGTATTGTAAGGATCTTTTAAGTCGTTATACTGTGTTGATATGATATTAAACATTAATGTAGAGAAAATTCTGCTATATTTATAACTGGCCCGTAAGAAGGTTTAAATAATAACAATTATTATCACTTATAAAAACAATAATAAAATATAAGTTTATTTTGAAAATTCTTAATAAATATGTAAAATTACTCGAAAATAACATAGCATAATATAAATAAGATATATGAAGGCTTTCTCAATTAAAAACATATGAACTAAAACTACATTAAATATTTAACATGCTATATTTTTACCATTTAAACCCTCCAAGTACATTAAAAATTTTTTTAAATCACTTATAGAAAACAATTATTATCACTTATAAAAAAACAATAATAAAAATACAAGTTTATTTGATAACTCTAAATAAATATGTAAAATTTTATCGATTATGTCGGTATCTACTCGAAAATAACATAGCATAATATAAATAAGATATATGAAGAGTTTGTGAATTAAAAACATATGAACTAAAACTATATTAAATAAATAATACAAAATTAATTTTCGAATCTGATAAATAAAGTCAGAAACTACAACTATTTTATATATATATAGTTTTCGAAGGAACATGAATAGTAATTTTAAATTTAAAATAATATATAGCTTTTTAATATTTTATTATATCAATATATTATTTTTAATATTTACTTTTAACTTTTAAGATGTTTTAATTTTTTTCTATTTACTTTTAGCTTTTAACGTATTTTTTTCCCTTTTCTAAAAACATATTTCCTTTATCATTTATTTTGTTTTTAATAATTCTTTTTCTTTTTTAAATCATCTTTACTTTATCAATTAATTTGATATTTTTTTAATAACTTATGTTTGTTAAATTTAAAAAAAAAAACTTAAGTACGTAGTTGTGTTTAATTTTTTATATATATAGTTTTCGAAGGAACATGAATAGTAATTTTAAATTTAAAATAATATATAACTTTTTAATATTTTATTATATCAATATATTATTTTTAATATTTACTTTTAACTTTTAACATGTTTTAATTTTTTTCTATTTACTTTTAGCTTTTAACGTATTTTCTTTTTTTCCCTTTTCTAAAAATATATTTCCTTTATCATTTATTTTGTTTTTAATAATTCTCTTTCTTTTTTAAATCATCTTTACTTTATCAATTAATTTGATATTTCTTTAATAACTTATATTCGTTAATTTAAAAAAAAACTTCAGTACGTAGTTGTGTTTAATTTTTACCGTCGATTAGTATAAGTTTTATTAAAAACGAATTTATATTCAAAAATAAAGTACTTATTTGGTATCGTAAAATGATACGATGATAAACTGAACCGATTCTAACGGTTTGCCTTTCTGAAGAGACACTGGTTTAATTGACCGGAATCAACTGAACCAGGGGGTTTGAATCTGCATAAAAGGGGTTAAATCTTCTTGCTCGATTCATGGGCGAATGATCTTCTTCCTCTAGCAATTACTGCAAAACAACAGCCGTTAGACTCGCCACGTGGGGAATGGAGGTTCTCTCCGTGACCACCCTCCGGCATGAGAATAAGTACAGGGTTTTATGAAAAGAAGTGAAAGTGAAGTGAATGTAACTTGAGAATTATACCTGAATTATCCTTTTATTTATAGCCGAAGTTTGGGCGGGAAAATTTGTTGGTGAAAACTTGACGGAAAGAACTTTTCCGTCAGCGGTTATTTCCTTCTTCCGTTAATCGCTAATGGATGTGTGAGCACACGAATCGCAATCTTGATCAACGGTTAGGGTGATGCCACGTGGAAAGTGGGCAAGTGTAAATCTTCCTTCAATTTCGTGCCATCATCGTGACTTTGAGAGAGCTTGGGATAATGCCACGTGGCCATTCGGTTATAACCGAATGGTGGTGCATGATAGAGCCTTCTAGAAAGATACAGCTGTAATCCTGTATGGCTCTTCTTCATGTTAATTTTTGTGGTAACAGAGAAGTTACTTTTATCCAAGTCTGGATTTTATGCGGAAGTGTTTACTAGGATTTTTATCCTACTTGTTATGGAGATCGGCGCAAGGATTTATTAGTTTCCTTTTGGCGCGCAGAAGTTGAACATCGTTTTTCCTTCTAAGTTCTCTTTGTAGGACCAGTGCACAATCGCGCAAGGTCTAAAGAGGGCTTTTTGACGAGGTTGTGGTATGGTCCCAACTACTTGAAGCAAGGTTTTTGGGACCTTACCCCTTCAAGTCCCCCCAGTCTAGTGTTGCTCTTATGCAAATAAGTGGAACACTGGACTATGAGAAATGGGTGTTTTTGCTGCAGAGTTTTTGTGGATTTTTTTTTTAAATGGAAATCTTCTTGGAGAAGATATTTGTATTTTTCACTTTATTTTGAACTATTCACTTGAGCGAAAAGTTTTTTAATCATGAGCTGACTGTTGTGACGTTATCCAAAAATGAAAATGTATTTTTGTATTACCTCTTCGTCTTCTTACTGAACTGTAGCCTTGGGAATATGTGCGGATTTTGTCAGAGAGTTTTTAATGTGATATGACGATTGCAGTGGCAGCGCCGTTTCTAAGGGGTTTGATTTGACACTTAATCATCACAATTTCCTTCATATCTATTCTCGATGCTGACGTTATCTTACCCCTGCTATATATTTGTATAGAGTGTGTTGATATTTTTCCAGATTTGGGCAAAAATGAGGGCCAGGCGAAGGTTTCGATCCCGGAGGATTTCCGAAATTCTAAAGACTCTCGATGCTGCCGAAGCTCTGCTTCTCCTCTCGGGCTTGTCAATTGAAGCGTCTGCCGGAAACGGAGGTGTTCACGGTACTATTCCTCCTGTGTCTGAAAAAGGAATCATGCCCCCTCTCGTGCTGTAGATGATAATAACGAAGGGGTTACTAGACTGTCGGCACATGCCGAAACTCAAGTTTTTCCGATTGACTGGAGAGGTCGTTGCTCCATAGTGTACAAACGGCGTCACCGTGGTCCTTGTGTTGTTTCTCCGGCCGAGGTTCCGACCGGTGTGCATTTGATCGTTCCTGCTACGGGTGATGGGGGAGGTGCAAACCCCTGGATTATTGATCCTCATCCTCTTGCCTGGTATGGTGAAGTTCTTCATACCCCGTTGGAGGTGGTGGATATGTTTCCTGAAGTTTAGCTTGTTTTATTTTGTAACTAATGTTTTGATATACTGTTGTGTGCTGTATATTTTGTTAATGTGCTTTGTTGCACAAGTAACTGTTTTGATGCACTGTTGTGCATATGGGTTTTTGTAATTACGCCTGGCGCGCAAGAATTTAAATATAAGCTGTGTTTGAATTACAATATGTTGCATGTGTGTAATTACTTTGTTTAGGTAAAGCGAATAAAGATGGTATTGAGCTCATGTGTGAACGTTGTTCTGGACTGTGTGCGGGACTTGTGCCCGTTAGCCCGTTTCATGAGACTTACAATGTTTTACCATAGTGTTTTCGCGCATACAAAAAGGAATTCCATGCATTTTGTAATAAACAATAGAGCTAAGGATAAGCTTTGCATTTATAAGGTGCGGGGCCAATGTATACAAAGTGTATAATTAGAATAATTACGTTGCCTGTGCACGTGTCTGGTTTTTTGTGTGAGATGGCTTGATTGGTTATATGTAGCACCGGCGCAGTTGCTGTGCGTTCCAGGTGCGAGGCACATCTGTTCCATCAAGCCTCTTTAAGGTGTATGCCCCTTTTCCTAGGACTTCATGAATGATGTACGGTCCTTCCCATTTAGGTGCTAGTTTCCCTGGTTTTTCCGCGTTGGATGATTCGTTATCGCGCAAGACGAAATCTCCTGGAACGAAGGTGCACACGCGTACACGCGCGCTGTAGTATTTTTCTAATTTTGATTTATACCTGGCTTCTGCAATGGCTGCATTTTCGCACCTTTCTTCGAAAAGGTCCAGATCGATTCTTCGTTCGCGCTCGTTATCTTGTTTTTCCATAGCGAGCATGCGCGGTGATGGGAGGCCGATTTTTGCTGGTATTACTGCTTCTGAACCATATACAAGGCTGAAAGGGGTTTCGCCTGTACTGGTTTTTGGCATGGTGCGATGAGCCCATAAGATGCTAGAGAGTTCATCTACCCATCCCCTACGCGCGGTTCCTAGCCTCGCTTTTATGCCATCTACTATTTGTTTATTCACGCTTTCAACCTGCCCATTCGCTTGTGGGTGTGCCACAGAGGCGAAGCTGTGCTCGATGTTCATTTCTTTAAACCATTTTTGTAGGTCTTCCGACGCAAAGTTTGTGCCATTATCAGAAATGATGCGTAATGGTAACCCGAATCGGCAGATAATATGTTCCCATATGAACCTGCAGATCACCATTGCTGTAGTCGATGCCAAAGCTTTAGCCTCTACCCATTTGGTAAAGTAGTCTACTGCTACGACTATGAATTTAACTGCGCCCGGCGCATCGGGGAAAGGACCGACGAGGTCGATACCCCATTGTTGAAAAGGCCAGGCTGAGGTGACTGGGACCAGAGGATTTTTCGGACGGAGAGTCTTTGGCGCGTGGCGCTGACATGCTGCGCATTTGCGTAATAATTCTACTGCATCCACATGCATTCCTGGCCAATAATAGCCTGCATTCATAATCTTCGCAACTACCATGCGTGGTCCTGCGTGCATCCCGCATAACCCTTCATGAATTTCTCTGACTAAATATTGCGCATCTGTCTTATCAACGCAGCGCAAAAGTGGGCCCATGAATGATTTCCAGTATAAGATACCGTCCGCCATTTCGTAATTCAGCGCTTTATGTTGGATTTTCCTGGCCTACGCTTTTCCTTATGGAAGTTTCCCATGTTGCAAGTATGTAATGATTGGGGACATCCAGGATGGATTCCCGACTTCAATGATGTTCACTTGTCTTAGGGGAACAGATGGGTTAGATAATACCTAAATACGGACTTCCTTTGCAAGATGTTTGAAGCTAGTGGCGGCCAGTTTGCTTAGTGCGTCTGCATGTTTATTTTCACTTTTATTGATATAGACTATCTTGAATGTTTGGAACTGGTTGATAAGCATTCGTGCTTGCTCCAAATATAAAGCCATGGCTTCGCCTTTAGCGTTGTAATGACCATTGACTTGTTCTGCCACTAGCTTGGAATCGACGTGTGCTTCGAGGTTCTTTGCTCCCATTTTAAGTGCCAGACGGATGCCCGCAAGAAATGCTTCGTATTCTGCCTCATTGTTTGTACTTTTGAAATCTAGGCGTATTGCGTATTGCGTATGTGAGCTCGTGGTTGTCCGGGCTAACCAGTCGAAGGCCTGCGCCTGCCCCATCATCGTTGGAGGCGCCGTCTGTGTAGTGTCCAAACCCTATCGTCGAAAACTGGAGTAGGGTTTTGGATTGCCTCGCATTCTTGGATTTTGTCAACAGGAACTTCAGTGGCAAAATCTGCTAAAACTTGCCCTTTGATTGCTGGTCAGGGTTTATACAGGATGTTGTATCCTCCTAGCTCGATAGCCCATTTAGCCAAACACCCCACGATATCAGGTTTAGACATAATTTGTCCTAGATGATAATTTGTGAGTACTGCGATAACGTGGCCAGAGAAATACCGGCGCAGTCTTCGTGATGCGTGGACCAGTGCAAGGACGAGTTTTTCTATCATAGAGTAGCGTGTCTCTGGGCCAGTTAGCATCTTGCTGATGTAGTATATCGGAGTTTGAACGCCATCTCTTTCTACCATTAACACCGCACCAACTGCTACTTCTGCTGCGAACATATATAGGATTAGCGGTTCCTCCTTTCGTGGTGCTGTTAAAGTTGGTAACTGGATCAGACACTCCTTCATTTGTTTGAAGGCTTTCTCCGCTTCTGGTGTCCATTGAAAATGGCTCTTCTTGGCGCAGTTGCATAACGTGCTAATGAACGGATAAGATTTCGCGGCGTGATTTGCCAAGAATCTGTTTAGTGCTGCTAATCGACCCGCGAGTCGTTGCATTTCTTTAACTGTCGCTGGTGACAGCATTAGTTGTATGGCCTCTACTTTCTCTGGATTAACCTTGAAGTCGTCTCTGGTTACTATGAACCCTAGAAATTTGCCCTCCTCCATTCCGAAGGAGCACTTTGTTGGATTCAATTTTAGATTGACGCTGCGCAAAGAGTCAAAGGTGCGCTGAATGTTCGCAAGCATGGCCTCTTCCTCTTGGCTCATGATGACGAGGTCATCCATGTAAACTTCTACTGTTACGCCAATGTCTTCCCCGAAAACTCTATCCATCAAGCGTTGATAAGTAGCCCCTGCGTTGCGGAGAACAAAAGGCATTTTCGTATAGCAAAAGATACCTTTATCTGTACGGAAGGCCGTTTTGTCTTCATCTTCCTCTTTCATCTGTACTTGATGGTAACCTTTATAGCAATCTAGAAAACACTTCAAGCGGAAGGATGCTAGAGAATCAACTTTCTTGTCTATTTCCGGGAGTGCGTAACAGTCTTTTGGGCAGGCTTTGTTGAGGTCTTTGAAGTCGACACACATGCGCCACCCGCCATTGTGTTTTTGTACCATTACTGGGTTGGCTACCCAGGTTTGGTACTGTACTTCGCGTAGGATCCCAGCGTTAAGCAATTCTGTTACTTGTTCGTTCATTGCTTTTGCTTTTTCTGCGTAGAGACTGCGCATTCCTTGCACGACAGGTTCTGCTGAAGGTCGAACATTTAAACAGTGTTGCGCTATGTCTCGTGGTAATCCAGTCATGTCCGCCGGTGAAGAGGTATGGTCCCAATCCTTTGCCTACATGGCAAGGACCACACCACTTTTTCTTCCAACATGGCGCCTAAATCAGCAAGCGAATCCAGAAGCTTCTAGAAGCTTCTGGAAGACGTCATGGTGGCACCAAAGATGCTCCTTCCGACAAAAAGGACAACACGTGTCACTAGTCTTCAAGGGCCATGTAGGCCTGCAGCAAATCCAGGAGCAGACCGACAGTAGCAGTACGATGTTTCCATCATAGACGAATATAGGCGCGCCACGTGTACCACCACCCTACCACAACAGAGGGGACCAAGAGGATATTCTCCTTGGTCGGACAGCTGGCGCCCTATAGCAGCTGGCAAGGTTGCTCATCCCTCTTTCATCCTCCGGCTATAAATAGGACCCTTCATCATTCAGGTTAATTCTATTCGATTCCTCTCACTCTCACTCTTAACACACACTGTTTTATTCCTCAGAACTGTACTTATTCTCACGCCGGAGCCTGGTTAAGAGGGAAACCCCCATATTCCCCTCTTAACGAGCTAACGGTGTTGCTGTTTTGCAGGACTCAGTCTTTCGGCGAGTAAGAAAGGAGATTGAACCCATAAAAGAGACGACCCAGCTAGTTCACCTATGGTGTTAACCAGTGTTTCATCATTGGTGCCATCCGTGATTTTTACAAACCACTTTCATCTCCTTTTCCTTCGAAAAACTCTCTAAAATGACTGAACCAACCCCTTCTCCTCAAATGGACGGAGAAGTCTCTTCCTTTGAACTCATCACGAACACTGCGCGCGTACAAAGAGTCTCGGGGAACGAGACCATCCAAGAAGGGCGAGCGAAAAATGATTTTCCTGATATCTTTGGAAGTGCATCCAGAGCGGTTAGCCAAACCACAAACGGAGCCACTTTTCAACCCCCACCCAGGGTCATCAACCAAACCACAAATGGAGCCACTTTCCAACCTCCACCTGCGGTAGTTCACCAAACGCCTCTAGCAGTTCAAACACCAAACCATGGAGCTGGCCCCTCAGCCCCATCGGACCAAACACAATTGAACATTTCTGCACTTTTAGGGCTACCCGAAGGAAAAACTCTGGCTTCCTGGTATGCCGAACAAATGGCGTCTATAAATCTTGTCTATACACAAGTCAGTGCACAACAAGCCGTGCTCCAAGCACAACCCAACCAATCCGCTTTTGCTACTCCACCGCAAAGGTCTCTGAGCACTAACATGCCTCAGCAGGCCAATGCATGGAACTTACACCCTGAAAAAGCACCTGTGCCAAACATCAGAAGGCCAAGCGCACACGACACGCACGATATTTATCGCAAAACAGATAGCAATTATGTGCAATACTCCCATCAACAAATAAAACCAGTACAGAGTCGTTTAGGCCCGCGCAATATAAATGAGGAATGGGATAGCTATGATGAAGAAGATGATCCAACGTACAAGAAAGAGAGCACGGTATTCAGCAGATTACCACCCGAGCACGAGGCGTACAAACCCCACAAGCGCGCGGGGTACAATCCAAAGGCAGAACAGGATTACTCTTTAAGTTATCGCCCAGACGACATGGCTGAGAACTCCAAATTCATCAGAGAGATTGCAACAGCTGACATTGATAAGACAAAACTGCCGCATAACGTAGGCAAATACAATGGCTTAACAGATCCCGATGACCACCTCCAAGTCTTCAATGGCGCAGGAGTAACAGGTGGCTGGAACCTACCAACTTGGTGTCACCTTTTCGCACAAACCTTTGTCGGCGCGGCGCACGTCTGGTTCGACAGCCTGCTAGCAAGAAAAATTAAGTCATGGATCGATTTTCGAGACAAGTTCCTTGCGCACTTCTCCCAACAGCGCAGGCATACTAGAGATCCAGCCGATTGTCTGAACATATGGAGGAAAGACCACGAGAGCGTGGAAGACTTCATCACCAGGTATAACAAAGAATGTCTGGAAATCGGGGATGTAGGCGAGAAGATGATGCGCGCACATTTTATGAGGGCAGTAAAGTGTGACGACCTGATCAAACGTTTGAAAGGAAGAGATAGAGGCCCCAAAGATTGGGAAACCTTCATTGAGGCAGCAAAAACAATTGCGCGCACTGAAAAAAAATTGACCGGTGACGACAACCGTCAATACAGTTACAACCATAACGATCGGCGCAACAAGAAAGGCAAAGGCCAATCATGGAAAACATCTGGTTATAGAGAAAGAAGCCCGGCAAGAGAAGACGCGCGCAATACAATCAACCAGATTGCTCATCGCAAGGAGGTCAAAAGGGAGAACAGAGAAAAACAGTGGACACCCTTAACAAAGACTCCTTCTAAAGTTTTGTCAACCGAAAATCACTAGTTCAAACCTCCTCTACAGATGCGAAACAAGGGTCAAGACCCAAATCTTTTCTGTGAGTTTCACAAAGACACAGGTCACCTGACCGACGACTGTTTTAGCTTAAAACAAGAGATAGAAAGAGCCCTGAGAGATGGAAGACTCACTCATCTGGTGAAAGGCGGAAAGCTCGATCACTGTCGCCACCCCCGATCCCTTATCTGTCCCAGGAACGGGCGGATGCGAACTCAGTGGTGGTGGTATCAGGTTTCGTTAATTTGGCAGTGGAATTTACATCAGGGCCGTAGTTAGGAAATGTTTATCAGAGTAAAACCACCATAATTGATATTAATAGACACATGGGCAAAACCCAAGTTTCTTATTACAATACATTTATATGGACAAACCCTATTTTATTGAATTTAAAACATCGTTTATTAGGTAACTTTTATAGCCACTTATTTTCCAAGCCGTCAGTGCTCTCGAGCTGGCTTTTTCCCAGTTGGCTTTCACATTGTGTTACCTGAAACATGTTTTAAAAATATTTTGTCAGCGGGAAATACTGGTGAGTGAATCCCAGTTTAATCAAGAAACATTTTATCAATTAACACAGTATTGAGAGCGACCATATTGTTTATTTCTACACAATTACTCATTCAGTACAGTCAATCCTTGACTTGTGGGTCATATTACACATTGGCTAACTCGTTGTCCAATGGTAACGTACTGTCATTCCGACTTACTACTCGCAAGTAATAAATTTTGTATACAAAACCCCATAATACCGGCAGTAATTGAAGAACTACAAAGACTCAATCACTGCTTAATCACATTGTAAATAATTAAGGTTTTGTAAAACATTCCAAAAAGGTTAACAAAAAGAGGATAAACTCACATTGCTATCTTAGGCTTCTCGTAAGGGTTTCCTGGATATAATCTATAATTTATACAAATGTACATTGGTTAGTATCATAACCCTTTGAAAATATTAATGATACCCTCCCCGAGACGGCATTCCAACAACTACGTCGGGCAGAACCACGACAGTTATTACGGATCCCTAAATCAATCGGGCAGCGTAACTATTACGAAACTGGGGTTATAATACTTACAACGGAGCAGAACCTCGCTAATTAGGGGTATAATACCCGACTATAATGCCTCTTCTACAGAAATTGTGATTTGAGAATTGAGAATGAGCGACGGAAAACGAAAACTGATGCATTCTATTTATAGTTGCTGAATTGGACTCTCAAGCGGCCCGCGTAAGAGTAGCCTTAAGGCTACGCGGCCCGCGTCAACATGTGGTCAACGTATAGCTTGTCCCGGTCACCAAGTAGACCCGCCACGATGTTGACACGTGTCAGCTCAGGATGTCTCCGCGTTTAATGATCTCTCGCGGCCCGCGTCAATGTAAGCTTAAGCTTACGCGGCCCGTATCAACTTAAGAAATCAGTGAAGTCCGGTCTCAACCTTGATACCGCCCGCGTGAAATGTTGGGGTGGGTCTACGCGGCCCGCCTCAACTTACTTTTTCTAGTTTTTAATTTATTTTAAATATTATAATGTATTGCGGGCTCGGTTTTTACATACGGGATGTATTTAAAGACATAATGGGACATTTTACAGTATACTAAGGTGTCGGAAATATTATGAGAGTGTTGGTTTTACCGAGGGTTGTTACATTCTCCCCACCTTGTTTTAGAGCTCGTCCTCGAGATCTACTCGAACAAATGCGGATATTTCCTTTGCATTTCTGACTCGAGTTCCCATGTGTACTCAGGTCCTCTTTTGGAGTCCCACTTCACTTTGACTAGAACTAGTCTCTTATGCTTGAGATTCTTGACTTTCCTGTCTTCAGTTTGTAGAGGTCTTTCTACAAATTTGAGTTGTTCATTTACCTCTTTATCCTTAAGAGGCACTATCAGTGATTTATCAGCTAAACACTTCTTGAGATTAGATACATGAAACACATCATGTATTCCTGCCATTTCCTCTGGCAGTTGTAGCTGATAGGCTACAGATCCTATTCTTCTAATAATCTCAAAAGGTCCAATATATCTGGGGCTTAGCTTTCCTCGTTTGATGAATCTTACTACTCCTTTCCAAGGAGAGACCTTCAACAATACTTTATCTCCTACTCAAAATTCTAATGGCTTGCGTCGGTTATCAGCATAGCTCTTCTGTCGATCACGTGCGGCTTTCAGTCATTCCTTGACTTGAATGATTTTATCAGTTGTTTCTTGCACTATCTCAGGTCCAGATAGTTGCTTTTCCCCAATTTCTGCCCAACAGACTGGGGTTCGGCACTTACGTCCATAAAGTGCTTCGAATGGTGCAGCATTGATACTTGTGTGATAACTGTTATTATAAGAAAATTCTATTAAAGGTAAGTAATTGTCCCAATTACCTCCAAAGTCAATTACATAAGCCCTAAACATGTCCTCCATTGTTTGGATTGTCCTTTCGCTTTGTCCGTCCGTTTGAAGATGATAAGTTGTACTTAGTTTTAACTTGGTTCCCATTGCCTTTTGGAAACTTGACCAAAAATGAGAGGTAAATCGGCTATCCCTATCAGAAACAATTGATAAAGGAATGCCATGTAAAGAAACAATTTCATTTACATATAATTTAGCTAATTGTTCCATACTAAAAGTTTCTTTCATTGGTAAGAAATGAGCTGACTTGGTTAGCCTATCTACAATCACCGAGATTGTATCATTTCCTTTCTTTGTTTTAGGTAATTTAGTAACAAAATCCATTGTTATTAATTCCCATTTCCACACTAGCATTTCTAATTGTTGTAGAAATCCTGAGGGTTTCTGATGTTCAGCTTTAACTTGTGAGCAAGTTAGACATTTAGAAACATAGGCTGCTATGTCTTTCTTCATTCCTATCCACCAGAAATTTTTCCTTAAATCCTGGTACATTTTATCACTTCCTGGATGCATCGTATATTTAGACTTATGAGCCTCTTCTAGTATACGATGACGTAGGTTTCCTAATTTAGGTATCCACATTCTCTTTTCATGGAATCTCCAAATTCCATCTGTTCCTTGTTCTAATTCTTTTAGCACACCTTTTAATTTTTCAGTATCTTCCTTGATTACCGCTTCTTGTGCTTCTCTTATTTGATTATTTAAATCTACTTGTAGATTTAATTTAAGAGAACGTACCATTTTTGGCTTTTCATGATATTTTCGGCTTAAAGCACCTGCCACTACATTTCCTCTTCCTTCATGATACTGGATATCATAATCATAATCACTAAGCAATTCCATCCAACGTCTTTGTCTCATATTCAATTCCTTTTGCCCAAAAACATACCTTAAACTTTTGTGATCAATGAATATGGTAAACTTACTACCATAAAGGTAATGTCTCCAAATCTTAACGGCAAAAATTATAGCTCCTAATTCTAAATCATGGGTTGAATAATTCTCTTCATGATTTTTAAGTTGTCTAGATGCGTAAGCTATAACCTTTTGTCGTTGCATCAATACACATCCATAGCCTAATTTAGAAGCATCACAATAGACTACAAAGTCTTCAGCTCCTTCTGGTAATGCTAATATGGGTGTATGAGTTAATCTTTTCTTAAGAATTCTAAATGCTTCTTCTTGTTTTAATCCCCATTCAAACTTAACAGATTTACAGGTTAACTTAGTTAAAGGAATGGCTATTCTAGAAAAATCTCGAATAAATCTTCTATAATAACCGGCCAATCCTAAGAAACTTCTAACCTCGGTTGGTGATTCAGGGGTTTTCCATTTAGTAATTGCCTCGATTTTTGTTGGATCTACATGGATTCCTTCATGGTTTACTAAATGTCCGAGAAACTGTACCTTTTCTATCCAAAATTCGCACTTAGAAAATTTAGCATAGAGCTTTTCCTTTCGTAGCAAACTTAAAAGTGCGTGCAAATGTCTTGCATGATCCTCTTTACTCTTAGAGTAAATGAGAATATCATCTATGAAAACAATTATGAATTTATCCAAATATGGCTTACATATTCGGTTCATCATGTCCATAAATGCAGCTGGGGCATTGGTTAAACCAAATGGCATGACAGTAAATTCATAATGACCATACCTCGTTCTAAATGCGGTTTTAGGAATGTCTTCTTCCTGTACCTTTAACTGATGATATCCTGACCATAAATCGATTTTTGAGAAAAATCGAGCTCCTTGCAGTTGATCAAACAGATCATCGATTCTCAGTAATGGGTACCGATTCTTAATCGTGACTTTGTTCATTTCACGGTAGTCAATGCACATACGCATTGATCCGTCCTTCTTTTTAACAAATAAGATGGGTGCTCCCCATGGCGATGAGCTTGGTTGTATAAATCCTTTCTCCAACAATTCATCTAATTGTTTCTTCAGCTCCTGCATTTCGGCGGGTGCCAAACGGTAAGGTGCTTTGGCAATTGGTGTTGTTCCTGGCAGTAGATGGATTCTGAATTCAACTTATCTGTCTGGCGGTAGTCCTGGTAATTCTTCTGGAAAGACATCTGAAAACTGAGATACTACTGGAATATCTTTTAGTTCTTTTCCTTTAGTGTTAGTGATTATGGAAATCAAATACACTATAGAACCTTTTCTTATACAACTTGCAGTTTTCATCACAGAGATGAATTTTGTGGATCTAGATGGCTTATTTCCTTTAATTGTGATCGTTTTACCTTTTGGTGAATTTACTTGTATTGACTTTTGATCACATAAAATACTGGCTTTATTAGCTATCAACCAATCCATTCCTAAAACAACATCAAATCCTGCCAGATTCATGGGATATAGATTTGCTATAAATTTCTGATTTAAAATTTCTATTCTTGCTCCCTGCAAGATTTCAGAAATCCTAACGGTTTCTCCATTGGCTGTCTCTACTAAGCATTCTTGTGGTAGTTTAGTTAATGACTGATTTAGAAATTTGCAAAATGATGTATTAATAAAACTTTGGTTTGCACCAGAGTCAAATAATACTTTAGCAAAAACATCATTAACTAAAAACGTACCAGCTATGACATCTGGAATCATCTTGGCTTCATCTGCAGTCAGAATAAATGCTTTAGCATTTTTGGTATTCTTGTTATCTGGAGCTGGAGCTAATTTTGGGCAATTAGGCTTGATATGGCATTGTTCTCCGCAGTTGTAGCATATCCTGCTGTTTTTCTTCCTGCAGTCTTCTTTCTTGTGTCCCGATATTTTGCAAAAGTTACAGTATATAGAACATCTTCCTGAATGCTTTCTTTTGCAATTCCTACAGTAAGGTGTAGAGGTAGAACCTATATTTTTCCCACGATTAAAATTTCCAGAACGAAATTCTTGTGTGAGCTTTTGGGTTAGGTTCCTTCTTTGATCCTCTTCTCGGGTACGGACTAATTCATCTGTCAAGGTATTGGCTAGTTCTACAGCTTCTTCTATGGTTTGAGGTCTAGCTGCCTTGACTACGTGTCTTATTTCCCCAACTTAATCCCCAAATATAACGGGAAATTAACACTGGTTCCAGTGAAGCAAGGGTTGGCACTATTCTAGTGTATTCAAAGAATATCTTAGTATATCCCTTACTATCCACACCAGTCATCCCAAGGTTTAGGAATTTGTTTGCTATCTGTTCTTTTTCATTGGGTGGGCAGAATTTCCTTTCTACCTTGTTCTTAAATTCTTCCCATTCCATATTGTAAGTTCTATCACTTCCTCTTGTCTGGAGGATAGTGTTCCACCATTCTAGCGCTGAATTCTTAAATAGATTAGAAGCAAACAATATCTTATCTTCTTCAGCACACTTACTTATCCTTAAGACTGCCTCAGTCTTCTCTATCCAGCGTAGGGTTGCAATGGCCCCTTCGTTGCCCGAGAATTCCATTGGTTTAAAAGACCAAAATTCTTTATAAGAACAACCGTTAGGCACGGTTCTTCTTCTTTTAGGAATAGGCATTTGAAGTACATGTCCATTGTTAACGCTGTTTTCTGGTTCAATTGGTCGCTTACTGCTATGTTTACTTTTATTATTCGCTTCTTGAATAGTTTGAATAATAAATGGCATGGCATCTATGATTCATTGTGCTACTATATGTTGAACAACACTATTATCCATTTGGTTTTCGTTGTTATGGATGCTCGGATTTTCATTAACCACATTAATGTTACTCTGGTTATCATTATTCAGATTTCCTTGATTTCCTTCGTCGGCCATCTGAATTTTAAACATTTACCCCATATTAATATCACAAGATAATAAGTAATATAGTTAATCACATGACACACAATCTAACCAAAAATGTCGATCATTGCGACTTGTACTCTATTTCCATATACTATGCGTCTATTACACACTAGTACTGAAATAAAATTACAATACCAACAGAAAAAAAATCACACTAATTAGTAATATGCATTCGTACACACATATTTTATTTTATTATTTTTATTATTATTACTACTATTTCACCATCTTATTCAAGGATATGGATTCATCCAAAAATCCATATTGCGTTCATCGTATTTCCATACGAGACGCTCTCTCACCTGACGCATTCTCTCACTGCTTTCTAAAATTTCTTCCCCAAAAGTCCTAAGTTCTTGGACGTTTTCTGCACTCATTGGGGGTGCAGGTTCTAGGACTGGGTTTGGAATCTGGGGTGCTGGTTCCTGATATGGGGGTGAAAGTTCCTGAAATCGGTAAGGATCTTCTAAGATCTCCCTAATATAATCATCTTGGTAATAGGGATCTAAAGGGTCCATACCTAAATAGGCTCCTATAGGTGTGTCTTCAGGGATAGAGTAACGTTGCACATAGTCCCTATTTTCGTCCCACCAGGGATCGTAATTTGGGTCTAGTGGGTTTGGTACAGGTACCCTAGGGATTTCTTCTGGGTTAAAGTCATGCATCTCCACTTGGTTTTCAGGCTTTTCTATCTCCATGGGTTGTTCTGGGATTTGGGGTTGTGGGGCTACTAGTTGTTCCAGACTCGGGTCAGCAGCAGTTGTAGCTAGGATATGGAAATTTGCTAGGCTTCTATTAAGCATATCTTGTGTATGGGCATCTGTTTTTCTCTTAGCAGCTGCTAGAACTCTTTGTTGTTGCAACTTTCGCATTCTCTTCCTACGAGCAAAAGCTTCCTTACTGAACCATCCTCGTTTCTTATTAGGAAATGGCTCTTCAGATTGAGCTCTAAAGGCAAATATTCCTTCCTCCTGATCAGCAGAATACCCCGAAAGGGCAGGCTGTGATGATGTACCTTCACTCCTAGGTGAATCAGAGAACTGACGACTCATATCTGAGGGTCCTTGATCACTCATACTGTAAACAAACAAATAGTCAAATAACACATAACACATAATTATAGTTATGCACGTATTTTCATAATTTATTTCCTAACATAAAATATAGAATTTAAGTGTCAGCAGAACACTTCTTTGGCTCAGACCAGTGGCTAGGCTCTGATACCACCTTCTGTCGCCACCCCCGATCCCTTATCTGTCCCGGGAACGAGCAGATGCGAACTCAGTGGTAATGGTATCAGGTTTCGTTAATTTGGCATCGGAATTTACATCAGGACCGTAGTTAGGAAATGTTTATCAGAGTAAAACCACCATAATTGATATTAATAGACACATGGGCAAAACCCAAGTTTCTTATTATAATACATTTATAGGGACAAACCCTATTTTATTGAATTTAAAACATCGTTTATTAGGTAACTTTTATAGCCACTTATTTTCCAAGCCGTCAGTGCTCTCGAGCTGGCTTTTTCCCAGTTGGCTTTCACATTGTGTTACCTGAAACATGTTTTAAAAATATTTTGTCAGCGGGAAATACTGGTGAGTGAATCCCAGTTTAATCAAGAAACATTTTATCAATTAACACAGTATTGAGAGCGATCATATTGTTTATTTCTACACAATTACTCATTCAGTACTGTCAATCCTTGACTTGTGGGTCATATTACACATTGGCTAACTCGTTGTCCAATGGTAACGTACTGTCATTCCGACTTACTACTCGCAAGTAATAAATTTTGTATACAAAACCCCATAATACCGGCAGTAATTGAAGAACTACAAAGACTCAATCACTGCTTAATCACATTGTAAATAATTAAGGTTTTGTAAAACATTCCAAAAAGGTTAACAAAAAGAGGATAAACTCACATTGTTATCTTAGGCTTCTCGTAAGGGTTTCCTGGATATAATCTATAATTTATACAAATGTACATTGGTTAGTATCATAACCCTTTGAAAATATTAATGATACCCTCCCCGAGACGGCATTCCAACAACTACGTCGAGCAGAACCACGACAGTTATTACGGAACCCTAAATCAATCGGGCAGCGTAACTGATACGAAACTGGGGTTATAATACTTACAACGGAGCAGAACCTCGCTAATTAGGGGTATAATACCCGACTATAATGTCTCTTCTACAGAAATTGTGATTTGAGAATTGAGAATGAGCGACGGAAAACGAAAACTGATGCGTTCTATTTATAGTTGCTGAATTGGACTCTCACGTGGCCCGCGTAAGAGTAGCCTTAAGGCTACGCGGCCCGCGTCAACATGTGGTCAACGTATAGCTTGTCCCGGTCACCAAGTAGACCCGCCACGATGTCGACACGTGTCAGCTCAGGATGTCTCCGCGTTTAATGATCTCTCGCGGCCCGCGTCAATGTAAGCTTAAGCTTACACGGCTCGTATCAACTTAAGAAATCAGTGAAGTCCGGTCTCAACCTTGATACCGCCCGCGTGAAATGTTGGGGTGGGTCTACGCGGCCCGCCTCAACTTACTTTTTCTAGTTTTTAATTTATTTTAAATATTATAATGTATTTCAGGCTCGGTTTTTACATAAGGGATGTATTTAAATACATAATGGTACATTTTACAGTATACTAAGGTGTCGGAAATATTATGAGAGTGTTGGTTTTACCGAGGGTTGTTACAATCACCGTCAAATTCAGCGAAGGGAAGAAGGGCCAGACAACAAGAAGCTCCGAAAATTAAAAACTCACATGGTTCAAGGAGGTCCACGAAGGCCAAGAAAGAACTATAACAAGCGCACACAAGACGACTCTTGGCGCGAGAGACAAGTTGTTTTTCCCATAGTGAGAGGAGGTCCAAGAGAAAGACGGCCCATAGTCATATCTGGCGTAATCGGTCATTACCAAACCGAATACATTTTCAATGACCCAGGGAGCACTGCAGATATCATCTACGAACAATGCTTCAACCAATTTGACCAAGAGGACAAAGCGCGCTTAGAGCCAGTCGACTACCCACTAACTGGTTTCTACAACGATTCCGTTTTTCCTCTCGGCCAGATATCGTTCCCAGTGCTTCTCTCAGACGGAAGAAATTCGAGAACGGAGGAAGTCACGTTCATGGTACTACCAGCGCATTCAAGACATGATATCCTGTTGGGAAGAGAATCCCAAGGAGATTTCAGTATGATTTGCTCCGGACCGCATTCAGCTGTTGGGTTCCCAACAGAGACAGGGGTAGCACTAATATATGCAAGCCAAGAAGTCTTGGAAACAGACGAAATCAGACCAGCAAAAGCGAGCAAATCGGTACCACGCGCGGAAGCAGAAAAATGGGTGCTAAACAGAAAATACCTAGAACAAACGGTCACCTTGGGCCCTGCAATGTCTGACCTCACGCGCGCGGCGCTAAAAAAGTTGTTATTCGAAAACATGGATGTGTTCTCCTGGACACCAGCTGACATGGTAGGTGTCCCACGACACATAGCAGAGCATAGATTAAACGTCTCAGAGAGTGCCAAACCTGTGATACACGCCAAGCGCCATCTAGGATATATAAAGCATGACGCCATGCAAGAACAAGTCACGGAGCTGTTAAACGCTTGCATCATCAGAGAAGTCCGATACCAAACTTGGGTGGCGAGCCCAGTAATGGTACAAAAAGGAAACGGCAGTTGGAGAATGTGTGTAGATTACAAAGACCTAAACAAGGCATGCCCGCGCGACTGTTATACCTTACCAGATATTGATGAGAAGATCGATTCGCTAGCAACCTTCAGATGGAAATGTTTCCTTGACTGTTATAAGGGATACCATCAGGTACAGATGGCCATCCAAGATGAGGACAAAACTGCATTCCGCACACCGACAGGGCTATACTGCTACACCAAAATGCCCTTCGGTCTAAAGAATGCAGGTGCGACTTATCAGAGACTGATAAATGAAACGTTCAGCGATGCTATCGGCAAATACATCGAAGTGTACATGGATGACCTAGTCATCATGAGTAAGGAAGAAAGTATGATGCTGGCAAACATTCAAAAAACGTTCGACACACTGCGCGGAGTGAGTATCAAGCTAAACCCAGCGAAATGTTCCTTTGGCATGGAGGAAGGAAAGTTCCTGGGTTTCATCGTCACAAAGGATGGTTTTAAAGTCAACCCTGAAAAGGTGCAAGCGATCGAGCGAATGCCTTCACCATCGACGATCAAGGAAATGCAGAAGTTGGCCGGACGGTTAGCAGCACTCAACCGTTTCTTAGCCAATCATGCGGCTAAATGTTTCCCGTTTATCAAGAGACTCCGCAATTGCATGAAGAAAAGTCAGTTCTAGTGGACCCCGGAAGCCGAACAAGCGTTCCGAGAAATGAAAGATTGCCACATAAGACTGCCAACACTGACGGCGCCAGTGAAAGGAGAGCCCCTAGTGATGTATTTGTCAGCATCAGATAAAGCAGTTGGAGCAGTTTTTCTCGTAGACCGACAAGGCATACAGACACCAGTTTATTATGTGTCTCGCACTCTGAACGATCCGGAAACACGGTATGTTATAATGGAAAAACTAGTGCTCGCACTGATTCATGCATCAAGGCGGTTGCGCAGGTATTTCGCCAACCACATCATTCATGTGTTAACAAACTACAACATCGGCAACATCCTTGCAAGGCCGGAAATATCTGGAAGATTAGCAAAGTGGGCTATAGAACTAGGAGGCCACAACGTGGTCTTCAGACCAAGGCCAGCAATTAAGGGCCAGGTGTTGGCTGATTTCATGACAGAGGTGCCCGATGACAAGGACAGGGAATGTAAGGCAATGGAAAGAGCTGAAAGGCAACATTCGGAAGAACCATGGCTACTGTATACAGATGGCGCGTCCAACGAGGATGGCGCAGGCACAGGACTTAGGCTGGTAAGTCCTGAAAAACATGAATTCAAGTATGCCATCCGGTTAGACTTCAAGAGCACGAACAATGAAGGCGAATACGAAGCCTTTCTTACCGGTCTGAGGTTGGCGATCAAGATGGGAGTCAAACACATCGAGGCGCATGTGGACTCCATGTTAGTAGCCGGGCAGATTAATGGCCAGTACGATGCCAAAGGAGATGTAATGGTGTTATACCTAGACCAAGCAAAAGCATTGCTGCAGAACTTCAATTCTTACAAGGTGCACCGTATCAATCGAAGCGAGAATAAACCAGCAGATGCACTGAGTAAGCTAGCATCCATCAGTTTCTAGCACTTGGCAAAGGATGTCCGCATCGAAGTTCTGAGCAATCCATCGGTACCGCTGAGGCAAGTAAGCGTTATTCAGTTGGGAACGACATCTTGGATGACTCCTATAATCATGTATCTCCAGTATGGAGTATTACCGGATAACAAAGCCGAAGCAAGGAAAGTCCAATACAAATCCGAGCACTACCAGATGGTTGATGGAATCCTGTACCGAAAATCATACCTCGGGCCGTTGTTGAGATGCGTCGACCCAGAAGATGCAAACTACCTGATCCGAGAAGTACATGAGGGAATATGTGGCATCCATGCCGGTCCGAGAATGGTGGTAGCGAAAGTGATGAACGCCGGGTACTACTGGCCTGGAATGCATCTAGACGCAGTGAAGGTTTTGAGGAAATGCAGCGGGTGTCAGAGACATACCCCGAAAACGATGCGCCCCAAAAATGAACTAGTCCCCGTAACAACGGCGTGGCCGTTTCAACAATGGGGAATAGATATGGTTGGTCCCTTTCCTGAAGCCCCGGGTGCAGTGAAATTTATCACAGTCGCGGTAGACTATTTCACAAAATGGGTGGAAGCAAAGGCACTGGCGTCAACCACATCTACCGTAGTGCGGCGTTTCATCTGGGAACAGATAATCTGCAGATTCGGGCTGCCTCTAAGAATTATCACTGATAACGGAACAAATTTAGCTGCAGAAGATCTTCAACGCTGGTTCAAAGAGCTACACATAGAGCATACCTTCTCCTCGGTCGCGCACCCGTAGGGGAATGGTCAAGTTGAAGCCGTCAACAAGAGCATTGTAGACGGCATCAAAGCACGGTTGGGAACACAAAGAAGAGGCTGGGTTGACGAACTACCCAACATATTATGGGCCCATAGGACAATGCCAAAAACAAGCAACGGAGAGACACCGTTCAGTTTAGTCTATGGGTCCGAGGCCGTGATACCAGCAGAGATCGGAGTACCGTCGCCAAGAATGCTCTCCATGAACATGATCAACAATGAAGAAGAAAGGAGGTTGGACCTTGACCTCTTAGAAGAAAGAAGAGAGATGGCGGCAATTAGTGAAGCGAAATACAAAACCAAACTGGAGAAGTATTATAACTCCAAGGTCCGAATTTGCATGTTCAATCCCGGAGATTACGTCCTAAGGGACAATAAGGCGTCCAACGCCGAAAAACCCATAAAATTAGCTCCCAAGTGGGAAGGGCCTTATGTTGTAGATGAAGTCCTTGAACAAGGAGCGTATAAACTACGCACCCTGGACAACAAAGAGGTCCCAAGAACCTGGAATGCTCAGCAGCTAAGAAGATGCTACATGTAGACAGTCAATATTTATCGTACCTGTAATGGCTGCGCGCCAACACATTTTAACACTAATACAAGAAGTGTTTGGCTATCTTATCTCATGAGAATTTTTGTTACAACTGCATATATTACTTTGGGCATACACGAAAACATCAATGGCTTAAGATTAGGAAACGTTGTAGACCTCCAAGGCTCGTCACAACCAAGTGCACAGCCGGGTCAAAAACACAACCAAAGCCTAAAAAACGCCAAATAAATACTTCGTGCCCACATAAACACGAAAGCATCGAAAACATGGTAAACAAACATTGTAAGACCCCCAAAGCTGAACACAGCCGGGTCAAAACAATAACCTGTAACTCGATCACTTCGTATAAACGAATCAACCTGCGCGCTTAAACGACAGAACAAACGTTGTAACTAACACAGCACAACCTGTCAGCGCCATCATTCATTCGTGATACCTAATCAAAGTAATTACACATGCACATATTGTAACGATAGCAAAATCCACAACGAACAAAGAAACAAAGCCAAATATTAACATGAAATAGGTCAGATATCACAAAATGTTAACAAATACGACAACTATAGGCAAATTGTTCACGAAGCATAAAGGTAAATTGTTCACGAAATTGTCAGTTGGTTACAAGGCTATCAAAGCCCGTACACGGCGTGCAAGCCAGAATTCTTCATTCCTGATGACTGGTACCTGCGCCCCCAGTTGCATGATCTTCATCATCAAGGGCCTTCTTCAACAGGGCAACACCATTAGGTTTCCGAGATAATTTCTGAGAAGCTTTAACAACACCAAACTCCAGAGATGCAAACTCCTGTCGTTTTTCAGCATAACGACCGACACAATCAGTCTTATATAATTCAAAACTCTTCAATGGCTCTTTCGACTCAGCAGCCGCCCTTCCTTCAGCATACCCTTCCTTACGACCAAGATCACGTGCAGCTTCACCAAGCACATACACGTACTTGGCCAATTCTTCGGACCCGGCGATACGTTCGGCAATCTGCAAAAGTAACACACACATGAAGGAAATGGCAAGGAATACCAAAAACAAACAAACAGCAAATATTACCAGAGGCACTACACGAGAAAGTAACCACTTGCAATCAGCAGACATTTCCTCAGCTAAAATCTCAGAAACTTTGCTTTCAACAATCTTTTTCTCAATAAACTCTTCCAACTTAGCTATGCGCTCGACATACTCCTGCTCTCGTTTTTGATGCGCAGCGCACTCTTCTTCAGCTTCTTCACTGATTTTGGCCTTCTCACCAGACAATCTAACAATAGCATCACGTTGCGATTGCAACTCCTTATTGGTCCGCTCACAAGGGACCTCCCAAACTTTTTGTTTGTTGGAGTTAATCTGTTTCTCCTGAGCAAGTTTTTATTCTGCATCAGACACCCTCCACAACAAGCCTTTCCTCTCGGCGGTGAACTTCTCTTTCTCTTCAGCAAATGCTTTTTTTATCGTTTTCAAATTCAAGAGTCTCCTCCCCCATCAGCTTCCATTCTCAAACAATCTCTTGGGAGGTAGCAAAAAAGTTGACCCCGGCATGAATATGATCATCCAAGAGATCAAACCGGTTACACCTTTTCTGAAATAACCTCTCAGCAGGGGGGAGGGACAAGGAGAAGAACTCTCGGCAGTTACCATGATCATTCATCCGGGAGCCCTGAGTTAGATTCCACCGAGGAGCGTGGGGCAGATCATCACATGCTGGGTTATGAGTATCACAAGATCCAGCTTGGACATTTTCAAACTCATGACTCCGGGGTACTCCTGAAGTAGCACCACCACCAGAGGCTGGTGGACGTCTAGTATAGATGGTTCGACGAGGCGTAGCCTCACTTGACTCTGCCTCGGTTTCAATACCTTTAGGGCGACCATCACCACCAGCACCACCTCCACCAGCACCACCTGCACCATCACCACCACCTTCTCCGACTTGTTCAACTTCCACATGAACTTGTCTCTCCTTCTCAGCCAGATCTTCAGGGGGGGACAGACCAAAAGTCCTATAAGGTGGAGAGGTAGGAGGAGTAATCTTTGAAATGTCAACCTTCCGGGAAGTTTTCCCTGACTTCACACCTGTCACCAAGACAATCATGATAGTCAAAGACAAGATCGAAAGCCGAATAATAAGAATTACAAGTACAAAGTCTTTACCTTGAGGAGCAGAAGCAACGTATATCTTCTCCAACAGATTACCGCGCTTCGCGTTAAAAACATTCATGTCAATCTCAGACTCCGAGGGTGCAGGAGGAGTTTCCTTCTGAAGTTTAGATTTCTTGGCAGCAAGAGCAGCAGCAGCTTGCTCGTCAAGCTCTTTCTTCTTGGCATCAAGGGTTTTTCTTCTCTTCATAATCTCGGTCAGAGTCTCATCATCCCCAGGGTCACGTTCAGTACGTTTGCTCCCTTCACCCAAACCAGATAACGTATCAGAAACGAAAACATAATCCAGGAAAGGAAGAGTAGAAGGGCGCTTACGAGGAGTTTCAGTAACATTATCCTCAGCCTTCTTCTCCTTCCCCACAGACTTATCCACCTTCTTCTTCTTTCGGGTTTCTAACTGCTCAGCAGTTTCCACCGGAGGATCAACATCAACACCAACACCAACACCAACACCAACACCCACATCAACATCAACATCAGCAGGCTCATTCACAGGCTCATTCACGGGCTCGTTCACAACCCCTTACGCTGGACCTGCACGAGGGGAACGAGGAATTAGGCCTTCACGCGATCTGTCAGAACCCTCACTCGAGAGAACAATAACCTCCTCTCGAGTAGGATCAACAGAGTGATCATGCTCATCGCCATCATCTTCACCTAAAATAACATTGGCATAAGCGGCAAAACTCTCGTTAGTAGGGTGTAAAAAACGGTTTCGGATCTTGTCCAGCCATACACCAGTTTGCCCTTAGCAAACACCGCTTCAGTCATGGCACCAGCAGCCTTCGGATCGAGAACGTTTAGCAAACTATATCCAACTGTAAAATGCAGAAACGTAAGGAAGAGCATAATGGAATCAAAGACGAACGCAAACATAAAGGAGCAACACCAATACCTTTGCCTTGATAACCATAAACAGGGACACCCCTAGGGTTCTTCGGGACCCACAGCATGCTCATACCGGCACCAACCAACGCTCTCTCCTCAAGTTGAGAAATAGGAGTGGCTTTGTGCGTCAACTTCGTGTACCACTCTTGCTTAGCAAAATCCACAGTCACATCTACCTTAGGGATCCCTTCACCCTCTGCTCGATAATGCATGTCTACCGGAATAACACCACGGCGAATGTAAAAGAACTTCTGTTTCCAATCATGTAGGCTTTTTGGAGGATTGGAACTACAAGGGATAACACCACTGGTCCGGGAGTTAAAAGAGTAAAAACCACCAGTGTAGGTCACGCTGTAAAAAACATTGAACATCTCAATGGTCGGCTCAACACGGTTGGCCCTGCAGATAAATTCAAAATGGGTAACACGAGGAAGTCCCAACGCGTTGATTTGAGAAATATGAAGCCCATAATTTGTCAAGACATCGGCAGTAAACTTCGTCATAGGGAGCCGGAAATTACCCTCCCGGAAAAAGGCCGCATATAACGCAATATAACCTGGGGGTGCATCCAAGGCGGTAGAGTTTGGGGTTGGAAACTGAGCACCCCACTCAGAAAGAAAACCCATATCCCTAACCAAATTTTGGAACTCTTCTTCTTTCCAATTTATCGTCGCTCGATCTGGACCGGGGGGATTCCTACCCTTATATTTTCTTTTTCTAACTAAAGGATTGGCTCCAGAAGACATATTGCACGAAGATGAAGAGAAGAAATATGAATGAACTTAGAAGAATGAGAGAGGTAGAGAAGTATGAGAAGAAACTGGTGTTCAAATTTTGAAAAGTGAAGGGAAAGGAGAGAACCGCCATATATTTATACCCATCGCATTTAATGCGATGGGTAAGGGGGCGTCAGGAATTCAGAACGTCAGCCAACAGAAGAAAGACATGTCAGCAGAGAGAGAAACCGTCACCCCCTTTTTTCTGGAGTGTGGGCGGCACACGTCTGACACCATGACGGAAAGTAACTGACACCACTGAAAAGGCGCCTGTTCACCTCCGACAAGACAGGGATATCAGACAGTCACATCAGTTGTCTTCATTCCAAGAGAGGAAACTTCTTTCAGAAGGAAGTACCATCACGCCATGCACCCAGTTGGCTCAACTTTGTAAAGTTACCAACACGCCATGCGCCATGCGTCCAGTTGGCTCAACTTTGTAAAGTTACCAACACGCCATGCGCCACGCGTCCAGATGGCTCAACTTTGTAAAGTTACCAACACGCCACGCGCCACGCGTCCAGTTGGCTCAACTATGTAAAGTTACCAACACGCCATGCGCCATGCGTCTAGTTGGCTCAACTTTGTAAAGTTACCAACACGCCATGCGCCACGCGTCCAGTTGGCTCAACTTTGTAAAGTTACCAACACGCCACGCGTCCAGTTGGCTCAACTTTGTAAAGTTACCAACATGCCATGCGTCCAGTTGGCTCAACTTTGTAAAGTTATCAACACGCCATGCGCCACGCACCCACTTGGCTCATTTTTTTGCAGAATCACCATTGTACGGCATGCGCCATGCGACCACTTGGCTCAACCGCGCAAAGTAGCAAACATGCATTTCAAGAAGGCCAATAACCACTACCTTTATAAGTCCAGAATCCCTCCTAGACGATCAACTCAACTAGAAGGCACACTGGACTAGGGGGACTTGAAGAGGTATGGTCCCAATCCTTTGCCTACATGGCAAGGACCACACCACTTTTTCATCCAACATGGCGCCTACATCAGCAAGCGAATCCAGAAGCTTCTAGAAGCTTCTGGAAGACGTCAAGGTGGCACCAAAGATGCTCCTTCCGACAGAAAGGACAACACGTGTCACCAATCTTCAAGTGCCATGTAGGCCTGCAGCAAATCCAGGAGCAGACCGACAGTAGCAGTACGATGTTTCCAGCATGGACGAATATAGGCGTGCCACGTGTACCACCACCCTGACCACAGCAGAGGGGACCAAGAGGATATTCCCCTTGGTCGGACAGCTGGCGCCCTATAGCAGCTGGCGCCCTATAGCAGCTGGCAAGGTTGCTCCTCCCTCTTTCATCCTCCAACTATAAATAGGACCCTTCATCATTCAGGTTAATTCTATTCGATTCCTCTCACTCTCACTTTTAACACAAACTGTTTTATTCCTCAGAACAGTACTTATTCTCACGCCGGAGCCTGGTTAAGAGGGAAACCCCCATACTCCCCTCTTAACGAGCTAACGGTGTTGCTGTTTTGCAGGACTCGGTCTTTCGGCGAGTAAGAAAGGAGATTGAACCCATAAAAGAGACGACCCAGCTAGTTCACCTATGGTGTTAACCAGTGTTTCATCAGTCGGGGACCAGGCGAAGATGTCCATGTTGTTGGAGATAAGTTCTTTCAACTTTATTCGGATTGTCGGGGAGATGGCGTGCCCTAACAAGATGGTTTGTTCCGGATGCTCCTCGTTGAGAACCCATTCTGGTTCGTTTGATGTCGAAGGTTTGGCGACCTTTGCTGGTGGTTCTTCGTCCACATACATAACTTCTTTGCTAGAATACAAAATTGCTACCCCGGTTTCCGTTGGAAAACCACAAGCGGCGTGTGGTATGGAGGTAATCATGCTGGACTCTCTCTGAGATCGTCTCCCCAGTAGTACATCATGATGCGACGTTGCTGGCATAACCATGAAATTAACTGTGACAGTGCGCGAGTGTTCGCCGTCTGAGAGAGTTACAGGAAAAGCGATTTGACCCAGCGGAAAGACAGCTTCGTTGTAGAAACCAGTGAGAGGAAAATCGAATGGTTTTAAGCATGCCTTATCTTCTGGGTCGAGTTGCTTGAAACATTGTTCATAGATTATATCCATTGAGCTTCCTGGATCTATGAACATATAATCAGTTCGGTAATGGCCGAAGATACCGGTGATAATTGCTGGACGTTCTTCTTGAGGACCTCCGGGAATAACAGGGAAGACTACCTGTTGCTCTCGCCAATGCTGATTATGGTTTCGTTTGTTTGGCCTTCGCGAGGGACCTCCTTGTACCATATTTATCTGTCTTGCTTTGACTTCCTGGTGATTGGTATCTTCTGAATTTTGTGCCATATCTCTTTGGCTACTGAATTGGATGTCCCACTGACGGGCTGACTGTGGGTCCAACGTTGCAGTGCCCGATTTTCCCTTGTTTACTTCTTGAGTATCAGATCTGTTGTATAATAACTCAGATCTGACGTGTTGTGCAAAAATGGCGTTCTGGAACCTGGTGAACCAGTATTCTGGAGTTTCCTCCGGGGGTAGATCTGGACGATTATGAACTCCCGTTTGTACCACAGAGCCTTTTTCTTCCAGATGACTTCTGTTGCCGTCCACGTTGCCCATGAATCCGTCGATCTGGATACCTTGGGTTTCAGTACCCTCTATTTCAGATCGAGGACTTGATGGGTGAATTGTCGAGTTCCCTGCCTTATGAAACAGAGAATGAAGAGAAAACGAATTGAAGCGAGAAGAGATGAATAAAAACTGAGAAATCGGTGGGCGCCAATAAAGAGACACTGGTTTAATTGACCGGAATCAACTGAACCAGGGGGTTTGAATCTGCATAAAGGGGTTAAATCTTCTCGCTCGATTCGTGGGTGAATGATCTTCTTCCTCTAGCAATTACTACAAAACAACAGCCGTTAGACTCGCCACGGGGAGAATGGAGGTTTTCTCCGTGACCACCCTCCGGCGTGAGAATAAGTATAGGGTTTTATGAAGAAGAAGAAGAAGAAGTGAAAGTGAAGTGAATGTAACTTGAGAATTATACCTGACTTATCCTTCTATTTATAGCCGAAGTTTGGGCGGGAAAATTTGTTGGTGAAAACTTGACGGAAAGAACTTTTCCGTCAGCGGTTATTTCCTTCTTACGTTAATCGCTAACGGGTGTGTGAGCACATGGATCGCAATCTTGATCAACGGTTAGGGTGATGCCACGTGGAAAGTGGGCTAGTGTAAATCTTCCTTCAATTTCGTGTCATCATCGTGACTTTGAGAGAGCTTGGGATAATGTCATGTGGCCATTCGGTTATAACCGAATGGTGGTGCATGATAGAGCCTTCTAGAAAGATACAGCTGTAATCATGTGTGGCTCTTCTTCATGTTAATTTTTGTGGTAACAGAGAAGTTACTTTTATCCACGTCTGGATTTTATGCGGAAGTGTTTACTAGGATTTTTATCCTACTTGTTATGGAGATCGGCGCAAGGATTTATTAGTTTCCTTTTGGCGCGCAGAAGTTGAACATCGTTTTTCCTTCTATATTCTCTTTGTAGGACCAGTGCGCAGCCGCGCAAGGTCTAAAGAGGGCTTTTTGACGAGATTGTGGTATGGTCCCAAGTACTTGAAGCAAGGTTTTTGGGACCTTACCCCTTCACTTTCTAAACAACATGCTACACTTTCAAATAACGTTTGTTTTACACTATCATTTTTCCGTTTCGCCGCAATGCGCGAAAGAAAAAAAAACATAGTTTATAATTAACTTCATATTAAATTCATTTAGTTAATGATGTAATAAATATCCATAATAAGTATCAATAATTAAATTTATATTAAATGAATTTACATTCTTTTATATAAAGGAGACCTGAAATTATGTAATATGAAATCTTTATTTATAATGGAAATTGATTTTTAGTTAGTTATCCGGACAAGATTGATGTAATTGGTGATTTTATGTGACCAACAATTTCAGGTTAACATCTTATATGAGTTAGTATATAAGAAGTGCATATACGTATACGTTGATCATATGATTCAGAACACGACGAATACAGGGTCAATGGGGTATTCCCCTTGTGACATCAACGTCATGGGGCGTCACACCAAAACCTAAAAGGCATTCATGGTAAATTAGTTGGCAACAATTTTTACGCACGCCAATTCACCTCTACCGGTCAAAATAGATGGTTTTCCCATCACTAACCGACATAAGGGGCTTTAAAATTTTTAGATAGAACAATATATCTAACAATTCATGTTTTTTTCTTTTCTTGTTTTGCGCCTGAAATACTATGAAGTATCCGAATGTAGAATTCGCAAAACCATAGGCAAGTGTTGCCGTAGACTTTGCCAAACCGTATACAACATATTGAATAGAAATACTACTTTTAATAAGTTTCTATTAAAGTTAAAGTCTTTATCATAGAAATTATTGGTTACGACGAGTGAGATGACCTGTCGAAACATCAAACTTTCCAGTTTGTCGTTTTTGAAACAATGGCAAAGACCAAATTTACAACGTACATGTTAGTCAAGTGAATAAGATAAATTATTATCAACACCAAACAAAACGAAAGACCACGAATGTCCATGACGTATGCATTGTTCATCACGTGACATGTATATGATGACATCACCAATACTTTTTAATTCCCAATAGCTTCTTTTTGAGCTGGACTGTTCAAACTTCAAACCCTGGTGAGTGAATTTATAGAAGTATTTAGAGTTAATTACTGTTTTCGTCCCTGAGTTTTGTAAAAAATAACGGTTTCAGTCCATTAGTTTAAAAATTGCTATTTCAGTCCATTAGTTTCATTTTCGTAACCATTTCAGTCCACCTTTCAAACGGCGTTTGTTTTATACAGTTAATGGAAGCACGTGCTTGTCACGTGATGGGCAATTTGGTCATTTCCATTCCAATGGAAACTATGGAAATGACCAATAGGTGGTGTTTAATACAACTGGGTTTGTGAGAATTGGAATGGAAATGACCAAATTGCCCATCACGTGACAAGCACGTGCTTCCATTAACTGCATAAAACAAACGCCGTTTGAAAAGTGGACTGAAATGGTTACGAAAATGAAACTAATGGACTGAAATAGCATTTTTTAAACTAATGGACTGAAACCGTTATTTTTGACAAAACTCAGGGACGAAAACAGTAATTAACTCAAGTATTTAAGATTATGGTAGTTTGTTATTGAAAGAAATAGGAATATTGGATTTTAATAATTCAAATTATTCGTCGTTAACCATCATTAGTCTTAACTTCAAAAATAACCATCGGCAGTCCCAACTATTGACATATTGGCTACCAATGGACCATGACTAACAGAACCCTAACGTTGTTAGTCTACGGTCGCCGAAAAATCATTTTTGGCCAGAAAAAGGTTTGTAAAGGTCCGATCTAAGGTTACAAAGAGGTTTGGGACGAGAATATTAAGTTTTCCGGCCAAAAAGTTGAGTTTTTCGGTCATAAAGAAGTTTTCCGGCTAAAAAAGGAGTTTTCCGATGACTTTAATAAATGTGGTTTTTACTAGAAAAAGGTTCTTAAAGGTCTGTAATAAGGTTACAAAGAGGTTTGGGACGAAAATGTTGAGTTTTCTGGCCAAAAACGTTTTTCCGGCGGCCGGAGACTAACGGCGTTAGGGTTCTGTTAGTCAGGGTCCATTGGATGCCAATATGTTAATAGTTGGGACTGCCAGTGGTTATTTTTTAAGTTGAAACTGTTGACGACTAACGACAAATAGTTTGGATTATTAAAATCCAATATTCCAAAAAAAGTAGTTATAGAATACAGGTATACATAGGTTTGGAACAGGCTCATCTTCGAAAATCACAAAAAAGGCCCTGTGCAAGATACAAAATTTGGGCCATATTCGAAAATTTCAATTTAATATAAAACTATCAATCATTAACATATATGTTGATATAATTTAAATAGTTATTTTTAGCTAAGTTTAGAAGGTAAAAGTAATTTATTAATTAAAGGAAAAAATGCAGTTGACAAAATTAATCATTAAATGCCCTTGACAATAAAAAACCAAAAAGTAAGCTAAAATAAAGTATTTGGAGACGGCAGGATTAGAACCCGCATCTCCTTATTGTTTAAGCAAAACAGTAACTGGCACAAGGGCTTATTTATGTTATATCTTGATTCAGTGCATATATATTCTATCTTATACAGCGTAAATTCTATACAAAATTAAAAAGATTTGGGCCCTCGGGGGGTTTGGGCCTTGTACCGTCGCCCACCCCGCACCCCCTATGGGCCGACCCTGGTTTGGAAGACGTAATTATAGTTATTGTAAAAACGTTAAAAATAATACAAGGTCATCAATATAACCACATCAACTACAAAAATCACTTGCGGGATGATCTCATGGATGCCATGAACGTAAGCTAGGACGAACAGATGTTGCGCGTTCGCAACCAATAGACGCGTTGCACGACCTCGTTTGCATGGATTTTTAGGGATCTTAATTGATAAATGAGTGGAAAGTAGATGCAGGTTCGTCCCTGCGAATTTAATGATCCGCATGGACCCTGTGCGAGTGAAAAAAAAAATGAGCCCCTATTCATTGAAACGTGCTTAGGGGAGGAGGGATGGTCACTAGTGATAGATTTCTATCACTCCCACTATCCAATCAAATCATGCCATGTCATCACCCAATATTCTATCACTAGTGATAGAAATGTAGGGGGGTGGTATCACTAGTGATGGAATTCTATCACTCCCAAATTTTTTTAATTTTCATTTTAAAATTAGAAATTTTTTATTTTATTTTAAAACAAAATTATAAATTTCACTAATTTTTTATTTTAAATTAGAAATTAACAATAAAACACTAAAATTGAAAATTTCATTAAATTTAAAACATACTACTTCAATTTAATATACTAGAAACATACAATTAAAAAAAACCTACTCCTCGTCCGAATCATGAAACTCCAAACCTAGAGAACCTACTAGTTCGATTAAATCGTATCTCAACCGAAAGTGAGTTTCTTCGTTACGCAATTGTAGATGGATATCTTGTGGAACTTGAACTTGTGTAGGAGGATCCGGCACCCAATCCGGGGATATTGCACGTCCGTCTTCTTTGATCAGCATATTGTGCAATATGATATATGCATACACTATGCTATGTATTGATTTCTTGCTCGTCGCACGAACCGGTCGGTGTAGTATACCCCATCTACCCTTTAACACACCAAATGCCCTCTCAACATCTTTTCTTGCCGGTTCTTGCAATTTTTTGAACGCCTTTTCTTTAGGCTCGACAGGAAATGAGGGAGCTTTCACAAAAACAGACCAAGACGGGTAGATACCATCCACAAGAAAAAAGCCTCGTCTGTAATGTCGACCGTTAACATAGAAAGGAGAGGAAGGTGCGGTACCATCCGTTACGCTTTGGAACAACGGCGACGTGTGCAACACATTGATGTCGTTGTTTGAACCTGGAACACCGAAATACGAATGCCAAATCCATAAATCATTCGACGCCACCGCTTCTAGTATGATGGTTGGTCTTTTGATGTCTCCCCTAACATACGCCCCTCGCAACTCTCTTTGACAATTTTTCCACTCGATATGTGTACAATCGATGCTACCGAGCATCCCGGGAAAATGCCATCTAGCCTCGTGTGCGCCGTAAATACGTGAGATGTCGTGGCTCATCGGTTTACGTAAAAACTCGTTAGCATACAACTTAATGACCGCGTTGCAAAAAAAATTGCAAACATTCACGTGAAGTTCTTTCCGACATAGCTAGGTATTCATCATATTGATCGGGAGGGTTACCTGTCGCTAGTTGGCGAATGGTGGACGTGCATTTTTGTATCGGCGTGAAACTTGGTTTGCCCCTCGCATCGTAACCTTCTTGAAACCATTCCTCGCTTGTTTCGATGTCTCCAACAATCTTTAAAAATAATTCTTTGGGTAAACGAAACCGATCTCTAAACGTTTCGGCGTTGTAGAGCGGATTTTCCACAAAATAATCGTTCATCAAAACTTCGTTGGCACGTATACGATCACGGTCGACCATCTTCTTCTTTGGGCGGGACGACTCGGCATCAAGCTCGTTATACACCGACACAAAATATTTTAGCGTCTCGTTGTCGGAAGACGACTCGGTATCACTATCGCTAGACATCGGAAACGTCGAATCCGTAGGGAATTCCATTTGAGAAAGATATAAAAATTGTGAGAAATGGGTTTATGTTTTTGATGTGTGTAAAATGGTTTAAAATGGAGATATATATAAAAGGTTTAAAGATTTTTTTTTAAATAAACTTACCGTTGAATAACGGTCGAATATTGGCCCAACGTTCAAATTCTTTCAAATTTCAACGCGTTATACATTCCACGCGTTACAAATATAACGCGTTAAAGTATAGGCGGCGACGGTGTTCCGTGATGGATTAACGAGTGATCGGGGTGGTATAACGGACCACCCCGTGTGCTCTTATACCATAAAGTGCCAAAACAGCAAATCAACAAATCAACTTACAATGATATTCAGGACTTCAAAAATGAGTTTTGAATAGTGAAACATGGTAAACGAACCTAACAAAAACACGAATAATTAAAACGATAAACACGCTAAAATGGAATATTCGAGTAGAAAATCAACAGAACATATGATATGACAATAAAGAACAGCTCGTCGTCTTTTTCCTGGAAAATTCATTTGCACATGCAACAAAAAAGGTGTATGTATAACTATGATTCATTGTTGTGCTAATTAGATTTGAAGAAAAGGAAGAATCTACTGTTAAGATGCTTAGACAGGAAGTACCAAGCAGTAAATTCATTTACATACACTGATAGATACAGGTAAACCGAATCTATGGTTTCGGGCTATGCATACTATTTCGCTTTCTGTCACAATAACGAAAGAGATGAATCATTTGATGACAAATGTAAAACGTAAACTCGTATAGTTTGTGATATAATGAGGTTTCTGGGACGTTGAACATGCAATCACACTATGCAGCAAGAAGTTTCTTTACGTCCTTCTGCAACACACAGCAACAGTTAATTTGGTTAGAATTAAGATAAATGGGTTGATCCAATCATATCTCTTGTCTCTAACGGGTCAAACGAGTAAAACTAAAACAAGAATTTGCAAAAGAAGGGGACGAGTTGAAAATAAATTACTATATGTGTAATATTAAATTTTTAAAGCATAAAATCACTTAAATCTTTCTATTTAAATTTTATATTATGTTAGAAATAATGTAATCCTTGTAAGCATATCTTATACAGTGATTGTTTACAAATACATATAGTGTTCCAGGCAAACCCGATTGAACCCATTTCTACCAACCAAAATTACCCATTTGACCTTATAACAACCTTCCATTTTGCCACCTCTAGGCAAGGTTTAAAATAACGGAACCGAGCCTCGAGGTGTTTTCCCTTCGCCTCACGAGGCGTAAGCCTCAAGGCGAACCGAGGCGTAAGCCAGAGGCAGAATTAAAATATAAATATAAAAATTATATATCTTATAAAAAATAAAATAATTGACACAGAAAGTCTAAAACATCAAAAATAAAAGAGTAAATTTCAAAGTTCGTCCTTTATGTATGTCTAAAATATCAAAGTATGTCCTTTATCTTTAATATCTTCAAAAAACATCCTTAATGTTTGAAAAACCAATCAGGTTATGTCCTTTAGTCATAACACAATTAGTTTTCATGGTTAAAGTTGACTAAGTCAACCCCACATAAGGGTATTTTAGTCATTTTATCCTAAATATTATAATAAATAATCATAAAACCAATAAATAAAACAATTTTAGAATTATATATGTGTATATATAAAAAAAATCAGCTGTTTTCTCTTTTATCTTTTTGAATAGCAGATCTCTTTTCACACCACCATTATAGCACCACCACCACCGGAAACAACCCACCACCACCATCGCCACCACCAACCCACCACCATCACCGCCTTCCACCGTCACCACCCACCCCACCACCATCTCGAATAAAGTGATTGTTGTTACAGATCAAAGATTATGCCCAGAATTAACAACAAGAACAAGTAATTAATCCAAAGTAACTGAATTGTTATTGAAAGCTTCAAGTCAGCAAGATTACAAGTTACTTCGCCGAATGAAAAGAGATACGAACTGACACTGCAAAACTAAAATTAAGTAGCAAAGAACTAAACAGAAATCTCCTGATAATCTGCACGAGATACGCTGGGGTTCACACTTCTTGACCATATGATGATGCCTCCTTATTCGCAGCAGAGCTGAATTAGACTGGGTCTCCTAACCCATTTAACTGACCTAAAAACTTGACCTATGAAATTATCCAAATTCAGAGATAAACCAACTCATTCCCCCTTAATTGTGAACTTCACTTTTGCTTTCTAGCCCAGCAGTTCTCTCATCGTCGTTCAAATGGAATCAACAGATCTGGTTCAATCAAAACCCTAAGACAGATCTACAACCTATTCCGACAATGCATATATGATTTTCATTCATATTATGTCAAAATCAAACCCTAGATCTACGTTTTTAACATGTTCAACGCCGACCAGACAAAATCAACTCAGATCTGGCTCAAATCAACCAAAAACTCTCACCTTTCGCTTGAAATCGCCCACAATTAAAACCCTAAACCAAATAGCATCCGTATCGCCCATCTCTCTGAAAAAAAATCATCTGCAGTGGTTGGGGCTCGGAGGTGCGGACGACGTTGGGTGAAGAGGCTGGAGTAGATCGATGTCTCTGAACTCAACATCGTCTTCCAGATCTTCAATCGGAGAACACGTTTCAGATCTTCAATTGGTGTGGCGGTTTTGGTTTCGGAGATCCAGGTTATGGTGTGGGGGTGGTGTGGTCTGGAGTGAGGGTGGTGGTGCCATGGTCGCCGCCTCGCCGGTGAACCTGCAGTCGGCTTCAAGGGTGTGGGGTGGGGTGGTGTTGGTGTGAGGATGATGGTGGCAGATGATGATGTTCAAGAGAGAGTAGAGAGAGAGTGCGTGTGTGTTTTATAGAGAGAGACAGAGTGTGTGTGAGGTAAATTGTTTTATATAAATAAAGAGTAAAATTACCAAAATACCCTTATGTGGGGTACCCTTGGCCTGATTTAACCATGAAAAATAACAGAGTTAGGGCTAAAGGACATAATGTGTAAGGGTTTGCAAACATCGAGTATGTTTCTTGAAGATATTAAAGATAAAGGACATACTTTGATATTTTAGACATACATAAAGGACGAACTTTGAAATTTACTCAAAATAAAATAACTGACACAAGAAAATCTAAGACCTCAAAAACACACATCAAAAAAACACATAATCCCATGAGGCGCACGTTTTCTTACCACATCGGCCCTTATAGGCGTACGTACAAACATAACCCCATGAGGCGCACCTCATACACGTTTTCTTACTGCCTCGCCTCGAGGCGCATGCCTACCATTTTTTTAAACAATGCCTCTAGACAAAATGTAAAAAGGATATCTGCTTGGAAATTCTTTGTTTAAACTTATTCATATTTGCAGAGTGTAGTGTCACTTTCTCCATTTTATCAAGAACTAGAAGAATGGTTTAGGAGTTTGCAACTCAATACGGAGAATATTGTGTACATACCTCGATCTGAAGAGGGGAAGTAGTAGGAGGATATCTTTCAACGACTTTCCCATTTTTATCTACTAAAAACTTCTCAAAATTCCACTTCACCAAATCGCCCAAGAACCCTCCGCTATTCGACTTGAGAAATTGATAAATAGGGGCAGTAAACGGGCCATTCACATCAATCTGAGGCGTATACGATATTTATTAGTTTTTTTTATTAATCGGCTTACTCCACAATGGAACAGAAAATCAAATTAAAATTTTGGTCGTAACTTTCAATAATAGGGCTAATGCGCCTTTCTAAATGGATGACCACTTTGTAAGTTTGAAACTATTCTAGTACATCACAACTTTGTACCAAATCATACACGAGAATAAGTAGAGAAAACCTCAAACAACCTTGTCAAAGATCGGGAATTCGGCTTTGAACCTTGTACAAGCAAAATTTTTAATCTGATCATTTGACCCGGGTTCTTGGAACCCGAACTGATTGCAGGGGAATGCCAAAATTTCAAGTCCTGCATGTGAAGATTAACAAGTTAAACTATCAAGCCATAGTGCGCATTTATAATATTTGCTAATGCTGCATTATGTTGCAATGCCAATCGAATTCCAAGTGGTAAACTTTATTAATAAAATTTGAAAACCAGTTAACTTCTGTTTCTGATCATGTTTTATTCAACTAACTATTGAAAAACTGATACGATAGCATCGGATTTCATAGCCACTAACCTTGATCTTTGTACTTGTTATAGATTTGAGTGAGCTCGGAGTAGTTAGATGAAGTCAAACCACTGAAACAAAGGTTAACTTTAAGTTAACAAGGCATCACTCATCTTTACTGCTTTTAGTTCAATAAATATTATAAGTAGAAATTACCATTGCGATGCAACATTGACGATAAGTAGAACCTTTCCCTTGAATTTGGAAAGAGGAACGTCCTTTCGATCGATATCCTGCAGTTAATAACAAACATCTCAAAAAAACAACGAATTATAAATAAAACTTCTTTCATCTTGTCAAACAAGAGTTGTATACTCTACAATCACTGCAAAAAGACTATAAAGTAACCTAGAGGACATAATCATATATGATCAGAATTTGGAACACGTGTATCTTCAAGTCCCAGTCAATAGTCGAACGAATGTAGAATTATGACGAACTCCCACAATATTATCAGATCAAGAAAGCTACTCAAAAACTTGATAACAAATCCCTACCACTAAACATGGTATATGTAGCTAACCTAACGCGTTAGACTATAACTAGAATTATGAGTAATTATTAATTTATTATTACACAACAATTATCTAACACACATCCTAACACGTATAGGATACTAGACAATCATCCACTAATTAATGTTGTTTAAGTTATCAACTCCAAAACACAAGTTGATCTCTTCATCTAGCCGCCTTGGTTTAAAAAAGCGGGAAGCGCACAAAAGCAATGAGGTCTAAAACCGATTTTTAAAAAGCGAAGCGTAAAAGCGGTGAGCTTTTCGTACGCAAAGCGCAAAGTGATTATATAAAGTATTTTATATATCCCATAAGTGTTTACCATCCAATACCTAGCTATAATTAAGTTTTATATATGTTTTAAAATGAAAAAAAAAACATAAATGTACAGCATAAAAAGCCTGTTGTACAACACTCAGAAGCATAGAAACACCCCATGTACAAAAAGCGTGCGCCTCAGCTGCGCCTTAGGTCGATTTTCACCCTAAAAAGCGCGCCTCAGCTGCGCTTCTTGCACATCGTGCGCCTTATGTCACACAAGGCGATGGGGTTTGCGCCTAGATGCGCTTTGCGCTTAAGCACGCTTAAGGTGCGCTTTTTTAAACCCAGCTAGCCGCCTCCCGCATACACATCACGAGTACAACCAGAAATTTCTAACATACCTTGCATTATAATATAACATTACCTATAAAATCTTTGAAAAAAAAAACATCTTGTGGAACCAAATAAACTTCAAGATAACTCTAAATTAACAAACCTCCTAAAATGGAAATAGTTGCATGCTTCTAGAAAATTCCCAAAATTTAAGATGGGAAATTGATGAAAATGGGCTCAATCAAACAAATGCAATTATGTTCATAAGATAAATCTTGCAAACTTCTCAAGAAACCCCCATCAACATGTGCAATTCACAAACAAAAGAAAACATATTTGAACAATAAAACAGAGGCTGAAATATACACTACCTTGACAGTAAAATCATAAATAGTCTTTCCAGTGGCAGCTGTAGCAAAAACCCCAAATTCAGAACGAGAATCAGACGAAAACCCAGAAAAGATTCCAGCTTTTAGAGCAAACCCATGTTGGAAAAGCCCTGAATTTGATGAGCCTAACAGAGATTGGACAGAACTGGTTCCAAAACAAGAAACAGAGAGACAAGAAGGGAACTGGGTTCGAGTGGATTTAGAGAAATTGAAAAATGGGGAAGTGAAGTTTAAAGAGCAAGGCATAGATGCCATTGTTGTTGATTGTGTGATTGAAGAAAGTGAAGAGTGGAGAAAAGAATGGGGTTTTGAGGGTTTAAAAGAGGAAATGATGGAAGTTTAGGTGGAGACTTTAGAATGGAAGTTGGTGGTTTGCACACGATGGGAGATTAGGGGCGGGAGGGAGACAGGATGTCCATACGCAACGAACGGTGGTGAAGATGACACATTGTGACCTCGATTTAACGGTGCCAACCCGTAATAAAAGAGACTAGAATAGGTGTTTCCAGAATGCTAATCCTATTTTGTTACGAGAACATGCTATTTTTTTAAATAAAAAAACTACAAATTAAAAAGAATAAAATGTATGTTTTTATAATGTTAATGACTTTAATGAATTTAAATTTTTAAAAAGTTATTGTAATTTAAAAATCATGAAGAAAGTTGGTTTAAGGCTAGTCACAGTGTGGGCCTACCGCCCGGACTATGTGGCCACCTCGTCGGCATGAGGCGACGTTACACACCGCTGGAAGGAGCATGAAGGGTCGGTGAAGGACGGGTGGTGTGTGGGCACCACGGCGTGAAGATGGGTTGTGGATGTGGGTCCCATTTCCGACAGTTACTTTTTGAAATTTAAAAAAAAAAGATCTTTATATACACACACATATTTAAACACACACTACACTCAAATTAAATTGTTACACAACTTTTTATATATTGTTTTAAAAAATGGCAAGATCTTGAAGTGAAGAAGAAGACATCGTTTTGGTCACCTCTTGGATTAACGTGTCCGCGAACATGCCACCAGGAACCAACTCGTTTGGAAGAGTTGCATTTCAAGAATTTTGTCAGCATGTCGGCAAAAACCTTAGATGTTCATTACGTCGACGTTCAAACCCTCCACCTGTAAACCCTCGACGTTCAAACCGTCCACACGCAAACCCTCCACCTGCAACCCCTCCCCTTAAAACTCGTCAATGGTTAAACCCTCCACCTTCATCAATTGAAGCAAATCCATGGTGGTTGACAAATCAAGAATGGAATGAGGTGTTCGACTATACTGAAAACTATCTTGGAATTGGGGAGGGACGTACCCTTAATTACCATGCAATTAATTAACTAGGAATGGATGGGATGCAAGCCCCTAATATAAAGGTGTTTAGCCAACTAAGCATTCAAGAGGATCGAGTAACCAATGATGTAGAAGAGTATCATACCGATACAGGAGAAGAGTACGAATTGTCACAACCCCCGCCCCCTATCTGTCCCGGGAACGAGCGGCCGCGAGCCAGTTTCGGTGGTATCCGTATGTTTAATTATTTTGGCAGTGGAAATTTCATCAGGACCGTAGTTAGGAAATATTTTTCAGAGTAAAACCACCATATTTTATATTAATTACCACATGGGTAAAACTCAAGTTTCTTATTACAACATATTTGTAAGGATAAACCCTATTTTAAAACATCGTCTTTTAGATAACTTTTATAGCCATATTTTTCCAAGCCGTCAGTGCTCTCGAGCTGGCTTTTTTTTTTACTAATTGGCTTTCAGATTGTGTTACCTGAAACACGTGTTTAAAAAACATTTGTCAGTGGGAAATACTGGTGAGTGAATCCCAGTTTAATCAAGAAACATTTTATCAATTAACACAGTATTGAGAGCGATCACATTGTTTATTTCTACACAATTACTCCTTTAGTACTGTCAATCCTGACTTGTGGGTCATATTACACATTGGCTAACTCATTGTCCAATGGTAACGTATTGTCATCCCGACTTACTACTCACAGTGTAGTACATTTTGTATACAAAACCCCAACATACCGGCAGTAATTGAAAAATTACAAAGACTCAATCACTGCTAAATTGCATTGTAAAATAGTTAAGGTTTTGTAAAAACTGTTAACAAAAAGGAGATTACTCACATTGTTATTTTAGGTCTTTCCTTTATGGCTTCCTGGTTATAATCTATTAAATAAATAATGCACACGTGTTAGTATAATAACCCGTTTTAACATTAGTAATACCCTTCCCGAGACGGCATTCCAACGACTACGTCGGGCAGAATCACGACAGCCGTTACGGAACCCTAGATCAATCGGGCAGCGTATCTAATACGTATCCAGGGGTTATATGTAACACCCCGAAAATGGGTTTGGTAATCAAACTCCATTAATACTAAAAGACGGGTAAAGTACCGTTAGTAGTAAAAGTGACCAGGAGAATATTTGGATTTAAATAAGAAATCCTAATAATAAATACAAACAAATCAAAGTTTTAAGGAAATTGAGTCTATAAGAGCCCGAGTTAACGGGACTTAAAATAAAACGGGTTATAACTCCCGGGACCCACTAAATAACTAGGAATATCAACCTAGTTAGTCTAGTGTTTTAAAATAGTGAGGAACTTGATGTAGTAACCTTTATAAACTTGGGTAAAGTTGAGGGACTAAAATGGTTAAAGTGAGAAAATGGTTTTTATTAGTTAAAGTTAAAAACACCAAAACACACACCTTGTGTGTGTGTTCTGGTCGTACAAACACAGGAGCCAGGAAGAGCTCTCAGGCTCAAACCCTAAAACACAGAAATTCATCAAATTGAAGGAGCAAATCAAGTCCAAATCAAAATCCGAGTATGAATTAGTGATCTCCATTGAAAAAGGAGTCACGAGGTATGTAAATTTCTTGGTAAATCTCTGGTTGAAATTCTGAGCAAAACTAGAGAATTCGAATCTAAGCTTGCATGTATGTTGTTTGGATGAAATTAGGGATGAAACTATGTCTAGTAGTAAACCCTAGCCATGTATTTGTTGAATTGATGTTCATTGTTGTGAATTCATAATCATACACTCATGTGTCAAGTGGGTTTTGCTTATGTAGAAAAGATGATAATATAGTTGTGTTAGAAATCATCATAAGTGATAGTAGATGCAAGATACTTGAACAAATTGCAAGTTTGAGTATTTGATCATACATGATAATGGTTGAATCTTGATGTTAATCTTAGTAAAAATGACTAATTATGAACTAGTTAGCAAATGTGTAGAATCATGCCCATTAGGTGTTTGTTAAAATGCCTAAATGGGAACTATAGTGTTGAAATTCGAGTGAAACGAGTAATTGGCTAACTTGACTAATTACACGAAATATGGGATAAAATGGTTTCTAATCATAAGATTGAATTGCCTTGATTGTGCATATTATATGAATAAAGGTAGTTGATTTTAGAAAGTCGAAATAACCAATGATGAAGTGGAATAGAAGTTTCGACATAAAATCCGTAAGATGAAATAGTCATAATAATGATGACTAACCTAACCGTCTTATGAATTTTGATGATAGTTTGACTCTTAACGAGCTAGGTGAAAGCTTGAAGAAGGAAGAGGGTCAAACGAATCCAGAATGAAGGAAAAAGCATATTTCGGATGCAAGGTAAGTATAACTTACACTAGTCTTAAATTGTGGAATATTTTCTTATCATATAGATTACGAATGAGATATCTAAACAATTGAAACATGATGTTCCGGCGTGTAGTCGAACGGAACAAGATAATCAAAGATGAAAGAAACCATAATAATGGTTAAAAAGAAGTAAATCGATAATTTGGTCATATTATGTCGAAAGCAATAAACGGTTTATAAGTAAAATGATCGTACGGTGTTAAACGGAACGAGTCATGTAGATGAGACGATAATAAATATCATCTCGCATAGATAAACGATCTATTCGACCAAAACGGGTCAAAAGGTGTAGATATCACCTTTTGACAATATCGACTAATGATTCTTTCGTCGAGTTGTATGCTTACAGGAATAGATATCCAATGGATACCCGCATCGTTCTTAATTAGCAATTATAAGGCAAGGTATTAAAACCGGGTAATAAGTTTATCCGAGCCAGGTACGTATAGATAAACTCATCAGTTAGAACTTGAAGTTCTATGAGAGTTAGGCAAAGTAAAAAGGACATTCGGTTACCTAAAAAGGTAAACCGAAGGATCTAAATTATGGACGGAGTGTTTTGGAAATAAGTTTTGGTTAAAAATGAGATTTTGGGCGTACATGGCTTAAGCAAGCCCTTCGTCGTAAAAGAAGGATTAAAAATGACCAAAACGCCCTTGTAAGCAAAATTAAGCAAACAGCCCTTAGAAGTCGCTTGAAAACGAGTTTTATAATCAAGTTAATACTTAGAATAAGTATTATAGTGTAAGTTGTAAATCCTTGGTCAAAATACTCTATATGAGTCTTTGCCGTAAATTGATAATCCGAAGGGTAAAACTCGGATTAGATAGATCGTCCCATTAAAACCATCATAAATGTAGATGTGATGGAAGGTCGTTTGATAATTAATGGGAAATAAAAAGATAGAAAGAAACGTGTGTGAGTTATGCGAAAAAGGGCTTAAATGTCCCTAACGGGTCAAAATAAGTACTTGAGTATAAGCGGGTTTAAAATGCGTAGGAAACCCGTGGTTTAAGCCAAATATGATAGACGATATAGAAATTAGAAGATTTACGAGAATTTGGGATCAAACAAACAAGTTTGTTTGATAAATACGTTAATGAGTTCAAATGGGTAAATTCTAGTTTAAGCCGAAAACTTAAAACTCTATAGATTTGTTAATCCGGAAGTCGGGTTTTAAATCCTTTTGATGGAGAATCACATTACAAACACGTAGGAAGAAACGGTGGGTTAAACGGATAAGCGTATTGAAAGATACGAAAGTTTTCGCGTCAAATAACGGCAAAATGGAAAGCTGAATGCAGGGGCCACCGTAATTTACGGTGTCACCGTAAATTACGGTGGAGTTGATTTTTGTTACGGTGAAACCCCCCTGAGTTACGGTGGGGGAAAACATTTCAGAGGCCACCGTAATTTACGGTGACACCGTAAATTACGGTGGAGACCAGGTTGAAATTTATGTTTTGAATATCAAGAGATTAATGTTGAGGATTCTCCTTTCATATTCGTTACCGGACTCGTTTAAAAACGTTTTAATCCTAGTATGACTAAAGCATTCATGTTTATGAATTGTAGGAACATTCTGGATGCCGGAAGACGATCAAGCTCAATGAAGAACCGAACACGATAAAGACACATGCTTCTGCACATTGCTTCGTTGTAAATTTTTAACGATGAACCTAATCACGTTACGTGGAATAACTTATGATTTGTAAAAGTTTTAATAAACCCGTATTTCCGAAGTATATGTAATCATTAATTACATTATTATTTTCCCAAATTATACGTTAAACCTTGATCTTTAAGAATGGGTGTTACATTATAATACTTACAACGGAGCAGAACTTCGTTATTTAGGGGGGTATTATACCCGTGTATAATGCCTACACTTCAGATTTTGAGAGAGAAATTGAATTCTGAACGAATTGGAATGGACAGCCGATGCCTCCTATTTATGTTGCTGATTTCGAGTTTTACGCGGCCCGCGTAAGATGTAGCTAAGGGCTATGCGGCCCGTGAGGTCCAGAAAGGCGGCTAGGGTTTGCTGAGTCATCGACACGTGGCGGAACCAGGTTTTCGCTTATCGTTGAGCTGTCACGGCCCGCGTAAGCCGAAGGTTATGCCTTCGCGACCCGCAAGCGACCCCTGGAATTTGTTTTATTTGTTTCTTAATGAAATAAAGGTTATTCGGGGCCCGTTTTCACGTATGGGGGGGGTATTTTTAGATATATTAGAATATTTTAAAATATATTAGGGGTGTCAGAAATACTTTGGAGGGTTGATATATCTTGGTACAACTCTTGGATTATTTAATAAAATATATAGTGCATTTATATTAAGTATAGTAACCCAATTCCACTTTATCCCTACATCACGAGACAGAACCCCAACGAATTTAGGCAGAACCTTGACATACGTTACGGGGCCCTACGTCAATCGGACAGAGCATCAGTGACCAAGGGTTAAAACACTTTAAAATGCGGCAGGGCTTTATTATTATTATTGTGAAAATAGAATTTAAAAGTATAGATTTGAGGGGAGAGGGCGACAGAAAGAAAGAGGGGCTAGCAAATTTTGAAAGTGTGATCCCTTTTCTATTTATAAGATTTTCAATAGTCTTGTAGGTTAAGAAAAGTGGACATGATTACTAACATACGTGGATTCCTTCTTTGAATATATATGTCAAATTTTTAAGTTAATTGATTCCTTATGAAATCATATGCAACGTATGCAATAAAGTTTAGGTTTAATTAATATTTTATTTAGTATGGACATGTCCTATTTTAGTTTAAATCAAAAATTTCGATTATTATTATTATTATTATTTAATATATATATTATAATTAATTAAACTGCTTTACTCTTTTGGCGCTTATAACTTCTAAAATATGACATTTTATAAAATAATAAATATGCCATTAGAACGAGAATAATTTTATCTATATTTTGAACCAAGTTTCATTAAAAACAGAGTAGGTTCAAATATAATGTATTTTTATAATTTAATTATTTAAATGGTTTCTACGTTTGCCAAACCACCTTATATTTCTATTGGTCAACTTACCCATGATGCATCCTGTTAATAACATAAGTTTTTATATATTTATATAAGTAAAAATTTTGGGAATGTTACATCCTCCCCACCTTGTTTTAAATCTCGTCCTCGAGATTCCCTGAAATATGGATGAATATTTTTAGTTAGTTTAGTTCGTAGGTATAATTCAGGTCCTTGCTTTGAATTCTATTTTACTTTGACCAGAACTATTCTCTGAGATTCTTATTCTTGACTGAAATATGATTTGTATTTTAACACAGCTTTTAGTTACAGGTTTCCTAATGCGTTAATAATTGCAAAGGAAATTTTTATACTTTTGATGGCGTCCCAACTTAAAGAGTTCCTGTTGTTCATCTTGTCGCACGAATTTCGAGAAGGATGATCAAACGAAATAATGTTTGATATTGGAATTATAGACGTATACGGGAGATTCCTAATAAATAAGTCTAAAATTATCATTGACACAGTTGTTCGTTATTTATTCCTAATTGTCAATCAATATGGTCTTTGATTTCCTTATAGATATACATATTTATATAATTATGTATTTCACATACTGTAATATACACTATTCATAAGGTCAAAAACAAGTCAGACATCAGGTCATGGTACTATTTAGGGAATTCAATTATCATAACATATACCCCATCTCACCCGGTCTCGCCGGAGAGGTACCCCCATCTTACCCGGACAAGCTGGAGAGTCTACTACACCATACCCAGTCTTGCCGGAGAGGTAGTTATCATTGTATTTCCCATAATTAGAATTTTCTTAAATCATGATTTTAGAAGTACATCATTTATTATGACTTGCATCAAGAAATAAGGGAATTAGTATTCTCATGATGGATCATATTCTAGAACCGAGTAGTACCAATAAACAAGAAATAACAGTGGCCAGGTGTTATTGCTTATTTATCATACTTGCACTGTTCTAGTCGTTATCCTCACGACATACCAATAACCAGTACACTTTATCTATGCAAGTAATTGGCTCATCTCAAAGCTTTATACTAAGGCATTTTCCTTAGGTTCAAGTCTAAATACTCTCCTGGGTGTTTACCAGTACTTATCAAAATTCTAACTCTTTTATTTATGCATATATATAACCTTAGATTCCGTTGCAATGAATATTTTATTGAGACATATGGTATTTTTAAAACATAGTAGGTTTCATGGTTTATAATGACTTCATGTTTTCATATGAATCACCAATGATATTTTCTCTTATGTTTATCTTACAGAAGATATTATATTGGGTATATCATCAAGAAATTCTATTGGGTATATGCATATATGTGTATAAAATTTCAAATCTCTAGTTAATATTAAACTTACGGAATATATACACACATATATAAAATAATAATTATACATCCGATGGTACCAATCATCAAGCTTATTTCCATGACTTTATTTATTCTTTTATAAAAATAGTATATTGAAATAAATTTCTATCAAATATAATATTTTGGAATTAAAAGTTTAGGGAAATAAATTATTCAAAATATAAATTTTCTGGACTCATAAGAACAATTTCATTTTTAACTAATGGGTTAAACTATACAAGATTCACTATTTATATTACCTTAATAATTTCTCCTCAAGTAACCATCTATATATCTATTCCAATTATCACATTCCTACATTTTCCTTTATAAAAAATCAATTATAATATACATTTAAGATTGAGAGTCATTATTTAGAAGAATATGTGCATATGTGACCCCTGACATTGTATTTATGGGTGCCAAGAGATATATACTATACATAAATTATTTTTTGTAAATGAAAACTTTAGTTATAACAATATAGCGGATATATATAAGATTAAATATTAATATATAGTATAAACTTAAAACACGTAACATTGTTCAATATTTTTTTTCAAACCTTATGTAGCGTATTTCATCCCATATTATCAAAGTATGTCTATTTTATATTCAAAATATATTTAGTGTTTTTTATTTATGTTAAGATTAATACTTTACTAAACACATATTTGAGTCAACTATTTTTATGTGAGGCATCCATTTTAATTCTAGTTTGAAAGATGAATGTTTAGGAACATTTTAACGTGCTAGGTAAAATAAATAAATAGATGCTAAATTATTGATTTAGGTAGGATAAGAAAAGATGTTTTCATTATTGCACTATTTTTTTTTACTTTTAAAAATTTAATTATTCAATCTCTTTTATATGTATTGATTGTTCAAACCATCAAACCCATCTTTTCTCTCCTTTTAGTATACATCATAAAAAATTTATTATTCTTTTTAAATATAATATTCTAAATGATAGAGAATGAAAATCTGATTATTTATATATGATTATCATGATATATACAATGACCCTTTTGATCATACCCTCTCTTTATAGTTTTAAATGTATAAATTTTACATGTATCCTAATATATATATATATATATATATATATATATATATTATATACACGTATATATTATTTAAATGTATTATAGTGTATATACATTTCAAATAAAATAGAATTGTATTATTTAACTATTATACATTAGCCAGCTGACTCGAATATTTTTTTTTATAATTTAGGATACACAATCCTATAACTAATATGACTGGTTAATCTTATAATCTTATATTAATTATTTCCAGGCATAAGACCTATTCTGGACATACCTTAATATTAAAGATTTGCAAAAATGCTTTCAACGTTTAGTTAGGCATTTCTACGTAGTCCAACCAACCCAAATCTCTAAAAAATTTAAATGATTTTATTTAATCATGAATACCCATCACATTTATTTAACCATCTATTTTATTGCTAAGTATTTTAATAGAAACCTTTACAAAGTATTTTAATATTAAAGATTTGCAAAAATGCTTTCAACGTTTAGTTAGGCATTTCTACGTAGTCCAACCAACCCAAATCTCTAAAAAATTTAAATGATTTTATTTAATCATGAATACCCATCACATTTATTTAACTATCTATTTTATTGCTAAGTATTTTAATAGAAACCTTTACAAGTAATCCCAACATCAGTTAATTCATAAAACTATGAAAGTATGAAGTCTTATGGCCAACTGGTTACAAATCAGAAGGGATAAAGTAAAGTGGGAAATTGGTACACCTGGGTTTCAAAACTTGCTTTGGCTCGATCCACTAAAGCAATCTTTTTAAATTTTATTAATTCTTAAAATCCTTTCGGTTAATTTAATAGCTTTGGTTTTATTTATTTAAAAATGTAAATTATTTTGAAATAATATTATTAAAACCACAAAGTTTTAAAGTTTTATATCATATATTTCAATATGTATTTTAAACCAAAGTAAATGATTGGTTCCAAAAGAGAGTCATAAATATGACTGCTTTGTTAATAACCAACTTAGTTTGATGTATATTATGATATTATTTGAGTAGGTGGTATTAACTATCACAGATAAATTTTGAGTACAAATATTTGGGTACAATCATAAAAATAGATTGATTAAAAACGGCGAACATTGCAACTTATATATATATATATATATATATATATTTATATATATATGTATGTATGTATGTATTTATTACAAACTACAACTGGAATTCAAAATATACTAGTGATTATGCATCCGTAACTTATTTTAGTCTATCTAGGTTATAGGAGTATTATGCTCAACATGCTTTTATATAAAGTTTATTCTATCTCCTGTTTCTACTAAGTTGTTATCTAATGGGCGAAGTTCCTTTAAAGTTTCTAGCTCATAGGTGGCATGGGTGCTGGTACTGGTTTGGCCGTTCGACTATTTAATATAAGTTAGCATTTACTGCTGTAGTGGCTAACATATAGAGATTTACCCATTGTCCATCTAATTCATCTTCCCATGGTAGGTTATTGCCTGTTTCCTGAGTTTGTGTATTTATTTCCTTATTGATTATCACTCCCTTTGGTTGTGATTTCTTTATTTTCTCTTGACTTTTTCTAATAATCCAACTTCTCTTCTTAGTGGTAAATGGTTTCTAAGACTGTGCCTTACGAATAAATATCCATTCCTTAGTATCTGCTGAGTATCCTGAGGGATTTAGTTGAAATGAGGTTCCCTTATGTAACACCTCGAAAATTTCGGGTTCAATAATAAAACGACACGTGTCATGTCAGACAAAACGCGTTATAAACCCGGATTTAATAAAGATGATTCGGCAGGATTTAAGGTGGCGTTATGTTAAACTATTACCTCTGAACGACCTCAATTATAAAATCCCAAGACCCGATTAAATGTTATACACATCTTTTATACCCTCAATTCAGAATTTCGGTTCACAATATTGGACTTGCAAAAGCATGTTGTGATATCACGAAGAAAATGAATGGTAAACCGAGGTTTTCGGGTCTTGTATATGCATTCATTGGAAACAATACATAATGGTAGGGTATGAAACTATTTTAGACACATTATGGAGGTCCCTAAGTGTTATTTGAGGTCACAAAGTCGGATAGTGGGATTGCCCCTTCGAAATGCCAAAGAACAGTCAACTTTTGAGGCTGAAGACAAGCTTACGGACCGTAACCTTGGTGACCTTACGGTCCGTAAGGTAGTGCCCAGCTATCAGAAACCTTCTGCAGCCGGTTTTACGCGATTCTGACCGATTTCTTAGGTATTTCTCACTATTAAAAGACCCCTAAAATGCTCCTAACATCTAGGACCAGGTGTTAATCAGTTGTGGTTGATCCTAGACCTTGTTGTCAAAGATTTGTGGTGAGAATGTTACTATAAAAGGCCTTGTTTGTGCAACATTGTTCTTCACACATTCCTGCATTCTTGGATCAATTCTGGAGCTCTCAAGGAGGTCCAACTGATCATAAGTCGTGCATAGGACTTCAGTAAGTGTTCTAATCTTTCTCTAATTGCTTTTAGCTTAGTTAATTAGCTAAAAGTCAAACCGTCGTAATTACGGTTTGACTTCGAGATTAGTCTATAATGGCTCAGCCATATCTCGAATTGAAAGTAGTTATAGGTTGGTATTTATGAGGGTAATAAAACCCCAAAAGGGTTTCCCCTGATCACCATCCTAACCAGGTCAAATGTCGGGTCAAACCTTTAATTAAAAAGTCAACAGGATGCTTAAAATGTCATTTATACATAATTAGTTATCTAGATCATATACAACCTGTTTGATCATTGTTATAACTTAGTAATAAGCGTAAGAACATGTCCAAACATGTTCGACCCGACTATTTCCTGTCTAGACCCGGTTCGGAACCGAAAGTCGCAAAGCTTTGACTTTTGCTTTGACTTCAATTCTGACCCGTTTAGGTATGTTTTAGAAATACCTTAGAGCTTCTTTTGGACCAGGTTACATGCTAGTATAACCCTCTGTGATTATACACCTCGGTTCATTAGTTATCCGATTAATACGCATGATTCCGTTAATTGCTCATATGTTGACCATTATGCCCTTTACACCTTAAAACGAGATTTATGAAAATGTAAAAGTGTAGAAACCTTAGTTACTGATATATAAACTTGTATGCAAAGTTTGACATCAGTTTGACTTGTAGATTAAGAGTTATGCTCAATATCGCAAAACTAATGCTTTATGTTAACATAATGGCGTAATTAGCGTATAGCCTAGTTAAACATACTTTTTGGTATCAAATCTTTTACCCACTGATATAATATATTATTTTATGATTTTTAAAGATTTTTAATTAATTTTAGGCTGTGCATAACTCGTAGTCGTAGGCTTAACTCGGTAATTGTCGGTTTTGCCCTTACGGGCCATAAAATGAGTTTTACACATCTAAACGATTCCAAACCTTTTGCTACTGAATAATTATGATAAATAAATTATTTTAAGCCTTCTGAAAATATAAAAATATCAGATTTAAGTATAGAACCCGGAAATGGTCTTTAATCGCCATAATTAGCGTTTTTAACGCATAGTATGTCTTAAAATCATATTGGACATACCCGGGTTGATACCTACTGATATATGAGGCAAATAATAATATTTTAACAGTAAGCAAAGGTTGATTAACTCAGACTTCGTTTTTGAGCTTTTCGGCTTATGTGGAATTACCAAAATACCCCTACGGGGCATAGCTTGGTTAAAGATGATAAATTTCACATATATACTTTAGCCTACTGTTATAACCCATCAAATTGAGTATGTTTGTTGTTTACATCAGACCGGTAACTCAGTTAAACATTTAAACTCTTTTACAACCTTTAAAATGACCAAACTACCCCTACGGGGCATAGTTTGTGTTTAAATTCGTTTCGGGCATAATGAAAGACATCTTACTGATGTCACAACATATTTGAGGCATAATTAACTTAGGAAACCTGTAGATGGCTCTAATGAATACCCGTCACGCTTATTACGCGTTCGGTTCGGTTTATGTAACAAGTTTACATAAATTAGCCGAAACGGGTCAAACCTTATTGGTTTATCTCAAAATCCGGAATGTGTATAGTTTACCCATAGTATACAAGTCTCCAAACTTGTCGGGTCTAAAACACATTCTATTCCGGTCTTCGCTTTATAGTGCGTACGAACCGTATCTTCCAGTAAGACTAACCGGTCTAAGCTTAATTAAAGACCCGTTAGCATTCTAATTAATTATTCACACCATCATTCCAGACTAGAGCTTTCCGGTAAATTGTACCTACGCTTACTTAAGTGACTACGGCTGAGTTATAAATTCTTGCTATTTAAGACAGGAGCTAGCTCAGGTAAATACTCTTAACTTATTTTCCCTATACGGGCTTGGGATACGGTACTATAAAAGTACCGCTTGGTCGGGTGTATGTAGTCATTTAAATCGGATTGTGATTGATGTACTTACATAACCTGTTTAATATGTATTATTTTACTATTATTTGATGTATGGCCCTTGGGGGTTAAATGACCATGTCCCGGATATCCTTGGCATCATTTTACGAAATGGCCACGACCTAAGCACGGGGTGTAGGCATACACCTGACAGCTGCATTATGTAAAAACTGGTAATCCACTCCGAGGTATCATCCCTGTGGGCATTATACCGGAACTGGTAATCCACTTAGGGGATGATAGCCCGTGGGCATTATACCTGTGGCGTATCTGTTAATCTAGTCCGGCCCTACAAACCGGCCCTAACGGACGACAAATAAGTAAAACTGTATACAAGATTATATACAAATAATTTTCCCAAGTATAAAAGGTTAATTTTGCCTCTGTGCATTTTAATCAAAGTGTCAAAAAGGTTTTGTGCCTAGTGCATCTAAATCAATTTTCTTAAACTCTTTTCAAATGAGTCGGTTGAGTGTATTTACCAGTGAAAACTGACGTATTTTCCAAAAAGGTTAAGTGACAGGTACTAAACGAAATTGGCTGGAAGCTCAGGGCGCTAATAAGGAATCTTGCAAGTTCTAGGCGTCTAAAGTCTGTTGAACAAATGATATGTTTTAAAGATCCGCCTGTGGATCCCTTACTTCCGTTGTAATACCGAATATTACTTCATATTCGGAATGTAATAATAAATATCTTTTGCTTCCGCTGTGCATTCATATATATTGTGTTGTTTGACTATTATGTTGCCAACCACGTCACGATACTCCCCCACCGGGCCCACCGGTGACACGTGGAAATCGGGGTGTGACAGGTTGGTATCAGAGCCAACACTGAGTGAATTAAACACTAGCCTTTTTGTGTTTAATCTCAGTTACACAATTGCACATTCTTGAGTCTAGACAAGAACATAGGACAAATTTTAAAATTCGTTTTATTCTGTCCTTATTTGATTCCTTTGTTATTTTTCTGACTTGCCTATGCATAGAATATGGAAAGTATTCTTCAAGTCAATTGCTATAGAAGTCCCGATTAGGGCAACCATATACTTGTTAAATTTTAAAGGAACGATTATATGTAAAGTATCATTCCTATATTATAAGATCTACCATTATAATAAAATGGCAAAATTTAAAAAGGACAAAACCTAGCCATGTGTCACATTAAGACAGGGCCAAGATGGTAGTTCCATAATTAGATTCAGATCCTTGTTAACAGTTCAATTTAGGATTGCTCTGCGTTAATTATTAAAAAGAATCTTAAAGGTAAACCTAGCCTAAATGTCACGGCATACGAGGCCAAGATGGTAGAACCTATTCAAGAGATTCAAATCCTTATTAAACATATGAAAGCATAATAACATGCTCAACAAAATGTGATATGATAAAATCACATAAGTCATTTTGGGATATACTAAATTCCCTTAATTATATAATCATCTCGTATGGATGAAGTGCCCACGGGCTATAACTAACGTCCTCTGTGACTAAAGACAGTGGTAGCCTACAACTCCCTGTCAAGAAAAGGTAATGAACTTTGATTCAAACCTTGAAGCCTCGATTCTATAAAATCAAGGCCTATGAATTAAACTTGTCTAAGTGACTAGGCCATTTGTGCTATTATTAAAACCTTAATGCCTCGATCCTCTGAAATCATGGCTTATAAATTAAATTTGTCTACGCGACTAGGCCTTTTGTGCTATTATTAACTTATAATTTAGGAATATAATAAATATCCTGAATAATTATATATTTATCAAATTAACCAATATGTGTATTAAAAACATGGTTAATAAATCGTTCAAAAATATAAAAACTGTTTAAACTTCCGTAAAAACCTTGTCCTTGTTTAATTTTTATGTAGAAATTAAAACTACATGGCTGGGTCGAAGGAAGGGAACAGTCACCCTCTGGAAAATCGCGATGATGAAAGGATTAATATAACCAGAGGAGAACTTCGTACATTGATTGACTCAGCTGTATCTAAAGCTGTGGAGGAGAAATTCCAGGAGTATAGTGAGACAAATAGTAAAGCCTCATCTGTACCCCACCCTAAATCCATCCCTAAAACTCATCCAGAGCCTGATAACAAGCCGCCCTCAAAGAAAGATGAGTTAAAGAAAGATGACGATCGACACTCATCTAATGAACACAGTGTTCCACTCAAGAAGATAGTGTTCGATAATGAACCTCATACCAAATCCTGTAACTATAAGTACTTTGTTTCCTGCAAGCCCCGAGATTTTACTGGGGAAAAAGGGGCAGTTGATTGTATGATTTGGTTGGATGAAATGGACACAGTTGTCGATATCAGCGGTTGCGCTGAAAGGGATGTCGTGAAGTACGTATCCCAATCGTTCAAAGGAGAGGCACTGGCATGGTGGAAGTCTCTCATTCAAGCTGCTGGGAAGATTCCGCTCTACAGCATGTCATGGGAACAGTTTGTTAATCTCATTAAGGAGAATTACTGCCCTCAACATGAAGTTGAGGGGATTGAGTCAGATTTCTTATCCTTGGTAATGACAAACTTTGATTGTCAAGCTTACCTCACCAGTTTTAATACCCTGTCCAGACTGGTCCCTTACCTTGTAACACCAGAGCCAAAGCGAATTGCACGCTTCATTGGGGGTTTACCCCCAGAAATCAAAGCCAGTGTTAAGGCTTCAAGACCTACTACATTTAGGTCAGTAGCTGATCTCTCTCTGTCCCTTACTTTAGATGCGGTCAGACTAAGGTCGCTAAAGAAATCTGAAGAAAGTAAGAAGAAGCGTGAGGATGATAACTCACGAGGATTTGAGAAGAAACACAAGGGAAACACTGACTCTGAGAGGTCTGGGTCTGGAAAGAATGGTCAGCGGACAGAGGAAAAGCCAAGGTGCTCGACTTGCCAAAAACGCCACTTTGGAAAATGCAGAATGGAGTCCAATTCTAAATCAGGACCACCTGCATGTGGGATATGCAAGTCTAGGGAGCACAAGGCTGTTGATTGCGGGAAGATTAAAGATGCTACCTGCTACAACTGCAACGAGAAAGGGCACATAAAGACTAACTGCCCTAAGTACGCGAGGAAGCCCGAGTAGGCCAAGAGAACAAACGCACGAGTTATCAGGAGGAACGCCCAAGAGATGATGCAGAATAATAATAGTATAATATGTACCTTTCCTTATCAAACAGTTTATGTAGAAACTTATTGATACTGGCACGTATAAATATATTATGAATGATAAAGGTTGAGAATTGTTGTCTCCACCTGATTAAGACTCCGGTCATTTAATGCCCGGTAGAAAGTGACGATGTTACATCAAAAATGCTCCAACGAATTCCATATTGATATTAATATCTATTAGAAATCACTTTTTCTAATATCCTTATAGCAAACTTTTGATTGCATACTTAGGGACTCAATATAGTGATAAAAATCGATTGGTTGCCTTAAAAATCAAGTCCATATTGTGAATGATAAGAAGCAATTAATTATCAAGACTCCTTATGAGACAACCCTCGTAATTACACGTGTCCGTACGATTAATTAATATTAAACATAAAAAAATGGTGGAACTGGCCGTCCCCGGAATCGAACCCGGGTCTAGGCCGGCCGCACCCTTTCGCGCGCCTAACCAACTGAGCTAGGTGCCTAGTTTGTGAAAATCTCCATTCTAATTAAATATAAGCACTTGTACAATAAACTTCCTTATCAATTTATCGATAATAATTTCTGCTAAGTGTCCTGTTTTTAATACAGGCAATAATAAATCTTCATGAACCATAAACTTAGCAAAATTTTTATTATCATCCACAAGGTATAACTTACCAAGGAAACCATAGTAAACGATTCTTCTAGTATCGACAAGGAATACGTCCGAAAATCTAAGAGTACTCTTTCTTCGCATAGAGTACGACGACATATGTTATTTTAATTATTTTTCTCATTGTTTTCTATCGCCTGCGAATACCAAACTATGTTTGATAAAAGTGTCATATGAGGATTGGCGTATCCTAGTGTGTCCCATAGATTATTTCCATGTCTGATCAGCATGGAGGTTTAATACATGGAACCACAAAGATATCCCAACGATCATATGGTACTAAAGTCGACTAGTAGTATTCAAAGAAGATATCCAGAATAGAATTTTCCAAATAAATATTCCTTGGTAACGGAATATGTGGACTCATAACATGAATGTGTCACTTATCAGACACAAGCGTTGTTGAGTGAACTGGAGCTTGAGATATGGAAATCTCTGTAACCTCCTTGTACCTCGATTATCTTCTCCTAAGATTACCCTGCTTACCCCAGGGAGGCAGGTAAAATTAAGAATTATATCCCATTAAGGCTGTATTATTACGAAATCTCCAAGACGGATAGTACCATAATTGGGAGAACCCAAAACCTGATTAAGTAAACTTTAAGGTAGGAGATTCATATAGCCTAACTCGATATTCTGAGAGTTGAAGTTGTTAGATAAGAAAGACGGTTCATTTTGCTTATGCACTAATTACCGCAACCCTATTTTAACAACGATTAAGGATAACCCTCTCACCTTAAAATAAGCTTTTCTATAGTAGTTGATATATAAGCATCAAGGCTGCTCCCTAGGAGACCTTGTATGAATGAAGTATTAAACACCTGTTGTTAGGACAATAGTTTGGTAAGTCCAAACATTAAGATCTGAAAGTTGCATTATAGACAATCAATAAGATCACACAAATTCATAATCATCAGTAAGATGCCAGTATTCGGCAGAAAATTAAGGATTATGAAAATAGCAAACCTCCTAAATTTTTGTTAAGGAATAAAGTTCAACAATAGAAATCGCCCTGGAAAGGAGTGATGCGACTTGGTAAGAAAGGCAAGCTAAGCCGAGATACATAGGACCTTTCGAGGTTATCGAACGTGTAGGTTCAATTGCCTATAAGTTAAACTTATCGGATGAGCTCAGTAGAATTCACAATGTGTTCCACATCTGCAATCTGAAGAAGTGCTTCGCTGATGGATCACGGGTTATACCGCGTACAGATATGCATATAGACGAGAGCTTGAAATTTGTGGGAAAAACCTTTGTCGATTGAAGATCGACAGGTAAAGAAGCTTCGAAGGGAGCATGTACCTATCGTAAAGGTCATATGGGATGCCCGTAGAGGCCCCGAATTCACGTGGGAGGTTGAATCTACGATGAAAGAAAAGTACCCTTACTTGTCTCAGTAAATCTCGGGTCGAGATTTATTTTAAGGGGGTGAGGATGTAACACCTCGAAAATTTCGGGTTCAATAATAAAACGACACGTGTCATGTCAGACAAAACGCGTTATAAACCCGGATTTAATAAAGATGATTCGGCAGGATTTAAGGTGGCGTTATGTTAAACTATTACCTCTGAACGACCTCAATTATAAAATCCCAAGACCCGATTAAATGTTATACACATCTTTTATACCCTCAATTCAGAATTTCGGTTCACAATATTGGACTTGCAAAAGCATGTTGTGATATCACGAAGAAAATGAATGGTAAACCGAGGTTTTCGGGTCTTGTATATGCATTCATTGGAAACAATACATAATGGTAGGGTATGAAACTATTTTAGACACATTATGGAGGTCCCTAAGTGTTATTTGAGGTCACAAAGTCGGATAGTGGGATTGCCCCTTCGAAATGCCAAAGAACAGTCAACTTTTGAGGCTGAAGACAAGCTTACGGACCGTAACCTTGGTGACCTTACGGTCCGTAAGGTAGTGCCCAGCTATCAGAAACCTTCTGCAGCCGGTTTTACGCGATTCTGACCGATTTCTTAGGTATTTCTCACTATTAAAAGACCCCTAAAATGCTCCTAACATCTAGGACCAGGTGTTAATCAGTTGTGGTTGATCCTAGACCTTGTTGTCAAAGATTTGTGGTGAGAATGTTACTATAAAAGGCCTTGTTTGTGCAACATTGTTCTTCACACATTCCTGCATTCTTGGATCAATTCTGGAGCTCTCAAGGAGGTCCAACTGATCATAAGTCGTGCATAGGACTTCAGTAAGTGTTCTAATCTTTCTCTAATTGCTTTTAGCTTAGTTAATTAGCTAAAAGTCAAACCGTCGTAATTACGGTTTGACTTCGAGATTAGTCTATAATGGCTCAGCCATATCTCGAATTGAAAGTAGTTATAGGTTGGTATTTATGAGGGTAATAAAACCCCAAAAGGGTTTCCCCTGATCACCATCCTAACCAGGTCAAATGTCGGGTCAAACCTTTAATTAAAAAGTCAACAGGATGCTTAAAATGTCATTTATACATAATTAGTTATCTAGATCATATACAACCTGTTTGATCATTGTTATAACTTAGTAATAAGCGTAAGAACATGTCCAAACATGTTCGACCCGACTATTTCCTGTCTAGACCCGGTTCGGAACCGAAAGTCGCAAAGCTTTGACTTTTGCTTTGACTTCAATTCTGACCCGTTTAGGTATGTTTTAGAAATACCTTAGAGCTTCTTTTGGACCAGGTTACATGCTAGTATAACCCTCTGTGATTATACACCTCGGTTCATTAGTTATCCGATTAATACGCATGATTCCGTTAATTGCTCATATGTTGACCATTATGCCCTTTACACCTTAAAACGAGATTTATGAAAATGTAAAAGTGTAGAAACCTTAGTTACTGATATATAAACTTGTATGCAAAGTTTGACATCAGTTTGACTTGTAGATTAAGAGTTATGCTCAATATCGCAAAACTAATGCTTTATGTTAACATAATGGCGTAATTAGCGTATAGCCTAGTTAAACATACTTTTTGGTATCAAATCTTTTACCCACTGATATAATATATTATTTTATGATTTTTAAAGATTTTTAATTAATTTTAGGCTGTGCATAACTCGTAGTCGTAGGCTTAACTCGGTAATTGTCGGTTTTGCCCTTACGGGCCATAAAATGAGTTTTACACATCTAAACGATTCCAAACCTTTTGCTACTGAATAATTATGATAAATAAATTATTTTAAGCCTTCTGAAAATATAAAAATATCAGATTTAAGTATAGAACCCGGAAATGGTCTTTAATCGCCATAATTAGCGTTTTTAACGCATAGTATGTCTTAAAATCATATTGGACATACCCGGGTTGATACCTACTGATATATGAGGCAAATAATAATATTTTAACAGTAAGCAAAGGTTGATTAACTCAGACTTCGTTTTTGAGCTTTTCGGCTTATGTGGAATTACCAAAATACCCCTACGGGGCATAGCTTGGTTAAAGATGATAAATTTCACATATATACTTTAGCCTACTGTTATAACCCATCAAATTGAGTATGTTTGCTGTTTACATCAGACCGGTAACTCAGTTAAACATTTAAACTCTTTTACAACCTTTAAAATGACCAAACTACCCCTACGGGGCATAGTTTGTGTTTAAATTCGTTTCGGGCATAATGAAAGACATCTTACTGATGTCACAACATATTTGAGGCATAATTAACTTAGGAAACCTGTAGATGGCTCTAATGAATACCCGTCACGCTTATTACGCGTTCGGTTCGGTTTATGTAACAAGTTTACATAAATTAGCCGAAACGGGTCAAACCTTATTGGTTTATCTCAAAATCCGGAATGTGTATAGTTTACCCATAGTATACAAGTCTCCAAACTTGTCGGGTCTAAAACACATTCTATTCCGGTCTTCGCTTTATAGTGCGTACGAACCGTATCTTCCAGTAAGACTAACCGGTCTAAGCTTAATTAAAGACCCGTTAGCATTCTAATTAATTATTCACACCATCATTCCAGACTAGAGCTTTCCGGTAAATTGTACCTACGCTTACTTAAGTGACTACGGCTGAGTTATAAATTCTTGCTATTTAAGACAGGAGCTAGCTCAGGTAAATACTCTTAACTTATTTTCCCTATACGGGCTTGGGATACGGTACTATAAAAGTACCGCTTGGTCGGGTGTATGTAGTCATTTAAATCGGATTGTGATTGATGTACTTACATAACCTGTTTAATATGTATTATTTTACTATTATTTGATGTATGGCCCTTGGGGGTTAAATGACCATGTCCCGGATATCCTTGGCATCATTTTACGAAATGGCCACGACCTAAGCACGGGGTGTAGGCATACACCTGACAGCTGCATTATGTAAAAACTGGTAATCCACTCCGAGGTATCATCCCTGTGGGCATTATACCGGAACTGGTAATCCACTTAGGGGATGATAGCCCGTGGGCATTATACCTGTGGCGTATCTGTTAATCTAGTCCGGCCCTACAAACCGGCCCTAACGGACGACAAATAAGTAAAACTGTATACAAGATTATATACAAATAATTTTCCCAAGTATAAAAGGTTAATTTTGCCTCTGTGCATTTTAATCAAAGTGTCAAAAAGGTTTTGTGCCTGGTGCATCTAAATTAATTTTCTTAAACTCTTTTCAAATGAGTCGGTTGAGTGTATTTACCAGTGAAAACTGACGTATTTTCCAAAAAGGTTAAGTGACAGGTACTAAACGAAATTGGCTGGAAGCTCAGGGCGCTAATAAGGAATCTTGCAAGTTCTAGGCGTCTAAAGTCTGTTGAACAAATGATATGTTTTAAAGATCCGCCTGTGGATCCCTTACTTCCGTTGTAATACCGAATATTACTTCATATTCGGAATGTAATAATAAATATCTTTTGCTTCCGCTGTGCATTCATATATATTGTGTTGTTTGACTATTATGTTGCCAACCACGTCACGATACTCCCCCACCGGGCCCACCGGTGACACGTGAAAATCGGGGTGTGACACCTTATCTTTTGGTGAACTATCTAATTGACAATAGATGTCCGAAATTCTTTGCTTACCCATACTGTAGACTAACAAATAGTCAGATAACATAAAACACATAATCACATAAGTTATTTCCTAGCACATAATTTAAAACTTAAGTGTCAGCAGAACACTTCTTTGGCTTGAAAAAGTGGCATGGCTCTGATACCACCTTCTGTCACAACCCCCGCCCCCTATCTGTCCCGGGAACGGGCGGCCGCGAGCCAGTTTCAGTGGTATCCGTATGTTTAATTATTTTCGCAGCGGAAATTTCATCAGGACCGTAGTTAGGAAATATTTTTCAGAGTAAAACCACCATATTTTATATTAATTACCACATGGGTAAAACCCAAGTTTCTTATTACAACATATTTGTAAGGATAAACCCTATTTTAAAACATCGTCTTTTAGATAACTTTTATAGCCACATTTTTCCAAGCCGTCAGTGCTCTCGAGCTGGCTTTTTTTTTACTAATTGGCTTTTACATTGTGTTACCTGAAACATGTGTTCAAAAACATTTGTCAGTGGGAAATACTGGTGAGTAAATCCCAGTTTAATCAAGAAACATTTTATCAGTTAACACAGTATTAAGAGCGATCACATTGTTTATTTCTACACAGTTACTCCTTTTGTACTGTCAATCCTGACTTGTGGGTCATATTACACATTGGCTAACTCATTGTCCAATGGTAATGTATTGTCATCCCGACTTACTACTCACAGTGTAGTACATTTTGTATACAAAACCCCAACATATCGGCAGTAATTGAAGAATTACAAAGACTCAATCACTGCTAAATTGCATTGTAAAATAGTTAAGGTTTTGTAAAAACTGTTAACAAAAAGGAGATTACTCACATTGTTATTTTAGGTCTTTCCTTTATGGCTTCCTGGTTATAATCTATTAAATAAATAATGCACACGTGTTAGTATAATAACCCGTTTTAACATAAGTAATACCCTTCCCGAGACGGCATTCCAACGACTACGTCGGGCAGAACCACGACAGCCATTACGGAACCCTAGATCAATCGGGCAGCGTATCTAATACGTATCCAGGGGTTATAATACTTACAACGGAGCAGAACTTCGTTATTTAGGGGGTATTATACCCGTGTATAATGCCTACACTTCAGATTTTGAGAGAGAAATTGAATTCTGAACGAATTGGAATGGACAGCCGATGCCTCATATTTATAGTTGCTGATTTCGAGTTTTACGCGGCCTGCGTAAGATGTAGCTAAGGGCTACGTGGCCCGTGAGGTCTAGAAAGGCGGCTAGGGTTTGCTGAGTCATCGACACGTGGCGGAACCAGGTTTTCGCTTATCGTTGAGCTGTCGCGTCACGCGTAAGCCGAAGGTTATGCCTTCGCGGCCCGTGAGCGACCCCTTGAATTTGTTTTATTTGTTTTTTAATGAAATAAAGGTTATTCGGGGCCCGTTTTCACGTATAGGGGGTATTTATGGATATATTGGAATATTTTAAAATATATTAGGGGTGTCAGAAATACTTTGGAGGGTTGATATATCTTGGTACAACTCCTGGATTATTTAATAAAATATATAGTGCATTTATATTAAGTATAGTAACCCAATTCCACTTTATCCCTACGTCACGAGACAGAACCCCAACGAATTTAGGCAGAACCTTGACATACGTTACGGGGCCCTACGTCAATCGGACAGGGCATCAGTGACCAAGGGTTAAAACACTTTAAAACGGGGCAGGGCTTTATTATTATTATTATTATTGTGAAAATAGAATTTAAAAGTATAGATTTGAGGGGAGAGGGCGACAGAAAGAAAGAGGGGCTAGCAAATTTTGAAAGTGTGATCTCTTTTCTATTTATAGGAGTTTCAATAGTCTTGTAGGTTAAGAAAAGTGGACATGATTACTAACATACGTGGATTCCTTCTTTGAATACATATGTCAAAATTTTAAATTAATTGATTCCTTATGAAATCATATGCAACGTATGCAATAAAGTTTAGGTTTTATTAATATTTTATTTAGTGTGGACATGTCCTATTTTAGTTTAAATCAAAAATTTCGATTATTATTATTTAATATATATATTATAATTAATTAAACTGCTTTACTCTTTTGGCGCTTATAACCTTTAAAATATGACGTTTTATAAAATAATAAATATGCCATTAGAACGAGAATAATTTTATCTACATTTTGAACCAAGTTTCATTAAAAACAAGTAGGTTCAAATATAATGTATTTTTATAATTTAATTATTTAAATGGTTTCTACGTTTGCCAAACCACCTTATATTTCTACTGGTCAACTTACCCATGATGCATCCTGTTAATAACATAAGTTTTTATATATTTATATAAGTAAAAATTTTGGGAATGTTACACGAATCCCCTTAGGAAGAGGAGTTCCAGGGTGACGATGAGTTGTACTTCCATAACCCATGGAATGACGAACGTAACACTGATTCCAACTGCTCATTTGAATCTATATTCAATTATCCCTAGCGGTTAAGGTTTTAATTAGGGGTTTGTTATATTTTATTACGGCGTTATGTTTAATTAGGGTGTTAGTATGTTTAATAAGATGTTTGTTATGTTTAATTACGGTGATATGTTTAATTAGAGAGTTACTATGTTTAATTAGGACTTGCTATCTTTAATTAAGGTGTTATTATGTTTAATTAGGGCTTAAGTATGCATAATTTAAGTTTTAGTATGTTTAATGTTATGTTTTTGTAATTTTTCTGTTTTTAAGATATTTGAATTTTTTTGTTTAACTAACTAAATTTTATCTATTTATTAATTTATTTATTTATGTAAATTAGTTATTATTAAAATTAACTATTTAAATAAATGGGTACTGATTAAAAAAATGATTAGGATAGGGTGAAAACTAACGAAACCATAGAAAGTGTTACTGTAAAAAAGTGAAGTGATGTAGTGATCTATTAGTAGTTACTTTATAATGTGATACTAATATGAAATGAAAATTTGTGTAATCATCTAAAAGTCAACAATATATTTAAAAAAATAATACAATTTGTTTTAAAAGTTGTTTTTTTTTTAACGGCAAACAAAATTATTCATTAATCAAAGGGCTAACCAACTGTTAGCCCACACCAAAAGTTTACATCTCAGATTACAGCCCTTCTAATCTATATCCAATTCCTTACATTTTCAAACTTAACCCATTCTTCCCAAGTAATTCCCCTTAGATTCGAGCGGCTGCTTACCCATAGAAACGCCAAGTGTTTTATTTCATTTAGAATCCGATCGACGCTGGCTTCTTTGCTGTTGAATATCACATCATTCCTACATCGCCAAACAGCCCATAGTGCCACCTGCATTATAGCATACACCAACTTTCTCCATTTTTCACATCCCTTTACATATTTGTGCCAATCCAATATATCTTTCACTCGGAAAGCGAATATACTGGATATCCTACACCACTGTGATACGAAATTCCATACACATTGAGCCACTTCACAACCTACGAACAAATGGTCCGCGTCCTCATCGTACACATCACAGAGCCTGCACCGAATCTGACCCGTATTCACATTCCTGCGAGCCAAAGCTACTAACGTAGGAACCCGATCCAAGGACAATCTCCAAGCCAGAAAGTTTACCTTGATTGGAATCCAATTATTCCATACAAAGTCATTACCCAGACTCGCGAACCGATTCAACTGTACTGATTTTTTAAGGCTCTTGACTGAAAAAAACCGCCGAATCATCCAGCTCCCACACCCACGTGTCTTCTCCGGTTCCAAGTGTTACATCTAGAATTGCCGCATACATGCTTTGTAGTTCTGCCAGTTCCACCAAATACGACGGCAGCCTTAACAAATTAAAATTCAGCATTGTTCTTCCATCCACAGTTGTTACACGTTCCGAAATCTTGACGTTTTTGACCTTTTCCAGGGCAAATAAGTTCGGAAACCTACTTTGCAATGGTACTGTTCCTAACCAGCATTCTTTCCAGAAAACAATCGATCTCCCATTCCCCGGAATAGCCCGAAAGCAAGAATTCAAGTTAACACCATACCTTTCCAGTTCCTCTGCCACTTTAGCAACTTGTTTCCACGGACCAGCCACTGACAACTTCCTTGGTATCAAATTCCACAGCCTTTCGTTTTGGTGGATGCTCCATATCACTTTTCGCCATAAGCTCTCGGGGTCTATTTTGAACCTCCACCACCATTTGGCAAGCATTGCCAAATTTGCATCCTTCAACGAACCGATACCCACCCCGCCTAGTTCCTTTGGTGTCATGACGCTTTGCCACGCAACCCAACTCATCTTACCCTTCTCCAGAGTTATCCCCCATAGGAATTCCCGCCGCAATCTCTCCAATTGATCAATTACTTTTATCGGAGCTCTATATAAGGAGAAATAGTAAGTAGGGAGTGCATTTAGGACCGACTTTATCAAGGTCAACCTACCACCAAAAGAGAGTGTATTTGCCTTCCAAAGAGCTAATCTTTTCCGAAAGACATCGATGACCGGCTGCCAATGTTTGCATAGATTCATGTTTGCACCCACTTGGAGCCCCAGATGTTTAAACGGAAAAAACCCCATCCTACATCCCATTATTAATGCCATCTCTTGAATTCTATCTTCACCAACATTCACACCAATAACGCTACTTTTATTCAGATTTACTCGCAGCCCAGATGCTAAGTAAAAACACCTTAACAGTCTCCTTAGGTTTTTCACTGTGCCTATCGACCAATTTCCAACGAAGATGACGTCATCCGCGTACAAAAAATGAGATAGGGTCGTACCGTGGTTTGTGAAACGGATGCCTTCATAGAGCCCAAGATTGCACGCCTTCTTCATCACCCCTGTCAGAGCCTCCATTGCAATGATGAAAAGGAATGGAGACGAAGGATCGCCTTGTCTCAACCCTCTATAACATACGAACTCCTGAGTTGGTGACCCATTAACTAACACCGAGGCCCTAGCGTTAGTGACTGTAGCCATGACCCATTTTCTATAAATCTCCGGAAAGTTCATTTGGCCCATTACTGATTCCAAGAACTTCCAATTGAGTGAATCATAAGCCTTCTCTATATCCACCTTGAAGATGAATCCCTCCTTCCTACTCGACTTCAACCATGAGACCAGTTCATTTAAAACCAGTGGACCATCAAGAATACTCCTATTGGCGATAAAAGCCGTTTGCTCTTCTGAAATTATTTTGTTAATAACCAACTTCAATCTATTCGCCAATACCTTTGATATTACCTTATTGATACACCCGACAAGACTGATGGGCCTATAGTCCCCTAACCCACCCGGATCCGTACACTTAGGTATAAGGGCAAAAAATGATGAGGTACAACCCTGGGAAATGGTTGCATTCATCGTAAATTCATCGAATACCTTCACAAAATCAGATTGCAAAGAGACCCAACAACGTTTGATGAACGGAAAATTTACTCCATCCGGACCCGGTGCTTTGTCCCCCGCACAATCCCAAACCGCATTCTTTATTTCTACTAATGAAAATGGCGCTGCCAGGATTTCAGCGTCCACCTCCGAAACTTGAGTCAGATTTGGACACATCAAACCCGGCCGTTCAGCAGCTGGTTCCTTGAACTTTTCAGCAAAAAACGAGCATACCGTGTCCTTAATGAGTGGTGGGGCCGTCTCCCAAGCCCCGTTAATCATAAGACCATTCAGCCTATTCGAACATTGGTTGGCATTGACAATGTTATGGAAGAACTTCGTATTTTCATCACCATCTAAAGCCCACTTGACCCTGGATCTTTGCCTCAAATCCATGGTTTTTATCCTATCCTCCTCCATTATTACTTTCTTACACTCAGCTCTTATATCCAATTCATCAGGGGACAAGACTCTATCCTCTGCTTGCAATTCCAGAGCCTCCAGAACTTCTAGCTTATCCTTATATATCGCCTCTTTTTCTGCTTTAATTATGGTGACCCTTTCTTTTAATCTGAACTTAATCCATTTTAGTTTGACAGCAAGCCCCAGATCTGCTGGCCCTTCAAACCAAAAACTATTCAGCGAGACTCGAATGAAATCCATAATACCGGGCAAATCAAGCCAAGAGTTAAAGATTCTAGTCGGTATAGGGCCGAAATTAGGTGATGTAAGAGACAACAAGATCGGACAGTGGTCCGACACTATATTTGACAACGCAACAACTGAGGCAGACGGCCATTTGTCTCTAAAATCCCTGCACACCAAAAACCGATCCAATTTGCTTTTATGAATACCATTATCAGAATGGTAGGTGAATTTTCGTCCACCCATCTGATACTCCACCAAATCCGCTGACTCTATGAACCGATTAAAACGATCCACATTAGCAACCACATATTCTGAATTAAATCTCTCCCCAGGTTCCCTAACATCGTTAAAATCCCCACCAAAAATCCACATGCCTTCTAGTGACCTTCTAAGAATAACCAACTCCTCCCATAGGGCTCTTCTTTCTACCGGGTCATTGTATGCATAAATATTAACTATATTCAGAATTTCCCTTGTGTGTTTTACCAACCCTTGCACCAGTATGAACCTTTGGTTTTTTATGATATCGTTACATTCAAATACCGTTGGATCCCACATGCTGACAAGGTCCCCAGACCTACCAACAGCATCAACATGTGCCATTTCAAATTTGGACCTCCCCCAATACTTCCCAATCATGAAATTTGTGACTCCCCCCAATTTTGTTTCTTGAATTTTTAAAAAATGGACTCCATGAGATGTTTTCAGCCCCCTGATCCAGTCAATTTTCCTCTGGTCTCTGACCCCCCTAAGATTTATGGACAGAAAATTCATTGGGAACCATGTTGTTCACCAATGATAAGCCCACTTACCTGCTTATCGAAGCCATCAAGTTGGAACCCGAGCACCGATCCAACATCCACTGTGTTTCTCACTTCCTCCTGGATCCCCTGTTCATCCATCTGAGACGATCCTTTTTTTTTCAGTGTTCATCTACGATTTGGTGTGTACTCCTCCTTCCCATAGATCCTCAGTTCCATCATCTTGCCGATCATCCGTTTGAACCCCTTTAGTATTGCCACAAGGTCCACATTCTGTCGATACCGGAGTACCAGATGACGACGATTCTGGAACCGTCATCTCGTTTAGGTCAAAGGACCTCTCTAGATTGCGTATATGGCCAAGTACTGGACCCTCCCATCTTTCCTCTTCTGGGCTCTCCAATTGTGGGCTCCTAGCCCTTCTTGGTCTCTTTCTAGACTTAGTACCTGGGCCCTGGCCCAATTCATAATACAACTCACCGCCTTCATAACCTGTTTTATTTCCAAGATGGTCCCCACCATCAGAATTATTCACCTCACCCATATTCTTGGAACCCTCTACCGCCGTCCTTAATGATTCCCCCTCACCATTCCCATGCTCGACGTGCATGGGTGACGATTTCCCAGGCTCCACCTCATCTTCTTTCGAGGCTCCCTCGATTCCACCATTATTCACCACCGGTCCTTCAGTTACTTTCGTCATATTCCCCGGCGACCCCTGAGCTTCCCCAACCGGCGACTGATATCGGACTTCCCCATCTTCCAACTCCTCCTCCATGTTGTTCTCCTTTTCTTCAGTTTTTGATTTTACTGGCGAAACTGTCTCCGTGAGGGCCGAACCGACTAAGCTTGCTTGTAACCATCTACTTTCGGCTTCCACAACACTAGCACTATACCTGTTATTTCTCCACACCACCTCTACCTCCTCGTTTATCGGACAAAGATTCTTGGTTAGGACATGACAGCCCCCAACAGACACATCAGTCTCAGCCCAAGAAAATTCTGAACCTCTAACAATTTTACCAAATAAAGCACCAATCTGATCATAGGTCTCATAATCCCGAACCTGGAACGGTAACCCAGAAATTTTTAGCTCCACCACCCGTTTTGTTTCGACATATTGTCCTTCCCATAGAACTGCGTTATCAAAATGTTCCTCCCATAATTCTTCCTTTCTTTGTAGAAATTGCATTGCCATCTCCTTATCTTTCATAACAATCATGAAATGGAATCCACCTAAGTAGCATATAGGCGCATCAATGTAACCTCCTCTATACAACATAAACCTCAGGTAACTGATTGCCTTCGCATCTTTTGCTTCTCCAATTATAGCTCTTCCTATACAGTGGGCATTATACACTGGGAGTTTTTCTCTTAGGGTAACGACTTTTTTGTTACTCATTGACTGGACTTTTTCCCCTGCCAGGATATCCCTATATGAAACGTTCTTAGACACATTAGTCTGCTGCCATTTTTTCACCATCCTTGGTTCCTGTTTTTGACGCTGCTGAGCATAAGGAGGGATCTGTGCTCTGTTCGTCTGCTGTGGTTGACTTCCAAATCTCCTTCGATCTCTATCATAGAGTGCCACTGACACATTAACCTTTGTTTCATATATCTTTACCGTATTCAGCCCTGCCAAGACGTTTTTTACGTTCTGCACTCCTTCGAACCTAACAAATCCAAAGACATTTCCTTTTGCATCCCTTTTCTTTGCCACGTATGCATCCGTTACCACCCCAAACGGCTGACAAACCTTCCTCAGCAACGTTCTAGTGACTCCACCTGGAAGGTTTGAGACGAAGAATGTAGTTTCCGGGGCACCCTTTGTACCCCCCCATCTTACTCCGATAAGGGACATTAATCCACTCACCTCCCCCTCTTCTATTCCCCATATACACCATTATTCAAACAACGGTCAGTGCACTACTTTTCTATCAAAGGAAACAGCCCCAGCAGCGAATGGAATTGATGGAGTATCAAGATAGGCTGGAAGGTAACGTTTGAAGCACAACCAGTATGTGAATCAGGTCAAACCTCACACCCTATATCGGCAACTACCCCTCCGTCGAGCCACCAGCGGCCTGCTTCCGATATCCTCTACTTGTAATGCGAACCCCGATCCCAGACGGCGATTGGGAGATCCAAAAGATCACGATAGAGGTAAAGGTCAAGCCCGGAATAGCGACCTCAACTGCTATCACAACTTTCTTCCCTCCGTCGAGCCACCCGGCGACGGTTTGTTTTTCTACCTCCGGCGACTCTTCAGTTACTTGAGAGAGAGGCTTTTTTGTGATGACATGAGTTGTGTAGTAGTCAATTTAGACTTTAGTGCTCGGCCGAATTTTTTAAAAGTTGTAATTACTCAACCTATTAATACTTTGTAATACTATCTTTTATCCCCCTCACATGTACTATAACATAGTATACATAGCTTCAAGACATCTTAATTTTTTACCAACATCTAAGAGATCTTAATGTGTATAGGGGGACGGGCCACAATCCAAAATGGTGTCAGGTAGGTCCTACCCAACCGGTAACACCAGCGCTGGTCAATAGAGTAGGGGTGGTTAGGTATAGTTCACAGGTATATCTAGTCAATAGTTTCGAATCTTGAATTATGTTTTAACGGTAGTTTGACCGTTTAATCTAATAAAAAGTCAATTAAATAAAATAAATTTAAACCATTCCACCAACTTTGCTATTTAACCATAACTTTTTTTAGGGTAATGATGCTACAAAATTGAGTGCTTTAGCCTTTAGGGTAGTGGATGGAGGGAGTGATATGAAACTGTAAGATTGGAAGGGATCAGGCCATCAAGGTACCTTAGGGTAGTGCCCATTCCCACCTTTATTAGACTGTGTGGTATGGTGGGGCTTGGGTTGGGCGTGGGTTGGGGCGGGTGCTGACACGTGGAATGGGAGCCCCCCCACTGCCTGGTACGTGTCCGCGGGGTATGGTGGGGCGTGGGTTGGGCTTGGGTTGGGTGCACCGCGTGGTAGGGTAGTTTAAAAAAAATATACAAAATTTAAAAAAATCACACAAACATTTATAAAAAAAACATACAACTTCATTAATATTTATAAAATTACATAAACCTAAAAATTACAAAATAAGAAACCTAAAGCATTAAATAAATTTCAAAAAGGTCGATCTTGTCGAACGCCTTTTTTCCTTGCCGCGAAACTCTATGTTTGCCACCGCCACCCGGTCCTCGTGGCTTAACTCGCCCCCGGGAACGGCTTCGTAGTAAGCCTTGAAACGCTCGAGCTTGGGACGTAGCTCGCGCCATTTATGTTGGCACGCGTTCATGTTGTGGCGGTCGTTACCGACGTTTAGTCGGTAGGCCGCGAAAGCTTCCGTACAATATTTGGTTTGGCCCGGTGGCCGCCCCTTCATAGCGTCAACGACGCTTCTGACTAGGGCAAGTTCTTCGTCGTGGGTCCAGGATGCCATAGCGGGTTCGTGGGATGTTGGGTTTGTGGTGACCGGCTGGGGCAGCGGGTGGGGATATCGAATGTTTGGGACCACGGTGGGGGTTGGGATGGACCACCCGGTTGGGGTTTGGGGGTATTTATAGGGGATGTTGGGGTTTGGGTGACCGGTTGGGGTGACCGCTTGGCCAAGCCAACGGTTTGAATTTAAAAATTCAAAACTTTTGGGATGGCCCGCTATGACGTGGCGGGTGAGCCAATGATATTCAGCCAACTAGGATGGCCAAACCGCCCCACGCCCGGCTTGAAACCCATGCCCCAAGGGCCACGCCGAAACCCATGCCCACCCGGGGTGGTGGCTTGGGCGTTTTCCCCCTACCCACGCCCAAACTCCCGCCCCATACCCCGCAGTCTTAAAGGGATAGTTAAACCAAAAGGTATTGAATGACGCCGAAAGTGAACACCGGTTAGCCTCGTCATACCAAGTAATGTCTCTTCAGCTAATCTCCAATGTGAAAATAAGTATGTGAGGTATTCAAAGTGAATGGTTATATGTGATAATGACATTGTAACCCTTGAGGTCACCAGAGAATGTATGTATAGTGTAGAAATAGCCCATATAAATTTTATTTATATCAAATCATAAAAACAGAGACGATTAGCAGGTAGACGAGCAACAAGTTGCGCTGCTATCCCCTTCTGAATAGCAAACCCTACCCTGCTAAACACAAAATTCTGCCCCTTAACATGCGCGGTGTTACTGCTTATCACCTGCTGAACCCGCTTGAGGAACCGCACCGTGTCAGGGGCGAGAGCGCCAAAAGTATCGAAAGCGAATGGGACGAACACGTGCTGATTCTCGAAGCAAGCTTTTTCATGCTTAGCTACTTTGGCCGCCTCTGCCTTAGTTATTGCTTGACCCGCCACAAACCCGTGGTCCCTAAGCCCAACGAGGGGGGACACACCTGTCAAATCAACACACACGTGTTTTCCTCCTTCCCATCCAAAAACAAGAATGTCAGCGGGCCGTAGGGTAGATCTCCCTTTTAATGGATCAGTCAAGAAGTTCACCGGAGCTTCCTTTTTTGCCGAGATCCCTGCCCGCTTAAGGACATCATAAAGCACATCACGAACTAAATTGTGTCGATATTTAAATCCTGGTAATTCTTTGCAATGGAATGCATGCTCCCCAAAAGAATCCAAGCAAGACTTCCGACATACAGGACACGGGTCATCAACCGGGAAAAGCGGTACCATCAGCCGGTACTTGAGGATAGCCCGGTATTCCACAGCCGACATACATTGCCATAAACCTTCGATAGGAACAACAGACAAGAAATCCTGAGCATGGGGGGCTCGCAAACACTCAAACACGGCTCGTTGCCGCGGAGACAAAGCAAACTTCTCTTCAACTGTCTTGACGATTTCGCCATATAAGGCATTCGCCAGAATTTTCTGTGCTTTAATGGGGGCGGTGTCTTTAATGTAGAAACTACCGAGATCAAGATCGGGAAGAGAACTATGCATGTTGTCCAACGCACCCGTGTAATCAGAGTCCAACAACCCACCACCACATTCACGAAGGATTTGGTCTTGAAGAACCCAAGATTGAACTCTTGAAGCCACAAAAGCGTAGGAAGAGGCATCCTCAGCTGAGCAAATCCCAAGCCCCCCAAAACGGGTTGGGAGGGAAGCTAACCTCCATTGTAGGTCCCCGAAAATGGCACCCCCACAAAAAACAATGTTCTCGATCGCATTCCGAAGCCCCTTGTCAAAAACAGAGACGACTTCCCCAACAAAAGAAGGCTGACACGTCCTTAGCCCAAACAACAGTTTAGCAACCCCCATACATGAACGAAGCAGGAGGAGTTCGCTCTGAGGGTCCCGAAGACGTTTGAGGCATCCCATCAACTCAACCACACATTTAGCTCTTTTAAGGGCCAAACCACTAATAAACTCCCCATCTCTGCTGACAGCACCACCCAAGAGTTTCACACCATGCACCGGCCTACCAATCTCCCGCGGAAATAAACCCTCTTGAGTCTTCACCTCGTCGCATATAGGCCAAAAAACTTCAGTTTTTTTAATGTTGAGAAGGAGGCCCAAGGAGGGGCCATCCACTCTAATGATGTCTAAAGCCTTGGCCACCTGAGTAGCATCTCCAATAAGGGTCCCATCATCCAGATACCAGGCGTGAAAAAGGAGCTTGCAACGATCTCTGATTCGGAGAACAAGAGGGTGTAAAACAAGGGCAAAAAGGAGAGGCCCTAAAGGATCCCCCTGCTGAACCCCCGTGGAAGACCAAATATTATCATTCCCCACATAAAGCCTAGCTGGTTGCCCGTATAAAAAATCAACCCAAGCAGAGATGGATGGACACATTTTCCTTACCTCATTTAAAAGAGCAGTTCTGTCCACAAGATTAAAGGCATTCGAGAAATCGACGGTAAGCATAGCCAGTCTTGGTGGTTTGTATTTAAGAGCCTGTTGGCACTATGAAGAACCGCCTCAGCCCCATTTGGAACCTCGACCCCAAACTGAAAGTCGCCAAGATATTTGGCCATATCCTTCCCCACTCCCTTCATCGCTACCTTGGAGACCACTCTCCTCCAGATCAAACCCCCTACAATAGGCCTAATCCCATTATCGAGCTTGAGAAGGGGTGTAAGGGGAACAGATGCAACAAACTCCGCCAAACTCCTCGGGCATCACCCCCCCCCCCCGCAAAAATAAGTTAACCACAACTGAAATCGCCCTGAGAAGACTAACCGCAATCACGGACCCTTCCCCACAAAGGGCGTCCAAAATGTGTTGAGCCCTCAAACCATCTCTCCCATATGACGTCCCTTTAGGGAAGGATTTGATACACCCAAGCACACTGTCGGTCTCCGCTACAAGGTGAGGCTCTGACGGAAGGAAAGCGGGCTTGGTCGGAGGGGGCATGCACGTGTGTTTATCCACGAGAGCCTTCATAGTTTTCTTATCAAGTGGTGCGACTCCAGAAGAACAAAGGACCTTAACCGCAACGGTAAAATGACCATCGGCAACCTTACGTAAACACTGCTTGACATTAGAACTCCCATCCTCGCTTTTTTTATTAGACTTTTCTTAAATCCCTCCGGACCCTCCTTCACAGGTTGAGCAAACAAAGACTGAATGAGAATGCCAAACCCCTCACGGTCACCCCATTGGGACAACGCCCGCTGTATACTAAGACATTGGCCATTTTTCCTGTTGCCCGACCTCTTATCCTGGCGACTAACCGGCGTAAATACACGCAAGGTACAACGAGGTAATAGTAGAAGTCGAATCCATGCATCAACCGAATCAGGCATAGCCACCACATTACCCAAAGCTATGGTTAAGGCTTGGGCAAACGCCATGCGACAACTAAAGGGGATGCTCTTAACAGTTTTAATAGGAAGAGAGAAAACTCGGTCAAGTAAAGCAACATCAACACATACCTCTCCAGACGGGGAAACCTCCGATGCGACACACGGTCTAGGGGCCCCCACAATAAACCCCACTTCACCCACTTCCGTTGGCACAAACCGAACAACCCGATCTTCATGGTGACACCCCCGCCGGAAAGAGTGAAGGCACATGCACTCCCAACACAACCATTGTTCAGACAACCTAAGGGCTTCACAAACAGAGGTAAAAAGATTAGGGTCTTCAGTAATGGCACGCCTCAAAGTATCTTTTCTATCATCCGAACCAAAATGGTGACGTTTAATATGAGTCATAAGCCTTGGGATCCCCTTATAGGATCGAGAATCGATCTAAACGAGTCTATCAGAAGAGTTCAATCCATATCAAATGCGGAATTCAATGATATAAACTTGATTACAGCTTGATATTCACTCTAATTGTCTTGTTTATTGATAAAACAACTTTTTACAGCCTGGAGACACTTCGGCAGCACCTCGGCACCGGAATCAGAATCGTTACAAATGATTTGAACAAGACACCTATATACAGGCCAGTCCATTTCGCATGAAACAGTTCAAGCGAAACGGCCAAGTTCATTTCGTACGAAATGGACAGTTTCCATTTCGTGCGAAATGGCCCAATCCTATACTTCTCTTGTTTTTCTCGTATAACGTGCCCTGATCTATCTATCTAATTACAAGACTCGATACAAGACGAAGTCGACAGACATATGCACCAACAGACTCCCCGTTGGATGTCGACGAGTCTTCAGTACAAATCTTCAGAAAGTCGAGTCTTCAATCTTTATCAGTCTTTGTGCTCTCTCCAAAGTATCTGACAGTGTAAGCATCCTCAATCTCTAACTCTTCCAGAATTTCATCTTGACTCTATCTTCTCTTGATCAGATCTCTTGATTCTTTAAGTTCTTTAGTATTAGCAGCTTGCAAGAATCTCGGGATCGATCTTGGCTCTACTAACTTCAAACTCCCCTTTGCTAGCAAACTCCCCCTCAAATTGTTCCGGGATCGTAATCTGACACAAATCTTGTTCTAGAATCGTGACCTGGCTCACATTCTGCTCAGGCTTAGACACAGGGACCTGCACAAATCTCTACCCAGAAATAAATTTCACAAATTTAAAATTTGACAAATTTAATCTCTGCTTATCACATGTAGAATCAATTTCAAACCATCACTTGAACATATCATCTAAAATGATTTAACATTTATAATCTCGAATGACCACTTGTAAGAAAATCTTTTTCAAACACACTCTCCCAAACCTGTTCATCATGTTTAGCACTCGGAATTTTGAAAATCAGCTCTCCAACATCAGTTGTCAAAAATCTTTTTGAATTTTCAAAATTTATGCTAAAACACACTGAAAATCTTTTTGGATTTTATTATTAAAGAAATGCAAGAAATATTTACAAACAATATTTTTGTGAGTTTGTGTAAGAGGATCATATCAGTTTTTGAGACAAATTTCCAACACCGTTAAGCTTTAAACATTTTAAGTTCTAAACGATTCACTTAGATTGTCAGTATACTGATCCACTTAAATTTTCACACAAATTTCAACTGTTTCGAGATAGGAGATTACTGTTTTAGAGACTTAAACTTATTCGCGTGTCCCACCTCAGAATATACTCCCGTATCCAGACTCCTATATTCAGTCTTACAGGTGAATGTACACTAGTGATATGATCCACTTAAATTTTTATACAAAGTTCAACTGTTTCGAGATAGGAGATTAATGTTTTAGAGACTTAAACTTATTCGCGTGTCCCACCTCAGAATATACTCCCGTATCCAGACTCCTATATTATGTCTTACAGGTGAATGTACACTAGAAATATCTGTGAAGGGGTTAAATGCGAGACCATGAGAGCTCAGGCTATTGCTTCCATAAAATCAGAGAGATGATGGTTCGCTTTTCGGTGGGTTCCCTTTAGAGAATCTTTTTTTACAACAGCACATGATTAGCATTTCTCAATGTTTCATCATTTTTTATGCTGAGGGAGAGCTTTAAGATTAAAGCAATGCAAAGTATTAAACGAGGACTAGGCTATTGCTCCCGTAAAATCAGAAGTCCAGGTATAATACCCCAGATATCACCACGCACAAAGACCTAGTATGTCAGAAATAGAAAGCCCTTCAAACAAGATTTCGGGGGTTACCCATATATCCGAGAGATGTTCCCCACGAAAAAAGTAAGTTTGATATTTTAGGTTTATATCTCGAAAACAATCTACTAAATGTGTAAAAACCTACTGGCACATCATCAGTGAGACCGTTTATCACATTTGACTTTCCAATTCATTAGCATGTTGTGATTGTCCACTAATGTACTATCATTTCCTCTTTTTCACAACAAAACTCATTTTAAATTTTATCATGTTTTTGACTTTTATAGATTTTATCATGTTTTTGGATTTTCAAATTTTTGAAATTTCTAAAAAAAAAATTTACACCCCCTAAAATCAAAATTATATTTCAAATTTTGATTTTTCTGATAAAAATTTGAAAACAAACTGTACAAAGTAAAGTGACAAACTGATATCGAATCGCTTCAATTCGCCATTCTTTTTAGTATAAACAATCAGAACTCCCCATTACAACAAACTATTTTCCCATTATGATTTCAAAACACTTAAGTTTGTTTTAATCATAATGGTTTTTCCGAAAAATTAGTTTTGTTGATTTTCACAAACCATTCGTAGGTTAGGGGTTTTCATCACATTGTTTTATCAAAAGATTACTTGTAGGAAAGTTAAATCAAGTTCAACTTAATGACCTTGACAAACCTCTTGTAGGAATAACCAATAACCACTTGTAGGTTTCTTCACAAACACACCACTTGTAGATCGAAAATTTCACAAATGTGAATTTCTCAAGAAAGATGCCGATTCCTGCTCCACTCTTACCAACCTGGGAGCTCCGGCAAGTCCAGAGTTTTAGTCGTGATAGGTTCTATCCCAGTTACTAACCTGGGATGACCCATCTTCATCTGGTTTCTTCGTTTTCTTTTCATAAAATTCCTTTACCCCTTTGACCTTCCCGTCAATCATTTTTCCAAAAAATATTTTTAATTGTGGGGTTAAAAGCTTTTTCAACATCAAATTCTTTCTTTTCAGAAAAAAATTGATTTGAAATTTCAATTTTGCCAATTTTAAAATTTTCAGCCCGCAATGGTGGAAAATTTGCATCATCAAATGGCGGCACTGAATTTTCACCTTTTATCACAACTTGTGGCTCCTCTGACTTTGACGAATCAGATTCATCGCCAGAACTAGCATCTGAATTCTTAACAACCCACTTTTGGTTATTAAGATTCACTCTTCTTCTGTAAAAACTTTTTAAACACTCACCAACCTCAAATTTTGAATTTTTGAAAATTTTAAATTGTTTGGTTGGTGGTTCACTTTCAACAGTTTTTCTTTTCAATTTAAGAGAAACTCCCTATTTGTTTGGATTGCCTTTGAACAATTCCTGGCAATATGACCAACTGTTTTGCATTGAAAACAGGTTCTTGTCTCCTTTTTCTGAGCAATTTCCTTCTTCATTCCCTCTTGCTTCTTAGCAAGGAATTCTTTGTTCGTCTGCTTTCTGAACAATTGCTCTTTTTCTTCTTCAGATGATGTTCCTGAAACAAAAACAGTTTTTGGTCTATAAGTTTTCTCATTTTTATAATTTTTCGGTGGAATAAAACCAAGACCTTTCTTTTTGAAATTACCGTTATGGTTTGGTTTCTTTCGATAACCTGAACCAGAACTGTAACCCTTTTTCTTGTTTTCTCTTTGTTGTACTCTTGAGGTGTATTTTTTAGGTTTTTCAGAAAGATTTACATCTTTTATTTCAGAAATATTAATTTCTGTTAGTTTGAAAACCTTTTTGATCATTTCAGTTTTGACACCTCTTATTGGAAATTCTTCATCAGAAAATAATTTGTCAGAATCTTTCAAAGTATAAGCTACTTTGAATGTTTCGTCATTCAAATTATTTTTTGATAACAGAAATTCTTTATTATAAACCCGTTTGTCCTTTTTGACTGTTGAACTTGACGTTTCAGATTTTGACTCTAAGTTTAACTCCGACTTTGACTCTTCGGTTTCATCTTTATCCAACACCTGATCGACCACTTTCTTTATTAACTCAGACTCGTGATCAGTATCAGACGAAGTAAAAGTGACATCAATGTTGTCTGGCAAATTATCTGATGGCTCAGATTCCCACTGTAAGTTGGTTGCCTTTTTGACTCTTTCCGAATTAGGATTTCGTGGAGAATATCCATTTTCAAGCGGAGGCGGACACTTTGTATAACTGGCACTAGGTTTCTTACCAGAATGCTTTTCTTCAGTATCTTCTTCTTCAAACACCTTCATTCCTTCAACGGTTGGATAAATCCTGTCAATAACATAAGAAGTACATGAATAACTTTTTAACAACCTGTTTACCCTTTCCGTTTCTATTCTCTGGGTTTCCAGTTTCTGTTCCAGCACAACACATTTCTCAATGTAATTATTGACGATTTTCTGCTTTGTCATGAAATCGCCTTGAAGTGTCTTCATAGCTGTTGCTTGTTCACTGCTTGATTGATTGTATTGATTCATAGCTTTGTTTAGAACATCATAGGATTATTTCAATCTGTTCATGTTATGAATCAAAGTACTGTTTTGCTTCTTCACTGTTTCACAGGTTTCACATTTCACTGAAATCTTTCGTGCATCAGTTTCTGCTTCAACCGTGAAAGCTAGAACTTCTTTTACCTTTTTCTTTATCACACGAACTTCTTCATCATCACTACTAACTTGTTTTTTAACTTTCTTCTTTTTCACTCGAACTTTTCCATCATCACTGTCATCACTCTCCTCTAGCATTCTTAAGTGCTCTTTCATTATGTTTGCATAATAATCATCATTATCACCATCTTCAACAACTTGAGCAACAAAAGCTTTATGATCTGAAGTTTTGTTAGGATCATAGTCATCCCAACTAAAACCTTTTGGAAGCCGTTCATCATCTTGACCTATCCTTTTGTTCATCAAACATGCATTACTTTCTGCTGAAATATATTTATCCCAACTGAATCCTTTGGACAAACTTCCATCATATTGATTCACCATATAAGCTTTTTTTGATTCTTCAATTTCCTTCCTAGCATGAGCAGTTTGTGGTTGTTGTTGATGTGGTTGTTGAGCAACTTGATGATAAATCGCTTTTGATAATAATCATTGTTGTTAAAAGGATTTTGAGCTCCACTTGCTTCGCGGTTTGTGCATTCTCGCTTGAAATGCCCTTTTTCTCTGCAACGAAAACAAGTAACTTTAGATTTATCAAAACCTAAAGTAGAAACATTTGCATCACGGAAGTCATCTCTTCCTGTGATCTGCTTGAATTTCTCAGCTCTTCTCAACACACCCGCCAAACACCACTTTATATCCATTAACTCCATCTCCTCAGCATTAATCTGATCGTAATCCTCTTTTGTCAACATTGGATTTCCGATCCTTCCTGCAACTAAACTCTTATATGACTCTAATACAGTCACCAACAAAGACATGTGACCTTTTGCAACCTCTTCCGAGAAATTCTGGCCATTCTCAAAGTTTAATGCAATGTTGCATTGTAACATCTTGCCATTCTTGGTTGCTGAAAAGTTTGGATCAAATGATGGATATGAAGAAAATCCCGTTTTGCTGTTTGATCCTTGAGATAACCCTCCAGAAGAACTTTTAGCGTTGAATGCAGTTTCGATCTTTGGTGACATGTTGGTCTTATCACTGATACCTCCTTTGTAATATAAACCAATATCTTATTCACCATCAAAATCTTTCATTCTTGAGATCTTCCATTGTTCCATCTCTTGAGCTTCAAGTTTTTCATTAAACTTTCCCAGTGTTAGACTGCCAAAATCTTTCTTATTTCTCAACATCATAAGGTGCGTGCCCCAAACATCATGTGGCAACGCATCAGTCAATTTTTCAATTAATTCTTCATTATCTTTTGTGATGCTCAACCTCTTCATGTTAACTATCAAATTGCAATATCTTTCTATGATTTGCTTGGTGTTTTCAGTTCTTAAACCACGAAATAGATCGAACTCTTTTTTCAAAAGCGATTTTTTATTCTTGATCATTTCTTTACTTCCAACAAACTTCGATTTTAATGCTTTCCAGATTGAATATGCACTTCCATTGTGTTGCAATAAAACCAAGATATCTTCTTTAACAGCTTGATGCAATAGACTAGTCATCATCTTTTCATTTTTGTATTTCTTTTTCTCCTCAGCACTTAGGTCTTTAATAGCAATAACCTCTTCATCATCATTTACCGGTCTAACATATTTTGTTTCAACACATTCCCAAGCATCCAAGTAATTTACTTGAACCCAATTTTCGAATCGCTCCTCCCATCCTTTATATTCTTCAATATTCATGAGCTTTGGCGGTTTCTACATGGTGCCCGTTTCATTTTCTAACATTGTGTTCTGTCCAATAGTAATTGGAGTAGCAAAGGCGTTGTAAAACTCTTCTTCCATGATTCGGTTTCAAAAATTTCACAAACTTTGGCTTTCAAACGAAATGATTTGATGCAAAATGATCCTTCAAACGTAATAGCAATATTTCAAACAAAATGATGATTTCGTGCGAAATGATCAAGCGAAATGCCAACTTGGTGCGAAATGAACTGATTTCGTACGAAATGAGATCAAAACTATCCAATTCGTGCGAAAAGAACCAAACTATGCGATTTCGTGCGAAATGGACGAATCAATACATGCGAAATGAACCTGAAGAACTATTCCGTGCGAAATGAAAAGTTCATTTCATGCGAATCTGGCGTCATCACATCGGCCATGTTTTTGACAAATTGAACAGATTTTAGTTTGATTTTAGGTCTAATACTTTCAAGGCTTTGTTAAAACAGTATTGCGCTTATAATGTGATAAAATTAAGCCATTTTAACCAAGATTTCACGGTTAATTTTGAAAAAGAATGTGTAGAAGTCAGAATATTGATGAAATCAAGCTGAATTCGGTAAGAACTCTTCCTCCCGAGCTCTGATACCACTTGTAGGATCGAGAATCGATCTAAACGAGTCTATCAGAAGAGTTCAATCCATATCAAATGCGGAATTCAATGATACAGACTTGATTACAGCTTGATATTCACTATAATTGTCTTGTTGTCACACCCTGATATTTCCACGTATTACCGGTGGGCCCGGTGGGGAGTATCATGACGTAGTTGATATCATCATAGTCAAATAATCACAGTTCAATGCACAGCGGAAGTCAAAAGTGAATATATTACAAACTGATTCAAATGTAACTTCAATGTTACAAACAGATTGTAAGGTGGATCCACAGGCGGATCTTAAAACAGAAAGATAAACACTGTTCAACAGACTTTAGGCATCTAGAACTTGCTAGATTCCCTATTAACGCCCTGAGCTCCCAGCCAATTACGTACAATACCTCTCAGTTAACCTTTTTGGAAAATACGTCAGTTTACACTGGTAAATACAATTAACTGACTCATTTTGAAAACATTTAAGAAAATTGATTTGAATGCTCAAGGCACAAAAATTCTTTTATAACTTGGGACAATTATATAAAAATAATCTTGTATACAGATTTACATGTTCGTTATACATTCAGGGCCCGATGTTAGAAACCGAGTCAAGATTAACAGACACGCCACAAGTATAGGCCCACAAGAGAGTGAGATACCGTTTCCCTTATGCAACTGTCAGGTGTATGCCTACACCGCGTGCTTAAGACATGGCCATTTTATTATAATGATGCCAAGGATATCCGGGACATGGTCATTAACCCCAAAGGCTTTTATTTCAAACAATACAGATTAAAACGGGTTACCTCAATAATTTAATCACAATACGATTAAACATTCAATACCCGACCAAGCGGTATTATTATAATACCATATCCCAAGCCCGTATAGGGAAAATAAGTTAAGAGTATTTACCTGAGCTTAAAATGCAATTTATACTCAGCCGTATATCCTAATCAGCAAGCACAAGCACCTCTACTGGGGCTCTTAATCTGGAATGAAGGTTTTATTAACCTATTAGATTCCTAACAGGTCTTATTTAAGTTTAAAGTTAGACCGGTTAGTTTTAAGGAAAGGTTTACGGTTCAAAACGCAAGATTAAGCGAAGACCGGATTAGAATGTGACTTAGACCCAACAAGTATGGAGAATTGTATAATATGGGTAAAATAAACACATTCTGGATTTTGAGACAAAAATGATAAGGTTTGACCCGTTTCGGTTAATTTATGCAAACTAGTTACATAAACCGTACCGAACGCGTAAAACGCATAACGGGTAAACAAATGAGTCATGAACAGGTTTCCTAAGTTAATATACCCTAAATATGTTGTGATATCAGTAGGATACATTCCATTATGCCCAAAACGAATTTAATACCAATTTAAGCCCCGTAGGGGTATTTTGGTCATTTTAAAGATTATAAAAGAGATTAAATATTAATCGGAGGTTCAGGTCTGAAATAATTAGTAAAAATATTTAATTTAATAATTTATATCAGTAGGCTAATGCATATATGTGAAATTTACCATTTATAACCAAACTATGCACCGTATGGGCATTTTGGTAATTTCACATAGGCTTTAAAGGTCAAAACTGGAAATCTGAGTTCAATACTTTTTCTTACTGTTAAAATATAAAAATTTACTTAAAACATCAGTAGGTATTAAGTTTTATATGCCAAAAATAGTTTTAACTCATACTATGCGCTTAAAACGCGTAAAAGTCGGTTTTAAGCGATTTTCGGTTTTAAATAGGAAATCTAAGTTTTTGATCAGTTTATAAAGTTCAAAATATTTCATTTATCATATAAAATCAGTAGTAAAAAGTTTGGTATCAAAATATTATGTAAAACTCATTTTATTCAAGAAAAGGGCATAACCGACAATTACTGATTTAAAGCAAGAACCCTATGTTATGCTCGAATTAAAAATAAATAAAAATCTTTAAAAATCCCAAAATATTATATTACATCAGTGGGTAAAAAGTTTGGTGTCAAAATTTGGGTTTAGATAGGCTTTATGCTAATTACGCCGTTTAATTAATAAAAAATTTTCTAATTACGCTATTGAGCATAACTCTTAATCTAGACCTCAAACTGATGTCAAGTTTTTAGGACAAGTAATAAATCAGTAATAAAGATTATTGTCCTCTCACATTTTCAAAAATCTCATTTTAAGGTCAAAAGGGCATAATGGTCAACTTTTAGGCAATTAACAGAAACATGCAATGAACTAGGATTACTATGGAACCAACTTGTATAACCTCAGAGGGTTACACTAGCCTATAACATGGTCCTAAAGGAATCCTAAGGCATATCTAAACCAAGCTAAATCGGGTCAGAACTGAAAGTCAAAGCAAAAGTCAACTTTTGCGACTTTCGGTTGTCAACCGAGCCTAAACTCAGAATTGTCGGGTTGAACATGCCTAGACATGTTCAATTAATATTTACCAAGTTATTAAAGTGATAAAACTGATTTTATTTCCTTTATATCTGTAACACCCCGTCCCGGAAGGCGGGCCGAAGTGTCACAATAACGGTGGTCAGATCAAAAACATAATTCCGTTTATACTTAAATGTATTACAAGGCTTTACAATTTAATAAAGGATCTCTAATCTAGTACAATTATTTCTACCGTCTTGTCCAAACACTCGGGCACTCTTCCATATCCCCTGTCCCAGATTGTCCTGATAACCTGACGTAAAGAAGAAAACACAACAAAGAAAAACGTACGTCTGAGCAAAATTTTGAACAGTTTTGCCCAGTGTGCGGATAGAGGAAAACAAAAGCTTATTTTATTTTAATAACCGGAGGTAACTTCATGTGAAAATTATACGACTTAATTTCATAATCATATCTTACGGATGTACCCATGAGCAAACTGAAAACGTGACAATACACAGGTAGCTACTCCTGCATACTTATCACACGAAATGGCAAGTTGGCATACCTGTTATCCATTTCCTGAAAACTTAAATTCTAGGATCCGATCCATACGCCTCCTAATATATGTACCACACTTGTACTTAAGAGACGCCGTGAACTAATCTCTCCGTCACGGGTGGAGCACATGAGGTTGATGCCACAACAACATGCTCGTGGGACACTCCACGAGAAGCGATACTCAGGGTATCAGAGTACAAAGAGTCTTATTCACATAACTTATAAAACTTATTTTCAGAACAGAACAGAACATATATCGGAACATGCGATAATGAGTACAATTTTAACAGAAAACTATCGCATGATAGGAACACTTAATCAAAGGATTAGAATCAGAATCGAACGGACTGTTAAAGGAATCTATAATCAAAGATGTGAGGAGTTTTATAATCAAAGAGTGGAACCAGTCACCAAGGTATGGATATCACTCCTATCTTGACAATTTCGTCCCCAAAAATGTGGTTTATTAAACGAACAAGATAAAACCTTGACTTGTTAATAAAGAACCACTAGAGTATGACATGAAACTCGTATAAAATAAACCACTTTCTAACTAACTGATGTAAAACAAAACCTTTTCAAAACGTTTGGAACTTCCAACATGTATTTCCTAACTTAATCTTAATCCGGAACTTGTATTCAATATCAAAAGAAAGGATTCTATTCGTACCTAACGGACATAAATCGAAAGAAAGGAATTCTATCCGTTCCCAATGGACATAAATCTAAAGAAAGGAGTTTATCCATACAGAACTTATAACTTATTTCATAACTTAATCTTAATACGGATCTATTCGTACGAAACTTATAACTTAATCTTAATACGGATCTATTCGTATGAAACTTATAACTTAATCTTAATACGGATCTATTCGTATGAAATTATAACTTAATCTTAATACGGATCTATTCGTATGAAACTTATAACTTAATCTTACTATGGAATCTATAATCAGGAATGATATACTTGTATCAAAACGATCTAAATCGAAAGAAAGGATTCTATCCGTACCCAACGGACATAAATCGACAGAAAGGGTTCTTATAAAAACTATATAAATTGAAAGGAAGGAACCTATCCGTACAATATATCAGAATTGACAGAAATCGAAAGAAAGGAATCTACCTGTATGATATATCAGAATTGACAGAAATCGAAAGAAAGGAATCTATCCGTACGATATATCAGAATTGACAAAAATCGAAAGAAAGGAATCTACCCGTACGGAACTTATAACTTATACTTAGATCTTAATACGGACTTTAAAATCAGAAATGATATACTTATATCAAATGACACAAATCAAAAGACAAGAGTCTATCCGTACTTAACGGACATAAATTGAAAGGATTCTATACGTATGGAACTTATAACTTATTTCTTAACTAAATCTTAATACGGAAAATTCAACTCAAGAATGATATGACGCAAATCGAAAGAAAAGAGTCTATCCGTACCTTAAAATTTCCAAGTGATGCTACCTTGTTTCCAATTGTAGATTTATACGGGCAGAGTTTAGCCTACTGATTATTTTCTTAACCTAATTTGCTCACAAACTAGGTATTTAACTTAATACAGCATTTACGATAACTCACGAAATCAAATTCTCACAATGAATGAAAAAATGCAATACTTTGTCCATCGAATTAACGATGATCCATTGAATTAACAATGAACGACAAGGTATAATACTTTACCCATCGAATTAACGATGATCCGTTGAATTAACAACGAACGATAAAGTATAATACTTTACCTATCGAATTAACGACAATCCGTCAAATTAATGACGAACGATAAAGTATAACCCTAATGTGGGCGGCACTTAAACATTCATTAGATATTTGAATCAATCGGACAATGAATCGTATCAGCGATTGAGTTAATACCCTGTTCTGCAGCACCCCGCTATACTTAATTGAAGATTCGTGTGTGTTTGGAGAGTAATTGGACGAAATCTCAGCGTGTATTTTGAGTTTCTTCGTCGATTTTGTGCCCAGATTCAAGTGCCAAGGCCTGCTATTTATACACGAAATTTGACAAGCTTACGGACCGTAACACTCCCAACGTTGAGGTCCGTAAGGATGCTTACGGACCGTAAGCCTATCAATGTTACGGTCCGTAAGGGACACCAACTCATTATAGGCTTGCCACGCGTGGGACTAGGCCTGCTGAGTCGACAAAACGAATAAATTCAGCTTCCTCCGCAAGTTTATGAAGATAATCGTCAAGTAGGAAATACCCCCTCTGAGTTTTAGGGGCCCTAATCCTGATTCTGAAAATTCTGAAAATCTTAGGGTTTGTGCAGAATAACTTGGGTGTCTTAATTAGGGTTTCCTATTGAGCTATAACTTATAAGAAATAATAGTTTTTAATGAGGGTTGTTATATTTTTGTTTTAAAATTTTCGGGTGTTACAATATCATTAGTTATGAATTTTATTTAAAAACGACTCGTTTGACTTTTATTTTAATAACTTTGACCTGAAAATTAACTAAGCAAACATGGTAATTAGGAGGTGCCCTTTTGAGGGTTTAATACCTACCTAATTACGGTCACGTAGCCATGTTCGTTGCGAACAATGGCTTGACCGTTTAAAAGTCCAAGCGTTTATCGCGAACGCTTGACTTTTCGGCTTTAAGAGCCAAACAATTAAACTAAGCATGAAAGGACACTTACAAAGGGTCCAATGAACTGAATGAAGGTTCCCAAAAGGATTTAAGATCCTCTTAATTCAGAGAGTATGAGCAGAAAGGAAATGAGGTGTGAAAGAACAAGAAACCCACCTCCTATATATAGATCTTTGGGGTAACATGGATGATTGACATGTGTTAAGGAGGATTATAGGATCAACACATGTGTAAAACCAACTATTAATACCAGCAAAACAGCCCGTAGATTCGAAGTATGTGAGATATGGCTGTAAACCAGGGCTGCACACAGGTTTCTGAAGTTGGTAATCAGCACAGCAACTTTCATAAATTACAGTTTTAGTCCCTGTAGGCTTGTAAGGTCCTTTTTGACATGGTTAAGGCCCTTTAAGCCATTTTCAAGGCTCTACAATGATGCCTAAACATAGGGAACATAAAACATGCTCAAAAATATGCCGTACGTCGGTTCGTTTGGCCGTACGGTCACGTTGTTCGACTAATTGCGACGAAACACGAACGGACGCGAAAAACGATCCAAATTACCCGACGAATGGAATTTTATCATGCCGATCACTAAAATAAAATATTTTAATGCTTACATAAATTTTTGGAGGTCCGGATATTTTCAGAATGCAAGATATGCGCGAAAATGCAAACTTGTGCACTTTCTGACACTTTTAGTCCCTGCTTGACATAAAAGATTATTTTTGCGCACCAAGTACCTCTAAGCCTGTATCTAAGCTATGTAAAGAATATTTAGGGCATGTTTAACTTATGATCATATTTCGGAAGGTTTGATACCTTACGAATCGACAGACTTTTGCAGTTTGACGCAAATAGTCCTTTAATCGCACAAAGTTGCGCGAAATGTTGTTTAATGATATTCAAGCCTTCCATGGCCCATAATGGGTATTCCCAAGCATGAGTTTAAATATTACTATGCTCTCGTTCGCTTAAACGGTCACCGAAAGGCGTAGATTCAAAAGTTGACGCTTTTGGTCCCTCTAATGCGCAAACTTGCGCATATCATCGTTTAATAGCCTTGAAGCCTTATCTAATCCATATTAGGCATTCTTGAGAGTATTATTAATTATCACGATGCTTCGGGTTTGCTAAAAGGTCACTCAGAGGTATAATTAAACATATTGAGACTTTTAACCCCTTAAACTTGCAAAGTTGCGCGTAACTTCACTTATAGGCATAAAAGCCCTTAATAGCCAATATTAGGCATTCTCGAGAGTATAATCAAATATCATAAACTCCCGGTTTTCTGAAAGGTCACTCAGAGGTAAGAATTAACATGTTGACGCTTTTAACCCTTCATTGCGCAAACTTTCAATTATTTACGCAAACGGCTACTCTTAATCAACGAGCGGCTAAATTGTGAATATGAATACCGTAAGAGGTTATTCAGAAACTTATTTCAAGTATGTTAACGCTTCCAGTCCTTCTATAATCAAAGTTTTTGATTTTTCACAAAATTAGTCCCTCAAATTCAACGTTTGACTTTATTAGGGTTTATTACACGTGTCAATACCTCATTGGACGTGATTTTACGAGGTGTTACACTTGTTTATTGATAAAAACAACTTTTTACAGCCTGGAGACACTTCGGCAGCACCTCGGCGCCGGAATCAGAATCGTTACAAATGATTTGAACAAGACACCTATATATAGGCCAGTCCATTTCGCACGAAACAGTTCAAGCGAAATGGCCAACTTCATTTCGTACGAAATGGACAGTTTCCATTTCGTGCGAAATGGCCCAATCCTATACTTCTCTTGTTTTTCTCGTATAACGTGCCCTGATCTATCTATCTAATTACAAGACTCGATACAAGACGAAGTCGACAGACATATGCACCAACTCCCCTTAGACCCAGCAACCCCATCGGGGCAACAATGGAACCCCTTGAAGGGGCAAGGCCAAAAACCATTCGACATGGCCTAAAAAAAACCGAAACGAGGACAACCTCAGCCAAGACACTTAGGCAATGTCTCCACCCAAAACAAGAAAAAGAGAACGAAACTAGAGCTAATACCCGACGGTTCAAAGGCTTTTTGAACCGTAGCTCATTGAAAATTTACTCCGAGCATTTCATCGAACACCTTGTGGGTGCAAACCCCACAAGGAAGGAACACCCCACCTCCCTGTCATCCAATGATAGCTACCAAGAAACTTGAGATTTGAAGGTCAAGTGAGAGAATTACAAGAACAGTTGGTGTGTGAAGAAGTAGAATCTTTGGAAAAAAAATAAGAATCAACGGAGGAGAAAACAAAAAAGAAGAATGATTCGATCCAATGTTTGGTTAAAGAAAGAAAGGGAATTCCATGAAACAAAAGAAAAATGATCCCCTTTCTAAATCACATTATGTTACTTGGTTGTTTATAATCACTTTAGTTGTTTTTTGTGAATCCTAAATGTTGAGGCCAGTCGGTATTGAATAAGTGATATTTAGTTAATTTTTTTGTATATAGACAGCCACTTCAAATTGAAGTATCAAATGAACTTAACCAGTGACCACCATCTATGCTTCCGAGCCTGATTTGTGTAATCGTTTCAGTGCTTTCCACAAATTTCATCATTTTCTTTAACTATTGTTAAAACTTCATTTAACTTATAATAAATATTTAGAGTTAAATAAAATTTGCCTCCATGTGGTTTGATGGCAGGAGCAATTTGCCTCCCTGGAACTTTTTTTTTTGCATAATGCCCCCTCCTAGTTTCCATATTTCACAGTATGCCCCACTGGCTTTAGTATATTTTGTTTATTAAAATAACAGTCCAAGGGTAATACGATAATTTCACCTTCAAGGTTGAAATGGTGATGGAATCATCGTTGGTCAACGATAATTTTACTTACATTGTTTAGTTTTACTTCATTTCACTTACATTTGAGTTGATTTTGGTTAGTGTAAATTGTTCGATCCACCACACTTAGATTAACTAGAAATTGTTTGATTTGTTGTAGGGATTAGGATGAATGGAAATGACACCCACCATCTCGTAATCCACATGACGGTGGTTCTGAGGTTCCTCAACGATTGGACCTTTGATTTTGGCTTCCAAATTTGTCCAAGTTTGCACGTGGTAGTGGGTCAATGAGTTAGGATTGAGTAACGGAGTTGGATTTTGGAGGGAAAATGAGTTTGTTTAAAGAGTGTTAGGCTATGCAGTATGGTGATGGTCCTTCCTTGGAGAATGATCCGCCACGTAGGATGGGTGTGAGGATGGGGCAAAGGGGATGAAACTAAGGAAATGGGGGGATGATCCATATATATATATATATATATATATATATATAGATAGATAGATAGAGGATCCTATACATTAATCCATAAGTGTGAGAAGTATATTATAACATTATATATACACTACATAACACCATATAAACACCGTATAACAATATGTAACACTATATAACACCATATAACACTATGTAACACTATATAACACTATATAACAAATATAACACTATAGTTTGTCTGATATCATGTCTATGATAGATGTATAGTGTTATATATTATTATATAGTGTCATATAGTGTTACATAGTGTTATATAATGTTATATGGTGTTACATGTGCTTATATGGTGTTATATATAGTGTTATAATACACTTCTCACACTTCTGGATTAATGTACAGGATCCCTACCCTATATATATATATATACACACACATACATATATATAGGGTAAGGTTATTGTAAAAAAGGTTAAAAGTGTGAGAAGTGTGAGGAATATTGTGGAGATAACATGTGTCCTCAATCTAAATTAATTCAAAAGGGTAAACAAGTAATTTTATCATTGATTCAATTAATTCAAAACCTTCCATAACCACCACCTTATTTATAGGAACATGATTTTTTTTAAAAGATCTCTATAAAAGCACTACGAATAAAACTGCAACCACCATTCAGCACATATATAACACCATTCAATAATTATATAACACCATTCAATAAGTTTATAACACCATTTTAAAGATCTCTATAAAAACAATACGAATAAAACTGCAAAATCACCATTTAGCACATATATAACACCATTCAGTAATTATATAACACCATTCAATAAGTATATAACACCATTCAATAAGTATATAACACCATTCAATAAGTATATAACACTATTAAAGACACTACCTCCATTTCTAGAATATGTTCTTAGTATAATGTTCATAGTATGGTTATTGTACATGGTGTTTTAAACTTGCATGCATGGTGTTTTACATCTGCATGCTAGTAGATGTTCCAGATTCCATATGTTAAAACATTATGGTGTTTTAAAACCTACATTCCAATAGATAAAAAAACACCACACTTTCCAGTATGTGTCTAAAACACCACGCTTTGAATCACAATACAATTAAAACACCACTGTATGAACATAGACAAAACATCATGGACTAAACATCTGATCGAAACATATTTTTTCTCTATATAAGTATCACAATATGGTACTCATATTAAAGATAAAAAACGCTCGTTATTATGGTTTAATATTTTTTTAAAAAGAAGTTACGTATAAAAAGTTATTGACGTTTAAAAAAGACGGGGGAAGTTGCACGTGCATTAATGTTAGTTTCTTAATTTAAAAATGTTAAATTTACCTGTATACCCTTAATCTAGAAAATTAATATGTTTAATAGTAAACATTATTTACAATTTTGCATTATGATCTCAACCATTAGATCAAAGATCTAATAGTGTAGATTCTTTCTTACCTTTCTCACAAAAAACCTCTTTTTTTACAGGAACCTCTACCCATATATGTTGTATGTATAGGTGTGTGAGAGAGGGGGAGAGACGTCGAAACGTCCGGATGGAGACGCTTATGACGCCGCTGGAGGGGGGCGAAATGGAGAGGGGGCCGGCGCCGGTGGGGGACGGTCCAAGGCCGAAGCCCACACTGTGCAGCCTTAGAATATTTAACCACATGGGTGCATACCGAAATGATAAAAGGGTAATTTGGTCTAGGGTTGGGTTCTTTGCAGTACCAACACTTTAATCAGAACTATTAAGAACCATTTTGAGCCATAGATCTTTTAATCAATGGATGGAAATATATTATGGTATAATTATCCTATATATTAATAGACAAACCTTGTGAATAGTAATGACCCCTTCTTCGCAAGTGTTTATATAGTTTGTTGTTAGAAAACAAGATGAGTTATCTGGTCTGCCTTAGTGGTTGTTGTGTTAGTTGGTTTCTGTATCAACCCGGGTTCGAGTCCCGGTTTATAGTTTTTTTTTATTACACTCTTACATCTTGCTTAAAATCCCAAACCATCCACCTACCCTTCCTTTTACACATACATACAAACCCTAGAGAAATGAGTGTGAGAGAGAGTGAGGTGTGCAGATGTCTAGAGATGGAAAGAGAGTCTGGCAGAGAGAATCGTGATGGACTGGTGGCTGACCACCGCCACTGTTGGCGGCGCCACCTGATTCCGGCGCGTCAACGACCCCAACCGACGGAACAATGGCTGAGCCCTTGAGAGAGGGAAGACGCTGGCCTTGAAGATGGGTTGCGATGATTTCACCAAGGAGTGCGAAACAGGATGTCGACGAGGAGGTTAGCTGTTGCCGGGTGTTCGTATTACCGGCGGCAGGCAAGTCTTTCAGGTAAGGAATTCAACTCCTATTTTATGTTTTTCTTTGGATTGCTGGTCATGGACAACTAGACCCTTTATAACTTTTACTAAAACACAAGGCTGATCTAGGGCTTCAGTGATGGTTGTTTCTTTTGTTTTTCTATATTATGTTCTTTTGATTTTTTGATGTGTTGTTATAGCTTTGCTAAGTATATATCATATTTACCTCATGGATGCTTTGAACAATACTTGATAACTAGGGTTTGTTTTATAGAACTGAATGAATGGTGGGAAATAAGTAAGTTTAGATTATCTAGAGAATAGAGATTGCTTTACTTGGTATTGAATGGAAAATGATTGATTTTAAGTGTTCTGTATGACATAAGATTTCCATTGTCATCCTTTTTAATGACTTTGAATAGAAAGAATGTTTGATAAAGCTGAATCATGATTGATTATCCTATTATGAAATTTTGTTATGATCACTTTGAACATCAAAACCACATCCCCACATGCTGTGATAGATTATGCATATTGTGTGGTTTTTAAAGGTTTAGAGAAGAAAGCAACCAATAAAAGGGAAGGAGATGCCATCCCGTCGGTCGGAATGTGCGTGTCAGCGTGTACATGTTCTCTAGAGGGTGGTTTTGCACCCCCAATTTCTAAAATGTCTGTTCTTACATTCCAAATCGATGAAGTTAAAGTTGGACTTTGAACTCCACTTCAACATATGCTTTTCGGCTATGGAGATTAACTTTTCTGGTGCAAATTCATGCTGAATTTCAGGCTCTTTTACATGGTAAGATTTCACTATTTATGTTTGTCTCTAAGGTTGCTTGCCAAATGTTCATAATAATTGACAAGTACTCTGTAGAATTGTTTTTATTGAGGCTATGTTGATAATATTTGTAGTTGTAAGTTTCATTGAATACACAGTTAGTTAAATTTAAATCAACTTTGCAAATGTATAGAAAGAGTTGTGCAAATAAACTTCATATTCTTCCCCATTAAAAAGTGTACTTTGCTTAGTGTTTGATCATTGATTGTAACACTTGTGATTTGTTCTCCACAATTGCAGTTGCAAAAATGTGCAGAGCATATGGCCATGCCATTTTAAAACTTCTCAGCAATAGTACATGCTGCACAAGTGTGTAGTGGTCAGATTCTCAGCCACACCAGATTGCACAAAGCATAGGTTGCTGGTGCATGTTAGCTGGTTCAGCCCACACAGTTGCATGAGTATGCTGGGTTTAGAAATGCCCAAGTTGCTTTGAAGTATTGTCCAACGTTAGCCAAGAGGCTTAACAAAAAAAATAGAACCCGGAACTCAATAGTTTATGTGACAGCCTTAATTAAACCAGGCGCAACGCGCCGGTTCGAATAACACTAGTTGTAATTAAAAGAAAAATTAAAGTCAATTTAAAATGGTATAAGGGCATTATCGTAACAAACAATTTTTGGAAAAACAAATCTCCTATATTATCGTTCCTGACTCATTTTTTGTCAATTAATTATTTTTAAGTTTATTTTATGTGTCAATTAATTATTTCTAAGCTTACTTTATTTTTCTTTGAATATTGAGTCGGTTAAAAAGAAAACTATTGTAAAAAAGCAAAAGATACAATACTTACATATATGTAAATCTATGTTTATATTAGTTTATAGATATGAAGTAATTTACATAGCGTGTAACTTAAAAAAACATATTCCTTGGTAAAAAAACAGTAAAATTTGTCAACGAATAGAATATAACCTCTTTTAAGTAATGTATTACATATATGAATATCATATGTTAAAAAAAAAAAGCAAATTTACATATATGTAAATATGTGGAATACACATAGGTAACTTAAAACAACATATATGTAAATATGTGGTATACACATATGTAACTTAAAAAACACATTATTTTATTAAAGAAAAATAAAAAGTTTAAAGCACCAACAAACAATGAAAAGTTAGTGTAAAAATCTGGACTACAAACAAAAAATTGAATGTATATTCATGATATCTTACGAGATTTGTAATGTATAAATATACATCACCATTATTTTTTCTTCGATAGTAACGTACATGTGTACATTTTTTATAAAAGTGATAATTAGTAGGATGAAACCACTCAAATTTTGTTTTTTCCTTCTGCAAATCTAGATCTATAACTAAATTAGAAAGGAGATAATTTAGGAATTATTGGATAACATCAACTGCTTGTTAAGTAGTAGAGATATTTAAGGAGATTTTAAATCAAAAGACATATTGGAATACTCAAAATTACGTTGATACCCTTTGTTAAGAAAATAAAAAGGATATTAAATTAAAATAAATGATTGGTTGTAAACAGTTCTGTAAGTTCTGAAAAAATAAATGGTTCTGAAATGATCTCCACCCATTTGGTCTATTCATAGATTTTTAAGTGAAAGATAACGTTAATCTGACGACAGAGGTGCAAATTGTGTAAGATGGAAACTCTGAGGGGGCATAATACAAAAACAAACTTCCATGGAGGCAAATTGCTCCCGTCACCAAACCACAAGGAAGCAAATTGCATTTAACTCAAATTTTTGTTTTGATCTTATTTTAAAAAAGTAAAGAGTTAAATGCCATTTTAGTCCCTATGGTTTGGGTCATTTTGCCAGTTTAGTCCAAAGGTTTCATTTTTAACCTGTGGGTCCAAAAATGTTTCACAGTTGCCATTTTAGTCCACTGGGTTAACTTCATCCGTTTTTTCTGTTAACGAGAAGGCCAATTCGGTCATTTTATATGGCTGAATTGCCCTTTTAGTTAACAGAATTACATACAAAATGACCAAATTGGTCTTCTCGTTAACAGAAAAAACGGATGAAGTTAACACAGTGGTCTAAAATGGCAACTGTGAAACCTTTTTGGACCCACAGGTTAAAAATGAAACATTTGGACTAAACTGGCAAAATGGCCCAAACCACAGGTACTAAAATGGCATTTAACTCAAAAGTAAAACATGAAACTTTCACGGTGATTTGTCTTTTCTTTACTTAATTTCTTTTCTTTTTATTCTTTTTTATCACTCCTATTTTAGACAATTTTTTTATAGAAAACATCTTTTACGTTTACATAAATTTGCAGGTTTTAGTTAGTTAGTTAATTAATTTATTTTTTATTAAACAAATTCAATATAGATATTATTTTATTATATATTTATTTTGTTTGGTTGTTTTCTTTTCTTTTCTTTTTCTTTTTCTTTTTAATTTAAAACAAACTAAAAACTTATTTTTGGTGTGTGTAAACCGGTTAAGTCAATCATTTAACTCAAATTTGTATATTATATAACTAGGTTAGTTCCCCGTGTGTTACACGGGTTGAACAATCTAAACTATAAAATAAATATTTCTTGTAAATGCAAACCAAAGATGGAGACGTTTATATACCAAATTGACATAAATGAGTTAATATAAAGATGATGTATGTTACTATTATAAAATTCATCAAAGAAACATGTAATCGTTGAAAATTTGATTTGTAATCAATTAATTAGTTAAATCTCTCTCTAAAAAATATCGCCGGGTAACCCAAAGAACGGTCGCCGGTGGCTCGACGAAGGTGAGACTGATTGATTTAGCGTGCGAGGACTGTTGTGATTGGCATACTGTTGCTAATCTACACCTACCTCTCATTCTAAACTGATTCGTTGAATCTTCCATTCGCCTTCCGGGACTTGGTTCTCCTATCCGTGTTTGTTCTCGGTCATTATCATCGAGCGAGCGAGTCGAGATCTTGATAGCTTAGTAGTTCTGTTATTGATCGCGCCTATATTTATAGTTCAGCTAGAAGCTAGATCGATAAGAATCCTATTAACATATTAAAGATCTATGTCTTCGGTTGCGGTGATACTTTCCGAAGAAATGGAGAGAGGGCGAAGGACTTGCAATAACAATGGGTGGAGATATGATGTCCACTGAACATTTGATGACTACGGTGGAAGATATGAAGATAATACGAGGCGGGCAGATTGCACGAGAGAGGAGCCGTGGCGGATAGCAAAATACAAAGGTAGAAGACTGATTAAGGAAGACAAATAGAATAACAAACCACATGTAAGAGAAACAACGTATTTTATTGGCAACCTACCAAATGACTGTTCGAGTTAACTCTTATGGGATATATTTCAGAACTTTGGAAATATGACTGATGCATATGTACCAAAAAGAAAGACAAGATTGGAAACACTTTTGGTTTCATTAGGTTTGCAGGGGTAAGAGATGTGCATGCCTTAGGGGAGAATCTGGGCTCAGTTAAAATCGATAAGGTTAGGGTTTCGGTTAACTTGGCTAAATTCGAAAAAGGTAATAATGTTGGGTGCCACAATCATATGAGTTGGCGAAGAGATAATGACGAGAACATAAACGTCCAGAAGAAGCAGTTTGATACAAAAGCAAAAGGAAAAGCACCTCAAGTTGTACCGGATAATACGAGATACAATGACGGTCAGTACAATCATCATCAAAACAATGCATGGTTTCCCAAAAAAATATCCGAGCAAGCACAGGTGAATGCAACAAAAAATAAGGAACCAACTATTGCTACTGGAATACGGGACTTAAAAGTTCCCGAGGAATCGATGGAAACTAATTTACAGGAGAGTGATATTTCAAAAAAATGGAAAGGAAGGTCTATTATTGGTGTGGTCAAAAATCCCAACGATCTGAAAGACATACAAACGTTATTAGAACTTGATGGTATTTCTGGATTCTCTACCAAATATGTGGGTGGATTACGGGTCTTATTCATATTAAAAAATGCAACAGATGCAGAGAATTTTGTTAAATTAAAAAAAGAAAGGTGGTCTGCATGGTTCTCGTCAATTTATCGGTGGGAAGGGCAGAATATGTCTTTCCAAAGGGTTGCATGGATTACTATTAGAGGTATACCATTACAGTTTTGGGGTGCTAACATCTTTAATCAGATTGGTAACTTATTTGGGAAGGTGATAATCCCCTCGAGAGCTTCCGAAGAAGATGATGATCTATCAGTTAATGTTGTGGGGGTCTTGTCTGAAAAAGTCGTTCGTATCAATAGTATGTTAACACTAAGATGGGGAGGTGAGCCACTTATGATTTGGATATCAGAAATGGAAACAAATCAGAATGTGTGGGAGGAAGAATGCCGGAAAAATGAATGGTCACCGGAATGGGGAGATGGTAGGTCAAAGAGCGTGCATGTGGAAGATGGAACATCCTCCTCGGGGAATGATATGTCTAACAGTTATGATGGGGTTCTAGATAATACAAAAAAAAATTAATAATGTGGCTGCAAAAACGGCGGATGATATGGGTTCCAAGGATGATGATTGTGACGTAGGGGACATGCCCAATCAAAACACTGACAAACCAATTTTTGGATCACAAGTTGACTTACCTGTCACAGATCCATGTTATACCCCACCACCACCTCCTGCACGTCATATTGGGTCCAATATGGAGCCCTGATGCTTGTGTGATGTACTATATTTTTATGTATATTTTTAGCCCTTTTTTACCACTTTGGTCAAGTTTTAAATTTATAAAACACGATATTTACTAACACCAAACACACATATGGGCAAGTGCACCCATCGTGAGCGTAGTATAGTGTTGGTAAGATACCGAGGTCGTTCAAGGACATAAGAGCTTTTAATACCGGTTTATCCTCAACGTCTAATCAAATCAAAAATTTAGAAAAAGGTTTTAAACTAGAAAATAAAAACTAAAATGTTGAAAATAAAAACAGATTTACAAGATGAATCACTTGGATTCGACTTGCCTTTAGTGTAACCTTTGATTATTTCCGCACTTTTGCACTTTTTAAGAGATTATCTTAGTTATTGTAGTAGGCCCCTCTTTTGAAGGTGACGTTACCCTCAACCCAGTAGTTTGAGTCAGCAAGGATACAATCCTAAAGGGTCGGATTATTGGAAGATAATTAATTAAGTTATTAATGCGTAATGTGGTAGGCCCCTCTTTTGAAGGTGACGTTACCCTCGACTAAGTAGTCTGAGTCAGCAGGGATACAATCCTAAGTAGCCGGGTTAATATATTAATAGTAGTTTACATATGAGGGGATCAAGAAATTCGGACCCCCACCATCCAATACCAGTGGGTATTGAATGAGGTCCTACTAAGCTTGACCTAGGTCCTTGCAGGATCTATACACTGAACAAGGCAAGACTCTTACCAAACCATTCCCTTAACCCCCGACCAGGTAGCCAACATACCTCCATATAGACCGTGGAGATATGAATGGTGTAAATCTTTTATTTTATATAGACGGTAAAATAATGCCAAGACACCACAGACAAATGATAAGGAAGACTCACCTTCAACATAAGAAACTAGTTATTAAAGTCATTAATACATAACCAAATAAAAAGTGCGAAACGATTAAAAATAAAAAGTATTACACTAAATGCTTGTCTTCACCAAGTGATGTAAGAGACTTAGGCAAACATGGCCTTTGATTGTCAAGAACTCTTACGATCAATCTTGGATCCCGAGACTACTACACACACTCTATGATGGATGATGGATGATGGTGGTGGATGATGGTGTTGTGGTGGTGGTGGAGTGTGGGTGAAGTGTGAGAGAGGTGGTTTGCCAAGGGATGATTTGCAAGTGAGCCAAGCACCCCTATTTATAGCCTGCACAGAAGCCCGGACACGGCCCCGTGTCCACCCTCTTCTCTTTCTTCATTAATTGCAGTTTGTCTGCATTAGTTGACCACGCCCCCGTGTCCGCTGGGCACGACCCCGTGTGCAAAAGCGTATCTGTACTATCAAGATTTCCTTAGATTCTGCGAATCTTAGAGTTGACCACTGCCCCGTGTCCGCTGGGCACGCCCACGTGGTGGGTGATAAAAGCTTCTACAGCTTTGTCTTTTCTGCAGACACTTGGCACGCCCCCGTGCTCATTGAGCACGGGGCGTGTTCAGCCTTCTGTTCTCTTGTTTTTGCTTCGGAGGATGCTGTCGAGGGGTCGGGCATGCCACGTTTATTCCTTTTCTTGTATTTATGTTATATTTTGATGCTTTTTTGCTTCTTTTATTCATTTGAGCTCATTTAATTCTGAAAATACAAAAGGAAGACAAAAGCACACTTTTTCCAACATTAGTACTAAAAAAGGGTGAGTTTTATGCCACAATTGATGTAATTTATATGTTGCATTTTGCACACATCAAATACCCCCGCACTTGAATCTTTGCTTGTCCTCAAGCAAAACTCTTTATAATGTGGCTTTACACTCCCAAATGGAATGGGTAGAAGAGAAGGTTTTTGGGCTTGTCATAGAGTGTCGGGATTCCAAGATTTTTATTTGGTTTTATTTTTATTTTATTTACAATCCTATTCGTCATGATTTATTTAGAACATTACATAAGATAAATTACTTATTTGGGCATAACATGCCTCTTTAAAATTCCATTTATATACAAGTTCACATACCTTACGGGAGATCACTCAACACTCGGCCGAAGATGTATTTTTGTGAAACACTCGTGAGCGGCATGGAACTTACTTCTACCATATGCTTGCCAAGCAATCAATCCTCCGCCTTTTTAACTATAAACTTTTGTAAATATCAAGAGGACTTTGGGGAAGGGTTAGGCTTGGGTTAAAGGTAGGTGGTTAGGTTAGTGGTTAGTAGAAAAGGGCGAAAGGCGTAAAAAGCGTCGGTTTTCGCAAGACTTCCATTTTTTTCCATAACTTTTTATTTAATGAAGCATTTCTTTAAACAAAGTTCTTTTTGATGAACTTGTTTGCTTTATTCCTTGGCTTCATCATCATTTTTTTTATAAGAAATGTCATATGAAAAACCGAGCTTTGTTACTAAAATAAAGAGTTTAAAATAAAAAGGGTTTTGGTGGGTAAAAGGGTGTTTGTTTTGTGGGTTAAGAAATGAAAAGGTTTAGGCTCAAAGGGGTTAACTAGGGGGATATTGGGTAGGTGGTAAAAAAAAGAAAAATAATGGTATAGAAATAAAAAGGGTTAGTCCTAATGCCTCCATCATTTACTTACTCGGGTTTAAGTTGGTAAGGACCGGGAATGAATCGTCGTGGCAAGTTCTAGAGTTGTAAGAAACCAAGCGGCTATTCACACAAGAAACGAAAAATGAGCATTTAGTTTAAAGATGTGTATTTGTATGCTCAATAAAGGCTCAAAACTCACTTTTTGTGGGAATGAGTTTTTTATGTGATCAAGTATATATAATCAAATTTTTTAACTAGATTTGTCATGCCGTTTCATAATTTTCTTACGTTGGTTCTTTTTATCACGACGCTATCGGTTGTAAATTTGTAAAAATATAACCTTTTTAAAACTTGTAATTCCCAAATTAAACCAAGACAAGTAAAAAAAATGAAAATTTTTGAAAAAAATTGGGGTGATTAGCGGTTCCAATAGAGTTTTGTGTAAGGCTTGTGATTAGGACTTGCAAATTTCAAGGTTTTAGTATCCCCCCCCCCCCACACTTAAATTACACATTGTCCTCAATGTGTCCCAAGAATAAGTTTTTAGGTTGATTGAATGTGTAAAAGTGTGTTTAAAAACAAATTTTAATGTTACTGTGCGTCTGGACACGGGCCCGTGGTGTCCGGGGATGACCCCGTGTTCAGATTGCCAGTAACAGAATTCCTTTAATAAGAAACAGAGCCTGGGCACGGGGGCGTGTTCAGCGAACACGCCCCGTGTCCAGTTACCTGAACTGGGCGATTTCCTGCAGATTGTGCAGCACGGGGCCGTGTTGGGTGGGCACGGCCCGTGCTGAACTTGCTGTAACAAAGAAAAGTTGTCGGGAGGTTCTGTTTTTGTGCATGGGGTGCTGGTTCAAGTTTCCCTTGGTATCCTTCACCATCCTGAGTGTGTTTTATTCCTAAAAATTAAAACTAGACTAGAAAACATAAAAATTAATCTAAGCTAAACTAAGGATAGTTCCGCGGAATGCCTCCGTGGTGCGCTACGTTTATAAGGGTCCTTGGCTAGACCCAATGCCAGTCATATGTTACCCAAGTGGGATGTTTTGCATCCCATGTTGCACCGTCGGAGAGCATCATCCAAACTTGAGTCTATGACCTTCATGTAATTGACCGGGTCGTCGTCCTCTACTCTCTTTCCAACTCCGAACTTCATTTCCTTGTTTCCAATCCTCAATGTTAGTGTTCCACCGTTCATGTCTACTACTCCGTGGGCCGTAGCTAGGAAGGGTCTTCCTAAGATGAGTGGTACTTCGGTATCTTCCTCCATATCTAGTATGATAAAGTCGGCTGGGAAGACGAATTCGCCGACTTTGACTAATAGATTTTCAGCAATACCTTGTGGATATTTTACGGACCTGTCGGCGAGTTGTATGCTCATTTTTGTAGGGCTTGTTTTTCCTAGGCCGAGTCGGTTGAACATTGATGCGGGCATGAGGTTTATGCTAGCCCCGAGGTCGGCTAGTGCATTGCGAATGAGGGATTCCCCAATCGAACAAGGGATTGTGAAGCTTCTAGGATCGATCTTCTTTTGCGGGAGTTTGTTGAGTAGCAAGGCAGAGCATTCTTCGCTTAAATTAACTAATTGCAATGATTCAATTTTTCTTTTGTTAGTGAGGAAGTCCCTCATAAATTTTGAATATTTAGGCATTTGGGTTAGGACTTCAATAAATGGAATATTAACATGCAATTGTTTTAGCAATTTTTCGAACTTTGTGAATTGCTCATCGGTCTTTTGACGGATTAACCGACCGGGGTATGGAATCGGAGGATTTCTGGTCGGCTCTTGATTTGGTGGAGGATCCGTCTCTTGTTGGAGCGTTGGCGAAGCTGTGGACTGGCTAGACCGGCTCGTTTCAGTCGAAGGTAATGGGGCTTCCTCGGGACCCACGGTACGGTTTCTCAATGTGATGAGATGTACTTGTGCCTTTGGGTTGGTTTCGGTATTACTTGGTAACGCGCCTTGTTGTCTCTCGGAGAAATTTTGAGCTATTTGACTTAATTGTTTTTCAATGTTTTGAATACTAGCTTGTTGATTTCTAAAATTCGATTCCAATTGTTGAAATCGATCCGAGTTTTTCTTTTCGGTGTCGGAGATGAGGCGAGATACGGTATCTTCAAGCCTCTCTCGTCCCCCTTGTTGTTGAGAGAAATTTTATGACTCACTTCTTGGTTGCTGAAAGTTTGTTCGTTGGTTTAGATTTTGTTGGTTACTACTATTGTTGGGTTCTCTCCAACCAAGGTTAGGGTGGTTACGCCATTCTTGGTTGTAGGTACCCGTTGGAGGACCCGACGGCCTAGGTCTGTTATCAATGTAGTTTACCATTTCTGTTTGATCATCCAATTCTTTCATACAACTCCAATTTTCATGTGGCCCACCACACCCTTCACAAGGCATAACCGAGGTCGTTTTTGTCATTTCTAACTTTTTGATTTTTGAAGAAAGAGCCTCGATTTGAGCTTGTAAAGAAGTGCTTTCGTCAACCTTATGGGCGCCCGGGGCAATAGATTTATTGCCTCGGGGAGTGTGCCAATGAAAATTGGTTTGAGCAATTTCCTCAATTTGATTATAAATTTCATTTGGGCGACGAATACCTAAAAGTCCCCCGGAGCTAGAGTCAAGTGTTTGTCTTGTGTGTGGCAACAATCCATTGTAGAAAGTGGATACTTGTTACCAAACCGCAAGACCATGATGAGGACACTTTCTTAGTAGCTCCTTGAACCTTTCCCAAGTTTCATATAAGGATTCCCCATCTTCTTATGAGTATGTATTAATTTCAGTCATTAATTTAGCCGTTTTGGCAGGAGTGAAATACTTATATAAACTTTTGGGCTAGTACATCCCAGGTGTTTACCGAGCCAACTGGGAGGGCATTAAGCCAAGCCTTAGCTTGGTCTTTTAATGAAAATGGAAACATTCGAAGGCGGATGGCGTCATTTGATGCTCCATTGATCCGAAAGGTATCACATATTTCCAAAACGTTTGTAATATGCAAATGGGAATCTTCATCCGCAAGCCCGTGGAAGGTTGCGGAGTTATGGAGCATTTGGATCAAATGCGGCCGAAGTTCGAAGTTGTTGGCATCGACATTCGGTGCATTGATAGCAGCGCCAAGATTACCTACGGTGGGCCGTAGGTAATCCATGAGGGTACGTTGGTCCGCCATCGGAAGTAGGTCCCCCGAAACTTTCTCTTGGTTTTTAGCTGTACGTCTTTTTCTTAGAAAGCGTTCGGGTTCGCCTAGAGGCTCTTTTATGTCTCTGCTGGAACTTGAGCTCATACACTACGTAGAGGGTTCAGGTGTGTAGCCTGGGTCCCAAGTCCTGCAATAAAAACAAAAAGGAAAGTTGGTCAGAAGGTTCACCACGGCCCCGTGCTCAGATGAACACGGCCCGTGGTCGAAGATACAGTAATTGTTTCCCGGATCCCTGTTACTTGGGAGTTCGACAAGGCCCCGTGTTGCACCAACACGGCCCCGTGCTCAGCTTCTCTGTAACTCGGAAAATAAAAACTGCCAGTAACAATGCTGGGCACGGCCCGTGTCCAACCAGGCACGGCCCGTGCTGAGCTCTGTAGAAACTGAAAAATTAAGAAAAATCCTAAAAAATAGAAAAATAAGAAAAAATGATTAGGCCGTTGATTTTAAGCTTTCTTAAAATCCTTATGTCCCCGGCAACGACGCCAAAAACTTGATGCGTGTGTGGTGTACTATATTTTTATGTATATTTAGCCCTTTTTTTACAACTTTAGTCAAGTTTTAAATTTATAAAACACGATATTTACTAACACCGAACACACATATGGGCAAGTGCACCCATCGTGAGCGTAGTATAGTGTTGGTAAGATACCGAGGTCGTCCAATGACACAAGAGCTTTTAATACCGGTTTATCCTCAACGTCTAATCAAATCAAAAATTTAGAAAAAGGTTTTAAACTAGAAAATAAAAACTCAAATGCTGAAAATAAAAATAAAATAAAATAAAAACAGATAGACAAGATGAATCACTTGGATCCGACTCGCCTTTAGTGTAACCTTTTATTATTTCCGTACTTTTGCACTTTTTAAGAGATTATCTTAGTTATTGTAGTAGGCCCCTCTTTTGAAGGTGACGTTACCCTCAACCCAGTAGTTTGAGTCAGTAAGGATACAATCCTAAAGGGTCGGATTATTGAAAGATAATTAATTAAGTTATTAATGCGTAATGTGGTAGGCCCCTCTTTTGAAGGTGACGTTACCCTCGGCTAAGTAGTCTGAGTCAGCAGGGATACAGTCCTAAGTAGCCGGGTTAATATATTAATAGTAGTTTACATATGAGGGGATCAAGAAATTCGGACCCCCGCCATCCAATACCAGTGGGTAGTGAAGGAGGTCCTACTAAGCTTGACCTAGGTCCTTGCAGGATCTATACACTGAACAAGGCAAGACTCTTACCAAACCATTCTCTTAACCCCCGACCAGGTAGCCCACATACCTCCATATAGACCGTGGAGATATGAATGGTGTAAATCTTTTATTTTATATAGACAGTAAAATAATGCCAAGACACCACGGACAAATGATAAGGAAGACTCACCTTCAACATAAGAAACTAGTTATTAAAGTCATTAATACATAACCAAATAAAAAGTGCGAAAAGATTAAAAATAAAAAGTATTACACTAAATGCTTGTCTTCACCAAGTGATGTAAGAGACTTAGGCAAACATGGCCTTTGATTGTCACGAACTCTTACGATCAATCTTGGATCCCGATACTACTACACACACTCTATGATGGATGATGGATGATGGTGGTAGATGATGGTGTTGTGGTGGTGGTGGAGTGTGGGTGAAGTGTGAGAGAGGTGGTTTGCCAAGGGATGATTTGCAAGTGAGCCAAGCACCCCTATTTACAGCCTACACAAAAGCCCGGACACGGCCCCGTGTCCATTGGGCACGGTCCCGTGTCCACCCTCTTCTCTTTCTTCATTAATTGCAGTTTGTCTGCATTAGTTGACCACGCCCCCGTGTCCGCTGGGCACGACCCCGTGTGCAGAAGCGTATCTGTACTATCAAGATTTCCTTAGATTATGCGAATCTTAGAGTTGACCATGGCCCCGTGTCCGCTGGGCACGCCCACGTGGTGGGTGATAGAAGCTTCTACCGCTTTGTCTTTTCTGCAGACACTTGGGCACGCCCCCGTGCTCATTGAGCACGGGGCGTGTTCAGCCTTCTGTTCTCTTGTTTTTGCTTAGGAGGATGCTGTCGAGGGGTCGGGCATGCCACGTTTATTTCTTTTCTTGTATTTATGTTAGATTTTGCTGCCTTTTTGCTTCTTTTGTTCATTTGAGCTCATTTAATCCTGAAAATACAAAAGGAAGACAAAACCGCACTTTTTCCAACTTTAGTACTAAAAAATGGTTAGTTTTATGCCACAATTGATGTAATTTATATGTTGCATTTTGCACACATCAAGCCCAATTCTGGTTTGGGCCTTCAAGATCTGTTTAACAATGAGGAGTTTGTGGAGGATACTCCACCTATTGGGATGTATTTTTTGGTAAACCTTCGGACCCATTTAATCTAATGCAACTAATAAATCAAATGGCCCAACAGAAGAAAAATATTGATTTGAATAATGTACTCTGTTCCTCACATTAGAACAACAGCGAGGGTAGGGGTGATGCCCATGTTCCTCCATCTCATCAGAAAATTGGTCAGAAGAAAAAAAAGCATAATTTTCCTTCATTAAAGATGAAGGACACCCTGTGGAATGGCAGAATCTTAGCTTCGAACAGGAGCAAGACAACGAATAGTACAGGAGAATCATCGAGTGGAGGAGAATCATCGATTAGATGCGTTAGTGAGGATGAAGGTATCACTGATAACATTAATCGGAAAAATATTTCACATGAGGTGGCGGCAACAGTTAGGGTTGGGGAAAATGTGGGATTTCGGATTTCTGGCCATGAAGAAAGGGTCAAGAAACAGATTGAGGAAGCACAACAGACAACCACTGACCAATGAATTTCTTATCAACAAACATCAGGGGGGCAGGTGATTCCTCCAAAGCGGAGCACATTAGGAAACTCAAAAGGAATAACAAACTGGGTTTTATAGCCATTCAAGAAACACAGATGTTGAACTCTTCGAATTTACAGGTCAGTAATTTATGGGATAACACTCTTTTTTGATTTTGAATCAATTGAAGCAACTGGTAGATCAGGGGGTTTGCTAAGTATTTGGGATCCTAGCATTTTTGTTAAAAAGTCGACAGTAAAAAATCGATATTTTTTAGCTATAATGGGGGAACTTTGTAATTGTGGTGGTGTGATGTCAATTGTTAATATCTATGCACCACACGACCAAATTCAGAAAAAACAGTTGTGGGATGACTTACTTGTTCTCATGGGTTCCTTCTCGGGTTCGTGGATATTTCTGGGCGACTTTAGCTGTGTAAGAGAACCCACTGAAAGAAAAAACTCAAGATTTAACAAACAAGAGGCAAGTGACTTCAACTTCTTCATAAATGAGGCTGGCGTGGTAGAATACGCTATGTTGGGTTGTACTTTTACGTATGTGACGGATGATGGGTTAAAGCTTAGCAAGATTGATCAAGTGTTGGTTTGTCAGTCATTCCTATCTGTTTGGCCTTCAGCGAAATTATTGGGGTTACCGAAATACAAATCAGATCATAGACCATTACTGTTGCTATGTTCGGATGTATTTTTTGGTAAACCTCCCTTCAGACTTCAACTCTTGGTTAAAGGAGGAGGGTATAGTAGAAGTTGTGAAAAAGGCTTATGATAGTGTAACATGTTCGGATCTCCCAGTCAAACCGTTAGCAACAAAACTAAAAGCTATCAAAGCTGCCCTAAAGCCATAGTGTGAGAAAATAAATAAGAGGGACAGGAAAACGGTAATTGAGCTTCAAAAAAAGGTGGATGAGATGGATCTAAAAGCTGAATCGGTTACTTTAACCGACCAGGAAGTGACCGAAAGAGACTCGTGGCTGAAAACGATAAATGAGTTGGAAGACAACAGGATGGAAGATCTTAAGCAAAGGGCGAAGGTTAAATGGGCGGTAGATGGAGACGAAAACACAACTTTCTTTGATGGAGTTATAAATGGACACCGGAAGAATAATAGAATCCACAGGCTGAATTTTGATGGAGTCTGGATTTCGCAACCGGAGGAACTTAAAAATAATATAAAAATGTACTTTGAATCAGTTTTTACAGAACAAGTGTTCGACAGACCGGAATTCATAAATAACGGTTTCAAAGTACTATGGTTATCTCAGTCGCGATGCTGGTAAAAAGATTCTCGAAGGAAGAAATAAAGGATGCGGTTTGGAACTGTGGGGGAGATAAAACACCGAGTCCGGATGGCTTTACGTTCAGATTCATTAAAGATTTCTGGGAGCTACTAGAAAAAGATTTTGGTTCGGCACTTGAATACTTCTATGTACATGGTAAGTTGAATCGAGGATGCAATTCGAGCTTCATCTCTCTAATTCCTAAATCGAGCAACCCTCAAACATTAACAACTTTAGGCCAATCAATTTGATTGGTTGTATTTCAAAAGTTGTAACAAAAATTCTAGCAAACAGACTCAAGAAAGTCATGGATTATTTGGTTAGCGACGTGCAAACGGCGTATATAGAAGGGAGGAGTATTCTTGAAGGCCCGTTAATTATTAATGAACTCATTTCTTGGGCAAAGAGTAGTAAACGAAAGATCATGCTTTTTAAAGTAGACTTTGAAAAAGCGTTTGACTCGATAAGTTGGGAATTCTTAGACTCGGTTCTACTTCAAATGGGTTTTCCGGCTCTTTGGAGGAAATGGGTTATGGGATTATTAAAGACGGCCAGAACTTCGATTTTAGTAAACGGTTCACCAACTTTGGAATTTGAAATTCAAAGGGGAGTCAGACAAGGAGATCCATTATCCCCACTTTTATTTATCTTGGCAATGGAAGCACTACATATTGCTACCGAAAGTGCGGTTGATGTGGGTATTTTCAAAGGTATTAAAACACCACGAGCGGGTCCGATTATTTCACATCTTCTGTATGTAGACGATGCATTATTTGTTGGTGAGTGGTCAGAAGATAACTTTCACAACCTTGCTAGACTCCTAAGATGCTTTCACTTATCTTCGGGGTTGAAAGTAAACTTTTCTAAAAGTAAAGTTTTTGGGGGTGGGGGTGGGTAATAATGACATCTCGGAAATGGCTTTGATACTTGGGTGCGAAAAAGGCTCGTTACCATTCACATATTTAGGCCTACCGGTCGGCTCCAACATGGGTTTGGTGAAAAACTGGAAACCCGTCATTGATCGTTTTGAAAGGAAACTCTCATTATGGAAGGCACGGACACTATATTTGGTGGTAGGACGACACTTGTGAAAGCAGTACTAGGTAACCTACCTACTTATTACTTCTCGTTATTTAACGCACCAATACATGTGATTAAATATTTAGAGAAAATAAGGCGTAGGTTTCCATGGGGGGGGGGGGGGGTTGTATTGATAAGAATAAGATGAGTTGGGTACCTTGGTTTAAAGTGGTGGCTCCGGAGCAACAGGGGGGGTTTGGGTATCGGCAGCTTGATGTCGATGAATAAACCCATGATGGTAAAGTGGATCGTGAAATTTAGAAACGAAATAACTCATCTCTTGACGAAAGTTATTATGGCAATACATGGGAAGAGGCGAACTTACTCAGTTATCCCTATGAAAAACTCAATTAGTGGTGTGTGGAAAAACATTGTACAGATTGGGAAAGGATCAAACCTTAAATTATCTGATGTCGAAAGGAGGCTGGAGGTGCAAATTGGTTGTGGGGATAAGATATTTTTCTGGTTAGACAAATGGGCCGGAGAGTTTTCACTGAAGGACCTATTTGCACTACGAACGGATAAATTCAGCTTGGTTCAGCATCGCTACAGCATAATTAATGGTCATGTCTCTTGGATATGGGGAGGAGGTACACGGTTCCTCAACCGGAGGTTGCGGATCTGTGGGACGAATGCAAAAAATCGTTACAAAATGTTGAAGTAAATAAGAAATTTGATAGGTGGCTGTGGAAACAGGAGGACGACCGAGAAGAGTTCAGCGTTTGTAATCTACAATCAGAACTGGACAGGATGAGTATGATACCAGAAACACAGGTTCTTAAGTGGCTTAGCTGGATACCGAAGAAAATAAACTGCTTCCTTTGGAGAGCGGTGCTGGATTGAATTCCCACAAGAGACGCGTTAGCAATTAGGAATATACAAATCCCTTTGGTCTTATGCGCGTTATGTAGTATATGCAATGAATCGGTTGATCATTTATTGATTTCCTGTCAATATGCTCAATTGGTTTGGACGACTATCTCGTTATGGGTCAAAGTTCCTCTTCCGAGATATTTGCTCAGCTTGGTGGGATTATTGGAGCACATTCAATCACATTGCTCATCACAAGATAAAAAGAAGGCGGTATACATGATTATTGCGGTGACATGTTGGACGTTATGGCGTATTAGAAACAACGTAATTTTCAATGGCAAAACAACGAATGTTTCAAGGGCAGTCGGTGACATCAAGGCACTCTAGTTTTTTTGGGTAAGAGCAAGGACTGGAAAAAGGGATCTAAATTGGAAAGCATGGGGAGAGTTTAGTTGTTTCAAATGAATTTTCTGTAATTTCATTCTGCATTTTAATTGTTGCTGTACCATGTACTCTAAGGCCTTAGGGTGTCCGAAGTGGGCTCGGCAAAGGGTTCGGCAAAACCCATTGCCGCGCGGCAAACACCCCGCCAACCCTTTGCCGAAGCGGTTTGTTTGTCGGTCGGTGATTGCATGCTGATGCGGGGAAGAGTGTATGTGAGAGAGAGAGAGGGTAGTGTGGGGTGGGGTCCATTCCAATCTCAATCAATCACACCTTTTTCCTTTTTTTAAATAGTTTACCACTTCACCAAGTGTCTAAACCATTGCCAACACTTTTGAGTATAGTTTACCACTTTGACATGGCACACTCTCATTGGTTGATTTTTTTGTTTGCCACTCTCAAGTGTTTAACCACTCCTTACACCCTTAGCATCTTGCTAAGGTTTTTGTTGTTGTTTGTTTTCTTTTTAATATTACCGCCTTTCTTTAATTTTTTTTTACATATTACATTATATTTAATGAGAAGTAAAAAGTTACAATTATAATTCGCACATTACCGAAAATAATTTGAATCCAAAAAATATTTAAATAATTATTAGTTTTTTAGCTTGATTTTAGCGACGTATTGCAACATTTTTTTTATATATATCTTTAAAGTTAGATTGTAATAAATTATGAAAATAATATGTTGAGTAAAGTATATGGATGATCCCTGTGATTTATCAAAATTTTGAATTTAATCTCTAACTTTCAAAAATAAACGAACACTATAGGTGGTTAGTAATAACAATCAAGTTATATATTCAGTTATAATAATATGACAAACAAATTAAGGACCTAAGTACGAACAATCAAGTTATATATTTAATTTAATAATAATAATATGACAAAACAAATATTGAACCTAACTATGTATAAATTTCTTAAAATAAACTAATAGAAAATAATTAAAATCCCCATAATAAATAAATAAGATATTTAAGTGTGTTCCCTTTTAATCAAACGAATTTTAAAATTTATGGTTAGACATTTTATTAAAAAAAATGTTTTGTTAATAAATAATTATGATTTTTTTTCTATAAGAGATTAAATTAAAATTAAACTAAATAATAATTATCTATAAGAGATTAAACTAAATAATATTTAATAGGAGGGTTATCTATAATTAATTTTTTTAATGGCTAACGTTGCACACCATGGGGATTGAATCCCTGACCTCTCATATCCTAAGCTCCATCTAAACTCACCAACACCAATGGGCTACTCCCAAGTGGTTATCTATAATTAATTAGAAGAGATTAAACTAAATAATAATTATCCATAAGATACATGGCCTAATATGATGACAAGTGTCCAAAAAATGGTTTCTTTTATTATATAGTACTAGCGGTAACACCCGTGTGCAAACACGGGTGGTTTCTTAGACAACCATGCATAACACATATAAATGATGAATATGGTTATATTTATAGACTTATAAATAGATAAAAGTTTAGAGTATAAAAAATACAAAAATATACATTTTTTTAATCTTTTGTAAACGAAATAACATTTGCATTCAAGCATGTTCATTCTCCAAAAAACAATATTTTAACCCAACAGTCATTTCAATCCCCTTCAACCTCCACAAAACACTATTAAACGACGAATCACTATACATTTTTTAAGATTTAATTGGAAATGGATTACAAAGAAAGGGAACATCTTTTAAATGACAAATATATTACAGAACATGTTTAATCGTTTTAAAACAATAAAGCTAAACCTAAATACAATCGAGCACACATGATTTATACACCATGTGCGCACTGCAGCATGCTAAACCAATAACGTAACTTTTAAATAATTTAAGCACGCTTTTACCTTCCCATAATCTCGTAACCGACTTGCGATTAAAGTCAACCATTGTTTGTTTGTGGTATCTAAAACTCTGTTTGACTAAAGTCAACCACTGTTTGTAAAGGGTAATCTTTGTTTCGCCAAATCACTGTTTCTTAAAACTCTGTTTGTAACCAAACAGAGGTTTCAAACATATGTGTCTCATACCACTGTTTGAAATCCTAACCTCTGTTCCAAAAACAGAGATTACGAAAGGAAAAACAAACATCTGATTGACCAAAAGTGAACAGAGATTTAACCTTTGTTTTGAAAAACCAAACCTCCGATTAATAAACAGATTTTAGGTTTCAAAAGAGTGTATCATTTGTTTGAGGTGTCTAAAACTCTGTTTGACTAAAGTCAAACACTGTTTGTAAATGGTAATCTCTGTTTCGCCAAATCACTGTTTCTTAAAACTCTATTTGTAACCAAACAGAGGTTTCAAACATATGTGTCTCATACCACTATTTGAAATCCTAACCTCTGTTTCAAAAACAGAGATTACGAAAGGAAAAACAAACATCTGATTGACCAAAAGTGAACAGACATTTAACCTTTGTTTTGAAAAACCAAACCTCTGATTAATAAACAGATTTTAGGTTTCAAAAGAGTGTATCATTTATTTGAGGTATCTAAAACTCTGTTTGACTACAGTCAGACACTGTTTGTAAATGATAATCTCTGTTTCACCAAATCACTGTTTCTCATACCACTATTTGAAATCCTAACATCTGTTTCAAAAACAGAGATTACAAAAGGAAAAACAAACATCTGATAGACCAAAAGTGAACAGACATTTAATCTTTGTTTTCAAAAACGAAACCTCTGATTAATAAATAGATTTTAGTACATGCAATTCAACAGTGAAATAAAACCCAAAATGTTTAAATAAAGTCTAATAAAGTATTTTTGAAAAACAGATTTCATTATAAATACACCCAAAATTACATATCTTTCCAGCTAGCTGCTGGAATGCAGCCTGCATACAAAAACTCAGCCAACGACTGTTATACCCCTTTAACAGTTACATCATATAGACTAAATATTATAAGTGCATCATTACTCCCACTCTACGTTGAACTGTTTCGCCCAATTTCTTATACAAAAGTAAGTTGTTGACTTGACTTTCACATATCCAATACGACCCGTTTCCCAGCTAAAGCCTTGCACCCGTGTAAAGCCTATATGATGTCTTTGCGTTCAAAGATACCTCAGCCTACAAATCATTCAATCATACCACCAGCCTAGAAATCATTCATTACGTGTAATTTAGTAAGGTATTAGTAACGCAGGGTTGAGTTTATTTCAGAACTCTAAATAACTACAGAACTTTCAGAACTCCTAATAAACAATCATTTTACATATAAGTTTTTGTATTTAGGATCTTTTTATCATCTATTATATGTATTTCTTTGATTACATACATGTTAAAAGTAGTTTACATATGTTTAATTGCCAAAATTATATATATGTGTCATAACTAATTACATATATGTAAAAAAACTAGTTTACATATGTGTAATTATAAAATTACATATAAAAAAATGATAAAATTACTCTTAACTTGTATGTAATCGTAAAAATACACATAATAAATGATAAAATTATCCTAAACATAAAAATATATAAATAAAAAGATTGTTTATTAGGAGTTCTTCGAGTTCTGTAAATATTTATGGTTCTGAAATGATCCTGGCCCTAGTAACGTATTACCTTCAGTGAATTTCAAAAGAGCTCAAATATATGCAAAAATTTATAAGAAACATCACTTACATGCTTAAAAACCCATACAGTAAACTCCATTCCTAATTGCTTTAACCTTGGTGTGGTACCATTTCCTAGAAAAGGAACATTTTCACATTATTAACATAAAAAACCCCAATATAGATATGCAATCTGATGAAACAAAAGTGTGAGATTTAACAGTCAAGATGAAGCATTCTCTCATCAGCACAATGATGGCTACCATATCTATAGATGATCATATTCAAAATGATCCAAATATTAGGTTTGTTGTAACAGATGCAAAAATGTCATCTACATAGAATATATCATCCATAATATATATAACTCATTATGTGAACATAATATATATGTGCGTGTGTAAATCCTAAGCCTTAACGATCTACATATAAGTACAGCCACCTGGATGCATGTAAATAAGCAAAAGAAGACACTTTGGAGCTTGATTTCGTAAATCACTGTGGAGTTCGGAGGAACGACTGCCAACTCCTGCTTAGATTCTGTAGAACCGAAAGCATATTCTTCATCGTCATAACAGCTACTTCCCCTTTCTTCATCGTCATAACAACTCTATCGAGCCCGTCAATTACTTGCTCTGTCCAACAACCAACACGATCAGTGGTGAATAATGAATACAACCAAAATTTAGCCATTAAGAGGATGATGACTTGCATACCTTCGCCTGTCTTAAAGTTAAACAGCTCGGTCCCATCATCATAACCTCTGTTAATGAATACAGTGCCATCTTGCAGCTTACTGATCAATTTCACTGTCCAAATTAAGAAAGCAGACCATCAGACATCAAATATACAAAGTAGTCTTAGCTCTCAAACTTGAGCTCAACTCTCCTCTTTGAATCTCACACCAGTGCTTAAAAGTGGTGTTTGATTATTCGACACTACAGAAAATTTCATCATTAGCGGCGACATCCTACCGGTCGCCGCTGATACTCATGATACAGAACGCGCATCCCAGACCCAATAATGAGTGTTGATGAGGAGACAGATCCAACAGCAGATGTTTTATCGTATCTATCCATGGCTCCCTCTCAAAGCTCATTGGTTTTTTTCTTTCAATAACATCTTCTGTGGGTTTTATTATTATTTTTTTGTTTGTGTTAAGTTTATTGGTTAATTCGATTAACACTAAATAAAAACAATATATAACAGACGTATACAAAACTAAAGTCAACTAAATTAGATAGACAACCATTATTGCATCAAATACACTTACATTAGAATTAGAAAGCAAAGAGTTACTTTTGAGCACATTATGACTCTTTTATTGTACAAGTTAGAAACCAGCAAAGGAATAATACCTTTACCCAAGGAAGAACATAATATTATTATTATTATCCAATTTGATGAAATCACTGGAAATGACCAACATAATATTACTATTTAGTTCGAAAATTAACAAACCAAACATGATTATTTTTTCAACCAAATGCATCACAAATCTCCAAACACCCCCTAAGATGAATACAAAAAGGAAATGATTACCCTTTCAGCAAGGATGCGGGCTTTTTTAGGTTCACCGATACCAATAGCAATTAGCTTCACACCAGCAGCTTCAAATCTTGCTTTAGATTCTTTAAGAGTCAACGCGAGTTCCCAACTATAGACGTTACAAAATAGAAATTATACATCGAATAATGGAATTACAATTTCATTTATTGTTTTGGTAAATAATCAAACTTTAAACTGATTACCAGCAAGGGCATCAAAGTGCCTCAGAAGAGCAATAACAGCAATCCCCTAGAGAAAATAACCAGAATCATGTCATTTTCAATTTCGAATTCAAGTTACTGATAATCAGTTAATCACTGCAAATATCATGATTACATCTAGCTCTCCTTAATACAATTCACAATCAATGACAAAATCGAAGATACATGGGATCTATCCTCATCGTACACGTCTTCAACACCACCACCAACAGATGCACTCGGTTTTTCACCGAGTCGACTCATCAACTTTAGCCGCCACCGGAGCATTCACCTCATTCACAGCACTATGTGTACAACAAATATTAGGGCACGAAACAGGGAAGCAAAAGGAATGAGATAAAGTAAGAATTACCTGAGATTAGCAGAAGAAGATTGCAGTGTCTGTTGGAGTATTCTTATCTTCTTCTCCGTTGAAGTTTTCTTATCTTCTCTGTTGAAGTTTTCTTAAACAACAGAGAATCAAAACAAATAAACAATCAAGCAAATTAGGTTAACATAAAAGCTAAAATAGACCTGATAATGAAGATTATTCCGCTCCTGAAGACGCTTAAGCTAGCCATTTGTCTTCGTCTTCAATGGCGTCTGAAATCATCATCTTGTTGTTTGTTGTTCGATTGAAGAGTGTGAAGAATGGAGAGAGAGGAGAGAGAGAGATTGGAATGTGTTTTTGAAGAGAGAGATGGATTGAATTTTAAAAGTGGAGCCAGCAATGTATGTTATATATGTATAGATTTTGAATTTTGAATCTGGAGCCATAATTTTGAACGAATTTTGAATGATGGACAAATGTTTGAAGAAGAAAGGCTAATGGCAGACGTTTGTCTTTTGTATGTGGGCAGACATTTGCTCAGCAGACTTTTGGAATTTTAAGGTGAATGTGGGCCACCTTTGAATTTTTAAGTTTTTTAATATTAAGATTTATGATGTAAAAATGACATAACAAAGCCTTGTTGGACATCCTCTCCAGCTGACACATCAGCTTTTCTTATGTCATTGAAGTTTCTTCTTTTATAGAAAAGATAGATAGATTTTTACATAAACGAATATAACTTTTTACATACTTAACCTTTTTGTATATACAAGTCCGTTTGAAATACAATTCATACCGGAGCGTTGAGAAAAATAGAAAACTTTAAAAACGAATACGAGTACTAGTATTTAATATTGTAAAGTATTAAACAACCCGAGATGAAGCTTAGAGCATTCACATTCAATCCATCAAATTATGTGAGGAGAGGTTTTTATATTATAAAGGGTATAAAAAGTGGTTGTGAGTAGAGGAGAGAGAAAATGTTACTGTTCATCTGTATATTTGGGGGGACACTGTTCACCCGTTATAATTTTTTAATATATTTTGAAAGTGGTTGTGAGTGGAAGTGAGAGAAAAAATGTAATGATAATATTATTTAATTGAAAGGAAAGAGAAAAAGTATTTGTTTTTAGTGGAAATATATTGATATAGGAGTTGTTTTTTAGTGGAATGTATGTATAATTTGATGGATTGAATGTGAATGCTCTTAGGCGAGTTTGGACTTTACTCGGCCCATTAACACCCTAAAAATAAATATACAATTTGTTATGAATATAAAAATATGAAAAGTAAATAACTAAACATACAAACCTATATATATATATATATATAGGGTCAGGATTTAGAGAAAACGGTGAAAGTGTGAGAACGGTGAGAACGATTTTGGTGGTGACATATGGCATTGATGCTAAATTATATTAAGGGGTAATATTGTCAAAAAAAACCCACTCATATGAACTGGGTGTTCAAATAAAAAGCCATAAAAACGCCCAATTCAGAAAAACGCCATGAAAATACCAAGTTAAAAACGCCATAAAACACTCAGTTCAGAAAAACGCCATGAAAAAACTCAGTTGAAAACGCCATAAAACACTCAGTTCAGAAAAACGCCATGAAAATACCAAGTCTAAAACGCCATAAAACACCCAGTTCAGAAAAACGCCATAAAACCCAGTTAACTTTTTTTCGAAAAGTATATCAATAGTATACTCGTTGGAAAGATAAAAAACGCTGAGTTTTATGGTGTAATTTTTTTCGAAAAATAATCACGTATAAAAAAGTTACTGTTTAAATATGATGGGGGAAAATGACATGTGATTAGCATGTGCAGCTTTGTTTAGAAAGTTGCTGAAACTTGTTTATTTTTTTTAAAAACATCCACTCGGCGCTTTTTTGATTTTTTTTTGGCTCAAAACTCTTAAAAACATGTATATTACATGTGTTATTTTTTTCAAAAAAAAAAAGTCGGGAGGTTGGGTTTTCTAGGGTTTTCTCAAATTTTTAGGGTTTTCTATCTAGCATTGTCATATATATATATATAGGGCCAGGATCATTTCAGAACCATAAATATTTACAGAACTCGCAGAACTCCTAATAAACAATCTTTTTATTTATATATTTTTATGTTTAGGATAATTTTATCATTTATTATGTGTATTTTTACGATTACATACATGTCAAGAGTAATTTTATCATTTTTTATATGTAATTTTATAATTACACATATGTAAACTAGTTTTTTGACATATATGTAATTAGTTATGACACATATATATAATTTTGGCAATTAAACATATGTAAACTACTTTGAACATGTATGTAATCAAAGAAATACATATAATAGATGATAAAAAAGATGCTAATTACAAAAACTTATATATAAAATGATTGGTTATTAGGAGTTCTGAAAGTTCTGTAATTATTTAGAGTTCTGAATATATATATATATATATATATATACCTGTATTGAAATTATACTTTTATATAAAAAATAAATAAATTGATTAACTAATTAATTAGTTCTAGAATATTTTATAAGATAAAAATGATGAAATAAATAAAAAAGAAAAGAAATGTTAAATAAAAAAATTTAAATGAAAGAAAAAGATAACAAGAATAAAAATTATAAATTTAGTTTCTGGGAATTACATAGTTAGTCCATGTGGTTTGCAAAAAATAACATATTTAGGTATTAATAGTTTAAAATCACATTCTAGGGTATTAACTTTTCATTTTGTAACGTCTGGAGGTATTAACGTTATTTGTAGGTTTAATATCACATTCTATTAGTATCTAAGTATGTTATTTTGTGTAAACCACATGGACTAACTATGTTAATACCCTAGAAGTTAATACCTCCAAACGTTACAAAATGAAAAGTTAATACCCTAGAAGATGATTTTAAACTATTAGTACCTAAATTAGTAACTAAGGGGCTGTTTGGCTAAGCTTATTTTTTTGACTTATTTACTTATTTGAAAAGCAAATAAGTCATAATGGAATGACTTATTTACTTATTCCTCTCACATAATAAGCTAACTCAAACACCTTTTAACTTTTCAAAAAGTAAATAAGTAAATAAGTCACTAAAATAAGCTTAGCCAAACAGCCTCTAAGTATGTTATTTTGTGCAAACCAAATGGAGTAATTAACTCTTAAAATTATGATTTTCAAAAAAGAAAAAAGAATACAAGCCCAGCTTGGATGGATCCAACCCTGAAAGCCCATTAAAAAGCAGTTTTTTTTAAGCCCAGCTTCAACGTCAGGTATTGTTGGAAACTTGCCACTACTGAGCTCCTTAATTCCTTGTCTTAATTGCTGGAGAGATTGGGATTTGAAAATCCTCCTCCTCCACACTTTTTGTGAGCACTACACAGCCGTTGACCATCCACCACGTTGCTGCTCACTGAGTCAATTCTCCCTCCCATTAATCTGTAAGTTTTTCCTGCTAGGTTTCAGGGTTCTTATTGCTCATCTAAAACTGCAAGAAAATTGATTGAAAACAAACGATATTTAACAAGTTTTTTTCTTGATGTGTTGCTTGTTTTTATGAACTCATGATTTCAATGCTTCTTACGATCTTTACTGTTATTTTCCACATTTAATCATTACAATTTTTTTTTTATTTTTATTTTGATTGTCCATTCATTTTACAAATTTATTATTTGATTCACTTTGTACCGAGAATATTAATGATATGGGAAATATTTTAACTCTCTGTAAAAATAATTTTTGCTTTTTTGTGAAGAAAGTTATTCCACTTCACACATGGATGATCCAATATCAAACTTTCAGTGTCTTACTATAAACAGATGAGGATGACTCGAATCCTACGTATTAATTGTTTTTTAAGTTATTTGTTATTTTCAACTGTTCCTTTTTTACCAACCCGTTTTCGCCCCCTCCAAAAGTTTCTTGGATCCGCAAATAAGTATCCGCTGCTGAGAAATATAAAAGAGTTAATTGCCATTTTAGTCCCTGTGGTTTGGCCCATTTTGCCAGTATAGTCCAAAGGTTTCATTTTTAACATCTGGATCCAAAAACGTTTCATCGTTGCCATTTTGGTCCAACTGACTTAACTCCATCCATGGACCTCAGTTAACTCAAGGGCAATTTTGTCATTTTATCTATCTCTTTTAATTAATTAATATAAGTTTTATCTTATATATAATAATTATAATATAATTATAATAACATATATTATAATAACATATATATATATATATATATATACAGATATCTTATAATACTGATCCACCACCATTCATCTCTTACTCTCTCCTGTCTCTCTCTCTCTCTCTCTCTCTCTCTCTCTCATCCACCACAAAATCACCATCGCCCCCTACCAGTCACCACCGCCCACCACTATCAACCATTGCTTGATCTTTGTTAAAATCCCCCACCTTCACCGTCTCAAATGTACACCACCGCCACTACTACTGCAAGGCCATCACAAGCCACCACCGTCCCTAACAGGTTTGACTTTCTATCTCTCTAAAAATGGTGGTTCGACGGGTTTGATGGTGATGAACGGTCTGGTTCGACAGGTTTGATGGTGATGAACGGTCTGGTTCGACAGGTTTGATGGTGATGAACGGCGGTGGTGAGTTTGTCGTTGTGGATGTTTATGGTGATGACAGTGGAGGTGGGGTGTTGCTGGTGATGAAGGCGGAGGTGGGTGTTGATGGTGATAAACGGCGGTGCTGGGTTGTGGGTTTTGTATGTGGCAATTGATTTGAAGATCTATGTGCGATTTGAATTTGGAGGTTGTGATTGATTGGGTTGGGTGGTGGGTTTTGTAGGGGGTGAAGGTGTTTCAGTGATGGTTCACGGTGGCAGGAGGTGAAGGTGTTTCAGTGAATTTGGGGGTTTTATGAGATGAGAGAGAAGCAGATATTTGATGAGGGAAGGGAGGCGGAGGTGAGATGATGGCGGTGGCAGCGGCAGTGATGGTTCACGGTGGCAGGAGGTTTGTTTGGATTTGATTTGATTTTGTGTATGTTTAATTTTGTTTGTGGTTTGTTTAGATTTGATTTGATTCTTTCGTTAATTTGGATTTGATTTTGTTTGTGGGTTTGTTTGGATTTGATTTGATTCTTTTCGTTAATTTGGAGGTGGAGGTGATGGTCACCGACGGGGGACTGATGTGGTGTGGTCGGTGGCTGAAGTGTGGTGGTGGCTGAGGTGTGGCAGAGGTGGCGGCTGTGTGTGTGTTCTGTATGTATGTGTGGATTCCATGGTGGTCGGGTGGTGGTGATTGGTTGTAGTGGTCGGTTCCTGGTGATAGTTGTGGTGGTCAGTTCCTGGTGATAGTGGTGGTGAGGCTGTGGTGGTAATGAAGGCAGGGGTGGTGATGGTGGCAGTAGTGATGGTGAGGTGGGTGATGAAGGTGTGTGTATAATATATTCTTTAAATATTAATTAATTAAAACAGATAGATAAAATGACAAAATTGCCCTTGAGTTAACTGAGGTCCATGGATGGAGTTAAGTCAGTTGGACCAAAATGACAACGATGAAACGTTTTTGGATCCAGATGTTAAAAATGAAACCTTTAGACTATACTGGCAAAATGGGCCAAACCACAGGGACTAAAATGGCAATTAACTCAATATAAAAAATGTCGAATATTAGTTAAGGTCATTTGAACAAAAAAAAAAAACAAGCATAACAAGCTCCCGCACAATCTTACATTTTTTTATGTAGTTATGTGATCACCACAACAAGAAGGCTGACATACAGAGAGGGTTGACTTAATTTGACCGTGTATTGAAGTTGTCCTCCATTCTTAACCATCTTTCAGTTAGGAGGGTTGTGAATTTCTTTCATTTGAGAGATTACACAAACTTCTATTGTTGGTTAATTCTTTTTTAGTGTCAAATTAGGTTTATCAGCTTCTCATGCGTCGGTGCTTACTTGAAACACGTTCTTTGATTTTTCTTATTATTAGTTGACGAACAAATAATGGAGTCCTTCATCAAGGAGTTTGAACATCTTAAAATCTCACTTGAAGAGATAAAATCAGCCACCGACAACTTTGATAAAACCAAAGTCATTGGAGGTGGTGGTTTCGGGCCGGTGTATAGAGGAGAACTGTCCCACTTTAAGGGGCGTGGCATGGTTGCTATTAAGCGCCTGGATCATAAGTCTTTACAAGGAGCCCCTGAGTTCTGGGACGAGATCGCGGTCCTTACCCGTCACACGCATGAAAAACTCATCACACTTTTGGGATTTTGTATTGAGAGTGGTGAAATGATCCTTGTCTACAAGTATGCATCTAATAAAAGCCTTGATCGCCATTTAAGTTCCCCTGGTTTTACATGGAGACAACGTCTCAAGATATGCCTTGATGCTGCAATGGGACTAAGTTACCTACATGATGCCAGGGGCACTAAAGAAACAATTATCCACACTGATATAAAGAGTTCCAACATCCTACTCGATGCAGATTTGAATGCTAAAGTTTCGGACTTGGGACTGTCAAAGACAATACCTGCTAATTGGCAGCAGATAGGTCTTGTCACCAACCCTGCTGGAACCCATGGGTATTGTGATCCAATGTTTAAAGAGACATGCATCCTAACGAAAGAGTCTGACGTGTACTCTTTTGGCGTGGTATTATTGGAAGTGTTATGTGGGAAATTATGCTATGAATATAGCAATGGTCAAACTCAGATTTTTGTGCCTGAGTGGAAAGAAAGTTATGGACAGAATAAGCTACAAGAGATTATCTTTGATGCTCTAAAACAACAGATGGATCAAAATTCTTTGAAAACATATTCAGACATCGCATTTAAATGTCTGCATAGATCTTGTGAAGAACGGCCAACGATGCCACATGTTGTGGAAGAACTTGAGACTGCACTTGCATATCAGGAGCTTTATGAAAGCGCGAAGCTGCCAAAGGACTACACGAAGATGCTTTTGACTGCTGCAGGTCCTCTGAACGATATATCTGAAACCGAACTGAAGATGCTTCTCCTTAAAGGGATCCTCATCAACAGTGGCAAAACGGTAAACCTGACACACTATCACAGTAATTCCTATCTCTGTTCCCTCTCACTACTAGCAACACTAAAATCCAGCCACCATAGATCTCTATTTACAAGAAAACACTTAGGTGCACTAACTTGAAAAACAAAGAATATCTTGAATTCTCAATCTCTACTCTTTCTGATGAGTTCATCCTAAATCAGCCAAACTAATTTGAAGTTTTTAATGACAGTGGTTTTCGCGTAATATAAACGGAGATCATTGTGAAATGATATCTATAGCAGCATGTTTAACTTCAACTGCAAATGAATTTCAGCATTATATAACCTCGCCTGAATATAGTTCAAGGTGATATTTCTCCTCCCTACTCTCTTTTTTTTTTCTGATTGTGATACACCATTCTATAAGTATAAGGTTTTATATCATTATGTGATGCTTCTTTATGAAGATTTGCGGTGGGCTGCTATGAACCATCTGGAGCAAAATTTAAAACACATGTCAGAACTCAATTCTTGTCGCCACAAATCACGTACACTGTAAACCTTGTGTTCAAAATCAAGAAGAATAAAAAACAAGGTATAGTCATTGAACACAAATTAGAAGGGGAGAAAGCAACATCGTATTCATTCCTATCAGGTGAGAGAGAAGATGGATGGCTGACGGCTGAATTGTATCGGTTTACTAGTGAGCAGAGAACTGTTGATCTTAAAATTATGTTTTACACCAAGTATTGTCCGAATTTACTAGTAGAAGGCATCGAGTTTCAGCCCGAGAAAGTAAGCTCACCAACACTAGTTTATTCATTTAGATTATTTTTCTCTATGATGTTTTTGTATGTTTGTTTTGGTTTTGGAGTTTTAAACTAATCATGTTTCTGTGTGTGTTAACTTTAAGCCATTATTTTAAGTAGAGTGCTCTCAAATCTTAAACTTTGAAACATTTTGCCCAACCATTTAATCAGATGTTGTGCATGCTGCATAGGTTTTTGTGATAACTAACTTTTCTACACAAAAAAGCAACATATGTAGAGTCCCTTATCAACACTGCATTTTGTGGTGATAATTAAGCAGCCTTAAGTAACTAAATAATCATTTTTGGATACTAACATGGTTTTTGGCAATCTGGTTATAAGAGAAAACGAGTAATTGACTAATGGTTTATTTGCACTTTTCTAAGGACATATTTATAATTTCAAGAAGTGGTGATTGAACGAGTAATTTACTAGGGTTGCACCTTTACGAGGACATGGTCCCGGATAGGACATCATGGAGGTGTAAGATAAAGGTTAAGGACTTCTAGGGAGGGTATAATTGGATCTTGATTTTGTCTCAGAGACTTAGACTTTCCTACACTTTAGGAGGATTTTACCGGTGAGTGTATTCATATATTTATGCCTACATGTAGTTGTATGATGTTAAACATGTTTATAGTTGTAGCGTATACTCTCACCACTTTTTTGGTTATTGGTAGCTTATATTTCTATACTTTTTAGTCCTGTTGGTCTGTTGTTAAACACATTTGTTTTGGAGTCCGGGGTCTCTCTGGAAGGAGTCTCTCTAATTCCATGGATAGAGTTAAGGTTTGCCTACATCCCACCCTCCCTAGACCATGTAGCTTTGCTATTTATGGGATTACTAGGTATGGTTGTTGGTGTTGTTGTTGTTGTTGTTTATTGTGAGGTTACAACAATCAAACACCAAACATATGCTAACAAGTTTCGTGCGATAGGGCAATTAGTGACACAATCAGCGACTAATCTGCGAGACAATATAAATCTCTTTTCTCTATTTTGTCATTTTAAAATACACTTTGTTTCGTCACAGAATGTTCACATGCAACCCATATCAAACAAAGAGATATATTGGAAACAAAAATTGCCAAAGGATTATGAAGACATAATCAAGTGGTCAAAAGATGGTGTGCGATGGGAAACCACAAAGGATTTGTACTATATTTTTTGCAGGGGGTTTCTAATCAATTATGGTGAAGAGGTAAATTCGGTCATAATGATCCATTCTTTCATATTTGAGATGATCAACATTGTTAAAAGATATATTGCCTGTTCCTTTAAATCTCATATACATGTACTTGTTTGAACATATGAACATTGGTTCTACCTGTTCAAGGGGAATCAAATCATGATTTTAAACCAAACACTTACAGGTTTATTGATTTGCAGTGGTTTTCTCTGGACAAAGATGGGAAGAAATGTCTTATGCTATCAGCAAGAGCAGCTTTGCAAGAAGACAAATGGAATTGGATGTCTCTAGCTGAAACAAGGTTATTTTCTTATTTCTCGGCCTCTTTTCTTGTATACGTGTGTACATATTTCGAAATACTAGTCAATACTCAATAGTCATACACCACTTAGTAGTAGCAGACACCTATTATTGAGAGCTTGTTAACAAAGGTTCTCAATGGTATTACACATCAAGTAAATTATGCAGCATATGTTGGTTAGCAAAACCTTGTTGATCCCTGAAAACTTGGTACTCTGTACTCATTTGCAAAATCAAATGGCTTGTGTGTATAAAATTCAAACACCAATTATGCATCTGATTCATATTATGTTTCTCGTTTTTAACATGGCATGAGGAGCACACAACGGAAACATGCTACATACCCCGAATATCCACTCTACTTTGAAAGTTGTCCTCATATGAAGTTGGCATGTTTTTCTTACACTCACACCCACACCGTGTTTCATTTTCTCTCTCTCTCTCTCTATATATATAGAGAGAGAGAGAGGGGAGGGGGAGAGAGATGAATTATCAAAACTATTCTATCTCTCCCTATCGATAAGAAAAGGTCTAACATGACCTATATTCAAAGAAAATTGAGGATGTCATCATGTTAAAAATGAGCATGTGACACATATGTGAGACAGATTCTACCACCTGGAACACTTGTCTTCAAAACCCTATCAAGTATATAATACATGTCCAATTCTAACTTCTTACTACACAATGTCTTTTCACAGATTTGAAGAAGTGGCTGATTACTGTAATCTTCGAAATTTTGGTATTTTTTGCAAGTTCAGATCCAAATTACTGTCACCTCAAACAACATACGGAACTCATCTTGTCTACAAATTGCCAGAAGGCTACAAAAATGCTAAGCCGCCTCCTGTGCAAGTGGTTGATAAAGATTCACATTCAAAAGAAGTTCACAATATATTTTTACGAACTCCTCAAAGCCCATTTATCAGCTGTAACGTTAAGAATAAAGCCTTCAGCCCATCGAATATACCCCAAATGAAAGGCCTTCCAAAACAGCGGAGCGATGGATGGATGGAAGTACAAGTACATGAATTTCAAACACGTGATACCATCAAAATGATTTCCACGCGTCTTAAGTTCTCCAGTTACGACATGGGGCTTAAAGGAATTACTGTGCAATGCCTTGAGTTTAGACCTGTATAGATTCATGATTGGGAAAGAACCCACCATGATGAGTTTATTTTTATTTTCGTTTCTTTAACATTAAGCATGTTTATATGGTATGTTATTTTCGTTTCTTTAACATCATGCTATATATGTTTCACTTTCCTGGAGTCCTCTTAATGGAACGTTGGTTAGATGTCTATGGTATGCTAATCTGCACAATACTGCTAAAAATCAAAACAAGTAATTGCGACAAAACAGAGGGACATTTGCGACCAAATTGTTGAGAAGAAAGATATTAGGATTGTGTTAGTTAATCGAATAGTGTTCCGTGACTAAAGAGGGTTGACTTGATATACGTAGATTGGGTAATTGAATTATGGTTTGATGACAAAAACTATTTTAATTTCCACGTTAACTGATTTTCTAACACTGTCTATGTGGTGTCCAAATAACTAGCCAATCTTGTGTAAACCTAGAACTGAAACTTGGAGGAGGTTACATTCTCTTTAATCTGATCGCACTTTCTTAGTTAATTTTTTAGTTTATTTCAAATCAACAAACCCCCAATCTTAGTTGCTAGTAATTAAATAGTTAAACTGCTAAACACTGACCACATATTCTCTGTGGATACGATACCCTACTTACACTATCTACTTTGTTTAATTAGGTTTTGCATAACTTTTACGGCAGTCATCACTGCATTATTTCCATAATTGTTTATCTTCTTTCATTGTTCATCTTAAACATTCACAATAATTCAAACTCAGATCCTAACACTTACAAACCCTATGGAAGGGAGAGCTACTTTGCGACCAGCGAATCTGCTCGTCTTTGGTTGGGCTAGAGGGAAACATGCTTGTGTGGACCTCACGGAGTTTCCCCTCTGGTTGGTTTAAGGGAAAACGGGCTTGTAGTTGGACAAGCAGCAAGAAAGGCAGAATCGAAGAAAGTTGATAAGCACGCTAAAGCTTGTGCAGAGAACTAGCATGTTTATGTCACTTTTACCTTTGACACATTTGCTCCCTAGCGCCAAAAGCTATCTAACTCCTGACTAGGGTCCAACGGGTTATCCACAACTGTTCAGCCCCAAGGGCAGAGTTTTGTCTTTGTTAGATTAGGGTTTGTAATTCAGAAAAGGGGTGGCGGCGCAGTTTGTTGGCGCACTTTGTTAGACTAGGGTCCAACGGGTTATCCACAACTGTCTACCTTCTGTTTTGATGTTACTTAGCAAGTATGAATGGAAATTAAATTATCATAAAAGAATGAATTAGTTTGAGTTAATTATTTGTTTTACTTGTTTAAAAAAAAATCCGAAATCCAGAAAATTTTAAAAAGTTCGTTTTGGATAATCCGAACCTGATAAAATCCGATCTGAATTTTTAGAATCCGGTTTCAACCTTTGTTTGACTTATCTAGATTGAATAAAAATCCAATACATTTCAACTTTTTTTTTACTTATCTAGATCTAATAAAAATCTAAGGGAAAATTACCATAATGTTGGTTGACCAAGTGTCTTTTCAATTTTCTCACATTCATGCGTCCTTGGAACGTCCTCACAGCCTCGGAAGCGTCCGCCTATCACGTTGAAGCGTCCGTTCCTTTCAATCCGACAAGTGTCCAACATGTTGAAGCGTCCGCCTCCGGTACCAAAATGCGTCAGTCACCGACGCATCATAACCATATACTTTTTGATGCGTCCCTGTGTACGTTTCCGAGGCTTGGACGATGCTTTTGAGGCTTGGCCGACGCTCCCCCGAGGCTTGGCCGACGCTTCCCGAGGCTTGACCGACGCTTCCCGAGGTTCGGCCGATGTAACGCCCTGCGTTTTCAAACTTTCTACATTTAGAAAACCATTGCTTGAAACTCTATTTTTTTGGAAGCTTTGCAACCTTGGACTCTTCGCTTCATTATAACCATTGTAATTCAAGACTTGACTCGTAATGAAACTTGTATTTTATTTCAAATCATACTTTATACATTCATACACTCATACACGTGGAACGCGATTCGTAATACTTGCAAACGTATGATAAATCTACCAATACGTGGCATACACACTTTGTACAATACTTACATAAGAACCTTATGCGTAAACATATTTATTTTTACACATATGCAACCTTTAGAACATGTTTCATATGCCTAGAAACCTTAAATTAATCATAAAACCCGTAACTTATAACTTTGGGACATGTTGCAAAACAATAAAACAAAAAAATAAAATTTTATTGTTCCTAACCATGGCTTACGGACCGCAAAGCCCCCCTTACGGTCCGTAAGGGGGTCTGGGCGGGCAGAAACTTGAAAACTCCACGATTTTGCACGAAATCCCACCAATTCTCCTCCTCCAATCACCTCTAAACCTCCATTACACACCCACCAACTTAACCTAACTCTTCCCCTATAAATACACACCTCCTCCAAGCTCAAAACACTTTACAAACACTCTCTAATCTCTCCTAAATCACTCTCAAAACTCTAGCAAATCAGAAATTCAGGCAGATTCATACCTCTTTACAAAAGTGAGCATAACTTGCTCAAAACTCAACCAAATCACTTGATTCTTCTTCCTAATTGCTTGGATAATCTTTGGGCTCGATTCTTTGATGTCTCCTAGGAGAAATCAGACCTGGAATTGCCCTAAAAGGTCCATAAACTTTCTGTTATGTTTTAAAATCTTTCAAAACTTGTTTAAACTTATCAAACTTGAGTCTAACTCATCTAAGACCTATGTCCTAATGCTTACAACCTATCTTATGGTTGGTTAGGCTTAAAAACAAGGTTGAGACATACAACATCAGAGGATAAACCTCAAATACTTTCGGTTTTAATTAGGGTTTTTAACCCACAAGTCATGTTCAAGCTTCAAGCTTGATGAATGTGAGATTATGGGTCAACTTGGGTCGCCCAACATAGAATCCCCACATGCCTTGATGATTTCTCATAGTATAGTTGATTCTTATTCTTGTATTGTTATTAGTTCATGACCCTCCTTGGTTGTTTTTACATCAAGTGTAGTGGTGAACACTTAAGAGGTACCTAAATGGAAGCTTGTTCTTCCTACCTCCTACATGATTTCTATGACATTAGAGGTACCTGAATGAAGATGTTAATCTTCTACCTCATGCTTGAACTATTAATCTTTTGGACTTAATAATATGTATATAATATATGTAATACATAAACACATAATCCAAATAATCGAATCTTAGATGATGAACTAGTGTTCATATGTCCAAGTACTAGATTATATCATCCTATAGTATGATAACTTGTTACGATTCTAATGGAACCTTGTTTCATGAAACCATGTAAACTCCTTGGAGTACATAGTGTCAAAAAACAAGTATCATATGTATTAGATGACCATTTTCACATGTTATTCTCATATGTTATTTTCATATTGTTTTATTCCGAATCTCGACTCTAAACACACTTGAACTTTAACCCATACACATTCAACCTTCTAACCTCATCAACTTCGTCACATTGGATAATCGGAAAGCATATGCAATATTGTGAGTATACTTGAACCCCTTTTTCGTTTACCACGTTTTGGGGTGTAACATGTTATTTATAAACTTACACACAAACTTTATCATAATACATAAACATTCCTATTGCACACATGCTTATTTGATTACTTGATACTTTAAACTTGGGTTGAGGACATTATGTGTTAGACTTATCATTAACTTTGTACGAGCCAAACCATGACATATGTAGCGCTATAGGATTAACGACCCGCCCGTAGAGTTGTGGTTATGTCATGAGTATATTGCGTTTCATTATTGGTTTGATATGTTTGACACATGTCAATTTTATAGTTTATCTCGTATCAAGAGCTTGCCACATGGAATTGTTTAAACTTATCTTTTGATACGTATGTACCAAACTTGTATACTCGCCTTTGCTTTTGCATTGAACTTTATTTTAAACATGTTACAGGTTGAGGATGATGAAGCTATGAAATGAAGTAGCGTTGATGCCTATACACACATATAGACGTTTAGGTTTAATCGTTGTATCAATTTTGATTATGGTGAATTGTATTTCCCTTGAACTTGATGTTATTTGATTTCCTTGTAATATTGACAAATGAATTATGAAATGAAATCGGTTTATTAAATATTGTCACAAATAGCGTTATGATGCCTCTAGCAATCTTCACACTTTGTCTCATCTCGATGTTTCCGCCATTGGTTGGGGTGTGACAGATTGGTATCAGAGCCATAACTATAGGGAATTAGGAAAAGTAAGAATGCTTTTACCTAGTCTATAGTTTAGAGCCTTATTCATATGTTTTGCTTGAACTACTACATGATACTTTATTTGTTTCTTATTTATGCTCTTTTAAACATGTATATCACTCATGGGTAATATTCGACATGTTATTCTTATGCATTAATGCTTGTCTTATTATGTGTTAATACTTGTTTCGTTGTTCGATCCTTTACGTATTATTCTTGACCTATTTCTCTATGTGTTAATACTTGATCTATCATTTCATTATTTATGTACCATTCTTGAAATGCCCTCTTACGTGTTTATACTTGTTTGCATATTCCTTTGACATACACTTCCCCCATGCATTTTACTCGATATTTCTAAATCCGAAAACACTCATAATACACAAACGAGATGACTTCACCAAAATAGGAGTGAAACCCACAATTTGGTGAATGACTCTCAATCCTTCTACTTTTCTCTTCTTACACGAAATTCACCACCAAGTTAGGAGTGAAATCCTCACCTTGATGGAGAAATTCAAATTTTGAATTCTAGTGGACCTCGTCAAAGTGTCGAAATTAAATTTTGACCCGACAAGTACCAACCACATTTAGGATACTAAATCGCCAAGTTAGGGGTAAAACTCGCACCTTGTCGACTAGTTCCACTCCTTGATTTTCATTAATCCCGCCAAGTCTCGAAATTTCAATTGAATTGGGGACATGTAGTAACCGGAAGGGTAAATACCGTTAACCGACTTGTCGGTGAGAGTATTTCACCTATTAAGCCAAAGCATGCTCCTCAAATTCGAAAGACTTTTCGACCACTTTGGTTAGTCGACGTTCCGTTTTGGAACCATCCCAACTTTTAATCGAACATGCGTTATATTATTTATTTTATACGATGCAATCTTTCAAATACGAATTTACTTTCGGTATTTTCTCCTCACACACACACACATCATATTAAATCCTTTCACACATTTATACATATGCATGATTTCATATAATTTAAATTTGTATTCCTTGTAACGACGAGTGGGGACATATCATCGAGATAGGAGTGATTTCGTTACCTTGACGATTAACTCCACTCCCCTTTTTCTTAAAAACGACCTCACCAACGAGTTAGGGGTGATTCCCTTACCTAGGCGATCATTACCAAAACGTCTCTTCAAGATATCTTATTATGCAAACTCGATCATATTTTATACCTAAATTGTTTATCATTATTCAAAATACCTACTTATACCGACTTCAAAATACATCGTTTTATCAAGCGTACTTCTTATTCTACAATCTATTTTTACCCAACTCATATACACGAGATTCCTAATCATGTCTTAAAACGTTTTGTTACTCGAACCTCAAAACCTTACGAAATGCTACCTATCAATTTAGTCAGTCCAATGAAACTCTTGCCCATGAACTTCATATTCAAATTAATCACTAAAACGCGCACACGTTATATCATCATACTAGAGACTTCCATTCTTAATCAAAATCAAACCAACCTTTCTCAATTACTTATAGGATCTTATAGGTGCTATATGAATGTTTTACCAAATACTCATTTTAACATCAACAAATCATTTGCTAAAACTTTTAACAATCACTAAGTCCTTTTGTTAAATTTTATTTTCTAAGGAGCCTCGTTTTCACAAGAACCTCCTAAATTCATAATTTCTTGTTTGATGAAACGAACTTACTTTTTATCGAAAACCTTTTTCCTACACCCATTTACAAACCACGTGGGCAAGAAGGCTTCATGGGGATCGATCATCTTCGGTTTACGTAAACTCTTTTGAAACAAAAGTAGCATTTCCATTCATTACGAAATACATTACGCTTAACCAATGAGTATTGTTATCCTTTTACATGTACAAACTATATTTTACCCTCCAACTAAACTCAATCTATCTTGATTCGATAAAATTTAACGTTGCTCAAACAACTATACATGCACATCATTTCACGTGTTCTAGTTTATACCTCACGACTACTTCACATGTACTACTCAGTTTTGTTTCTTTTATACTCAAACCTCTTGATCTTATACGTATTTAAATTCATACCATATATAAAATCATTAACTCATACACTAATAGTCGCGATTTATACATTTTACGTTGTACTCATATGTTACACTTATATTCAAATTTATATTCATATTCATATTCTTAGAATTATACTTACACTCACGTTTACACTAATATTCATATTCATGCTTACAATCATACATCCTACTTATACTTATGTTTGTACTCACACATATACCCATTTTCATACACGTTATGCTCATACTCTTACTCATAACCATGACAATACATTTATGCTTATACTCATGTTTATATCATACTCATACGTCATATGTTTATACATACATTCGCATGCGTATTCATAACTTACACTTATACTCACACTTATCTTTCATACATATTCATGATTCATACATTCGTGCCCGTACGCGAGCGGAATCCGAGGGATTCGCTTATGTGGGTCCTATACATACTTAAGCATGGACTTACTTACATACTTTATTCTTATACGCACACATTCTTATTTTTTTAGTGTACCTACCCAAATTCATACACAACTAGTACAAGCGATGCGGATCATGCGACGATCAATATAATCACGGGTGCACATGGGATTATAGTGATAGGCGTATGAGAACCATAGAGGTACTACTGTGTATGGTAAGACACAGAACGTAACATGGCACTGAATACGGAATGTGGTCAAAACATGGTGGATACGCCGCTGGTACTTCCTATATATAAGTGTTTTCACCACGTTACCAAACTTTCGTAAAACGTGTCATGAGAAATTCAGTGTTTTACAGACCTATTTAGACCTAATACAACTTTAAACAGCTCACAAACGCATTATATCTGATTATCCACGACGAGACTTCATCCTTAACACACTGCGTTCATCTATCCAACACTTATGCTATTCTTATACTTGCACTCTTTAAGAGTCATTCGTTCATTCTATACTCGTATTATTCTCCTTTATCCTTTTCTTTCATACAAACCTCGTTCACAATCAAGCTTGTTCAAACAATCGCATCCTAACTTATCTCATTACCTTTAAAACCATCTTCCTATTCTTATTCCTGGTAAACAGGCCGTTAATACTTTATTTAAAGTACCAAACTTTCTCGTTCCACTCAAAAGCAATTTTTACATGTGGTTTTTACACTACCCTTAAAACCTCCTATGCAACCTACCTCACTCGTACTGATTACAAACTATTTTATTAAGACCTCCTTCGTAAATACCACACATTTGTAAAACAACTCGAAATTTAGCTATTCACAATCATTTTACCTATACACGTTCACCCATGCTTATGCCCCAAAACCATTTGCCAAACAAATCATTTTACAAACCTATTATGACGATTCTCCCAAGATTTCGTACTTTTCAAAACGTTTCAAAAATTTCCAAGTCTTAGCTTAAATAATCACTTTTTTTTTACCAAAACTCTTTCAAGTCTTCCTCGCGAATAAATTTCGGGACAAAATTTCCTAAAGGAGGGGAGATTGCAACGCCCTGCGTTTTCAAACTTTCTACATTTAGAAAACCATTGCTTGAAACTCTATTTTTTTGGAAGCTTTTCAACCTTGGACTCTTCGCTTCATTATAACCATTATAATTCAAGACTTGACTCGTAATGAAACTTGTATTTTATTTCAAATCAAACTTTATACATTCATACACGTGGAACGCGATTCGTAATACTTGCAAACGTATGATAAATCTACCAATACGTGGCATACACACTTTGTACAATACTTACATAAGAACCTTATGCGTAAACATATTTATTTTTACACATATGCAACCTTTAGAACATGTTTCATATGCCTAGAAACCTTAAATTAATCATAAAACCCGTAACTTATAACTTTGGGACATGTTGCAAAACAATAAAACAAAAAAATAAAATTTTATTGTTCCTGACCATGGCTTACGGACCGCAAAGCCCCCCTTACGGTCCGTAAGGGGGTCTGGGCGGGCAGAAACTTGAAAACTCCACGATTTTGCACGAAATCCCACCAATTCTCCTCCTCCAATCACCTCTAAACCTCCATTAAACACCCACCAACTTAACCTAACTCTTCCCCTATAAATACACACCTCCTCCAAGCTCAAAACACTTTACAAACACTCTCTAATCTCTCCTAAATCACTCTCAAAACTCTAGCAAATCAGAAATTCGGGCAGATTCATACCTCTTTAAAAATGTGAGCATAACTTGCTCAAAACTCAACCAAATCACTTGATTCTTCTTCCTAATTACTTGGATAATCTTTGGGCTCGATTCCTTGATCTCTCCTTGGAGAAATCAGACCTGGAATTGCCCTAAAAGGTCCATAAACTTTCTGTTATGTTTTAAACTCTTTCAAAACTTGTTTAAACTTATCAAACTTGGGTCTAACTCATCTCACACCTATGTCCTAATGCTTACAACCTATCTTATGGTTGGTTAGGCTTAAAAACAAGGTTGAGACATACAACATCAGAGGATAAACCTCAAATACTTTCGGTTTTAATAAGGGTTTTTAACCCACAAGTCATGTTCAAGCTTCAAGCTTGATGAAGGTGAGATTATGGGTCAATTTGGGTCGCCCAACATAGAATCCCCACATGCCTTGATGATTTCTCATGGTATAGTTGATTCTTATTCTTGTATTGTTATTAGTTCATGACCCTCCTTGGTTGTTTTTACATCAAGTGTAGTGGTGAACACTTAAGAGGTACCTAAATGGAACCTCCTACATGATTTCTATGACATTAGAGGTACCTAAATGAAGATGTTAATCTTCTACCTCATGCTTGAACTATTAATCTTTTGGACTTAATAATATGTATATAATATATGTAATACATAAACACATAATCCAAATAATCGAATCTTAGATGATGAACTAGTGTTCATATGTCCAAGTACTAGATTATATCATCCTATAGTATGATAACTTGTTACGATTCTAATGGAACCTTGTTTCATGAAACCATATAAACTCCTTGGAGTACATAGTGTCAAAAAACAAGTATCATATGTATTAGATGACCATTTTCACATGTTATTCTCATATGTTATTTTCATATTGTTTTATTCCGAATCTCGACTCTAAACACACTTGAACTTTAACCCTTACACAGTCAACCTTCTAACCTCATCAACTTCGTCACATTGGATAATCGGAAAGCATATGCAATATTGTGAGTATACTTGAACCCCTTTTTCGTTTACCACTTTTTGGGGTGTAACATGTTATTTATAAACTTACACACAAACTTTATCATAATACATATACATTCCTATTGCACGCATGCTTATTTGATTACTTGATACTTTAAACTTGGGTTGAGGACATTATGTGTTAGACTTATCATTAACTTCGTACGAGCCAACCCATGACATATGTTGCGCTATAGGATTAACGACCGCCCGTAGACTTGTGGTTATGTCATGAGCATATTGCGTTTCATTATTAGTTTGATATATTTGACACATGCCAATTTTATAGTTTATCTCTTATCAAGAGCTTGCCACATGGAATTGTTTAAACTTATCTTTTGATACGTATGTACCAAACTTGTATACTCGCCTTTGCTTTTACATTGAACTTTATTTTAAACATGTTACAGGTTGAGGATGATGAAGCTATGAAATGAAGTAGCGTTGATGCCTAGACACACATATAGACGTTTAGGTTTAATTGTTGTATCAATTTTGATTATGTTGAATTGTATTTCCCTTGAACTTGATGTTATTTGATTTCCTTGTAATATTGACAAATGAATTATGAAATGAAATCGGTTTATTAAATATTGTCACAAATAGCGTTATGATGCCTCTAGCAATCTTCACACTTCGT